>OX392490.1:7557500-10057500 GCA_947623365.1 Achlya flavicornis
TACGTATCTAATTCAAAATATTTGAGATAATAATCATGAATAAATATTTCACGACGAATTGTTGAAATTGCACAGTGAGTGCCCTGTTACATGGAGCGACAATAAGTTTACCTTTCTCAACGACTTGATCACTTCATGCGGTAGGCGACGTTGCCAGCCAGCTTGCGCACGAGCTGACAACACCGCGAGCGCGAAACTACCAACGTGTCCGCTCGCAAAATTATTGATTTTTTTCAAAACTTTTTTCAAGTACCTACCGTTTTTCAATGAAATTCCATGAAGGCCTTGACTGCAATGAGTTTACATATTTTTGACTATAATGTTGAATACATATTTATGATATTTTGATTGTTCACAAATTTATGATTTGATACATGGATATATATTATTGAACTTGTTATTTACATACATAATTGTCCAACAGTGTATACTTATTTTTGAACCTTTGTTGTTCCCATATCTATGATAATGTGAATGGCTACTTTTTATGATGCTTGGTGGTGTATACTTATTTTTGTCCTCGACTGTACGTGTTTTTCAATTTGTATTAGCTTTTTTGGCCTCACTCCCGTGTTCCGCGCGCTCCATCTGCCTTATTCTGTAATCTGTGCAATAGATAATTTAGTCTACAGAATTGCGCAGTAACGTTCGAGTTACAAAACCACAAAAAATCGTTTTATTATTATTGTATGGATTACCCATTGCACGAGTACGACTCGCACATAGCCGGTATTTTAATAAATATATGTAAATATTTCTTTAAAGATCAGAATAAAGACATTGCCTTGTCTCTATTCTGTCAACCATAACAAATAAATTCTTATCGTCGCGAATGCTACACTAACGCGATTAAGTATACTTAAACCGTGTACAATTTTCAAAAATATCTTATATGCTATTATTGTTCGGTACTCGCTTATCGACACTATGTTGTAACTCTGTACGAACTTTGTTTTTACGGGTTACTTTAGTGGGGTCCATGTTTTTATTTCTATACTAGCTGCCCGGCGCGACTTCGTTCGCGTGGTGCTACCCTACTCTATGGTGCTACCCTACCCTACCCTACCCCACCTTACCCTACTCTACCCTACCCCACCCTACCCTACCCTACTTTCTTTGCTTTAAACCTCACAGAGCCCGAGACCTTTCCAACGAATGCAAAACCGTGGAAATCGGTTCGTGCGTTCTGGAGTTATAGCGTCAGGAAAGAAAACCCGACTTATTTTTATATAGTAGATGAGAATGAGGCGTATGCCAATAGATTTATGCAAGAATTTATTTTGCATTCAAAACTTTATCAAACTTACAAATGCACGTTTTTATTGATAAGGAAACCACCACGAAACAATGTATTATATTAAGTAGAACGAGATTAAAACTCAAAAAAGCTTAAGTCTCAAGAATAGATCGTGTTAATCGAAAATAAACCCTTATATTATTGGTGCAGGTTCCAAATTCATTTGTTTTAATCTCGACTCAAAATTTGACTTGAACATTGATTGAAGTTCTGGCGGACCTTAAAAGCATGACAATCAATTGCCAAAGGCGCTTAAAATTGATGTAATAAAGTGCAAGAAACATCAGTTGGCTCAAAATGGGTACAATCCACCTTAATAGGTCAAATGGGAGGGAGTGGCGGACCCCCTTGATTACCGAGATTGGATGGCAGAACATTCCGACATTGTTGTGGTAATAAGATCTCGTGAATACGGTACCCGAGACGGCACAGCAATGCTAACGGACAATTCTCCACGGAAATAATAAATATTTATAGTAACAGAGTGTCCGTGAAAACTTACGGTGCAAATATGGCAATTAGCATGTTACTTCTAATAATATTTTAACGAATCTATACATATATCAATGATAAGGGCCCCTAAAAAGGAAGCTAAGCAATATTGCTAACGCAATTCATTTTTTCGAGTTTAAAGCGGATCTTATGCAATTCATCAATTCCAAATCTTTTAATGAATTGAATTGTATATAATGAGTAACTATTTTACCATAACATATTGGAATCACTTAGGATCTGCCGAGAATTCGAAAAAATTAAATTGCGTAGCATTATTGCTTTAGTTTTCTTTTTGGCCCCCAAGGTCCAGCAGGGTCTAGCAACTTTCACAAGGGTTCTATACATAATGACTAAGACCAACATTTCACCCCTAAAGGTTATAAACTAGGATCGCGGAAAGCCACCACACCAAATCTCTTTGTTTTCAAGTCGGCTATGGTAGGCTATGGTAGGGTATGGTAACCTATATAGTATACAAAGTTTATTTTAATGCAAGGACGTATAACTCGATAAGTATACTTTTTTAAAGTAGAATATTATTTATTCTGTGAGATTAGTAATCAAATGCTATATTCTGTAGCTATTATCAAACGTTATTTTATTGGTAGATGCATTAATAAAAACGATGATTTATTAACACCGTTGCGTGCGAATGTACCATCGCTGTAAATCCTAAAAACAAAATTATGACCCATAAAAATTGTGACTGAAAGGCGAAACAAGGACGAAAGTAGTTCAAAGATTTTATAAGAGCATATTTCATTCCATTTTAGACATTATTGTCCAATGTCGCTATAAAGTACTATGAAATTCATATATAGAAGAATTGATGCAGTATTTGAATGTATCCAAAGATTTGTCTATAAATAATGAGATAATGAAAACATGTAAGTTATTAGTGTGCAGATAAGAACTAGGAGGTGTCCCTAACTGTACTACTGTTATCAAACTTATCAATCAGTGCAAAAGCAATTACCTACTAGTGCGAAATTGTAATCTCGGTACGTTTTCTCTATGGCCAGGCGTTTTTATTAACAATTTTACAAGGTGTCAAAACCTAAACCTAGTTGCTTCTAAAAAGGAAAAAATCCTGCGTCCTTTTATTTTCACATTTAACTGAATACGAGTAAAAGAGATAAAGTTTGAAAAAACGGAGCTTACCAACATACAAAGCATTTTAAAGAGTACGGACAAAAATGTGGAGTTTTTGGTCTAAATTTCCAGGCCTGAATTTTCCAGTGCATTTTCATTGTTTTTAGCAAGCAAACATAGATCACGATCCTAGCGTAGTACATACGATGTAATATCCATTAGAAAATATGCAGACGAATTGAGAAAAACGTTCCTAGGATAAAATACACGGGAAGGCAGATAGCATTACCTAAATTCTCTCCCTTGAATGAAGTATCTATTTTCTCCTAAAAGCGCTGACCATTTAGTATTTGGATGAAGGCAGTCTGAACGACCTAGTTTGATTGTGAGTTCATAATCGCGGATACTGGGTCTGTTTTTGTGTGGGGGAAAGGTAACCTGACCACAGCTTGTAACATAGAGTTAGAATAGTAATAGAGCGACTATGCTTAAGTTCGTGCCGTGAGCACGGGTGCGTGCAAAGTGCCTTGAAAATACGACTAAATACATATAATGAATGCCATTTTCTCGTATTTCATCTTTTACCGTGAAATGATAAGGAACTCGTATCTACACTATGTCTGTCTGTAAATCAACTGTAGTGTTGCAAAATGCTCAGGCTTGCACAAGGCAATGTTGCACTATCACTATTATTATTAGTATCTGGGTGCTTGTATTAAATATATATCGCGATATCGAGCATTTGGTTTCCTTACTATTATAACCACAGAGATCTATGATTATAACTTATCAGTCTTCTTCAAAAAGAACATGCTGCGACTGCTGCGAGTAACTTTGATGATTTCAATAAAGGAACTGCAAATTCAAGTTTAGAATCACACACAACATGAATTGTTTGTTTAAAAGCGGAACCACCAGTCGGATTCGAATAATTCTTTCACTAATATAAACCAACATTATCACCGAGTGTTATATGCTACTTTTTATCCCGGGAACGCGGGTGAAACGGCGGGGGACAGCTAGTAATTAATAAAAAGTCTACAAAATTACCTTCACTTCACTTGTGTATAGGGCATCACAATTAATGAGCTAGGATGTTTTCATACCTACAAGAAGCCTTAAAATGTAACTTATTATTGAACATGTTCTGTCAAATAAAGTCGTCTTTTTGACAAGAACCTTTGATATAAAATAAAAAAGTTTTATGCTTGAAGACTGTATTAAAAAAAAAAAAACTACAAGAAGAACCGCAGTCCGGTTAAGAGCTTGCTCACCGACTTATCCGCGAAGGGTGATAAGGCTAATAGTTTATGGGCCCTATAAAAAAATATAAAAAAACAAGAACCGCCAGTTGGGTTTCAAGAAAAATATTCTAATACAAGTTGTCGGTTTCTCGCGTTCCTGGTGTGTGACTTTTTATAAAATCAGCGCAATCAAAGCAGTAAAATGCAGGCGTGCAAAGTATATTTGAGAAATTCTTTATTAGATACAGTAAATAAAACATGACTCAAACAAATACAATGTTGTCAAAGCTGAAAAGCAAATTGGGAGACGAAGTAATGACATCTCGCTGAGAGAGACTTGATTAAAATTGTAAATATGCTTTGTCATCAAAATGTATGATTATCACAAAATCTGAACATTATAACAATTGTTTTGCTAAATAAAAATATACTTGAGTAAGTATTTATCATATTATGACTGTTGGAATAAATCAGTGGACGATGTAATTGATTGGTTTCGAATTCCATTGTTATTTCGTTTAAAATGTAGAAGTTAACGTCATTCTAGTTTGTAATTCAATATTTATGCTTTTGCAAGAATGTTACAGTATGGTTACAGTGTAATGTTTTTATAATGGTTAGTAATGAGTTACTTATCTTGATACGATGGGTGTAAGAGTAAGAAGATATAATTAGTCCAACAAATCTATATAAAAATTATAAAGAGATCAAGTTTATTTGTTAGGCATTGAAAAAGAAAATTCGCCTCCTTCAGACAGAAAAGATGACAATATTTTTTATTACTGACACATAGTGCTGTGATATAGTCGATATTAGACGGACGGCCTCTCGCACTCGGTTATGCGATCTTCATATTTCACGGAGCACGAGTATTGTCGTCTCTATATAATATAGGCGCGCGAGCCTCCTTGCTCTGTGGTTTGGACCTGGATACCAGCTTGGGCCTTTAGACTCAGTTCAGCGACGTGCCTTCAGAATTGTTGACGATCCCGAGCTCACAAGCGGTTTAGAGCCCCTCAGTCTGAGGAGAGACTTTGCCTCCTTATGTGTGTTCTACCGCTTGTACAACGGAGTGTTCTAAGGAATTGTTCGACTTGATGCCAACGGGCACCTTCCACGATCGCAACTCTCGCCATCGACGGGGAGTCCATCCTCACACATTGAAACGTGTTTCGAAATGTGCGGGCTAAAAGGAGTTTTCTTCCGCGGACGCTCGGACTGTGGAAGCTCCCATCGTGGTTTCCCAATGGAGTACAGCATGGGGTTCTTCAAAAAGGGCATGGAGAGATTTCTTCAGGGTTGGCAACGCGCTAATGATTGCAAGCGTTGCCCTGGTGTTGCAAGCGTCCATAGGCTACGGTAACTGCTTACCCGTAGACCGTATGCTTGTTTGCCACCATAGTGGTGTAAAAAAACTACTGATCCGTTTCTGTAAAGCTACATTATCCCAAAGAGCTATACGCTTCTTTCAAACCTGTGAAACCCGCTGGGGATAGCTAATCTATACTAATATTATAAAAGAGAAAAGATTTGATTGTTTGTTTGTTTGCATTGAATAGGCTCCGAAAGTACTGAACCGATTTGAAAAATTCTTTCATTGTTGGGTAGCTACACTATACCCGGGTGACATAGGCTACTTTTATCACGAGAACGCGGGTGAAACCGCGCGAGACGGCTAGTTTATAATATTTTCTTTGCAGGGACCGGGACACACTAGTAGCTGCTACTCGAATGATTTACAACTTGATTGTGGCAACATGTTCGTGTCAGGAAACCATATACAGACAAGCGAAATGTGGGACATGATTGGGCAGTCTGTCTTTTAATATCTAAAAATCTGATAATAAAGATAACTAAATAGGCAAGTAGGCACCAAAGGTCAGTGTGGAAATTCAATATTTAGCAAAGCTTAGTAAACAATGTCGTCATAAAGAGAATACCACAACATGTGCGGTATGCCATTGTTAGAGGCACACGCTGTATAACTAACTATACAGTATTAAATGCCTTACAACAGAGTCACATTCTTGAACGTTATCTGTGGAGCTATCAATCATTTTAATGCTAACAGGAAATGGTGTAATCCACAGAGAAAAGAAATATAAATAGAGACGCTATGCTAGCGGAGCCCGCGCGCCACACATGACATCAAATGGGCATATATCAACCAAAACACGCGTCAACGCTTCGTAGTATCCGCCATACTTAGCAGAGGTGCGTAGCTCCGCGAAAAATATTAATTATGTCGTGATGCGCTATTATTTCCTGTAGGAAACGACGTGAGGAGTCGGAGTGTAACTCAGGGAGGGATTTCCTTTCATCGATGAGTCTACAAACCTTTATTTAATTGTGATATTTATAAAAATGTATTCGAGATTATGATAATTTTAGGTGTAAACGATAAACTCTGATACTACTGCAAAATTATACATTGAAGGCAATGTACTCACTTTATTTGTACGCAAGGTAGCGAGCGCAACTCCGCACGTAATGTATTGCGTTCTTTCACATTCGTCGTGAGTCGTGACCTGTCGTGACCCCAAAACACGTGCATCGATAGTTTTGTTCGATCAATATCGATAAAATACATCTTTTTATCACTGATTTGATTAAGGCAATAGTTGAAAGTTATATCAATATCCGCATTCATCTGTTAAAATTAAGCTTTCAAAACGAGAATTTCGAAACAAATAAATTTTATTTCAAGGGCAATAAACCGTGTAAAAATAACTTTTTTTTTAATTTACTTCATCATGTTAAACGTTTTTTTTACAATTCAGTATTCTTTGCACAATTATTCTTATCGAACGTGAATTTTCTTACGGAATTTCTAAAAATATATCGACGAAATTAAAATATCGATAATTTTATTGATATTTTATCGATAACTTTCGCTGCATTAAGCGAATAGCAATAAGTGTTGCTACTCGACGCCAGTCGACGCAGCTATTACGCAATTATCAACATTATGTCTAATGCGTTTGAGTTCAAAATTGCGTTCCGTGAAAATAAGGCCATCTAGTGCCGAGTGGCAGAACTTTTTCGTCGATTGAATCTAGTTAGTTTGTAGATTACAAAACGACGTAAATACTTTGTACGCTATTGAAAAATAAATTTTATGTTAACGTAAAAAGGTATATTTTCATATGTATGACCTGTGTGATTAAAGCTATTTTTGAGTAAAATAGAAACGACCAATCAAAAGGATTGTTTATTTGTAGTACAATATATGATTTAACATTTATTTGTGTGAGTTTGGCGACGCTGGTTCCGATACAAATTCTAACGCATCGCCCTTCCAGTGTATTCTCTTTTCCGTGGTGTAATCCGACGAAAGACAATTTAAAAATGTTACATGACATGTTACCCTACTAAATTATAATTGCGGCTGTATGTTTGCGCGGATGTTTGTTACTCATGGCTGAACAGATTTGGATTGAATTTCATCCAAATCTGTGCATATTAGATCACTCGTGACACGGATAAAACCAGGTGGTAAATAGTCTCGGGAAGCGTTAAGTCAACTTTAGTCACTTTTGAAAAGACGGTGCGTACGCGGTTCGTATTTTTTTGGCACATGGTTGAATTTGGGCTGTCAAAATTGGCCATAGAGAAAGAATAAACAGACATAAAAATATAAATATTGATAACGTTATAGCCGATTTATAGCTCCCAAAGTGATATAATGGTGATATAATAAATATCATAAATTACGACAAAGAGAGAAGCCACCGGCCGTCGAAAACCTGTTGCTCCGGTGCGGACTAGTCACTTGGGCAAAGCAAGTTTTTTTGTTTGGATACCCTGATTACGTGCTTCACGCTCCCAAACTATTGTGTAGGTAAAAACTCTGACACTCCAAATTGACAATCAGTTTTTGAATTGGAAAATATGAAAGTGGATAAAAAACTGAATAAAAATAACATGATTTTGTAGAAAATATTTAGTCAGTAATAAGTAATAAAACATTTATGGATGTTTAATGCTGTTCTTGTCTAAATATTGAATCATACACGACACTTAAATGTAGTTTTAAAATCAAATAAAAAAATACTTCAAGAGCTAGTAGACTGAAATTACATAAAAAAAATATCACGCCAAATGAGGGTCCTTTCATAGTTTACTCGCTTCGGTCTTATCGGTTTGGGAGACTTCGCTTAAGGCGGGGTTCTCCCAAAACCGGAGTATTGGTTCTCATTTCATTAGTAAATAGCAGTGATTAAAATTTTGAAAAAAATATATGTTATTTTAGACTATATAAGCTTCCTATTTCGGCCTTTCGATACACGATTACGAGCACTTTGCTGCATCGAATTAAATCGCAAAGACAGGTCTAAATGGTCTAATGGTTCTCATTTCATTTGAATTATATAAGTTTTTGGGTAATGAAACTTATACCATAAAAAAGTACATGAAAAATGCATTATATGACGGCCCTCATATTTTGAATTATGTAAAATTCCATCCTCCTAAATCCAAAAATAAGGTTTTTTCAAACGCTGTTCGCGCTACAACTCCCTCGCCGTGTCCCTCAGTCCCGAGCGGAACGTGTTGGAGGTCGGACGTATGCCAGTTTTTTCTAGATATACTCCACCCCCTGAGTGATGACTCAGGGATAGTCAACATTTGCCTATACAGTCGTATTTATAATATTATTCATAATGAAAATAAAATATTTAAATTTTTAGTATCAAGTTGTTCATTTGTCTTCATTTGATAACTTATTAAATTTCAATTGTTATCGAACATAAAATATGGCTTCATTACAAAAATCTAAAAAAATTAATTACTCTCTGATTCGTGAAGGTGATGAAGAATCGGAATCAGTAAACTCTTATTATAAACTGATATATATGTATAGGCTTATTCTTGTACACGTGCATGGTAGGCATTCATTATCATGAATTTTTCAGACGCAGACAAAGCTGTCCGTTGTCTCTTTTTAGGCGGTGATAGAATGTCTAAAAAACTAAAAACTCAACAATACACCGATAAATCGAAAAAAGAACATTAAATAACGACAACCTCCAGTATCTAAATGAACAAAAAAAAAATGAAAATTAATTACCTTGTATTAAAAAACCCAAATGTTTAGAGCTTCTGCCTTATTGCCCAGTATTGCTTAGTATTATACAAAGAATTGCACAATCAGTTATATTTTATTCTTAGATCTCAAAACATGGCATATACAATCTGAAAACTCTGTGCAATATTTAGTTTTACGTGTTTAGCATATGCGTACAATTTTAGCACGACATTTTAGTAGTTTTAGATTTTGCACGAAACAGAATATTTTATTTGGTCTAGCAACATGACCATAATACAAAAATTGCCACAGTATAGAATTGTGACAGTATGACTATTCCATTTCATAAGTATTATCTAAACTCTGTATATTACATATAATTTCCTAAAATCCCTTATTATACTAATATTATAAAGCGGAAGTTTGTTTTGTTTGTTTAAATATGGCCGCCCGCCGCTCCAAGATGGCGGATACATTTTCTTTTCAATTTTGAATTTGTGAAATTTTGAAAAAGTGTCCGCCATGTTGAACTTTTTAGATAATGGTCAGATTGCTGTCAAAATCGATATTAGAGAGTCATGGGGGTCACAAAACAAGAAACTTTTCTCAAAATTTTGAAAAAGTATCCGCCATTTTGAACTTTTTAGTTACTTGTCCGATTGCTCTCAAAATCGATATCTGAGAGACCTTGGGGTCACAAAACAAGAATCTTTTCTCAAAATTTTGAAAAAGTGTCCGCCATTTTGAACTTTTTAGGTATTGGTCCGATTGCTGTCAAAATCGATATTTGAGAGTCCTGGGGGTCACAAAACAAGAATCTTTTCTCAAAATTTTGAAAAAGTGTCCGCCATGTTGAACTTTTTAGTTACTTGTCCGATTGCTCTCAAAATCGATATCTGAGAGACCTTGGGGTCACAATACAAGAATCTTTTATCAAAATTTTGAAAAAGTGTCCGCCATGTTGAACATTTTAGATAATGGTCCGATTGCGCTCAAAATCGATATCTGAGAGACCTTGGGGTCACAAAACAAGAATCTTTTATCAAAATTTTGAAAAAGTATCCGCCATGTTGAACTTTTTAGTTACTTGTCCGATTGCTCTCAAAATCGATATCTGAGAGACCTTGGGGTCACAAAACAAGAATCTTTACTCAAAATTTTTAAAAAGTGTCCGCCATTTTGAACTTTTTAGATAATGGACCGATTGCTGTCAAAATCGATATTTGAGAGTCCTGGGGGTCACAAAATAAGAATCTTTTCTCAAAATTTTGAAAAAGTATCCGCCATTTTGAACTTTTTAGTTACTTGTCCGATTGCTCTCAAAATCGATATCTGAGAGATCTTGGGGTCACAAAACAAGAATCTTTTCTCAAAATTTTGAAAAAGTGTCCGCCATTTTGAACTTTTTAGGTAATGGTCCGATTGCTGTCAAAATCGATATTTGTGAGTCCTGGGGGTCACAAAACAAGAATCTTTTCTCAAAATTTTGAAAAAGTGTCCGCCATTTTGAACTTTTTAGATAATGGTCCGATTGCGCTCAAAATCGATATCTGAGAGACCTTGGGGTCACAAAACAAGAATCTTTTCTCATCATTTTTAAAAAGTGTCCGCCATGTTGAACTTTTTAGAAAATGGTCCGATTGCTGTCAAAATCGATATTTGAGAGTCCTGGGGTTCACAAAACAAGAATCTTTTCTCAAAATTTTGAAAAAGTGTCCGCCATGTTGAACTTTTTAGTTACTTGTCCGATTGCTCTCAAAATAGATATCTGAGAGACCTTGGGGTCACAAAACAAGAATGTTTACTCAAAATTTTGAAAAAGTGTCCGCCATTTTGAACTTTTTAGATAATGGTCCGATTGCGCTCAAAATCGATATCTGAGAGACCTTGGGGTCACAAAACAAGAATCTTTTATCAAAATTTTGAAAAAGTGTCCGCCATGTTGAACTTTTTAGATAATGGTCCGATTGCGCTCAAAATCGATATCTGAGAGACCTTGGGGTCACAAAACAAGAATCTTTTATCAAAATTTTGAAAAAGTGTCCGCCATGTTGAACTTTTTAGTTACTTGTCCGATTGCTCTCAAAATCGATATCTGAGAGACCTTGGGGTCACAAAACAAGAATCTTTACTCAAAATTTTTAAAAAGTGTCCGCCATTTTGAACTTTTTAGGTAATGGTCCGATTGCTGTCAAAATCGATATTTGAGAGTCCTGGGGGTCACAAAACAAGAATCTTTTCTCAAAATTTTGAAAAAGTGTCCGCCATGTTGAACTTTTTGGTTACTTGTCCGATTGCGCTCAAAATCGATATCTGAGAGACCTTGGGGTCACAAAACCAGAATCTTTTATCAAAATTTTGAAAAAGTGTCCGCCATGTTGAACTTTTCAGATAATGGTCCGATTGCTCTCAAAATCGATATATGAGAGACCGTGGGTTCACAAAACAAGAATCTTTTCTCAAAATTTTGAAAAAGTTTCCGCCATGTTGAACTTTTGAGATAATTTTTAGTTACTTGTCCGATTGCTCTCAAAATCGATATCTGAGAGACTTTGGGGTCACAAAACAAGAATCTTTTCTCAAAATTTTGAAAAAGTGTCCGCCATGTTGAACTTTTTAGATAATGGTCCGATTGCGCTCAAAATCGATATCTGAGAGACCTTGGGGTCACAAAACAAGAATCTTTTATCAAAATTTTGAAAAAGTGTCCGCCATGTTGAACTTTTTAGTTACTTGTCCGATTGCTCTCAAAATCGATATCTGAGAGACCTTGGGGTCACAAAAGTTTTGTAAAAGTGTTCACCATTTTGAACTTTTTAGTTAATGGTCCGATTGCACTCAAAATCGATATCTGAGAGACCTTGGGGTCACAAAACAAGAATCTTTTATCAAAATTTTGAAAAAGTGTCCGCCATGTTGAACTTTTTAGTTACTTGTCCGATGGACACTTCCTTGAAGTTTGGCAAATGTTTCATATTTTGTGATCCCAAGGTGTCTCAAATATTAATTTTGAGAGCAATCGGACCAGTAACCAAATAGTTCAATATGGCGGTTTATTTATTTTTGTTTAAAGATTCTTGTTTTGTGATCCCAAGGTATCTTACATATCATACGATCGAACCAGTATCTAAAAAGTTCAAAATGGCGAACACTTTTTCAACACAAAAGTTTCATGTTTTATGAACCCAAGATCTCTCAAATATCAATTTTGAGAGTAATCGAACCAGTAACTAAATAGTATAGTAGTCTAAATAGTATAGTAGTTTCTTTTCCGTAAGTAGTATGGGTTATGATGGGGTATTATGTGCAAAATACTGAGTTTTCTACCATTTAGATGAAGTGGATACATGGGTGTACCCAGCTTCTGACCCAGGGGGGCGGGGGGGCATATCAGATTTTTCTAGGTTCCCCTCACTTGTTTTGCCTTACACAGGATATGAGGACACACATCATACGTCGCGCTTTAGGCGGGAGGCGGGACTAGGGATTGCAAAATCCGGATTTTTTTCAAATCCGGATTCAAAGTTTATCATCACATATAAAGAAAGAAAGAAAGAAAAAAGATTTATTCTGGACAACACACAACATTACATTAAAGACTGTAGAAATTACAAAAAAACAAGAATTAAAAAAAAAACAAACAGAACCAATTTAAAAACTACACAAAAATGCAATGTTGCGTGATGCCAGGGATAGGTCTCGAATTTGCTCAGGTTAGTAAGAAAGACTAAACCGCGCGCTGGTTTTCACTCGAGGCCCACGTCCATGACAAATCCGGATTATCCGGATTTTTCGAATTTTTGTATTTTTTAGCAATCTTTTGTAATTTTAAATTGTACGCGTAGTTTATGCTTAATTATTAGTAGTTTGAAGAGAGGTGTTCTATTTTATTGTATTTCCATTGCTTGCTTTTGAATAAAAATTCAATTAAACTGCACGTAATATTAAAAAAAAATGGGCTTGTATTTGGCCACTGAGCCGTCCATAAAATAAAATAAAATAAATAAAATGCATGTCGGAGAATGAGATAGTTAGTCGAACTCAGTTGGATTATGATATTATCGTAGTAGCAACACTGATTTGATTTTAACGTAAATAACAGACTTAATGAGGGTATTTGTAAAAAGTAAGAATACTGATTTGACTATAACGTGAATAACAAAGTTAATAAGGGGATGCGTATTGCTTTTGGGACAGTTAGTTTATCACAAGCTCTCGAGCTGTACTCATCTCAGTGCAATCATTGTTACACCCGGTTCTGAAGCCTATACTTATTTTAAGAGTGTACAATTGTGTGAAGTGAAGGGAAGTGATTATTTAATTGTAATATTACTACAATAAACACATTGGGCCCGTGAGGAGTTTGTTGCGTCGCTTCTTCTCCTCATACGGGACTTTTACGAAGCGATGGTATAACGTTGTTTTATTGCCTGCACTGCGCCCACCGAATCCTGATACCACTGAACCCTAATCGTGGTCTTTGTATCGCTTGGCTGTCGCTGACTCCGACATGCATTTATTCTCAGACAACAGGGTCCATAGATTGTTAGTAAATAGATACACAAATCTTAAGAGCTATAAAGGATAATGACGAAGCCTAAGGTGGAGCACGCTAACCCAAATTAAACCTATTCATTCTGGCCGTGAAAGTCCCTAGATTCTAAAAGTCAGGAAATACAGTCGCCGGAAGCAAGTTCCACACCCTTGCTTTACGCATTATAATTAAGAATGCAAAAGAAATGTTTTCCCTGTGTCTTGTGGTTCGGAGTAAAAATAGGGATTGTGGTGGGAATAAGGTTGAGCAATTCCTGCACACACTCTCAAAAATATATCCTGTAGAAAACCGATAGGGCAAACAACCTTTCTTCGATGGTCGAGGCTCGTGAGTTTCGTCATAATTAATCTCATATTCGATGAGTCTTCTGGCTCGGCGGTTTATTGAGTCGAGGGCGAGAGCCTGGTGGAAAGGACTCCGTTTGGTGGTGAAAAGACACACTTGCGTCTTGGTGGCATTAAAAGTGACCAGATGGCATTGCCCTAATCGGAGACTGCCTGTAAAGTTACGTTCAAACGCTCTACCATGGCCTCTTGCAACAATTGGATCTAGTCACTGGTGGCTCGCGCGCTGGAAATATGACAACGGTGCTATCGTCTACGTACCCAAAGATACCGGGCTTCACCAGATCGTTAATATGCAGCAGAAATAAGGTTGCAGAGAGAACTGAACTCTGTGGCATTGATTACGAAAAGGTCCGACGAACACCCGTCTATGACTACATGAATAGACCGTTCGCTCAGGAAATTGGAAATCCAAGCGCACAGACCACCAGAGATTTCATATAAAGTAAGCTTGCTTAGAAGGCTGGTGTGTCAGACCCTTTCAAAAGTAAAAATTTTCTGAGATCAGCCGATGTACAAAATGCTTTCGGCGGTAACCCGACTAAATATAACTATCAGTCTTGATATTACCACAGTCTATTAAACCATACAGTCGTCCGACGCCTTTGATCTAGTGAAAAATGCCGACAACGTCTAGACAGTATCGCGACGGCCAGGGTTGTCACAATTAAACAATATTTATAAAATTATTTATTTATTGCAGATAAAAATACAACATTGTTAGCATTATTATAATTTAAACAATATTATAATAACTACTCCATCATCAGACCCTGAAAACCATACATGGTCAAAGTTTATCTCACGACAATTCCAACAACCCCAAACATGGCTAGGATACGATGTTCGACTATTGAGTTCTAGTGCTTACCCTCCTACTCCATCATCAGACCCTGAAAACCATACATGGTCAAAGTTTATCTCACGACAATTCCAACAACCCCAAACACGGCTAGGATACGAAGTTCCACTATGGAGTTCCAGTGCTTACCCTCCTACTTCATCATCAGACCCTGAAACCATACATGGTCAAAGTTCATCTCACGACAATTCCAACAACCCCAAACACGGCTAGGATACGATGTTCCACTATGGAGTTCCAGTGCTTACCCTCCTACTCCATCAGCAGACCCTGAAAACCATACATGGTCAAAGTTCATCTCACGACGATTCCAACAACCCCAAACACGGCTAGGATACGATGTTCCACTATGGAGTTCCAGTGCTTAACCTCCTACTCCATCATCAGACCTATTGAAAAAAAAAAAAGATTTCCAAATACTCATGCCATTTTGTTGGCGTTATTAACAAGACACGACATGACAAATATAAAATTATTATTGTATGCACTCTACGATAACAAACCATGATTTATTTACCTTTCTTCTGTGTGTGGAAGCTGATGAAACCGCAGATCTTTATTTAAATAGGATGAAGACTTGCAGTCTCTCACAGCACACGTCGTTTGCACCATTTTAAATAAACAAATTAATATAAAATAATTACAGACACAAACACGCATTAGCCCTGAATGCTGTTTACCGAGCTACTAACATCGTTTTGTTCGCAGGTCGGTAACGGCTTTCCCGCGTCTCGCCTCTCACACCCCGCACGATTGCCCTGTCTAGACGGCTTCGTCGAACGACTGTATGGTTTAATAGACTGTGATATTATGTTGTGCAAAAAGTTGTTTTTTCGCGCCGCGGGCGCATCGCTTCCATCTAACACTCACTGGCCGACTTAGACCGAGCTATTAGCTAGATGGACGAGCGGTAGCAGCTAGCCGCTTGTGAGCCGAGCGGTGTATAGATTTCAGAGTAATACTGTCCTACATCTACTAGATATTAAATGAAAATTTTTAGTTAAATTATGACTAAAATTCGAAAAAACCGGATTTTATTATCAATATTCGGATTTATAATATCGAAGTATCCGGATTGCAATCCCTAGGCAGGACTATCCCGTTTTCAGGTTGTCTGCCCCACTGTCACCAGTGAGAGCAAAATTGTCCCGCTTTCGCAAACAGAACAAACGATAACATAATTTGCGGTAAGCGTCGAATGAGTTTTTTTTCTGTTATGAATAAAATATATATAAGAGACAGATCGCAGCAAGTGTGGCAGTAGGTACTGAAACCCTTTTTGATTACCAACATTAACAAATCTTGTAATGAGCACCATTCGTACTTGAAAACTAGACCCGATATTTTGAAACTGATTTGTTCTGCCGACAAATTCGAAACATCACACGGACGTTAGAAGTCATGTCACTAAAGTTTAGTAACTTAGCTAATCATCATATCAGCCCATGGATGTCCACTGCTGAACTTAGCTAATATGTTTTGTATTACTTACGTAACCATACCGTATGGTTACGACAGCTATGGCAGTCCCGCTTTCAGGCCCCGGTGAGGGAAAAATGTCTCGTTTTCAAAAACTTCGGTTTAGGTTATTTTCAAAGGCTTAGGTGCCTAGATAGGTTCGGTTCGAAGAAGATTTTCCACTAATTAATAAAATATTTACAAAGACCAAACGCAGCATTGAAAGATTGAAAGTAATTTCAAACTAACAAATCATGTAAAGAAATAATGAGGTCCGTTCGTACTTTACTTTAAAACTAGACCCGAATTGACCCGTTATTTTGAAACTCATTTTTCTGCATACAACCGCTTAGACGTTAGAATTCAGAAATCATGTCACTACGGCTAACGTATAATAAATAAGTACTTATAGCGTGAAAATGAAGAAATAGTTCTTAATTTTCCAAAATAATCTAGTAAAATCACTTTTTTAAAATAATTCAGCAGGCTTCCCGCTCAACGAAAAAAAATATAAGGTCACGTTATGCATGAATGCAATTTGACCGGACACGCAGCGTTTTTTAAAAAGTTTACGGATATCATAATATTGTAAAGTACGAAATCCAGGTGGGGGCAGCTGAATATGGACAAGATAAATATTATGTCTAATGTTCATATTCCGCCAATACCTGTGATTGTTGGGAACACAAATTCTCGAAGTTGTAGACGAGTATGTTTACCTAGGACAAATTGTCTAACTAGGAAGGTCCAACTTCGATAAAGAGGTCAATCGAAGAATCCAACTCGGCTTGGCAGCGTTCGGGAAGCTACGGCATATCTTCACGTCCAGAATACCTCAGAGTCTGAAGACAAAGGTCTTCAATCAGTGCGTGTTACCAGTTATGACACACGAAACAGACACGTGGTCTTTTACTGCTGGCCGCATAAATAATCTCAGAGTCTCTCAGCGAGCTATGGAACGAGCTATGCTCGGAATTTCTCTACGTGACAGAGTCCGAAACGAGGACAAAAATTACCGATATAGCTCGTGGAGTTAGCAAGCTGTAGTGGCAATGGGCAGGCCACATCGCTCGAAGAATAGATAACCGATGGGGAAGGAAGGTTCTTAAGTGGCGACCACGTAGTGGAAAGCGCCGAGCGGGACGACCTCCCACCAGGTGGACCGACGAGCTGATCAGAGTCGCTGGGTGTCACTGCAAGCGGCCCAAAACCGTTCCAGGTCGAAGTTAATGGGGAAGGCCTATGTTCAGCAGTGGACATCGTTAGGCTGATATGATGATGTGAAAGGGAACCAGTTTGAAAATTCATCCAGCCAATGAAAAGAGCAAGACCACCAGGCGAAATCAGAAAAAGTTCATAATGTAGATATTGTTTGTCACAGGAACATTTTAATTTATTTAATTTAAAGTATTTCAAAAATATTTTACATAGGTTTTTTAAATATTTTAAATACTCATAACATTGCTATGCTATTGCTATCATATTACATTGTTTTGTTCCCAAAACCAACAATTACATTTATCATTGGTATAACCACAGACATTAATATCTAAATAGATACCGCCTGTCGCTCAATCTGTATGGAAACCAAGCGTGTAACTTTTTTACCATCTACTGTGACGTTACACAAATGTTTTAGTGATATGAATAACCCGTCAGCGCGAAACCGATTTACTCCGACTCGTCCGCCTATATACCGACTTATTAGGTTCTTTTTAGCAGAGTAAGTAGGTAAAATATACGTTTTTTTATATACTCAATCAATCTTAAGTCGACTAACTTAATCATCAGATCAGAGTAGTCAAGATCCGAAGAATCAAACGAGTCCCAAATCGATGGGTTTGCGTCGTTTTATCACAAGGTTCAAATTTAATTTTCAATATTTCTGTACCTGTACCTGTTCACTATAGCGTATGGTCCCGCTAACTTTGTGTGAAGTTAGCAGTGCCGGCTTATTTCAGGAACTATGTTCGAGGAACAAAAATATAAGTTTTAGTTAAAAAAATATTTTTAATTCAAGCTTTTTTTGGTGACTGTACATTTTGTTGATTGTACATGCATTGTCTTCTAATATACCAAATATCAAGTCAATCCGACCACTGGAAGTAGGTGACATTCGACTTGCAAGATTTGATTTGATTTGTATGAAGATACATACATACAAACATACATTGCAAGTTAGTAAAAAGATTGTAAAAAAAGGCCCACTAGGCGGTCACCCGTCTGGAACTCTGGATACCGTCCACACCGGTAATTACTTAACTTTGTTGATTGATGAAGAACGGCTAATCAAGCTACATCGCTTCAACAAATAAAATAAACAAATATTCCTACAGTCTTTCCATTCACAATATTATATTAGTATTGCAATAAAACCAAATCGATAATTAGAACCTTAATTATTATCTAAATACGTAAGTATCTACTGCTTTATTTTCTGTACTGTGGCAAAATAAAATCGGACGCCATAATGGAATTTCAAATGGTGCGCCGCGGTGAATTTTGGCGCGAATAGCTGCATCGTGCGTAGATGAATACGTAGCGCGCTCAAATGGCGGGGTACGAGGTAGCGTAAAATACCTACAGCTCGTCGGAGAACCTCGCCTTAAGCCGCATGTTGCTTTATGACCTAGTTTTTATCATAACGCCTTGACATAATTATAATATCGATAGTATAACAAATAAGTAACAGTTATAACAAAATATTTACACAATAAACAAATATTTAACATGATAATATTTTAATAAGTCTTTGCTGCATGATTACTATTTACTAGGTATTAATCGGTTCATTCAATATTTAGATAAGGCTACTGCCTTATACAAAACTAATAACTTATTACTTTATCCTTCAAAACCGGATGGATCACGACAAGAAAATACAATAATAAAGAGCAAATATAATACATACATAAATTTGTAGCAGTAAAAATAATACTGAAATTACGTAAGTACTTCTAAACATATGTTTCAGTGTGAAAACCATTTAAAAGACAATCTTGTGTATGTACTGTACGTACCTACTGCATTCATAACATACGTACGTAACTAAATAATTATCCTTATTATTCTTTAAACGCATATTGCACATTTTTATTTTACCATGTATACAAATAATTATTTATATTAAATAAAATGTATAGCTTTTTCGTGTGCGCATTTCGGAATCCACTTGAAACTAACTTCCCGATGAGCTAGACTTGAAACTTTAAACATAACATAACTGGGTTTGTTGTATGTCAGTTTGTCACAGCACTAAAAGCAAACAAGCTGGCAGCGTTTTCTCTTTGTATGGCCAAGCTAATGCGTTGGCGGATAAAGTTCCTCGACCGCCCCGGTCTCCCGTGACCTAGTTGATTTTTGAAAATTATTCTTGGTTACCCGAAAATTGCTACTGTAGCGTCTTTCGTGGATTTCTACTAAGCCTATCCATGACCTATCGCTAAGTCGTTAGATCTAGAAGAAGTGTTGGAGCTACTGTACATTTTTACATCGGTTTTGTAGAACCGCATCAATCCTGACGTCAATCTTATCCTGAATGTTTCTCTCAATTCCAGAAATATTTTCCGACACGGTCCATAATCAATTTCTTCGTAGGTAATACAGGAAGCACTATCAAAGCGCCACCACACTAAATACATTTGAGCTGCTGTGTCAATGTTAGCTTGTATGTATGGCCTGATAACGTAATTATGCATGTACCTAGGCTCTTGTCCTACTTATGGGCGCTTATATACTGATTCTATCCTGATTAAGCATTCAGCTTACGTACACATATATCAATAGCTTATAGTAAAGCCTGCTTGAAAAGTAAACAAGTACATGAAGGACCATGCATACTATATAGGCTTCTACAGTACTTTCAATTTAAAAACTAGCTGTCCCCGGCGGTTTCACCCGCGCTCCGGGGTGATAAAAAGTAGCCTATAACACTCGGTGATAATGTAGCTTCCCATTAGTGAAAGAATTTTCAAAATTGGATCAGTACTTCCGGAGATTACCTCATTGTCCTACATCCAAACTTATCTCTTTATAATATTGGTATAGAAGTATTAGAAGCAGTAGAAGACTTTCTATCGCAAACTTATAGCTCGTGATTAGCTAGAAGCACAGACTAGAAGACTCATTGAGCGTTTTAGATCAGCCAGCCAGCAAGGTAGTAGAAAGTACCTCTGTGCTATGGTTTTCGTTTATTTTTATTAGTGATGACAGCAACAGCCTCAAACAAAATGAGTTACATTGTTGAACATAAAAATGTAAGGCCAATTACAGCTATCCACATACTAAAATATAAATATAACAAGATTTTTATAATAACATACACTTACTCACGATATTTTCAGTCATAGGATTCGAATCCAAGACGTCACGGCATTCGACATCACTAACACTGATTTATCATCGTCTTGAAATAATAATGAAATCATTGATATTACAATCAAGGTCACAGAATTTATGACGCTCGGTTTAACTTAGCACAATTATAAATAAATATCCTGGGACATTTCTCACACACGGTCATCTGATCTCAAACTAAGCAGAGCTTGTACTATGGCAACCAGATAACTGATATAATACATATACTACTTTTTGTTTGTAAATACATACTTAATATACATAATTACACCCAGACTCAGGACATACAGACATGTTCATGCGCACAAATGGATGTCCTGTTTGGGAATCGAACCCACGACCTGCGGCGCTATAGGTTAAGACTCCACGTCTTAACCAACTGCGCCAACTGGCCCGTCAATTGTACCAAAAAAACTATGTTAAATACAGATATTACCGATATACAGTCACAATTGATAGCGGTTCCGTAGAATAAATGAATAAATAAAGAACTTCTCATACAATACAAAAATCTGGTTATTTTTAAGTCAAAACCATGTTTTAAATACTCAAAACTCGCACTTAGCACTCACCGTAAACTTAAGTGGTCCTGTCGTGACGCCTCTTTTACGCTCTATTTCACTCTCTTACACATTTATTTAACTTAGCTGAAGTTTAAATATACAACGCAGAGCTGTTATATATTTCATTCTTTCTTCAATAATAGGATACCTTTGATATCTGAATTATGAAGGTTTTATTGAGGAAACGAACGCAAGAGCTAGCTGGAATCTATAGGTATCATCATGTTTTTTTTTCTTTTTCTCGTGTGATAAAAGGGTTAACTATCATCACACTAATTCAGTCTTATTCTAGTGAGAAGAAAATTATTTTTTGAGTTAAAAACTATGGTATTTGATCGAAGGGCTGTAGCCATTGACTGATATATTGCGTAGCCGTGGCACAAAGGTGCACCAGGCGATCGATCGAATTTATAGTAGTTAGCGATACACTTCCTTACATCCTGCGCTTGTACTATGTTATCTTGTTATATGTCAGAAAAGGTGAAATAATAATGGTTCAGATACAACTGGGCACTGGGCCGTTCATTTTCGGACACTCGTATCTTTCCCCGATAGACCTAATACTCCTAGTATTAGGTAGTCTCGAAATAACCATATATATACCTGTCTATAGTCTACTTATTTTCTTAATATCACTTAAAAAAACCTAAATACGTTTGTTTGCTATGGCTTGTATTTACAGAATCCTCAAAGCGGTCATGTGATTTGAGTCATCGTGCAAATCAGATTCAGAGTAGGTATCATTCCTTTTTATGGATTCATGAAAATCTTGTGATCTTAATATGGCGCACGAGAATCCCAATTTGATAGATTTACATTATGACATCAGAATATAAGTGGGGCGTTAGAATCTAAGATCAAGGTATCTTCGCTAAGTTAAAAATATAGAATCCCTGGAAGACCCGAACCTAAGTACCATTTTAATGGACTTTTAACTTTAGAAATTACGTATTTTCATGGAAACATTCCCCCCCTTTTTGAACACCTTGGATGCTTATTTTCCAATATCCTTTCTTAGAGTGTGCGAAACCGCACCCCTCTATAAATAAAAATATGTTGCTGAATGTACCATAGCAGTTCATATTGATTTAAATCCACCCAGCTGACTAAAAACAAATAGTAACTCACGTCCAGGTCGCTGGTGCGGCATGAGGACCGCGCTCCTGTGGTCCGGTCGCAGCAGGCTCTCGGCCTCCGCTCCTCCCTGGTGTGTCATCTCCATGGCCTCACAGGATCACCACTAATATCATAAAACCGATACGAGCATCTGTGTGCTAGTCGACACCACTGCGGCGAGGATCTGCGAACAAAAACAACATATTATAATACAACATATCCTGGGACAATCTTTACACACCTGATAACTGATATAATACATACATATACTACTTCTTTATACATATTTACACGCCAGACTCACGGATACCAGACATATTCACACAAATGTGTTCGCTGGGTGGGAAATAGAACTTAAAACCTGTGGCGTGACGTGACAGTTAGGGTATCTCACAACCACGACGTCGTCGACTGTCCCATTAATTATTCAACTAGACTTTGATTTCGCCGCGTGGAGTGTGATAGTTATCTCGTCTCTAACGGTCACTGGCAACCTCCTTTTAGTTACAGCGCCATATCATGTATAAAACTTCCTCAAGGGTTTCCTACCCTTTTGTTTATTGTGAAAACCACATAAAATCGGGTGGAAAGAGACGTTGCAACAGCACTTGGGGGCTAGCTTCCTTCTAGGCTTTGTTTGCGTAAAACCTTCTACCAAATGTACGGTTGTGCAAACACAAGCCTGTACATGATAAAAAAAAGAAATCCGGGATGATCTCATTAATTAGCAGTCAACAAGGCATTGCCGCCATCATTCTAGATGCGGATATATTTTCATTCAACCAAAACTTGACTTGAAGACTAATCGGGGATTATTCCCCGATTTGATTATCTCAGGTAATCGGCTTTCAATCGGGTGCTGTGAGTCCGTCCCATCAAGTGGAGTAGGTATAAAATTAGGGTTTACAAGACGC
This sequence comes from Achlya flavicornis, assembly GCA_947623365.1. Taxonomy (NCBI): domain Eukaryota; kingdom Metazoa; phylum Arthropoda; class Insecta; order Lepidoptera; family Drepanidae; genus Achlya; species Achlya flavicornis. The sequence goes on from OX392490.1 coordinate 7,580,823, forward strand.
ATAATGAGGCTTTTCCATTAAGGTGCCCACCGTAGATCGTATCAATACGTTCACATAACGAGATAATTCGATCTACTTTATTGACTCTGAAATAAACCAACCTCGAATAAATATGCTAATTTTAGATTGTGGAACATCCAAATTGAAACTAGGCTTTAGTCGAAATCTAAATTGAATACAATAAGAATGAACTTTTAACAACAATATCTTAAGATGTCCCCGTTTTCTAAATCTAAAATAAATAAACGGGACTTTACGCTTGGCAACAGTTGTCTTATTTACTTTTCAATACTTTAATTGTTCAATAGTCCAAGTTTAGATAAGCCAATATTTCTTTGAACAGATTAGATATCAGCCCACGTTCGCCCACTGTCGACAACATGCCTCATCTCAATTCTTTTCGGTTCCCATCATTCTCATCAATATTCAACGTTGTAGCAACCCGCCAACGCAACAGTTGGGCAACTAGTTAGTTTTCCTAACGGATTTGATGGATGTGATTGTTTTACTTCAACCTATATATTAATATTATATAATTCATCTAAAATGCCGGAAAAAAAAAATGCTGGAATCTGTGTATGTATTACGAACCAGTGGTTCGTAAACGTTCATAAGTGCCTTATCATGGCCTAGAATGATTTTTTACAGTGTTTATGAGCAAACTTAAATAATTGCTGATAATCAGTTCAATGATTTCATCACGGTTACAAAACAATACCACTCTTAGCAACATTTGATAACAACTATATACGTTACGCAATCTTGTCTAATCAATCCACTTGTTTATAAATGAGGCGATAATGTCACCAAGGTCTCGTTTTCACTTGGAGACGAATACAAATCTTCTGATGTCGCGGTTATGTCTCCCGAGGGACAACGCGATCGAGGCCAGGCAACATGTGTGAATTGTCACTTAAATGTTTGTAGTCACCGGCACAAGCTTCGCCTCTTCGGGGATTAAGGTTAGCTATTTCTTTTCGTCTTGACTTTTGTATGACTTTGTAAGGGTTTGTCTTTGACGATACTTCGGTAAGTTACATACAATCGAATTGGACAGCGGAGAGGGTTTTCTATAACTTTTTTAATCCGTACAGAATTAGTTATTTCATCCCATACCTATTATAATATAATACTATCACTAAAATACTTAATGCAAAATACTTTATACGACTACGTCGGAAAACAAGCCCGCCTGGTGGTAAGCGGTTACCGTAGCCATATGGAAGCTTGTGATGCCAAGGGCGTTGCAACACAAGCATCGAGAAAAAACTAACTCCTCCGCAACTAGCAATTGCTTTTGCAAAGAAAGGAGGAATCATTGTTAGGCGTCGTCCTAATTGTCAACGATCGTACGATCAAACGATTGCGATTTCGTCGCACGATCGCGCTGATGTTCCTGTGCTCGCGCGATGACTTGCGAGCTTTAATTAGGACACTCTAAAGCGTTTTGTGTATTTAATCTCGGTCGGCAACACATTGACAATCCCCCTAGTATTGCAAATGTCTATAGGCGACGGTGACCACTTTCCATCAGGAGGCCCGTCTGCCTGTTTCTCAACATAAAAAACTCGTCGTGCGACGAAATCGCATCGTTTGCTCTTACGATCGTTGCCAATTAGGACGACGCCTTAGTCACACACAGGCAACTACCGGAACACTATCGCTAGGTGCTCTATTCTATGGGGGTGACAAAGCTAGTTGGTATTGATAATAATATAGAATTTAATAAGGACACTTCGCCTGACTGGCTACAATAGCGCGAGAATCTACCGCCAGCTTCACATACCCAATAAAAAGTTCAGTCGAGAACCATAATAAGATGAAAAACACTTATTTGTGAACGTTCTACGCCTAAAGCTTCCTTGCTATCAAATGTAGATAACTGAGAGAAATAACAGATAACAAATGACTTCACAGTAACATTATTATCATGTCAAACATTAGCCGGGGGACGGCAGGGGCAGGAATATGTTATCAAACGCGTAACGTTGTCTACTATCAGACAATTTACGAGTTATTACAGATATTTAATGCACTAAACATAAGTTGAACGTATAAACTATCTTACGATATATGTTATTTAGAAAGCCCAAAATATCTAAAATCGCAGGTAGAGATTCAGCATTCAGTACTCCGAGTGTAAAGAATTGACGTTAATAAACACGTACTAATTCGTTTGCGTTAACTATAAATTTGTATGGGAGAAACCATAAGTATTCCGCTAGAGGCGCTGTGCCAATTCATATAGAGAAGTGTCGTAAACGCAAACTAATTAGTTAGCGTTTACAAACGTCAATTCTTTACACTTGGGGTACAGCCTAATCAAAATTAAAAATATTGAAGTAACCCAAACCCTATGCAAGTTTTGACGGGGAGAGTTGCTTACACTGTTTTATAAAGTTAAATATATTTTTGGATTATAATTGGTAATTAATAGCAGCAATATTTGTAACAAGCTATATGTTTTGTTTCATTCATGTACTGCAGTGTAAGCGGCAGATAACAATTTTTAAGAGCAATAGGTATTGTTTTGAATATATTACATTATTATTAGTAGACGGCACCTCGTCTTTTTGCCTTTACGTTTTAAAAACGTGATGGATGAATAATTACTTTATTTTGTTTATGTGGTTCGTATAAGCCAGTCCATACCGCAAGCATACCATAATTTATAACCGATTATTTTTGGCTTTATTGTTATCAATAATATTTCAAAAGTATATAGGTATGAAAGCTAAAATGTTAATAATTTTCAAAACAAAAGTGCCGTAACGTAACGTTAGGTAATCACCTAACGTTACAAATGACGTTACACATAATCATGTGGGACAAAGGATGAGTCAGTCAAAGACATTATGCACAACACCGAAGTATAATAATACTGCCAAGATATCCGTGGCCTTAAATATTTGAAAAACAAATATAACTACATAACAAAGCTAATATAACTATAAATAAATATGAATGCGCGGAAACAGTTAAATAAATATAAATACTAACAAAACCAAATCACAAGAGTGTTTTCTCAAATGCAATTTGAAAGATATGTCACAAATAATTTCTTCTAATTCAGTTCCAAGTTAGGTCACAAGGGAAAGTATATGCATGAGATTTATTTCACGAACATTACCCTTTTTAATCAATTTTGAACCATACTGTTACCTACTGTAGTCGAAAATGGACAAACGACAAATTTCGGCCAGCATCATCAAGGTAATCATAAACAACCATTTCAACAATGAACTTTTCCAATTTGTCCCATAGCCAGTACCATTGCATGGTACTTATACCATTCAAACATTTAATCTTATGGTGCGTCCATGCTTGGAGAACCTAGCACGAGCCGAGCACGAACGAGCCTACAACGAGCACGATGCGAATCCGTGAATAATTGGACTGTTTTACAAAAAAACTTAACTGACTTCAAAGTACACTAAGAAGTAATCAAATCAAATCCTGATCTTATGACAATGGGACCAAACGGGAAGTGTACCTAAAAAAAGAATTTTCCAAATCGGTTAATAAATGACGGAGTTATGAGGTAACAAACATAAAAAAATAAAATAATAACTTACAAAAGAATTGAGAACCTCCTCCTTTTTTTGAAGTCGGTTAAAAAACTGACAATCGCGCTTGTTCGAGGCTCGCGAGCCCATCCACGCTACGCGAATCGTGCTCGCAGTGTGCTCGTTCGAGGCTCGGTTCGCTAAGCATGGACGCACCATTACATTTGGAGTAATATAGAGCTCTTGTTTTCTTAAGCATCAATTGACTAATTGCTTATAACAGCACAGTACGCGAACTAATCAAGTTACGCTGTTAATATAATTGTCGAGTAAATGAATTTATCAGCGAAATTTGATTCAGTTCATATTGTATGTTGTGTGTTGATTGAATCATCACCCAATTGGCTGCCGGCCTAGCGCTTACAAATTGTGTATACCATTCATATTGTATAATGTTGTTAGCTATAAATTAACATTTGTCGTACAGTTTTACTCGCGTGTCTGTTGAATTTTTTACAGCTTTTATTTTTGCAATTGTGTTTGACCTGATTTCATCGTGGTTAGTTATGGTATGACCGAAAGGTAGTTTCTCGAAAGTGCCGGAACACCTAAAGCTACTAGGTGGTAGCAAGTCAAGCGTGTACTACAAATTACTCTGTGTAGGTCAAGCTCACTACAGGACTGTATATTTGTCACGTTTATTTAGATGTTGAATTATGAAAATGCATGCTACACATAGATCTCGAGAGATGGGTCATGATATGCTACAAACTACAAGCCATAATAAGTAGCTACTATTGTATCAAAATTCCAAAGTACAGCCGATTGTCCTTGATTTTGGTGAGTTATTGATTCACTTGGCTTATGTCGCAAAATGCGGTGATGAAAATAAGACAGACTTTTGTTTCATTTGTTTCCTTTCTAAAGACAATAATGCTACGACGACCTTTTAGAGATCCGTAATGTTATTGAAAAACAATATGGTCTATAGGTACATCAAGGCGCTCTAGATCAAAATAACTGTTGCTGTATATGGCCAGTATCCAGTATCCTTTTGGGATTATACATGTAATCTGTCAACATAACACCTTGTTCATAAAATTCTTGCAAGGCCAACACAAATTGAATCAAGGAGCAAGTAAGACATAACCCTTGGATAGCCACATTGCGACAGTCGGGTATGAATAGCAAGATTAATGCTTCAATTGAGACTGCGTTGGTTCAGTTCTGAATGAGCTCTGATGTCGAGCAATTTATGTCCAGATTATTCAATGAGTCATGTTCTGACAGGCGTTTAAAATAAAATTTATAAAAGAATCACGGATGGATGGTGCGTACAGCGTATCGTGTCGTCCATCCATAAGGTATTATGTATGGGCGATATATTGCTTCGCGCTTCTGCAACTAATGCCATTTCTGTCGCTCCAACTGTCCACGTCTCTAGTTCTTGCACCTCTATCTTCATAATTCGTATCTTTTTTTCATCAATCAGCAAGATAGTATGTAGCTGTAGGTACGTCAGACCATGTGTAGAAGTTGGTAGTAGCGGCATTCAAGTTAGCGCGCTTCTCAAAATATGATATCATTTGAGTGTCTAATAGAACTTAATTCCTCAGTTGCAAGAGCACAAACCAAGGGCGTCGCCAGCCGATGGCGCAGGGGGGGGCAAGTTGACTTTACCTACTACAATTCATACCTTTGAGAAAAGTAGGTATGAATTGTAGGTAAAGACGACAGCACATGAAGCTTTTCACTTGTACTACGAGCCTTACATCTACAGCGATTGTAATAACAACAGTATCTTAGTACTATATACATATATATTCTGTGACAGCTTCAACGATAGAGTAGAGCAGAGCGTAGTTGAGCGTACGGAATATTAAGAGTGGAATTGGTGAATTCATTCGAGTTTCGATGTACGGGAATGATTGTTCAAGGCTTGAACTTCAAGCAAATCAACTAAAAGACTTAGGACTTTGGTTGCATTATATTTGGCAAATTTTTTAGAATCTCTAGGGGGGGGGGCAGCTGCCCCTCCCTGCCCCCCCTTGGCGACGCCCTTGGCACAAACATGACGATGGTCATGCCATATCATTTCTTCTTAGTTGAAGACTTATTCGAAACCGGTGGTAACTTCACTAACTTTGACTTTCATATGTACTTCTATCTTGTGCACTGAAGAAATCGATTTTGCTATCGACTTTTGCTTATGAACGGAAAATCTTATAGGATGTTGTTGGTAGTCTATGTACCTAGTTATGGCACTTAAACCACAATATTTAGAATTTATCTAAACTAACCCATGTGCACAGAAGACCTTTTTATCAATTATTGCCAATGGATAATTATTAGCACTATTTAGTGGGCCAAAGAGTGTTCGACAGTAAAAAAAAAAATAGAATAAGCTTCCCCATTCCTTCTCTTTATAAACTTTATAAATGCAAATCTCACTCCTCCGTGCACGCAATTTGCTTGAAAATACGGTATTTGCCTGTGTTGAAGTTAATTATCAAACACCACTGTTTTAAACGTCTAAAACATACTAAATACCTAAGCACTTTTTATAGTTTTTGTTGACACTTACTGTAAAATTATGGCCTAACACACAAACATAATAAACTATCGAAAAAACTAACAGATTTGCGATGTCAGTCAAACACCCTATTCGAGAACCCGAATACCAGTATGTACAGTCATTCGTGCACCCATGGCGGGTTAATGACCATGTGTAATTGAGTCACGCGTAAACAAACATTTGTCTTTCACGTAGGTACGTATAAAGTACAAACCTACATATTTTAAGCATATCTGCCTAATGACACCGTTAAATAGGTAAGGAAATTATGGATAATGAAACCACGTAACTGGTAAAATTTTAATGGCGACGAGCCGTCTCTTGTCTTACTTGGCGAGAGTGGGTGATTACCTGTGGTGATTACGCAAATAGATTGAACTAGGTAGGTACCTAATATCTCAATAAGCTAATCCATTCATTTTACAATGTCTATAACAATAGGCTAGTCTCCTGAAAAATTATATTTAAACCGTCATTTACAATATCAAAAAATATATAGTACCTACCTACGTAGTTTTTCTTTTGTCACTTAAACAAAAAAAATACGAAGATGTGACGTCACGGTGTGGTACACTACGAGACTTTTATTATTCGTAGTTGATACACTTTTTAGTAACAAGTGACGTCACGAGACTCCACTCCCGAACTTTGTCGCAATTTATCTTTGTCAATTCTTAATGCTTTGGTAAAGCAAAAAAAACGTGTCCAATATTTTTTGATAATCTAACTGACGGACTAATTAGAATTAGGTACTATTTTTTACCCATGACAAGACACGACAGAACATCCCTAACAATTTCACCATATAATATAAAATTGACATCTAATAACAAAATGTATTACTAATGTATAAGTATTAAAGTAGATATTCGTTATTGACAAATGTATTAGTAATATAAGTTTTATTTTGTCACTAAGTGCTGTGTAAATATTTTGGTAAATAAATTAACATTTGCTGAAATAATTTAAATGATGAATCCCATGCCCTATGCCATTGAAGAATTCAATAATATCTTCAAAGTTCAATAGTCAGATCATAGAGAAATAAGTGTTAGGTACCACAAGAGAAATTTCTTTTCATTAAAAAAGGAACCAACTTAGCCACAGTCCTTTAGACTTCAATCAAAGTCAAAACAAACACAAAGAGGAGTTTTTAATAGACAACAGGGCTGCTGTATGGTCTTTATGAATGGAACATAATGGACAGGATGTGTAATGGTCCATGGCTGTGCATTAGAAAAAATATTTAAACACTTTTATTATGACATTTGTGACCAGTGATTTAGAAACACAGATTCATTCTTCATTGAATAAAATACCTACAATATTCTCTTGAAAATGCTTTTGAGTTCTTTCAAAGGGTCTTTCAGATTAGTTAATTCAGGGGCTAAAAAGGAAGCTAAAGCAATATTGCTATGCAATTCATTTTTCGAATTCTTGGCAGATCCTAAGTGATTCCAATATTTTTTGGTAAAATAGTTACTCATATACAATTCAATTCATTAAAAGATTTGGAATTGATGAATTGTATAAATAAGATCTGCTTTAAATTCGAAAAAATGAATTGCATTAGCAATATTGCTTAGCTTCCTTTATAGGGGGCCAGGACTCACTAGAATAAAAATCTATTTCCACAACAGAAAATATGTACCTATTTCAAAATGGCAATAAAGAATTACCTGTCAGTAGGTCAAGCAATTTGAATGATGAAGCTATGTAAAGTTAGTATTCTCTCTTATAGATTAGGACCCATGAAAAAGGCTTATAAACGAGAAAATATGAGCCAGAAATATAATACAAATCATTCTAAAGGATTTTTATATTGGTTCTACTAGAAAATTTGTATGTGTATTGATGGTGTATAGACCGAAACATTTAAATAAATACACAGATGTGAGTGAGATGGATAATATTACTGGCTATTTACTTACAATTAGCTGGCTGTTATTATGGTTATTTTTCGAATGAATAAAATTCAAGATTGTTTTAGAATAAAAAAGTTTCTCAAGTCTTACTGTATTTGTGGCTCTTGTCATAAACGCGTACAAACTATTACAAAAAATAGTAGTACCACCAAGTACCAAGCCCAAGTCCGAACAACCAAGAACTGGATTCCTCTAAAACCCTATACAAATTATCTCCAATACATTTCATATCAATATTTGAATACAGAAACAAGATCTTTTCATTATAGAACATATAATGAGCAAAGGCATGACACATTTATTTAAACTAGGTATTCAAAATTAAAAAAACACATGAAGCGTTATAAAATACCTAAATAGAACAAAATATAAACGTGCTCCAGTGACCGAGCGCATGGCCGTTTGTATAATCATATATTTATTTTTACTTACTTACCAAATCATAATCAGTCCGTAGTCTACACCACAGATTTTGAACGACAGACAATTTGTAATTAGTTCACTAAAGTTTCTAGTTTATTTTAACAGCATTAAAAAAAAGATAAACACGTGCAACACATCCACCTCCGTCCGCGGCGTTCATTGCACTTGTTTGGTATTGTCAGATGTGAAAAAATAATTAATGATTTTGTGTTAAAAAAATCGTCGATTAAATAACATAAAATATCTTTAATTTGTTTCTATTTTGTATCTTTGAAAAGTACCTACCTAAATAAGATAGATAAAAATCAATAAAATACATAAGCAGGATATCAGCAGCAGGCAGACAAATCATTTTATATTTATTTTATTTTAATGGTGGCAAGTTTTTAGTATTGCTGTCAGTGTCAAGTGTCACAGGGAGGTAGGTTTGTACAGTAGTTTCGTACAATTCTATTTTTAATATCCTTATTTCATTCATTTATTTAAATAAATCTTGAACGATTAGCTTTTATTACTTGTTGAAACTTTACAATCGTTTTCATTTGTTACTTTCACCATTATCATAGATTTTGAATTAACATACAATGGTTAATTCAAGTTTGGCATATGAAATACTTCTGTACATAAATTCTTTTTACTTCGGTCTGTTTGCGACATGTGAGCTCGGTACGCTGATCCTGAAATCTGTATTGATAATAGAGAAATATGAAGTCGACAAAGATCCCACGAAATTGGGCCAAGATTATGGAGTGCTGGTGGGCCTTTTCATTATTGAAGCTACCAGACTAATTTTGGGGCGAAAGGGCAGTCTCAGTGAAAAAGGTAAGTATTTACAATCAAGTGCTGTAGATTATACCAATTTAATCAAACCAAACCATTTTTAAAGATATCCCCGTTTCCTCTGCATTATATGTAAATAAATATATTAATACATTTTATTTTTTTCCCAAATCTGTTCTGTTCTCTATCTCATCTAGAGTTTGCAATTGCAGAGGTGGGGTTTGTAACTTGTCAGTTGGCATACTTATCTTATTGTTTATCCCACAGACATACCGGTGATGTTCTCGGTGCTGTTAACAGTACCATCTATGGTGGGAGTTATATATCTTCTCAGTTGGCAAGTAGTTGTACTCAGGATTGAGTATATATGGTGTACACTTATGTTGGCTTTGCAAATGCTAGAGTTTGTATTTGCATGTATGTTCATTGTTACAATGTGTAGGGGACCTTCGTATGATTAAAATGTATACAACTTATTTAATAGGAACTGCAGTACAATTTAAATAAGATTCTTATACTATTGTTTTAAAATTGTATTTGCCTTAATACATCTAGTCCATCAAGGACTTATTCTAGTCATTTCTGCCATTATAGCTATATTTAGGACAATGCAACAAAATAGGTAATTTATTTACTTGATAAAGTTATTAACATGTTGTAAATACATCAAATGCAGGGGCTAAAATCATCCCTCTTATTACAAAAGATAATTTAAAGCATGTTTAGTAAAATCAGTGAGTGACCTCAGTCACTTTCTAACATCATAATTATAACAAATATAGACAAGGCTATTTTAGAACCTGGGTTTGCTTTAAACAACATATTTGCACATACTTGGTTATTACACAATATGGTTGAAAGCAAAACCATGCCCTCTTATTAGGGGTCATGGTCTTGGTGAAGAAAAACATTGAAATGATATTAAAATCATTATGCCTGTTTCAAATTTTATCTAAGTTAAGGATAATAATGAAGACAACCTATCATTATAAGTCTTATATGAAAGATCAAGATATATACATTTACTATGTTTATAAGATGTTATTATCATATGTTATGTATTTTATACACTGTATTATCACTGTGCATTGTTTGATGTTGTTGCACTAAATTCATATATTTTGTAAAGCAGCTATCCTGCAATTTTCTTACCAGATTTATATAAAAATCTTCACTCTCAACTTACTCCAACCTAAGACTAATTATTGTTACTAGCTTTATGAACAGTTCAATATAGAAGAATAATAATTTTGATTTAATAAGATACCAGTATTGTGAAAAAGTGATATTCCATGAAAATTCTTGACTATGGTGACATTTTTCCAAAACGTAAATAATTTCATTTTTTTAAGTGGCATTTTTATAAACCTGTAAATTTAAATCCAGCCCAAGTGTAACATAAGTGATAATGTGGCCTTTATCTAGATATTTAAAGAAAATAGTTACTAACGAAATCTTCCATTGTTCAGTAGAATTCAACATTGTTTGACACCAAATATTTACTTGTATTAAATTGTATAAGGAATGTACTTACTATAGTAATAATTGTTATAAAGAAAAAATGTATCGCAATGTATTGATGGATAAAACTTTATATAACTTATATTTTGAAATTATACCACAACATATTTTTATCTTCTAATGAAATTATAATCATTTAACAAATAAAAATGTTTTATGTAAATCCATTTACACTTTATTAAAAAAGATCAGCTTCACACAAATCCTTATTTCTGCATATAATGGTGACGATTCTGTTGTAAATTGCACTTAACTAATTTTGGTCACATTATGGCCCTGATTCTGTTGTTTACAACTAAACTAATGTTAATCTCACTATGCCTCCTTCTAACAAAGAACATAAGAAAGGGATGTAAGAAATTTAGTCCTGTCAAATTAGTCCAATGCTTGTTTTCAATATAAATTTAGTCGCCATCTATCGCGGTTACGCCTAAATACACGCAAAATAAGACGGCAAAGATTAATTTGACAGCTTTAAATATGTTCTATCCTTCTTCAATAATGTTCGTAAGAAAGAGATGAGATGTGACTAAAATTAGTTTAGTGCGATTTACAACAGAATCGGCACCACTATCACTTTCTTAAAAACTTTATTGAAAAAGGATAGAACATTTAAAGCTGTCAGATTAGTCTTTGACATTTTCATTTATTCACATGTAACAGTGATAGCTTAGGATTAAATTTGTCGAAAATAAGCATTGGACTAATTTGACGGGATAAAATTTCTTATATGTGTTATGTTATTTTAAATTATTTGTTAGAAAGAGATATAATGAGAACAGAATCAGAACAGAAATTGAGTATAAAGACCTATACCTATATACACAAACATTGTTTACTATCGAATTACATTTGTAATGTTTCATTGCATTTAATATATTGAGCCTGTAAATATAGCGGCATACGCCCTTTTGCCATTTTATCTCTCTTATGAACACGTAATTCATGTCTCATTAGAGCTTTTCTTGTTCCATACTTATTTCCACATAATCTACAGACAAAATCTTTTATGCCTGCATGGTCAGACTTGAAATGAACCTCCATATCACGCTTGGTGTAAAAGCCTCTGCCACATTCAACACATTTAAATGGTCTTTCTTTCTTATGAGTCAGGAGATGTCTATTTAAATTACTTCTAGTAAGAAAATGTAATTCACAATTATCACAAGAAAATGGCTTTAATCCTGTATGAGTTCTCATGTGTATTTTTAATGATTCCATGAACCTGCCCCGATATGGACACATTTGACATTGAAATGGCAGTTTAAAGCTATGCAGCTGAAGGTGTCTCACTAAATTATCTTTACGATATAGCTTACCACACACATCACAGATAAGATGAGATACAGATTGGTGTCTAGCCAAATGTTTTTTATATAATTGTGCAGTTAACAAACCGTTACAAATGGGGCACTGGATTCGAACATTTCGATGTTGTTTCGAGTTTTTGTGAGTTAAATATTCGTTCCAATTGCTGAAGTTTAATTTACAAATTTTACACTTGTAAGATTTATGTACATTGTTATGATTTTCCAAATCACCTACATAGCCATTGCCTGTGTCAATAATAATTGAATCCGAGTCGTGCTCGTGAGATACGTCAATCAAAGGACTTTGTCTCAATAATTTATCGGAATCTTGAGCTGATTTTCTAAACAAAAGAGCTCCCTTTAGAAGAGAGAGACAAGCATCACATAAATGTTTAGGATACACATCTTTTTCACTCAAATCGACCGCTCCAATAGTACGAATAGCATCCGAAATATTGAGACGATTTATATTGCTAAAAATTGGAATACCACAACCATCCTTCAAACAAATCCTACACTTGTAAGTACTGGATTGGGTTACAATTTCCTCTCGTTTTTGTTCATTAACAAATTGCTTTAATTTGTTATTTCTGTTACGCTTACGTTTTAAAATACGTAGCATAAAATATGATGAAGACATTTTTCAACTCAACTCAGTGAGTAAATAAAATTAAATAGGTAGGTTAGGTACACAGATCACTTTAGTTTATAGTGCGTTCGAATTGGAGTGATGTCGTTTTTAACAGTTTCAAAATGGGCATTTTTGTTTATGCGTTCGAATTGGAAAATTTCAACAATTTTGCAACTTTTGCCACAAACGACATTTCCCAAATCGAACGATTAGATCACGCCTGGCAATGTTCTAATCAAAATAACCCACTGTATCGAATGACAGTGCAAAGTTCTTACTCGACGTTCTCGCCCCTCTCTTCCTTCCTTCGCCCCCGCCATGACCTATGCCGGCCATTTTATTTTCATTCCATTCCACACACAGATTCCACAGAGTACTTTTTATAACTACCTAGCAATTCCATTCGTCAATATGGTCAATATGCACCTACCTGTCATCAAACACGTGTTTGTTTTGATGAGAACTTAAGTTCTTATGTCGATTTATTTCCACCTCTTTTAATCCATAAATTCAGTGTTTTCCGTATTTGTATGACGAGATGTGTTGTATTGATAAATTTCCGCCACTTTAACAACATTTCAATAGTGATTTCGGCATTTTTAAGTTTCGAAAATGTTGTATGCCCAAGTGCAACAATTACGCCAAGACGTTAAACTACATCAGTTTTCTATAAGTGAGGAAAATAAGAGACAGTGGATAAAGTGTATTAATTGTGAGACAATAACTTAACAGCGATCCACGCAAATTATATGTTTGTCACCTGAAGAGTGGCGCATATCAAAGCTTGGAGATTTCTTCAGGGAACCCGACAAATATCTTTTTTGAAGCAGGTAAACAACTATCGATCTACAAGTTGACTGTAATAATATAATATCTTATTATTATATGTATTATTCCTAGTCAACTCATAACATTTAAAGCTATAACCCAACCTTTGTGGTTGTGAAGGCATATTAAGTCTGACCCAAAATAAATGCTTGGCAAATGCAGTTATATTGAGATATATATAACACATTAATAACCATGGCTCCACCAGAGTTAGAAATCTATTGTTTTATCCGGTTAGTTCACCCTTATTCCTTATTTATTTTAACATAGGTTGATGGGCCAGTTGGTTAAGATTCCACCTGTTGCACCGCAGGTCGTGGGTTTGATTCCCACACAGGACATGCATTTGTGTGCATGAACATGTCTGCATGTCCTGAGTCTGGGTGTAATTATGTATATTAAGATTGATTAATTATGTATTTACAAACTAAAAGTAGTATAATAATATGTAGTATATGAGTTATCTGGTTTCCATAGTACTAGCTCTGCTTAAGTTGGGATCAGATGACTGTGTGTGAGGAATGTCCCAGGATATTTATATATAGATACAGAGATAAATTGCATTTTTTCAGATAACAAGAAAACTGTATGCGGTGATCATAGTTAGTCAAAGAAGCGCCACAATGATCATTCATATTACCAATGAAAGTCGCAAGAACAGAAGTTTTTGGTATGTATACATCATCCAGCACTTTTTGAATAAATTAAAAGAAATAATATAAAAGTAAAATTAAATTAAATTAAAAGTTTACTTTGATTATAAAATTCTACTATGGGTAATGGACATGCCATTTATAGATCTTTACTCACTGGACTAGAGCATGATGAGGCTGTTTCCACTTTACACAAGAATATTTAACATTCTGTCCATATTGATGATACATGAACGTTTAGGTTTTAAAATAATAACAGCTCATACAAATTTTCAGATACCTCTGTCCAACCATCAGCTGCGAGCCATCAAAGTAATGCCACATGTGTGTCTCTGAATAACACAATGCAAATGTACTCAGGTAATTTTTTGCCATTTAATTGCAGCACGCCTAGTTGAGGCGACACGTTCCCAGAATGCTGGCTTATACCTCGGTCAGCAGATTACCGTAGCCATTCAACGTGGCAATGCTGCCAGTGTTCTGGGAACGTTACCCACTGGCACGGATTTAGAATAGTTTTATTTTTTAAATTTTAGGTTTAGTTTAGAGTATCTCTTTTTTCGTTATCTTATTTAATAATGTATCCCCCTGTCCCCTTTAGATTAAGTGCTGGCTCAGTATCTCCAGCAGTGTGTTCCATTTGTGTAGGCTATTTATATGTAAAATGTATAGCTGACATAAAAATATAATATTTTTAATGCATAATTAATTACTTCACCCAAAATCTTTACCAATAAATTATATATACAAAAAGGCAGATGATAGGAATGCCAGGCTTCCATACTAAAATCTTCAAATCCATTGACTATCTTGTACATAAAAAATAAAACATTTCAAAGATTTTGTCATTATTTTCGGCCACCTTTTTGATATTCTTTGTGACGTTTTAGGACAAAGACACCCTATTATTTTTTGTTTGCATGGGTATCCCCAATCGATGTATATAGGCTTCATCGTATGCCACTATTTGAAAAAATAAAAAAAAAACAATATGGAGCCTGAAGATTAAGCTAGGCTCCGATCGAAAATCTTCGCACTCATTTACAGTTACTTTATACTTTGTTTGCAGATATTTTAATGATGCCAACAGCAGTCCAGACCCATCTAGACCGTCACTACAGATAGACTTAAAAATGAAAATTTAAATAAATAATTTATAACTAAATAATTGTGTTTCATTTATTATTATACGATAAGAACCTTTGAAATAAAAAATAATTGTATTTACCCTAAAGCCCCGGGGCCCTACATATCATAGGCTGTATGACTATTTTTCATTGTACAATAGTATGGGAATATTAAAAAAAAAAAACGTCATGTTCAAACTCTGCATACGGTTTATCCCCAATGTTCGTCAGATGGCGGTCTGAACTTTAGTTCTCTTGGTAGTTTGTGCGATTAGATACAAAAATGACATTTCCATGCTGATCGCCTGCTTGTCACTTGTCTCAACCTACCTTTTTCCTTCAGTTAATCATTAAACAAAGTTAATCTAACAAATTATTCTCTTACCTGTTAGTATTTCTATAAAATTTTATAATAAAAATTAGAATTTTCGCTTCCCGTATGAATTTTCCGAAACTTATCTGTCAGATTCAAAGATGTCAAAATATGATCACAAACGACCCTGCCTCGGAGGTGGGTCAAAATTTGCAGTTCACGATGTCGTTTTTAACTGTTTCCAAGCAAAACGAACGGTGAACGAAAACTGTTCAAAACGCCAATTTCGCCCACAAATTTCCAAATCGAACGCCAGTTGTGATCGTTTTTGGCATTTTGGACTGTTATTTTTGCTACCATACCCCAATTCGAACGCACCTTATGTAGTGCGTTCGAATTGGAGTGAGTGATGTCGTTTCTTCTACTTCTTCTTCTTATTTTTAATTTTGGCAACCAAGCCCAAATTAGGGCTCATTTCTGCCAGTGTCGAGTTATATTATAGTTTCCAGTCACAATAAATCACTTCACATTATAGTCCTCAGTCAGTCACCGTCCATAAAAGTCATGTTTTACTACAATGGTGGTCTTCTTCTTCTTATTTTTAATTTTGGCAACCAAGCCCAAATTAGTGCTCATTTCTGCCAGTGTCGAGTTATATTATAGTTTCCAGTCACAATAAATCACTTCACATTATAGTCCTCAGTCAGTGACCGTCCATAAAAGTCATGTTTTACTACAATGGTGGTCATTGTACTAAAACTCTTCACGGACATTTTGAGACAACTTAAAAAGTCACGATACACATAATTCATTTCACTTCACTGGTGCACATGGATGATCTTTATTGGGTAAAATACCACCAAAAATAAACAATAAAACTCAAAATACACAAATTTATGAAAATAAAAATGAAAATGCTACGTCACTCTGCAAGTTCCCGCCAAAAAGTCCATATCCGTAACTGAGTGGCTCATCTATCTCTAGTATAGTGTATCTATGGTCTGAACTTTAGTTCTCTTGAGGTGCGTTCGAATTGGGGTATGGTAGCAAAAATAACAGTCCAAAATGCCAAAAACGATCACAACTGGCGTTTTGAACAGTTTTCGTTCACCGTTCGTTTTGCTTGGAAACAGTTAAAAACGACATCGTGAACTGCAAATTTTGACCCACCTCCGAGGCAGGGTCGTTTGTGATCATATTTTGACATCTTTGAATCTGACAGATAAGTTTCGGAAATTGCATACGGGAAGCGATTTTATTATAAAATTTTATAGAAATACTAACAGGTAAGAGAATAATTTGTTAGATTAACTTTGTTTAATGATTAACTGAAGGAAAAAGGTAGGTTGAGACAAGTGACAAGCAGGCGATCAGCATGGAAATGTCATTTTTGTATCTAATCGTTCGATTTGGGAAATATCGTTTGTGGCAAAAGTTGCAAAATTGTTGAAATTTACCAATTCGAACGCCCGAACGAAAATGCCCATTTTGAAACTGTTAAAAACGACATCACTCCAATTCGAACGCACTATTTGTAGTTTGTGTTTGTGCTCTATTGCTCAACCCTAAATCCCTAATAACCTCTCTCCAGTCTGTCGCGACTTAGAAGAAGAAAAAAGTCAATGAAAATTGGTAGAACTTTTATGGAGCCCTCTCATTTCCGTAGTCTGTCTCGCTCTATGATTAAACGTCATCTGTCACTTGTTGTTTCCCTCCAGTTTTAAATAAATGAAAACATTTTGATAAGTTGAGAATATTGTATTATATTATAGAATATTATACAGGATAGTGGTTAATATAATTGCTAAGTAGAATAATAAGTGTATTGCTTACGAAACCGTTTCTTTTTTAACAAAGAATAAAGTATAGAAAATGCGAAGTGTGCGGAAAGGAAAGATGGTAAAAAACGTGTTTTTATGGCCAAATTTCCCCTGGATGCAGTTCGGAAGTAAAATATCATATTATTTATGAGTTCTATAATTCCTTTAATATAAACATCTAAATAGTACATTAAGGTATATACCATAATAATATATAAGAAAATAGAGTTGTGCAACATTTATTATCGAATTCGATATCGATATTTTTATATTTTTAGGTGTCGAAAATGACAGGCAACGAGGACTTGGCTTACATTCCAATAGAGAAACTAAATGAATTAAAATATATTTACGAAAACCGTTTTGTTGAGAAGGACTTTAAGAAAAAAAACACGACTAAAGAAGACTGCAGTTCCATCCATAAGACTCTCAGCTAAGCCACTCTCTAAAGACAAACTTAAGGGATTTCCCTGCTACCTGAACAGCGAGCATCAAGTCAGTAACACACATATTTAAAATCAATACAAATAAAACGATAATTTATTATATAAATTTTAAATATTTTCACTTTCATCTAGATTATCCATCTACTTCTTCGGCCCCAAATGCCTCATTGGATATTGAACAATCCATAAATTTAAATGATAATTTATCAGTTATTTGCAATGAAATGATATTCCAGTAGAATATACTATAGAGGTGAGCCATACAAGTGAGCAGCTGCAAGGTATATAGCCCCTTTTTGATTTTATTTCACAAGACTTAATAAAATCAATTTGATACAAAGTAATGATCATCTTCTATTCCAGATATTCCGCATATTCATACTGTTCCTGCTAGCGGTAGAGCTAAAGGGGTCATTGGGGAAATTTTTTTTAGTGTAAGACGTTGAAAGGTTCGGTCTTTAAGGGTCAGTTCACACCGAGACGAGACGCGACGAGACGTGTCGCTACGATTCATGAAGATGCCTATTATGTAGCCAATCCTATTATTAAGGTTACGTTGTGGGCAGAGTCAACAAAACTCCAACTTGCGAATATATTTTATTACGCTATATTAGGAGTGCACAACAATAATAATAACATGACACGTGTGTTTATCAAAAGGCAACGTTGAGACTGGGATGAGAGTGGGAACTCTATGGCGACTGTTCTATGGCGACTGAGTGTGACGACTGCGTGTGACGACTGCAAGCGGCGCATACGGCGTACGCTTTATATTGCAGGGATAAAGCTATGAGTCCCTACATACAACATATTTTTTTAGGATTCACAAAATAATGCCTTATTGGGGCCTAAACAGGATAATTTACTTTTTGTTTTGATAAAACGTCTAGTTACAAATATTATGTAGTTTTAATTAAACTCCAATCACAAACCTTTCTGCATATTAATATAATGTGTATTGTATTAGTTGGTTCTTTGCCTCGACTTTTTACGGTTTTCTTAAATACCCCGGTCTGTGATCCACAGGAAAAAATGCATCTAATTCCCCTTCCTATTTAATATTATATTTTAATAGTAAAAAATATTAATATTTATTATTATTATGTAACCTTGTGTATTAATATATTGTATGGTATTATATATTTTTATACAAGTCATAATCTGAGCAAAGTACCACTGGTTTTGTTTTGGTAGTGCTAAAACAAAATCAGAGGATCTTAAATATCTATATTATTTACAACAGTATATATATATATGTATATATATATATAACGATATCGATAGATTTAAATATCTACTAAGCAGCGCATCTCTATTTCGTTCTAAGGTTGGTAGTACTGATTGTTATTATTCTCACGTTGTTCTCATTGTGGCTTTTTTCGGTACCCAATGGAAATTTAATCATTTTTATCTCGCTCTATGGAGTCCCGTCTCTTCTTACGTACCTAGTTATTGAATACTCTTTGCCTCTCTCGTTAGATAGTACTATAATTTACTATATTCCTTGTTCTTTGCAATTGCCAAATTATTGCTGTTGCTGATTACTATTTCTTTACCTACTTACTCCATACAATACATGCACTCACTAGTATACTTTTTGAATTTTAAATCATTCTTTCAGATTACATTTTGCATAAGATTCTTGGTTTTGCATCAACAACTATCTTTTGTACTGCTTTATGGATTACTTGTTTGAGTGAGTACCTATACGATAAAGCAAAAAAATATAATCTCGAAATGTCAATAAGTTCAGTAATGTTTATCATTTGAATCATTGGTCAATAAAATTATAATCATTGTTGTAATTAGTTTTCTAATGAAAACACTATCTCTGTAACATCTATTTTGTAAAATTTCAGTATCATTGCTGAATAATACTGACTGACTGGCAGCCCTCATGAACTTATCCAATAATTAATAATGATTTAGTATTTAGATGGTATTGTTGATTAAAATGACAAAATCAAAGCCTATATTGGAATTGTTCAAAGAGAATATAAAAACCCTATTAAAAAGCAACAAATTAAAAGAAGAATAGAAGAAGTCATTTAGATTTAGAGTTCCATAAAATCACCTGCAAACAATATAGTTCTTCATTTTCCATTGTATTCAGAGGTTGGAAATAATCCTATGGAATCAATATACAATAAATCTGTTTATTTGCAAAAATCTGAGTGAAAGCAATACTGTCTCAATAATATTTACTTTTCAGAATTAGTGCCAGGAAGTGTTACCAGAATCCTTTTGAAAATGAGTAGTTTGCAAAAAAAATACAGATTTAACACAACAGACAAAGAAGAGAAAGAAGAGTACACCAAATTTGAGTACATAGATGGTGCAGAGAATAGACCAGTAAATATTGTAAGCGGTGGCTATAATTTGATTAAAAATATTAAACCTGAATCATATGAAGTGGAGCAAAGTAGCCCTGAACACAACATTGAAGTAAAGTGTGAGTATCTGGAATATGGAGATGAAACATCTGATAATGGGTCTAATGCTAGCAGGCATTCAATAGACTCAGTTCAACAGGATAGCAACTTTGATGAAAAAAGTGAGATCAAAGTAAATGAAAATAACATCATTGATAAACCTGAGGATTTGTTCTTAATAGTTGTATCAGATAATAAGAAAGATAAAGCAAAGCATTTGTCTACAAGAAAAGTAGGGAAAAAACAGAATGAACGCAAATGTGACCATTGCAATAAGTGGTACAGTACTAATTACTTCAGTGATCATATGAAACGTGTTCACGGTGATAAAAAGAAAAAGGCAGAAGCGGCTGAAATAAGTGCTATTAAGCGAAAACTCAAAGCCACAAAAGTAAATTGTGAGATATGCCAGAAAGTTGTCTCAAAAATAAATTACAAAGCTCATTTTGCAACTCATGATACAAATAAATCAAAATATGTTTGTGAACAGTGTGGTAAAACATTTGCCCAGAAAAGATTACTTGTAGTTCACAAACCTACACATAATACAGAATTTAATTTTGAGTGTAAACTGTGCCCTTACAAAGGACGTAGCTCTAATCTCCTAAGAATACATATGATAAAGCATAAAGGGGATTATAAATATGTATGTAAAGAATGCCCTGCCAAGTTTTTAAATAAAAGTAATCTTAATAAGCATTCACAGATTCACACTCAGAGAGAAAGGATGTTCACATGTGATACATGTTATTTGATATTTGATTTAAAACGTACTCTAGACCGTCATATTGAAGTCAGTCACTTGGGTATTAAGAAATTTATTTGCGATACATGTGGAAAAGCATTTGGATATAGAAAAGGATTGTTGCAACATCAAGTGCAAGTGCATAAAAGAGAAAAAAGGCCGCATGGTAGAACACCTTCTTATCTGGAAACAGAATCTTAATAAAAAACATGTTAATGTAACTTTATTTTATAATACTTATAATATTAGGTATAATTCTATTTTCATAAATTAGATATATAGATAACAGAGGTCAGTTAGGAGAGAGAGAGAGGAGTTTAGTCATAATTTTGAAAATGATCAAATACCTAAATGAAATAAAAATATTATCTAAAAAAAAAAGTAATTACTGAGTATTGTTTTATTTAAATTCATTACCTACTTATGTTTTTACCTAGTCAGTGTCGAAATGAGAGACGTGTACCTACATGACGTGTGTAAATACGGGACACGATAGTCAAATACGTTGACGGTCCCGTATATACGGATCGAACGTATAGCATACCCTAACCACAGTATTACGTATTACTATCCCTAACTATAAATAATGAATGAATGACAAATACTTGAAATACCTATACTTACCTATTGTTTGAAAAAAAAAAAAACAATAAGATGCAGTGCAGACGACAGACGAATAATAAGGCAGTAACGCACACGATGCGTAAAAAGTCCGGCGCACAACACAGACCAGACTAAAGTCCGTCGTCTGATACAGAGACGAAGGTCCCGGGTTCGAAAACTACAATGAGAGCCATGCTTGAGCTTTCGGTGAAGGAAAACATAGTGAGGAAATCCTAGCACGGTGGTGGTGGTGGAGGGTACTTGGTATTGTAGTACCCACCTGGCTGGCTACCACCCTCAAGTTGAAAATCTGTCGCCAAACACCAATCGGTGTTCCGACAGCTGCACTTGAGAACCAGTTCCTTCTAGGCTTCAGCCACATCATCACTTACATACCATGGTGAGATTGCGGTCAAACACAGGCCTTACACAGTAAAAAAGGGAAGTTAATTAATTGATTGATGATCCATTCGATTTTTACCGACATAAAAAAAACCGGCCAAGTTCGAGTCGGACTCATACACGGAGGGCTACGTACAATAATAATAATTAAAAGAAACAAAAAAACCCGACTGCGTAAAACAAAAAATATATGAAAAGAGAAAAACAAGTTCGGAATATAACTTGAATTTTATAAGGTCTTGCAGTCGGGGACAAACCAATAACCTAAGTAGGTATGTGTTTTTTTTTGTAATATTTTGTTTATCCCCGACTGCAATGCCTTATAACATTCACGTTACCTATATTCTAAATTCTATAGATTAAAGAGCTTGTTTTTCTCTTTTCAGTTAATTTTTGTTTTACGCAGTCGGGTTTTTTTGTTTCTTTTAATTATTATTATTGTACGTAGCCCTCCGTGTATGCATGTCTGGTCAATCACATACATTTTATAATTAGTGTAGAATTCACACGTAAAGATGTCGCTACAGACATCGTATGGACGGATTGAAAATTAATTCTTAGTCAAAACGCTATTAAATCACTTTTTATTGAGATTTATCGCAAAGGAATACAATTTGATAATAATAATTTAATTTAATTATTTTTTTAAACTCGTATTTTCAATATTTGCAATTTATTTAATTTTATTTAAATCTTTCGACCTTACATAGATGGCCTTACCGTCGATTATTTTTATTTCTTTTTATCGTCTAGGACCGAAACAATTAAATAATAATAAAATAAATCTAATATTAACCTGTTTCTAATAAGCAGAGACTTCAACGGTAAATAAATATAGTCTAAATATTTTGAAATCTACAACGATTATTTTTAAAAGTACAATGGGCAGTTTCGTACCAATTGTATTTCATTTGTTTTTATGGGCTTAAGTCTGTATCTAGCTAGTGCAGGAAAACGTATAGTGGTTTCATTTATTCAACAAAATATCAAATAAGAACAATTATTAAGTCTTTTATGGTCAAAAGGATTAAAGCCATTCGTAAATCACCGACCCTGCTCACAAAATTTATGGAGAATCGGATGAGTAATTTGACCTGTAGTGGAGAACAGCCGGTTATCTGGACATACATACGAAAGCATTTTTGTCCAAGCTGAAACGGAGACTCTTCGCTTGCTCGGTATTAAAGTGATTTTTAAAACATATAGAAGATTAAGAAATTGCTATCTTGACCTATTTTTAATCGTTCCCTAATCAGGGCCGGCAATAGCCTATATAGCGCTGGGTCAGGCCTCTGTCACTTGCCTATATCTACCGCGATAAGCATCTACAGCTCGCTTCGAGCTGGGCTCGACTAAACTGTCGGGGCCGCCACGCGTTTGCGAGCACACTGTACGCAATTGTGTCGGAGCCAAAATCAGAATGCGTGATTATTTGTTTTCTTGTGCGATGTTAACCTAGGAAATATATTTATTTATCAATTATCACTGCACTTTGTTATAATGGAGAACCGTAACACTAATAATTTGAGTTTAACGGCTGTCGCAATAAACAGATTTTATTTAAGTTGTTGGTTTTTAAATTACTGCAAGATTCTGAAGTGTAAGACAGTAAGTACATATATTTTGTTAATTTTACACGGTGTTTTTATCAGTATCCTAATTAATTAGGTGTAGTTGATATAGGTAGGTAAGTAAGGTAGGTAACCCTGACGGTCGTAAGGTCATTTCGGTAAATTATAAATACAAAGGCATTGCGTTTTAATGTGCGTGGCGTTAAGGTGTAATTAAGGTGTGATTAGTTTATTTTAGTTATTTCCATAGTGTTATGTCTTATGGCATTTTACTTTGGGGTAAAGCTGCTGATATAGAAACCATTTTTATTTTGCAAAAAAAAGCAGTGCGAGCTATTTATAATATGAGTTCTCGAGCTTCCCTCAGAGATAAGTTTAAACATATAGGTATCCTCACGGTAACAGTACAGGGGACTCTCATTATACGGGCCGTGCAAATCGTTCCGAGGTGGAGGAAAGCCGCGAACGGCTGGTGTCTGAAATCGAGAGTACACTAGCTTGTGTCTCCGATTGGGTTCGACTAAACCTAGTCCATTTCAACCCCACCAAGACTCAAGCCTGCGCGTTCACCGCTAAGAAAATCCCATGGTCTGTGGCTCCACAGTTCCAGAACACTTCCTTGAACATCAGTCAAAGCATTGGGATTCTTGGCGTCGACATTTCTAGCGACGTTTTGTTCCGAAGTCACTTGGAAGACAAGATTAAGCTGGCATCCAAAAGCTTGGAGTGCTCAACAGAGCGAGGCAGTACTTCACATCGGGGCAAAGGCTGCATCTTTATAAGTCGCAAGTCCGGCCTCATATGGAGTATTGTTGCCATATGTGGGCGGGGGCACCTGGATACCAGCTTGGGCCTTTAGACTCGGTTCAGCGACGTGCCGCTAGAATTGTCGACGATCCCGAGCTCACGAACGGTTACGAGCCTCTCAGTTTGAGGAGAGACTTTGCCTTATGTGTGTTCTACCGCTTGTACACACGGCTACCGATCAAGCTATAAATTTCCAGTATAAGCTGAACTCGCATTGTATACGATTTCCGTACAATGGGAGGTCAGCTTATACTAGAAATGTATAGCTTGACCTGTAGCCGTGTGTACAACGGGGAGTGTTCCAAGGAATTGTTCGACTTGATGCCCACGGCAACCTTCCACCATCGCAACTTTCGCCATCGACGGGGAGTCCATCCTCACACATTGAAACCTATCCTTATATATATCCTTGAGCCGTTCTATGTATTAAAAACAATGGGCGTCAAATCAAATCAAATCAAATAATTTATTTTAAAAAGTAAAAAATTACACAGATAATTAAACAATGGTCCCCGCACTAGGATAATCCTGTATCGCGGGCAACCTGTATAGTTTACAAAATATGTTTTCCAAAACATATTTTGTAAACTATACAGCGTCAATTCAAACATTTGATTAAAGTTTAATAAACATAACAAAAATAAAATAGTGGTTTCTTAGGTGGCTGTTTCAAGTCTTTCCAGAGCTTGTAGTACTGCGACCAGACTAGATGTATGTAGTGGTTTCTTAATAAATAGATGTTTCCATTAATTTTCCACAGAAATTATTTGTTTCCCAGAAATAGATCTTTATAAGCGACACTATGAGATGAAGTAATAATACATTTTTTTTTTTAAATCAACGAGTATCAATTATACAGTTTTATTTTTTATTAAAATCGGCCTTGGGGCTCCTTTCAGCATTTGTCGCTACGCCCTATACTTTAGGATTCAGCCAACCAGGCAAAAAATGGTAAAATGTTAAAGGATATAATTAGGTAAGCATTATTTAAACTTTTTAACTTTCACGCCTTTTAAATTAAAAACTTCAAACAATAAAAAAATGTTTATACCATAGAATTGGAAATGTTAGGAAAAAAAAAGTGCCCATCGTCCTTTAAAATACTGTTCTGTAAAAAGTGACATCTGTTGTCATTTACTGACAAAACTAACATTGCTGTAGTGACATACGTGGCAAGACTAGCAAATAGTACCTTTGACTCACCACCGGCGCTGTACTTGCGCGAGTTACGGTGGTAACTTTTGAAGTAAGGTTGTACGTAGTATTTATCTACTCTGAGGTGTATGAGTCCGACTCGAACTTGGCCGGTTTTTTTTATGTCGGTAAAAATCGAATGGATCATCAATCAATTAATTAACTTCCCTTTTTTACTGTGTAAGGCCTGTGTTTGACCGCAATCTCACCATGGTATGTAAGTGATGATGTGGCTGAAGGTGGAAGCACACAAAGCCTAGAAGGAACTGGTTCTCAAGTGCAGCTGTCGGAACACCGATTGGTGTTTGGCGACAGATTTTCAACTTGAGGGTGGTAGCCAGCCAGGTGGGTCTTTTTTGTTTCTTTTAATTATTTATTTTAAACTTTTTAGTTTTATACAGAATGAGTTTGTAACTAATAGTAAGTAAATGAGCGTTACGGTAAAGTAACGCTAAGAACCATCGCAACTCTGTGAGTTACGTACCTACGGTAACCGCTCATAGTACCTATACCTACTGCAAGGGCGTCGCCAGCCGATGGCGCAGGGGGGGGCAAGTTGACTTAACCTACTACCTACTACAATTCATACTTTTGAGAAAAGTAGGTATGAATTGTAGGTAAAGTCGACAGCACATGAAGCTTTTCACTTGTACTACGAGCCTTACATCTACAGCGATTGTAATAATCTTAGTACTATATACATATATATTCTGTGACAGCTTCAACGATAGAGTAGAGCAGAGCGTAGTTGAGCGTACGGAATATTAAGAGTGGAATTGGTGAATTCATTCGAGTTTCGATGTACGGGAATGATTGTTCAAGGCTTGAACTTCAAGCAAATCAACTAAAAGACTTAGGACTTTGGTTGCATTATATTTGGCATTTTTTTTAGAATCTCTAGGGGGGGGCAGCTAAAATAGTATATTATGGCGGACGTCCAGCTCGTTTCTGCGATAACGTTTGGTATAGCCTATTTTTATTACCTATAAAAAGGACGGGGCAACAGACATATAATGATTTTTTGCAGTTTACGTCAAAATGGTAGCACAAAAGTATTACAATTTACAATATATACCTACATATATGGAATGGGCTGACAAGCTTTCATTTGATTTTGATACAGTAGTACGGTAGTACTACCCAACTAATAAGGCGCGTCGTGAATATTCGTTCGCACCACGGGGACAGAAAGATCTTCGGGGCCATAATTTATTTTCTGTGCGAACCTTCATTCTGTCCTCCGTGGTTCGCACAGAAAAGAAAGTATGGCCCCGAAGATTAACGAAAGAATGCTTAAAACTTACAATCAACCTTATATCACTACTATAAGGTTCATATACACGGCACTATGGTTATATATTAATCACTACTATATAGCTAGCTACTAATATAGGCGAATAATATCGCTCACAGTGCTCACAGCAATAATTCGCGTACCGACCGAGTTAGATATCACGTTAATGGGAACGCCCATTATCGCGCTCACAGTATTCAAAACAGAAAATTTGAGAATTTAATTAAAATCCGAATTAACAATGCGCTAGGACTCCTTATATCTATACTAATATTATAAAGAGGAAAGATTTGATTGTTTGTTTGTTTGTGTGCATTGAATAGGCTCCGAAAGTACTGAACCGATTTGAAAAATTCTTTCAGTATTGGGAAGCTACACTATCCTCGGTTGACATAGGCTATATTATATTTTCAAAAAAATTGGGGATCCTTACTAAAACTCCAATAATATAACCCAAGGTGTAAAAAAATTACCTGAAATATTCATTACATCGCGTGCGCTGCGAAAACTATTGATGATAGAATAAAATAATGTACTACGACTTTGTAGAACACATTATTATTGACAAAAAGTGTCGCGATACCATATGTCTAACTATTATAGTTATGCCAAAATAAGTGTTTTTCTATTTTAAATTTTTTATTGAAATTCCGCCGCTAGAAATGGCTCTCTATTTGTATCTTGGTATTAATCCTTATCAAAATAAATTACTTCATATTCAAGACTGCTTCAATACCTTTATATAACTTTTTGAATTATTCAATTCGGACATTCCATTCAAAAGATATCACGAGTTTAAAAATATAAGTATTAGCAGAAAAATCACGTCACTGGGATAGGGGCTGTACGGGAGGGAGTTGCGTGTGGCTCAGTGTTAGTAAAAATCGGGTTGACCGATTCTTATGAAATTTTGTGTATATACAGGATAATTTTTTTTCCAGTACGGATATTTTTTTTGGTGATTCAGTATCATTAATAGAATACATTTCCATTATTTGTTCAACACTTTTTATTTTATGTTTCTTTTTACTTGAAATCCGTAAAATATGGACAATTTAGTCGTAAAATTATCAATGGTCGCGAGCGGGGCGGCCGGCGCACGCGGCGTGTGTCGGCTATAGGCATGGAAATTATTGCTACTTTAAAGGAATTCTCATTTGATGATATTATTATTTTTTATAGCATGATTTCACTTGCGATATATGATTTGCAATGATTTGTAACCTACGTCATCGATGCTGATCGACGGTATTTTTCACAAAATCATGTGCGAGTATCGCACGCAAGTGTCAAATTATCACTGATGCAAATTATATATAACTTTCGTAGCAAAAAATTATTTTTCTATCCTGCTACATAACATGTTAAAGAAGTTAACACTTTATGTTACTTGATTTAAGGTTTATTTTTGAATACTCTTAAAAGCTAATCAATGATAAAGTTTTTTTTTTTTTTTAATTTGTTCATGACCATGGATACAAAGTCCTTCAGTCGCATACATTTTATTTATATTCTTAAATATTCTTTATAACATGTAACAGGCTATGTCATGGACGGTAACAGATGTGACATATGAAAACAGAATCATATTCTTTATCACATGCTACTTGTGATTTATGCCATGCCTAGTCGGCTAGCGTCCCGGCTAGCAAGGTGGCGCCGCGCCCGGCCGGTGTCCGACAGCAACTCTCGCCCTCGCTAGTCGCTCCAGTCTGCTCATGCCCACGCGCCGCGTTAGACGTTACGCAGTTTCGGTCTCCCGCGCAAGGACCGCGCTCGTGCGCCCCACGCAGTGCAATACTCTTTAAAATTGGAATGTCAAATATCAAAGAATATTTAAATCAAAAGCACTAAGGAGTGTTGATATCAACTTCGATGCAAATCACCCCTAAAATAACTTTCTACCCCTTTTTTACGTTGTACCTACCTACCGACCGATCACGAAAATTGATAAAATGTCAAGTGAAAAGTGACACTAATGTTCTTAATAAACTAAATAACAATTTGTTTAAACGTGCACGTTTATGCCTGGAAAGAGGAGGACTACATTTTGAACACTTATTAAAATATCAGTGATTAGTGACATGTACCTACGGGTGAGCAATTATTTTTATTGTCCATTTTAGCGATAGATTATTTTTGATTGAACATTATTGTAAATACTTTGTTGATTCCAATTTTTTAAATACGCCTTAATGCAGAAGTACCTACGCCTAAAGCATTACATAAGTGATGTCAATTTAAATTTTATTATGTTTATTATTGTTATTTTTTTAATTGCTTTAATTTAATTGAGTCCTAAGCCCATGAAAGTATGAAGGAAAAATTGGAATTACTGTTCAAGTCACGGCCTAAACAAAAGTCGCCATAGTAGAGTCACCATGAAAACAGTCTCAAAAGTAGACATCTTTCGTTAACGATATCTTTATTTTTTTGTACTAAGGTGTAACAAAATAATAAATAGGTCTTTATTAAAATTAATTTAAGTTTAATTTGTCAAAGTTTCCGTACTGGAAAAAAATTTTTCTGTAGGTCTGAGAATAGGACGACTATTTTTCATACCCGTAGGGTGCGGTAGGATAAGGTAGGGTAGGGTAGGGTAGGGTAGCACCACAGACAAGGTGGACGACTCACCTACAGACTTACACAGATACTCACCGGGCATGGGTGCTTCGGTGATTATCTGTGTAGGATCGGACGTGAGGCATCGGCGGCTTGCTTCCATTGTGGTGGGAGCGACCAGGACTCCGCATCGCACACGCTCGCGGTGTGCCCCGCGTGGGAACCCGAGCGGCGGATCCTGGTCGACCTGATCGGTCGGAATCTCTCCCTGCCAGCAGTCGTGTCGGCGATGCTGAGCGGGGATACGGCGTGGAGGGCCGTAGCCTCCTTCTGCGAGACCGTAATGGTCCAGAAGGAGGCTGCTGAACGGGATCGGGAGAGGGCCGATCCCGCTCGGAGACGACGCCGCCGAGGTGCAGCAGTGCCTCGTGGCGGCCCTCCTGCCCTGTAGCTGGGGCTTAGAATCACAGCTACGGTGTTCCCCTGCCTGTCGTAAAAGGCGACTAAACGGGGACCTTCGGGGTCGTGGGCAATCGGGGCGGGGGCCCTGAACGCCCAGAAGCGGCCCCGAGGAGGACGATGGGTCGTTGTGGTCACGACTCATCGTGCGATAGCACTGCGAGGGTGCTGGGGGGAGGTATCACACTTCCCCCGGGACGGGCTATCACAGCCCGCCCCCCTCTGTAGCGCAGGTGGCGACCACCGTGGGGTTTTAGCCGGTAAAAGTCCGGCATAACCAGGCCGCTCCCCCCAGGGCGGTCGGGTATCCTAGGAGGATTTCCCCACGTAAATAAAAAAAAAATAAAAAAAAAAAAAAAAAGGGTAGCACCACAGGGTAGGTTAGCACCACGCGAACGAAGTCGCGCCGGGCAGCTAGTCTTTTATAATTTAACTCGCAAAAAGGAATATGCACGTCTTTCATTATTTTTCTCTCATAAAATCATAAAAAGTATCTTTGCCAAAAACTAAGAATCTTTTTAGACTTTTTGCCGAAAACACAATAATTAACCGTCACTTTTGAAAGCGTTCACGGTGATATCAGTTTAGGGACGGTTTAGGGCATGATCGGTGTGAGGTGAGCGCAATATGGCGGATATCATGACGTTTCACGGGACATCGTAATCAGCAAGTAATCTGTCATTATTCAATTCGGTACTGGTTTAAGCACGCTCAAATCGATTACAGCGATTATAGCATTAATATGGAATGCAGCCATAGTTAAGATCACTCCGTAGGCATGGCATCAATCACAAGTAGCAGGTGATAAAGAATATGATTCTGTTTTCATATGTCACATCTGCTACCGTCCATGACATAGCACGTTACATGTTATAAAGAATATTTAAGAATATAAATAAAATGTATGCGACTGAAGGACTTTGTATCCATGATCATGAACAAATTTAAAAAAAAAAAAAAACTTTGTCATTGATTAGCTTTTAAGAGTATTCAAAAATAAACCTTAAATCAAGCGACATAAAGTGTTAATTTCTTTAGCATGTTATGTAGCAGAATATGAAAATAATTTTTGGCTACGAAAGGTTATATATAATTTGCATCAGTAATAATTTGACACTCGCGTGCGATGCTCGCACATGATTTTGTTTTCCAATGAAAAATGCCGTCGATTATCATCGATGACGTAGGTTACAAATCATAGACAGGTATCATCGAAACTGTAAGTGAACAATATTGAAATATTATTTACAACAAATATGAACAAATTACAATCTATATATAGAAAATTTCCTCAAGTTATATTAATATTAAGTAATTGTAATCAGAATCGAAATATTTTTTAAAGATTTATTTAATTTTTACATTGTCAGTCCCAAGCCTATTGAAGTATGAGGGAAAGCTCATTAATTGATCTACTATATAAATAAATACTAATATTGGTATTTTTTGGTAC
Organism: Achlya flavicornis; assembly: GCA_947623365.1. Classification (NCBI taxonomy): domain Eukaryota; kingdom Metazoa; phylum Arthropoda; class Insecta; order Lepidoptera; family Drepanidae; genus Achlya; species Achlya flavicornis. The sequence continues at coordinate 7,612,203 of OX392490.1, forward strand.
AATTTTAAACATATCGGTTTTAAAAGGAATTAGGAAAACTAAGAAGGAGAACGTATAATACTCCGTGACTTTTTATTCGTCTTAGAAACGAAGCCCACATAATGTACCCAATGAACAGGTACACACGGCTACAAATCAAGTGATACATTTCCAGTATAAGCTGATCTCGCATTGTATAGGATTTCCGTACGGTCAGCTTATATTGGAAATAAATAGCTTGATCTGTAGCCGTGCGTACTAACTATTTATTTTTATTTTTTTTGTCATTAAAAAAAAACAAATATTATTCATTATGACGCTTAGTATTTTAAACACCCTGTTACGAGCGCAGTCTACTTGACTCGTGCTCTGGGTTGATATTTTCTACCATTTTATACGAAAACTTTTCGATTTTTCAAAAATCCAATGAATTTTAATTTTTTAAATTACCTGTACAAATTATCAAAAAAACATTTTTTTTGAATGATTAGTACATACCTATTCATTGGATACATTTTGTGGACTCCGTTTCTAAGACGAATAAAAAGTCAAGGAGTATAAGTCGACACTGGCAGAAATAAGTCCTAATAAAAAATATTTGGTTGTGTATGGCAGCCCAATATAAAGAATATGAAGAACCTTGATTAGATTGTATGTCTGAGTATGTCAAAAATAAACCTTAAATTAAGAGACTAGCTTATTACATGTTATAAAGAATATTTTAGAATATAAATAAAATATATGCGACTGAAGGACTTTGTATCTACGGTCATGAAGAAAATAAAAAAAAAAAAACTTTATCATTGATTAGCTTTTAAGAGTATTTAAAAATAAACCTTAAATCAAGCGATATAAAGTGTTAATTTCTTTAGCATGTTATGTAGCAGAATATGAAAATAATTTTTGGCTACGAAAGGTTATATATAATTTGCATCAGTAATAATTTGACACTTGCGTGCGATGCTCGTGCGTGTGATACAACGAAGAGGAGAGTGTTACTTTTACGTAGTATAATAATATTATTTTTGCTGATACCAACTATTATATTTTGATGTCTGAAAAAAGTCTTTAGTTAGAGTGTATAAACAGGTGGATATTTCAAGATGGCATATTTTCGAAACCTATGTTGGGTTAACATCCTTGGTTGGGTTAGTTATACTGAATAACTTTTACTATGGGACCAATAGTGAATTCTCAACGAACACAACATAGGTTTCGAAAATATGCCATCTCGAAATCTCCTACCAACTAGTTTTTGGTTTATCAGTATTATTAAATTTCGTGATTTGTGATTCCATTTAAGTATTACATAAGCAGAATTTTTGATTGTTGTTTATAATATTCGCGCAGAATTTTTGAAATTTTTAACCTCTCTTTTCCTTTCGAGCATAGACAAGGGTAGGGTAGGGTTGCCATATGTATCAGAATTAACTAAATTTTACAGAAAAATCAGTCAATAAATATTGCAGACACAAAATCAATGAACTTTTATGTACGTCAATGTAAAAATCTAACTAAGAATACGTACTATCTATCTATATTAATTATAATTAGCGTTGCAATATTTTTTACGATTAATTTAATTTTTACATTGTCAGGCTCAAGCCTGTTGAAGTATGAGGGAAAGCTTATTGATTGATCTACTATATAAATAAATCCTAATTATTGGTATTTTTTGGTACAATTTTAAACATATCAGTTTTCTTTATTCCTTTTTAAACCAAAAAAATACCAATAGTAGGATTTATTTAGTTATATTACTCGGCACTGGCAGAAATAAGTCCTAATAAAAATTATTTGGTTGCGTATGGCAGCCCAATATAAAGAAACTTTGTCCTTGATTAGCTTGTAAGAGTATTTTAAAAATAAACCTTAAATCAAGTGACATAAAGTGTTAACTTCTTTAGAATTTTATGTAGCAGGATCAAAAAATAATTTTTGACCACGAAATTAAATATAATTTGTCAAATTACTTGTCATCCATCATTCTCGAAGATTATTTATTGATGACATGATTTTGTTTTCCAATGAAAAATGCCAATGCTAAATCGTACGTTCGTTTCATTCGTTTTTGTAATTTAATGTAAATAAAAATAGATTCGTTTTTAGAGTGTTCGTAGGTAAATAGTGTTAAATAGTGTTTTAAAAATAGAGTTTAAGTTTCGTGATTTGTGACTTTACGTGTTAAACTTTAAAAGGTTGGTTTGTTGGTTTTGTTATCCCGGGAAATGATAGCAAGCGCATGTGCATATTGAAAAATCATTGCAAATCATATATCGCTTGTGAAATCATGCTATAAAAAATAATAATATCATCAAATGAGAATTCCTTTAAAGTAGCAATAATTTCCATGCCTATCACTCCGTTCTATCTATCTGTGGCTTTGCTCTGAATAGAGTTTCAGATTCAAGTGTTTTTATTTTGTAATTTAATTAGGTACTTTCTGAGTAACCCACCTAATGCTGTCTTTATATTATCTCTTGAAATCGTCGAGGAAGAGAGCCCAAGAAAATATTTATGATTACTACGAAGTCTTGCCAGTAACTAATCTAAGGACAGGGACAACGGAAGACATAATTTACAGGTGCCGAGTGTGCTTACGAGATGGTACCTTTTCCATATACGGTAGTGAAGATTATCCTGACGTATCCGAAGTTCTGCAAAATTTATGTGAGATACAAGTTAGGGAAGATGATGAATACCCAAAATACTTATGTAAGAAGTGCTACAGATTTTTAAAAGGAGCTATTCTATTTAGAAAAACAGCAAAGCAATCTGACGAAGCACTTAGATTACCACTTGAAGAAGACATAACATTGGACCAATCACACGAAGATTATGATGTAGGACAAACTGACGATCCCAGCAGCAGTAACAGTAACACCGATGAGAAAAAATCTAAAGAATGTCTTAAAGATAACTCTGAATCTAAGAATAATTTACGACATTTGAAAAAAGAAAATAAGATCATTCCTAATTCACCAAAAGTAACTTGTAACATATGTAACAAAGTGGTAAATCGCTCGTACTACAAAGTGCACATGACTGTTCATGATCCAAATCCAAAGCAATATGTATGTGATGTGTGCGGAAAGTCTTTTAGGTTGCGATGCGCCTATCATAACCACAGTCTGAGGCATAGAACTGATTTTGCATATAAATGTCAGTTCTGTCCATATCGTGCAAGGTACAGAGAATTGCTAAATACACATTTACGTACACATTCTGGAGACTACCGATACATGTGTACAGAATGCCCAGCCAGATTCTTATTTAAAAGTAATTTAAACAGCCATATGTTGAAACACAAAGAGCCTCAATTTAAATGTGATACATGTAAGAGAGCCTTCCATACAAAACTAACATTAGAAAGGCACTTTGAAGCAGATCATTTGGGTATCAAGAATCATGTATGCAATATGTGTGGCAAGGCATTTGGATACAGAAATGCTATGATGAAACATCAACGTCATGTACATAAAAGAGAAAAGTTGATGTATGGTCGCATGCCTGCATATTTGGAGGAGCAAAATAATACTCAGTAAACCTTCTTTACTTAGATTATCAACACAAGTTAGGCTATGGAGCTACAAGGCCTATGAGTCCAATACAGTGCCCTGCATATATTAGCATGCAGCGATATAGCTACCGCAATTAAGGGGTCCATAAGACCCCGGTTTTGCTTTCCCACCCCCCATTTGGGAAGGGTGTGAGATAGCGATGCGCGATTATGAATGATACTAACTGAATCATTAGATTATGACAGTCATTCGAATAATTCGGATGATACTAAGTTAGTATTACTAATTAGTAGTTCCTACCTACTTATAATGAGGAGTTTTTTAAGATACCTCTATACTCAAAATACCTGACAAATCGAGAACAGAAGATTCAAAATGGTTTGAATTATTAACAGACTGACAGGTTTTTTGAGCATATACTAGAGGTATCCTAAGAAAACTCTTCATTAGTAGCGGTAAAATGAACGACTAACGAATGATCATTCATTCATGCTTAAAGTTCCTGCCAAAAAGTCCGAATGAACTAATAAATTATAAGTGTTGCCGGTAGTATGTGGTGTTGCCGTTTCATAAGGAGGATTTCTACAGGAAGTTATTGTTTTTAAATGAGGAGTTTTCTTATGATACCTCTGTGCCTCTATGGTCGATATATTTTAAGTCTATCTGTGATACGTAATTCAGTGTAGCTAATGCAATCAGATTCCACACATTTTTGCTGAGCCACCTTTTTTTAAAACCACCTTTTTTGTAATAGTGGGACACATATTCGTCTGACAATATATTATATTTTTAATTCCTTTTGAATATGAAATTACACATAACAATAAATGAATACCTATAATAATTAAAAGAATTGTCCAATGTACGCGCATCAGCCATTGGCCTATTATCAATCAATAATAATGATAATCTAGGTCATCACAGAAAAAAAAAGCATTATTATTCTGAATATAAGAAATAAAACTCATATTTAATATTTATTGCAACATCAGGGTGGAAACACCAATAAGACCGAGACAGCGGATAAGCGATAATCAACTTTAAACATATGGTCCAAAGCACAGTTTTGCATGCAGAGTGAATAAGTTTTACTAATTTGTATAGGGACAGCTGGTAAGCGATAATCAACTCTACGCGTGTGCACTAAAGTACAGTTTTGAATGCAGAGTGAATTAGTTTTACTAATTAGTAATACTTATTCGGTTATTGACATTAGTATATTACTAATCCCTTATTCGAATATTGAGATTAGTGGTAGTACTGTATTCGATTATTGAAATCATTCACAACCGCGCATCGCTAGTGTGAGACGACCAAAAGTGTCTAACTCTAAGTAATCTGTGTGTGGAATACAATAAAATCAGCGTTGCCATTAGGATAAGCACTAGTACGCATTGCGTACTATTTCGTTAGGTAGCGTTCTGAGGTACTCTCCCGCCAATTTGCGTACTATTTTACTGTCAAGCCAAAAAAATATTAAAATGAAAATAATAAAGTTCAATAGTTTTAATTTCTGTCAAGCAAGTTTCAGCATAAAATGAGCACTAGCGACCCCGGTGTGTTTCTGTTTAAAACACGCTATTATTAGCTTTATTTGTATGTATGTATATAATGGAATCTTCAAACGTAATTTTCATCGACTTCCAAACGTCAGATTAAACTGAAATTTTGCAAGTTAGTTTAATATAAGAATGAAAATCGTGGAGCGCTTTTCCTTGAAACTCAATAGAATCTTTTATCATTATTATGAAGAAATATCGTAAATTACAAAATGAAAAGTGCCCCACGCATTTTCATTAAAATATTAGACATAATTATAAAAATTGCTTACGTTTAGGCCCTTACAGGATAGACAGAGAATATGCTTAGGTTCAATTTTAATATTATTTACTTAACAATTTTTAGTGCAGGGCTTTTTAAACCGTGTTTTTTTTTAACTGTTATTTATTTTTATTTATTCCATGGTTCGTTTTATCATTATTCATTCTGTGTTACACTTGTGTGTTGTTTGTGGTTTCACTGGTTTGGTTTTCTTCTTTCGTGGTTCCTTCGGTTTCGGTGCGCAAACGTTACTTACAAAATGCAATTAATTAACATACTTTGAGCAATAACTTCAATAATTTTTTAGCCAAAAGTTAAGTTTCGTACTATTTTTACGTGCTGTGCGTATCCTATTGTGAAGTCACTCTGGCAACGCTGAATAAAATACAATTTACCAAAGAGAATATAACGCTACGCTCAATTTACTCACCACGCATCTTAGCGTAGCGTTATATGAGTAACTAATCACTAATCTGTGGTTATATTCTCTTTGACCACGCACGAGAGAGAGTGGCTTTGCGGGCTTTGCTCTGCTTTTTTGTATTTGAAAGAAAGAAAAGATTAAGATTCGATCAAAGTAATTAATTTAATTAGGTAGGTAGGCAATTTCTGCTGAGTAACCGACCTAATGCTGTCATTATATTATTATCTATTGAAATCGTCGAGGAAGAGAGCCCAAGAAAATATTTATGATTACTACGACGACATCTTGCCAGTAACTAATCTAAGGACAACGGAAGACATAATTTACAGATGCCGAGTGTGCTTACGAGATGGTACCTTTTCCATATACGGTAGTGAAGATTATCCTGACGTATCCGAAGTTCTGCAAAATTTCTGTGACCTACAAGTTAGGGAAGATGATGAATACCCAAAATACTTATGTAAGAAGTGCTACAGATTTTTAAAAGGAGCTATTCTATTTAGAAAAACAGCAAAGCAATCTGACGAAGCACTTAGATTACCACTTGAAGAAGATATAACATTGGACCAAACACACGAAGATTATGATGTAGGACAAACTGACGATCCCAGCAGCAGTAACAGTAACACCGATGAGAAAAAATCTAAAGAATGTCTTAAAGATAACTCTGAATCTAAGAATAATTTACGACATTTGAAAAAAGAAACTAAGATCATTCCTAATTCACCAAAAGTAACCTGTAACATATGTAATAAAGTGGTTAAACGCTCATACTACAAAGTGCACATGACTGTTCATGATCCAAATCCAAAGCAATATGTATGTGATGTGTGCGGAAAGTCTTTTAGGTTGCGATGTGCCTATTACAACCACAGTCGGAGGCATAGAACTGATTTTGCATATAAATGTCAATTCTGTCCATATCGTGCAAGGTACAGAGAATTGCTAAATACACATTTACGTACACATACTGGAGACTACCGATACATGTGTACAGAATGCCCAGCTAGATTCTTATTTAAAAGTAATTTAAACAGACATATGTTGAAACACAAAGAGCCTCAATTTAAATGTGATACATGTAAGAGAGCCTTCCGTACAAAACTTACATTAGAAGGGCACTTTGTAGCACATCATTTGGGTATCAAGAATCATGTATGCAATATGTGTGGCAAGGCATTTGGATACAGAAATGCTATGAACAAACATCAACGTCATGTACATAAAAGAGAAAAGTCAATGTATGGTCGCATGCCTTCATATTTGGCAGAGCAAAATAATACTCCATAAAGCTTCTTTACTTATATTATCAACACAAGTTAGGCTATGGAGCTATATATAATTAAAATGTATGTATTAATACAATGCTGCTAAAATTAGCAGAAACTGTTACCTGCTGCACAATCATTTCTATAACTTGTTTGATCATTGTAAGAAATTTTTATAACCTTTTTTTTTTATTAGTAGGTATATGATTTCAGGCGTCATCGGCAATTACAGGTACACTTTCAACAGTTGATTAACTTGATTTTTCTTTCAGAAACTTGCAGTTAAGTCGTTCAATGTAGTTCTTCTTATATTTAGTGGTATTTTGAAATAAAAATCAGACAACTTGAATTTAATTTTGATTTTTTATTAAATACCTAAATTAGATAGTTGCATTCTTCACTTGCATACTTGTTGCCAGCTTCACATGTGCCCTCCTAAGTCCTAAACTGGAAAAATAGTTTAGGAGGGCACTTATGAAGGTTGAAAATACTTGAATTACCACCGTTTGGGAAGCCAGCTTTTGTTGGCAGTTGCTTTTTCCATATTTTATTTACCTACTCAATAGGTTGAAAAAAGCATGGCAATGATTTTTTCAACTCATAAGCTTCAGAACATTAACTTATTGAACCATTCAAATCTTGGTTTCTATTTTCAACTTCTAAATATGATGGTGTCCTGCCATTTAATTTTTTCTCTCTTTTATGTACATCCAGTTGATGTCGCATCATTGCTTTCCGGTATCCAAAAGCTTTTCCACAAACGTTGCAAATATGATTTTTAATACCTAAATGATCTGCTTCAAAGTGCCGTTCTAGTATTAATTTGGAGTGAAAAGCTCTTTTACAAGTATCACATTTTAATGTTGGTTCCTTGTGTTTGAGTGAATGCTTGTTAAGATTGCTCTTTGTTAAGAATCTGGCAGGGCATTCAGTACACATATATCTGTAGTCTCCAGTATGTGTTCGCATGTGGGTTTTTAGGAGTCCTGAATGGCGTCCCCTATAGGGACATATTTTACATTTATATGGAAAGTCAGTACTATGTGTAAAGTAATGATTTCTGTAAGAACATCGCTGACGAAATGATTTTCCACACACATCACACACATATTTAGATACACTAGGATCATGTAGGGCAAAATGTTCTTTGTAATATGCCTTTGTTATTATTTTATAGCATATCCGACACTGAACTTTACAAATTTTTCTTTTACTGTTGGCTTCTGGAGTCTCAATTGCAGTGTTTAATTGATCAACAGTTGAGAAATACTTCTGAAATATGGATTGTTTACATTTTTCTTGTCTATTTTCTTGATCAGTATTAAAGTTGTTACTGTGTTTGGTATGGGGTTCTAGTTTAAATTGAATATTTCTTAAAATCTGATTAGTTTTTTTTGCCGTTTCTCGAAATAGAATGGCTCCTTTTAGTAAACTATGGCAAGTATCACACAAGTGTTTGGGATATTTATCATCTTCACTCATCTCAATATCGCTGAAAGAACAAACAGCCTCAGCTAAGTCACTTGTTTCGTCTTCACTATATATAGGTATAGTACCTTCTTTTAAACACACTCTACATTTGTTGGAGTCGTAACCGAGATCACTTCTAGAAGTATTTGCACCACTTGAAACTTCTCCGTTCCCGCCTCCATCTAGATTTCTTTTGATCCTTTCATAAGTTGCTTCTTTGAACAATCTGAATAAATAGTAGGTCGATACCATGATATGACTTCTGAAGAATTTAAGTAACTGTTTTTATTTTATGTTTTTATAACAAATCACAGAAAGCCGCTGGCTGGCTGAAGGGGTGTCGCGCACATGCAAAGAGAATATAACGCTACGCTAAGACGCACATGGGTTACTCGTATATTATGTCGTCTCGATGGTTACTCGCATAGAATACTATTACTCTGGCTGCATACTCGTTAGCACTTAGCATCATTGACATGTTATGCCATGGTTATGCCTCGCTCGTCATTACCACAGAGTAGGTACTTTTTTATATGCCCTCGTCTTCTTCTTCTTCTTATTTTTAATTTTGGCAACCAAGCCCAAATTAGGGCTCATTTCTGCCAGTGTCGAGTTATATTATAGTTTCCAGTCACAATAAATCACTTCACATTATAGTCCTCAGTCAGTCACCGTCCATAAAAGTCATGTTTTACTACAATGGTGGTCATTGTAGTAAAACTCTACACGGAAATTTTGAGTCAACTTGAAAAGTCACGATACACATAAATTATTTCATTTCACTTCACTGTTGCACATGGATGATCTTTATTGGGTAAAATACCACCAAAAATACACAATAAAACTCAAAATACACAAATTTATGAAAATAAAAATGAAAATGCTACGTCACTCTGCAAGTTCCCGCCAAAAAGTCATGCCCTCGTCTGCTTTAGTCCAATTTCTTTGGCCCTCGTCCACACGCTTGCCGCAACCTTCCAACTCTACGCTACAAACAACAATCGCTACGAAACGCTACAAAACACGGCTAGTAATGATGGAACTAAAATATTGAACCGTAGAAAACATATTTAGTCTGTGGGAGCAATGTATTACGTGGCGTTTACGCGTCCCACTCTCCCTCGTCCCGCCCCCTGCTTCGCCTTACAAGGGCCACCATTTTGTGTCGTCCGTCATTACAATTATTACGTAATTGATGATGGCTGATCATTCATTGTAATCAATCAATAATTCAATAATCCCGTTTCGCTATTATTCCAGTCTTGATTAGTGTTATCAAATACTGCAAGTTATCTACGAAAGAGGACGTTATAAATCTACTGTTAATTTACGCAAGAACGTTTGAACAACATTGAACAAAAAGTAATATAATACATTGGGAACATTAGTGCTTACTTACGACAGGACGTTTTTAGATTATTTTTTATTTTAATAGTGCATAGTGAGTTACTTAAACTTTTGAAATGTATGTGTTGTATTCCAAAGTGATTGACAAGACAAGTGGCGGGATTTGTCGGAATACAACCTCGATAGTACCTATGTCCCAGTCTATGGGATTACTTATTTTAAATAGAAGAAAAAGAAGTAATGTGTGTCAAGTCTGTCAAGTGAGAAAATATGGTATAATTGTGAATTTAATTATTAATATAAAATATGTCGGATAAACTGTAAGTAGATTTATTCCAGTACGTACAACCTACCCCAACATAAGGTTATGGGCCCAGCACGCTTCCACTGCGAGAGGGTAGGGTAGAGCGGCCATAGAAAAGCCAGACAACTTACTTGAAATTGAGGATGGTATTTCCTCAAAAGCATAATTGATGATAAAGGTATGTTATTAAGATCTTACTTCCCAAATACCTAAATTGAACTTGTTGAATTATATATATTAAGTATAATACTTAGTTGAAGATTATCTGTATTTTATTTTATGATCAAAGGAAAACTAACAGCTAGGTACCTACATAAAGTATAGATCCACATAAAACAAAAAGAAGGCTAATTATAAGTTTTCACAAATATTATAAATCACATAAATTTACAAACACAGCCGAAAGACGGATGAGCACTATACAAGAAAAATAAATAGGTTTAAATTATAAAATAAATTAGGTATAACAAGTAGGTACTAACATAAAAATTACAAGCATGTAAAAAGAAATTTAATACAAATTAATATAAAGTGCTTTAAGAGAAATATTTTAAATTTAACATTCGCATCATTTAAGATTCAGAGGTGTTAAATAAATATAATTAAAACTCTTTGGCAACGGTAGTTATAACTATTAATAATTTTCCTTTTTTTTTCAGAACACAAACCTTCTGATCACTCATATGTACGTAAAAGGCACTACGACTATACATACTGTGCAGCACCAAAAGTACAATCCACTGTACTAAAGCATAACATGCCACTTTCTGGTAAATATTTGTTCTACTCCTCTTGAACTATTATTCTTTAAGGGAATTAACACTTTATAGTTATAAATGTTGTTTAATTATATTTAAATAAAGTTTAAAAATTATATGATAAACTAAACATTAACCGATAATACATAATTTGGATCGGTTGAATTACCTTATTGTTTATCATGTTTAACGTCCGATGCAAACAATGGGAATGGGATAAAACAACCTTGTTACCTATAAGTTTAACATGTATTGTGTACCTGTTTGCACCATCGTAGAGCTAAAAAAGACTTATTTCAATGTTTTATTTTTTTATTGAAAGCTAGTTTAATTGGCTACTTACTTAGTTTTCGGAAACATATTTTAAAATTTACATACGTGTATTTTATACCTCTTACAATTATCTTTTTATCAAAAAAATGTTATTTACAAGGAAAAAAAATATTTTTTAACATTTCATTTGAAATTCGCGCAAAAACACCCGGTCACGTGACATTTGTCAGGTGTGACGTCACTGCACTTTAAACAACACTAGAGGTGTGTAACTAAACAAAAATACGCGAGCTGCATAACAGCTCACGGCTCAGGTGTGTGAGCCGGTTCAATGACTCAGCTCGCAGATCAGCTTAATTTGTACCTATAGTCCACGATGTAACGCGTACCGCGCGTCGAATCGAGCAGATACTCAGTGAGCGTGCGCGCTTATCGTGGACAAATAGGAAGGCTATGGTATTTTAGGCTTTAATTTCCAGGAAAACACTTTTCTCAACGTACGATTTTTTTCACAATATATTTTTAGACAACCTGTCATCTTTTCTTTTTCATACAACAAAAACGGTTTGAATATAGAATCTTCAACATCCTCCGCTCCCACAGGAATGCGGAGTTACACTTGTGTGATAAAAAAAAAAAAAATATAAAAATCTAACACAAGTCATAACAAATAATAAAGTAATCTACAAAGTTAATCGTTCACGAATCTTCACCAGTCGACCCGAAATAGTGACCTGTTTTTTTTTTTTGAATTGTAAGGCTTAGGTTCAGTGGCTGATGACGCTGAATCGCTGAAATGCAGAATCCTCCCCACCGTGGCGCTACTCGAGGAATAAAGCGCCCTTCTATGCTTTGAGTAGAGGTCTTCTGTCTGAGATTTCGGAATATACTCAACGTTTTTTATACTAGAAGTAGTACTATGTAGCGCACTTACATTATTTTCAGAGCAATGCGTACCAACCACTGGACCCTGAACTGTCCAACCTAGTCTCGTTTCCAAAGCCAACACGTGGTCATCTATTCGTACTGATCGACCGGTGAGAATGCTACCTAGAACATCACAACCAATTAATAAATCAATAGCTACGCTGTTATCTATACAATCAGTAATGCAATCAACACCCTTGCTTTTTAACAAAGATATAAAAGTACCGCCCCTATTTAACTTAGGAAGAACTCCACAGATAGTTCCTTGTTCTAGAGCTTTTAATTTACAAGAATAGCTACCAAATATGCTCTTCAACTGTAGGTTGAACAGTCTGTGTTTGATCTTTTTAGTAACAGCTCCTCCAAATAGCGTATGGCTCAATACTTCTTTGTTAACAGGCTCTAATCCAAGTTTCTTTACTACCTCGCTTCTAATAAATGAGCGCTGCGCACCAGAGTCTAATAAAGCTCGAACAGTTTGTATTTTACCGCCATGCTCAATATTAACCTTCAAGGTTTGCAGTAAAACGGTTTTAGAAGACGACGAATGATTTAAAACAACTTCTTGAGGATCTAGTTCGTTTGAAGCCAGTTCAGATTTTATGTTCTCTGGCAAACCTCCACACATGATTGGGTAATGCCTTCTGCCACAGACCACACATTTAGGATGCTTTCTGCACCTATTCCACATATGACCGATGGTGAGACAAATAAAACATGCTTTCTTATGCTTAATAAAGTCTTTACGCTCCTGTAATGTTTTATTGATAGCTACATGACATTCTGAGCTTGTGTGGGAAGTTTTGTCACACCAAAGACATTGCTTTTCAATGTTCTCTCTAACCTGTTGCTTGTCCTTATTGTTCTTCTTATTAGTAGTAGTAAAACAAGCTGCAGTCGGATCAGCTGCTGAATAGCTCTCTGAAAATGCTGAACGCGCTAGCCGAATCTTCTCGTCTGACTCTACTTCTAACCTGAGGAAGGTTATTAATTTAGTGAGTGCATTACCATCTTGACTTACGAGTGATTGGGACCTGCTCCATGCTTTTAATATATCCTCCGGTAAAGCTGACTCTACTAAAGGAAACAAGAAAGCCGCATATTTTTCTTGAGTTACACCCAATGAGTCCAGAGCCAATATTTGCGTCATTAACTTATCATACAAGGCTCTGAGTGTTATTTTTTGCGTGCCTTTAGACTGTGCAAGGACAAGCTGTAGAAGCTCTCTAACGTAATATTCTATAATAAGTTCGTCCTTGGCAAAGCGCTCTTTTATTTGTTGCACGACTTTATGGTAATTTTCGCCGCATGGGGGAAAACTCTCTACCAATTCTTTAGCACATGACCCGTCCTCCATACATTGCAACAGATATTGGAATTTATCGTCGTTATCTATTTCATCATCTTGATGGATTTTATTAAATTGTGACCAGAAGCCGATCCAATTTTTAACCTCTCCGTTGAATGTCGGCAGCTTTAATTTAGGTAGCCTAAAGTGACGACGACGATCCTTCGAAGATTCACTGTCATTCTCATCTTTTCCTTTGACAGTACCTTTATATGAGCTTTGTGATCCGTGCATATTAAGAAACTCGTTAACTCTATATTTTGTATCAAACCACGTAGTCTTATAAGCATCGGAAGCTTCTATGTCTTTTTCGAATAGACTCTCATCCCTTTGGGTGTCATCCAGCCAGAGCTCTATTAATTTATTTTGGACGACTGATAACTCTTCGAAGAGTTTAGTGAGCCTTTCAAATTCTGGTTGTAATGCGTCTTTACATTTTTCTGATAAAATATCACTGACTTTACTCACGCATTTCGTAAACCGTTGGCGTGTAATTCTCCTCAACTCTTTTGCCTTTTCCATATCTACCGTCCTGTCACGGTCGCCAGATGTTAATAAATAGGAAGGCTATGGAATTTTAGGCTTTAATTTCCAGGAAAACACTTTTCTCAACGTACGATTTTTTTCACAATATATTTTTAGACAACCTGTCATCTTTTCTTTTTCATACAACAAAAACGGTTTGAATATAGAATCTTCAACAATAGGTACAAATTGAGCTGATCTGCGACTACGGTTGAGAGCTTGTCACGCACGTAGGCTTTGGCTATCAGCTAACTATCAGCCTACGACCGGAGCATTCAAAATAGTAGATGTTGAAGAAAAATGAAACTTATAGACTGTCTTCCATATAGTTTATTGAGTAAAATAAAGAACTGTAACAATGAAAATATGATATAAAACACTTGTAAGAAAGAATAACCAAATATTTTGATATGAGAACTGAGACAACAATTTGGGATACAAGGAAGTGGTGATATGAAACGAAGGAACTTACCCCAGCTGGGTTCTAGTAGTATGTTAATTATTTATACTATAAGTGCACTGGATATTGTCACATTGTACACACGGCTATATATCAAGTATTGTACACATTGGTAACTTATTTCACTTTATGCAATAAATATATTCTGATTTGTTTTATTTTACTTGTAAAGACATGACCGCACAATTTAAGTTTTGTCTTAGAACTGATCGAATAGACTGAATGTCTGATGGACATTCTTCATATGAGATTTCAAAAATTTGAAAATTGGAATTAGAAAATTGATCATATGAAAATTTAAAAATTAGAATAAATAAGATTTGTGACCAGAAGCAATAATAGAAATAGGAGAGGTCGCATCGTTACAATACCCGGGGCACCGTGGTAAAAAAAATCTTGAAGAGATTTTTTTTATGTATCTTCGAAATAAAATAATGTTTGGTATAATTTAGTGAAGGTAAAACCCTTGATAACGATGTGACTAAAAAAACAATTGAAAGTATTAATAAAAGAAGGCAATTGTTTAAATCAAATCTATCTCCGAGTAGACAAAAGTATTTGAAAATGTTTAACTAATTGATGCAAAAGTAAAAATTTAATTGGTAAATGTAAAATAATTTCAAATTAATAAATCAAAAGTTGGAAGATGTTGGAAGACAATATTTTTAATGTAAAATGTTAGTAAAATGGTTATGTGAGTGATTAATTTAGAGATGGAATGTTATTTATGATGTTTATATAGGTACATATAGTTAGTTTCGCCATTCATAAAGATTCAAAATTCATCATTCATACATCATATCACTTTGCAGTCTTAATTCCATATTTGTGGAGTTAAGACGCTGCACAAAAAGAGACGCTTTATATTCATTAGAAAGCTGCTCAAGAAATCTAACTATAAATTGGTATAAGCTTATTTAGGCAGTTACCATCTGCTGCATTAAGGGTATATTATGATGGATGATAATTATAATTTATACACAAGTGCAAACTGCACAAAATAATGTACTGGTAAAGTACTAGGTAATTGTGTTTAGCACAATAAAAGGTAGGTAGTAGTAATCACTATTAGGTAATTACTAAGTAATAATTAATTATAGCATTTTAATGCTAATTAAAATAACCATAGGCTTATTTAAAGTGTTGGTACCGCACTACCCAAGGCTTATTTAAAGTGTTGGTACCGCACTACCATAGGCTTATTTAAAGTGTTGGTACCGCACTATTCAGAGATTTGAAGTTATGTGTTTAAAATACCAGATATGGAATGGGGCTTATTTAAAGAGTATTCCTACCGCTCTATACTGAAAGATAATTGCATGTAAGTAGAAGTTAATAACCTCTCTAAGAGATAAATAATAATGAATATACAATAAGATTACGTGAAACGTTATGATGAAGTTCCAAAATAAGATGTGGTGAAAAGAATAAAATATTTTAAATTAATTAAATTTTCATATTTAAGTTAAGGTATTAAATAAGTAATATCATGATTTAAAGTTAGCTAAATTATTATACATTAAAATAGTTCAGAATTGAAATTTTCAATGAAAGTTTCAAATTGATAATCAAATGTATTTACAGTTATAATATAAGAAATTATGTTGTCTAATAGGAATTCTAATAATCAGTGACCGACATAATGGGTTTTTTGAATTTTGAGAATTATGTTGTCTAATAGGAATTCTAATAATCAGTGACCGACATAATGGGTTTTTAGAATTTTGAGAAAATGCCATGATAATCCATGATATCTTGATAAAGTTAAGTAGATAATAAGTTAAGGTAAGTTATATAATAAATAATAAATATATATTGTATATGAAGTGTAATATTTATATTGGTTGCTATTGCTATAATTCATATAGTCGGTCTCGAAGACCTATGAAAATATATGCAATAGCCTAACTAAGTGTTGTAGTGGCCTTTGCTGTACTGATAATTACAAGGATAACATTTGTTACCAACCAGGCACAGCACCGACCGTGTTAATGTCTGTAAGTGTGAGTAATATATAAATAAATAAATTGGTTAATTGATTTTAACTATTCAAAAAAAATATTCAAAAAAATTGCATTCAGGTACTTACGTAGTCTATTTACATACTACATCTATGTCTATGTCAGAGCAGAGATAGATTTGTCACAGAAATTAGATTGTCATAGCAACTGTTGTTTGTTATGACAACCATAAATAAATAAAAATGTCAAACCTAAAACTGTGGAATAAATGATTAGACAGGTAAAATTATTAATAATTATGTACAGAATTTTATAAAAAAGTGAAAAATTATTTCTTTCTGGATCTTGACGTTGGTGTGTCTTCTTTTACGATAGAACAGGATTCAAATAGGTAGTTCGGGCGCCAGATGTCACGCACGTAGGCTTTGGCTATCAGCTAACTATCAGCCTACGACCGGAGCATTCAAAATAGTAGATGTTGAAGAAAAATGAAACTTATAGACTGTCTTCCATATAGTTTATTGAGTAAAATAAAGAACTGTAACAATGAAAATATGATATAAAACACTTGTAAGAAAGAATAACCAAATATTTTGATATGAGAACTGAGACAACAATTTGGGATACAAGGAAGTGGTGATATGAAACGAAGGAACTTACCCCAGCTGGGTTCTAGTAGTATGTTAATTATTTATACTATAAGTGCACTGGATATTGTCACATTGTACACACGGCTATATATCAAGTATTGTACACATTGGTAACTTATTTCACTTTATGCAATAAATATATTCTGATTTGTTTTATTTTACTTGTAAAGACATGACCGCACAATTTAAGTTTTGTCTTAGAACTGATCGAATAGACTGAATGTCTGATGGACATTCTTCATATGAGATTTCAAAAATTTGAAAATTGGAATTAGAAAATTGATCATATGAAAATTTAAAAATTAGAATAAAGATTTGTGACCAGAAGCAATAATAGAAATAGGAGAGGTCGCATCGTTACAAGCTAGCTCGCCGACTTGTCTACGGTTGAGAGCTAGCTCGCCGACTTGTCCGGGTAAGGGTACTAAGGCCAAATTTTGGGCCCGTACCTTCATGTCCATTCAAAAAAAAAAAAAAAAAGCTAATTCATTGTACCGGCTCACACACCTGAGCCGTGAGCTGTTATGCAGCTCGCGTATTTTTGATGAGTTTCACACCTCTAAGGTAAGTGCACCGGTAATGGACAGCGTACCGGTAATGATATTTTTTTGTTGCATCCTAAAAAATAAGGATTTTACAACTCTTTTGTTGTCTGGCAATACTTTACCAAAGACAAAAGGTATTTAAGTGTCAAAATATTGACAGTTGATGTATGTCAGTTGTTCAGTTTCAAAGATGGTAGGAAGTTAAACACGCGTGTCTCCGGTGATGCGGTATTATTAGTGAATTTGATAGCGAGGTAAGTTGCTGATGTTTTTTTTTTCTCAAATAAATTAAAGTAATAATGAATAAATATTAAGTTTGTGGCATAATTAAAGACTTTTCCAATCAAATCAATATCAAAATATTGTAAACAATAACGGAGTTTGCTTTTTTTTGCCATGTTCATAACTGGTACCTGGAATTATGACATGTCCTAGTTATGGACATAGTGTCGATTACTAGTGTAGTGCATTTTTTAAAAGATTTTAGTCGATTATAAGATTTTTTCGCGAGGCGAATGAAATATCTTTTTACGACGACTTTATAAAGCTTTTTACCAGTAATGGACAGACGTGTCCATTAGTGGTTTGTCCATCACTAGTTCATTCCATTACTATGGGTACTACAAATAAGTTTTTTCTTGCAGTCATGGCGCCGGTGAAAAATTATACACCACTTCAAAAGCAGAACTTAGAAGACGTAATATAACAAATAAATTTCTAACTAAACTGTATTTTTATTTATTTGGGTATGTTTAAGTGTTCATTACCAGGTGTCCAATGCCGGTACACTTTGCATAACTAGCCGTCAATCATTGGTATATGACTTGTCCATTACTAGATAATTTTAAGCCAATTTTCTTTTGTAATTTTATGTTCATAGAAGTTACTAAAATAATTACATTATACTTTTATTAGATGCTAAACATCCATGACCAACTTTATCTGCAGCCTTGCAAGAATCGGCCTGCAACTTTTTTTTTTGGAAATTTTAAACATGCTCCATCGATCTTAAACCGTCCATCACTGGTACACTTACCTTAGTTAAATTTGACGTCACAAACCTCACAAACAAACCATAGATGCTCAATCCCGGCCGCCCGCGTTTCGGTTCTTGTAATCCACAGATAAAAAAACTCACTTTTTATTTCCTAAAATAAAATATTAAAAAATTATTATTATGCAAAAAACATATTGTGTAATTATTGTTAACCTATTAGCTATCATATCTAACATATTTCATATTTTTTCATTATAACTGTCAAGTAGCCAATTGAGCTATATTTTCACCTGTTATTAAGTTGTTATAGTAAGGCTTGTTAAGTTAATACATTTTAATGTGTTTACAGATCTTTTTCATATGCCTTCAACATCCACTTCTGTCTCTGCTTTTCCACACACAGGACAATTGGAACAAACCACTGGTAAATTAAATATTTTTTGTAGATTTTATTCTGTAATTTGCATAATTTTATAACAATGTTTGTTCTTCTCTGATCAACCCGAATGTAGCCATGCTGGTTTTGTCGTTTTAGACCTATGTAAGACACCATTTTGTACTGAACGCGAACTGTGTTGTATCACTGAGTTGAAATTCAGTATTCATACTTATGTATGTACAGATTTTTCACCAGTGGCTAAAAATAGTGCCCAATTATTTTCACATTAATGTCAACCTTATTAACTGTTATAAGTTGTTATAATAAGGCTGGAAAGCTTGTTAAGTTAATATTTTTTTACAGATCTTTGCCATTTATACATTTCTGGTAACAAATATACCTTTATGATATAGATAGTCGTGTGTTGTTTAGGTTATTGTTTTTTTTTTTATTATTTTCATGTTATTTTTTCGTATGTATTAACTGCCTAGGTATGTTTTTTTATTGTTAACACTGACCTCCATTATACAAGTACGCTGGACAGTATATTTCTTTCGAAATGACAGTTGTTTCTTGTGCCCAATCAAAGCGCCCCTCTCGAGTGTCTCAGGTACTATTATTGACATTTGTTGCAAATGGCCGTCGTGTTGTTTTTTTGCGACTCTAAGAATTTTGGAAAAAATCTCGAATAAAACTACTTTGTGCACGTTTGATTTATTTCGTGTTTTCTACGTGACATTTTAAACGTTTTGAGTATGAGAGTTTGCATATTTTGTAAAACTCGATATCAAAAAGGCAGCGGGATAACCTGTAATAAGTAAGTAAATTTCATGGCTGTAAATTTGTGTTATCGCTTGTATGAAGCTGTTATTATTATTTTGGTTTATATAATAAACGTTTTTATTCATATTTAGGTAAAATAAGAGCTCCATTTTCAATAAATATATAATTTAAACAAAGAAATAGGGCTGTAATGTTTCATATCGATAATGGGTCGATACTTTTCTTCCGAGTTTAATGTCTCTTACAAAATTAGTGGCGTCAACCATCAGACTTGATAATATAAAAAAATGATGTCGGATAAAAGATTCAATGAGCGATTTTTTTTATTGCGCCCCGTTATATTTTGTTGGGTTACTTATTGTTCACTGATACTTTTAACTAAATATATTTAAAAAATGTGTACCTTTAAACAATAACCGTTGAACTTAGCATCTACAATTTTATTGTCATGGCAGGCTATTATATATATTATTTCTTTATCAGGATAGCGCTGTGCGACTCTGCGACGTGACGACCAATACGCGGACGCTAGGTCGAAGATGCTTGACCAGATAAAGAGAGAAGTACCAGGACCAGTCTATCACCAGAATCTCATACGGACCCAAGAAAATTTCAACGAACTGCGCGAGTTAGCGCACACTTGGCACACAATCTGGTGAAAGGAACACATATAATTTGTAGGGAGCCAGCGAAGTCGATCAAAAATAAATTATTATAAGTAATTCTTTGTGTTTTTTTAGTAGTACCTTTCCAAGTGATCTACAGGAACATTTAACGAATGAGTATTTAATCCGTACCTAAGCCAGTTCTCAAGCCTTATTCATCATTAATTTTATTGTCACGCCATTATATGTTATATATACTATTATAACATCCATACTTCCATACTATATATAGTATATACTTTTATTATAAATGCGAAAGTATCTATTTGTTTGTTTGTTACCTACGAATTCACCTGAACCGCTTAAGCAATCACGATAAATTGTGCATGCAGATGGTATCGAGAAGGACATCTATTTTTTATCCCGGGAACACTGGTGAAACCGCGAGGGACAGCTAGTATACTATACATATATATTTGTATATAATAACAAAAAATATTCAAAACAAACCATTTGTTAGCTGTTGAACAGATTCCTCTTAATTGCTTCTACAGACATAGCGATTAACTGAGCTGGTTCCTGTGGTAGTAAAGCGGTGCTGAGGGGTGTGTTTTCATCACGTCAAATGACTAAAGAGAATTAAAAATGTATCCCTCCCTCCCGCGCCGCTCTACTACCACTAGAACCTACTCAGTTATGCTCTAAGTATGCCTGTAATATTATTAATAAGAAAGTAAGGATTACTTATTTTAGCGTTAGTCTAGCGATTACAATAACTAAAGATTACGCGGACGAAATCACAGGTAATAAATATACAAGTAATGTCGATAAATAAAAAAGAAAGAACGTTTTTTATCGATATAGACACTAAAATGCCCCGTCTCTACTATTCCGTGGACGCTCACGATTGCTATCAGCGCCAAAATGGCGAAAATCAAATGGCTTCATTAGAAGGTCGATGATATACTGTCCAGCGTACTTGTATAATGGAGGTCAGTGATTGTTAATAATTGGAAAAATAGCCAATATTGTCAGATTGTCCAAAAATATATAGTGTATATGTATAAGTGCCCTTCTGGGGCCTAAATTGAATAAAGGGCTTTACCTTGAATGTGTATTTTATTTCTCTGTCCAAAATATCAAACAAATACATAAAAGTTTTGAAAGGCTAGGTACCTACCTACTACACATTTAGGCTGTTGAATTCTGATTCCTTTGCCTAAATACTTCGGTCAATAAAAAAATCCAACACCCGACCCGACAAAATTAAAAAAAAAAAAACTGTCGTGTTCTGGATTTCTCTAAGGTTGAAACAGCATGTACTGACATGTCTGTCTGATGCGTAGTATCTCTACTTAGTTTGTGCTACAAAACTACAAACATAAACTCTACAAACGCTTGGACAAATTATGGCTACATTCCGAATTGATTAATATCGCTCACAGTGCTCACAGCAATAATTTGCGTACCGAGGCTACATTCCGAATTAAATAATATCGCTCACAGTGCTCACAGCAATAATTTGCGTACCGAGTTAGATATCACGATAATGACAGCTGAGAACTGTCAACAATTCGGAACGCCCGTTATCGCGCTCACAGTATTCAAAACAAAACATTGGAGAATTTAATTAAAATCTGAATTAACAATGCGCTAGGACTCTTTATATCTTTTATTAGTTGACTCGCAAAAAGGAATATCCGCATTTTTTATTATTTTTCTCTCCACATACGACGAGCCAAACGCGTCGAACGAAACGAATTTTAGCACACTTGCCCGCGTCGAATCGTCCGAATCTGGAAGAACCCCAGAAATCCTAGACGAATTCGGATGACGTTATCAGATTCGGCGCGGCTTATGCGGTCGACTTCGTATGTTTGTGGGTCGACTCGACTCGACCGATGCGCTCGCCAGTGATGCCAACTTATTTTTCGGTGTTAGGCAGCTACAATTTAATGAAACTTGTAGCTAAATTTATTTAGCTACTTTTTCTAGCAACTTTTCAATACGTTCGAAAGTTCGTAATAGGGCACTGGGTCTTGAAAGAAAAAGACTAAACGCGACGCTATTGGCCTTCTTGAGGGTATAGGTCGGGGGCCGGGAATGAGGAGTTTTCTTATGATCAGTGTGACCAGATTTCATTTGAAGAATCTACTGCTTGTGGAGGTTAAAAGCTACTGAATTCTACCAAAAGAGAACGAGAAAATACTAAAAATCTATTTCCCTTTTTTGCTGCTGAAGCTGTTTTCTGCTTTTTTTACTTCTTCCGAAATGGTTGAATGGTTTTGTAAATCGAAAAATTTAACATGAATAAACACACATAGTTGTATAGTAATTGTTATGTAAATGCATATGTAATAAACGTATATAAAACAGCGAATGTTTGCTTTTGAGTGGAAATCAAATTCATAAACTTTAGATAGAACAAAATACGGGTTCACACTACTGTGTAAGTTTAAAGTATAAAAAAAAAGTCTTAACAAGAATAATTAACTAAGAATTACATTCCACATATTAACGTAAGTAACTTGCATACCTGAGAAATGCCGGAATATCCTTTCATATTTTTTAGATGTAGCCATGTGTTCCTTCAAAGACGCCACTCTACTTATTAATTACTTCACAGTTGCATGCTTTACAATGAGCACTCGTAGTGTTTACCTTAGATTTACATAACCAACTTTTAAATGAGGGATCTTGCTCCCATTCATCGCGATCCTCGTGTATATTTACGTTTAATTTTAAATTCGATTATAAAAATTCTCAATAAAGGAATTCCCACTAGTCTATCACACTATGCTCACGGCACGAATGGTAACGCAAAGAATGAATGAAAATTAATTAGTTACAATCCATTCGATGAAAGGGGGAATGCCCCGCATTTATCCGATATGCCATAAAAGTTCTAGAATAACTGAAAAGCGTGAATTCTACTAAAATATACCAAATATTTTTTACCTACTAAGTTCTGTTGCCAGTACCTCAAAATCTACCAAAAAAGTAGAAATCTACTAAATCTGGTCACACTGCTTATGATACCTCTATTCTATGCTATTACCTTTATTGTCATAATACCTGTCAAAATGTTGATATTTGGATTTTGACTTGATTTTGACCCAAGTACACGATTTGACAGGTATTTTGACCATAGAGGTATCATAAGAAATCTCCTCATTTAAAACTAATCTTTTTTGGGTACCAAAATATGGCAATCTAGCAACTTTTTGCAAGATGTCTAGCTACTTACGAGTACATTCATGTGTCTAAGTATCGTTTACTAATTACCAGTCACCCTATTATAAGTCAATGATTCGAACCCACTACCTATGCCACGGCGGCATTCGCGTCACTACCACAGAGTTGAAGCTGGGAGTTGAACAAAAAACACTAGTGTATTTAAAAGCATTTTAGTCATTATTTTTAATAGAAACAATTAAAACATTACCAATAAAATCTTTACATAAATAATAATCACAGACAAAACTCAATGTCAGAGTGTAAAAGTTGTTTTATACAAATTATTTAGAAGCATGCTTCCAAGTACATTTATAGCACTGTGTGACATAAATCTGCAAATTTTACACGCTTCTCCGTTACACTCATCGTAGCATACTATTTTGTCGAGGAATGGCTAAATTTGATCTTTTTTGCATTTGGAAAAGTGAAGTAAAATACCTCAAAATGACTCGGCAAAATCCTAATAATCCATATTTTATCCAACAAGATATTAATAGTTAACTTTATTTGAGCTTGTGTTGAAGAAGTTAGAGTTTAAATAAACAAAAAGTAGTATTTGTAGGGTGTTCTGAATCTATGGTCCAAATTGACCAGTCTTCATTATTTTGTTAAGAGAGGTTAATAATGAGTATTTTTTTTAATTATAATATGAATAAGAGCAGTCAAGATAGAAATCCTTACAATGAAACTTGCATTTTTTTATGCAGGTTTCATAGCATCAAAATATTGTTGAGATTTCAGATGGTTGTTGTAGGTATCATTTACGTAGGTATCGTTTATATTCGACAAGGTTCCTTTCCGTCAAAAAAATGTGTTGATGTTTATAAAACATTTATTTGATAGGTACCTACTATAGTAACCTACCCCTATATGTGTAGAAATATCTATCCATATTGTTCTACGAAGGTAAAAAAAAACTCGAATAAATTCAAATTTCCCGCCTCGTAACTGATGTTTAACCTTAGTGTTTAACCTTAATATTGTATTAAAAGCGGTGTTAGATTATATAAGTTTATATTATAATTTAGTACATTTTTAAAGAAATGTTGAAATAAAGTTTTACGGGGCTACCGCGTAAAAAAGTGGTCTTCTTTTTCCTACAATCTAAGTATATAGGTATAGGTATAAATGTGTAATATTCCCTTGGTCACGCTATCACGCGTGAACGGCTGGACCGATTTCGCTATTCTTTTTTTTTTCGGTTTGTTATTGTCAGGAGAAGGTTCTTATGAAAGAAAAAATTAAGAAAGTTGCGAGGGTAGGGTATAGGTTAGTAGGACACCACGCGAACGATGTCGTGCCGGGCAGCTAGTTCTATTATATTAATGGAACACGTGAATACCGAACGAGTTAAGAAAGCCATCCATTGACTCGTCCGGTGACCCGCTTGAGGTCTAAATGTTATAGAACTCCAGATAATGGGATTTCAGATTAACTTCCGCGGTAGCCCCGCTGAAACTAAGACTTTGCAATTTTTTTTAAACATCCAAAGCTTTCTTACCGTCACTAACGTAAACATTCCTGAACAATTAAACATGCCTGCCAAACAAATAAAGACCTGAATAGAAAAAAATTGCAAATTTTTATTGTGTCGTTTTTTTTTTTTTTTTTTTTTTTTTTTATACCACTGAGTTGGCAAACAAGCATACGACCCGCCTGATGGTAAGCAGTTACCGTAGCCTATGGACGCTTGCAACACCAGGGGTATCACTCGCGCGTTGCCGACCCTGAAGAAACCTTTTCACACCCTTTTTGAAGAACCCCATGCTGTAGGATCGTACCGTAGGATCTCTTTTAACTTCTTACAAATGATTTCCTCTCTCGCTCACATTTTGTCTAAGTCAATATAAAATGTTGGCAAACACGTTTAACATCTGCATATTCTATGAAAGCGACAACAGCTGTAATAGCTACATACCTATGTAGCTATTACTAAAATCCTACAAACTACGCGTCTATAATGTTTCGTATTAAAATTAACTTTAATACCATAGAATTAGATACTAAAATACTATTTTACTCTCACTTTTAATTCAGATACAGTTTATGATTTATGAATAAATTATGTTTTTTTAACTGTCCAAAACTGTAAAAATCCATAAATAATTGTAAACTATTCGTTGTGTGGTTGATTATTATCAAAAAATAAACTCCAAAGCAGTCTTTTTCCTCGCAAAAACGTCGCCTGTCTTTGGTCGTCTGATACGCGTGTGCATTGATCATTACACTCTCGGCTCCCTTATCGCACTCGCCTCCGGCTCGCGCGCTTAATACCGCCTCGTATGTAAAAACTAATTTTGCACACTAGTATCATAATGTTTTTTCAATTATGGTTGCATGTAACTGATACATCTATTTTATGCGCTATAATGGATTATAGTACCTACATTATGTATGATACATGTATGCAAATAAATCAATGCACACGAGTGTAATACGACATTTTTCAACACACTTGCGAGGAAAACAACAGACTTCAATTTTGCAATAATTGTCACCATACGAGCGAGTATGTTGAAAAAAATGTTATTGTTCTCCTCAGTGTCTTATTTTAAATAAGGTCTTTTTAAGAATGGTTATTTTGTAGTATCTATCATCGCGTTTAAATTATGTTCCTATATGTTTGTATCTCCTGATGGCAAAATGATCATGAACCAACTATTATACATATACCTTATTATAATAAAGCATATTTTTACGGATAATTGAATTCAATTTAAAAGAAGAAGAATACACATCACTATGCAAACTACACAACACTTCCATTTTCTCTATACCCGCTATTTGCGTCTCGCTCAGACACTATCTCAAGTGAACGAGAGGTAAATAGAGTAGCCGCCATTTTTATTAGAACTGAACTTGGTCGGTTTTATTTTGGTATTATTATCACAATTCTAGCTTAAAAAAAGTTGTAATTGGCTTTTGTAAGCAGGTATCAAATACTTTAAGTTTTCTCAAAATGTACATGTAACAAAACTGTGAGAATACATTTCCAAAGCTTGTTTATCTAAGTAAATACAGCCACAAAATATTTTTCCTTGAAATTTTACATTTTGTTTGTACAGGGTCAAAATATGAGATGGGTCAGTAAGGGCAAAGTACCTCAAGGGTTGAAGCCACGTGAAAATGGTCTTAGGAAACGATCACCTTATTTTTGAGTTATTGGCATAGACAGATTTGTCAAACAAAATGTATGGGAAAAGTTTATTTGATTTGTGACATTTCTAGAACCCTAACCTAACTTAGCTCAAAGAGCGCTTAGATCTTTGTCGGAGGCAGGAACGATATGGCTAATATTTTTTGTTTGTCACAGCTTTTCCTTGTGTTTTTTTTTAAATATGTAAATGCCGATAGCAATGACTTACGAATTAAGAGATAGTGTCCTAAGACTACTCCGCGTAGCTTCCACAACCCTTAAGGTAGCTACCCTTACTGAC
Organism: Achlya flavicornis; assembly: GCA_947623365.1. NCBI lineage: Eukaryota > Metazoa > Arthropoda > Insecta > Lepidoptera > Drepanidae > Achlya > Achlya flavicornis. The sequence goes on from OX392490.1 coordinate 7,639,222, forward strand.
CCGTCTCAAACCACCTGTATTGGTTAGATATATAGTTTGAGGTGGTTTGTTTACGAAACTGTAGACTTTCACTATGGACACAACTCGGAAATAGTATTTTCTTTCACGACTTCAGAGACACTATCCCAAAATTGTTCAACATGACGAATATACTAGGAGGTGACGACAGAAATGGTCACGATAAGGTAAATGGCTAAACTCATGTTCATGGGATAAAGGACACCTCTCTGATGCCAAATATGTCGGTCTGCCTGCGCGAAGTGGTTGCGTTATCTAGATATGGCGCCTGAAAAACTGTTCATCGTGACCGAAAAATAATAAAAATAATGGCTGATCTCGACGAATCATGGTCGTCACCATTACTAGCTTATTAATAAAAAAACTGTCAAAAATTTTGGTTGCATTTCCATCTACGTAACAATTATCACTATGGATAATTTGAGTGTTTTACGGTTTCGCGGAATTTGGGTTATCAAAAATATGAAATGTTATCAGTGCCGCCCCCGTCCCTTTATACCCTCCGCCGCCCCGCCTGCACTGCGCGGCATTCAGAAGTCAACAGGCAAACATAGATAAGATTATAACATTGTTATAAATACTAGCCACGCTCTGAAAACAGTGTCTCAATGGTTTGCTGCAAAAAATCTTATGCTAAATTCTAAAAAAAAAACAAAATGTACAAGATTTTCATTATCAAATAATGTACAATGTTGATTACCAATGTTATTGTGGATGGTATTAGTAGTAAACTTAATATAGTAGATAAGACTGTTTTGTTGGTCTGAACATAGTCTGCAGATTTAGGGGTGCTCACCTGGAAGCCTTAGGTGGTAAACTGAGGTTCGCTGCTTTTGCAGTTAGCAAAATAAGGCAACTGACGGACATTCATACAGCCAGATTAATTTATTTTGCATATTTTCATAGTCTTATGTCTTACGGTCTTTTGGCATCAATTTTTGTATTACAAAAAAGGGCAATTCGCGCCATCTACTGTTTGGGTTCTCAGGAGTCTCCACGAAATGTATTTCTGGAAATTAATATATTAATTTTGCTGTCTCAGTACATTTTTGAAAATATTATGTATCCAATTTACAATAAAATTCCTCATAGCAGTATGTTTTGCACTGTTTTGTAGTGAGCGAAAGTTTCATATTATACTGAATCATACATACATACATGAAGCGCTCGTGGTGTAGCATGATTAGCCGTTCTTAATCGATCGGCAAAGTTAAGCTACGTCTGTCTTGGTCGGTACCTGGATGGGTGACCGCCTAGTGGTATTTCAAATCGAGCGTTTCCGTGCTTCGGAAGGCACGTAAAGCCGTTGGTCCCGGTTATCACTTAATTGTGATAGTCGTTAAGCTAGTTGGATGCCTCCTAGGTGGCTTGAAAAATTCCAACAGTAGGTTGACCACTAGCCTACCTCCACCGATCCGCAGTGGGCACGCGTGGTGGAGTATCTGCCCATTCCCTTTCACCCTGATTTGTGAAAGGAGGCCTGTGCTCAGCAGTGGGACATTATAGGCTGATGATGATGATGATACATACATACATCCGCGTAACCCTTTCGTGTACATGCCTAATTTTATTTGGTGTAATTACGTAAACAATGCATATTTATGAGATAGCAGCAATTGCTGAAAAAATTTGCTTAGGTTTGTGTCATAGTTACATTGATATCATATATGCTACAAAACAAAACTCAGAAACAAACAATCAAACAGAGCTCCACAGCAAAAGACCTTAAGACATAAGACTATGAAAATATGCAAAATAAATTAATCTGTCAGTTACTTTATTTTGCTGACTGCAAAAGCAGCGGAGCTCAGTTTACCACCTAAGGCTTCCAGGTGAGGACCCCAAAATCTAAAGTCTATGGTCAGACCAAGAAATCAACTAAAATTGGTATCAACTTAAATTTGATACTGAAAACCTTATACATTTTTTTTTTAAATATTTGAGCATAAGATTTTTGGCAGAAAACCATTGAAACATAGTTTTCAGAGCGTGGCTAGTATTTATAACAATGTTATAATCTTATCTATGTTTGCCTGTTGACTTCTGAATGCCGATCAGTGCAGGCAGGGCGGCGGAGGGTGTAAAGGAACGGCGGCGGCACTGATAACATTTAATATTTTTGACAATGCAAAATCCGCGAAACCGTAAAACACTCAAATTATTCATAGTAATAATTGTTTCGTAGATCGCTTAGAAACGTATGTTACGTAGATAGAAATGCAACCAAAATTTTTGACAGTTTTTTTATTAATAAGCTAGTAATGGTGACGACTATAATTCGTCAAGATCAGCCATTATTATTATTATTTTTCGGTCATGATGAACAGTTTTTCAGGCGCCATATCTAGATAACGCAACCGAATATTAGGTCAGTTTTTTTTAAATTGACATCAGTACAACTAACACTTACTTTCTACGTCGAGCTCAGCCATTTACCTTATCGTTTTTTTTCGGTCACGATTAACAGTTTTTCAGGCGCCATATCTAGATAACGCAACCGAATATTTGGACAGTTTTTTTTTAAATGACATCAGTACAACTAACACTTACTTTCTACGTCGAGTTCAGCCATTTACCTTATCGTTTTTTTTCGGTCACGATAAACAGTTTTTCAGGCGCCATATCTAGATAACGCAACCACTTGGCGCAGGCAGACCGACATATTTGGCATCAGAGAGGTGTCCTTTATCCCATGAACATGAGTTTAGCCATTAACCTTATCGTTACCATTTCTGTCGTGCCCTCCTAGTCTAGAACCTAACTTATAAATTGGGCCATGCTAAGAAGTCATATTTGACAAGAGGGTGTCTCTTCTTGCCGCAATATGTTACTGTTTTTGAAACATGAAAGCGTATATAGGGCTCTCAAAAGTGACCAGGAAGGCCCTAGTTTAGATTGATTTCGTAAAGTTGCCATCTCAAAGTATACCAGTATTACTAGTATTTGTGTACATTAATAATTTATTTATCCAATAACTTCATATTATGTGTACGTAATGCAATCATTGAATTATTACACATAGAAGCAAAGTACACGCGCGAAAAACAATCCATTCAATTGGAGCCATAATGGCTCCAAATGACCGCCGCGCTGTCAGTGTACTGAGTGACGTTTTAGTGAGTGCAGCTCTGAGAAAAATAATAAATATGACGGTTTGTGTAGTAAAATTGTGTCATAATTCATGAGGGCAGAAAGATAAGAATTCTGATGTAACATTCCACAGGCAAGCCACTAATTTTATTGTGTAATTCATCTAAAATAACAAAATTCAAAAATAAAAATACTTCACTCAGATTTCGAGCAAAGTGTTGCCAGCTGTTTTTTCTGCGAATTTGCGTTGTTTTACGTAATTGATACTGATTTTGTTATTAATAAAGTAATTGAGTCCGATAAGTTGTTTCTTTTACTTATAGCTATTATAACCGACTAGCTGTCCCCCGCGGTTTCACCTGCGTTCTTGGGATAAGTAGTTTATAATACTTGGGATAATGTAGCTTCATATTAGTGAAATAATTTCGAATCAGACTGGTAGAAAAAAGAGAATATAGCTAGGAAAATATTGGCAAAGCGGCAGTTGTTCCGGAAACAAATTCAACTAACAGGCTTTTAAAATTTCAATTTTGTTAATGAAAATTAAATACCTAGATACTACTTAATCTTCTTTTTCTATACAACCTATCATATCTGAAACCTATCATTACCAAGGAAAGCTACAAATTGTACGATAGTTCATAGCACTGCACATTATCTTGGTTTATTATGTTAAAATACCCGAAATAAGTACTATGAAACAACTAGTAATAAATAAATAACAGGCATTTTTAAACTATTTAATTATTTTTATGAATACTTACTTCCAATTTCACTAGTAGGCGAAATCGGAAGGTTAATTTAACCGAAGAATTTCGTTTAGCTTGCAACATTACTCGTGCGCTTGTGTGCGTGTCAGCGAGTGTAATTATATGGTACTCACGCATACATTGGTTGTCAAGTGGCCTACGTGTCGCGAGGATTTTTGTTCGATACTTCGCTTCTAAGCGTAATAATTCAATGAATGCAATATATTTTATGAAATTCTGAATTGGTTATGAAAGCTACATGCTCTTTTTCTTCTTTTTATTTTATACGGATATAAAATTACGAAACGATTATAAGAAATGTACTATGTATCTTACTAATTTATCAACATATACATATTCAGATAATATATTTTACTAATAATACATTTTTGCTAATCAATGTATATTAAATTTATAATACTAACATTTAAATACTTATGTCAAAATTAAATTAGAATGTCAGTAGTTTGAATTGACTATAGAGAAATTATGTTGCCAGTCGTATATATAGTAAGCAGTTAGGTACCGATCCCACAGAGTTCTGCGTTTCACGTTCACTGTAATCTATGCGGCGCCTTTAAAAGTAAAAAGAAGTGTATGACGTGTGATCGGTAGCGAATATTGCAGAACAATATATTAATAATATATTATTAAGCTTTTAACTGTTATTTGAAACCTAAATAATGAGAGAAGCGAGTCTGTTATCTAGTAGCGAGTCGGTTTTTGAACGAATCTCCCGTTTTACATACTCTACGTATCGTGGTACACGGTCTCCCCTCCACTTTATTCACCAGGCGGGGAGCAGATGCAAATTTTTATCTGTGCGTGCGACCTATGGTCATTGGCGTTTTGTTTCTTGTGGCGTTCGGTTGTACTCAGGTGAGTATAATTCGAACTATTTGAATTTTATAATTATAACGGTGTTACCGTTCGTTATGAAATATTTTTATTAATAAAATTTTATAGTTTCAGTAACTATAATGGATGCAGAGTTGCAAGATGGAGCTGGAGAATCCTCAGATTCTTCCTCTTCATCATCAAGTTCGGATTCTCCCGTGTCAGTTCCGGCGGCGCCGGGCCCTGTCGCAAACGATCGACGATCGGGTTCAAAGGCAGGTAAGAAAAGAAAGGCTGTGTCATCACGAAAGTCTAAGAAACGCCGTAAAACTGACGATGCAATTCGCACGCTAGCGGAACAAATAAGTGATATTAAAAATTTTATATCGAGTAGCGTTGCATTCCAACCTACCCACCATTCTACTTATGTACCTGATTACAATGCTGATCCCGATGTTCAATCTGATGTTAGTGCGGATGTTAGTGGGGAACTTTATGCTGACAATCAACCAATGCCCTGCGAGGCTCCTTTTAGTTTTGAGTTTGCATTAAATACTACTCTCAAAGAACCATCCATCCCAAAATCATTACCTGCGCATGTCGATTTAATCAAATCAATGCAGCATTTTGAGACTGAAAACTGGGATAGTGTGCGCTATGCGGATGTCCAGAAGCAGTATTGCTCAAGCCCAGGCTTTAATTTTTTGGAGACAAATGATGAGCTTAAGCCGTATGATAAATCCAATTCTCTTGCATTAATTGAGCGGGGATTTGCAGCGATAACGCAAGCCGTTATTAAGCATAATGATTCCGCTCAGAATGGTTTTAAATCATTGATTGACTGGGCAAGTTCTGCTCAAGATTTGTCTCCAAAAACATTAAAAGAAAAAGTTGATGAAATTTTTGTAAAGGGTAATTATCAAAAAATTACCGGGGATTTATTGCAATTAACGTGTGGCCATAGGGCAGAGCTGATACAGCAGAGACGTGACTCTGTTTTGCGTTCAGTAAAAGACACTTTTGTGAAAGCAAGCTTACGAAAAATCCCGCCAAGCTGCGATTACCTTTTCCAAAAAGAATTGTTTTCCCCTGCTGTCGAAAAAGCTGGTGGTATTGCAAAAGTATTTTGGCCGCCCCGGGCGCCATCACAAAATAAAACCGCTGCGCAAGCACGGCAACCACAGCAAACTCAGGCACCGCCTAGTTATGCTCATAGTAATTATTTAAATAAACCAATACCTGCGCAAGGTATGCACTACCCTCATTTCAATTTCTCTGATGTTGCAAATAGATTCCCCACGCAGGGACTATTGAATAATAATTTTCCGGTACAAGGACGTGACTACCCTCGCACTCAAAGACCACAAAATATTAGACCTTCGCGTTCGAGGTCGAATCGTAACTTTCAAGGTCAAGACGTTTATCCAAGCACAAGCCGAGGCCAAGGCAGATTCTCAGGACCACCTATACCACGCATGCAATCCAAGCGTAAATTCTGACTCGATATTTCAAGCGGGCAAACTCACCAATTTTCTGACACATTGGGAAGAGTTGCAGGCACCAACATCGATTTTAAAACTAATTCAACATTTCCGAATCCCTTTTATTGCCAAACCCCCATTACTTGTGCCAAATTTAGAAAATCATCCGTTTCAAACGCCCGTGTCGACAGAAATGGACAAAATAATAGATCAAATGTTAGAAATGAAAGTGTTGGAGCCTGCAAATCACAGTCCCAGCTTTGTATCTCCAATGTTTCTGATACCGAAAAACGATGGTACTGTACGCCCGATTTTCAACTTAAAAAATCTCAACCGATATGTATACGTGAGCAAGTTTCGTTTAATAAATGTGCACAGAATCTCAACTTTTCTACAACCAATGGATTGGCTAGCCAAAATCGATTTATCAAACGCTTATTATCATCTGCCAGTGGCCAAGTCCCACAGATGCTTCCTCAGGATAATATATCGACAAAGACTTTTCCAAATGACTTGCCTACCTTTTGGCCTGTCATGTGCACCAAAAATTTTCGCTTGCCTATCGAATTGGGTGGCACAAATTCTCAGGGACAGGGGAATACGGGTGGTAGTTTATTTAGACGATTATTTGCTCGTCAACCAGAATCCCCAGGTCCTATATCGTCAAATTCACGAAACGACTCAAATATTGGAGCACCTCGGTTGGCAGATAAATTACGCAAAGTCAACATTAGCCCCTCAGGTATGCGTTCAATATCTAGGCATAGTTTGGAATTGTCACGAAAACAAGAAATATCTCCCGGCGCAAAAATGCATCAGCTTACGGCAAAAAATATTAAGTCTACTCAACAGAAAGACCGCAAACTTAAAAGAGATCCAAAGCATAGTCGGGTCCGTCAATTTTGCCAGCTTTCCAGTACCCAGAGGGCGCTTGAATCATCGAGCCCTTCTCTCTCACTGCCTGGTACTTTTACGGCAGAACCCCCGGTATCGATATCCAATCCCTCAGCCGGTATTGAGCGAACTTCAATGGTGGAGTGTGAATCTCACGAAGTCCTCCCCTGTTCATTACCCTCCCGTATCCAATTATTTAGTGACCGATGCATCCGGTGTGGCTTGGGGCGCCCAGTTAAACAATATGAGGCTGTCGGGACAGTGGTCTCCCAGAGAGATGATTCTGCACTCCAATCAAAGAGAAATGTTAGCAATTCTATACGTCTTAAAAGATCACTGTCAGCACCTGACAGGTTCGTCATTGTTAATTCAGAGCGACAACAAGTCTGTAGTTGCGTACTTGAGGAACGAAGGGGGTACGAAGTCACTGTCCCTAATGGAAATTACTTACCAAATCCTCAATTTATTGGATCTATACAAAGTCCACGCCGAGATACACTACATACCAGGTCGTTACAACGGCGAAGCAGATCACCTGTCCCGTCTGACACTTCCACCACAATGGCATCTCTTACCTGTAATAACCGAGAAAATCTTCTCCAAATGGGGAATACCTGTAATCGATCTCTTTGCATCGGCTACAGCGCATGTAGTCCCAAGGTACGGGACGCTAGATGTAACGGATCATCGGGCTTACCTTCACGATGCCTTCAGTCAGTTGTGGAGTTACCCTCTAGGGTGGGTGTTTCCACCACCCTTCCTAATACCTCGTGTGTTACAACACCTGAACTTGGCAGAGGGAATATATCTCATAGTAGCCCCGAGATGGAAAAAAGTATTTTGGAGACCCGACCTCAAAAACCGTGCTCTCGATCCACCATTCACGATCCACAACCTGGATCAAGTTTTGATAGATGCCGCAACGGGACTTCCCCCCTTAATGACCCAGGACATGGTTCTAGAAGTATGGAGATGTGGGGGTGGTCAGAAAGCTTAGCAAGTTGGTCCCAAGATCAAAAAGATTTTTTACAAAAAAGTTGGCGAGATTCATCACTAAAATCGTATAAATTGGTGTGGCAAAAATGGTGTATTTGGGCTACTGAAAATTCAGTTAATATTTCGAAGCCGAGCGGTTCAGATTTGGCAAAGTTTCTATTAGATTTATACTTAAAGCACGGTCTTGCATATAATACTATTTTGGTTCACAAATCTGCAGTATCTACTCTTTGTGACCCCAACCTGAGTGATCGTTTAAGTTCCCATCCGTTAGTTAAACAGGTTTTAAAATCAATTAGTTTAAAAAATGTTAAACCTAAGAAAGCCCCCATATGGGATACTGATTTACTAACTAACTGGCTAAAAGATAAATCTGTAGATATAAATAGTTTATATGAATGCTCAGCTCGTTCTGCTATGTTGCTTTTACTATGCTCAGGACGTCGTGTCCACGATTTAACCTTATTGACTATTGATGATGATAGCTGTATTATTTCTAGTGATTCATTATTATTCTGGCCCAAATATGGATCAAAGACCGACTCGGTAACCAACAGGCAATCCGGTTGGCGCCTCTTTGAGAATAAAGATAACCGAGCACTCGACCCTATATTTTGGATAAAAAGAGTTATAACCTTATCCCAGAGTAGACGATCCAATTGTAATCAGAGTAACTTATTTTTGACTACGTGTGGTATACCTAAAGCGGCGTCTCGCACTGTTATCGCTGGCTGGGTTAAGAAGGTTCTAGTACAGGCAGGTATTAAAGCCAGCCCTGGTAGCGTTCGACCTGCAGTAGCATCAAAACACTGGGTCCAAAATTGTCCTCTTGACGATATATTGGCTCGAGGAAATTGGAGGTCGGAGAACACTTTTGCAAAGTTTTATTGCCGTGAGGTTAGTGTAACAAAACCATCACAATCTGTCACTGTTCTATTTGAACCGGTAGATGATTAGTTTGAAGTAGAAAAAGATTTAATTTTTGTTATATTTTATTATCTACCCACTTTCTGTATGTTATCTTTTTGTATCGAATCGTTATCGAATGTATTAGTCATGTTTTTATTTTATGAAATACTACTTTTTTGTTATTACATTATAACCATGTACTAAAATAATTTAAGTTTTTGTTATGAAGTTTTCTTATATATAAGCAGTTTATACAATGTTGATTATATAATGATACCTAATTGATAAAGATGATTATTTGCGTTGTTTATTTTTAATACCTATGTTGTAAGCTTAATGTCTGAACCTAAACATGGTATTTAAGTGAATTATTATGTCTGTATCATGTTCTTTGCTAATCAATGTTTATTTTACGTCAATATACAAATTATTAAATTGGTGATAATCTTTTTAATTATATATCCCATCTATTTTGTTTATTTTACAATAAGTACCTATCTTATTAAAAACAATACTATGATCTTATCCTATCACATTGGCGTTATACATATATCCACTCACCAGGCGATAACAAACAGGTCTCATTATTTAGGTTTCAAATAACAGTTAAAAGCTTAATAACAGCGTTTTACCTACCAATAAAACGCTTATTAAGCGATATACTTTATTTGAAACCTAACACTTTAATTCTGCCTGGTAGATCCAGTTCAGATATTAGCTAGGTATTTACTTTTGAGACCCAATGACCATAGGTCGCACGCACAGATAAAAATTTGCATCTGCTCCCCGCCTGGTGAATAAAGTGGAGGGGAGACCGTGTACCACGATACGTAGAGTATGTAAAACGGGAGATTCGTTCAAAAACCGACTCGCTACTAGATAACAGACTCGCTTCTCTCATTATTTAGGTTTCAAATAAAGTATATCGCTTAATAAGCGTTTTATTGGTAGGTAAAACGCTGTTAATATTAGTACCCTAGATTGCTTGCTGTGTGCACAATAATGAATGCAGAACTCTGAACTCTAGAACTGTCTCTGTGGGATCGGCGTCTTATTTTATAAAATGGTAGGGATCATAAATGGAAATAATAATAAATAAAGAAAAGATACAATATCACATCCTGCCCTTAATGTCTAATTTCAGAAACAATCGCGCTCCCTTTGAATTTATTGCCTTGTATCCAAAACCGAGAGTTCACTATGACACTGGCCACAAACATTATGCAACTAGAACCGAAATAGACCTTATAAGTTTGGTATAAGGTGAAAATTACCGTGTTCATTTAAAAGGTTGCTGACAGTTGAATTTAGACAATAAGCTCCTATTCCTTGTATTACAAACCCGAAACACGGGAGTTTTTTTCCATATACAAAATAGTTGAATTAGTTAATATTGTACGGAACCCTCCGTGTGCGAGTCCAACTCGCACTTGGCTGTTTTTTTAATAGATTTAGTATAGGCATAACTGAGACTGCATTAAGAAGCTTAGGAATGTAATAAGAAAGCTAAAAGTCTTTTTTGCCTGTCTGCAATTTCTCCAAAAAGATCCTCAGGCATTTTTAAGCTATTATTATTATTATATTTTAGCTGTAATTTGGCTGACCTGTATTGAGCAGAATAAAATTTATAATAATGTCAATATGGAGATGATTATAAAGAAAAATTTTGAGTGCAAAAAAAAGCTATTGTCATACCACTTAACTAAGAGAGTTTGGTTTGTATATGTCACTGTATAAGCCAATTTTGTAGTCGAACACATTTATTAAAAAACAATTCTCCCGCAAATACCCTCTCGAGTTAAACGGTACATTTATATGACAGATTAGTTTAAAAGTCAATTCCTAATTTTTCAATAATTATATTACTTGTTTACTAAGTAGGTAGATAGTAATACTGTAACTTAGATATACGTATTTTTTGGTATAATACACTGTGAAAAGAATTTGTGACATAAACGAAGAAATCTTCAAGTAAACTCTTTAATATCTTGCTATTATTTATTTTTCACTCGGTTTGAGTCTGAATTAGTTTTAAAGGGCAACCGATAGATGGAGCTCGATTATCTCTCTTAGATTTTACTTGAAGATACAAAGTTCTTAGTAATATATTAATTTAAATAGGAAGGAATGTATGAGAAAGCCGAGTACCTATAGGATTATTTGACTAAATACATAAATAACAAATCCTTCCCTAAATATTTTCATTCTAAAACACTAAAGGACCGTATTTTATGACCCTGCAAACTATCATTATAACTACATACGATAATACAAAGCAAATTCATTAATCTACGGAAAATTATTGATTTAATAAATAAATTAAAACTATTAATTTGTCTATGTCATGGTTGCCTCCCATGTACGTGCAATACTGTCAATTTTAATTTATGAAACGAGATTTGGAACGACATTAAACAACTTATTTTATATTAAGCAAAATTAATATCATTGATTTTATTTAGTTCTTCAATACCGAAGTCATATATTTTTTTGGCTTTTGAATTATTTATATAAAAAATTAAAACATCATTTCTAATGGAACTTTAAAATATTGATGAAATTCCATATTATCCGATAATTAAACAATAAAAATCTCTCACTAAAAATATCAGGAAGCCATTTAACAGAAATTAACTAATGTTCACCTGGCAGCACTGGGATTATTTATGCGTGGTAACACTACGATTACAATGCGACAAGTCGCGTGTTGCAGTCGCGCCATTTCTCTTGCAATTTTCTATGTTCCTCGTACTGCTGGTCCGATATATGTTTGACGCCTGCTGAGCCCTGGATCGATGAATTTACTTTATAAGTTTGTTTATTTGTTTCAAATTATTTATTCTAATATACCACTTATGAATAGTCTGACTAATACCGGGCAATAAACTCAGCAATTACTCTTTTCAAAACAAGCTAAGATTTATTATATAGCAATTACATTGTGGTCTCACTGACAACATTTGCGGGTCCAGGCGGAAAAACTACATAGTAGATGAATATTTACTAAGTAAATAGCAAACTTAAGCAAACCAGCACCCTAGAAACAGCACCTATTTGTGCTTATAAAAGTAGGTACAGTAGTACTCTTTTTTTTTTCTTTAATACGACTAAGTCGGCAAACAAGCATACGGCCCACCTGATGGTAAGCGGTTACCGTAGCCATATGGACGCTTGCAACACACGAAGCATCGTTCACGCGTTGCCGACCTTTCCCTCCTCCCCATTGAGCTCTGGCGACCTTACTCACGCGCAGGAACACAACATAAAGTTATTTGGCTGTGGTATTCTGTAAGGTGGAGGTACTTCCCCAGTCGAGCTGCTCTTTGAGCGAATTAACGCTACGCTCTACCTTTCTTATTAGTGCCCAACTGATATGGCTTACTGATTTTCAAAGCGCGGGAAATGCTATTGGTCGGCAGCTGCCGCCATGTGTGCGGAGGGGCGTGACTTGCGAGTGAGACGGAACTGACAGCTGCAGTGTATTATGAACCTTATAGTAGTGATCTAAGGTTGATTGTAAGTTTTAAGCATTATTTCGTTAATCTTTTCTGTGCGAACGAAGATTCACGACGTGCCATATCAGTTGGGTACTACTGTACTGAATTGAATTCTCACCTTAATTTTCCTCGGATCCAAGTTAGCCCCTAAAGTCTGCACGCCTTTAGCCAGCTTAGTGAGCGGTGACAACACCATATCTTTGGTAGAACTCGACCCAGGACTGGCAATATTCTTGAGCTGCTTCAGCGCTGACTCGCTATGAGACTGACCAATATTCAGCGTGATTTCGTGCTCAGAGTTAGAACGCACGTGAAAATTCACGCCACCCGATGGGCTGTCTTCATAATTAACATCATTGGAACTGTGCGACAGTTTCTGAGATAGCAAAAGCGAATTCGGTGGGACTGGTTTAGAAAACGTACAGTCGGATTCGACCTGAATTGCCGGCGTTCTCGTATCCGTATCGAATGGGTTTATTTTACTGATATTACTGGGAGTTTTCAAAGTTTGTTTTATTTTTGAAGTATCTTCTGTTGGAACGTATATCTCTTGCACTTGCGGTTCGATTTTGGATGAGTATAATGGGTTTTGTATAAGCTCGCAGTCGTTTTCTATCTCTCTCTTTTGACCAGTGTTGCCAATATAATGCTGGGCGTTTTCGAAATTGTCTAAAGTCGGTTCGAATATATTAGTTCGATTTTCGTCATCTGATGAATAATCTGAACTGAGGCCATCTGATTGGCTTCCCTTCTTTCTGCCGTCTGATTTGTGTCCCAATGTGAATATTTTCTTAGTTTTGGAGGTGCCTTGGTCGAATTTGAGTTGGAGGCTTGGCCTAGCGCGGGCGTTGAGCGAATGACTCAGTTTATTCAATTTGCTGAATTGCTCTGACATATTAGTCAGGGCTTTGGATCCTGTAATATAATTGTAGGTAACAGATTAATTATGTAAAACATTGTAACAAATATACTGGGTGGAGATTTCGAGATGGCATATTTTTGGAACCTATGTTGGGTAAGTTATGCTGAACTACATGTGAACAACGAAGAATTCTTATAATTAATGCCAATTTCTCGTAATGACAATCCACATTGACATTTTGACTGACTGTAAATCAACAAATGTACGATATATATCTGTGAATGCATCTATATGGAAACTGCTCACGCACACGGTACAGTACCCGGCGATAAATATTGCACATCGACCTTTGGAAAGAGACAATCGGCTAATTTCGGTTTCGTAGAGCGTTATCTCTGTCGCACGAAATACAAACCGTCCGGTTTCTATTAGGAGCTGTTAAAACAATTATGATTTGCTTCTTTTGATAATTCTTTTTATTCTTTGTATAAAATAAACGAATTTTTCTATAAGTGTACATTTTCATATTATGTTTACGTATTTAATTATTTTGGAAAATTACAGCTGTAGTGTACATAATAAACACCATTAAGTATACCTATTGGTAAAATGAGACATTGTAATAAAAATAATTCTAATTCACAATTCTAAAAAAAAATTCTCTTCTAAAGATGCCATAGTACAACATTAAATTATTTAAATTTGGGGGTGTTAACAACTCTAAATATATATTTTGAACTGCACGCGACCGCACTCAATCGCAATTGAACAACGACTGACAAAACGTCACATAGATAGTGTGCGACAGAGATAATGCTCTACGAAGCCGAAATTAGTCGATTGTCTCCTTCCAAAGGTCGATGTGCAATATTTATCGCCGGGTACTGTAACGTTGTTGTCGCTGTCACTCTATAATATTCTAACTCTATGGTTGGAAGTTACCATATTATATATTTCGGTGCAGGATAGTATTGTGAAGAAACCATGGCACGGTGGCAAGCTTCATAGGAACTACCTGCCTTATTACCACCTCAATTTCGAAATCTTGCCATCACTTACAATGGTGAGCTCATCGTAAATACAACCTTATCCATATGAACAAAGAGACTAAACTTTTTATTATAACTATCAAGTACACGTACCTAAGTACACAGACTCAATATGCTAGCCACCAAGAACATGTGTGATGTTTTTTTTAAGTATTCTTGTCTAAAACGGTAATGTCGTCACGAGTGTGTAGCACGTTCGCCCAGATCTAACTGAGAGCAGAAGATGTTATTTTACAATATTTATATTACTCAAGTGAAACGAACGAACACGATAAATGTATAAAATCACTAACAGTCTGAGTATGTATATGCAACACTTCACTCGAGCCGGGAATGAACCTGCACTGCGTGTGTGAAGCCAGCGGCCTGGGCACTAAGCGCATGATCTGATCTAGGACGGCATTCGTTACTGATAGGCGTCGACGAGGTGGGTCTGCGGAAGGGTAATATAGGAATGGATTTGTAGATTAACAGGAATGGATTGTAGGATAACCATAATGGATTGTAAGACAACACTGGAATGGATTGTAAACTTAATAATATAAACTTGCACTGCGTGTGTCAAGCCTGCGGCCTGGAAAATAGGCGCATGATCTGATCAAAGACGGCATTCGTTGGACGTTAAACGTTGTAGGATAACAGGAAAGGATTATAGGATAACAGGAATGGATTGTAGGATAACAGGAATGGATTGTAGGATAACAGGCATGGATTGTAGGATAACAGCAAAGGATTGTAGGATAACAGGAATGGATTGTAGAATAACAGGAATGGCTTGTAGGATACCAGGAAAGTATTGTAGGATAACAGGAAAGGATTGTAAGATAAAAGGAATGGCTTGTAGGATAATAGGAATGGCTTGTAGGATAACAGCAAAGGATTGTAGGATAACAGGAATGGATTGTAGGATAACAGGAATGGAGTGTAGGATAACAGGAATGGATTGTATGGATAACAGGAATGGATTGTAGGATAACAGGAATGGATTGTAGGATGACAGGAATGGATTGTTGGATAACAGGAATGGATTGTAGGATAACAGCAAAGGATTGTAGGATAACAGGAATGGCTTGTAGGATAACAGCAAAGGATTGTAGGATAACAGGAATGGCTTGTAGGATAACAGCAAAGGATTGTAGGATAACAGGAATGGCTTGTAGGATAACAGGAATGGCTTGTAGGATAACAGCAAAGGATTGTAGGATAACAGGAATGGCTTGTAGGATAACAGGAATGGATTGTTGGATAACAGGAATGGATTGTAGGATAACAGTAATGGATTGTAGGATAATTAAATAGAAATTCTATAATAACAACAACTTACCGACACTCCTAATATCAGCCACTAGTTGCGTTTCGCTAACGTTTCTCGTCAATGTAGGTAGTCGTGATAGATCTAAGTAGAGGCTTGACCGGCCGCCTGTATGCCCGTGAGCTGGATGTACCTGGTGAAAAAACAACATACTTGCTTGATAAGATATTCCCCCATTGCACCGCTTTCAGGTTTACAAAGATTTTTTTGTCTAAAATGTCATGGGAGTTTTAATATCAAGTATATAATTTATCATAAAATAATAAATTGTTTTGCTAAAAGGTTTCTAAGAAAGGAATTTTGTCAAAAAGAAACAAGGAATACTCGCTCATCCAAAAGCGTTTTGTTAACCTTTTTAATATGTTTTTTTTATGAGAAGCCACAAGAAATTTCTTCTAATCTTTAGTTTGTTGATGATAGGTAAAACTGACTATGGAACTCTTTTGATGTCCTTTTTTGAGTGCAATTACCTTGGATTTCTTCTTTTCCAATTTGACACCATCATGGAACGGCACGGGCGACAGTTTGGCAACGTCACGGGCCACCATTAAAGACTCGCAAATCGAGTGTAGGGATTCTGTAAATATACAATTATTGCTTACAAAACTATTTTTGTTCATGACTTCCAAACTAACTCTTTACCAGAGAAAAGCGCCCTTTGTATAGAAAAGATATTTTCCAAATAAACAAAATACGCCAACCTTTGTAGAAAAAAAGGATACAAATAATATAATAAATCATACCGATCATCTCATCCTTAGTATTGATGACGACGGCCATATTGTTGAAGAACCTCAGCGAAGTGGAGCGGAACATGTGGAAGTAGCCTTGCTCACTATTGTATGTGTAGTGGATACGAATACAGAATATCGGCTCGCTACCACTTTTGCGTCCCACCCCGAATATCTAGAAAAAATAAACGTATTGTAACTTGTTGATATTTTAATGTTGTCAGTTACTTCATCAGTGTGTGAATGAAATAGTTTAACATAATTACAGAAGTGTTGGTGTCCAAAGTGCCAAGTTCTATAGAAGTCATGTCACGCAATGGAACTCGTTGTACGGCGAGCAAACGGTCGGAGGTTTCATCGTAATCGGCCACATAGTACGCGTCGCTGGTCAACACTAGAACGCTGTCCATCTCTGTCTCTTGTAGATCTCCGGTACTGGGTGAAAAAGAGACGAGCATATTTTTATCGCCAACAACCAGCATTCCTAATAATATTGTTTTATTTTCTTAATACCAACAAAAACAAACTGCATTTTTATTTTTGTATAGCTAAAGTAGCCGGGTAATAAATAATTATCATTTCTTCAATATGCCATTGTCTGAACAATATTGGCGACAAATAAAGGTTATAAACATTATTAAGATTTTAAATACAGGTATCAAAAGAAATTCTCACTTGGGATCCGCATCAATAAGTCCCCAAGAACCCAGCACAGGTTCTGTATCAACCAGAAGTTTCTTGCAGTCGTCAATGAGGGACTTGACGTGCTGCGCCATTGCCGCTGTATCAGGTACCGAGTGATCCTAGACATTATATACAATTTTGAAAATCAAGATAACAATGTATTTTAGTTATCCAGCATACATTGAGCAGCTTAAATAAGCAATGCAAATCATAAAGGGCGGTACAAAATTCGGGCAAAACATCAGTACCTGAGTTTTTTAACTAACGCTAAAATAAAATGGAAAATAAAAAGAACAGTAATATAATTGGACTGTTTTACAAAAAAACTTAAACCGACTTCAAAGTACACTAAGAAGTAATCAAATCCTGATCTGATGACAATGGGACCAAACGGGAAGTGTACCCTTCCAGACAAAAAAAGAATTTTCCAAATCGGTTCATAAATGGCGGAGTTATGAGGTAACAAACATAAAAAAAATACAACCGAATTGAGAACCTCCTCCTTTTTTTGAAGTCGGTTAAAAAATGTGATAAAGTTTCTTTAAGAACTATGAGTTTAGAACGAATGAACTAATTTGGGTAATCCTAACAATAAAAGAATGCAAAGGGGTGTTAAACGGCTGCAAAATTGTATTAGAACATGCTTAAAAATATATATATTTTTTTTAATGGGCTATTGTTTGACCACAATCTCACCATGGTAAGTGATGATTTGTGTGTGGTGAGCACTGATCCTAGAAGTGAACTGTCTCTCAAGTGCAGAACCTATCAATGAACATCAATTCAAATTAAGGCTGGTAGCAAGCCAGGCGCATACTAAAAAGTACCCTACCACAGAGCAAATAAAAAGTATTATCCCCTGAGAAGTGTGTAAACAAGCAAGCGAACAAGCACGCACATTCATCATGAGCACCTTGACATCGGTACATCGAGTGCAGTCCGGCACGATTAGCTGTTCCGGGATAGAACGCGATTCACCCGTCATCACGTCTATAGCCACTTGCCGTAGCGCGTCTTTGAAGGTTGATAGGTAGTATCTGTAGACAACACATTTATTTACAACTATAAGCTAAGGGCAATAAAGCTTAGTCTCTTCTCACAAGCTTCAAACGAAACCAATAGGGATGCGGCCTGGGTAACAAAATCATAATTATAATTAGTCCGTCAGTTAGATTAATAAAAAATATTGGACACGTATTTATTGCTTTATCAAATAAAGAAAAATTTACAAAGATATACCGCGTCAAAGTTCGGAAGTGGGGGCTCGTGACGTCACGCGGAAATTCAACACGCCATATCTTCGTATTTTTTTGTTTCATTGACCAAAGAGAAAATACGTGTCTAATATTTTTGGATAATGCAAATGACGGAATAAATAGAATGTTTCAGGCCGCTAGCCGCATATCCGCTAGCAGATATATTACTATGTAGTCTTTAGCACATGCTGGCAGTAGTGTTTCAATGGAGGCTCCTACACGACGCTGCTGGTTAACGACGCGTAACTAACTCGTTTCAAGTGACGCGAAGTGCTGGTCGCTCGCTACAAGACAATATCCTCATCACATGAATTATTAGACATGATGGCAAGTGCTTGGCAACTAATTTTGGCGAAAAGTGACTGAAATTGTTGTGATTAGCTTAGTGTACGAAGTTTGTAATTTTAGTTAGTAATGAGTTAAATTTATTTTGCGATGATGTTGATTATGAGAGAAGGGCCAGTTATTCTTTGTTTTTTTTTGAGAATTCAATACAACTATTGTTTTATAGTAACTATAGCCGGTGATAACTATACAGACAAGTATATAATTAACTTTTCGCTACCTACAACGGCAGTGAATACCTGAAGTGGTCATTAGCCATGCTAAAGACAAAACTCCATACAATGAATCAAGCTTGACGAATAAAAATATAATTGCCTGCCTGGATTTTCAGACTAAAACAATAATTAGTAAACTTAAAAAGCACATATTACTTGTTATATTAGAAGTTATGTTACGGAGAGGAGGTCGCAAACAAAACAATTTTTAAGCGTGCGAACATCGTGCTATATTAAATTTGTTAGTCCTAATGGAAGTACAGTAATACTTTGTAAATCTTCTGACACGAAGATGGAGGGTAGATATAGTAGATTTATAGCCTATTGTAGAGTTAAATAAGTCATTTTCTGTTAACAACCCTTGAAACAATAAAAAGGTATCATACAAAATGTGCAAAGTAAAAATTCAAAAAAACTCATTGGAGCAAATTATTGAACCAAACTAATTATATATACATTGGCCACAAATCAACCACATCTACCAATTTAAAACTGAAAACTGACCTCCCCAATCCGTAAGCTATCTCCACAGACAAGAATTCATTGGCCAATGTATGTCCAAAATAACTCGGCATCATTTCAAGTTTTGGTCTGTCTGTATCTAGATTCTCTATTAGCATCATTGAGGCAGTTTTGATGTCTCGCCATACATTGTCGTGTTCGTCTACAGTGGCCATGTTTGGTGGTTGGCCGAGTGCTATGTCTATTGCGAATTGTGTCATCGCATCGCCAAAGTGGCAAATGATGAATCTGCGAGGTATGAAATGTATACCCTATTTTCTTTATATCTAGAAGATTATTATTTTTATCCTACAATTCAGTCTGTATTAACTGTAGGAGATGGAAAATAATTACTTTTCTAGAGGTTCTGAGACACAAATAAAACTTTTGACTGGTAGATTTTCAATAAATAATTGCTGAAAACTAAATGCGATATGAATATTACCTGTTGGCAGAAGCAACACCATCCTTCATCATTCCAGTTAATTTCCTCTCCCCAGTTCGTGTGTAGTCACCCTAAAGCAAATTAATCTTTATTTGTTAAAAGACATAGCATACAAATCAGAATGATATTAATAATCTGTACGCTACGCTTACATATAAAAAGCTAATTTAATGTAGCCTGTTAACACCGAAACATAAACATGCATATTTTATATTTTACTTGACATTGCAGAAAAAATCCCTAGAAAATAGTTAATAGACCCAAAATAGTCCCCCTTTACTTATCATGCGTTGATGATTAAGTTTATTTTTAAAGTTTTTCTAAGCTTATTAGCGAAAGCTAGTCTGGTTATCTATTTGTTACTTTTTTACGGCTTAGCAATTGAACCGACTTTGATTAAGGATGAAAACTGCGTGATAAACTTGTGTTTCACGACATACTCGTCTATAAAGAACAAGGCTGAAGAAAACCCACGTTTGCCTAGAAAAATCCCTTAAAATGGAACAGCGGTCCACAACTAGTAACAAATTTAAATAAGATTTTGATAATAAAACAAAATTACTAAACTATATTACCTTTAAAGCCTTGGTTCCAGCATACTGCCTTGATACAACGTCACCATTATCCGCCCACATTGTAAGGAAAGCTTGACGCAGTGAAGGTGGCAGCCCACATCCAGGTGTGCCCAAGCCTAACCGGCACAGTTGTAACTCTAGCACGTACTTCGCTATGGCTGTCTGTTGATTTTGATTATAGCAATATTATATTTATTTTTAACCAACTTCAAAAAAAAAGGAGGAGGTTCTCAATTCGGCTGTATTTTTTTTTTATGTTTGTTACTTCATAACTCCGTCATTTATTAACCGATTTGGAAAATTCTTTTTTTGTCTGAAAGGGTACACTTCCCGTTTGGTCCCATTGTCATCAGATCAGGATTTTATAACTTTTTAGTGTAGTTTGAAGTCGGTTTATCGAATAAAAAATTGACATACTACAGTTGAAGACTGGAGTAAGACTAGGCTAAATGATAAATCATATTAATTTGTGACATAAAAGTAAATACTAAAGGAAGGTGAAGGTAATAGGAAGATAATACGGAAATTACAGAATATATAGTTGAACCGCAAACCACAGGAATGAATTGTAGGATATCACAGGAATGAAATGTAGGATATCACAGGACTGAATTGTAGGATGAAAAGTACACCGGTTTCCCACCATATTTGCGGAGGTTTATTTATTACTTGAATATAATACGAAACAATTAAAAAACTATCGATATAAAATTATAATCATCAACTTTATGCAAAACGCAAACGGAAAGTATACTAGTATGGGCTCACAAGCCCCTTAAAGTATGTATATCTCACCTGAACAACATTAGTCCTATCCAGGCAATCGATGCAGTTGACCCTAAAGACCCCGTTCTGGGTGCAAATGAGGCCTCTGTCGTCGCGCCAGCAGAACCGCATCTCGCCTATTATATCCGCGATCGCGTTTATGAGGATGCTTACGTTCTCGTAGTGCATACCTCGACTGTGGATGGGAAAATAGATTTGTAGTTTTTGGATAATATTTATAGGTCTTTTGTAATTAATTTCAATTGTGATTTGTGAAACATCAATTTTGCTGATATTAATTCGCGAACGAAAGATGCAAACAAGAACATTTCATGGTCCCTAAAATCCATTCACTAAAGTATGATAATAAAATGCAGCTGTAACACAAAAAAAGAGATGTGTACGCCCTCTTCTGATCTGCTGACGCGATATTTAAATATTTCCCTTTGCACTCCTATAATCAAGATGAATGCACTTCATCTATCCATCACATTTTTAGGCTATGCTATAGTATAGAGCTTGCCAAAGATTATAGAAATACAAACGCACACTAGAAAAACATTAACCCACTGACCCAGATGTCGGTAAAAAAATCAGTAAACCGAGGGATGAAATGAGGTTATGCTGTGCCAAACTTTAGAGATAATCCCCTTGTCGAAGTATCAAATGACCGAATATTGTAGGTAATTAATTTAAAACTATGTAAACTCTTTAATAGTGTTTGTCAAGCAGTCGATGTAAATGCAGATCCATTGGAAAAATATAAAAAATGCATCAATGTTGCTCTCAACGAAAATTTGTACCTACTTCTAAGAAATTGTATTATTTTTACTAATTAATTAATTATTTATTGTAATTGTAGCATGAGGTGCTTACTTCTAATATGCTTTACGTTTTAGCTTCAAATAGTACGTTTTTTTTTCTGTTGTATGTTTTATTAAATGTAAGCTGCTAGTGAGCCAAATAAATTTAAAAAAAACTAAGGTCCACAGAAAATTCCTTGCAGTTTCTTGCAGGAGACTTCTCAGTTAAAGTTGATATACGAACCGGTAGTAGTCATTTCATCGAGTAATTTTTTTGTCGAAAATCATATCAGATATCTTGGAAATTCTATACTCATTCGTTGATTTTCGCTAAATGACCGATTTCGATAACCCCGAGGATCAGGGCCCAGGGCTTTAAAAATTAAAAAGACAGCAGTACAGTTTGCAACTCACCAATATTCATGGAAATCGAATGTAGCATATATAACATCAGGGCTATTGTATTTGAGCACATGTGTCCCATACGCTTCCCATATGATGCGCTCGCGACCTTGCTGTTCCACCAGGTTCACGATACAAACTTGCTTGTAAGAGTTCAACTCTTCTTCAAAGTGCTTCTTGAAAGCTACGTGGGAATCTTCTTCACCTGAAAGATAAAAAAAAATACCATCTTCAATTGAAATTCAAGTCACCTAAAAAAGTTTTTTAAATATTGAAATCAATACATACTTCTATCAAGCCGTGGGGGTGGCCTGAACTTATAGTCCGGTTGACTCCAGAATATCGGGACAGACCCTCGCACCTGGAAAGAATAATGACGACCTAGATAAGGAAGAGAAGTCCTGAACTAACTTTTCAAGAGAGGTAGAGCATAAGCGTTTATTCGCTCAAAGAGCAGCTCGACTGGTGAAGTACCTCCACCTTACAGAATACCGCAGCCAAATAACTTTATGTTATGTAAAGTTGTGTTCCTGCGCGTGAGTAAGAGTCGCCAGAACTCATAGGGGAGGGGGGAAAGGTCGGTAACGCGTGAGCGATGCTTCTTGTGTTGCAAGCGTCCTTATGGCTACGGTAACCGGTTACCATCAGGCGGGCCGTATGCTTGTTTACCGACTTAGTTGTATAAAAAGAAAAAAAAACTAAATACCTTTATATATTAGTCAACAACTAAGGGATATGACCAAGGATTTCGTCAGGTGGTCCAAATCAGTAGAATAATGTCTACAATGAACAATCTACTGTTCTGCCACAGATCTTAGTTAAATACGACAATAATCAGAACCACCTCCTATTTGACGGGCCAGTTGGCGCGGTTGGTGAAGACTCAGAACATTTTTGTATGTCCTGAGTCTGGGTGTAATTATGTATATTAAGTATGTATTTACAAACAACCATACTACAAGCTCTGCTTAGTTTGGGACCAGGGGCTCTACCGCGTAACTTTGGTGGTAATCGTAACGAACACCATTAACGAATTTCATCCAATCAGGGCCCACGAATGGTCTTCGTCGCGTCATATCGCGTGCGCGTCATTGGATGAAATAATTAATGGTGTTTGTTACGATTACCACCAAAGTTACGCGGTAGAGCCCCAGTTAGCCGTGTGTGAGGAATGTCCCGGAAATGTCCCTTATTAATAACTACAGGTCCATGAGAAAGGCACAAGAAGCTACGTCTGATGCTGTTAAGAGCTTGAAAGCTGAAAATCATGCTCTGTACTCCAAAAACCAAGACTTAACCACCAGATTAACTCAGCTAGAACAGCATGCACGCTCCTGTAATGTAGAGGTCCAATGCGTGGCAGAAAAAAATAATGAGAATGTTATCAGTATTATCAAAGAAATAAGTAAAGTAATAGACTGTAACATCAACGAAGCAAATGTTTTGAGTTGCAACCGTATTGCCAAATTCAATCGTGCGAGCCCACGTCCTCGCTCAATTGTCGTACAGTTTAACTCACCATTAGTTCGTGACACATTTCTGGCAGCATCTATAAAATTTAATAAAGCTAATCCTGATAATAAGCTCAATGGTTCACATATAGGATTAACTGAGAAGAAAACTCCGATTTACATCACCGAACATCTGTCACCCACAAACAAAGCGATTCATGCAGCTGCCCGAATCAAGGCAAAGGAGCGAGGCTACAAGTATGTTTGGGTGAGGAGTGGACGTGTATTCATGCGGAAAGATGATACCTCAGAATTCAAACTCATAAAAGATTTGGACTCTCTAAATAAGATACAATAGTGAATTAATTTAAAACTTATTGCATGTACTGTTAATTTTTTGTTTTAAAATTCTTATCTTTAAATGTATACTATCAAAATACGCGAGGACTAAGAACAAAAACTCATGAATTCTATCGTAACCTAAGCTGTAGTAATTACGATATTATCGCATTAACTGAGACATGGTTGACTCAAGGTGTTTTAAATAATGAACTGTTTGACGATAGGTATGTAGTTTACAGGAGAGACCGAGAGACGACTGGTTTCCATTCCGGAAGGGAGGGAGGAGGTGTTTTAATAGCAGTCTCAAAAAAAATTCACTCTAGAAGAATGACTAGCTGGGAGAGTAAATGCGAAGATATTTGGTTATATCTCGACCTTCCTACGATGGGTACCTGTCGTGGAGTCATGTTTTGTGTTATTTACCTGCCACCCCCAGTCAGCAAAATGATCTTGGAGCATTTTACAGTCAATTGTAATTCTGTTCTTGAAAACTGTAACACACCCACTTGCATTCTTGGTGATTTTAACTTGAGCTGTATCAACTGGAAACTGGTAAGTGACCCATTATATGCTTACACTTCCTCAACTCTTGGACAAATTTTGGTGGACTTTTCTAGCTTAAACAACTTCACACAGTACAATCATATTCCTAACAATCGAGATAAAGTTCTCGATCTTGTATTTACGGATATCCCGTCATGTAATGTCACTGCTGCTCCTGATGTGCTTACTAAAGTAGACCTACTGCACCCCCCAATAATAATAAATTTACCCTTAACAATTAGAGATAGCCTTAAAAATAATATAGACAACTTGACTCCTAATTTTCGTAGAGCTGATTATGTTAAGATTAATGAACTACTTAAAGAACAAAATTGGCAGGATTTGTTCGCGAGCTGCAACGATGTTGATGAAATGCTTACCATTTTGTACGAGGTCATAAGAGAAGGAATTTTAAAATTTGTACCATTGCATAAAAACAAGAAAAGCAAGTATCCGACCTGGTTTAGTCATGATTTGATTAGGTTACTCAAAGAAAAATATAAAATACGCATGCGCTTTAAAAAATACAAAAACCCACTCGATGAACTTACCCTGAAATTAATAAGTAAAAGATGTACTAGATTAGCCACAATATGTTATAATACTTACATTGAAAAGATTGAAGGTTCATTAAGTGACAATATAAAATCATTTTGGTCATTTATTAAAGCAAAGCGTGGAGGGCGCAGTGTCTTCCCAGCTTCAATAACTAACGGCATAGAAACATCTTCCAATGGCACAGATATCTGTAATTTATACGCCACATACTTTTCATCAGTGTATAGTCGAAATACTGCTACGGTCTCTTGTGATACTAAACACACAGTGGGAGGCCAATATTTGTCAGCTCTTAGTATTGATAGTCAGAATATAGCCAAAAAGTTGACAGGTTTGGATGTAAGCAAGGGCGCTGGACCAGATGGTATCCCTGCCCATTTCATCAGAGAATGCGCCACAGGCCTCGTTGTTCCGCTCTACATTATTTTCAATAACTCGCTCAGCTCTGGAATATTTCCTAATGCGTGGAAACTAGCAAAAGTGGTTCCAATTCACAAAGACGGAGACAACACCCTGGTTAGTAACTACAGGCCTATATCTATACTTTCTTGTCTAGCAAAAATCTTCGAGTCCTTAGTCTGCCCCGTTATCCAACTTCATTTTAAACAGATGGTTTCTAATCATCAGCATGGATTTATTGCTGCTAGGTCGACGACAACCAATCTTGTCTCTTTCACTGAAGTCTTGGTGGAAGCAATTGATGCTCATAAACAAATAGATGTTATATACACAGACTTCAGCAAGGCCTTTGATCGTGTTTCCCATAATATGCTAATACAGAAACTTTCGGATTGCGGGTTTGCTGGATCAATTTTGAAGTGGCTGCAATCTTATTTAAATAATCGTGCTTTCTATGTTGTCGTTAATGGCTTCAGTTCAGGACTAGAAAAAATAACATCAGGTGTTCCACAAGGGTCACATTTAGGCCCGGTTCTATTTAACATATTTATGAATGACATTCCATCTTGTTTCATAAATTCTATCCCATTCCTCTATGCTGATGATCTCAAGTTCTGTAGGCGCATTGACTCCACTGCTGACATGGTACTACTTCAGTCCGATCTTGATAGATTAACTAAATGGTGTAACGATAACGGTATGACCCTTAACCCTTTAAAATGTTTCCATGTTAAGTTTTCGCGCAAACATAATCTCTTTCCCTCAGCATATAAAATTTCCGGTGAATGCGTGCAGGAAGTTGATACTATTAGGGATTTGGGTGTTTTGTATGACAGGAAACTTACATTTAGACCGCATATAGAGTTTGTAATCAGGAAAGCGTCCAAAATGCTTGGTTTTATAATTAGAAATGGGAAAGTCTTTCGTAAAGCAAAAACAAAAATACTATTATACAATACTCTTGTGCGCAGTAATCTTGAATACTGTAGTGTAGTGTGGCGACCGCACTTTGCCGTACACAATCTTAGGCTGGAAAGAGTACAAAAACGCTTTCTGTGGCACTTGGCGCGTTCGTCAGGGTATTCGATAAGGTATTCCTCTTATATTGATAGACTTAATAATTTTAATATGCACTCATTACTTAAACGTAGGGATCTCATTGATCTACAGTTTTTATATAAACTTTTTTGTAACAAAATAGATTGCCCTCAGCTTTTGCAAAAATTTAATCTCAGAGTACCTCGTCGATGCCCTCGTTATAAAATCAAGCTACTTTGCCCACCATTACGCAGAACAAAACTTGGTATCAACTCACCAATACCACGGCTATGCAAGTTGCTCAATAATAACAGCGGTCTGGATATAAATTTCCAATCGCTTGCCTCATTTCGCAGTTGTATACTACTCGATCATGTATAGAATAGTTTAGATAATGTAGTAATCAAAGCTTGTTTTTTTTTAATTAGTTTCCTTTGTTTTTCGTTTTTAACATGTTGTGTTTACCTTTTATTAGTTTAGTGCATTAGATTTAAGATTTTCGTATTATATATTGTGTAACTCGTATTAATGTACAAACTGTTGGTAGACCTAATAAATAAAATAAAATAAAAAAATAAATCATCCGAGTAATATAGCAGATGCGAAAGTGAGTGAGTTTTTTCTTATCTCTAGATGCCTCAATGGCAACAAACAATCGTGGTGGGATTTTGCACGCAGGTTGCTTATGGGTCGCATGGATTACAGTCGTCTTCGACGGTCCATACGGAAAAAGTCGCACACAAAACCTAGTACTTAATAAAATGCTTACAATAATGATACTCAATATAGTTACTTTGAGGTCGGAAGAGAATGGCCAAAAAGTAATACCGTATGAAATCGACAGCGCGTAACAAAATTTAGAGCAGTTTAATAACGGTCTTGAAATCACATTTATTAAACTTGGACTTGAACTGACCAGTATTTTTTGGCAATAAACTATTGTTGCAAGTATCGTATTTTTATTAATTTCAATAAATTGATTAAATATTAGCATTTTACGCATAAATATATTATAGAAGGAAATATACATACGACAATTTATTGAATTGAATGAATAACGAATACGGTAAATGCAGTCGTTCCAGTATTACACTTAACGGGTAAGCAGATGGTAAGCGGTTACTGTAGCCTATATAATAAGTAGGACACATGCAACAACAGGGGTATCACTCGAGCGTTGCCGACTCGGCGAAAATCACTTCTTTCTGAAGAACTCCATGCTGTAGTACTATGTACTAAAGCCATTTATTCAATTTAGGCCCCAGAAGGGCAATTATGAAGGTCACATTTACTGAAGTTACCACCGGTTCGGATCAGTAAGGAGACATTTTTAAATATTTTTAGACGATCTGAGTATGTTTGTATAATTATACATATTAGCCCGAAAGCCCGAACGGACTTTTGGGCTATATGTACAAACAATAGATTGCATCTTTTAATGAACCGTATGTGCGATTAAAACTGAAATTAATCGATTATTTACATATCCCGACTTGAAATCCCGCATTATTTATGGAATTATAATTTTGGCTTGTTCATTAACAGCGAAAAGCAATTTTCCAATCTAAGGGATCTAGATAGTTTAAGATGGCGTAACTTTTACCTGAATAAACGAAGCCCTGTGGATACTATCCGAGCATATGATGGAGACGATCTGTTCAGTTTCCACATAGTTAGCTACCTTGCCAGTTGGTTCGATGCCACGCCGATTGTACCTAGTGACAAAAACACTTAATTATAGCTCAGAATTTATCCAACACATGACAGTGTAAAATATGCTTTAATTTCTCGATAGTAAGAGTTAAAATGACTTTAACACTGGAAAAATATATCATGGACATGATAACTCAGTGAATGCCGTGTTACTACAACGAGCTTTCAGTGAAGGAAAACATCGTGAGGAAACCATAGCACGGTGGTAGGGTACTTTGTAGTACCCACCTGACTGGCTACCACCCTCAAGTTGAAAATCTGTCCATAAGGACCTACTGGTGTTTTCCGTCAGCTGCGCTTGGGAACCAGTTATTTCTTTGTTTTTTGTTACCACCTTTGGCCACATCATCCCTTACCATGGTAAGATTGTGGTCACACATACACATAATAATAAAAATCAGTTTATAAATTAATGTAGAATGTGTTTTCGAACATAGCAAACGGAGTTAAAGGGACAAAAGGAAGGTATGAGTGGGAGAAATATTAGAAACACACATGATGTTGGAAAAATATTTCGTAAAGAGCGTGTGTAAAATAAAATTTCGGGAAAAGTAGTTTAATTTAAATAAAAGATGTTTGGTTTCAAGTCCGATCGTTTTTGATACTTTATCCTAAAACTTTATCCTTGAACTGTATAACTATATGAGTTATATAGATCTTTATTACCGTTAATTATACTTGATTAATTTTAATTACTCTCATAATGACTCGGCATTTTAATTATTATTCAAAATGTACTGTTCCGTTTCCTTTCAACTTTTAGGTATATGTCCATACCTAAAAGTTGAAAGGAAACGGAACAGTAGTAGCAACCAATATTAAGACTACTGATTAATTACATACCTACTAATTTAAACAATGTATGATAATTCTGAAAAAAAAAAAAATGTAGTATTTATTCCTCACCTGGTGCCAGCTTG
This sequence comes from Achlya flavicornis, assembly GCA_947623365.1. Classification (NCBI taxonomy): domain Eukaryota; kingdom Metazoa; phylum Arthropoda; class Insecta; order Lepidoptera; family Drepanidae; genus Achlya; species Achlya flavicornis. The sequence goes on from OX392490.1 coordinate 7,668,602, forward strand.
GTACCTGGACCGCCTGGATATCAGTCCCAAAGTAAAGGTCTCATCACACGAGCTAGCAGTCGACAGCGACTCTGTGTTAAGTGAGTAGATGTCTGCCGGCTCCACGGCTATTTGTGACAGGTGGACATACCCTTGGATGATTGGCAACACCCATTGATCACAGTCTGGACTCTGCAAGAGATGGTTATGTTAAATCTGAGCTGCAAGAGTGTTGTTTAAGACTCATTTCCATTGTGCAAGTTCTTTGTAAGCATATATACTTCGCACTGGTTATTGGCGCAGATGGCGACCACCATGGGGGTTTAGGCAGTACTCGTCCGGCAAAATCGTGCCGCTTCCTCCAGGGCAGTCGGGCGGTATCTTATAAGGGTTTCCCATTGATAAGGTACACAGGCAAGTGGCACAATGGAAATGCGGCTTAAGTCGTAAATCCACTGCACACCTTTTAGCAGTAGAGAAACTCCTAAGCATGTAGATGTAATAAAGTATGTCGTACCACCTTCAGCCATAAGTTTCTCAATTTCCTAGCACCCTATATCTATAATAAAATTAATAAACTACTAAATATTCCTTTGCATAAAATAGAATGTAAAATTAAAATAACCAAATGGCTCCAATCACTTTCCTACGAAGAGACAGAAAACTTACTTGTTATAGTTAAATAACTCTGCTCTAACTTCAAACGTATTTGCATTTCCCCCACTCCCCCCAACCTCTCCCCCTCCACACTCCTACTTCCACTCACACACATTACACATCCATACTTACACACCCACACCAACACACTACACCTCAATTGTTATCTTCCTCTCGTTTTTTTAATTCATTTTTTTTTTTATTACTTAGTTTATTTATTATCTATTATCCATGCGAGCAAAAAATTTAAGAAAGTCAAGAACGTAAATGGATACGACTAGTATTAAGAAAAACATGTCCATGGGGATTTGGCGCTGTATGCTGTAATACAGGCTTTTGCCTAGCTCGGCAGCAGATGCTAAGCTTTTAATTATATAACCTAGTCTAAGAAATTTACCATTAAGATATGTTGTATAAGTTTTATATGTCAATAAAGTAAAGTATATTATTATAAGCAATGCATTAGGAGTCATGTGGTGAGGGGCCTAATGGCGATATCAGGAAACTTTTTAAAGTTTCTTACTAATATTATAAATATGAAATTTTCAAAACTTTTTATGGGTGTCAGGATGTGATTATTGAGGTTGTTTTTTACTTTTTCACGCAAAATCTACTGACCGGATTTTGATGAAAAAATAGAATTAGTTCTGGATTAACACATAGGATACTTTTTATCCCAGAAAAAATGCTCTCAGAAAAAAATGTTTACTCGGGAACGCGGGTGAAACCGCGGGGGAAACCGCTAGTATGTTATAAGTTAAAAGTTTTAATTGTTACCAACTTCATTCCTCCTAAACATTGCAAGCTTTTCTCATAAAGTCAACCATGATCTTAGAAACTATATAAAGTACTCTTAAATACGAACAACAGCTTTTGTATTAAAGAGCATTTTTTTGCGATTTGAAGTTGATCCCATAATGAAAGTTGTTTGTATTCATGAGTCCTTGTTTTAACCTTTTACAATCAGTAATTGTAAAAGTATTTTAGGTTTTTTGATTGTTAGTAATTTTTGTCTAGTCAAGGCTTCACAAAAGTATAATTAATGCAAAAAAATTACATAGTATTCAAAAAGAAAACAAATATGTATTTAATTACTGACTGAGTCCACAGGACAACATAGTGTTTAAATACAATTATTTGTTTCCTCGATAATATTCGGAAAATCAGAATACCTACTAACAAACTATAGCCATCATAGTTGAATAATAATTATTAATATATGACATTGTTATTGTTCATTCATCATTGTTTATTATAAAATTTTATGTGACATTATATCCTCTTAATCACTTGAATTGCAGATTCTGCTTTTCTTTAATATGTTGATGCACATGTATTTGCAAGCCAACAGGTTACTATGTCAAATAGTAGTAAAATATATTGATGTAATTAAAAGCCATGGCTTAGCTTGTGCAGACGTCAGTAGATAATATTAATGCTCCAATCTAAATATAATTTACTTCAAGACAATCTGTTGCATGGTGTCAGACATTAAGGTGTTCAAACAGACTGTCAAAAGCATATAAATGATGTCTTTACATTCTTTTATTCTTCGTAAATCACTCACAATCTCAATCCGTTTTTGGCTCTCTGTCTGTTGCAACTCTTGTCCAGAAAGGTCCCAAGGTTTGGTTCCAGCAAATTAAAAAACTAAAGCACACACATAATTCAGGATAACATGAAAAAGTAAACTTACTCCTAAAGCAATGATATCCTTTAGCATATGTTTATTCCAGAAGAACCTATCGTCCACATGCTTCCACCATCTTGTTATATCGGTGACAGGCTTTCCCGTACCCTCCTCACATTCCAACATCTTCTCAATTTCATATTGTCGTTGAAGACTATTTGTTATATCCAATGTACGGGAATAGTAAAAGCTGTCAGAGTCATCAAAGATTTTCAATAGTTCATCTGTAAGACGCTTCTCAAAACGTTCTGCTAGTTTTGGGTCACGCTGCTTTTTAACTGTTTGTTTTACCTGTATGTCAAATAATAACAATGTTTAATTATCTGGATCTAATACTTACCCTTGTAGTTAATAACATTAAAGAAATATAGAAATACAAAGAAATAAAATATGTTACTTATTTTACTACGAGAATATAATATAATGTTACACAATCAAGATGAAAATGTTTCTAGAGTAAAATACACAATAATTAATAATAATATTACCTGAGTGGCAGCTTGCTGTGTAGTTGTTTTAATTGTGTTACTAACATTTTTCACAGCTCCAACTGTTTTATTCAAAAAAGCTGAATTCTCAAAGAGCCGAGATCCAATTTTCCTATTAATTAGTGACTTATTTGAGCATGTCATAGAATTGAATGATCCGTGTTTTGTACACGGGCATAGCTCTACTTCTTGATTCACCGCCCCCATGTTCAAAAAGCATACTGAATTGATTTTATAAATTGTATGATGAAAATATATGTTTCCAACTGGTGCACTCTCTTTTATGATCATAAGACGCGGTTCAAATATATTGGTATGTTCTACTTTGCCTATTATTCCTTCAGTGATGCCCAAGCATTCTATATCTTCAATATCAGAGAGATCCCATGCTAAAACAAAAGATTTGTGAGTCCCACTTCATAAGATTGAATTTCCTATGTTATGATATTCATAGGGAGGTTCATGCAAAACATATGTATTACTATTAAAAACAAAGAATTTTTTGCAGTTTGCATTATGTAAAAACTAGGTCAAATGCTACTGCAATAGCCAAAAATATGAAAAATAAATTACGCACCTGATCTCACCGAAAATGCCCCCGTTATACGATTCCACCACAGGCTTGATTCATTTTTAACGAATATATAATACAATTCAGATCTAAACAATTCCATTTTAGTATCTTTTATTTATCAATCACGGTGATTTCAATAAATTTCATCGTGTTTATTGTTGTTGTAGTTTGTAACCAATTTGACGTTTTGAAGGGGAAGGAAGGGGCAGATCGAGGCAGATCTCTTGTTTTTTCTAGTTGGCATAACTGTAAAGTTGATCAATGATCTTGATTGATTAGGTGCGGTTCATTAAGGGACTCGACTATATTACATTGTTAATTTAATATCCTTAATTTGATCTTATTTCATATATTTTGTTGTAATTAGGTTCTCTTTTTATCCATTTTTCATTTCATAGACTCATAAGTTTTTTTTATTTTATAACATTTAAACATGCCATTTAAAAAAATAATAATCAATATTTAATATTTCATTCAACGCTTAGTGCAATCATTGGATTTTAGTCGACTAAATATCTCATCAATCGGCGAGGTGTGAAGCCGGCCGTTAATTAGTTTTGGTATGTTGCCATCACTGCTTAATAATCAAACTTCCGGTTAAAGAAAACTCAACTCTATCCTATATTTCTAGGTTTCTGACGCTGTCGTTTGCCGTAGCGTCATTATTTCATCAAAATGGATTGGCAATTAACTTGTAGAGTATGTTTGGAAAATGGCGATATGGTTTCCCTGTTCGATTGGGACGAAAATAATGAACAACTCGGCGACAAGTATGCTTACTGTTGCGGCGTGGAGGTACGTAAAAATTACCACAGCAAAATGGTTGCAATGGCATGGCCACCCCATTAATTTTTACATACAATAATGTTGCTATATTGGTATAATTTGTACCGAAAATTAGATTTTTTCTGACATCACACAAAATTCTGATCAAAAGTTGTAATGTTTTGACATGCACGTAAATAATTTGTTGGAATTTTAGGTAAAGAAGAATGATTCGCTGCCGACACTGATATGTCTGAATTGCGTGGATAGACTCACATTTTCATATCAATTCAAGCAGCAATGCCTCAGCTCCAACGAAACACTGAAAGAATGCTTGGAGGAGTTCAAGAGAAGTTCTGCTGCTGTTTCATCAAGTACACCATCAAAGAATGGTGAGATTCTAATTGCATAATTAATTTTGTGTTGGGGATAGTTTAGTTTTCCTCATATCCTACACATTTTCATAATTATAGAAAACTAGCTGTCCCCTGCGGTTTCACCTATGTTCCCATTGTAAAAAGTGGCCTATAATAGGTGTTTAGGGATAATGTTACTTCCTACTAGGTATTTAAATATTTATCTGACTTATAGTTCCAGAGGTAAGCCCATTTAAACAAACAAGAAATCTCTTCCGCTTTATCATATAAGTAAGCATAAATGTCAGGCAGTAGATTATGTAACTTTATGTTTTCAGTCACCGAAACGGAAACAATCACCATAAAACAAGAGAACGGTCTGCTCCTCCAATATGAGCTGCCCGTGGAGCATGATCCTATGGGTCAATGGACTCGCACACTTGTGAAGACACCTAGCAGCGCTGTGGTGACTAAAGCACCAGGGCCTAAGAAGAGGGGACGTCCTAGAAAGTATCCTAATGATCAGGGGCAGATTGGTAAGTGTACTTTAGAGATTGAAGGCTCTTAATACGGAATGAAATGGGTCTACATCAACATTCACTCGTCTCTAGGCTATCTATTATTGAGTCTTTATTGCCAAAAGTTGGCATGTCATTTTATGATGTGTACTAAGGATCCCTCGAAGATAGACACCCAAATGCTTATGTTACCATACTGGCTAGGCATGAGGCACCAGTGTTCCAGTTGTGTGCTTTACCCTTTGGACACATCTCCAGTTACTGTGTAATATTTATGTCAGAATAGGGATGAATCTCATGTTGAATTTTACAAACAAACCAACAACAGATCAAAATTACAAATTACGTATTTTATCAATACATTCCAGTACAGCGGTACCACAGAATAGATAATAGTACAAGTAGCTATACTCAAAAGACATCACGTTTGAGTATCAATTTATATGGGGTGTTTTCGACGCCTTCTGTCTGACCACCTTTAACTCTCATTTCTAACTTTTTTAGTGCATTAATATTGTCAGTGATGCAAATGCAAGCTTAGAGAAGTAACATTTTACATTTGCTTTGTAGGAACTTTGCTTTCCAAGAAAATGTACATAACTTACTGCAATATGTTTGTTACCACAGATCTATCACCGTATCAACGTAAGAAACCCAAGGATGTAACTAGAGAGTCTGAAGCCCTCACCACATTGCTGGCTGATGGTTCCTTGGAGATGAAACAGGAGCCTATTGATGAAGAGGAAGAGCCATTTGGAGATGGTGAGTTATATGTTCAGATTATAGTACCTGGGTGACCAAGCTTTAATCGAAAATTCGGAAAAACGCGTATTCCCAGAGATGAGACCGTAGATTTTACGCATTTTTGACGCGCGAGTGACCGCGTGGTGGTGTAGCAAGCGTCAATAGGCTATGGTGACCGCTTACCATCAGGTAGGCCATATGCTTGTTTGCTACCTTAGTAGTATAAAACAAATTGCTTGAATATTGCATAAAGATCTGTGTGCATCAGCTTTTATTAAATGGCTGACCACCGCCATTCCGTACGCGGATGTTATTTTTAGCAATAAATAAAATTAGAATAGGTTACTCCTTATAACATAAGCTATCTGCCAGTGAATGTCCCATCAAAATCGGTTCAGCGGTTTTGGAGATTAGCCCAAACAAACAGATGCACTGACAAGAAGAATAAAAAATAGTTTTTGGTAAAAGTATTGCATTTAGTAATAATGCTGTTATTTTGACATACAAACAGACACTTCAGTTTTATTTATTTGTATAGATGTTTCCTGTATAACATTTGGAACTAAACTATGAAACTGCAAGGGATTCATTTACTTATAGAAAGTTTTCTAATAAGACTTATTTCTATAGATTTCGTGGGTGATGAAGACCCTGACTTTGTTCCTGGAGAATCAGACCCAGAGCAGAAAGAGGTATGTCTTTAAAATGTCAATTTCACTTACCATGTTAAGGAATTGTTCAATAGTAAGGTACAAGCAATTTGATTGGTTTAAACGAAACATAACCCTCATGTGATACTATTATCACACTCGCTTGGCTTCGTGTGATAAACCCACATTCGTGTTTTAATACCCCTTATTATACAACAGTTGCATAAATAACTATAATTGTTCACGACTATACCTACCTACTAACATGCCTTAATCGTCCCTCAACCCGCACATAACACATTGTGCTATGTATGCCTGCCCATTCCATTGTAAATAAAGATTTTTTATTATATACCTACTTTTACATAGACTAAGTTCGAACAAATATTATTGCTATTGAATACTTTAAGGCGTTTAGGTTATTAGATGTAAGTAAATAAGTAGGCATTTTATTGTTTTATAGTTATTTCATATTGTATTTGATTAGAAATAAGTTATTTTTAATAAAGAATTTGGATAGGGCTCTCCCTACGGTATTGCCACTTTTCAGTATCAAACCGTTGCCATAGCAACCGTTTGTATCTTGTTATATTAGTAATAATAATAATAATATTTCACAATGCGCATTTGTAAATCTGACATAGGCATGCGCAAAGACTAAAATTACAATATAAACAACGCAGTCAGGCCTGCTCGGCACTCATTTCTCTACGCACTCTCCTTACAAGAACAAGTCAGAAAGAGGCAATACTGCAGTACCAGTTTCAAGATTGTTCCACCGCACAAATCGAGTTTCATTTCAAGCTGTTCCTACCCGTCCAGACCTCTACTCCTGGTAGGGTTCGTCAACAGCGTTTGGTCCATCGACGTCGGATAGAAGAAAAAATCAAGAATCAGTGCAAGAAGCTTCGGTATTCTTCCGCTTCGGTTCGTCGGGCTTGTTAGCAGCGAACATTGGAAGATCGGGGCAGACTGTGCAAGCTGTGGGTTCTCAAGGGCATTGGGATTGGCGCGGTTCGAGGGGCAGGCAACGGCCACGAACGTTGGGTTCGAGGGGCAAGCTACAGCCACGAACGCAAATCGGTGCCCAGCGGCGAGACTACACAGCGGGTATCATCGAGACTACTGCAGCGTGTGGACGACACGGCGTGTATCATCGAGACCACTGCAGCGTGTGAACGACACGGCGGGTATCGTCGTGACCACTGCAGCGAGTGAACAACACGGCCGGTCGAGACTTCGGATTCACCGAGGAAGAGTGGCGGACACAGTCAAACGTCTTTGTTTCTTACGCGGTGCGCCCGCGGCTCACGGTCTACCACCTAACGGTGCCAAACGGTAGAGTGAGTTAACGCCTGTTGGCGGGAGTAGTGGACCGGACGACACTACCAGTGGTGCCTTTGTCAAGGCGCGCTGTACAGTCCGATCGCGCCAGTACGGTGTGGGTGAAGTAGACGGCCTCTTGAGGGCACGGCTGAGGGTGTGGACGATCCCCCCATACCTGAGCACGCTACTTTCATTCATATCCCTCTGCCGGGCGATTCCCACCTTTCCAATCCCGCACGTTTCCATTCCTGGGAGAGCGTGTTCCGAAGAACCACTCAAACAGGCTGATAGGGTTGTAGGGACGTTAGGGAGGTAGGAAAACAGGGAAGACGGCATGGAAGATCTCCCCCAGGCGAAGATGAGCACCAGGAGTCAAGCAAGAAGAAACAAGACGAAGTCCAGGGAGGAAGAGGAGTCAGCTCCGGAGAGCAGTTTGAGGAGTTCTCAGAAGGAGACTCCTAGCACGGTGCAGAGTGGAAGCACCGAGAACACAGGCAGCACGGAAACGAGTACAGAAAGTACAGAGAAATCCGAGCAGTCGCGGAAGGACAGAATGTCCAAAACCCAGGAGGTACGCGTGTCAAGGGAAGGTACGGTGGTAAATCGGACCGGGCCACGAAGAGCATCAAATTCGGTGATTTCATCAAGTTCAGTACAAAGGAGAGCTGCATTAGAAGCACGATTGGAACTCGAGCGAAGCCAGAAAGAGAAGGCAGATGCGGCCGTTGCGATGGCGAAAACCAAACTGGAATTGATCGAACTTCAGGACGAGGAAGATTCATCGAATACGAGTGACGTGGACAAAAGCGATTACGTATCGGATTGGGTGGCGAAGTCACGACAGAAATCCATTCAACGACAGCGTGAAGCAAACCTCAAGAAAAGTAGGATGCCGGAAAAAGGGGACGTGTCTACCCTTGCATCCGCGATCGTGAGCGCGATCAAGAGCGTGAAGGAAAGCAAACCTGCTCCTGCACCGAAGTACATAAACGAGTTGCATCATTTCGACGGCAACCCGAGGGAGTGGATAGCTTTCAAGGCTATCTATAGAGATACCGAAAAATATTTCTCTGACATCGAGAACGTAGCCAGATTACGAAGGGCTATCAAAGATCAAGCAAGAGAGTCCGTCAAGTCACTTCTATATACCAACACGCATCCTAAGGAAATATTGGAAGCATTAGAAAGAAGATTTGGTCGGCCCACACATCTCATAAAGAGTGAGATAGCAGCTATCAACAAGCTGCCGCCCATGTCCAACGACATAAAGGGCATAGGCACATTTGCCAGCGCAGTGGCGAACAGTGTCAACGTCATCAAGCAAATGAATCGCAAAGATTACTTATACTCAAACGATTTGTCAGAAAAAATAATTGACAAAATGAACATGAACGTGAAATTCAGATGGTACGAGTACAGATCGAGTAAAGAGGACGAACCCATACTGATTTCACTGTCGGAGTTTCTCAACAACATTGCGGATCAATTCGAAGCGTACGACGTGTCCACCACGGAGTTCGTCAAGAAAAAGAGAGAACTACCATTCCGCAGTCGACCACTACGCAATCAGAAGGTCAACACCACCAACTTTGTACAGTCTGACAGCGAGAGCGACACTGAAACTGAAAATGATTACGATAGCGACTCCGAGTTCGAAAGAGAGAGAGCTATAACACTGAACGAGATACCGGTGAAAGAGAGAGAAGATATTGTCCTCGCAACCACCGGAGAAAAACAACAACCAATCACATGTCTCGTCTGTAAAAAAGAACATAGACTAGTAAAATGTCCCCAGTTTCTCAAGGAAACCGTGAAAAATCGATGGGAAATTGTCAAGAAACTAAAGGTGTGTTTCAAGTGCCTGAAATCAAACCACAGACACTCAACATGCAAAGCCAATCCGTGTGGAGAAAATAATTGCACAAGGCAACATCATGCATTACTTCATGAAACATTACCTAAAAAGGAAGAAATAAAAATCGCGTCTGTGAACCACCTAAACTCAACAAAGGCATACCTAAAGATCGTTCCTGTTGAGCTATGCGGGCCCACCGGTACTAAAACCGTGGCAGCCCTCCTCGACGAAGGATCCACCGTAACATTGTTATTGAACGAGGTTGCCGACGAGATAGGGGCCGACGGACCCACAGAAGTTTTGACGATAGAGGGCATTAGTGGACAGCAAATGAAGACGGCTAACTCGCGTCAACTCAAACTACGTATTAAGGGCCTGTTTGCTAGAAACTACGAAAACTTGAGAGCCTGCACTATCAACGAACTCAACCTTACATCGCAATCAGTGCGACAAGACGATATCGCTGGATGTGTCCACCTTTACGACATCCAAGATCAGATCCAATACGAAAGGATGAAACCAGCTCTTTTGATAGGCCAAGACAACTGGCACCTGATTGTCTCAAGGGAGTTAAAATCGGGAAACAACAATCAGCCAGTAGCATCGTTGACTAGCCTCGGCTGGATACTACATGGATGCCGGTCAGAAGCACCAAAGCCAGTTTCATTCGTAGGTCACCTACAAAAGAAAAACGAGGACATCGAATGCTTAATCAAGTCACATTTCGACCTTGACTCTTTGGGTATAACACCCAAGAAGCCAGCAAGCGACCCGGAACAACGAGCGCTCGCCATACTTGATAAGACAACGAAACGTCTCCCCAATGGAAGATTCGAATGCGGATTATTATGGCGCACCGATAATGAAACGATGCCAAATAACCGCGCTAACGCTATGCAACGATTGATAGGTATTGAAAAGAAAATTGCGAAAAATAGAGACTTCAAGAAAAAGTACACCGAACAGATTCAAAACCTATTAGCTAGCGGATATGCGGAACCCGCAACGAGTCAACCGACATCATCTCGTACATGGTATTTACCCCATTTCGCCGTGGTACACCCGCAGAAGGGAAAAATGCGATTAGTATTTGACGCAGCGGCACGCACAAACGGAAAAAGCCTCAATGACGCATTATTGTCTGGGCCAGACCTACTTCAATCGCTATTCGGCGTTTTAATACGTTTCCGAGGCGGACCGATCGCCCTTGCAGCCGACATCAAAGAAATGTTCTTGCGAGTAGGCATGCGCGAAGAAGACAGAGATAGCTTGCGTTTCCTATGGAGAGAAAACGAGACAGACTCTGAACCCCGCGAATACCGAATGAAGTCATTAATTTTCGGTGCGACGTCGTCCCCGTGCTCAGCTATCTATGTAAAGGACAGAAATGCCAAGGAATTCGGTCAAGAACAACCGGAAGCTCTATATGCTATCCAAAAATGTCACTATATGGATGATTACCTACAAAGTTTTCAAACTGTCACCGAAGCCAAACACACAGCACAGCAAGTTGATCGTATCCACCAGGCCGGCGGATTCGTGCTGCGAGGATGGGCATCGAACGACACACAAACAATTGAAAGCTTCGAGAAGAACTCTCAAACCGATCAGGTTTTATTAGGGCAAGACCAGACTGAAAAAACATTAGGTATGTTGTGGAATGTCAAAAAGGATGCAATGCAATACACCCTTAACTTGCGAAACACACCTCAAGAAGTGAAGGAGGGAGTCAGACCACCGTCAAAAAGAGAAGTCACCAGTGCGGTGATGTCAGTGTTCGACCCCTTAGGACTAGCCACGCCCGTCCTTATACAAGGAAAAAAGCTCATACAACAACTCTGGCGAGCTGGGACCGACTGGGATGAAAGCATACCCGACACACTCATAGAAGACTGGACGAAATGGCTCGACAGCCTTGAACACCTGCAACACCTAGACATACCCAGGTGCACTAGCTCGTGCGAAGAGGGAGAACTGCACACGTTCGTAGACGCGAGCGAGAGCTCCTACGCAGCAGCTACATATTGGAAAACCACTAAGAACAACAAAACCAGCGTGAGATTATTAGCGGCAAAAGCTAAAGTAACACCCTTGAAACCCACGTCAATACCTAGACTAGAGTTGCAAGCAGCGCTCCTAGGTTGTAGACTGGCAACAAACGTTCAAAAAGAAATCCAAACAAAAGTTACAAGAAGATATTTTTGGTCAGACTCGCGCACCGTTTTAGCATGGATAAAAGCCGATCCGCGTACATTCAAACCATTCGTCGCACACAGATTGGCAGAAATCGAGGACTCAACCAAACCAACAGAATGGCGGTGGATACCGACCAACGAAAACGTCGCCGACGACGCCACAAGGTCAACCCCAAGAAACTTTACCATTCATCACCGTTGGTTCAACGGCCCTGAATTTCTACAACACAATCCTAATCAGTGGCCCGAAGATAAGAGCGACCGCTCAATACCTACCACGGGCGAAGAAAAGTCTAAAATCGTAGCCACCATACGACGGATCGAAATACCTATTCCCGACGTATCAAGGTTTTCGTCCTGGAAACGCCTACAACGAGCCACGGCACGCTTATTACACTGCGTCGACATATTCAAATCTAAAATTACGAAAAAACCGGAACCCGTCGCCGCTATCAAGAAAACCGTCAAAGACAAGTCATGGAGAAAATACGAACGCAAACGAAAACAAACTCCCACCGAACGTGTGCCGGCGATCACCACCCGTACCGTACCTTTACCCGTAGAGTACCTACAAAACGCCGAGACACTGCTCATCAAAGCCATACAACAAGAAAGTTGGGCGAGCGAATTAAAATCGCTACGAAATAACAAAGTACCTAACGAAAAAGATTCGCGCCTAAAAAGGCTGACATTGATGCTCAGGAACGACATAATAAGAATCGAAACCCGTGTGTCATCAGCTGACTGTGTGAGTGACACGTATAAGGAACCCATAGTACTAGACGGCAAGCACCCGATTACAAAGTTGCTTATACAACATTATCACTGCATGTATAATCACGCCAATCATAATACAGTAATGAATGAAATACGCCAAAAGTACTACATTACTTCACTACGAAACACACTAAAATCCATAACGCGAGAATGCGATTGGTGCAGAACGCACAAATACCTACCTATACCGGCCCCCATAGGCGACTTACCACCGGAACGTCTACAACAACATCAACCGCCTTTCACATGCACTGGAGTTGACTATTTCGGCCCTCTTATCATAACAGTAGGCCGCAAACAAGAAAAAAGATGGGTCGCACTCTATACCTGCCTAACTACACGCGCAGTGCACTTAGAGATAGTGCCGTCTCTGTCTGCCGACAGTATGATCTTATCACTCCGTCGAATGATAGCTCGGCGAGGAGCGCCATCTATAATGTATAGTGATAACGGAACCAACTTTGTAGGCGCTAACAAGGACATGCAAATAGAACTGAAAAAACTGACTGATAAAGCGCAACAAAAAGGCATCAAATGGAAGTTCATACCTGCCGGGGCACCTAACATGGGTGGAGCCTGGGAGCGCTTGGTACGCTCTGTCAAGGTCGCGCTGACCGCCACATTAAAATCTCGTCAACCACGCGAAGAAGTCCTGCATACAATACTGTTGGAAGCCGAACACTTAATAAACTCACGCCCACTTACCGACGTCTCCTTAGACCCTGAAGACGAAGAAAGTTTGACTCCAAATCATTTCTTAATTGGAAGATCGAGTGGCAACGTGATAATGGGTACATTCGACGACAAAAACCTAATAGGTACAGCCAATTGGAAAACTGTACAAAGATTGACTGATCTGTTTTGGAATCGATGGCTCAACGAATACCTACCTACTATAACACCTAGGTATAGTTCCAACTCCAAGGGATTCACTAACCCAGCAGTCGGAGATATCGTGTTCATCATCGATTCATCATTACCTCGAGGAGTATGGCCAAGAGGGCAAATTACCCATACTTACCCAGGACCAGATGGCAAAGTTCGAGTGGTAGATGTAAGAACTACAGCTGGAGAGATACGACGACCCACATCCCGCATAGTGAAGATAGCATAACGTCGTGAAACTCTGTATTTGGTGCTCAGACACTCATCTTCGCACGAGGGGGAGACTGTTCACGACTATACCTACCTACTAACATGCCTTAATCGTCCCTCAACCCGCACATAACACATTGTGCTATGTATGCCTGCCCATTCCATTGTAAATAAAGATTTTTTATTATATACCTACTTTTACATAGACTAAGTTCGAACAAATATTATTGCTATTGAATACTTTAAGGCGTTTAGGTTATTAGATGTAAGTAAATAAGTAGGCATTTTATTGTTTTATAGTTATTTCATATTGTATTTGATTAGAAATAAGTTATTTTTAATAAAGAATTTGGATAGGGCTCTCCCTACGGTATTGCCACTTTTCAGTATCAAACCGTTGCCATAGCAACCGTTTGTATCTTGTTATATTAGTAATAATAATAATAATATTTCACAATGCGCATTTGTAAATCTGACATAGGCATGCGCAAAGACTAAAATTACAATATAAACAACGCAGTCAGGCCTGCTCGGCACTCATTTCTCTACGCACTCTCCTTACAAGAACAAGTCAGAAAGAGGCAATACTGCAGTACCAGTTTCAAGATTGTTCCACCGCACAAATCGAGTTTCATTTCAAGCTGTTCCTACCCGTCCAGACCTCTACTCCTGGTAGGGTTCGTCAACAATAATTCAATAAACTTGGAAGCAAAGGTATATATTTTCGAGTAATTTACTTTGAGCTCTGTTGTAGTCTTCGCCCTTTTCGGATACCATTTAAACCATTTATTCTACACACATAATAAGGCACACAATAGACAATAAATACATACAGAATAACATATTTCAAAAATTAAATTGTATTAAATTGTGTGTAGCTAAGTAGCCAGCCAGTAGCAGCAGCAAAATTTTCAGCTGACTCCCGGTACTAATGTGCAACAGATGATGTACACGCAACAAATAAGACACAACGTTCCTTTCACAGAAAAAAAAAACACAGAAAAACCCAAATTAAAAATCAGCACGAAACGTCATAACATAAAACAGCAAGCACAATAAAGAAAATAAAATTTAAAATAAAATACTCAAAAAAAGTGAAAAACAAAACAAAATACATCACAAGCAAAGACTATAAGATACCACCCAATACATACACAGCAAAGCATACAATAGAATAAAAATAAATAAAATAACAATACATTATACCAAAACAACAAATACATACATATAGCTTTTCCGTTACACGTGGTATAGTAATGTGTATGTTGCAGCAAGTACAACGTAAGCGCGGTCGTCCCCGCAAAGCGCCTAAAGAGCCCAAGAAGAAGCCAGAAGGGGACAGCGAGGATGTACTACTCAAGGAGACCATCATGGCATTCTCAGAGCCTATTCCAGACCACATACTGAACCCGAAGCCAAAGAAAAAGTACAGTTACAAGAAGAAATATGTCTACGAGAAGACGTGAGTATTATGAATTCGAGAATAGCATCTTTAATGGATAGTTGCGAGAAAACCATAGCACGGTGGCCTGCACCACACAGCATGTAATAATTTTTATTAATAACTGGCTGATCTCCGCGGATTCAGGGTGGGCTAAGGTGCTCAAGGCCCCAAAGCTATTGGGCCCTACCCTGATAAATTTTGATAAAGGCTACCCTCAGATAAACAAAGTTCTAGATCCGCCAATGCCTTATAACATCACCTATCTGCCAGTGACATTCCCGTCAAAATCGGTCCAGCCATATCGGCGATTAGCCAGAACACGCAATAATTTTTTTTTTTGGTATTATTACCATATACACTTTCATATTCATTTAGTAAAAATCTGTTATTTTGACATAACAAACAGTTAACAGACACAAATTGTTTGGATAGGTGTCGTATAACGAGTATCAATTTATTGCAGGCATACTTGCGAGACTTGCGGTACATCCTTCACATCAAACGCGTCGCTGCAAGCTCATATTCGTCGTCATCTGGGCATCAAGCCGTTTGTTTGCAGGTATGATTGTGTGATATTAATATTATATCATTTATTATTCATATTCTTATATAATAATGTTTAACCTTTTGACCGCCACAGTCATCCATTCGTGACAGTCAACCAATTGAAACACGCCAACGTCATCAATACACCAACAATCATATCAAAATATTTTTTTCTACAATGGGATTAGACAGTTTGTTCCGGGCCGTGTCACCTCATTAATATAATGGCGGTCAAAAGGTTAAAGAGGCATTCACACATCAGTCACGTCACGTCATCGGTAATTGGGAAAGGATTAATAATTTTACCGTGAACGTAACAACCCTGCCGGCTCTACTATCGGTGGCGTGGCGAGTGAACCAAAGCATTTACAACGTTTGTATATAGCCATAAGGTTCCGTTTGGATTGCGCTCGATTCGACGACTTTCGGGGGGCCATAAATCAACTTAGGTTAATAAAAAGTATCGTTGACATCAAAGCATATAGCCTTCTACTTGTACTACTATTTATTCTGTGCTATTGGCCAAAATATCTTGTGTGGGAGTTAAGTCTTACATCTTATTGTTAACAATTTACTAACCGAAGATGCGAAGGCGGGGCGTGACTGATGTGTTTGAATTGTTTATCAATTACAGGACTGACCTGTGATTGTCAAACTTGTTATTAGTCCACAGTGGCGTGCATTGGTTTTCGGACTAGGTAGGCAGAAGAAATCTTGGCCATACGCCTAAATATGGCTCTTAGATAGATCAGGTTTTTTGACCAAATTCGTAAAATTCGTTTTGATTTTTTAAATTCTTATATTTTTTGTACTTGCTCGCCGATTTTCGTGACTCACACGTTACAAGGTGCCGGCAGAATATCAGTGTTGTGGGTAGCTCCCACAACTTTATACTGAGTCGGGGCCTTATTTCTACTACGTGACGCACAGTTTATTTTTTATTATATTTTTTTTTTTTTTTTTGTTGATGTAATTTCAATACTTATTTCTTTGTATTATTGTGTTCCTTTTTATGTACCTATCTGTATTTTGTGCGTTGTGTTTTGCTAGAAATAAAATATTTTTCTTTCTTTCTTTCTTTCTTTAAAATTGTTTAGGTCAGCGTATCATTCCACACACATTTGGTATGATTCATTAGCAAACAAAATACATAATAACAGAATAATAGATTCGAATAACAGCACCCAGGTAGCCAGGTGTTTTTAATAAACATAATATCCTGTGTTAAAATGTCTAAGATTTTTACCTTTGTTTTGAATCCATGAATGTTTTGGAGTTGGTCTACAGCAAGTTACCTACTATTTTCAACAAACGAAAACTGACTAAAGGAAAGGACTAATTCATCAATACATTTTGCATCTTCACCACAAAATTTCTTCATTTCACACAGATACACTTCGCAAAATCACAATTAATAAAATTGTCTAAGATTTTTACCTTTGTTTGAATCCATGAATGTTTTGGATTTGGTCTACAGCAAGTTACCTACTATTTTCAACAAACGAAAACTGAATAAAGGACTAATTAATCAATACATTTTGCATCATCACCACAAAATTCCTTAATTTCACACAGATACACTTCGCAAAATCACAATAAGTAAATAACAACAACACTGCATACAATGACGATACAACGCCAGCCAAACCATAAACAAACCAACACAAATAAATTGCGAAGTTATATTTGAGTTGCTCTAATATTGGTAAACTAGTTTAGGTAGTTTAGGTTAAGGTAGTTTTTTTAATTTGAATGGGTTACCTTACTTACAACAGAGTAGGTAAGGTTACTTTTGGTCCATAAATCGCGAATGTTAAATGTCAGTATGCTACGCATAGCAAAAGCGTCATTTATGCTTTCGTCGTATTATCTTAAAGAAGTGTGTGTGTGTGTATGAATATGCCGAAATCGTTTTAGTGTGCGTGAATTTGAGAGGCGAACTTGCGAGTGCCTGCGCGGCAAAGTTTAAAATTTCGTATTGAATGTTAGGTTAGATTTTTATTCAAAGTGATTATGTAGTTTAATTGAATCAAAATATTATTGTATTGAATCTTATGAGGTAGGCATTGCTTATTTGCCTATATGGAATGCACGCCACTGTTAGTCCATATCATCTTTTCTATTGATCAATTTAGTATTATAATGATTAGTTTTAATATGGTTTTAGTGATGCATATAGAGACATCTTGTTTTATTACAATTCATACAATTTCATTGACATTATTATGTTGTGTTAAAAGAAAGTTATAACCAAAATTACTGTGCATTATTAAAACCATAACTCAGAATTATGTTGCTTAACCATTTAATCGCCAACAGTGAAGACGACGGCCTTCTGTCATATTTATTCACGTATTCATAATACCTTTGGAATTAATGTTGTAGATGACTTCAGACTCCCTCCTAGCTGAAAGTCACGTTTCAGAAATATACTTTCGAATTACTGATAAACAGCTTCATAACTTTTTAATGAAAATATTTTGAGAATTAGGGTTGTCGGTTTCCCTTTTGGCGATTGAATGTGTTGGTCATCTTCTTAAATGTGATTTTATTAAAACACCTCCGTGTTCCACGAGACATGGGTGCGGGTGGAGATTTGTTTAATGCTATATTTAAATAAAAATCTAATTGTATGTAATATACACCTGCGCCCATTGTTAAAAACGTCCGCGCCCGCACACGCTGTGATTCAAACTGAACGTTTCTGAACGCACCCGCACCCGCGTCTCTTTTTTAAATTAATAATATGGGCATTTTTTTAATCTCGATGAATTTGTAAACTTTATCTCTTGAGTCTGCCAGTTTCTATAATCGAGATGTCCTTGATTTTGGACATTCGTAAAATAAAGTAAAATAGACAGTACCTCTTGTCTCATTAAGATAATATAATGTCCAATTAGCAATATAAAATGATATAATAATGAATGTGTCCAGCGTTTGCGGGTACGCGTGCGTTCTGAACATGGAGTTGCGTCGTCACATGATGCGGCACACGGGCGTGCGCCCCTACAAGTGCCGCGTGTGCGACCGCCGCTTCGGGGACTTCGGCTCCCGCCAGAAGCACGAGAGGTAGCCCCACTACCCCCCACTACCCCACCCCACCCACCACCTCACACAGGGTCATTGTGTTATACATTGGTTGGAAAATGCTATGAAAAAAGTTCGGGAAATATAAACTTTGACCGCTACAGTCTGTTTAAATAGTCTGGATAAAATCTCTGAAAAAAGTTGTTGAGACGTAACACTAGCAGAAATTAGTCGGGAAATTTAATACTTATGTAGCCTTTTGACCTCAGTTTGCTTTATGCTATTTATTTATTTCGATATACCAACAGCACATTCAGTTACATACAATTTATCTAGATTAATTGTTTAGGATAATTCAAAATCATTTATTCAACCATCGCAGGCACTTATGAAAAGTCTGACTCTAATACTCTAATACCGGTTCGGAAGGTTGCATTTACTGAGAAGAGCCAGCAATTAAATCAGCAATTACTCTTTTCAAAACAAGCTTAGATTCATTACATAATATTTACATTCATATCGCATTGACAACAATTGCGTGCCCCGGCGCGGCGGCAAAATTACAAAGTAGACTGAATACATATTTAATAAGTTAATAAATAGCAAACTTAAGCAGACCAGCAATAAATTACTCAAAACTAAATTTCATTCTACAAAAAAGCAGATAAAAAGTAAAGCATTTAAAACTTATGCTACGGATTTATACGGTTGTTAATTGAATCAAATATAATTTGAAATATTCTTTTCTTTCATTAAGCTTAGCCTATAGCCGGCTATAGTGGTCAAAGGGAAGGTAAAGACCTGAAACAAATTCGACAGTCGATTAATAAAGTTTGGTGCAAGCATAACCTCCCAATCTTAACATCGAACCTGTGAACGTGTGCGGTGGGTTGATTTTGTTCGATTGACACAGCGTGTGCGGATTCGAGACGACAGCCCGGCTCGGTCTGAGGCGACATATGATACGGCATACTGGCGAAAAGAAGTACAAGTGTCAATATTGCGACAGAATGTTTTACGAGCACGGCGATCGACAGAAACACGAGAGGTGATGTGAACAGGTTTCGGAGATATGTGTGGTTTGATACAGGAGGGATTACCGTTTGTAACTGTGATAGTTTGCCCAGCAATTAGTGTTCTCGGATAGCATCTATCAAATCATATTGAGAGGTTTTAAGATAGCCCCGTCTCTTTTTGTTATATGACGTTAGAATGTGGCGGATATATTTAAAACCTGAGTTTCAGACCCTCCGGTGTCAGCACATGTATCTCTAAACCCTTAATTTGACATGCATGTGTTTACAACGCAACGATATAATTAGCATATGCGGATTTGCGAGTGTGATGCGAGAGGCTCTCAAGCGCCACATGCTGCGGCACACCGGCGAACGCCCCTACAAGTGTAGGATTTGCGAAAGACGTTTCGGAGACTTCGGTACCCGGCAGAAACATGAAAGGTATGGTTTTAGCTTGTTTTTAGTCGTGTCGGAGAAGCCAGAGCATTTCTTCCCGAAGTTTGTGATGACACGAAGTTACAGTTAGCAGGTATGTGGGATTTACAAGTCTTATTTAGCTTTAGACAAATAACATAGGTTTTAAATAAAAAACCGGCCAAGTGCAAGTCAGACTCGCGCACCGAGGGTTCCGTACAAACCTGTAGGAATATAAGTAAATGGTAGTATAGACCTGAGTATTTGATATTAATTTCAATTTATGACCTATTAAAAAAAAACTACTTACTAGATCTCGTTCAAACCAATTTTCAGTGGAAGTTTGCACCGTAATGTACATCATATATTTTTTATAGATTTATCATTCTCTTATTTTAGAAGTTACAGGGGGGGAGGACACACATTTTACCACTTTGGAAGTGTCTCTCGCGCAAACTATTCAGTTTAGAAAAAAATGATATTAGAAACCTCAATATCATTTTTGAAGACCTATCCATAGACACCCCACACATATGGGTTTGATGAAAAAAATTTTTTTGAGTTTCAGTTCTAAGTATGGGGAACCCCCAAAATTTATTGTTTTTTTTCTATTTTTGTGTGAAAATCTTAATGCGGTTCATAGAATACATCTACTTACCAAGTTTCAACATTATTGTTCTTATAGTTTCTGAAATAAATGGCTGTGACATACACGGACAGACAGACAGACAGACAGACATGACGAATCTATAAGGGTTCCGTTTTTTGCCATTTGGCTACGGAACCCTAAAAAGGATCGGAAAGGTCTTGAAATTTGCCTGTTCGTTTTTGGTAGTGACACCCATTCCATTGGACAAGTGGTTTGACCTTAATGGAATGATAGAGGACTATCCCAAAACCGCAAAATGACGCTAAGTATCCAACACCGACATTGAGCTCTGATTGGTTAAGTAAAGGACACACTAAACATTAAGATGCAGTGATTGGTCAGTACTGTTATTAATCAGTGCAAAAGCACTTAATAGTTGCGGAATTGTATTGCTCGGTATTAGTAGTCTAAAGCTACTTCAGAAGCGTTCGTGGTGTAGCATGATAAGCCGTTCTTAATCGATCGACAAGCTGAGCTACCACCGTCGTGGTCGGTACCAGGATGGGTGATCGCCTAGTGGTATTTCAAATCCAGCGTTTCCGTGCATCGGAAGGCACATAAAGCCGTTGGTCCCGGTTATCACTTAATTATGCTAGTCGGAGGCCTTCTTGGCGGCTTGAAAACTCTCAACAGTAGGTTGACCACTAGCCCACCTCCACTGATCCGCAGTGGCACCGCGTGGTGGAGTATCTGCCCATTCCCTTTCACTCTTAATTTGTGAAAGGAAGCTTGTGCTCAGCAGTGGGACATTATAGGCTGATGATGACTACTCTAAAGGGATTTTTCCTCTATGGTCTGACTAACATCCTCAAGTTTAAAATTTGTCGCCAAATACCTACCTGTATTTTCCAGTCGCTGCGTTTGAGAGAAAGTTTTGTAATCTTTGTGTGCCTACCAGCTACGGCAGTAATGAGTTACTTTACTAGGATGAGATTATCGAACAAAGATAATTCAATTTGAACGTCGATCTTAAGTCCTCTTCAAATACCTTCTGGATTTGAAAGACAGAAGACATTTAAACAGGCTCGGCAACGCGCGAGTGATATCCTTGGTGTTGCAAGTTATATGGTAACCGGTTACTATCAGGCGGGCCGTATGCTTATTTACTGCTCTAGCATAGCCATTAACACTGTTTTTATTATATATTTTTTTATGTAAACAGGTTGCATATGGGCGTCCGTCCGTACCAATGCTCGCTGTGCGGCAAGTCCTTCACGTACTCGTACGTGTTGGCCAATCACATGCTGACGCATACTGGAGAGAAGAAATATTCGTGAGTATTCCGTCATGTTATAAATTTACCAGTGGCGTGCATTGGTTTTCGGACTAGGTAGGCAGAAGAAATCATGGCCATACACGCCTAAATATGCCTCTTAGATAGATTATGTTTTTTGACCAGATTCGTAAAATTGTTTAGGTCAGCGTATCATTCGACACACATTTGGTATGATTCATTATCAAACAAAATACATAATAACAGAATAATAGATTCGAATAACAGCACCCAGGTAGCCAGGTGTTTAATAAACATAATATTCTATGTTAAAATGTCTAAGATAATACCATAATATAATGTCATAGATTTTACCTTTGTTTTGAATCCATGAATGTTTTGGAGTTGGTCTACCTACAGCAAGTTACCTACTATTTTCAACAAATGAAAACTGACTAAAGGAATCATTTATCGACACATTTTGCATCTTAACCACAAAATTTCTTCATTTTACACAGATAGATACACTTCGCAAAATCACAATAAGTAAATAACAACAACATTGCATACAATGCTAGCCAAACCATAAACAAACCAACACAAATAAATTGCGAAGTTATATTTTAGTTGCTCTAATGTAAGCTCTAATGGTAAAGTAGTTGTAAATGTAGTCTTTTTAATTTGGATGGGTTACTTTACTTACAACAGAGTATGTAAGGTTACTTTTGGTCCATAAATCGCGAATTTCAAATGTCAGCATGCTACGCATAGCAAAAGCGTGATTTATGCTTTCGTCGTATTATCTTAAAGAAGTGTGTGTGTGTGTATGAATATGTCGAAATCGTTTTAGTGTGCGTGAATTGCCGTGAATTTGAGAGGCGAACTCGCGAGTGCCTGCGCGGCAAAGTTTGAAATTTCGTATTGAATGTTAGGTTAGAATTTTTATTTAAAGTGATTATGTAGTTTCATTGAATCAAAATATTATTGTATTGAATCTTATGAGGTAGGCATTGCTTATTTGCCTATATGGAATGCACGCCACTGAAATTTACAGGAAAAACAGTTATACCACAGTCTAATAACCATACAGTCGGTCGACGAAGCCGTCTAGACAGGGCAATCGTGCGGGGTGTGAGGGACGAGACGCGGGAAAGCCGTTACCGACCTGCAAACAAAATTATGTTAGTAGCTCGGTAAACAGAATTCAGGGCTAACGCGTGTTTGTGTCTGTAATTATTTCATTTAAAATGGTGCAAACGACGTGTGCTGTGAGAGACTGCAAGTCTTCATCCTATTTAAATAAAGATCTGCGGTTTCATCAGCTTCCACACACAGACGAAAGGTAAATAAATCATGGTTTGTTATCGTAGAGTGCATACAATAATAATTTTATATTTGTCATGTCGTGTCACGTTAATAACGCCAACAAAATGGCCGAATGGCGGACGGTAAAAAATATGTAATAGGTACACAGGTATAGGTAACAGGCACAGGGCATGAGTGTCTGTTTTTTTTTTTTTTTTCAATAGGTCTGATGATGGAGTAGGAGGGTAAGCACTGGAACTCCATAGTGGAACATCGTATCCTAGCCGTGTTTGGGTTTGTTGGAATTGTCGTGAGATGAACTTTAACCATGTATGGTTTTCAGGGTCTGATGATGGAGTAGGAGGGTAAGCACTGGAACTCCATAGTGGAACATCGTATCCTAGCCGTGTTTGGGTTTTGTTGGAATTGTCGTGAGATGAACTTTGACCATGTATGGTTTTCAGGGTCTGATGATGGAGTAGGAGGGTAAGCACTGGAACTCCATAGCGGAACTTCGTATCCTAGCCGTGTTTGGGTTTGTTGGAATTGTCGTGAGATGAACTTTGACCATGTATGGTTTTCAGGGTCTGATGATGGAGTAGGAGGGTAAGCACTGGAACTCCATAGTGGAACATCATATCCTAGCCGTGTTTAGGTTTTTTGGAATTGTCGTGAGATGAACTTTGACCATGTATGGTTTTCAGGGTCTGATGATGAAGTAGGAGGGTAAGCACTGGAACTCCATAGCGGAACTTCGTATCCTACCCGTGTTTGGGGTAGTTGGAATGGTCGTGAGATGAACTTTGACCATGTATGGTTTCCAGGGTCTGATGATGGAGTAGGAGGGTAAGCACTGGAACTCCATAGCGGAACTTCGTACCCTAACCGTGTTTGGGGTTGTTGGAATGGTCGTGAGATGAACTTTGACCATGTATGGTTTCCAGGGTCTGATGATGAAGTAGGAGGGTAAGCACTAGAACTCTATAGTCGAACATCGTATCCTAGCCGTGTTTGGGGTTGTTGGAATGGTCGTGAGATGAACTTTGACCATGTATGATTTCAGGGTCTGATGATGGAGTAGGAGGGCAAGCACTGGAACTCCATAGTGGAACATCGTATCCTAGCCGTGTTTGGGGTTGTTGGAATTGTTGTGAGATGAACTTTGACCATGTATGGTTTTCAGGGTCTGATGATGGAGTAGGAGGGTAAGCACTGGAACTCCATAGTGGAACATCATATCCTAGCCGTGTTTAGGTTTTTTGGAATTGTCGTGAGATGAACTTTGACCATGTATGGTTTTCAGGGTCTGATGATGGAGTAGGAGGGTAAGCACTGGAACTCCATAGCGGAACTTCGTATCCTAGCCGTGTTTGGGGTTGTTGGAATGGTCGTGAGATGAACTTTGACCATGTATGGTTTCCAGGGTCTGATGATGGAGTAGGAGGGTAAGCACTGGAACTCCATAGCGGAACTTCGTACCCTAACCGTGTTTGGGGTTGTTGGAATGGTCGTGAGATGAACTTTGACCATGTATGGTTTCCAGGGTCTGATGATGAAGTAGGAGGGTAAGCACTAGAACTCTATAGTCGAACATCGTATCCTAGCCGTGTTTGGGGTTGTTGGAATGGTCGTGAGATGAACTTTGACCATGTATGATTTCAGGGTCTGATGATGGAGTAGGAGGGCAAGCACTGGAACTCCATAGTGGAACATCGTATCCTAGCCGTGTTTGGGGTTGTTGGAATTGTTGTGAGATGAACTTTGACCATGTATGGTTTTCAGGGTCTGATGATGGAGTAGGAGGGTAAGCACTAGAACTCTATAGTCGAACATCGTATTCTAGCCATGTTTGGGGTTGTTGGAATTGTCGTGAGATAAACTTTGACCATGTATGGTTTTTAGGGTCTGATGATGGAGTAGGAGGGTAAGCACTAGAACTCCATAGTCGAACATCGTGTTCTAGCCATGTTTGGGGTTGTTGGAATTGTCGTGAGATGAACTTTGACCATGTATGGTTTTCAGGGTCTGATGATGGAGTAGTTATTATAATATTGTTTAAAATATAATAATGCTAACAATGTTTTATTGTTATCTGCAATAAATAAATAATTTTGTAAATATTGTTTACTTGTGACAACCCTGGCCGTCGCGATACTGTCTAGACGTTGTCGGGATTATTCACAAGATCAAAGGCGTCGGACGACTGTATGGTTATTAGACTGTGGTTATACAGAGTTATATCTTTGTAACGCTTTGGTCGTATAAGGATGATTATTATGGCGTTATATAAAAAAAAAAACCTGTGACATTTCTCACACACGGCTGACTGATCCCATACTAAGCAGAGCTTGTACTATGGAAACCAGAAAACTTTTTGTTTGTAAATAAATACTTAAAACATAATTACACCCAGTCTCAGGACATACAGACATGTTATGCATGACATATATCTGTGAATTCTGCTGAAACTGCTCACGTTTTGAATATTCTATTTATAATATTCTAAATCTGCATTAGACCTTATTAGCGTTGTGATAAGGTGTAATATCGCTATGGTGGTAAGCGTTATATGTTGGTGCAGTCCTTACTGAACATATATATATTGGATCAGATGCGGGCCATGCAACAAGAAGTTCACGAAGGCCCACCACCTGAAGTACCACAACAAGGTGCACCACAAGGAGGTGTACGTGCAGATGCAGCTGGAGGCGGAGGCCAAGAAGGCGCGCCAGCAGATCAACGTCTCCGGCCTCTCCGGCGTCATCTCCGGACAGATCGTCGACGGCAAGCTGCAGCTTATACAAGCGCCTTCGGAAGGTATACAGGGGGGGCGGGGCCACTTAACTGTCTAGCCATCAAACTAAAACTCGATTTAAAGCGGTTTCAAAGGAGCTTCCTTCACTCACTCTGACTGTGGAATGAGGTCCCCATCGTGGTATTCCCAAAGGAGTACAGCATGGAGTTCAAAAAGGGTTTGAAGAGATTTCTGGTTGGCAACACGTGAGTAACACCCCTGGTGTTGTAAGCGCCCATAGGCTACGGTAACCGTTTACCATCAGGCGGGCCGTATGCTTGTTTGCTAGCTAAGTGGTATTTATAACATTCTAGATCAATGTTCTGTGAACTTGTAGACGTTGTGTTCAACCTGTTATGATTATCTACGACTCCTGTGACTTACAATTTTTTTGCCAGTCTCTCTAGTAGCACCTTTTAACTGCTTATAATTTCCACAATATTAAAATATTCAACGAAATGTAGATGGTGAACCGGATACCCAAATGCTGGTGGTGGAAGATCAGGGCCGGGAGGATGAATACGACGACGATTCAGAGAAAGAGACCGACCGAGCCGTGGCTGGAATGCAAGCGGTAAGTCACAGATTACCATTCTTACTAAAAAGTTTTTAAGAGAGGTAGAGCATAGCGTTTATTCGCTCAAAGAGCAGCTCACTGGGGAAGTACCTCCACCTTACAGAATACCGCAGCCAAATAACTTTATGTTGTGTAAAGTTGTGTTCCTGCGCGTGAGTAAGGTCGCAAAGCTCATAGGGGAGGGGGGAAAGGTCTGTAACGCGTGAGCGATGCTTCGTGTGTTGCAAGCGTCCATATGGCTACGGTAACCGCTTACTATCAGGTGGGCCGTATGCTTGTTTACCGACTAAGTTGTATAAAAAAAAAAAAACGTCTGTATATTCTGAGAAATACTGTAGCGACATCTATTAGCTATAGGCTGGATATTTGAGACGTGTCAGTGAGGGCAGCTATAGGGTTGAAGCCACGCGAATATGGTCTTAGGACACTATCCCTTACATTTTGAGTAAATGGTAACGGCAATAACAGATTGTGAAAAAAAAACAACATTAATTTTCGTAACAAAATGTATCAGAAAGGTTTATTTCGATTTGTGACATTTCAAGTACCCTAACCTAAGTAATTATAGAATAGAGCATTTTGATCCTTGTCGGAGACAGGATCGGTTAAGGTATATTTTGTTTCGATAATGCCCGCTTTCTCGCTGGCTGTACATTGTCGACCCAAGGTAGCTGCCTGTACTGACCCGTCTCCCACCCTAATGCTCACACTCGACGGATAGATGGCGCCACAAAATCCTACATCGCGCTATCAAAGTTTCTTTACCATTTTTTTTTGCAGTTTATTCCTTTGACCTCAATTTGAATATGGTAAGTGATGATGTATCCCAAAGTGGTAAGCGTACACAGCCTAGAAGGGAGTGGCTCTCAAGTGCAGCTGTCGAAACACATCAATAGGTGCTTGGGGACATATTTTCAACATGAGGGTGGTAGCCAGCCAGGGGGGTACTACAAAGTTCCCTACCACACCGTATCATGCTATGGTTTCCTCACGATGTTTTCCTTCACCGAAAGCTCAGGCTCATTGTAGGATTCGAACCCGGGACCTTCGTCGCCTAAAGCTAAAACTTTCTCTCATAATGAACTGTCCAACATGCCACGATGCCCAAGCCTTGTGGAAGATCTTCCCTTTTCTAAGGAGAAGTTTATGAATGTCAAAGGAAAGTAGTCCTTACTTGATATGCAATAAGGATGATTGATAAAAGAAAAATTATTTTGTTCACAGGTGGTACTAGACAATGAGTTATGCATAGAAGACGACATCAAGACCCAGTAGAGTAATGTCTCTGAAACAATACTTCGAGTTTTTATTTCATCCTAGAATTTGTCCTAAGACTAAGTCTAACATTGATTTATGAACTATCTCTTAAGAAAAGAATTATAAGATTGGTCAAATGTTCTACTGTGCTAAATGTTCAGTGACACAAAGTGTTTAATATATCTTTATTTGAATATGTGGTAAATTTGGATTTTAAATAGTTGTGCTTTAATATAATTGTAGTTATAAATACCTTAACTAATTATAAATAGGGTACATTTTAGTTTGTTTATTATTTAGTAAATAGGTTTTAGCATTGTTATGAGAAAGCAAAATTAGACTGGAGGCGCTAAAGGTTCGAAGATTTTTGTTCGGAGCCTGGCATACTAATCAGGTGCCATTTTTTGCCAAAATCTTCAAATTCTTTACAACTGCCGGTTGCCGGTGGTGATTGAAAATCGCACATAAGTTGTGTTTGCCTCACTACATATAAAATACCTTAAGGTATCTATCGGACAAATCAATTATACTGTTTAAATATTGTCGTAATATTTGTATATGTTAAATATCGATGTACGTACCTATATGTTACGTTTTAGTTAATAATTAATGTAATTTTAATGTTTGTCATTAAATAAAGATCATGGTAAGAACTGAATGTTGTTTAAATTATTTAACTACTACGTAGTTGTTAGGAATTGCAATCCGGAAAACCGGATTCGGCTATCCGGCGGATCAGGTGTCATTTGTCGTCCACCGGATCTGAAATCCGACCGGATCCGTCCGGATTGTAATTGGTGCCGGTTTGCAATCCCTAGTAGCTGTCCCTTATGGTACCACCCGCGTCCCCTGGCTAAAAATGTCCTCCGTGATCCAAGCGAGGATATTATCTTCTGCCGAATTTAAAAAACCTTCAAATTAAATTCATATTCCAATTTCTTACTACAAATAAAAATAATCTATATTATTCCCTTTTAGCAGCTATACTTGAATTTCGGAAAATCCTTTCTTAGCGGGCACCACTAGTCAAATTGTGGGTAGTAATTCGAACTTTGTTCCGTGATTCGAACCAATTTGAACCTTAATTTACGATTTGACACAATTTGACAGGTATATTTTGAGCATAGAGATATCATGAGAAAAACGCTCATTGACTTTTTTGCAATAGTTTAGTTTAGTTAAAAAGTAAGCTTCTGTCTCCTACAATTGCCAAGGTTAACGCGGCGATAATCGCCGAGCGATAGTTAACGGTCGTGTGTGGGCATCGTACAATTAACCCAAAGAAGCGTAATGACGTTGATTTTGCTTGCAATCTATTCCGCCAATTTGCCACCATCGACAATGCGCTCTGATTGGCTAAGACAAGGACATATGCGCTCTGATTGGCCAAGTCAAGAACACATGATTTGACACGATGCAGTGATTGGTCCTTACTGTTCAAATTCAGTGACAAATCACTGACTAGTTTCGGAATCGGATTGCTCTGTATTACTACTCTAAGGGATTGTTCCTCGATGTGTGTGGGCTCCCGTAGTGATTTTTAAGTTAAAAATCTTCATTTAAAAACCACCGGGGTAGAGTTAAAAGCTTGTATGAACAACTTTTACTATGGAACCACCTCAAATATTGCGAAAGCATCAATGCTAGCTATAAGAAAACTGTAGAATTCACCAAGTTGTGTAATCTTTAATCCTGCCGAGGATAAAAAGATCTCTTAAAGCGAATATTCCAAACAAAAAAAAAAAAAATGCAATCGAGGAGTGCCGTTCCCGTGTAATGTGAATAATTAAAATACTAATCAAAACGACACGTAAACTGAAGAGGGGAACCATTTTTATATTTTCTTGTAAGAAACGAGTGACCATTAAATATATGAGTTTGGTAATTTAATAAAGATTGAATTTAGACTCAAGATTATTGCTTGTCTATTTAATAGCCGTTAAAGAACTTTGAAAAGATACATGTATGTAAAATAAAAACAATGAAGTAGGTCTCACGCGTAAATTTGATGGCTGAGCTATCCAACTGAAGGAATTCATTTGAATTTGCAGCGATTGCTACATGTAAATAAAATAAAAATGTAAATTAAGACAGGCGCGCCCTTTTTGTCCATCATGCTATGTGGATGACGCTTTTCCACAAGCCCACAGTTTCTCAACATTTTCTTTCTAAGAAATCATTGTTCATAGAAAAAATTCATACAAAGGGGAAATCATTTCTAAAGCAACATATAACTTTAAAATAGGTACATACTTACTCAAAACCCCTATTAATAAATAAGGTGTAAGTCAAGTATAGTAATACGTACGTAGTATTTATATACTCTGAGGTAATACCACAGAATATTTAATAGTACTACGTACAGAAAACCCACTTCGAAAACGACATTTAAACAAAAATCTACTCTTGGAACGACAGAATAAAGCGCAATCCAGTTCGCGCAGCGCTGCGCGCCTAAAATTATATTCACCTACAACTTCCCTCTCTTTCTATCGTATAACTCTATCCTGTATGACGCGGCACGTGTTACGGTAGGGTTGTCTAATGACGTATTATGAATCTTCAATATTTCCTTATCGCCTATGTATGTCCTATTACTACTCTGTATTTATTTTATTTCTATGCTATTCTCCTTTCGTGAACAATTAAAATATCCTAGCTAACTAGTATTAGATCAGAAAGTTATTTTAAAATGTCTACATACTTTAATCTAAGTTGTTAGACCTATAAGTACTTTGTATACTGAATGTGTATTCTGTCTACGAAACTGAATACAACTATTTTGGGGAAGGGTTTTAGTAACATACATGCTTATCAAATCTGGAATGACTGACGACGCGACAAGAAACGGCACGATTACCTAGTCCAGTAGCCGTCAGCCGAAATTCACAATATTTGTTCTTAATAATCTTCATGTTGATTAAAGAAGTTTGTTATATAAAAATTAATAAAGAATTAACCAAAAAAAGGATATATTGAGTTACTTACCTACATAACAATAAGAATTGTTAAATTTTTCTGAATATTGTTCTACTGATTTTTGAAATAGTGGTATGTTAAATCTTAGTTATTCTAAGAGTTGTAAGGTAGAATTACTGTATATTTAAAGAGGGAATTCTCTCTATTCTGGAACTACTAACAGTTTCTAAAAAAAGAATCGTCAAAATCGGTTAATAAACGACGGAGTTATGAGGTAACAAACATAAAAAAAAAAAAAACATACAACCGAATTGAGAACCTCCTCCTTTTTTTTGAAGTCGGTTAAAAAATATACGGTCGAATTGAGAAACCTCCTCCTTTTTTTGAAGTGGGTTAAAAATCATTCACATGAGTTTTCGAGGTCTGTTCGAGGCCCGTTTATACAAGAGGGTCTCTTCTGGTCGCTCTATCTTTGTCTCTTTTTAACACACTGGTATGATATAAAAACGGGCCTATTATTATAATAAGGACTTTAGGACAATACAATGAAACAACAACAAAATATCTAGTACTATAAAAACAACGATATCTACACAAGATAGTGTTAAAAAAAGAACAGTAAACACTTTATATAGGTAGTACGTAGGTATTTATACCCACACGCGTCTTGCGCTGCGTGCGCGTTGCAACCGACTAGCGTTGTTCCGGTAGTCCGCGTGCGCGCGATCGTACCTAAACATGGGAGTGGGACAGGCCTGGTAATACCTAGGTTTTAAATATATCCGTCACTTTCTAATGTCATATAAACAAAAATGTTTGTAAGGGTTTGACGTTAGTCTGTGTATTTTTTTTTTGTTATAAGTACTGCTGTTGAGAATATGTTATAATATTAATAACAATTATTAATATTATAACATATCAATATAATAGTACCGACCTTTTTCTTCTTTTAAAAAAAGACAAACAAATAACAAAAAAATAAATAAATAAATAAAAAGAGCTGGGGCTATCTCAATACCTGGGTGTTACAAGACTGACTTACACCTTAGGGGGTAAAAAATATATGGGATATTTGTGCCGCGAGAGTGATACCCCTGCCTGTTATTGCGGGCGGCCATAGGATACAGTAATCGCTTACCATCGGAGTGGTATGCTTGTTCTTAGTAGTTTATGTAACCAATTGCCTGTAAGTAGGTATTATGCTTCTTAGAGGATTTAGAAGAAAACCATATAAACATAGTCGCAGTGTACCTATATACTTAGAACAGTAGTAACTTGTCTCTTCTCCGCATCACGCCTGTAACACATCCAAAGCGCGGTATAGCACTTGCGGTCTACCTGCTGCTGACCGTAAGTGCTATGCCGCGCCTTATGGCCGATTCCTATAATTAACGGACCGTTATCGGTTAAAATTAAGACTTTACTAATAATGAAGCAAAAACCTCAAAGCTTTGCATAGCAGACCCTCCCATTTGGAAGTAGCTATCTCAAATTTAGCTTACGAAATGATCTATATATGCCTAGTTTGGCAATAAAAAAAACCTACCGTTGGTAAGCAAAACGATTCGTTTTTGTTTATAGAAACCGGGCATTAGTCAAGTAGGTATACCGTTAGTTTTACACATCTGAGTAACAAGACAACTCAATTACATTTAACAAAATAAACTAGAAAGCGAAAATAATAAAAACTCACGTCCGCGTCGACATAATAAAAGCCGAAGTTATGAGAAAACTTTGAGAGACACCCAATTTTTCCCCACTCGTCGTAATAAGAGCATTAGGGGTGGAAAAATTTAAACTCGCCCGCGCCCCGAAACTTTTCGCGTTTTCTTTTTACATTAAGGACAAAAAAGGAAAAAAGAGAGCCTACTTAGAAGGGTGGCGCAACTTTTAATATCCTTTAGATGTGGCAAGAGCACTAACAATACACGAATGCACTCAATAACTTCTATTATCGTGCAGTAAGGTCTATGTTTGGATGGCAAGAAGTTCTTAAAACAGCAAATAAAACATGGTAAGTTTATAATATAAACACACTGTATATGTGAGGCGCTTAGCGAATTTAAAAACTGATGGGGACTAACTCGAGGGAGTGTTTTACTCTTCAACCTGTTTTTGTTATGTAGTTGTATGTATATAAGTAGGTACCTACTTGAAGATATCCGTAGACAAAGGTTAAGACTACGTCTTTTTTACGTATAGTACTAATTTTAAGCTCTATGCTTACCCTTTGTTACAATAGTTTGCTATGTTTGACCACTATCACCATTTTAAGTGAGGTAGAGTGTGAACTGGTTCTGAGCGGGTAGAGTGCAGCTATCGGAACACACTGATAGCTGCTTGGTGATAGATATTCAACATGAGGTGGAAGCCAGCCAGGCGGGTAGATAGTACAGCTACCACCATGCTATGGTTTCACGATATTTTCCTTCACCGAAAGCTCAAGCTCATTGTAGGATTCGAACCCGGGACCTTCGTCTCGGCATTCGACGTCACTACCACTGTACGTAGTATTTATCTACTCTGAGCTACCACTGAGCTATCATCGTTTGTTTCCACTAATCTCTTAAAACTACTCTGTGAACGCACTCTACTACACAGAGATGGCGCTAGTAGTCTTTATACCGAGCCCATTTCGTCTATACCGCATTTTACAAATTAGAACCATGGCAACTGTGCCATGGCTTACATTTTCAAATAGGAATCCGTTTCGAATTTTAATGGCTTGTTAATTTTTCCACCCCTTGCGATTAATAATTGAAAATGTATTTTATTCTAATTCGGTGTTTGCTGAGAGTTTTAAACGTTTTTCTTTTATTTGACTCTTTAATTCAAAAAAGTTAATTAACTTACTTGGATAAATGTTTAGATTTTATTTATAAGTATTCATATCGTGTGACTGGTAATTAGTAAACGATACTTAGACACATGATTGTATACTCATGATAAAAAACAACGTTCCCAAAGAAACTAATAGGGATAAATAACTAAATTTAATAAAAGCTGATGGTGTACCTATTCTTATTCTTGTTAGGTACTCAATATTATGGGATCATGTGATAAGTAAATATAAAAAAAAACCGGCCAAGTGCGAGTCAGACTCGCGCACCGAGGGTTCCGTACAAACCTGTAGGTATATAAGTAAATGGTAGTATAGACCTGAGTATTTGATATTAATTTCAATTTATGACCTATTCAAAAAAAACTACTTACTAGATCTCGTTCAAACCAATTTTCAGTGGAAGTTTGCACCGTAATGTACATCATATATTTTTTATAGATTTATCATTCTCTTATTTTAGAAGTTACAGGGGGGGGGACACACATTTTACCACTTTGGAAGTGTCTCTCGCGCAAACTATTCAGTTTAGAAAAAAATGATATTAGAAACCTCAATATCATTTTTGAAGACCTATCCATAGACACCCCACACTTATGGGTTTGATGAAAAAAAAAAAATTGAGTTTCAGTTCTAAGTATGGGGAACCCCCAAAATTTATTGTTAGGGTTCCGTAGTTTTTTTTCTATTTTTGTGTGAAAATCTTAATGCGGTTCACAGAATACATCTACTTACCAAGTTTCAACATTATAGTTCTTATAGTTTCGGAAATAAATGGCTGTGACATACACGGACAGACAGACATGACGAATCTATAAGGGTTCCGTTTTTTGCCATTTGGCTACGGAACCCTAAAAATGGGATAGTTGTTTGTTATCATGACTACAATCATGTGTCTAAGAATCGTTTACAAATTATCTACCAGTCACCCTATTATATCTAGCATATCGCCTCGCTCTCTAACTCTTCCTTAGTTATACATATACAGGTTATCAATATTTTTTTTTATTCAGGTATTTAGTTTGTAGTTAATTCACGTTTTCCATAAATTTTATTCCCAATAGGTCTTAGGTGAACACACATGTATTAAGTCTATCGCAAGGTCTCGAGCTGTGCGCACTTCAGCAGTGCAGTTGCTGTATCACCCGTAATTGAAGTGTAATTGTAAAGTGTAATTGAAGTGATCATTTAATTGTGAAATGACAACAATAAACCTATCGGGCCCATGAGGAGTTTCTTGCGTCACTTCTGCTCATACGGATATTTTTCCCAAGCGATAGTATAACGTTGTTTCATTTTAAGAGAGGTAGAGCATAGCGTTTATTCGTTCAAAGAGCAGCTCGACTAGAGAAGTACCTCCACCTTACAGAATACCGCAGCCAAATAACTTTATGTTGTGTAAAGTTGTGTTCCTGCGCGTGAGTAAGGTCTCCAGAGCTCATAGGGGAGGGGGGAAAGGTCGGTAACGCGTGAGCGATGCTTCTTGTGTTGCAAGCGTCCATATGGCTACGGTAACCGCTTACCATCAGGTGGGCTGCATGCTTGTTTACCGACTAAGTTGTATAAAAAAAAAAACTGCTCTACGCCCATCGAATCCTGATACCACGGACTCCTAATCTTGGCCGTTTGATGATGATTGTGATGCAAGTATACAGGGTTAGGTACCTTTAATTCATCTGCAATGCTTTAAAGGGTGTACACAATATGAACAACTTTTATCATGCCTATCCATTTTAGGTATCCAATAGGTAGGTAAGCCAGAAATCGCAAAAAAATAAACAAACACTTCATACATTTTAATTCGGTCCAGCTAGCGCGGTTGGTTAATACTCTGGTCAAGATTCCACCTATCGCGCCGCTGGTCGTGGGTTCGATTCCCACACAGTACATGCATTTGTGTGTATGAACATGTTTCTATGTCCTGAGTCTGGGTGTATATCTATCATATAAATATATATTAAGTATGTATTTAAAAACAAAAAGTAGTATATGTATTATATCAGTTATATGGTTTCCATATAGTACAAGCTCTGCTTAGTTTGGGATCAGATGACCGTGTGTGAGGAATGTCCCAGGATATTTATATTTATATTAATTTTTAACCACTTTTTTACATACTACCTACTAACTCTTCAGCCTTATAATATAGGTATAAATTAGGCAGCACTAGTCTATTGACCCGTATTCTGTGTGGTTGTAAAGTTAAACATGCTCTCACTGCCCTCGGCAAAACAAATGTGATGTAAGAAAAACAAACAGACAGACTGCGAGGACAGTTGATTTGTGTAAAAGCGCCAGATGTGATTGTGGGTGATATATTAATAGACTTTAATTGAATAGATTTTTGTTAAAACTTCTGTTAGCTATTTGGGGTCGGTTTAAAAATACAATATTTGTTTTTTTAATAAAATAAAAACTTAAATTTGTTTCTAATTTGTATAATAGATACCAACATTAGGTTCTATCTACATAATACCTAATTAGGGAAAACATGAGAGGTTTTTAGGGTTGCTTAGTCAAATATGGAACCGTCCGTCCCTATAAATCACATACATTTTCTTTATTTATAAAAAATGCCAGAAGCGTTAGCGTAGGATTTCCCGCCCGAGAATTGAGTGCTTTTATTGACTCTACAAATTCAAAGACTACTTAGCTTAGGTATTTGGAAGAGGAAAACATACAGAATGATACTGTGCGAATTCGTTAGCTGGACATTCGTTCGGTACAGAATAATTTCAAGTCGTATCGTCGTGTCGTATTCGTTCGTAATCGATCGGCAAAGTTAAGCACCGTCGTGGCCGGTACCTGGATGGGTGACCGCCTAGTGGTATGCCAAATCGAACGTTTCCGTACTTCGGAAGGCACGTAAAGCCGTTGGTCCCGGTTATCACTTGATTTTGATAGTCGTTAAGCTAGTTGGAGGCCTTCCAGGCGGCTTGAAAACTCCAACAGTAGGTTGACCACTAGCCTACCTCCACCGATCCGCAGTGGGCACGCGTGGTGGAGTATCTGCCCATTTCCTTTTACCCTGTTTTGTGTGCAGGAGGCCAGGGGGGCTAAAAAGGAAGCTAAAGCAATATTACTACGCAATTAATTTTTTCGAATTCTCGGCAGATCCTAAGTGATTCCAATATTTTTTGGTAAAATAGTATTATATACAATTCAATTCAAATTGATGAAATGCTAAGATCTGCTTAAAATTCGAAAAAATGAATTGCGTTAGCAATATTGCTTAGCTTCCTTTTTAGGGGGGGCCTGTGCTCAGTAGTGGGACATTATATATAGGCTGATGATGATGATAATCATAAATGCTCTGTATAATAAGCCAAGAGAAGTGTACCTACCTAATGCTAACCCGAGCCAATCGAACCTGTGCTTCAGGCACGATGAGTCTTATTTATAGATTTTATTTAGCGGAGAGGCAGGGTATGTGGGACATTGGGTCTGTACTAAATGGATTATTACGGGTGTATGATAGAAAATTCTGACCGACAAATGTCGGTCAGAATTTTCTAAAAAATTTTAGAAAGCTTTGACCTTCATATGTGCCCTACTAGGGCCTAAATGTTTTTTGACTGTATCACTGTATCACATATGGTAGTGTACAGAACCCTACACAGCGCGTCTTCCAACTCGCACTTGACTGATATAATTTTTATTGAGCGTGTAACGTAGGTTACTTAGATTACAATTAAGTACCATTTCCGTACTTAACTGATGATTATAAGTAAGTAATGACAACCTATCTTAACTTACGCAGCGCAGCCGTGAACAATTATGAATTATACAAATCCGACACAAATGCGAGCAGATTGCCGCGAAATTATTCACAAAGCGCCCCCCGGCACGGACTTGATGATATTGTATTAGGTGATCACATACGAACGCGAATTTAATGGATACGCCGAGAGCGCCCCTCATAAAACACCCAGCTACTCTATCGCGATGTAAAAGAACCTAATATTCCCGCGCTTTTAACTGACGTTAACGACGTTTCGCGCGCTTCTGTTATTCAACCCCAATCTAAATTAAAATCTAAAACCTTGTAAACAAGGCAAGTGCTCACTTTTT
Source organism: Achlya flavicornis (assembly GCA_947623365.1). Lineage (NCBI taxonomy): Eukaryota > Metazoa > Arthropoda > Insecta > Lepidoptera > Drepanidae > Achlya > Achlya flavicornis. The sequence goes on from OX392490.1 coordinate 7,706,342, forward strand.
CGGGGATTTTAACCCTCGGAATTAACGAGAGATATAAAATAAAATGGGGTCCGGTTAGAATGACGCTGTGACGGTTTTGTTTTGATACGTACGTGCCTACGTGTGTCGTGTTACTTGACGACATTTTTGTTGTGCACTGTCGTTGTCAATTAATTTTAATTAGTCACTAGGTTACTCATGTAGGTGGGTCTTGATCATTGAATGTAATTCAATGGTCTTGATCTTATTTCCTCCCCTAATTAGTACTTAATTTGTTGCCTTTATTATTGATCGTACGTCTCGTATTATACCCATTCTTAGTTTTCTGATGTAGGTAAAGTTAGACTTTTGATGCGGATGCGAGGGTCTATGACCGAATCCGGAAGAGATCAAACGCCAGGGGCTCTACCACGTAACTTTGGTCGTAATCGTAACGAACACCATTAATGAATTGCATAAAAGAAAGATACGCAATAGCCCGGCAGGAACGTTCAAACGTTCATCCCGACTACGGAACCTATCACCACAGTATTACCATATTTGCTAAACCTGTGCTATCCCTGTGTTTGGTCCGGGCTTTTTGGTCTCAGAATAACAACTGAATCCAAAATTAAATTTTTCAACGAAAACAAAGACCTTGTAATTCCTGAAAATAAATATATTAAAATATAAAAATAAATCATAAAAAAATCTGTAAAATATAAAAAAATACTCCAAATGATCACTTGCACAGATTTCTTTGTTTTAACAAAATAAAAAATTAACTAGCACTGAAAGGAAGTATAAACAGTTATGGTGGTAGAATAATGCGCGATAGTATATCAGAAGAATTTGGAGGTGATGATTTGATGACGAGGGAACTGTCGGGCGTCGCTCGCGGCAGCAGGGGCTCCTTGCGACGACGCAGCGAGGACTGGGAGTACTGCCTTTGAGGTTTATCTATTACCCTATGTTCTGGGTATCTGCCTCGATGCAGTTCTGTCAAGTTACTTGCCAATTCTGCTGCAGCTTCTCCATAAAGCCGATGGCCGCGATTCACCTGTAAAAAGAAGAAACATTTTACCATCAATAAGAGGGTAAAATTCTATTAAATAAAGAAAGGAGTTAGGTACTTTTGAAGGTTTTACAAATGCTTGAGATCTTCTAATAGTGCTTCTTCCAGGCGTACAGCAGCTTCTCTCGATGCGTTCTCAACTATCAGTATCTGAGTACACATTGTTACATTAGATAATTGGACTGTTTTACAAAAAACTTAAACCGACTTCAAAGGTCACTAAGAAATAATCAAATCCTGATCTGATGACAATGGGACCAAACGGGCAGTGAACCCTTCCAGTCAAAAAAAGATTTTTCCAAATCGGTTAAAAAATGACCATAAAAAAAAACTTACAACCGAATTGAGAACTTACTCCTTTTTTTGAAGTCGGTTAAAAAGTTACCTAAATGACAAAAAAAGTATTTATTAGGGTTTCGTACCCGAAGCGATATAATGTGTGTCTACGCAGCTACGGACGGAAGGACACCAGAGTGACCCAATAAGGGTTCCGTTTTTCCTTTTAACCGATATGGGGAACCCATAAATAAAATAAAATTAAAGGACCCCCTTGAATTTTTAAGATAAGAGGTACGTTTTTACGGAACACTGTGTGCGGATACGATTCGCACTTGGCTGGTTCTTTTGCTAACTAGATGCACAGAGCTATTTGCTAACTATACCTCTGTGCTAGATGCCAGGCATTTGGTTAACCAAATGAGGAGGTCAAAATACCTGTCAAATTCTGTACTTAAGGTTCAAATTGGTTCGGATTATGAATGAACAGTTTGACAGGTATTTTGAGCAAAGAGGTATCATAAGAAAACTCCTCATTGATATAAGATAATTATCCTCAACACTTGATTGATTGACATTTACTACACATCATGCATGACATGATGTTTATTAATTCAAGTGATTGGAACATGACCGTGACACGAAGCTTATAGTAGTGATCTATGGTTGATTCTAAGTTTTAAGCATTCTTTCGTTAATCTTCATGCCATACTTTCTTTTCTGTGCGAACGAAGATTCACGACGCGCCTTATCAGTTGGGTACTACTGTACTACTTAATTAGTAATTTCAGTTAGTATCGGTTTAGTTTATTTTGAGTAGCATGTGAGAAGGGGCTAAAGCTAAGTTTTGTTAGTATACTGGGTGTAACAAAAAGGGTATATACATATGAAATGGTCAATACTACATCAGGTACAGACTCTATATAAAAAGTTTCAGCTCAAAATATATTAGGTACAGTCGAGGACATAAATATGTATACACTTTTTGAAATTCAAAAGCGATTTTCTCTCATGTTTAACATTTAAGTGTTAAACTATTACACAAATCATAATAGTATATGTAAGAAGATTCTGCCTTTATAATATTTCATAATTTCAATCAGTAGTTTAAGAGGAAACCGTTGTTGAATTTCACTAAGTGTATACATATTTATGTCCTCGACTGTACTCAAAAATTCATACCAAATTTTTGCTTCCAAGTTTATTGAATTAAAATCATAACCATCATGTCACCGCTCAATGAAGGTTACTATCATTGTGCGTCACTTGCTAATATTAATATAAATGTTTCTCTTCCGCGATCTGGGCGCCTAGTACCAAAAAAGTGGATTACTGTAATGTAATGTACACTTTCCGTTACACTTTGTAAAATAAATGTTAGTTAAATGCCAGATTACCTCATCTTTCAGTTCAGCTCTGCGATGCGAAACCCACTCAATCTGCTCCTGCAGTTTCTTGCAATCGTTCTCGTTTGACATAAGATCGTTGCGTAGAGAATCCATAATCTCCCTGTATTTGACTCTTACGTCTTTGTCTATTGCATGCAGGTTCTCGATTTCATTTTGGGTTTCGCGGATCTTAGACTTTGAGATACGGAGGCGGCCTTCCTGTAGTGGGAACGACTGTTTGATTTTAAATCTATATATCAACAGAGCCCGTACATTATCTAATTTAGTTTTATATAATTTTGTTTCTTTACGTGCTGTAACTGTCACTATATGATATCACATAAAAATTTAGAATTTTTGATTCTAGTAAAGTTTAATTGAATTGAACTCGTATAAGATTCTAAATTTTAAGTCCTTTATGATATGGCGATTCAGAAATCATTTATCTTAATCGTAATAATGGTAGACAGTGCAATTTACCTTCTTTAGACATATACCAAGGGAGATGTCTCCACGTCATGACCTGACTCATCGTAAATATGGCATGCAGCATCAACAAAACTGGAGTTTCATAATCAGCCATGCCATTCTTTATAAAGACAATGGTCTTCTCAAGTGATCTATTATTTAACGAAAGAGACAGTGCTGCACCGTAGAGGTTGTCACATTAACCTTAAAGAATTACTCGACAGATCACAATGTATCAAACCTTCTCGGCTAACTTCCTAGTGAGCACATCGAGATGGTCGTCGAGGCTGTCCTTCTCCTCGATCTCGAAGCCCTGGACGACATTGGAGTGCGGGCACAGGCGGTGCACCAGCTGAACCGGCGAGGCTGATGGGCTCTGCTCTACACTCTGCACACCCAAAAATTTAAGCTGCTTACGTAGCTCGTGTAGTTGCTGGAAAACGAATACTTTTATCTGTGCTTGTTACCCAACACAAGACCCTGCTGTACGTGAGGGTAGATGTGTGGATACACATCAGGCGGTAAGCGTGCATTACAGCTCCGGCAACAATCTGTAGAAATGATAGTCGGCTTCTCTGACGTCCCCAATGGAGATTGAATCGCTAGCAATTTTCGGAGTGCGCGTGGTGACCGACTAATACCAACGGTACCATTGTGTACAAATGGGAGTGAGAGATCAGGGCAGTTTAATAAAATAAAATTCATGTTTTCAGTAATTGTATTTATATTATGTAGTAGGTTAGGTTGTGGTCATAGATTATTAGTAGCGCAGAAATTAAATGACCCGATTTGGGCCTGACAGTACTTCTGATAGTATTGCCCCGAACATCGACCTTTAGCTTCACCGCGTGTGTGTGATAAAAAGCTAGTCCGCTATTCTGTCGCCAGACAGTATGTGCGAATAAAATGATTTAAGAAAGATGTTTACGACGATGGCTATCAAGACTTCGGCCCGCCTGATGGTAAGCGGTTAACGTAGCCATATGGCTGCTTAGAACACCCGGGGCATCACTCACGCCTTCCCGACCCCCCTCCCCAATAAACACAAAATAAAGTTATTCGAGCTGCTCTTTGAGCGAAATAGCGCTATCTAGTACCTACCTCTCATTTGATGTGTTGAATGAAACTATGCCAACCTTTTTTGCCCTCAACTTCCATCTAATTATTAGGCCCAGCAACACCAGAAACACCAGTACCACACCGACCCCGGCCGCTACCTCTGCATTCATGTTCACACCCGGTGGTGTGTACCATCATATACACGGACGCTACCACGGAATCACCACAATCTTGGACATTTTTGTAATTATTTAGAAACTTTTACTGTCAAACCGACAGCAGTTCGGATTTGGAATGACGTGACGTTTTTTTTCTCTTTTAAATTATTTCTGACAATATGTCTGTAAAAAGGTTTGTGAATTACTAATTAGGTTTTATTTTATGATACTTTTTATTTGTTCATGGACGAGAAATCTTGGGATGTGTTCTAGTCACGTTCTAGTACTATTTACTTGATCTTAGGAGAATTTTAATTTTTTGTAAAGATTACAAACGAACGATAGGTATTTCTTCGACGTTCTCTCTTCGATCTGTTTTGCATCAGTCAGGTGCTCCTGCTTGGATCTCAGCTGCCGTCGCTGAGGCGATACTGCACGGCGGCTATGGATGTTACAAAAGAAAATTATTTAGAACACGACGAATTTCTAAGAATTTGAAATATCAACAACTTATTTTTGCAGTCGATGAAAATAGTAGAGTAACGCTACTTAGAACGTGTTACGGAACCCTACATACTGCATGGAATACAAGAACTTTACCCGGCTGCGCGACAGCAAAGTCAGGGTTATGTTCTTCACGAGTATTTTTATATCTTTCTATCTTTGGTTCGTCTATCTATATTATGGTTTATCCTCGCCTGCAATTATGCAATACCTGATAAAATTCAAGTTATATTCAAAATTCTATAGAAAACAGAGCTTTTTTTTCTCTTTTCAGTTAATTTTTATATTATGCATCAGGATTTTTGTTTCTTTTAATAATTTATCATATGAAATTGATTACATCTTCATACTGTGAGAAGCATGCATTGTTGTGTCCCTATTCCCTAAAACTCAGATATTATTAGGCAACAAGGGTCCGAGGGTGAACAGGGTACAGGAATCACCGGACGCATCGGGGTGCAGCCGGTGATCCGTCACACGCTGTCCGCAGCTCAGGTGTCGAGATGTGATTTAACTATTACGTATTCTTAAGGACATTTGTTTGAAAAGGGATCGATTAGGATTAAGCTAAGAGTTTTCTTGGTCTGAATTATTTTTAGGTTTAAACTATTTTTCGTTTTTCTTGGTAAGTAAGTATTTAAACATTTTAGGTAAGCTTACAAGCGTAAATAAGAAGGTGCTGGAATGATGTATGTTGAAGGTAGATTAATATGGAAGGAATCTTAGTATTTACACCTCGTTATACGTAACACAGTCAAGCTGCTCTTTGAGCGAATAAACGCTATGCTCTACCTCTCTCGTGAATAGTAAAAAAGAATAAATCTTATGAAAAAATAAACAACTAATCTTTATAAGTAAGTTATATCACCAAAATATCACAGCTGAATAACAAGTCTCAACGAAATATTTCTATAAGATGTCATCAAATAGCGATAATAGCAATCTAATGTCCATCAAATACATAATTAGGGCTGGAATACCGCCCCTCGGCGCGGGGTGGAGCCGGCAAGGCAATTACGTACCGATCCTGCGAATAATTGAAAGGGGATCGGTTTCTAATTGATTGTTTCTGGCCGACTGATTGATATGATAAAACGATTACCGCCGGCCATGGCATCCGTAGCAAAGGTGCGACTTGCTAGGTGACGTCATTAATATAACTAAGTATAAAAACGATTGAACGAGTTTGAGTAGCAATTAAATGACATTTTTGCATTGTTATAATAGGTACGGTATGATTTTTGGATTTAGTCATCATATGTGAATAAATCCCTTAAAAATATAGAAATATTACGTGATACTTAGTATATCTAATATCTATGCTTCCTATATTTTTGAGAGTTCATAAATTAATAATCACACTACCTGTTTGTTAATTATTGAAACAAAAAAGCTGTGATAGAACAATATCGTAAAATAAAACGATAAATACATATAATAGTTATGGAGGTAACTGGTAGAGTCTGTGTAAGTTCGGATCGATGCCTCGATATCCGCTTTTAGGTTGTGGAGATCATCATTCGGGGAAGCGTTAAGCTTTATGTAATATGCACTGCAACCAATTTACGAATTCTACGCATGCACACACATGCAGATACCTACGTTTGATTACCATTGGATTACCCACATAAAGACGTTTCTCAGATTAACTCCTATGTATTCTATAACTATAACTAGCAGCAAGATAATTGTGGCACGCAATAGGGTATATGCGTGTGATCCAAATAGGGTTCAAATATTTTTTTTCATAAACTTTATTGCTGTAGAATTATTCCTGTATCAATATTTTTTGATATTATTTCTTTATAATTATGAAATTAATTATTAAAATGTCCAAAAAACAGCGGGAAATTCAAAGTAGTTGAAACGCAACGTCAGAGAATTGTGACGTCAAAGTCTACAATAGGGATGTCAGAAATACAAATAAGTGTCGATATATATCGGTAAAAAAAAACAATATTCGCGCTTTAAATTAGTGTCTATCTTTTAACAAACCATAATCATAAGTTACGAGGAAACAATAAATACAAACATATATAGACTGTTAAAAAAATAATAATAAATAAATAATGCTCTGCCGAAGTCGGGTTATAAACTAATAATCAAACCAATATTTATGTGACACTGCGAGAAGAAAAACTCTGATTTATGTGCTATGCTGCAAGCCGACTTCTGTTATTGGTTGGGTACTGTGAGATTTACAACTGATGCCAATCTTTACGATGAAACTTTATTTGAATGAGCTATAAAAAATTAGGTAATTTTTCGGTCGTATTTTTTTTTAATTTGCATACCCTTTTGATAATTGGAATTTTATATGGATACATCAATATATCAACAATTAAATAAACCTCAAAAAGTTCTCGTTGAACAAATAATATCGATGTATCGATATTTTTTCGACAAGCCCAGGCTACACTACAATATTTTAATGTCAAATAGTGTCAATGTCAACAAAACAACAAGTGCATTGTTTACTTGTGCAACAAGCAGTTAGTTTTATTGTGAGTTCTTCGCATATTTAGAAGTGATATTACATGTCTCGTTACAAAACCTCGAACGAAAATGACTGATAGCGGTTATGTAAAGGCGCAATCAGATAATATCCCCAAAATGTATGTTTTCATGATGACAACGTTTTTTGCGTCATGTTCGGATTTTACATCTGAAATCAAAGGAGTGCAAGCAGCAAGGTAATTACATATTAGATATAATGTTAATACATTATTGAACACATTTTTTGGAAAATTATACAATAGGTACGCAAGAAAATGTAGCATGTAACATTAGCATAACCTAAAATATCAATGAGAGAAGCTTAGAATATATCGAAAGTTTAAATTTTATTGTAGAATTCAGTCAAGTAACTATCAATCAAAGGATATTGAGAACATTAATAAATGATGCGTTTTCCTTGTATTAACATTCAGTGTTTTTTTTTTATAGATTGAATGGGAATCATATGGTGATTCAGCAGTTGGATATGTCCAAGTTAAACAGGAGGGTGATATAATGTACTGTAAAGGCTTGCATAACAACTGAACATAATGCCCACCAGAAGTGTTACACTGTAACAGCTACCTGTAATGAGACCTAAGAAAATGTCTTGTCAGTGCAATGTGCAGACTGTGCAACACATAAAGGTACACACTAAAGCATGTGAAGAAGCTGCCCTTTCAACTTTAGACCAATGTAACTGCTCTTTACGCAAGGATCACTGCTTCAAAAGCGTATGAAGCTGCACACTGCAAAGTATTTGATGGATATTTAAACAAAGCCTTCATGGGAGTATCAAAACTGAGCCACAGATGCCATAAAAAGAGGGAGATTGTTAGAGAGTTAAGTGATTAAGGTTGTGAAAAAAAGAATAAAATAAAAATAAACAAATGTGGAATTTTATTAAACCCATTATATCCCGTTATGGGTGCATCATCTGATGTTGAAACTACTGATTTTAGTATTGAAATAAAATGCCCTTCATCGGAGAAAACTGTGATTCAGTTCATTAGAAACAATAACAGTTCAGTTCGGTTCAGTTACAGATGCATTTTTCAAATAAAAAAATAGCACTATTTAACATATAATAGAAGTGGAGACCATATATAAGAAGCTTTGTGAAGATCTTATAGAAAAATGTACTTTATTTAGGTTTAATGCAATATTTCCTGTTATTTTTTTATACCACTAAGGTGGCAAACAAGCATACAGCTCGCCTGTGTTATTTAAATAGGACAAACAGAAATAAAATCAAAATTTTAATAATCTTATTTCTTTATTAACACATCCTGCATATTGATTAACCCGCAAGCGACTACTATAAATTCATCTATTACAGGGATTAAGATTATGGTGAACACATGCATGTAGTAGTAACATGTGAAATTCTCTTAATATACTTATAACACGTTTCATGTGAATCCTTAATGCTGCTATTCTTTTGGCCTGCTTTACTATTAACTTGAACACCCTTATCAACATACATAATGATTTTATTGCATTAGATTAAGAAGTGCTGCAACTAGGTTCACCAATGTTTATGTTTCAAGTATCTTCTGTGTATATGTGTGACGAAGATGTACTGTGACCTGCTTCTAAATAGTCGTAGCCAGTTATTTATAGGCCACCAACACTGTTTACCAGGAGAGGCAGAGGCAGAGAGAGTGCCTTCAATTATTTCTAGATGTTTTCTCTAAGAAACCTTGTCGCTCTGGTGGTAGATGCAACTGAGTATCTTTTTGACACTCTTAATGAGGAAGGATACCTTACTTTAATCATAATGTAGTTTTTTGTTTTTCTTTTAAAGTCATGATATTATACTCAATAAAATTGTCTGTATCCTCTTCTATCTGAAAATATAAATATTATTGATTAAAACATAACAATGTGAATGTTTACGTAGGAAAGTCTGGGCCACCGGGCTTCAAACTAGGTTATATTGACAGGTTGTTAAATGGAGCATAAAAACAAAACTCAAGTTAAAATTGTTTAAATACATTGGTTTAAATGTTTAAGATATACTTACGTTGAAGTGATCTTCACAATAATAAAAAACAAGTTGATGGAGATATCATGTCTCTTCATGATTTTAGACCACTTTCTCCTTACGTCCATACATACCTCTCGGAACAAGAAAAAACACTATCGGTTGGATTTTCTTCTTATGGTATTTTTACACCTTGGTACAATACAGTACTTATACGTCGGTTTTTGTGTTGTACCATCATATAATAGTCGTTAAATACAAGATAATACACGCACATAATTCTACATTGTTCTACATTAGTTCATTTGATTGTTGTTGACATTGACAGTTAATTGTTGTTATAGACTGTGACGTCACGCCAAGCGCGCGGGATGTTTAAAAGTGGCCTTATCAGTTAATAATTTTAAATATTTTTTTGTCCTATTAATTGTAGTTTTTTTGCGCGGAATATTTTTTTACAGTTATATATCGATGTAAGCTATCGTATAAAAATATAAAAAAAAAACATGCATATTCCCTATTGTTGTCAGTGTGATTAGCACAGATTACAGAATACTATTACAGAATATACAGAACACTAAGTATTCTGTAATCTGTGGTGATTAGAATGTAAAATTGATATGGATAGAGGCACAATGCCCTGTGTAAATCTATGAGTAATTGCTGACTTTATTGTCGGCTCTTCTCAGCAAAAGCAACCTTCCGAACCGGTATTAGAGTCAGACTATTCATAAGTGCATGCGTAGGTCTATTTGAATAATTTAATTTAATAATTTTGAATGTTTAAATGAAAACCTATACGTTTTCAAACATCCAGAATAGAGCTGTAATTCCCGCCACATTTGACATTAAACACTGCGTTCAGTAATCGTTCAGTTCATTCATTCACTCGCTGCGTTCCGTTTCACTTGACGCGTGATCAAAGCGGCACCGTTGACGTCGGCGCAATATAATTTAGATTTACAACTTACGGAAGCTAATTAGTTTGTAGTGGGATGAACGGAATGGTACTTGGTATGGGCCACTGACGCCGCCGCACTCCGCAAGTGCATCGGAACGTGACCATTGCAGACATAAGAATGGTTAGAAACTACAAAGTTGTATCTTTGAGTGATGAAATTGAAAAGCATAAATATTAACTGTTTTTTATATTTAAAGCTAAGCCACTTTATTTATAAACTTGTGTTTTTTTTGTTAATTTGTAAAATTTGCGATATTTTTGAAAAGAATCCCACCAAAAATATTTTCATATAAAATGTTGCCATATGGCTCACACTGTTAAAAAGTTTTCAGATCTCATGTAGAGCCAAGCTTATAACTCTACACACCCTAACTCTAGAAGCCCTAAATTCAAAAACTCTATACCTTAGTCAAAATATGTAGCTTGGCCGTTTCGGTATCGTCACATGGGCGTAAGGTGAAAAATTTATTCACTCTTCATTACTTTTCTGTTATACAATAGTTCTTGAAGTAGCGAAACGGCAAAGCCACATATTTTGACTAAGGTGTAAGGTAGGGTAAGTAAGACACCCCGCGAACGATGTCGCGCCGGGCCTAGTATTACTATAGATTTAGGTACTGTGGTATCATGCATACAATATGTTTCCATATAATGTATAATTCTCATGAAAATAAATTATTATAATAGGTGGTTCATAAATCATTTACGAACTATTGATTTGAATATTTCAAATACATCGGATACCTTCAGACGAGTTCCGCTATATGATCCGTGACTGAATTCACGCCATTCACACAGTAAACGAGGACATAGCAGAGAGGAGTTTTTGTCACATAATTTGTAACTAATTAGGGAACAAAAACAGCGGCACTTTTGATAGGGCTCACACATGGCTCTTACTTTTGCTTAGAGATAATAAGGTTTATAATAGGCAGCGCGAGAGGTATGAACTTCGAGTCTGAAAATAGAGTTCACTCGGGTGAAAGAAAAAAGATTTTAGTGGATTGGGATGTTGCCCTTCATGTGACAGCTCAAAACTGTTCCATGTATTTTATAATGTTTATAAAGATGGACTTGAATGAGTGCGTGGTTATGGTGTTTACTTCACCCGCAAGTTTTCTTTCATGCTTAGGGGCCTCAATTAAATTGAGTGAGGCGATTTTAAATAGGAAATAATAAACTTCGAAAAAAAAACGTGTTATTTCACAAGACGGCCCCTCTCCCCAAGTGAGATTGGGTGAGATTCAGGTCAACCCCATCCCCCCTAATGGATGCCCCCATATCAGTGCTAGTCAAGTTATTTATTGATGAAAAAAGAAAAGAAAGCATGCCATTCCATTATTTGGCAATTGATGTTTATTTTGCGGAAAGATCTGTGAATGAGTTTCCTAGAGATGACTGAATGATGTAATGAAAATTGTACCTAGTGAAAACACAATAAAACTTTTTCTCATATCCATTTCATCACAAAGTCGTATACAGGCTCGAGGGACCGAATACAAGAATTCAAAATGGCGGTCGTCGGAAACGACTGCGCGGTTTCTTACTTGCGTATTACTAGCATTACCATACTTCAGGCGGCGAAGCTTATTTAAATGCTCCACCGACTCCATTTAGAGCTTGGAAAAATAAAACCGGGGAACGGATCCGGCGATCTCTCGCTGAGCCGCTTTTGTGGTAAATATGTATAAACTTACCAAGTTACAAATGCCTCCGAAAACCTTTTTCCAAGCTCCATTTTTTCCGTTACTTCACACGTCTCTCGAGAGACACTCAGCTTGTGCGGTGGCAAAGTTAAGTTGGTCGATGTATAAGTATCTACGTTTTGTCGCCGGCATCTTTTTATTTTATCGCATTTTATTTGGGAGCTCAGCTGCCACTCGTGTTGTTTGCGGCTCTTGAATGTTGAGTGTGCTCTCGCTATAGATATAACTTTGCATATGATTGCAAAATTACTTATATATCTATAAATCAAAATCTTTCAAGACGTGTAGCTCTTGCTAACTCAACAGTAAAAGATTTAAGATTTACTTTTATCCTTAGAGCAGATTTGAAATATAAAACAAAGCCAAAAATTAAGTTAAACGATTAAAAAGGAGTCCCGAGAGTGCTCAGTGTTTGAACAATGATTCCATTATCTCGACGTTTTCTCCGCTCGGATATAAAAGATAAAACTCAATGGCCGCCAATTTTGTTCCATTACTCTCGAGCGCCGTAGAATACATATTATCCGTAAAACGGAACGCAAACAAAGTGAACGTCGTTTTCCCGCCAACGATAACTTAATTTCAGTCCGCCATAAGTACGTAATTAGCGAGCCGCTGCCTTATCGGCCGGCGGGTAATTAACCTCTCAGGGGGTTGCCCTCCTTCCCTCCGTCCTCCCGTCCTCCCGTTGCACCTTGAATACCTCCTCAGCTCGTAATATTTCCGCCATATTATCCGGGAGTCCGCCCACCTCCTCCGCCAATGGCGTCGGTTCCCGCGCTTTTGTTTCGCACCGTCATCGCTTCGTTCCGAAACGGTGTAACTTGGTATGTTTTCTTTTGGAAATTTGGCTGTATTCGTTAACTGAGTGCGGTTTGTTTTCGTTGGCGCGCGTTTATTATGCTAAGGAATTGTTTGGGTTTAAAACATCTTAAGTTGTTTTGTGGGATGATAGAATTTGAGCTTTAGCGTATGAGTTGTAGAGTGTATAGTTGTGTTTAGTAATTAGTTATTCTAGAGGGGTGTCGTCAGTTCATATTTCATGTGTTATCATCTTTTATTGAGTGCGAGTGAGGGTATTGTTGTCGGTTTACTGCGCGGTTATCAGGCGCGGCCGCCGGTGTTTAGCGACTTCGGCTGATGAATGGCGCGGTATATCGGTATGACGAGTTTTGACTGTTCGGATGTCACTTGTGGCAACTATTTGTCGCCTCAGAATATAGCCTGCTTTACACCATTGAATTATTTAATAAACAGATACCTACGTTGAATTTCCTTTTATTGTGTTTACAATCATGTTTTTCATGGCATAAGTACTTCTTGTGAGAGTTAGAGTAATTCAGTAAGTTACTCAACTTACTGAAGATATTATTAACATTTTGATGTTTCTAGTCTATGATCCAAGAAATAATATCTTCATGAGTGTCTTTTTCATTCCATTTGGTTAGTAGTTACTTCTAAAAAGCTAGCAGCGAGCTTGTAGCTAACGGTTATGGGTGTAGAGTCCGCGGCCGCGCTACGAAACAAGTCCCGGCGCTGATATTCTTATAATTTTTGTTTACTCATTATTATTTTATGCAATTTTAAATCATTCGTCGAATAATCATATTCATATCACAGTCTAATAACAATAAATAATAAGCCTTTATTCTGAAATCCTAACTCTTAACTTAAATAGTATTGTGAGAGAGGTAGATCATAGCGTTTATTCGCTCAAAGAGCAGCTCGACTGGGGAAGTACCTCCACTTTACAGAATACCGCAGCCAAATAACTTTATGTTGTGTAAACTTGTGTTCCTGCGCGTGAGTAAGGTCGCCAGAGCTCATAGGGGAGGGGGAAAGGTCGGTAACGCGTGAGCGATGCTTCTTGTGTTGCAAGCGTCCATATGGCTACGGTGACCGCTTACCATCAGGTGGGCCTTTACCGACTTAGAGGTATAAAAAAAATAAACAATAATAACTAACTTAAATGGTGTCTATCTAGAGATGCAGTAAGGTCTAGCTGTCAATTTTATTTCATCCTCCCATCTTTTGTTTTTCCTGCCTCTAATTCGTTTACCACCTCTTGGATACCAATTTGTGATGACATTGCTCCATTTCCCGTATGTGCTGCGTATCGTATGTCCAGCCCAGCGTCATTTTTGTTGTAAAATATTTGTTAATTTTGGGCTCTAATTGATTCGGCGTTTATTCTGTCGCTTTTCCTTAGACACGACATACTTCTTTCCATGGTTCTTTGGCAGGTTTGCAGTCTTTCTCTATGGACTTTGCTAAGTGCCCATGTTTCACATCCATATCTAAGGCAAGATAATATACAGGTACTGAATATTTTTCGTTTTGTACTCATGCCACACGTATTGTACGCAGGATCATCACTTGCGAACGGCTCGACTGATTGGGCTTCTTTATTAAGAAAAATTGGAAAAGTTGCCCAGAAAAATGTAGAATTGGCAAGAACTAAGAACAGACATTGCTTTTTTTGGGTCAGCGAATAAGTACTTCCTTCGGTACGTGGACTCTCTAACACAAGAGATACATACAAATATCGGTTGTCGTATCGAGAAATTGAATTTGATTAACTTTGATTATATATTTATTTTTTCATTTTCATGTTATTTTTATAGCAATAATTGTTTATTCAGTAATCGATCACAATCCAATGAAGCGTGGTTTCCAAACGGTCGTTTATCAAAATTACGCGGGAGTTGTTAAGCCGCATAATTTTTGGCGCGAAACGTCAGGTCGGCCTCTAATTGGGAGCCGCGGTCGGTGCCCGATAAAGCTCGGTTTACACAGCGTTTTAATTAATGGAGGTTGACATGCCGACTTTTCAGGGTTGCCACTATAACACTTAAATTAAATAGGTACACCTACATGATAATAAAGTCCATGATTCCCACTGAACTTTTGTTCTGTCTGATTCAATCTAAAAATGTAAGAAGTAACGCCTTGCTTAAAACCTCGATGCGTGCAGTGGTGTTAATAAAATTTAATATATTCATTTTCGTCCCTACAACCCTGTCCCTGTGTAGGGATGAAAATTAATATTTTTTCTGTTAAGTAAGATATTTTTATACTGTTTTCAATAGAGCTCATTTTGGACCACCAGCTACGTGGGTATAAATATGAAGGCACATTTTCGCTAATGCGATAAAAGATGATTACAGACACATAGATCTACGTCATGTTGGCTTGGCTTTGCTAGCTAGCTAGGCTAGCTAGGTTACGCTAATGTAGGTTGATAAATCATGAATAAAAAGTTGTCAACATTTGTTTAAACCTACACCACACTCGTCCTCAAAGGAAAAAAATATTTAGGAACCTTTTAAAATTTTTGAAAAAAGAAAAATGAATTCATGATCGCATCACCGTTTTCCGCGGTGGCGAGCTGTCAAACACCGCCCGCAGTCAGTAGCAAGCGAGCGGGCGAACTTTTGGCGGGGGCGACGTTGGGGCGACGCAATAAAAACCTTATAAAATTTCTAATGGGAAAACGTACAGTGAGTTTTCGCTGTGAATTATGAATGGTAACGAGGTGCGCGTTCTCGTTCGTCCCCCTTTGTATTGAAACTGGAAGCAGTCACACTGCGCTCCAAGTTCTAACTTGTTTCTTTTGTAGATTGCGGTCGTGGTTTATGCGATGCGAAAAATAACATTGTTATACTTCGTCAGTTTTGAAATTCGAAGTTGCTTCTCTCTCGCCGCCGCGCCGCGCACCGCACCGTCTGAGTTTACGAGCGCGTTTTAATTGCATTCGTAGTAATTCGTATATTTTAATAAAGCACTTCGGTAGGCACTGATATTTAGGTAGGTACCACAACCTGTTTATTTTTCTAAGAAGACAAGTTTCGCAATGTCGACTGAGCGTCAACTCCTTTTTCGCTTATAATACAAAAAAAACGACGGTAACATTACATGCAGTGTATTTTTTATCTGATAGTTACCTATATGTCTCTCATTAATTTTATTAATGACTACAAATTTTTGCTTGTAATCAATTTAATAATAATGTAAAAATGGCTAAATGCCTATCAATCAATGCTCATCCATGAAAATTTCAGATAATTCTGCCAAATATACGACTAAACAACATTGAAAGACTTAAAAAACAAGACCGAGCCCGAGATGGTGTATACGATAGGATTTTCATTCGTAATTTAGTGGTGTGAGCGGGGCGTGTGAAAACGTGCAGTTTTACAGACTTAGTAACTGTCCCTTTTTTGTAGCCGCGCCCGCCGCGCCCGCGGGCCCAGTGTTATTCAAACTTGCACTCGTTTATCGGATTAAATGAAATTACTAAGTGCTAGATGGAGTTGAAGGGGATGTACCATCTCATAGATCTTTGTATGCTTTAAATATACGCATATTGGAATTTGTATTCACCATTGTGCTATTATTACTACGTATAGAGAAGCTCATAAGCAAAGGTTATGTCCCTTTTTTTAAGAGTCAACTGAAGTTCTCTTTGGCGCTGAAACAATAGTCCTCTAAGCAGACGGTAGAAACACGTCGCGCTATCAGAACACTGAGGAGTATTTTTCTCGCAAACACCGTGATTTGCACGGCGCTTACGCATTTCGTTCATCGTTCTACAACACAAGTATCAGTTTTTTTTTACTGTTTATACTTAGGCCTGTGTTTGACCACAATCTCACTATGGTAAGTGATGATGTGGTCATAGGTGGTAAGTACACAAAGCCTAGCCTAGTTGGCCTCACTTGAACGGAACATAGTTGTGATGTGTGGCGTCTTCTCTATCCGTAGATCATTAGTATTATAAAAATATTCATAATTTCTTCAATATTTCCCTATTATAGGTACTTACAAACTTCAGGTTTTCGTTCTCTTACAACGAAAACTAGACATAAAATACCTACTATATACCAAAAATGTTCCATAACTTAAACACGTAGAGAAGAGTTCATATTATCTGTAAGCCACTTACATTATGCAGACTGTACTTGTGCGGAGGAACGTTACGGAATCGCGGCGGAATTCGTTCAGGAACATCGCAGCTCGGCGCGTTTGAATAAAAGATGGCCAACACGTGTCTCTAATGCACTCATCAATTATTACGCGGCCGAGGCATTGCCGCACCCGTTTCTGAACTGAACTCACAGAATACTCTTTAAGTAGTAGATCAAGTAGAGGTTGTTGGGGCGGGGAGAAAGGGGCATGTTGGACTCGGTCTTTACCAATTTTTTACCGACTTTTCAAAAAAAAACTTTTTTTGTCTGGAAGGGTACACTTCCCGTTTGGTCCCATTGTCATCAAATCAGGATTTTATTACTTCTTAGTGTACTTTGAAGTCGGTTTAAGTTTTTTGTAAAACAGTCCAATTATTGACCAAAAGTTAGTAAGGATATCTGTATCCTGTATCGACTATTCGCCTCGGGGTTTCTTTTCCATATAATTGGTAGCTTTTTGTCTCAATTGGATTGCGAAAATAATTTAGTGTTCTCAGGATTTTGTCTACTCAGTTTTTTTTTCTTCCAGTATAATTTTAGTTTATCGAAGGATTTCTGCGCAGCGAACTTTGCGAAGTTCCTTGAAACAAATGAGGACCTACTGTTTAAATTACAAATATACTGTGGCATAAGAGAGCTTACTTTGTTATAACAAGAAACTGTATGAAGTTTACTTTCGAGTAGGTATTATTAGTAGTCAGGTCTTTTGTCTATCTGTCGACAAATCTTGCAGCTAAGGAATATCGCACAATGAGGAATTTTTGTGAAACCTTTATGCTCAAAATACCTGTCAAACTGTTGATAATTCGAAGAAATTTGAGTCTGAAGAGTATGTTTTGGCAGGTATTTTGACCATAGAGGTATCTTAAGAAAACTGCTCATTGAATTATTACATTCTTATTGTAAACCGAATCATAATTCGGTAAAACTGCCGGGATATTCCAAGAAGTGTCTAAATGAGTTTAGGTAGATAAATATAGAGACAGGGTACATACGAAGGATGATGTGATAGGTATTTTAGGGGTTATTTACACTGCTGTACTCACCGGAAATTCGCGAGAAACGCTGCGAGTGCTGAAAGGCCTACGCCCACCGCATATTTAGGGTTCAGTACCCAAAGGGTGTTAACGGGACCTTATTACTAAGCCTCCGCTGTCTATCCGTCTGTCTGTCCTTCAGTTGGCTGTACCTCATAAACCGTAATAGGTAGACTGTTGTAATTTTCACAGAATTTGTATTTTTATTACCGCTATAACAACAAATGATAAAAATGAAATAAAATTAAAGAAACGCATACAAGAAACGTCTTTAAAGAATCCATCGTGTGCGAATCCGACTCGCACTAGACCGGTTTCTTATAAAGCCACAGCAAATGATTCAGGTGACACCGAGAGAATGAGTACCGGTGCTGCATCGCGCCCCAAGCGGAACACTGCTCGCTGAAAAAAAAAAGAAAATTATCAAGCACAGTTACTAAACACACGCTACCATTAAGTGTTATTTTTCTTTACGGTGAATATCTTCTATTACCAAATAAGTAGGTATTGCTTTATTTATAAAATGCCCGCTACCAATTCGTTAGTTCAATTTGTCCGAATGCCAATATTAATAGGGTCTGGCGGAAACAAACCGTCGAATAAAGCAAACAAATAAGGCCTCGCCACGCTACTTATCAACTGTGAAACCCCGAGGAACTCCTAAAAGCACTACTGTGTTGACCCTATTACGTATTGTTATGGCAATTAAGTGAACACTGATATTTTCTATCGGCATTTTGAAGTGAAACTTAATTATTATTAGATTAAATCATGTTCAGCATTGGACATCTAGACTGAATATGATGATAATGCTGGCATCTGTTTAATACTGCAGTTACCTAGAAGGTTTAATTAAGTGCATGCGTAGCCTTTTTTATGTCAACAGGAAAGTACCGCAAGACTGTCATGTCAAGCAGGTACTATCTACTTCCACTTGATCCTCTTGATGCTAAGGCTTAGATCACAGAATAACTAGTAGTATTCTGTGTCATACTCATTACTGAGTGTACCTACTATAAGAATGAACGATAACTGATGGAAAAGAATAAAATAAAATCTTATACGAAAAAGCACATAGTGACGGCGGTTACCTACTCATTAGGTGCTACGTTCACCAAAACTAAAAAGTTATTGTTGTGTTACTAGATGTAGACGCTGAGTGGATAATTCAAACTCCCTCTGAACCCAAATAGCTTCAATTTCAATGGTGTTACCTAACTGTGTGTATAAACATCATCCAAATCTCACATTGACGTTACCAATTCCTATTGCCATGTACACGTAATAAGAGCCGGTATATTCGTTATCTTGCAGCTCGGTCTTAATCACGGTCTGGTGATCATTACTCAGGCACGGAGCGGTTAATTGCCACATTTGTAGGTTAAACTACCCGGCCTATGCCGCGCCGTAGTAGGCAACATGGTTCGACACCAACCTATATAATGGGTACCTTTTTAGGTTTTCATTAGAATGTAGAATTATGGTATACTAGCTTCTAGACTACAGTGCGGCCACCGAGAGAATGCGTTTCTGATACCTGTTAAAATTGGGTTATTCTCGGAAACCACTTATCGTATTGCGCTGGGACTTTCACAGGAAGATTCAGTATTTTCTTAGGCATAGCTTCTGTGATTTACCAATATTAGTTTCAGAAACGCATTCTCACGGCGGGCGGTCACACGCTTATGTTGCACATGTTACTGTTTTCCTTGGTTAAGAAGTAACATAACTTTCATCATCATCATCATCAGCCTATAATGTCCCACTGCTGAGCACAGGCCTCCTTTCACAAATGAGGGTGAAAGGGAATGGGCAGATACTCCACCACGCGTGCCCACTGCGGATCGGTGGAGGTAGGCTAGTTGTCAACCTACTGTTGGAGTTTTTAAGCAGCCTAGAAGGCCTCCAACTAGCTTAACGACTATCACAATTAAATTATAACCGGGACCAACGGCTTTACGTTCCTTCCGAACCACGCAAACGCTCGATTTGAAATACCATTAGGCGGTCACCCATGATACCGACCATGACGATGGTAGCTTAACTTGCCGATCGATTAAGAACGGCTCATCATAAATATGCGTGCCAAATACATTCAGCCCCATTATTCACAAACTTTCAAATGAATTGACCTTTTTTTGAATTACCTTGGAATTTTATTGGATACAGGCAGCCAAAATTACAATTCATAACCTTCTCTCGAACAGACAAGCAGTACGACAAACAATTATGCATTTTATAAATGTAGGAGTGATGGCCACCCATGTTCCATGGCTTTCATGGATGCTGGAGCCCTCGAGCATCCACGGAGTCGGCGCCCCTGTATTTTTGGTAGATCAGTGTATATACGTGGATTACGTAACTTTATTGCAATGAAATTCAGATTGAAATTACCTCTGAATCGGTAGAAATATTACAAAATCGGAAATGTTTCCACTGTTTGTATTTGCAATTATCAGAACGTAAAAAAGATACGAACGTAAAATATCAGAAAACCGATATTTTGAACCGATTTCAATTCTAAAATGACTGAAATTAAGTTACGTAATGGCCCCGCTGCAGGTAAAACTGCGGAGCGAAAACTTGTGATCTATCTATATGTTCATACAACATGTCATCGATGTTCTCCATAAATAAGGTTTTGTTCATAATGTAAAAAAAAAGATAAGTACCTAAAGAACAATCTGTTCTACAACACATTACCACCTTGTAAATTGTAGAGGTGGAAACCCCAGCCGGCGGAGATTGGCTCATTAATTTAACAGTGTGCAACACTTAAGCCAGGCGTGCCAACATTTTCGCAAATGAAGTGGCGGGAATACCTTACCATTATAAACTTTCAATTCGAACATTCCAATTTAGAGCTTACTCCGACACGATAAGACCATTTAATCTTGTTGTAGTGTTTAATTAAGTTTGTTTTTGAAGGGTAAATCTAAAGTACGAAGTATTGTTGCTATTGTGAACTCAGGTAGATACATTAGTAGGGAGCCCTTTCAGACTTTGATTTGTTTGGGTAATCTGTCGCTGAATATTACCTACTTAATTGTTCTGGTTAATTTGGAGCCCAAGTAGAAGTCTATAATAGAAGTCTTTGTTTCATGTCGTAATTAGGTCGATAATACCTCACTGTTTTATGAAGATGTTGGATTTAGTAACTAAAATAGAGTCCTGGGTCCTAGGAATGATCAGACGATACAGCCGATTGCTAATTTTATTAAGTTTTTATCGAAACAAATGATTGTGGGATAAAAAAGAAGCAAAATGCGGCGAGAATTCCATTGCTGAAATCTTGGGCCCAAGTCTGCTATTTCAATTGTGTTCCAATGATCTTTCAGTGGTGTCAAAATTGTGCCATAATGACACTTCTGTTAGTAAGTAGACTACCAAAACTGTAAAATGGCACAATTTTGACACCACTGAAAGTTCATTGGAACACAATTGAAATAGCAGATTTGGTCCCCTGGATACTTTTTTAACCTCAAAAGTCCGTACGATAGGTAAGTAGGTACTTTATTATCTTTTTTCTTTTATGAGTTATAATTTTTTTAATGTTGAAAGTCCTTAGTACCTACTTCTTGGTCCCTTATACCGACACTGAAACGCGTAAACAAAATCAGCTGTTCCATACAAAAAATCAGTACCTACTCAAAATGCATGGAAGCACTGTTTTTTTTCCATTAAATCAGTAAAGTTACTGAATAAACTGTTATTTTGGCACCAACTGCCATCAACAAAATACCCATATGTACTCATTTTATTCTGAATATAATTTATAGACATTTAAAATAAACGATCACACATAAAGGCAACACTTCCAGCACTCCTTAGAGATTTGCACGAACGGGGAATCGAATGCAACCCTCAACTAGTTATTCTTAATGACAGGCGTTTACAGCGCACACATATGGCAACTTTTGTCATTTCATAATAGGGTGTTTGTTCGTTTGTCATAATAGTAATTGTGATTAAATCTCATGTACTATTATTGTAAGTTAAACATCGAGTCCAAGTTTCTTTCTGTAAGACAGTCTTCAGCCTTGGCTATTGTAACTTTAAAGATAAACTTGTGTGACCACAATCTCATCTTGGTATGTGATGACCGAAGGTGGTAAGCGCATCATCTTGAGGGTGGTAGCCAGTCAGTCAGGTACTACAGAGTTCCCTACTACTGTGCTACGGTTTCCTCACGATGTCTTTACCGAAATCTCAAGTCACAGAAGTAAGAGGAACAAGTTAATTTTAGAATTCGAACCCTGAGCTTCGCCACGGGATTGTAAGGTTGGTAATAGATTTCGTTTTTTTTTTACAAGCTTTTTAATCTTTGTATTAACTTGCAATGTATGTATGTGTATGTACGTTCGGGTCAAATCTTGCAAGTCAAATTTCACCCAATACCAGTGGTTGGATTGACTTGATATTTGGTATAAATTAGTATATTGGACGATAATGCAAGTACAGTCAACAAAAAGAACAGTTAACAAAAAAAAAGCTTATATATTATGTATTAACAAAAAGTTATTTATTAATGGTCCAAGACGTAAGTATAGCTACGGAAAACAGTAAGCAGCAAAACTAAGAATCTGGAGCCAACATTAGAATAATAAATAAATACTTAAATAAAATAAATTACATTATATTTAGGAGTGAAAAACAAATATGAATTACAGTACCTTTAGTACATTTTGGTTTTACCAAGTTTTAAGTTCTTGACTTCTGAGGATCAAACATTATGTCAAAAGAATAATTAAGTAACATGTATCGATTGGACCCAATTATATTTTTATGCCTTTTGCGGTCGAGACCATGGGACCGTCGGGGTCCGAAGCTCGCCGTTTTGCTCGCACCTTGTCATCAAAATTGATCGAGACCTCCGGAGACCAGCGGGCGGGGAGCTTTTTCCGCCAACGCGTCAGCTTGGCTATCCAAAGAGGAAACGCTGCCAGCCTTCTGGGAACCTTGCCGTTAATCGGAAGCAGCGGCAGGCTTGAGGAAATTTTCTATATATAGATTGTATTTTGTACATATTTGTTGTAAATAAAGATTAATTATTAAGTAGCATAACACGTTCATTGTTATATGTTTGTAGCAAAATAGCACATTCTAAAAATGACATAAACGCATTAATTAAGCACGCTAATTAAGGTGCTCTGCGATTATTAAGCGACATTGTCTCGTTGGACAATTACTCCGGCAACAGCTATAAATTGAGCTGGGAATATTTAATAATAATTGGCTTCCCTTTGTTTAACAGCGGGCGGGGTGGGGGAGGTATACGCCTCGTTGTTTCACCCCCTGCGTACGGACAGCAAAACATATACTGACTATTTAAGCATGAAACTTACAATAAAACTGTCAAAACTTTTCCCCACGACGGAACAGTCATGCGTTTGGGCTAAGACAGACAGAGTTGGCGTTGGAACTGCATGCCAACTGCTCACCGACTGCAATCGGGCTGTAATGGTTTGCAATTTTCTTGCAGTCTTACTAACAGCATTCAAACTGCAAATTTGCAGTGGGAGTGCAGTTGAAATGCAGTCCGTCTGTCTAAGACCCTTAGAGACAGGTTCGTTGTTTTCTGCATAGTACAAGTGGAATAGATTCTTTAGTCTCATCACTATATTATTATGTGTAACACTTTTTAGAGTTAAATAAATTATTGTAATCTTTATGTCAGGCAGAGAGTTGATGGAACAAAAAAAAAAATCCTAGCTGAGTTTCTTGCCGGAGCCTTTCTTCTCATTTTAAATGTATTATTAACCATGTAAGGTATTAGGTACCTCATTTGAATAAACGAGTTTAATAAAGTCAATTTAATTTAAGAACAAAAGTATACAGAAAGGAATGACCCTCACTAAAAATAATAATATAAATAGGTAGCAGTTTATTTTGCTATCGGTACCGATCCACCCGATCTGGATACACAGTTAAGCCGGTTATGAACGGCCGGTAATGACGGTGTCATTTGCGCGGTGAATTATAATTGGCGCGATAACGCCCGCCGCGCAACCCACTCTGTAATGGACTAGTTAATATAACCCGCCTACGCTATATCTACCTACCATACTGCAGTCTATGGTTGATGAGGTTTTTTTAGTCACTTGATCTATGGCTTATTAGGTGTAGGAGGTTTTCCGGCGTAGTCAAGTATATTGTCAAACTTTAGATGGTCGGTGGTCGTGAAAGAATCCGAGGTCTGTGATAGTAATATAGTATCAAGGAAACCCTGGAGGTCTAATCAAACAGCGATACAAACTTGATTGAAACTTGCGCACAAAATTGACGAGACATACATTTTGTTAAATTCTATGTGTTGATATTTTAAAACGACCATTGAAATGTTGTGTAACGTTTTTCGGAGTACGTACAAATCAGGCTTCCGTGTCCACGGATAAAAAAAAAATGGACAATTTTCAAAAGTAAGTTGGTAGCTCCATGTGTGGTTGCTCCACTCCAATAATAGCACCTCTCTCACCTGGCTAGATAAGTTTGTGGGACTATACTACAAAGTGTATTCGAAATTCAAAATCATAAAAAATTGCAATATTGCAATAAATAATGTTGGTAGTACAATAATCGAATCACATTATGCGAGGGTAGTGCGTGCCCACTTCCCAAGGGAATCGAGTCGCATCGATTGCTTACTCGAATAACTATTTGACTCGGTCCGGTCGCAAACCGATCCGAGTCGAGTGTTTGGTTAGCCCATGGTAAAGGAGTGTAATTGAAGATGTACGCTTTTTATTTGATTTGGTTAGTTGTTGGTATAGGAAAATTGGTTTTTAAACTGGGTTTCATATCCATGTAAATTCTTGTAGGTAGTTGATGGATGTTTAATACACCTTTTAAATTTAGCTGGTATCTAAATTCTGATACCGTTTAATTTAAATGTCTTAATTTTAACAGCATTTTAGTTGGATTCAACTTCTCTAGTGATTCTTTTCTAGTCCCTGGGAAAATGAGATTACAAATGTTATATGTAAACATTTTGTGTAATGAAATTCAAGTAGTTTTTAACAGCAAAGTTATGAAAGCTCGCAGCGTGAACTGCATAGCAGTGCCAGATTAGGCATAAGCATTAGCAAATGTTACGGGCTAGAAACCGCGTATCCACGCACAAAAAAGAAACAGTAAAACATGGGATGATTACACAGAAATCTTTTTTTTTTTAATCCATTTATAATTTTATACCAATTATCAACCTGTTAATTGCGTAACCAAAAATACCTACCGTAAATAACGTAAATATTTTTTTTATAATATAAAATAATAATATTAAAAAACCGGAAGTAAAATGAACTTTATACACTGGAGTAAATTTTGCAAGCCTATATAATGCGCTGGAATAATGTCATTAGAAATTCTAAAAAGTTTTATTAAAAAAACCTTTATCTTTTTAGAATACGTACGTGCATATGTATGTAGTGAGTAGGTGTAGGTACAAATACTTATCTAACGGTCTAAAGGTTCGCAGCAAAAGATGCAAGGGTGTAGGGAGAAGGATCCTGTTAAAACGTTAATCGAATCTGGACGTAATGGGATTTCTTTCTTGAGGGGCGCATTGCTAAAGGATTAATTTATATCAATTTAAATGGGGCCGTTGTATAGAGGTTGATGTTCTTTTTTTATTGTGAAAATGTTTTTATTCTTTTTACAAAAATGTTCCGTATAGTAACTTAGTAAGTAGGTATGTAAGTAAGTATTGAATAACTACCGTAAAATGTTGTAGTTAGTAACTTATATGTACAAAGGTGGATCATCATATAATTGTAAGTACCTAATATAATTTTACTTATATTATGTTGTCAGTTGAGAATTTTTCAATCGCTAGATAACCTCAAATTACCAATTCATCCATAGATTTAGAATTTTCTAGTATTCATCTGATAAAATTACATTTCATATATAGTGTCAAAATATCAATCGTCAATCTCAAAATAAAGGATAGATCGAATATAAATTCGGACGTAAAAATATCCTTCATCATCATCAGTATATCTATCTATAATGTCCCACTGCTGAGCACAGGCGACCTTTCACAAATAAGGGTGAAAAGGAATGGCCAATACTCCACCACACCTGCCCACTGCGGATTGTTGAAGATAGGCTAGTGGTCAACCTACTGTTGGAGTTTTCATGCCGCCTAGGAGGCTGAACTAGCTTAACCTACCACAATTACCTAATTGATAACGGCTTTACGAAGTACTTAAAAGCCTTCTGAAGTACGGAAATACAAAAAACGTATCCAACGAAAAATTCTATAAAAATCTCAAAGAACGTTAAAACGTTGTCGCGGTACACATTTTCAGGACCGTCCACGTTTTTATCAAAGCTGGAAGTAGAGCAGCCTGTACACCGCTCCGGGGTCGCTCTAATCCTTTGCGTTTGTTTGTGCCGCCGGTAATGTATGTGGGAGCGGTCACATGCGGACGAATTAAAAACCTGACAAGTGCTATCAGTTTAGTGCGTTCATATTGCGATAGATGGCGTCATACAATGAGAATGCGCCATGAAAATATGTTGACCCCGTGATTTCCCAGGATAAAAACTATCGTTTGATATACCTGGGTGGCAACTTTCATCACAATTAGGTTTGCCGTTGAAGCGTGTTAAGATAATAGGGTTGAGGTCGAGAACATGGGTACCTGGGGGTCCGAAGCTCACCGGTTTGCTCGCACATTATTGTCAAATCTCATCGAGATCTTGTGACCCGGGCGGGGCTTTTTCAATTTTACGCTCTAACCCCCTTATTAATAAATAAGGTGTAAGTCAGTCTTGTAATACCCAGGTATGAAGATAGCCCCAGCCCTTTTTGTTTATGTGACATTAGAAAGTGACGGATATATTTTTAACATTTATTAATAAGGGGGTAAACTTGGATTACGAAATCCAACCACCGAAATTTAGCCTTAGGTATAATTTGTAGTAACACAGCATAACCTCAACCTAATTCCACCATCCCCATTCTTACACCGTACCACAAGACGCCGGGAAACGTTTCACCCATACGTTGTTGACATACCTACATCAAATTGCATCCTCATTTATAATGCGGACAGCAAGGGAGTATGTATGTATGTAAACGTTTATTAATTATACTTTTAATTTTTTAATTACATATTTACTCTGCCAAACTGCATAACAGTGGAACTTGCTTCCGGCGTCTGTTTCCTGACTCTTACAATCTAGGGACTATCACGGCCAGATTGAATAATTTCCTTCTGGGTAAGCGTGTTCCATCTTAGGCTCCGTCTTCATCCCTTATGGGCGGGTCAGTGGCGAAAGGCAAGGAAATTTAGTTGCAAAAAAAAATATGAACTGAGAATTAACATTCACTAATAATATAATATTATCGTTATATTATCGTTTATCACAATAGCGGCACAGTTAACAAGCTGTAAGCTGCAGTTGTATTTTTACTCATTCAGCATCGATGCGGTGCGCTTACAAAGCGTCCAATCTAGGAGCTTAGAGGCAATCGTACCTGCCTAGGTACTCAAGCTATTTATACCTTAAAATTGTTTAGTGAATAGGTACATAATGTGAAGAAACTGCGTACAATGAAAAGTTATTAGCGACTTGGAAAGATAGATAAGTAAGACTAAGAATGATTAATTTTATGTTGTGTTCCTGCGCGTGAGTACGGTACGGTCGCTGAGCTCATTGGGGAGGTGTGAAGGATCGGTAACGCGTCTACAGAAATCGTTTACCATCAGGCAAACCGCTTATTTACAGACTTCGTGGTGTAAAAAAAAGCTTGGAAGCAGTGCAGCACCCGAAAATAAAGTACATAAAAGTATTGTTTTTAGTTTACGGCGATGGAAGGGTACTTTTTAGTACCCATTGGCTGGCTATCACCCTTAAGTTGAGAATTTATCGCCAAGCACCTACGGAGTGTTCCCCGACAGTTGCACTTGAGAGCCTGTTGCCTATGGGCTTTGGTCGGTGACACAGCTTCCCCCATATATATATGTATATATATATATATATTTAAAGATATGTATATATTATATTATATTATATATATATTATATATTATATTATGTTTTGAAGCAAGTTTAGTAAAACCATACACATATCACTTTCCAACGTCATATAAAAAAAAAGGTTATCTCTTAAGGTTATTAAACGATGTTTTGTAATAAGGTTGCTTTTTTTATACTACTAAGTCGGTAAACAAGCAGACAGCCCGCCTGATGGGAAGCGGTTACCGTAGCCATATGGACGCTTGCAATACAAGAAGCATCGCTCACGCCACAATATCAACCTTTCCCTCCTCCCCTATGAGCTCAGGCGACCTTACTCACGCGCAGCAACACAACTTTACAGAACATAAAGTTATTTGGCTGCGGCATTCTGTAAGGTGGAGGTACTTCTCCAGTCGAGCTGCTCTTTTAGCGAATAAACGCTTTGCTCTACCTCTCTCAATGCTAATGATTATTGGTGACGGTAGCCATACCATCAGGTCACCTGTCTCATTATCAACCTTTTGACATACCAAATAAACTGTAGTCTGTAATCTACGACATAAAAATAACTATTAATAAACATTAGTAATACAAATAAAATTGAGTACAATATTTAAATGATCAATCACTAACTCGCAAAATTCACCATGCAAACTGTTGCAACAAACTGTATCGGTATTTGAAAACTAAAACAACACTTATTTACAAAACGCTGATTTCCATACCATTTCCAATCGCGTTTGGGTGTGGGTGCAAATATTAAAACCAGTAGATAAATCACTAGATTTTTTAAATTTTCCAATTGTTAACACTACAGAGAACAAAATAAGTCTTTACTGCAACTCTTATGGTAGCTTTTTGTATTACTGTTATAGAGAGGAAAATTGTATTCGTAGTGGTACCGTTAGCAGTGGTAGTGACCGTAGCACATAATCAACTCGTAGCGCTACGCCGTAGTCAAAACTGTAGTCCGTAGCTTTAGGCAATAAAAGTAGCGCGTATCTAGGTAAATATCCGTAATGTACATTATTATTACACAGATTTAGTTCGTGAAAGCTTAAAAATTACTATAATAAAAATTGTGTATGCTCAATGGTCACTTACATGGAGAGTTGCAGGCAACGTAACAATATCCTTAGTAAAATAATTCATATTTATATATTTGGTCTGATTATGAAATGAAATGTAAAATTTATTCGCAGGGAGTATCAATCTCACAATTTAAAATCGGTAATGGCTATTTGTATTATGATAGTGATAAACTAACAGTACCCACCATTACTTGGATAAATTATATGCAAGCTTCCACTTTGTAAAATTTTATCAAAATTCATTCTGTTAGTCAGACGGTAGGTTAAGCTATGAAAACGCAGCAAACAGTAGGACAAAAAACTAAAGTCGTACTTTTTCTTCTTCTTATTTTTAATTTTGGCAACCAAGCCCAAATTAGGGCTCATTTCTGCCAGTGTCGAGTTATATTATAGTTTCCAGTCACAATAAATCACTTCACATTATAGTCCTCAGTCAGTCACCGTCCAAAAAAGTCATGTTTTACTACAATGGTGGTCATTGTACTAAAACTCTTCACGGACATTTTGAGACAACTTGAAAAGTCACTATACACATAATTCATTTCATTTCACTTCACTGGTGCACATGGATGATCTTTATTGGGTAAAATACCACCAAAAATACACAATAAAACTCAAAATACACAAATTTATGAAAATAAAAATGAAAACGCTACGTCACTCTGCAAGTTCTCGCCAAAAAGTCGAAAGTCGTACTTGTTACGCAGACAATGTTGGCGAATCTTGTGAACAAAGCAATAAGTATTTGTTTAAATAGGTTCTAATTAGAGCGCGGTTACGACAATTCAGTCGATTTGAGCTCTCGTAAAAATATCGAATGACATGCGAATTGCACACTGCGCCAGTAAAACTGAACTGGCTGGTGAAATATTCACATGTAGTTATTCCGTGCGGCTGCCCACGGATCACCTTTGCAGATTAAACTATTAACAAAATGGTATCGTCGAGTTTTTTCAACCGAATACCAAATTCGTATAACGTTTACTGATACGTTTCAGTTCGTGTGTTGTTTAATGTCTGAGTGTGTTAGGTGTTATGGTGCGTCCATGCTTGGCGAACCGAACACGAGCCGAGCCACGAACGAGCACACTGCGAGCACGATTCGCGTAGCGTGGACCGGCTTGCGAGCCTCGAACGAGCATTCGTAGCGTGCTCGACTGCGCTCCGCCCGATTGTCATCGCGGTCGTAGGCACGATAAGTACGTCCACGCTTGAAATCGCGAGCAACAAACGAATCCTGTTCGTTCGAGGCTCAGCTCGTGCTCGTTTCGCGTAGCATGGACGCACCATTAGGTTAGGTTTTTTATACGGTCTTTCGCTATCTCTTTTTATAATATTACCATAGATTTTGGAAACGCTTAAGCAAGTAAATGTGGTACAGATATTCCCAAAAGCCATGGACGAAACTACCTGATATCCGCCATGACAGTTCTGCTAGTGGTTGCTGAGCAACGTGGTTAATTGGCGGGAAATCGGTGAATGGATTTAACACACGAGACTGGTTCCAGAAATTGCATTAATTTGTATTGATACGAGCGAATGTGAAGTGAACATACGTAGGTGACATAATCCACCTTATTATTAGAAATATTATGTATGTTTGCTATGAACCTTTGATTAATGATATATCCAGATTGAGCTTCAAAGCTGTTCAAGCGTCAATAAAATAGCCTCAATTGTTAGGGGCTAAAAAAAAATAAAGATGACTAAAAATGCTTTTCTCCCGATTTCAATTGGAATAGTTCAACAACTGCTATAATTATGAACGTCTCTATAACAAGCAGAATGACGCAGAGCAGCGTAAAACGTACTTGTCGCCTGTCATGTACCTAAACAAACCTAAAAAAGTTTACTTGTTTTATATAGTCCTGTAGTATAGCGCCGCTCTTTCTAGGTATATCTATTTCTATGTTGTCAACAGTACGTCAGTACTAAATGAAAAGTAGAAAATAAATATACAACTGAGGTGAAATACAAGTCTATTATAAAACCGGCCACGTACGAGTAGGACTCGCACACGGAGGGTTCCGTACAATAATCGTAAATTGACTGTGAAAAGAATAGTAGGCACAACAAAAAAAAACATCGAAAGAAGACGTTTCTTGTATGGGAACCCCCTTTAATTGTAAATTTTATTAAATTTTTTTGTTGTCATAGCGGCAATAGAAATACATATTCGAAAATTTCCTATTACGGTTCAGGAGATATAGCCCACTAACAGACAGACGACGGACGGACAGCGGAGTCTTATGAACTTTGGGTACGGAACCCTAAAAAGTAACCTAGTTGTAGCCGCCACGTGCACCTTTCATTATAAACACGTGCTTAAAAATTACCAAACATTATTCAGGTGACAGACTTTAATAGGGGAGTTCCCGAAACACCTGTGTAATCTTATCAATGTAGAGTCAATGACTTAGAATGTTTAAATTGGATTTTAAAATGGTGGGCCATTTTGGAAAGCTGGCAAGGATTAATGGCGTCTTTTCATATGTATCATATTGCTATTTTTAGGACCAGAGAACTATTCTGCAAGTCTGTCCTCACTGTTGAAATATTGCAGAGTGAAGAGTTAATCTATTTAGTGACTAATTATTGGCTTTACGCAAACATGTAAATTGGTATCGTTTTTAATCTAGGTATACTAGCGGAAGTTTTATTGTTTGTTTTTTGAAACAGGATTAAGTATAGAACTACCAGTCGGATTTAAAAAATACTTTCACTCATAGGAAGCTAGATTATCCCTGGGTATTATAGGCTACTTTTCATCCCGGGAATGCGAGTGAAACCGAGGGGGACAGCTAGTTTATGGTACGCATGGCATTTATTTATTGAAGATTGAGAAAATTCGACATGTTAGTACCTAATAAATAGCGACATTTTATTTCATAGGATTAATCAGCAAATAAATATACACAAAACAGTTGGATGACACGAATTGGGCCCTTTGTAAGAAATAATCAGCGCTAACAGGTGGGCCCCGCAATAAATCAATGCTGTAGGGCCTGGGGGCCTTTGTCGGACATACTCGTAATGATCTTATTAATGTCATTGTATTTGATACTGGAAATAAAACTATTGAAGTAATATAGGCTATATCTAAAAACAAAAACCTATCGCAATTAATAACTAAGATAGTAGATACCTATTTTCAAAAATTATATTATAAGTAGGATCACCTCCCTTCGCTCTTCTGATTTTTAACAGATTAAAAAGAGTACTGAAATTTAATGTAAGTAAATTTTTGAGCCTTGTTTTTTCTTTCATGCACATGCTGGTGATGACAGCAAATCTGGCATTATTGATGTATTTATTGATAACGTAAGTCACAATACTTTGTAAAGTATATTATGTAGCAAATGCACAGTACTTTACGAGAGAGCACCTCTATCTAAAGCAGGGGAATGACAAGCGAACACTGGTTGCGCCGCCACCTCATTGATTCCGCTAATCCTGCGGGATTCCTTAATGGGAATGTTCAATGCGGGAGAAAATTGCATAGCCACGTGCCCTGCGCTCCTCCATTCAACTTATGTAATGAGCACCATATTTCAAGATGTTACAAGGACTTACAGACTGGTTTAATGTCGTAGGTATGTTACTTACAAGGTTGCAGAGTACCGGGATCGCTGTAATACGCCGCTTGAGCTTAGAAAAATAAAAGATGTCTGTTTAAAATTCGAACTAACCTCTACGCTCCCAAAGTGAAAAAAAAAAGATTTTACTTAATGTCTTCATGAAATTTTAAATGTAGAACACGACTGAACGAGGCTCCGAAATCACAATAAAGAGGTTTTATAATGTTCTTAAAATGTATTTGCTGTTTCGATATTTGAAATTAGATTGTTTAAAAAGACATTAGGATATGTGGATATAATAGTAAAAACTATGTAACCGAGTATCGCGGCTCGTTATCGCAATACAGCGCTATAAAAGACCCTATTATGTCAAGTGACAGTTGGGAGCGCTCCCAAAGGAGCGTTATTTTACTTTACTTGATTTATCGCCTATTTGGGACCGCGAGGTGTTGTTTTTGCCAGTTCTGTTACACGCTGATAATTAGCGAAATGCTGTTGGTTGCGATCGAACTGTTAGACTATCTATAAAGTTTTTATTTTAATACTATCAAAAACGATTCTTTCTAGTTTTTATTAGTGTATGCGCAAAAGATTTACGTTTTTTATGTAGTTTATTTATAGGCAACAATAATATTGTATAGTCAATAGTTAAATGACCATTTGTCATGTGTAATTGCACATTAATTGATACAATACTAAATTGATATATTTACGATCAAAAATTTAAACATGAATGCGTCTACTGACGCGTATCCGATTTCTCATTATTCGAAATTTGAATAGAGACGTCAAAACCGCGGCGTCAGCTAACAAAATGCAAATTTGGAATGTGCATTAGCGACAAATCGTTTATTTAAATTTTACACGCAGTTGACTCTGAATGAAGAAATCTGTCGTACGAAATGAAATTATAAAATTATCCCTGTTTGTCTAGTCCGGGACACAATGGCGGGCCAGTATAAATTTTCTACGCTATTTAACAATTATATTTAACAATAATTTGGATACGTACACGTGGTTGTGTTCAAGTTAATTTACATAATTCCTTTTATTGTTGGAAATTACGATTATACCGTATGACGCGCTAAATTGACATAATCACATTTTGTTAACCCGATATTGAAAGTTTAACTTAACGAAATAAATCTTATTATCAATCCAATATTGCAGATTTTTGTTTCCCTTAAGAAATTATGATTGCCGTAAAAAATCCTATCATATAACAATAAAATTATCTAGATACGTCACCTATACCTGCCTATACGTATCCTTCACAAATTATCCAATCAATCATTTGTGAACGCATCCAAACATTTGCGGCAACATATCGTCTTCCAAAACACTTCATGGGATTTTGGTCTTTATTTTTCATTTGTCATAGAAGCGTTGAGTTAGAAAATTGCTTACACAATTTTATGATGGTGAAATATGTATTTTATTTCGCACCAAAATGTCGATGCTAGCAACGTGGCGCCCCCTAGAGGCTTTATTAGCGTCGGCGACCCACCCATTATACATTTTTAAACCGTATCCATATAAATTAATGTCAATATCACCCTAGCGTAGTATCAATCTCGCGCGAAGTTGTTCGCGGATTATGTTACAAATAATATCATTTTGTACGGTGATTCGTTCTGAATGGTGCTACCTACGGGTTTTACCGTATAGTCCGACTGCGTAGTCTTGATATTGCGTTTTAATTTTGGACATTATAATGGTCAGTTTTGTTTTAAAATTCGAGATGTAGCTCTAGCCCTTTAAATTTAAATAGCTACTTCATTTTTTAACCTATTGGTGGTAGCTAATTATGTTACGTGTGACTTAATTATGTAGTACACGGCATGAAGTTAGCAAACTTCGCCGTGAAATAGTGGTCACGCACGAGTACTATTTTATAGCACGTGTAAAATAAACCCACACTTGGGTCCGCTTTTCCATGTTATGATGGACTACTTAAGTCACAGAGAACCGTGACCTGAGTGTTTGCACAGGTCACACAGTGCTATAAAGATAGTTTCAGTAGTTTTACTTAACGAAGATTTAGAGAGCCTTAAAACAGCCTATACAAACTAACTGCCTTATGTAGTCAACAGTGGCATTTCAATACTTGGCCATTATCATCGTCCCACCTGTCAACACTTGAGAGTAATCGCCGTGTATGATCTTTTGACCTATCCAGGAGTCTTTTACAACAAAATCTAATAATAAGATCAATACTGTCCGTCCGCAGTTTATGGCCCATAACGAAGTGCTCCCCTAAACGAGGGTTGCCAGTTTACTGTTTCTTTATTCCATTATGTTTTAAAGAGAATGTCATAGCTATCGTCCGAATGCAGCGAGAAACGCACTCGAATCAAAACCGAATTAAGAAAAGGGCGAACAATAGCAATTCGAAATTGTAATCGCGAACGCTGCTAATTACAGCCAATGGGTGCTCAAATTGTTTTAATTGGTTGTCAAGTTGTCAGCTTCCAATTTTGAAATTGGAATGAAATGTGTAATAAGGTAGCAAATTATTACGACGTGAGTTTGGAACTCCGTGGCTGTTTGTGGTGGTTATTTCCAGGATTTTCTGATAGTGTTGATATTTTCAGGTTGAACAGAAAACAAGTTTTATTTTCATAAGCTTTTAGGTAAGACTATCCACCCAGTCCAGCAAGAAAATATTATATAGTTAGTGTAAAAAAACTACTGACTCGGGACTTGAAAAACTAAATGCATTTTAGAAGAATTGCACTATGGTGTGGAGATTTGGGGATCAAGAGCCAGTCTCTGGATATTTCAATCTACCTATTTCAAATCGATAGCATTCAGCTGAAATATGACACTGACAGACGGACGGAGTCGCACCTAAGGGTTTATATTTATCTTTTTAGTACGGACCCTAAAAATTAAATAAACTCTATCTCAACCACTGCAAAGTTAGCTTGCTCAGAATCTACAATTATCTGTCAAGCAAGCACGAATAGAGCCAGTAGCATAATATTTTTGTAGTTGTCTAAAAGTGATAGCGACACAATATCATAACACATCAAATAAATAATCATTATCAGATCGGCTACCACAAATATGATTTCTATAACAGACACAAAACAAAATTATTTAGGGGACACACTGACAAAAAGCGACCTAATCAAATATACAGGGGAGAGCACCCTTATCCCTCAGCTATCTGTCGACGCAATCTTAGACCAAATTGTGATTTGATACCTTGTATCATCGTCCGATCACCCCAGTGTTGCCATGATAATAATCTTTTATAATTTTGTCATCTGGTGTATCTATAAATAGGGATATTTGGTTACATATTTCAGTTAGTCATGTTTATTTTTAACCACATTTATTGATATAAAGATTTAATTATTTAAAAAGTTATTTATCATATTTATTTCATATTTCTTCAGATTTAGTATCATGTGTGTAAAATAAAAAATAGTGGTAGCCACAAGGAAATTTCTATACTACAGGTTGGAAATAAGAGGGGTCAGTGAGAGCAGCTTTATACCCGCTAATATGGTCTTAGCAGACTATTAACAGACCTTCATCTTTGAGTTATTAAATTAAAAATATAAAAAAAGTCTGCGAGAGAACGGCGATTTTCAAAAAAATCTTAATCGATCCTTTTTTCGACAAGGTGCAAAAGGCTTTATGAAGCCAAGTTAGGTTAGGGTACTAGAAATGTCACAAATCGAAAAAACCGATACTATTGTCAGGAAAATGAATGTGAAAAGCAATAAGACTCAAAAATTAAGGGACTGTCTCCTACGACCATATTCAGGTGGCTAACCCTTAAAGATAATTTGCCCTTACTGACCCGTCTAAAATTTCCATCCTGTTTATTATTATGAAAAAATAGACATTGAAATAAATTGCAAGTTATTATTTTTAATCAAGAGTTTTTTTTAGTGTGCAGCTTGAGACGGAAAATTTTTTTTTTTTTTCAAGTTTTATTGATTTTTATTTTTTACCTTCATAGAACAACATGGCTACATATTTCAGTGATATGGCGACCGTAGTAGTTAATTTGGCATATTGTGGAATTGATACTTTTTGTTTAAAATTAACTATTTTTGTATATTCAGTAAAATATATACCAAATGAACCAATACCTACGTATATTGTTCTATGAAGGTAAGAATCACAAAAAAAATACAAATTATATTATCTATTAATGATTATATTATTATCCAAAGCAAAACTTTATTGCTGAAAGCTATAAAACATCATTTAATTATATCCGTGGGAACATAAACGATTGATACATCAAAACCTATTTTTAATAAAGATAAATCTGATTCGACCACATCTTTTTATCCCTTGGCATTATACCATGCAGTCATAGGCCTATTAGATTAAAACGTTACATCGCGGCACGTGTCACGCATGCGTCGCGCGCAAACTTTGACAGCTAAATAAACATGGCTGCCGATAGCGGAATCAAATCTTTATTAATATTATATCAGCAAACACATTGTTCTTTGTGTAAGGCATTGTGCAAATATAATTCTAGTAATTGGTCCTGTTTTACTCCCCTATTATTTTATTTAGATTTTAAGTAAAACGTCGAGTAGTTGTTTACCGTAGGGGAGAAATGATTTCTTGTGTACATATTGGTTAAGTTTTTTCGATAATTAATAAGGGATTCGGATGGATTACAAATTGGAGTTTAATTTATCAAGCTACGCAGTCAAGGAGATTGATTATTCTGTCAAGTAACTTACATAGAGAATAATATCAACATTTTTGATCATTATGCATTGAGTAAAAATAAAGGAAAATAAAAACCCCCATTTCGGCCCCTTGTCAGCCCCTTTTGCAAAGAAAGTAAAAAAATTGTTTCATTTGCAATATCAAATCAATTACATCAGTGGTTTCTGAAATATACCGCTGTGACAGACGGACAGACAGATAGATGGTCGGAGTCGCTCCATAAGGTTTCCTTTTTTAGCTTTTTGGTTCAGAACCCTAATCACAGTTTCTCTTAAACAGACATCACAACAACGTCGAAAAATTGCATTCTTCCAGGGTTTGTTGACATTTTGTAATTTTTTTTTCATAATAGAAGATATATAGGTAAGTATTCTAAGGATATTTCCACTATCTCTTGAGTTACAGCACTAACAGACTGTCGGAATTTGTCGGATAGACATACAGACAAATGGTGTAGGCTTCGTAATATCTGGTAAAACTGTGGTAATATGGTCCCATTGGCCATTGCATTGGGTAGTGAACCCTAAAACGCACAGCGCAAACTATCATAAAACTATTTTCTTAATTATAAACGCATAAATTTATATCTCAAACAGAATTAATGATAACATCTAACTATACAAACATTTAGGAGTAAAATCCATCTAAAATACAGCCAAATATTCCGGGGAACGCGATATTTACCCGTTAGTCGAGTAGGTAAGGCTATTAATTTACATACTAATTTATCTTGTAATTAAGTATGCCGCAAATTGCTATCTCAGCCCTTCATAATCCTTTCGCGCTGTTGCTTTGTAGCTCCCTAATTGTTGATGTTAGTGTGGATATGGCTACCATTTTGACTTATTTTTAACCGACATTAGAAAAAGGAGGAAGTTCTCAATTCGGTTGTATTTTTAGGGTTCCGTAGCCAAATGGCAAAAAACGGAACCCTCATGGATTCGTCATGTCTGTCTGTCTGTCTGTCCATCCGTATGTCACAGCCACTTTTTCCGAAACTATGAGAACAGTTGAAACTTGGTAAGTAGATATATTCTGTGAACCGCATTAAGATTTTAACACAAAAATAGAAACAAAAACAATAAATGTTGGGGGTTCCCCATGCTTAGAACCGAAACTCTTATTGTTTTTAATAAATATGTGTCTATGGATAGGTCTTCAAAAATGATATTGATGCTCAAGCGCCAGGATCCCGATGCTTTTATTGATGTTCAAAGAAGTTTTCATTTCGGCCGCTATTGGAGTTTTTTTTAATATATATATAATCATTAGCAAATACGTTCAGTAAGCAATTATTTAAAACTATTCCAACATCAAAACCAATAGCACTAGTTTTATTAGTTGTTTTTAACCTACTTCAAAAAAAGGAGGAAGTTCTCAATTCGGTTATATGTTTTTTTTTTTTTTTTTTTTATGTTTGTTACCTCATATCTCCGTCATTTATTAACCGATTTTGAAAATTATTTTTTTGTCTGGAAGGGTACACTTCCCGTTTGGCCCCATTGTCATCAAATCAGGATTTGAATACTTTTTAGTGTACTTTGAAGTCGGTTTAAGTTTTTTGTAAAACAGTCCAATTATTGAAATATATAATACTTACATATCTGTGTTAACGGGCTCCATATTAAGATAACGCATGACAGTAACTAAATACAGCAGATATGTTATATCTATATTTGCTTCTAAATTTTACATAGTGTTTCTGTTAACCACAGAGTACTTTTTTGTTTATATTGCCGCTGATCACGCGGACCGAAAGCGTGCAAGAGCAGGACATTTCAAAAAATATTTTTAAGAGCATAGCGTTTATTCGCTCAAAGAGCAGCTCGACTGTGGAAGTGGAAGGGGAAGACCTTACAGAATACCGCAGCCAAATAACTTTATGTTGCGTAAAGTTGTGTTCCTGCGCGTGAGTAAGGTTGCCAGAGCTCATAGGGGAGGGGGGATAGGTCGATAACGCGTGAGCGATGCTTCGTGTGTTGTAAGCGTCTATATGGCTACGGTAACCGCTTACCATCGGGCGGGTCGTATGCTTGTTTATCGACTAAGTTGTATAAAAAAATAAAAAAACTCATTTGAGTGTTACTCTCCGTGGAAATCTATATGCTAATGTTAAAACTGTGACTATTGTCTGTTCCCTTTATAGTCAGTATGTTTCGCTTAACATCGTGATGTACAAATATTTATTGTTATTAGTGGCGCCATCGAACGAGTTTTTTTTATTCAACCTTCGATAAAATATACACGTTTCAACATACAAGACGCCATCTACCGTGATATATGAAATGTTCTAATATGAAACGAACAAAGTCACTTTTTAAAATAATTATTACCTAGGTTAAATTTAAGTATTTTATTTCTTTGGCAATAACAATATATTTTCAAAAAAAGAAAATAACTGAAATTCCTCGTCAAAATAAGATTAAGGATTCTTCCTAAGAGATTTTCATAAAAAACTAGCTTAAGAGATCTGGAGTAATATTATCAATTTCCTAACCTAATCCAGTTATTTTTATGTTTTCCATGTCCGTATCCCCATGAATCGTTCTCGCACCCTGCGGCTGGTGTTGACACGTAGCCGACAGACAGGGATTAAGGTTATCTGCATCACAAAGCCGGGCCTGCACCGTGGAATTGCGTTACGATTGCTAGACAGCTCGACCAACTTGCCGTTACCTTGGTAAACCTTGGTTTATCAGGTTATTTGATACCTGTTTTTAGATGAAAAGGTCTGGTGTTTTTATTTCTTGTATATTTTGGAGAACATTCTTAGTTTTTGTTCCTGTTATAGCTTAAATATTGTTATTTATCGGCTAACAAGATTACAGGGTCACGTTAGATAAAGTTATATTCGTCTTTGCTTGAATCGAGAAATAAACTTAATACCACCGACCATTGTTGTGTGCAATGCGATAAGGCACTTCCGGGTGATGAAGAGGATGATGAATAATAATTTATTCAATAATTCAAAATTCAAAATCATTTATTCAAATAGACCTTCGAAGGCACTTATGAAGTCTGACTCTAATACTCTAATACCGGTTCGGTAGGTTGCTGAGAAGAGCCGGCAATAAAATCAGCAATTACTCTTTTCAAAACAAGCTTAGATTCATTACATAATATTTACATTCTAATTGCACTGAACAAATGCTAAGATAATTATATAGAAGACTGGATGTCCAATAATATGTCTACGTTTCCAGGATAAAATGAAGCCAAAGTCAAATTTATTCAGTTTGGTAGAGAAACTCAGAAGGTCAAAGTTATTGTTTTTTTTTATAATTTTGGAAAATCTTTCCAAATCTTCAGCATCTGTCCATAGATTGAGGTTCAATCCTTTGAGTTTCGGTTAAAAAATAACAAATAATTTCTTTTGTTATAAAAGTCCACGCTGATTTAGGTGATGATAGCTCAGTGGCAGTGACGTCGATACCGAGACGAAGGTTTCGGGTTTGAATCCTACGATGAGCTAGAGTTTTCGGTGAAGGAAAACATCGTGAGGAAACCATAGCACGGTAGCAGGGTACTTTGTAGTACTCACCTGGCTACCACCCTCAAGTAGAAAATCTGTCACCAAGCAACTATCGTTGCGTTGCCGCAGCTACAATTGATAGCCAGTTCCTTCTAGGCTTTGTGTGCTTACCACCTTCGGCCACATCATCACTTACCATGGTGAGATTGCGGTCTAGATAGAGGATATAGAGGCCTAGAACCAGACATACAGAGATACAAACTATACACAAGCCTTTTTTTTTTTTTTTCTTTATTTAAGGGTTTAATCGTATAGACGATTATGCCACCCTGTAAAATTACAAAATCAAAAAGTAGTTACATATAATTTTAGTTATTTAAATAGTATTGGGATCAGATCTAGAGCTACGATTGATATCCACAATTTTGTAAAGTATTCTGGCTTTATCCGAAAACGGTAAAGCCAGAACACTATTACATCCTCCAGTTTGCATTAGTGAACACAAGCATTTATAGGATTAGTGAGACTAACGATTATGGTACACCTAAACAGATAGAATAACAGATTTAATATTAATTATATTATATATCTGATTTAAATGCGAGCTTATCGACAAGTTCGTTAACAATAGAAATGTGAACTTTCCATCTTGGAATGCCAATACTAGTTCAAAATGTCTTGTTAACAGTTGGGCACTATTAATTGGATTGTTTTGGAGTGAAGTTCTGTTGTTTAGTGAAAACAGATGAACTTACGGGTCGTCTGTAGTTAGATGAGAGGGTCCGACACTGCTATCGAATGGAAACGATAACGACAAACTTAAGAGCGTCGTTTGATTTACTATAAATATTAATTATACAATTATGCGACCTAGACATAATTAAAATGATGCTGCAAGAAATTTTACAAATAGGTTTTTAACATATCTATTGCTGTCGGGCTGTGCCCGAGCTATCCCGCTCGAGGGCGATAGAGACAACTACAGCTTGGACCGATTATTCCTATTTAAATTAGACAAAATCGCTATTTCGTAATCCCCGGTTTTCTCCTCCAAAACTGAATCGTTAAAAAAAAACAAGAATATGTTTCTTGTTTTATTTATTATAAGAAGGGCTTTGGCTACGTCTGTCGATTTTCCTTTGTTGTTTTATATTCGTCTTTGTTCGCTGGACTTCTGATAAAGGCGTTAAAAATGGTAAGTTTTGTGATTTTAGAAGGCTCGTAATTCTTATAATAATTAATTTATGGAGAAAAATACAACCGAGGGACATACAGTGGTACCTACAGATTGCATGGTAGAATAATCATTGCTCTAGTGTCATTATCCAGAAAGGAAACTGAGGATTACGTTTGTATGGAACAAACACCAACAGCATTGCCTCTTAAAGGCGAGATTTATTAATAAGAATCTCTTTATTATCAGGCTAGGATGGTCCATAGAACTTAGGATATTAAAATAAAACATAATTTCAAAGAGGAAACGCTGCCAGCCTTCTGGGAACCTTGCCGTTAATCGGAAGCAGCGGCAGACTTGAGGAAATTTTCTATAATAGATTGAATTTTGTACATATTTGTTGTAAATAAATTTGTGTTACTATAAATGACAGTAAAAAAGCTTTTTTTACTCCCCCCTTGGTGAAATGTCGTGAGATTTGACTTTTTTATTGACATTCTAAAAGGTAATGAATAGTATCAACAATTTCTCATCACTGAACAACGCCTATAAAGTTTACCAACAAAATTTGAATGTGTCGCAACGCAACCTCCGAAGCATCGAACCGAACGTCGGGTACCCTATTAATTCCTTTCAGGAACCCTCCACAAATCGATATACGGCAAGACCCATTTCATGGGTGAACACCCACCGGAACTTTGATATCAACTTAAACGTGATATGGAAAGTATATTTTATGGTTTCTTTTCTTTGGTGTTATTATGGTTTAATGCTTCCTCATTTTATATTATAAATGCAGGCTCGATCACACCGCAGTAGCTCAACGGATTTGTATAGTTGTTTGTGTAGCGATGCAACTTCGATGAGTTGTTTGCGAAGTCACGGAAGGTATTTTACGTTTTCTAACAGGTAACTTAGAAATCAAGAAGCCTACCAAAGCGAGTCTGGCATTATCTCGTATAACAATCTGACTCGAAATTTCTCCATTCGTGCAGATTAAAGATTAAGTTATACCAAATTAATTGTATGGCAAGCACAAAAAGACTATATATGTTACGAGAAATAGTTTACAGTTTCTATAACTACACCCTAAGGTCTTAAAACATACATCCCAAATCTAGACCTAACTCCAAGAAAGAAATACAAGAGAAATCTCCGGCCAATTCGAGTTAATACGACATAAAACCCACTAGAAAACAATTTAAAACCGCCATAGAGGTCTCTTGACCCATTATTATCGTTTTAAAAGCTTTTAAAAGTAATAGCGGGACGGCACGCGACCGACCGCGCCCGCCGCCAGCCACCGATTGCCTGCATAATTTTTAATCACACGATCGAGTAAGCAGCTAATACACTTGAACGCGAGATATTGAGGGTAGTTATAGCTTAAACTGGCGGGAAAGTGGAATTGGCTTTCGTTGGCGAGAGCGGAACGAATCTTCCTCTATTTTCTTTCGCCCTGGTACTTTTTGCTTTGTTATTTTTTTAAAATAGTTTTAGTTTTAGTGTAGTTTTAAGGCGATGATAGCTCAGTGGTAGTGACGTCGGATACCGAGACGAAGGTCCCGGGTTCGAATCCTACAATGAGCTTGACCTTTCGGTGAAGGAAAACATCGTGAGGAAACCATAGCACGGTGGTA
Source organism: Achlya flavicornis (assembly GCA_947623365.1). NCBI lineage: Eukaryota > Metazoa > Arthropoda > Insecta > Lepidoptera > Drepanidae > Achlya > Achlya flavicornis. The sequence continues at coordinate 7,750,015 of OX392490.1, forward strand.
GGGTACTTTGTAGTACCCGTCTGGCTGGCTACCACCCTCAAGTTGAAAATCTGTCGCCAAGCACCTATCGGTGTGTTCCGTCAGCTGCACTTGAGAGCCAGTTCCTTCAAGGCTTTGTGTGCTTACCACCTTCGACCACATCATCACTTACCATGGTGAGATTGTGGTCAAACACAGGTCTATACACTGTAAAAAAAAAAAAAAAAAAAAAAAAAAATAAGCCGCATATTAGGGAATTATATTTCTTTTTTTACTTTGGATAGAATTGTGTTCTCACCATGGCCGAAGGTGGTCAACACACGAACCATATATCAGTGCACTGACTCTCATGTTAAACTGTTGGAGCCTCGGTTGGTGCTTGTCGACAGATTTATTAACTCCTATTAGTAGATAGTCGTGCGAGTAGGTAGGACTGTACTACACACACAGTACCCAACCACCGTCGACACTTGTCGTTCCCTTCCTATGTTTCCATCTCTGATTGTAGAAATAGGACACTACCACTGAGTAGTGGTAATACAACTTATATACAAATGTAGGTTTGTATAATTAAAAGTGATATCGATTTATTGCCATAACTAATTCAAACATCAATCATGATTTTAAATAAACTTAATGCATAAAACAAGTAAATTATGATTAAAAATCAAATCCATAATGCTATAAATATAATCCTTCCATTGTGATGCTAAATGGCGACGCAATGATCTACTTTTAGGGTTCCACATTTAATTACACGCAACGATGGTCAGTTAATAAGGGCGAACATTGAATTGGGGACGAATTAAATTGAGATGCAACGTTTCAAACTCGTCTTTATTGTAATTATTTTGATTTCCTATTAATATTTTAAATGCGAAAGTTTGTTTTGTTATTTCGGAATTGGATTGAATTTTGCACACAGGTAGAATAAAGAATAAGTTTTGGAAACATATGATACTTTTGATCTGAGAAAAACATACGATCCTTGGGCACGCGGGTGAAACAGCGGGGGACAGCTAGTATAAATATAATTAAGAAAAAGAGGTTGGTAAATAAAAAGGTAAGTAGGTATGTCTGCATTAAGGAAAACAAAAATAAATTAAATATTTATATATATTTTTTTGACGGGCCAGTAGGCGCAGTTGGTTAAGACTCTGGTAAAGATTCCACCTATTGCGCGGCAGGTCGTGGTTTCGATTCCCGCACAGGACATGCATTTGTGTGCATGAACATGTCTGTATGTTCTGAGTCTGGGTGTAATTATGTATATTAAGTATGTATTTACAAACAAAAAGTAGTATATGTATTATATCAATTATCTGGTTTCCATAGTACAAGCTCTGCTTAGTTTGGGATCAGATGACCATGTGTGAGGAATGTCCCAGGATATTACGCTCAAAGACCGAAACGTTCATTGAGCGAAAATACAGCTCACAAGTCACAAGGCGTCAAAACATCCACATTGCCTAATTCGTATTATGGGTCTTATAAATACGGCCATGACGCGTTGTGGCAATCATAGAAAGACCACATAGCGATATTTGTGGTATAGCTATCATGCTTTACAACCATGCACAACGCGTTGTGGCAATGAAGGAATCTTTTTACCCGACTGACCCGGAAGGAGGGTTATGTTTTTCGAGTGTATGTATGTATGTATGTATGTATGTATGTATGTCTATTTCTTTGGCACGCTCTGCAGCCTAAACGGCTTGATGGATTTAAGCATATGAGGCGTCGTTAGATTCGCCTTGACTGTGGGAGTGTCATAGGGTATATTGTTTTTATATGGCGTCTACGGATAAGAAAAGAGGGGGGGGGGTATTAAAAACAAAAATGTCGTTATTATAGCAATATGGGTATCAAATGAAAGCTTGTGAACAGCCCATTCCATATATGTATATATTGCAATACTTTTGTGCTACCATTTTGACGTAAACTGCAAAAAACCATGTTTAATGCAAGGCCAGTAGGTACTATGAGCGATACCGTATGTAACTCAACAGAGTTGCAATGGTTTTTAGCGTTACTTTACCGTACCACTCATTTACTTACTAATACTTACAACTCATTCTGTATACAACTAAAAAGTCTGAAATAAATTAAATTATTAAAAGAAACAAAAAACCCGACTGCGTAAAACAAAAATTAACTGAAAAGAGATAAACAAGCTCTGGAATATTACTTGAATGTTATAAGGTATTGCAGTCGGGGATAAACAAATATTACAAAAAAAACACATACCTAGGTTATTGGTTTGTCCCCGACTGCAATACCTTATAACATTCAAGTAATATTCCAGAGCTTGTTTATCTCTTTTCAGTTAATTTTTGTTTTACGCAGTCGGGTTTTTTGTTTCTTTTAATAATTTAATTAGTAACGTCTTTTTTTCCGCTCAATGAGAGTTTTCGGTTTTTGAGCGTGTTTTTTTTGTAAGGTACTATTCATCCGATTGCGATGAAAATTGTTATGTGTAGTAGTGCGCAGGCTATGACAAAAAACGTTGCAAAGCTCTCTGAGCGTTCGTTAGTAAATAATACACTTTGAACTAATTAATTTAATCAATGATAAAAGGAGGGCCGAATAGAAGAAGCGTAGCTACCTATTGCGCCCACCCTAACTAATTGAGAAAATGCAGGGAAATGAAGTATTTAAAATTGTTATGCATTTATTTTAAAGACCATAGAGCTAAGATAAAACGGCGAACGTCTAACAAAACAAATCGGCGAAAGCAATTTTCTCATACGAATTTAATGCGAGCTTTTACTGCGCTAGCCGACTGTACACCCGACGGCAAAACTTATTCGGTCTTATTACAAAAAACGATCTTCATCCTGGTTTAAACCATAACTTACAAGTCTTGGATTGTTACGGTACTAACGTTGGTCCTATGACTAAAATTCGATCTTATTACAAATCGCAGACTAACGGAGGATGTGTTAGTACCACAAGCTAGTCCATGATTAAATAATATCCACAGATTATCTATAGAAAACATTCATTGAATCTGACATCATTCGTTCGCACCGTTCCATTTATCTACATAGCTTATTTATTATATAAATTATTAAAATTTAAAATAGTATATACTATTAAGATATAAATTCAAATATTGATATTTGAAAAGATTTTGCTGGTGCAACTAAATTATCAACTATAATTTTGTTTTTGGCGTTGTTTTCTCGTATAATAATGTAATATTACCCGTGAATATTACATATTAGCAACAACTCTTGCGCGTAACGGAATAAATGAAGTTCTCGCGCGTATTATAAATACGAAACTGCTACTACTAACATTAAGCAACAAAAAGTTAAATGAAAAGTGCTTATTTTATAATAAAAACTCTACAATAGATGATCAGAAGAAAGGAAGGGGTGAAAATTGGAGCGCCGAAGAGAAAGTTTGTTTTGATGTTAAAACTGTGCGATACACATAACATTCTTTATGATAACTCTAATTTCAACCATTCTAGGATATATTATCAAAATATATATCTTAGTGACAAGCAGGCCAGAACAAATTGATATATAATTCGATCAAAGAAAACTAAAAAAGGTTCTCAACACATGTAAGTACATATAATTACTAGTCCCCATGGTTTCTCCTGGTCCTAGGGTAAAAAGTAGCCCATGTCCCTCTCTATACCTGCCCAGCAGTCAGACACAAGTTACTTTCATGTTTATAATTATGTATGGAATCTCAGGGTGAAACCGCAGGGGACAGCTTGCTTTTAAAAATGATGTTTGTTTGTTCTAGCATCTCTCAAAATGTAATGAACCAATCTCGATGAAATTTGGCATGCAGACAGCCTATGGTATGGATAAAACATAGGAGACTTTACAAAAGTTGGAGATTGAACATTCTTATAATATAATTGCAGAATCAAGAATGAAAAAATTGGATTTAGAAATAGATTTATTAGAAATAGAAAGCAAGAAACACACTAATGAATAAAATGTTAGTAAAACAAATTCAAACCAAATTAAATAAACCTATGCAAAACAAGATCAGCTTTCATAAAAATAAACTAATATCTCTTTTTTTTTCAGGTCAACCACAACAGTAATTTACATCTTAATTTTACAAAACATAATGTGAAAATGTTAGAAATTATATTAGTATATAAATTTCAAAATTGAAAATAATAAAAGTGCTAAGTACTGAAACTAAACTTTATAAATAAATAAATATAATCAATGAATATAAGTTTCAATGAACTGCCTTCCATGAACTGTGTTTTCAACTCTTGCTTGTGAAAATGTTTCTCTAGCGGATGGTGTCAGGCTGCTATCATTTTAACCAGGAAATATCTCCTCTCTCATGTCAATGGCTATATTATGAAGAACTGCACATGCTACTATAGTTTTTTTGGCACTTTAAATATCACTACACATGCCTCTTAGTAGGCAGCGGAAACATTGTTTCCATAACCCGTAACATCTCTCCACTGTGTTCCTTGTAAGCATGTGAGACTGGTTATACCTTTCTTCTGCAGGTGTTGTAGGGTTCAGAACTGGTGTAAATAAATATGGGGTGCAAGGATAGCCACTGTCACCCAGTAATATTCCAGAGAAAGCACCACCGCTACTTTTATTTGCAAATCACTGTTTCAGTCTACATTCCCGGAATATTCTGGAATCATGTACATACACTGCCATGCCACCTGGTTACTACATCCATTTTTCTGAGATCAGCATCACACACCACCTAAAAACAAATGCTTGTTTTATTTCACATTACAAAATGATTCAAGAAAGTTGAAATTTCAAATTATATACCTGCACATTTATAGATGGATATCCTTTTCTGTTAATATATAACTGCCCCCATCAGCATATATCTTTTTGATGCGTGATGAACCTGTGTGACATCTGTGCAATGGTTCCTGCTACTTTCTTACATATATTTGGCTGACAACTGGCTGAGACACACCGTGCAAATCGGCTGTGTTGTCTTGAATCTATGAGTAAAACAATAATAATACATTAAAAAGTTATATTGCATATTGTTTTGCTATTATTAGACAAGGTTTATAAGGCACTTACTTCATTGCGAGCAATGCGAGCCCAGCTCCGTTATGGGCAAGCCACTTGAATTTCAGGGGGTATTCGGCATCCTCGGGGATCCTGGGATATTTCAGCTTTTACCAGGTCCACTATTTTTAAGCCGAAACGCTTCGTGAACGTGTATTTATATCGAAATTCTTCGTCGCACAACTCAACAAAAGGGTTCAGCCAATAACGAAGTCTTAAAGGTCGCCGGGGCACCCGTAATAAATCTAAATCGTCCATATCCTCTAGATCAATAAATTAAATCAATATTATCCATTCTTCTTGTAATCAGAAAACAAAAGTAAAACAATAAAACTTAACCTCACTGTGCAATTTGACGTTTGTTAGTGACTTTAGTCCTCTGTCATGCGATAGTCCAAAGACAAACTAGGGGTGCTGTTGGTTTATCTTTAGTACCATAATTAATCCACAAATTTGAGATAATCTACGTTTTGTAATACGAAATATTTTAGTACATGGTTTATTACCATGTTTAATCCAGGTACGAAATTTAGTCCACGTTTTGTAATAAGACCGATTTTGTTTTATTTACATAATTAACTTTTTTTATTTTTCTATGTCGTTATATGGACGCTTGCAACACACGAGGCATCACTCACGCGTTACCGATCTTTCCCCCTGTCTTTTACCCCTTCCCGATGAGCTCTGGCGACCTTACTCACGCGCAGGAATACAACTTCCAAGTTATTTGGCTGCGGTATCCTGTAATGAGGAGGTACTTCGCCAGACAAGCTGCTCCTTGAGCGAATAAACGCTATGCTCTACCTTTCATAACCCATTGGCTTTCAGTTGAGACGCGCGTCCTATAATTACATATTTTTATGAAAAATTGAATTCTATGAACTGCGAGTCAACTGATTAAAATAAGTAAATAAATTCAATTAACTCTTGCCCATAACCCCGAGTACAAAATTACTGTAAACTATAAAAAATATACAGAGTATATTATTGTATTAGTGTAATATCTAGAAGAGTATTATAACAGGGATATTATTACTTTTTAAGCTATCGCGAACTGAATTCTTTGTTACATTGTCACGCACGTAGGCTTTGGCTATCAGCTAACTATCAGCCTACGACCGGAGCATTCAAAATAGTAGATGTTGAAGAAAATGAAACTTATAGACTGTCTTCCATATAGTTTATTGAGTAAAATAAAGAACTGTAACAATGAAAATACGATATAAAACACTTAAGAAAGAATAACCAAATATTTTGATATGAGTACTGAGACAACAATTTGGGATACAAGGAAGTGGTGATATGAAACGAAGGAACTTACCCCAGCTGGGTTCTAGTAGTATGTTAATTATTTATACTATAAGTGCACTGGATATTGTCACATTGTACACACGGCTATATATCAAGTATTGTACACACTGGTAACTTATTTCAATAAATATATTCTGATTTGTTTTATTTCACTTGTAAAAACATGACCGCACAATTTAAGTTTTGTATCAGAACTGATCGAATAGACTGAATGTCTGATGGACATTCTTCATATGAGATTTCAAAAATTTGAAAATTAGAATTCGAAGATTGATCATATGAAAATTTAAAAATTAGAATAAAGATTTGTGACCAGAAGCAATAATAGAAATAGGAGAGGTCGCATCGTTACAACATTAATATTATTATTTGGTTAGTCAAAATCATATTTTGATAATAATCTGTGCGTGAATCGACCCGATACATTAATATAACAGGGAAATATTGTTATAAAGGAAGTTTCTACGCTTGTTCCAGTTTTTCTTGCGTGTGTACTGTGCTGTCGCTATGATTCTTTTTAAAAGCTTAAAGCACGTTCAGGATCAACCTAAATATGCAGCTTTTAAATGAAGTCTTAGACGGAACAAGGGTCCATTGTCTAGTCACGACACGTATTTAAAATGTTCCGTATCGTGGTTTTATTTTATCGGATAGTAAACTTCCTCAACAGAGCCGGCCATAGCCCATCAGGGTACTTAGAGCCAGATTGCCTCTTGGCGTCTGGCTACCTGGCGCCTAGAGCGACCGCTCCTTTGGCTCTACCAAAGTCCGGCACTGTTCCTCAAAATCAGTTGATATCAATATTGACATGTGGGACTTACGGCTATTAAAATTGAGCTAGGATTGAAAAACAAACTTTTCGCTCCGTGATTTTACCTTTGGGGTGTAATTTTTTATTTTTTTAGTGCGACTTTTTATCACTGGAAACTTTGATCCAGGAAAAGCGGGTGAAACCGTCAGTCGAAAACTATCCAATAAATAAATTCACAAAGAATTTCTAACTCACAAACTAATTTCACTCAATAAATATTATCGTCTCGTTACCGGATGCACATTGGAAACGGGTTCAAAAACGCCACGTCGCGTCGGAAGCGTCGAGGGCGATTTATTAAAGAACTGAATACTCAATTACTGGCTATTCGTGACGTTTAAGTGCCGATCTCGCGCCGATAAATTCCACGGCTCCTTATACCAAGTGGGGATTTAGGCGAAGTTAATTTTTTCCGAATCCCCTTTTACTATTCCTTCGAAGTAGCAATTAGATTGGTGTCAACGAAAATTACGTTGAAAAGAATTGCCTATAAGAAAAAAATCGCCTGTCTATGGATCGGCCTGTGGGGGATAAATTAAAGCTATAGAAACCTTATTAAAATTGCCAAAAAATACCGTTTGTAAAGGTATGTAAACTGTTTGAAAATGAGTTAGAAATAATTCGATTTTTTTGGCTATGGTAACCGCTTACCGATCCGGCGGGCTGTGTACTTGCCTAAGTTATTTCTTTGACAGTTTAATATTTTAATTCCATACATATAGAATCCAAACAACTACAAAATATTACTTTAGGCACAGCAACCTTTATAAAAGTAGCGCAGGAATAGGAGCTATATAACATATGACAACATATCTACATCTTCAACACCCCCTCTTTCAATGTACACAGTTTCAAGCGGCAGCCATACATTAAATATGTATGAAGTGATTTCATAGCATTTCGGTGCACATTTTGTTTATTTTGCAAAACTTTTGATAGAAAAGAAAGCTCAATGTAGCTTTTCTAGTTTTTGTATTTTTTTCGAGATCTTTTTTTCCAAACTTCGGTCCTGACGAAGAGTAGGGACTTGTAAACTACTTTTATCATCATCATCTAAAAACGTCACCATCTTGCCGGTTCTTCTCAGTTGAAGGACGATTTCCCAACCAGTGGTAACGTCAATAGCTTTGACCTTCATAATTGCCCTAGTTAGAGCCTAAACTAAATTGGCTAATATGACTTTCACTTTGAATAGACAGATCGCAGGAAGCAATGGTCAGGTTCTTGCTCTATCGGATTGAACCCATGGGTTTCTACAACAAACAATCTAAAACTGCTGTATCTAGCGGATTTCAGCTGATTTCAGCTACATACAAATATTATTTTCATATTTTAATGTGTAAAAATCCTATATTTTACGAGGACATAGCATCAACATTCTGTTTAACTGTAAATTTTATGTGACACACTTCTTCATGGAATTGTTAAATGAAAATAAACCTGAAAACGAGTCACCAAGGTGCATTTTTGCATGTGAAATATAAGTGGAAAGGTAATTTGTTGCCATAACTGCGCAGTAAATAAAGGCGTCGCTTTGTAAAGTAGTTTTGAGTTTCTATTAAGTATTTTTATAGCAATAGGAAGTGTCATCAAATAGAGGTTTCAAGAAAATGTAATGAGCGTTTCAAATGGATGGGTAGAAAAGTAATCATAAGTCATTCAATCACACAAGTGACGCCAATAGCCTTTAGGTTTCCATTAGAATTTTTCGACAGATAGATAGATAATTATTATTTCTTTAATATAAGAAATTTATACATTTTAGATTTATTCATGAAAAATCTCCATCAGATTGGACTTTTTTGATCAAATATTGAGATTACCAAAGTTCTCACATTTTTAATTCCATAGTTCCAGATATTAGTAATTAATGTACGTTGTTTACAAAACATTGGTGCCGATTCTAGTGAAAATCGCACTAAACTAGTTTTAGTCACATCACATCTCTTTCGTACGAACATAATTGAAAAAGTATAGAGCATATTTAAAGCTGTCAAATTAGTTTTTGCCGTCTTAATTTGCGGGTATTTAGACGTAACCGCGATAGATGGCGACTAAATTTATATTCAAAACAAGCATTGGACTAATTTAACAGGACTGGACAGGATTTTTTTAATTTAATTTGACAGGACTAAATGTTCTTACATCCTTTTCTTATGCTCTTTGTCAGAAAGAGACAAGGTGTGACTAAATTAGTTTAGTTGTGAACAACAGAATCAGCACGCTCGAGTCTTTGCGTTGATAACGAAAATAACAAAATTCTTCGTTTAGTATGAAGTTTACTCATTTGTGTGATCGTGTCAAGTCCCACCAGTCCCATTAAGACGAGGTCTTACCTCAAATTGTCAAAAATGGGTTTCTTTGAGAGGCGACTATGACGTAACGCAATGAAAATACCTAACACAAAAAATACTGTGGATAGAAGAGGGGTTTGAGAAAAATGTAAACAAATATCAAAAAGAAATGCTATTTCCATGTCACGTAGTAGAGTTTGGAGATAGAGCACGAAGCGAGCGTCGCGGACCGGCGGCGGCAGCGGCGCAGGCGCTTCGCAATAAACTGCCACATCTGCCTGTAATGTAGTTTTATGGTGTATAGCTTAAATAAAAATTGAGATTACTTTGTTAACATTTTTATAGTGTTTATAGTGTAAGGTATTGCATCCTTTCACAGGTTTCTTAGGTGATCTTTCGAATAGCTTGAAAAACCATATGATAACTATTTTTAGTATGAGACTTTGTGTCGTAATGCTAATTTAAATTTGAACTGAAAATAATCAACAAGTACTGAAAGTCTCTCTACTATCTACTTTAGTCTTGTAATTTGATCAGTAGGTTAATTACTAAATTTATTGAGTCAGAGTTAGGGTACTTCCTGAAGTCCTAGAAAGCTGGAATTTAGTATGTAAGCTTGTATCAGTACACAAACAACAAAAAACGTCTAAAACTTGGAACTTTTACCCAACAAAAATAAAAAATAAAAAAACAACAATAAAATAAGCATAGCAGCATAGCAGCAGAATCAGTAAGCAACTTACAAAACGAAGTGAAATGACACCAACAATATTTTCATGTAAAATTCTGCCAAGACGAGATCCAAGCGTATAACTCTACAAGTCCTAACTTCACAAACTCTACATACCGTAGTCAAAATATGTGGTTTGGCCGTTTCGCTACTACAAGAACTATTGTATTACAGAAAAATAATGAACAGTGAATAAATAAAGCTAAACGGCCAAGCCGCATATTTTGCCTAAAATGTTAGAGTTTGTGAAGTTTGTGGGCTTGTAGAGTTTGGGCGTGTAGAGTTATAAGCTTGGCTCCACGTCAGGAGATTTGATAACCTTTTAACAGTGCGAGCCATATGGTCTATGGAAAATAATACGCCAGCCAAATTACTACCCTACTTATTAATATTTGGTTACCCTAATTCCAGAATTGGACTCGGATGCCTCGTGCGTTTGCGAGATATCATTAATAATAAAATAAATAAATTAATGTCATATTACTACGTAAAAAAATAAAATAAATAAAATTATTATTAATATTATTTACATTTTTTTTGTTCCTGTATTTTGTCCGGTTGTTCGTGATGTCACTAATGGCAGCGAGAGAAAATAAGTGCTGCTACCCGGTTTCGGAATAGCAGTGTAATACTGAGTCGCTGACCAATTTTGATATCACACAACACTATTCTGTTTTTATGCTTTGTGTCTGTTATATTTTATAATATGTGGTGTTGTGTGTATTTCAAAATAAACTTATTTTCTTTCTTTTCTTTAAAATTTTTTTTTGTAAATACATACTTAGATACATAATTACACCCAGACTCAGGACATACAGACATGTTCATGCACACAAATGCATGTCCTGTATGGGAATTGAACCCACGACCTGCGGCGCGGTAGGTAGTATCTTAACCAACTGCGCCAACTGGCCCGTCATTTTATAATATTACCTATATTATGCCTACATCGTCCTTAATCCTCTTCGTATAATTAGGCAGCAAACGTAAATTACTCATCGTGGAGATGTGTATGTGTTTCCAGCCTAATTGTTTTAACCACACATTACTGAGAGTGAAAGCTTCGTTTCCCTATTTGAAGGAAGATCGCTGAAAATGTTTCGTCTCTTTCACACGCATGAGAATGTTTGGATTATGAGGCAAGTGTCGTTTTCTGGATGATTTTAAGGAACAGTTCTCGTAGATGTATATTTTTATTTAGCTTCTTGCGACGGCGACGCTGTGGTGTAGTTATTAATTAGTGTCATTAGTCACTATTGTTATGCCGAATTGGTAACTAAGACAACATTGTACCTGATACTTAATAGACGACAAACTCGCACTGGCTTGGCCGAGGCGGGTTTGTAAGCGATATACATAGACGCAGCACCTAAGCAAGTCGTTTCGTTGGAAAATCTGAGTTTTTCGAATTAAACTCAAAATCGCAGCAAAGAAACCAACCCTTAAACTAGAAACGCGTGCAAAATTGATGCGCGTCGCCAACTAATACGTGTTATGTTTAATTAAATGTAAATTTACCTCCATTACTGGCGTCACGGCCTGAAACCCTGGATGGGCGCTTTGATCGCGACACAGCGCTTCACGCGCGTCAAGCGTTACGCGTCAAGCGTAGCGCTGGGCCTCTGTCTGGGGTATAATTAGCTGTTACGCTTAAAAAAGTACGTTGTAGCTTAGTACACGTGAGAGAAGTGAAACTATCGTACTTTTTCTCTTCAAACCCGGCCAAGACACTTTTGCGACAAAAACTTTTCATATAAAACGACGCAAAATTATATTATTAGACCTTAAAATATTATTTATTACCTCAATCTATATCATCCAAAAAAATGTTCGCTTCAAAAATTTATTTGTACTTACCATACTACTTACATAGAAATCGTAAATATTGGTTAAAAATCTTCACATATTGAGAGTAGCATTCGCTCCATATCCACTAGTTCATCTCTAAGGGAGTAAGGAACGGTAACGCGAGTGCGTGAGTCATGCCCCGGTTATTGCAAACGTCCATAGGCTGCCGGTAAACGCGGCACCGCGTAACGAATTAGTGGTAGACAAAAAAAAATACGTTATCTCCTTTGATTAAGGATACATCCAGATTGAGTGATGAAGCTGTGCACGCGTCGATAAAAATACGCCCTAACTGTTAGAGGCTAAATCAAATAAAAATAAATAAAATTGCTAAATAATGTTTAATATTTAAATTTCTCCCGATTTTAATGGGAATATTTCAACAACTGCTATCATTATGAACGTCATTATGACAAGCAGAATGACGCAGAGGGAGCGTAAAACGTAGCTGTTACGCGCAGCAGCCTATAAAAGTTGGCCTGTTTTATATATTCGTGTAGTATGGCGACGTTCTTTCTAGGTATATTTATTTCTATGGTTATCTCATTCTATTTTGTAATCTGAGGCCATTATTATGTTTTTAATTTATTTAAATGTTGAATAAAATAAAAATACAATATCAAATACATAATTTTAAAGAGTTATTTAAAACGTCATATACAGAATGCGACGGCCATTATCTTTACCAGAATTTTCAACACATTGTAAAGTTGTGTTCTTTTTGATGTGACACTCTACTACGGAGTGTTAAAAGGGTCGTAAATTCGTAATTAATACAATAAAGCGCCCGCTCATAAGTGCTTTTATAAATGTAAAATACGAATATCATTTTTTACTAGCTTTTGCCAAGTGGTTCACCGGGTTCCGTAGAAAACCATAAGATAGTGTAGGTTTGGGTTTCTTTGTCTTCTTATTCCAGTCCGTATGAACTGCCATATTTTTTTAATAAAATATTAAATGATATGACACATCACATCTCAAAATTGATCTCCTAACCAGAGCAAATTGAACCCTAAAATCACAGATTAAAGAATAAATGGCAGATGGAGCGCGCGGAACACAAAATTTAAGCCAAAAAAGCAAATACAAATTCAAAATCAGATACATGGTACTCGTTTTACAGTTTGTATTAGCTTTGATTAACTACAGTTTATTAATAAAGAAGTGTTTTTTGTTAAATAAAGTTTTAACAAATCAAATAAAAATTGGAAAACGAATACCAGAACACTGATTTTGAATTTGTTTTTTGGGCTTCATGTTCTTGTTCCGCGCACTCCATCTGCCTTTTATTCTGTAATCTAGACCTAAAATAAATCAAATAGAATACCACACTTATCTTCAACGTCAAAGATTTAACAACATAAAGTAACCACAGAAGATAATATTTATTTTGAACATTCTGAAAAAAACATAACACTTGTATAAAGTGATCCGAGATTATTTCTGTCTAACAAATGACTACAGATAATTTATAAAACCGCCTTGTTACAATGTTAAATTCTTCTTTTATATTTCGCTGTGAACATTTATTGTTTTTTAATGCACCAGGCGACATGGCGTTTTGCTATACAGCCAACGGCCACGCGTCATAACAACTCGGGACGTTTGCTTTTATCTTTTTTTTGAACCGTCATCTGTCAAAATGTAACGACTGAGAAAAGGCGCCAATTTCCTCACCGCATTGTTTTGTTATGTGTTTTTGTCTTAGGACTTTACTAGGTACTGCTACTGCATCTAGCGTCCAATTAGTATAAAAGGGACTAGGTAGTATAGGTAGATAAGCCATAGTGATGAAGCCATAATCCATCATACTAAATATTTATGAAGATATCATCGACTCGATTTTGAGTTCGTAAACGTTTATTATTTTTCTTCGCTAAATAATTGTTTTGTTTTGATTTTTCTTAACAGTAAAAATCACCTTCAATGAAAACTTTCAACACTGTAAAAAACCATTTTTCTAGATATTTTTGTTGATCACCACACTGTCAACCTGCAGTGGACGGTCGAAAGATCACAGCATGAGGACATGTCTTTGAACATGCTCTGTCAAAAACAACATGGCATAACATCATGCCGACGACATGACGGACTCGCGTATCACGTACCATTTGTCACTTTTAATTGCCACTTGTTGGCTGTCGAAAACGTCTGAAGAAAGGCGATATATTTAGTTTATTGTGAAATAAACGCGAGGTTACGGCGAGTTGGCGTCCCCCCTTCAAGATTGAGACATTAAGGAGTTGGGGCTCAAAAGGGACCATTAGTACGTCGATGGGTGGGAGAGCTTTGAAGTCTACTTGTTCTGCATTGTTAACGACCGGTATTGGGCTATAAAAAACAAATGACATCCTATTCCGGCGCGTTTACGTGTTGAATATTATTAAACGTTTCGAATTCGATAGCGAGTGTTAAGAGCTGAGTTAATGGGACGCGATGATGGTTATGGATACTGTTTGATGCCATTTTACTGTATTGCTCGCTTAACTTACTACCTTACCATTCCGCACATCCCAAACTTCAAGCTTCAGTCCGATTCCATTATGGATAAAAACTGTTGGGTCATCTTTGTGTTAGGTTCTACATTTTTAAGTCGGTTTAAAAGTAGAAGCAACCATAAGAAACTGGTATTACTTTAATTCAAATGTTGATGTAGAAAGCGACTAAAATATACATCCCTCATTCTTTAATGTCATCCAAAAGATAACTATGCCAACAACGAACATCACACGAGTATAAAGTTAAATGCTCATTTCCCCGTATTAATCCCAGCCAAAACAGCAAAACGCGAATCTAATTAGGGCCGTTCCACACCCCAGCAATAATAGCAGCGTTTATAACGCGATAAACTAAATATATACGCGGCGGCGCGTGACGCCGAACCGCTCCCGACATACAATTAAAAATGACAGATGATGTGTCGCCATCTTGGTACCGCGTTCAAACGACGCCGCCGCACAACGGTTCCCTTGAAAGCCCTGAAAAAAATATTACACATATTCTTAGTTAATTTTGATGAGTTTTAAACTAGGTGTCAATCATGAGCATAGTTTTTGATTGGCGTTACAAAGGGCCGTGGTTGTCGGTCAATGTTAAAAATAGCTCTAATACAATGTGTAAAATCACCTAATTAATCTTATCCACGTATCACAGTAGCCTACATCGATTGTCGACAGTGATGAGTGGGGACGATTTCATATTTTATTTATAGGACTAGTCGCTTATTTTTATATGTTTGAATAAATAAATAAATATTAGCGCTCCTTCTCCACATAAACTTTTACTACTTATCCAAATCTCATACTTGCAACTTGCAACATCAAGTATCAGTCGCGCGTTGCTGATCCTGTAGAAATATAAAATAAGTTACCATTTTACTAAAAGATATTGGAATTGTAGATATCTCTAGAGTTGTTATGATTTGGGAAAATAAATTATATTCAGCAATATTGCAGTTCTCAGCGATAATGCAGTCCTATAAAGTCTTATCATTTGAATAAGGATTGGTGACCGCCTAGTGGTATTTCAAATCAAATGTTTCCACGTTTGGGAAGATCTGTTAAGCCGTTGGTCCCGGTTATCACTTAATTGTGATAGACGTTAAGCTAGTTGGAGGCCTTCTAGTCGGCCTGAAAACTCCAACAGTAGGTTGACCAGTAGCCTACCGAGCCGCAGTGGGAAAGCGTGGTGGAGTATCTGCCCGTTTCCTTCCACCTTTGTGTGCAGGAGGCCTGTGCTCAGCATTATAGGCTGATGATAATGATGATGACGCCATGACTTGATATAACACTTCCAGTAGGTACAAATGTAGTTCCAAACTATCTTATATCATGATGATGAACGATGATAGCTCAGTGGTAGTGACGCTTAAGGTTCAAATCCTACAATAAGTGATACTTACACGACATTATTTTACGACCAAAGCTCAGTTTTATGGTAGAATTCGAACTCCGGTATCCTTATTAAGTGGGATGGTTTAAAACTAGTCTAGCAATGCTCAGGTTTTAAATATGTCTGTCACTTTTTAACGTCACATAACAAAAAGAGACGGGTTAATGGTTTAATAGGTAATAATACAACGGGAGTTTCTAATATGACAAATACTACTCTTTTTTTTTACAAGCAGTACATAAACTTGCAATGTTCAGGTCAAATGTTGCAATTCTTCTTTCACTTCCAGTGGTCAGATTGACTTGATAATTGATATACATTAGCCAAGACATTAGCATATTGGAAGACAATGCAAATACAGTCAACAAAAAGTACTGTCACCAAAAAAATATTTTATTAATAATTATTTTTTTAACAAAAACGTATCTATGGTAGTTTACCAATGGTGTCTTTGTTTATATACAGACTAAAAAAATGAGCTTCAAAGAATCTCTATATCACGCCTCTATTTAGCATGTACTAGCAGACCCCCGCGGTGTCACCCGCGTACGGTTTGAATTTTCTCCTTCGAAAACCAATGCACGCCACTGATTATTAGACACAACAAATCAAACACAGATATTTTTACAATTAAAACGAAAAACCTAAACCCAAGGAATCTCTCACAGGTCACCATATAACCAGAGAACAGCCTTTTTCAAAATTCAGTCACTGCGTGATCGCCGCAAATTGCTTGACTTAACATTTTTGCATAAGGCTGTAAATAGTTCTTGAAACTGCGAACATGTTCTAGGACTTATCTCTCTCACAGTCCCGTTTCATCTACCAAGGCAGCCTATAATAAGAACATTCCACCAACCACCATGTAGAACCAATTTCGGTAAAAATGCCCCAATCGCCAGAATATCTACAGAACATAATAGTTTACTGTCAACTCTACCTAATCTCGATGTGTTCTTTGACTCCCTCAACAAATACAGAAATAAAATTATCCACCATCTGCTCGGACATCCACCCCAGGAGCTGACTTGAACTTTCATGTTTATTGTTAATTGTTAATTTTTTGGTTAATTGTTTAATTTTTAGATTTTATATAATTTAATTCATGTTTTTTTTTTGTATCTTTAAACTTTATTGCATTTATATTGTATTAATCTTAATATTTTCCTGTGCATTTTTTTTTACCAATAAGTTTTTGTTATTTCTAGCGTTTCGTAATTTATGAATGTTGTGTATACCTTTAATAGGCATAAGTATAAGAACACTACCAACTATGTATACTGTTTCTTACATAATGTATGATACTTGATGCTGTTGGTGTACCTTTTAAAATAAAATAAAATAAAACCTATATTATACCTACACAAAAAATCTAACTTAAAGAATCTTATTTAATTATTATAACAACAAATGAGAATGAAATTAAATTAACTACAATCAAAATATTCTAATGAAATAGAGAAAATGAACTTTTTTTTTTCATTGGCGTCACACGGGGTTTGTATTTTGCCAATTTCCAGTTATATTATATAAGTTCTAGTCACAATAAATCACTTTCACACCGTCCAAAACTCAAAATACATGAATTTATGAAAATAAAAATGAAAACGCAACGTCAGTCTGCAAGTTCCCGCCAAAAAGTCCGAGAAAATGAAAATCCAAACAAATTTCGAATCCTAATCTGATTTAAATATTCTTTAATATTTGACATTCCAATTTTAAAGCGCCTTTCAGTTTCCAGAACAAAAGGCAGATAGAGCGCGCGAAACACGGGAGTGAGGCCAAAAAAAGCAATTAGGTACAAATTGAAAAACATATAACTGGTATTCGCTTTTGAATTTGTATTTGCTATGTTTAAAAGATGCTGTGTGCTAATTTATTAAAAAGAAAGTGTTTTCGTTAAATAAAGATTTTTAAACAAAGCAAATACAAATTCAAAAGCGAATACCAGTACGTGGATTACGTAACTTTATTGCAATGAAATTCCGATTGAAATAACCTCTGAATCGGTAAAAATATTACAAAAGTTCCATTTCCAATGAACCACTGTTTGTTTTTGCGGTTATCAGAACGTAAAAAAGATATCAGAAAACCGCTATACTGAACCGATTTCTATTCGAAAATGATTGAAATTTAGTTACGTAATCGCCCCCCTGGTATGTGTTTTTCAATTTGTATTTGCTTTTTTTGGCCTCGCTCCCGTGTTCCATTCGCTCCATCTGCCTTATTCTGTAATCTGTGAAAATCGGATTGGGATTTCAAACATGTGTCAAAATAAAAAATGTTATTTAAATCAAAAGTACTAAGGAGTATTGATATCAACTTCGATGAAAATCACCCCTAAAATAACTTTCTTCCCCTTTTTGACCCCGTTAGGCGATGATTTTCAATAAAATACGAAACACATCTTGCATCAATTCTGTTAAGGAAGGTTTATGCAAAATTTTAAGTAGATCGGACCAAGGAATCACGTTGTCCCATACAAACTTTACCCCCGTTTTTCACCCCCTTAGGGGTAGAATTTCGGAAAATCCTTTCTTATCTAATGCCTACGTCATACAAAGAACAGACCCTCCAAGTTTCAGGTCTCTACGATCAGCGGTTTAGGCTGTGCGTTGATTGTCAGTCAGTCATTCAGGACAAAGCATTTTATATATATAGATTACATACATCAAACAAATTATACTATGGTAATTACCAAAGTAAACTAAATGCCTACGTCGTAGCACGACGCGGCGTCGTAGACTCTATAGATATTTCCTCACTAATTGGATGGATGAATTGGATGTTTGGACGTTTGGATATTTAGATGTTTGTGTCTCAATCACGCATCAATGGCTGAACGGATTTGGATGAAATTTGTCAAACAGATAGAATATGGTACGGATTAGCACATAGAGCACCTTATATCCCAGGAAAACCACAAGGCGCTCGGGAACGCGGGTGAAATCGCGTGGTTGAAACAAGTTTGACCGGCCGGTTGGCGCAATTGCTTAAGATTACACCTATCGTACCGCAGGTCGTAGGTTCGATTCCCACACAGGACATGCATTTGTGTGCAATGTACATGAACATGTCTGTATGTCCTGAGTCTGAGTGTAACTAAATTAATTATTAATATTTTTACAAACAAAAAGTGGTATAATATGTAGTTTATTAGTTATCTGGTTTTCATAAAAGCTCTTGGTTTGGGATCAGGGGCTCTAGCACGTATCTTTGGTGGTAATCGTAACGAATACCATTAATGAATTTTATCCAATCAGGACCCACCAATGGCTTATTGTCCTACCGCATCATTGGATGAAATCATTAAATACCAAAGATACTCAATAGCCCAGCAGGTGACCGCGTGTGAGGAATGTCACAGGATATTTATTTATTTTAAACATGAAATACCTACAGGTGTCGTAAATAAAACAACAATGTTTATAACTTGAAACTATTTTATGTCAACATCAAGTTAGTGTATTGTTCACTGAACTACGTAATTACACGATATTTACAGCGTTTGAGCATCATTTAGCTGATCCTTAGAACTATTATAGAGATAAATATTGTATTATACAAGTTTAGAGAAAGAAAAAATAAATGGTTTTATATTCTGCAACCAGCGGCGGGGCTATTACGTAACTTTGTTGCAATCAGTTTCCAATTGAAATTAATTTTCTGATTACTGAACAGTGGCCTAAAGATGTCTAAACTATATTTTTTTTGTTTTTGATTTGACATTAAATTTCTATATAGATGGTAAATTTACAATATTATAGATATTATATCAATCAACAATCGCAAAATGAAGGATGGATCGGAATAATGGATAAGAGATTGTTTCAAATTGAAACTGATTGCAACAAAATTTACGTTATGATCACGTTCAGTTCAATTTTATTGAATAGTATCTACTTGTTATTTTCGTGCTTTGATAATCATCATTCAATCAAAATAAGGGTCATTAATAATTGATTAAAATAGAAAAATATATATAAAACAACTTAAATCTGATTATAACTATATTACATAATAATTATTTGGCACAATAGCTTAAAATTATATTAAAAAGAAATAAAAGTTAAAATTGCGTAATATAAGTAAATTATAGGTTATATAAATCTTATACTATTCATGAAGTATTTATTCATATTTACAGAAGGTTTTAATCATATTTACACTTATTTTAAATTATTTACAATTTGTTTTTAACACTAACAAAATTATCAGAATAGTGAAATTTTCGTTGATTGTGTTTTGGTATTCGACGATACCAAAAAATAAAATAATTTATTGCACTTAAAATAGAGAGAGAGAGAGATTTTTATTAAGATTTGTTTTTTATTGTGTCGGCGGAACTGTTATTAAAAAATGCACTGTTACTTATATTTCCAATGTGATTTCATGTCTAAATATCTTTTGATGAATGTAAAAATTACACGATATTCGTCAAGTTAAGATTCTCTAAAAAACGTAACAAATCCTGTTTTCTTATTAAATATGTATCACATTTGATTCATAATTTCACCTTACACAATTGTACTACTTTACATTATATTACAAATTAGTTATTACACTTTAAACGTGATAAAATGTTTTCAATATTTTTTCATCCTGTATCCTGTAACAGTCTGAATTAGCGTTAGCTACTACGGAGTAATTAAATCATCTAAATGACACATTTATGATCCGCTTTTCCAAAAGTGGCGGATAAAAATGAAAATTTGTTTACACACATAACACTGTGTTATTTTTCTCTCAAAATTATTTGGAATTCTGTTTATTTTCTAATGTTTGTGTTATGTATATGTATATTTTTTTCCTATAATGCCACTTGTGTATACTAATGAAAAACAATATAACATTGAGTTCAACTTATTCAATTATCCCGTGTGTTACAATAATACGGTGTAAAATATGTTTCGTCTTTGTCTGCCGTGAGTATCTTTTCCATACTAAAAGCCCCATTGTCCTTTAACTTTTGAATATCACAATTAAAATCATTCTATCACGTTGTAACACCATCACTATGAAGTCACATAAACTCGTCACTAAATCAACTATCCACAACTATTTTCACTCTCCTTATCGACCCGCGGGTCTTGTGACCCAGGTCGTTGCCACAATCACGTGTGAGAGTGCCCCAGGCTCCCGTGCGTGTGGTGGTGATTAGCCGCCAGGTGATGGAAGTAGGGCGCGTAGGGGCCGGGTCCCGAGAAGGGGTAGGGGACCCCGTGGGAGTAGAGGAGCCCCCCAGGGTAGTGGCCTGAGGGGAAGCCCCCTGCCGGGGGCGGTGGAACGGTTGGACTGTTTACGTCCATCCCAGGGTTCTGCTTTTTCCACTTCGTGCGGCGGTTTTGGAACCAGATTTTTACCTGCAGATAATAAAGTAGATTTAATAAAGGAGTATTGAGAAAGTAGGTTTAGTCCAGCGGTTATAACCATGTATTTAAAAAAACTAATTTTATATGAAAGTAGAGATTAACTTGAAAATCATGTCAAAATACACAATGATGTAATACTGAACTCCGCAAATATTTTACGATTTATTGATCGTAGAAAAAAAGTGGCGTTGCTAATCACTGTGGCCATTAGTAGAATATATTTATAAGAGAATAATACACACCTGCGTCTCCGTCAGACTGAGACTGAGCGCCAAATTGAGTCTTTCACACACCGACAGATACCTAGTAGTCTTGAATTTATTCTCTAATGAAACTAATTGCTCATATGTGAACGCTGTCCTCGCTCTTCTAGGCTTCGTCCCCCCTTTAGAGTCCCTGGACGAGCTCCCCTTCCCTTTCTTTGAGCTAGAACTGGGGCTCTTGGGGTCTCCATTTTCGTCCAAGTCTGATTGCGTGAGGATGTCGTCGTCCATGTTTGAGGTCTGGTCGTCGGTTTCCACTTCATCTGTCTCCAGGTCCGAGTGTTGGAGGTGGTCTTTTACTGTAACAATATGACGGTTCGTTATTTTTGTTGGGCAGTTTAAATTATTGAAATGTTTTAAATATGTTCTATGAATTGATGTACCTATTTTGAGAACTATTGATATGAAAGATTTATGTTAGTTAAAATAGAGTTATTTTGAGTGCTACATAGAGTTACTTTCGTTTCTTTCATTAGAAAAAAAAACATTAATAATCATTAGAATTATATTTATAAATAAAAATGTTGATACACAATTAACTGTAAAATAAACACTGGCCCTCTTACTCATAAAACGTTATTTAACTAATATACTGTTTAAATGGTCACGTAAATAACGTCACTCTATTGTCACTGTCAAATAATGTGACATTATTTACGTGACCATTTAATCAGTATATTAGTTAAATAACGCTTTATGCGTAAGGGGTTTAGTCAATGTTGCCGATCCCAGGCAGTTTTTTCAAAAAGCAACATTGCCTTTTTGAATTGCGAGGCCAATTAGGGGCTGCGACACAAATATTAATTTTATATGTTTTAATTACTATATGGCTATTAATCCACACTTACAAATCCCTATCCTTACTGATATGATTAAAGCGAAAGTGTACGTTTGTTTACCGATACCAATTTTGAAGAAAATTGGTTAGCTAAACATGGATTTCATTCCAGGAATGTGAGATAACTATATATATAGTCTTTACTACCTACTATTACGTATGTGTGTATATTAACTATAAATCTGGATGGAGTATAATAAATTAAAGATATTTTATAGTTTCCTCATAGGCATCACTATGATTTCATCAACAGTTTTCATATTTTTCACATTATATAATATACGTTTCCGCTTCCCGCTCCGTCGTCAGCGCGATGTGTTATCAATGCAAAATTGTTTTAAAACCGCTATTAATTTTTAATGTGGCAACATCGGTAACGAATTTTCATCGTCCGGAAACATTAAAATATAATTTACGAGAGTTTTGTGTTTAGTAAAATTGGTAAAATGCGTATTCTAATGGCCGACCGGATAAATAAATATTAGCAAAATTGGCTCAGTGTTTATATAATTAAATTCGAGTTTCGGAAACACAAAACGGCGACACAATTGCCTTTAAATTTTCCGATGTGGACTCTTTTAATGTGCGCGCGCAATATCTGTTTGGAATAAGCATTTAACAGATAATAAATTCTTTAATGTATTTTTGACACAATTTTATGATGTGATTTTAAATTAATGCTTCATTGTGTAACCTACAAACTGCCCTAACATTAAATAAGAATGAAATAGCTGAGAACTGTCAAAATAGCCAAATCGTTATAAGTATAACTTGTACGTAGTATTTATCTACTCTGAGGTATAACTAATCGTATTATCGGATAAGTTATTTACTTTATTAGCAATGTAGCATTTACATTAAAGTATGTTGGGTCATAAAGTCTAGTTTTGACCCAAAATACTATATCTCTGTATCTTCACTTTCTGAAGAATAAACTGGAGACCTAGATATAAAAAAATATAGACAGTTAAGACTGGCGACTTTGGGTTAAATTTCCAGGTCAAGCGAAGTAATTGACCTTTCTTTCTAGGTTTAGAAATTAGTATTTGTCTCCTAATCCTCACCACATGTAAAATATTGCTGAAATGTGGGTCCCATTTAAAAGACTTTTGTCTACGAGTATGTACCTCTTTAGACATAATGAACGCGAAGATATTTATTATACTTATTTTTTATTTTATGAACATTTCGCTCATGAATAAATTAACTTCCATACACAAATAAACAGACAGTATCGGAAACGTCACTAACAAGGCCAATTAAACCAATACATCTTAACAGCCATTCGCTTACATACAATAATAAATCGTATTACAGTGCCATTCAAGTTTAAATTAGATTGGTAGGTTAACACGTTTGTGATGTTTAATGTAAAGTCTGTTGTCCACATGACGATGCACGAATTAGCGCGATAAAATTACGAGCAGATGTAGTGACGAGTGATATATTATTGGTGCGTATGCGACGCTTGCTGTTCGAATTAAATACGTGTTGTTGAGTCCGTTTTCCAAAGTGAGCGATGAAACAAACAATCTAATGTGAAAGTTTGGCTGATTCATAATCATTACGAGCCGATTGAACGGTGGAATTGATTTATCGAAAGAGAAAAAATCCTGAGTGGACGAATACCTGTTTTATTTTTGTTATTTTGTCCTCATCGGATAATTCCTCTCATAAGTCTTTACAAAAACAGTTCTAATTTCAAATTAACAGCGAGAAATTCCCTTTATAACACGGCAATGATGATATTTATGTTTTAACAAGTAACAGTAGTTAACAAAATTAAAATATTTAATGGAAATAAAATATAGACAGATATGTTCAAAACATTTATTCAAATAGACCTTCGCAGGCACTTATGAAAAGTCTGACTCTAATACCGGTTCGGAAAGTTGCATTTGCTGAGAAGAGCCGGCAATAAACTCAGCATATATAACAAAAAACATCTGTTAAAACAAAACATCTCTCGCACTACAAACAGCCCCTTATCACTTAGAACAAATCAACTGCATACCTACTACGATCGTATCATTTGTCTGTCCGTAGATATGCAGGAGGAATGGCTCGCACGCCTCGTTAATTGACGCTACAGTGTAAACAAAAAGTTATTAAGTGTAGAGTTAATTAGGTCTTGAAAATAATGTTCAGTCGTAAGGCGATAACTCCGTAAGATAGACAAAAGCCAATATTCATTTTCCGCATGTGGAATCCGGGTTTTATTTTGTGTTAGTTTTGTATGTAGCAGTCACGTGACTTTTCCATAACTTATGTAATTCTCCATACAAAATAAACTTTCCGCAAACAGTCCCCGAAAGTGCCCGAGTATAGTATATAATCGATGGGCCAGCTGGCGCAGTTGGTTAAGATTCCACCTATCGCGCCGCAGGTCGTGAATTCAATTCCCACACAGAACATGCATTTGTGTGCATGAACATCTCTGTATGTCCTGAGTCTGGGTGTAATTACTATGTATTTACAAACGAAAAGTAGTATATGTATTGTATCAGTTATCTGGTTTCCATAGTACAAGCTCTGCTTAGTTTAGGATCGGATGACCGTGTGTGAGGAATGTCCCAGAATATTAACATATTTATTTATAGTTAAATACCGTGATGAAGGTGATGGGAGGTCCACAAGCCCCTCTTTTCCACTGGGCACTCTGAGTAAGTGCCCAGGGGCTCTACCGCGTAACTTTGGTGGTAATCGTAACGTACACCATTAATGAATTTCATCCAATCAGGGCCCACGAATGGTCATCGTCGCGTCATACCGCGTGCGCGTCATTGGATGAAATAATTAATGGTGTTCGTTACGATTACCACCAAAGATACGCAAAGCCAGGCAGGGCTCCGCGATCGATGGGGGCCCTAGTTCCTGCCAGATCACCAGCAAATAACCGATATTACAGAAAAAGAAGTATATTTATGTACACATAGACTTGACCTGACTGAAGATTTTGCTTATCTCTAAGCTAGAAGAGTCTTCAGTCAACATGTTTAAGTTTAAGCACTAACTTGCTTATAGGTATTTATATACTCTGAGCTTATAGTGAATGCAAAAAAAATGTGAGAGTTGTTTTTCCTAAAGAAATAAAACAGTTTTTATAATGTTAGAAATCTACGATCTTTGCTTATTTTAATAAAATTTGCCTCTATCATAGTCATAAGGGGTCCCGTTATCCTCAAGTGCCCAGGGTCTCCAATAGGTTAAAGATGGCCCAGGAAGGCCATGATGAACATTAGAGTTGGGTGAAGGAAAACACCGTGAAGGGTCTAGTACGGTGGGAAAGGTGAAAGAATACACATCAAAAACTATGTGCGCTTTCCCCAAATAGCGTGTTCATGGAAAATAACAGTAGTAAACATGTGCGTACTAGCGGGGTAGCATGATAGTTGTTGTAGGCATTAGAGAGGGGACGCTCCGCTGTAAAGCTAGGCTTTGTGTGACGCCGCACGCGCCCCGTCCGACGGGACCGCGTGACGACATGACGACATGAAGGGATGGGAACATACTAAACTTAATTCTATTATGGTGCGTCAGTGCTACACGAATCGAATACGAGCCGAGCCACGAACGAGCCTACAACGAGCACGATGCGAATCCCTTAATTCCTAAAAAACTGATGTTCGCGCTCGTTCGAGGCTCGCAAGGCCGTCCACGCTACGCAAATGGTGCTCGCAGTGTGCTCGTTCGTGGCTCGGTTCGTGCTCGATTCGGCAAGCATGGACGCACCATTAGAGTCACTAATATAATAATACTAGCTGTCCCCCCGCGGTTTCACCCGCGCATCCGAGGAATATACCTACTACCGTTAAGTTTTATAAAATTTTCAGATTCTTTTCCGTCAGAACCTTCTCCAGGGTATTAGAAGACTTACAAAAAAAAATTGATGAATGTAAAGTCGTTCTCAAGTTAAGGCGTGACCAAGAGAAATAGGGATTAATTTTTATATATACAGATTAATATCCTGGGAAATTTTTCGCTCTATAATAAACGTAGGTGAACATTTCTTTTTATCTGCCTTCGTTATCTTATAAGAAAAAAGCCGTCGGCACCGACTATGTTCACAAGATTCGTAAGGTTCTTATCTAAACGAATTTAGTACCCTTATATATATAAACTAACTCTTCAGCTTTGCAATATCAGCTTATACGGGGTGGAAACGACAATACGACATTAAATTAAACACATACAAGAAACGTCTTTTTTCGGCGTTTGTTTTTTACAAAGTTGAGTTAGTTAATATTGTACGGAACCCTCCGTGTGCGAGTCCGACTCGCACTTGGCCGGTTTTATTTAAACTAGCTGTCCCCCGCGGTTTAGCCCGCGTTTCCATCATGGATAAAAAGTAGCCCGTGGCAATTCAGCACTTTTAGTTTTCCCGAACTTACCAAATGATTTATTACCAAAAAGAAAAAAGTTATCTGTATTCTAGCTTTCCCCGCGGTTTTGTCCACGTTCCTGGGGTAAAAAGTAGTCTGATTCTACCCATGGCGTACCCATCACCTGTTGAGGCGTTGTACCTAATATTAGAATGATGATTAGATCTATTGTGACGAACCGTTATTTGAATACAAAAAAATATTTGGCCAACAATAAACACCAATCGCTTTTTTACCTAAGTTTAAATATATATTTTCAACGCAAACAAGTATTTAAAGAATACATAGACATGACATAGACTCTTATTTGGCAGTGCATTAAATAGAGCTGTCAATCTTATAAATCGTAATGTATTCTCTGTATTATACAGAGTTGTAATGAGAATATTTTTTGTCAATGCTCATAACGTAGTAACTGTTATTTTCACCAGTTATTTTTTTTTTCGTACACTGCTTATAAATGCAGTTTTATTCCTAGCTGTCTACCTAATTAGAAATATTTGAAAGTGAGCAGGGTGTTTATTTAACACATTTGCAGCTACATATTTACCTATTTCAGATATGAATATGCTAGTGGATTGAAAAAATATATTTAGTCCAGCGTTGAAATTAATTAATTAATATAAAAATACGTATCTTATCCTTTTTCAATCGAACAAAAAATTACTAAGATATTGTGTGTTCCGCGTGACGTCACGTAATGGTACACCTTTCATACACAAGTGACGTAGCGAAACCCCACTCCCGAACTTTGACGCTCATTATCCTTGGTATAAAAATGTTTTAGTAGTAGTTTTGGTTGTTATAATAATAATCAGATATATGTAATTGTATAACTATCCCAATTTTATTTTATAAATTCCATGTATTTTCTTTGTGTACACCTGTATTGGTAATTATGTCACAATAAATTAATAGAATTTTAATTGATTTGATAAAGCAAAAAATCTTACGTGTCCAATATTTTTTGATAATCTAACTGACGGACTATTAATTAGAATTATATTTTTTCTACCCAAGCTGCATTCCTATTGGACATGCTATGAATTGGCTCGTTAATATTAATACTACGTAGGCATGTAGTAATTTTTTTCAATTCAGATCTGAAAAATACATGACGCTACTAATGTGGAGAATTTAACACCTCAGGACCTTTGAAATGTATTATATAATTCTAGGATGTACGTATGTATATCCTATTTAAATAAACATCATACCGTTGCACGGTCATAAAGAGTACAAAAGCCCACTAATAGACTACACTAAATCTAAAATTAAAAAAACAACTCAGTTCATCGCTCGTAGCAATTCTTAGTCCCGTAACCTCGTAGGCTTTAGTCATTAAGCTGAGGTGACCTTAAACGATACCTTACAAAGTTCTCCAGACGTCTTTCCTCGCATACTGTTCCCAACTTAGCTCGGATACATATTCATACCTCCAAACATATCTTTATATATATCATATAGAACCTCCCTACTAAATCCCAGCGAGGAAAGGCACTTGTAATCGAGAGGGCTTTATTAATTACAAACTTGGACCGCAACCACCCCTCAAACTCCCCCTTAAACCTCCACACACTCCCGAGCGTCTATTGTCAACCAATTAAGATCTTTAAGCTCTGTTTACTAAGGTTAAAAATCCCAGAACGCTCCCCAATAAACCCAAATTCAACCTTATCTTTTGGGCGTACGCGCTCTCGACAAAGAGGTGACTTTTGAAATGGGATTTGCGACTTAGAGGTGTTAGTTTTAAGGCTGTTATTTGGGTGTAGGGATGCGGGTCGGCAAACAAGGCCCATCAATTTGTTAAATGAAGAAAATGTAGAAGTGTAATTTGGGAAATATTGTCGGTTCGGTGATTTTGCTAATGCCGCTCGTGTTAGCAGTTATGTTCGTCGGTATATTCGCTTTCAACTTGATCTGTTAATGGGTATGAGAGAATTACCCTATCGATCTTTGTGGTGACGTAATTTGCTTTTACTGAAGTATTTCTAGTGTTATAGCGCATATACGATAGGCATTTTGCCTCCACTACATGTATGAGAACATTTTTAACTGTTGAAACCGATAGGTGGTTGTCAGATTTCAACTTTTTACTTATAATGGCCATTTCACCTGATGGTAAATGTTTACTGCCTGTTATAGGCAGTAAACATTAACCGTTTATTACAGGTGATTTCTTTTTAGCCAGAGAGGGTATTTTCTGTACTACAGGTCTTAGAGAAAAATGCTGAAAGGAATCCCGAGCTGAATTTTGAAGAAAATAAAATTAACATTAAGAAATCAAAAGAAAAATGTGTTTATTCGTTTTTTTCGTTTTTTTTCTTTTTTTGCTACTACGTCACAATACGAACAAAATTATGTATGACATCTTGGTCACAGTTGCTCGAAGTTTTCAAAATTGACCTCTAATTATTTTTCAAACGGAGCTAATTCTTTATGGCTAAATATAGCGAGGTCCCTGCGAGATCTGCTCCACCTCGTCAAACTTTACGCGGGATAAAACCATTGTCAAGGAAAATGTAAAATAATATTTTGGATATCTTCTAGCAACTTGTGAGCAAGATTATCATGCATAATTTTATTCATATTGTGACGTAGAAGAAGAAATTTGAAAAATAAAAAAAAATAAAAAAAACATATCTCCGAAAATAATCCTTTTTTAAACAAATTTTAATGGCATTTTTATTTTCTTCAAAATTCAGCTCGGGGCGTTTCAGCGTTTTTATCTAAGACCTGTAGTTCAGAAGTTGCCCATACTGGCTAGAAAACAAAACGCCCTGTATTCTACCAGGGGGATTAACAATATTTCTGACTACAATGACAAAAAAGCACGAGAGAGATAAACGTGTACGTACTATAGAGTACCTACTATGTATATCGACTTTTATAAATGTAAAAGTTTGTCACGCAATAACTATTGAATGTATTTGGATGACGTTTGGCACACAGATATTATATATTCTGGATTAATATAGAATACTTTATATCCCGAGAAAACAATACATCCCTCAGGAACGCGGGTGAAACCGCGGGACTGAACTTAGTAGCTATATATTTAGTCAAATTACTTACCATTTAACATAACCCTCGCTTAACTTAACATTAAATAACAACAAAACAGTCAATTTGAGGCAATTTATATTCAAAACGAAAACTTGAGGGTGTTTTCACGTAATTTCAGGTTTTGTAATTAAAAAGTCAGCGGAAACAGTGCTGCCAACATTAAGCCGCTCGTTAACACGCTTCCGGCGACGCAACCGGAAACCGGAAGGATTACTTTACGTTTATAAATACTTTACTTTCTTATTTAATTGAGGAATTGAATTGTCAAACATTTAGTTATGTAGCTATTTTGTTTTATATTGATCCTTATTATTATAATTACTTGCGGTGTATTTTTTCTTACTCCTCTTGTTGCTTTCAGCTACATTCACGAGCTGAAGCCAAAAAGTAAAAAAGTTAATAAAAATACTTTTTGTTACGTGATTTTTTACGAACGAAAGAGCGAGTGAGAAGCTTAAAACGCAAATACAATTTAGTTTAAATGATAGTGTAATTTCAGTTAAATTAATATAGACTTAATAATATTATAGAGAATAAGTAATCACAGGAAGTAGTGATCTGATTCTGAAAATTATTTCGCTTAAATAAAGCAACATCCTCTCCGAGTGTCATATTATGTTAATTAATACACACAGATATAGTTACATTCATAAATGTGTTGTTTATATTCCAGCCGTAGCACAGCCAACCTAAATGTTTTTTTTTGTAAAATTAAGTATTTTTTTATTCGTGTATTTATATACGGTAGTTGCTCAGTGCTATATTTTAATTAGAGTGGTAGCTATCTAGAAGAATTCTACAGAGTACCCTAAGCTACCACCGTGCACTTCAAAACATAAGAACTAAATTACCATCTATACAAATCTCAAGCAATCCAATTTGTTGCTAAAAATATAACGTTCATTTCTTTACCCCTGGCACTTAAAATAAAGAAGCTTACACAGCGAAATTATATTCACCCATTTGTCTAACGCGTCCGGCGCGTCGGACCGGGTCTAAAGGACCGAAAAATAAGCCAATTCTAACCCTAAACGCTGCCAAAATTTATGCCCTGTCTTGACCCTCGGCCGCCTTATTCACCTTTTATTTTTATTTGAGTGAGCAAGGAACAAATCTTAGCGTAAAGGGGATAATAAAATAATCGTTAGATTCGTTTAGACGACTCTAATTTCACGGGTTGCTGCGCAAAGGGACGCAGGCAGTGTAGGGTTGAGACTATCTCGCTCTAACTAGTGATAGTAGATGTTGTCGTCTCTTTCTTTCGTGCGCCAATCGCAGAGAGTAGCAGAACTTGAGTTCGTATTCTTATTTTCGGTGTTTGCGGGTTTTGTGCACGGATTTTGAGGTAAGAAATATTGGATTTAACTTTGAGTCTGAGATAACTTTGTTTGCAAAATGTACATTTCTTCTTGGTTTTTCTCAAAGCCATGGTTTAGCGAGTCCACAGAGCGAGACACATAAAGGGTATATACATAATGAGTAATTAAATTATTTGTATTCCAATGTTAATAAAATATTATTTGTCCTCAGCGTCTCTGTTTATTTCCGTAGTCCAAAAATCTGTTAATTCGTTTATCGATGAAAACTTTACGTACAGAAAGACTCACTTTCACTTATAAATATTAATAAGGATGCAAGGATTAAGAAAAATTCTAAAAGAGATCCATGTTTTAGATAAATAGCGTTTTATGTGTTAGTTTTATGTGCAGTAGAGACTCTGCATGTTACCGTAGCATAGGTCTACGATATAGCCGTATGTGCCAAACGGAAATCATAATTCTTTCTGAAACTGTATCTTATAGTCCACCGTTTAAAATTCATTTTGAAGTGGTGAGCATAATGAATGTATCTTGGGAAACACCAAGCATTAGCATGAATAGGGTCTACGAGGTTCTACGACGTAGGCATTAGCTTAATATGTTATGGGTCGGTCATTATCTCAAACTATTACATATTTTTCAACACACTTGCTCGTAAAGTGCTTAATGCAGCTTATTACGCACTAGTGCTTTTTGCTTTACATTACCGCACAGTTTTATATTATATAAGCAATCTTAAATCGGGTAAAAAAGTTTGATCGCTGTCAAAAAAGAAACCTGCGCGCCATATTTGTTGTGTGGTTGATTATGATCAAAAAATAAAGGTCTGTTTTTCCCTCGCAAGTGTCTTGAAAAACGTCGTATGCCACGCGTGTGCATTGATCATTACACTCTCGGCTCCCTTATCGCGGTCGCTACTGCCTCGTGTGTAATAAACAACTTTTCACACATGTATCATAATGTACTAATATACATTATATCAAATGTGATAGAATACTTATTAAACTACTATTAATAGCTTATGCTTGGTCTTTGGTGATGTGGCTCAAAATGGTAAGAGCAAAGCCTTGAATTGGATTGCGGTGATCAATAGCAGTATGATTAAACACATAGGTAGGTGTTTTACCACAGATGTTAAACTTGAGGGTGGTAGCCGGCTTTACATCGCTAGTCCCAGACTGAGTCTGAAGCCCAACGCGAGCAAAAGAAAAACGGACGAGTCAGTAAGTCAGTTTATAGTTCTACGGTTCTACTATTATAATAAATGCGAATGTGAGTTTGTTTGCGCTTCAACGGGCAACTAATCGTGATGAAATTTGGTACACAGATAGATCATAACTTGGAATAACATACATATACTTTGAATCCCGGGAAAACGTAAGAACTACGGGCCGAAAACTCCAGATACATCAGCTTTTCCAATTTTCAACTTTCAACTGGACTCAGCTCTAGTCAGCGAAGTGTAAATAAATAGATCGCATTATTGTCAGCTCCCGCGTAAATCGCGTAAGGGTCAATCCAGATCACTGATCGCCGATGGATCAGCTCTATCGCGAAACGATCGGATTTGATCAAATTGAGTTCCAGTAAAGCTAATAGAATATTGTTGATAAGGATGTTTAGTCCATTTACTTAAAGGGTTATGGGTTAATAATATTTTAGTGGAGTTTGATTTTTTTTGCTACGCTCATAAGGCTTTCCACTCTCGGTTTCCTTGATTTTCATAGGGGTAGAATTATTTGGCGCTATTAATAATATCATATATTTTTTTATTCATACATAATAATTTGTTGTCAAGATAAACTGTATTTACAACAAATATTTTGTACATATTACATATCATCTCATATCATATCATAGTACATATCTATATATCGAAAATTTCGGTAAGGTTCCCAGAAGGCTGCTAGCGTTTCCTCTTTGGACAGCCAAGCTGATGCGTTGGTGGAAAAAGCTCCCCGCCCGCTGGTCTCCGGAGGCCTCGATCAATTATGATCGGCGAAAACGGCGAGCTTCGGACCCCTACGGTCCCATGGTCTCGACCGCAGAAGGCGTAAAAATATAATTTGGTATGTGTCATCAAGGCTCAAGGGTGTATCGGCAGACGTGCTTGAGAGCCCAGTTTCTTTATAAGCGCATTACCACACTCAGCCATATCGTCAATTTCGAAACGTTTGGTATGCTTCTTAAAAAGGACGAACGAATTATGAAATAAACTTTTCTTAATGGGTGAAGACGTGGCTGATTTTGGACCATACCTTTCAGTATCAACCTCTTCCCGATACCTACAGTCATTTCTGCAGGTTGTAGGAGCCAAGAGTCGGAAAAACATAGTTTACCATACATACAACTTTTTGTCTTACCATCATATGAATTACGAACGCAGATTTATAAAAGTTTCACATATCTCTAGTAAATGGCACCATGTGTATAGTATAATGACAACAGTTAGCCCGGTGACCGTTGTCCAACACGTTGGGAAGTCGTAAACACGTCGTCGGCACGCAGCTGACGCTGTGCTGGGCTCCGACATGTCGTGTTCAAACAATCCTCGTGTCGGCTGATTTATGCCCACATTGATTTATGAGCAATATTTTATAACCGAAATTATTGGCTGCTTGGCTGATGTATTAATTTATATAGCGGCTAAAAATGGCTGTTATGTTGCCTTAGAAGTGTGGTATATGAATTTGGTTAGCTCTTGTTCTATCAGTTTTTTTTTTCGGATTAAGTGATTAATGCTGACATTTATGGAAGCTATTACTCATTACTGAAGCGCTCGTGGTGTAGCATGATAAGAAGAATATTAAGAACTTAATCGGCAAGTTAAGCTACCACCGCCGTGGTCCTAAGGCTACTTTCGCACGGGAGTTAAAAAAAGCGTTGAGCTCGTCGCTTTTTACTAGAGCGTAACGTATGAATACTTCCTCCGACATAAAAAAGCTTCAACGTGCAAACTGGAGAAGTCATACGTTCTATTCATAACGTGCGCAAAAGCGTTCGTGCGAACGTAGGCTCACGCCAGTCGAGCTGATCTTCGAGTGAAAAACGATATGCTCTACCACTCTCAAAAAATATGATAAGTAAATACCAAAAATAAAATAACTACAAATTATTAACGCGACCAATACCGGTAGCAGTACCGGTACTTACTACTTAGGCACTTAGGTAGGTACATAATGATTGTCACGTCCATGACCGAATCGATAAACGGTATAACCGCAAAAAGTTATTTTATTCATTGTATATTTTTTATTGATGGTTCATACAAATAACATCGATTTAAAGCCACTTCGAACGGTTTTGGGCCGCTTGCATCCAGCGGTGCCCAGCGATCTTGACCAGATCGTCGGTCCACCTGATGGGAGGTCGTCCCGCTCGGCGCTTTCCAGTACGTGGTCGCCACTCGAGAACCTTCCTTCCCCATCGGCTATCAGTTCTTTGAGCGTTGTGGCCTGCCCATTGCCACTTCAGCTTACTAACTCTACGAGCTATATCGGTCGTTTTCGTTCTCCTACGAATGTCCTCGTTTCGGACCCTGTCACGTAGAGAGATTCCAAGCATAGCTCGTTCCATAGCACGCCGAGTGACTCTGAGCTCATTTATTCGTCCAGCAGTAAAATACCACGTATCTGTACCATATGTCATCACTGGTAACACGCACTGATTGAAGAATAATACAGTACCTAGGTATATTTTGAGATAGAATCTATGTTTGAACAATAACTCGGAAATGGTGAAGAATACCTTTTTTCTCGCAAATTATTACGATTGCTCTTAAAAAGTTATGATGTCAGCATTTCTTCTGCAGTGAATATGGTTCAGTATGAAGAACGTGTAACTAAGGTTTTGCAAATATTCATCAAGTTTTGAAGTATAACTA
Source organism: Achlya flavicornis (assembly GCA_947623365.1). Lineage (NCBI taxonomy): Eukaryota > Metazoa > Arthropoda > Insecta > Lepidoptera > Drepanidae > Achlya > Achlya flavicornis. Next base: position 7,785,041 of record OX392490.1, read on the forward strand.
TACATCCAGTATAAACACAATGTATTCTATCCTGTTTGAACGATATTTAGAGATTACTTTTAAGTTATTATTGTCATATTTTTTGCATAATATTGAAGGGAAAATATCCTTTTTCTGAAGAGCTATATATTAGCAAAACAGAAATATTTAATAAAAACATAGCAAATTTTGTAGACAGCAATCATTATTTCAGCCTGTAATATTGTCTATAATTACTTAATTCGAAAACCATTCGTACGCATATACTTTGTCAAACCTATCATACAATTCTATTTGTTGTATTAGTTAACAAATAGTTAACTATATTGTTTTTAAAGAACGCTAAATAAATAAAAAGAATGCCTAATGAAAAATAAATAAGATAGCCATTGGTCAACGATCTTTTATACTTCCGCCATTTGTACAGGACAGCTAGTTAGGACACTTTTTACCTCAAGCAATTCCAATGATTTATCTAGTTATTATACTCTGATTGACTACGTGACACCTTTTACACAGTCTAAATTACAACCACAAGATATTTGCATAAGAAATAAATTATTATACACCTTAGCGGTATTATAATAAGAGTTACCGTAAAGTAATATGTCACTAATAAGAATTTCTGACAGTCATGATGTCTAAATTATGTTTGAAGCGTGATGAAAAGTAAATGGTTCATTTTATATTACTTTTTCTTTTATTATATTATTTATTATAAATGTACATACAAGATCCGTTTTATTGTTAATTATATGCAAATTGAAATGTTATGTCCGGCTCTTTGTGTGTTCTGTATAGCCATTATAATTATAATTACCATAGATTTGTAAAGTTCTACCATATCGTTAGATCGGTTATGGAGTAACTAAGGAGACAAAAAATAAAACCTGGCCAAGAGTCTAGGTTTGAGTCACGCACCGGGGGTTCCGACCTTCATAAGGTAGAAAAAACCGGACCCCATAACTAAATTTGTTTGTGACGGAATTTTGATGATTTCGAAAAAACCTGTAATCATTTCTGATTTCTGGCTTTGCGAACTTCGGAGATAAGGGAGGACTGGTATTTTATTGAAATTTTTCATTATTAGACAAAACCTACGCAACGTAAAATAAAAACCTGTTATGGAATGTACAAATAAAGTTATTTCAATAGATAGGTACCCCATTTAAACTTGTAGCCACTTGTACTTAATTTGAAATTTCGGTCTCTTTTGCATAAAAAATAAACAAATTTTTATTTTTTTTCATTTGCTATATAATTGGGTAAGCAATATTTATAACCATTCCAAATTTTAAATCGATAGCATCAGTGGATGCTGGTCCATCAGTGGATGGACAGACGGACGGAGTGGCATCATAAAGGTTCCTTTTTACCTTTTTGGTTCGGAAAACCATAAGATTATACAGGCTTATTATATGTTATGCTGCGTCCATGCTTGGCAAACCGAGCACGAGCCGAGCCACGAACGAGCACATTGCGAGCACGATTCGCGTAGCGTGGACGGGCTTGCGAGCCTCGAACGAGCGCGATTGTCAGTTTTTTCACGAACAAAGGTATTCGCATCGTACTCGTTGTAGGTTACCACCATTACGAAGTCTACGCGTAGCAAAAGACTGAGTGACAGTGCACGGGAGGCGTAGTAGGCACAACAAAATACAGTATTGAAATGTTAGAAGAACAACATAACAACGAAAACCTGAAAGTTTGTTTTTGGCAAATCTACTTTGTTTTGTAAAAAGTCAGAGTTGTGAACACACGATTAATAATAAATACTTACAAATATTGGGTCGTTATCTTCCGGCTGTACAACCGTTACAATGTTATTGATTGATTAAATGTTATTCTTCTGGCACAGAGGGTAGAAAGTCAGAAACTAGTTATAGAATGTAAAAATTATATCCTTGACAAAAAACCTCTTAAATGTTTTTAAACTCGTTTAAGAATTCTACTTCATTGTTTTTCATTCCATCATTTGTCACAACACTGCAAAATACACGGCAAGACGCGTCGGAAAAAATCTGGCCAAGTGCGAGTCGGACACGCACATTAGGACATAGGCTACTGTTAATCCCGGGAACGCGGATTAAACCGCGGGGGACAGATAGGTCCACAGATATAAATCTAAATAGATGACGTAAGTGTATGTACTTCGCGTGTCAAAAACAAAAAGGGAGAGCAATGCTCTTCTTTTGAAACTGTTTCGCGGACAGGGAACTCGCATAAGGGTGCCCTCACACGATAATCACTCTATCGCCGCGTTAACCCTTTCATTACAGTGTCACTTTTAGGTGACAAAAACTTACTATTATTTTTATTATTATTTTATTATATTTATTATTATTTTTAAGTTTTATACTATTGCAGCAACCTCTATGAGTTATATTCTCTCATGAGCATTATTCTCATGATACCTCTATGCTATAATAATAAAAATAATATTAATTGGAAAATCATGTAATATGTTAAAGTGTAGTCGTTATACTCAACGGGAGTGCGAGTGGTTGAAGGGGTGGGGCGACGGCTGCTTGCGCCTAGCTCTAGTCTTTGCACGTGCCTAATGATCATACGCTGCGGTAATTTTAGTTCAAATTGAATATTTCAAAATGGTATTTCTCAATGTATTTACAGTATTTAATGGATATAAGGCCATTTTTAAGGGTTCCGTAGCCAAATGGCAAAAAACAGAACCCTAATAGATTCGTCATGTCTGACTGTCTGTCATACATGACATGTCACAGGCTCACAGCCACTTTTTCCGAAACTAAAAGAACTATAATGTTGAAACTTGGTAAGTAGATGTATTCTTTGAGCATTAAGATTTTCACACAAAAATATAAAAAAAACACTAAATTTTGGGGGTTCCCCATACTTAGAACTGAAACTCATATTTTTTTTTAATAAAACCCATATTTGTGTGGTGTCTATGGATAGGTCTTCAAAAATGATATTGAGGTTTCTAATATCATTTTTTTCTAAACTCAATAGTTTGCGCGAGAGACACTTCCAAAGTGGTAAAATTTGTGTCCCCCCCCCCCCTGTAACTTCTAAAATAAGATAATAATAAAACTAAAAAAAATATATGATGTACATTACCATGCAAACTTCCACCGACAATTGGTTTAAACGAGATCTACTAAGTAGTTTTTTTGAATACGTCATAAATTGAAATTCATGTCAAATACTCAGGTCTATAGTACCATTTACTTATATACCTACAAGTTTGTACGGAACCCTCGGTGCGCGAGTCTGACTCGCACTTGGCCGGTTTTTTGGAAAATGTATTTTTAGTTTTTAGTACTATTGCCCCTGGAGGCTGGGTCGCTCGTCGTTGACCAAAAAAAACATCCACAAAAAAGGTATATTTTAAAGAAAGTATACTTGTAATAATGTCAGTATTTCTATAATGGAATTTAGGAGTATGTTTGTATTTTTCTTTTATTTTCAGTGACACTAATTTACATAAAAGCTTAATGGACAAATAAATATTTTAGATTTTGTAAGGATTCTTGTACCGAACCCTAATATAATCATTGATTCATAAACTTACCGGAATCACTGTCATCCCTGTCATAGTGCGGCCTCCAGTATTGCTCATCGTATCTCAGAGGAACCTCAGATTTTCCCGTGAATTTATTAGGATCTAAGATGTTCTCTACTGAAAACGCTATACTAGCCCTCTCCGGGGGCCTTGTTAAGCCTAATCTCCTCGTCAAGTCAACAGGTGCGGCCTCCTCCACGCCGACGACGTCCACTTCTCCATTGGCCTCAGCTTCGGCCTCCGTTTCAGTATCGGCCTCATCTCTTCGCTCCTCAGATCCTCGCGCCATCGCAAGCATCGTCATAGCAAAGCCTATTTATTAAAATTGCTACGTAACATTAGTTTTTGTTGTGAAGTCTGTGTTTATTTCAGCATGTTTTTATAAAAGTTTTTTAACACTAGCACTGCACTGTGTAAATTTTATAGTTCTTTTAAAAGAATGCTCTCTAATAAAGTCATACATGAGAATGTAACACAAGAGTAAACCCTAGAACAGTTGGCACTGTAATCCGGCCGTGTCGCGAACGTAAATAGGCTACAGTGAAAGCGTTCGTCCAGACCCGACATTCGATTGCCACAACTCGGTGTAAACTAAAAACGGGACTGCACAAACGGGCGGGGACTGAAAAGGAGGGGACGGGACTAAAGTGGGGGCCGAAGTGGAATCTCGCCACCCGATTGGCGGCGGGAAACGAGGCGTGCCAGGGGTGGAGAGACGTAATCGAGCAATAAGGTTTAAACAATTTCGTTTAATACGTTGAATTATGTAAGAGAGCGGCGGGCAAGTAATCGCGCACAAGCGATAAGGCCATTTGCGCTACTTCGTTACGTATTAATGGGCCAGGAAATTGACTTATGAATATTAGAGGTCGCGGCGAGTTGAAGATCGGGCTAAAGCGGCCCCGGGCGGCCGGCCACGGTTATTTTCCTAGTTAAGCGTCGGAACAATGATGTTTATTGAGTTTTGAACTTAATGGGTTTCGGTGTGTGGCTGCGAGCGATTTGCGCCATTAGCGTGTTTGTACGGGTACCTGCCTAGCGACGATTTTGGGAAAAAGCTTTTTGTGTAACTTCCAAATACGGCTTTCATGGAAAAATATGTATGAGTTAAGCACTGCTGCCGTGGATACAAGAGATCTTTGCAACTTGTCTTGTTTTGCGATTGTACGAATCTGGATGGTATTATTTTGTGATAATATTTTAATAGAATTTAATAGATGAACAATTGGGATGTTTCCTGGGTAAAAAAATAATAATTCTAATTAGTCCGTCAGTTAGATTATCAAAAAATATTGGACACGTATTTGTTGATTTACCAAATCATTCAAAATAGACAAAGATAAAGCGCGACAAAGTTCGGAAATAGGAGCTCGTGACGTCACTTGTTACTAATAAGTGTACCACGCCGTGACGTCACGCGGAACTTCAACAAACCATATCCTCGTATTTTTTTGTTTATTTGACAAAAGAAAAAATACGTGTCTTATATTTTTTGATAATGTATATGACGGACTAAATAGAATTTTTCAGGAAACTAGCCCATTTATCTACTTATATTTCTTGTTTACTTTTTTTTAATAATAATAATACTTTTTTATTTCTATAGACACAATTATTTTGTATATTACGTCTCATTCATAGCACCAAAGTTAACAAACAACAAAAAGTTGTTTTCGAACTGATTTTGTTTTGTAACATTAAAAGAGCTGATGAGTGACAGGCTAACGAGGTAGCTATCTGTCTGTCTGTCTAGCTAGATCGAAACTGCTTTACTCTTAAAAGTTTCGTAAAAGACACCTAATTGGATTTCACCTCTTTGTTATTTTTCTATGTAAATAGATTCAATTATACACTTTTGTAACTAATTGAAGTAACCTACTTCTATAGTTACCCTGCTTTTGCTGCTGTCCGGTTGAGTAAATGTGTATTTTATAGAAAATAGATACAGGATGTCCTAAGAAGTAGAGTCAATCAGAAGTCCAGAGGAGCGTAGCATTTTTAGAGAGGTAGAGCATAGAATTTATTCACTTAAACTTATTCACTTGGTCAGTTTTATTTTGATATTATAAGTGCCGCATATACCTTTATATGCATTTAGTAACAAGCTGATATTTTGGCATTCATCATCATCAGCCTATAATGTCCCACTGCTGAGCACAGGCCTCCTTTCACAAATCAGGGTAAAAGGGAATGGGCAGATACTCCACCACGCGTGCCCACTGCGGATCGGTGGCGGTAGGCTAGTGGTCAACCTACTGTTGGAGTTTTCCGAGCCGCCTAGAAGGCCTCCAACTAGCTTAACGAAGTGATAACCGGGAGCAACGGCTTTACGTGCCTTCCGAAGCACGGGAACGCTCTATTTGAAATACAACTAGGCGGTCAACCATCCAGGTACCGACCACGACGGTGGTAAATTAACTTGCCGATCGATTAAGAACGGCTTATCATGCTACACCACGAGCGCTTCGCATTCATTCATTTTGGCATTACAACAACAAGCACAAGTACTAGTTGCGGACCCCTACTACGTAACAAATAATACGGACACTCGGATAGAGCCCGTCCGTCCGTCAGTCGTTTAACTTTTTATTTATTTTCTATTTGCACGGCTAATCGCACTAAAAGATCTACCATTTAGAGACACCAATGACATGCACGATTTCAGCTTTTTAGTTACGCCTTTTTTTTCTGATGAAACGAGATTGTTATACAGCGTGTTCCTTTAGATGATGAATAATATTATATACCTAATTTAACTTACGATACTGGACTAAACTAAGTAATCATAAAGTTGTTACAACACAACAGTAATAGAGTTGGTTTAATTAAATCCACCATGCTGGCTCTATCAGAACAAGCCATACATCGCAGTAAATTGTTAGATTTTGAGAGAATAGGCCTTTCAAGTACACGCAGACTCGCAGCTATCTTATTTTTTAATTTAATAAGCATATAGTTACAAAAATATTTTATTACTTTAACAGTTTCTCTCAACAGATATCACTGTATTAGACATTTTTCAGAAACACGGTTAGACTTCAACATAACATATAAATTACACATCATCATCATCATCATATCAGCCTAAGGATGTCCACTGCTGAACATAGGCCTCTCCCATTAACTTCCACTTGGAACGAGCTATGCTCGGAATTTCTCTACGAGACATGGTCCGAAACGAGGACATTCGTAGGAGAACAAAAATTACCGATATAGCTCGTAGAGTTAGTAAACTGAAGTGGCAATGGGCAGGCCACATCGCTCGGCGAACCGATAACCGATGGGGTAGGAAGGTTCTCGAGTGGCGACCACGTACTGGAAAGCGCCGTGTGGGACGACCACTCACCAGGTGGACCGATGACTTGGTCAGAGTCGCTGGGCACCGTTGGATGCAAGCGGCCCAAAACCGTTCCAAGTGGAAATTACACATACAGAATAAATAAAAGTACCAACCATATAGAAAAACGTAAAAACTTGTAACTATTAAAACATTTAGTTAAGTTTACTAAGTAAAGAATACACTCACATACCCCCGCGAATTTATCGCCGCCCGCAATGTTATGGCGTGACAGTACACCTGATAGTATCACCCCGCCCATTGGCCAATGGAATAACCGCGCGTGTGAATCAAAGCGTTCGCTTGTACTAAGCGCTTATGGTGTGACATAGCAAATAACAGAACATTCTGTATACCGCAGACCAGACAAAAAAGTGTCAAATTCCTCTGCGTAGATCATGTTATCTCCGCATGATTAGACTCTCGGCTGGAGATCATTGTGCAACTCGATGACAATTGACCCGAGTTGTTCACCGCTGATGATTTACTGAACCAGCTCATTACCTGGGTGATTGACAGTTGTGCCACGCAGTCTTGGTCTGTGAACGTCTGTGGGTGACGCAGAACGTTTTGTGGAACACATTCTTTATACCTACTAAGTTCCGCCCGCCTGATGGTAAGCGGTTACCGTAGCCATATGGACGCTTGCAACAGACGAAGCATCGCTCAAGCGTTACCGACCTTTCCCCCCTCCCCAATGAGCTCTGGCGACCTTACTCACGCGCAGGAACACATCTTTAAGGAACATAAAGTTATTTGGCTGCGGTATTCTGTAAGGTACTTCCCCAGTCGAGCTACTCTTTGAGCGAATAAACGCTACGCTCTACCTCTCTTAAGGTAGACCTTACCTGGTGCTAAGCATTTACTTACTGTAGCCTAAAGACGCTTGCTACACCGAGGGTTTCATTGGCGTGTTATCGATCCTGCTAAAATCTCTTCACACTCTTCTTGTAGAACCTCATACCGTACGTGACTGTACTCCCTCGTTTGGGAATACAACGATGGGACATAAACATATCGGTAGCATTATAATATATTAAGATACATTCGAAGAATTAAACTACTCATTTTTACGAATATATTGAACCACGCCGAATCAGTTTCTAATTTCATCAACCAGAGTTCAATTAGTTCGGAAATGAATGTTCAATTATAATATAAAGATTAATTCAGCAGAGGGAGGTCGTCAGATCGAATCACATTCATTCTTTTGCTCATAAACTCATTGGTTCACAGCACAGTGTCAGTAGCTGGAAAACCACAAGCCTAATAAATATAACGCTTATTGGCCCGCAGCGGGGCGCCATTGTGTCCAAACACTGTGTAACAAGTCATGCTGGCTGTTAACCGCTCTTCGTACTTCTGGGCCCCTGGTAGCTTTAATGAAATTAGTTAGGTGGCGCTTTATTAGTTTTATTGTTTAATTGATTAGACTACAAGAAATAAAATAAATTAGCATGCGTAAGACTATTTAAAAAAATAAAAATAGCTAATTTTGTTTAGACAATGGTGTTGTTTTATTATTTAAACAACAATGCCAAATAATATTCTAGTGCTAAACGGGAAACGCATTCGTCTTCAATCTTGATTAGGCTACCTATACGAATTATGTATTGAAACCATTATATTGGTGAACTGTCTCCTGTATCCATTCAAAGCATACTTAAACATATCTGGAATTTTTATCTTTAGGTAGTCCGTTTTCACCTTCAAGCGATAAAGTATTGCTTTATTAGGTACTGTTATACCCGGGCTTTGCTAGCCTTAAGGCTGCCCTGGCATCCCATCTCCCTTAGTCAGCAGTCTAGTTAGCTAGGTCCATCTTTTGATGGCTAGTCTGCTCAGTCTGTTTTTAGCTTTCAATCCGAGCGGTTGCCTAAAGAATATTATTTTTATATTATAATCCTTGTTCGCGTGTGATTTAATAAAATAGTTTTTTAAAAAGCAATTTTCAATTATCCGTATAACATTTTGGTGGCAGCGGTGGGATCCGGAAATTCCAGTGCCAGGCACCGCTCTACAGACTCGCTCCGTATCCCAAAATCAAGATAAACAGTTTATTAATATCCTAAAAACTTACCTTGTGTTTGTGAATAAAACATAAGTGTTTGTGATATCCTAAACAACTTTATTAGTGTCCTTAAAACTTACCTTGTGTTAGTGAATAAAGTTTTGTTAGTTTGTGATATCCTCGAAGTGACGTCACGAAGATCCTGTCAGACCTTGGAAAAGGTCATTCCTGTGGAAAAGCAAATCAATCGTATCCAGTATCCTGCACTCCTGTGGAAAAGCAAATCAATCGTATCCAGTATCCTGCATTCCTGTGGAAAAGCAAATCAATCGTATCCGGTATCCTGCATTCCTGTGGAAAAACACATTAATCGTATCCAGTATCCAGAATTCAATTCATTCAAGAATCGGCGAGTCGTGCGACGCGCCTTATCTCAACGGAATGTTCCCGGCCGCAGCCGTGTTCTTATCAGTCGCCTACGCACTGTAAGTCTTTGGTCATTGTTTAGTCTAGGCCGAGAAATTAGGGTTCCGTTAAGATATTTATAACATTTTAAATCCTTAAGACATTTATATCATTTTTTTTCAATGTAACTTGTTCTATTAATTCCAATCCAGAAAATAATTATGCCAAAGGCCCCCAAAACGGAGGAAACCAAATTAACAATCGATACCTTAATAATAGAACAAGCTGCAAGTGATAAAACAGTGAAGTCACCTGTTAGTTCTCCCCGCATTACCAGGAAAACTGCTGCGGCTCTCGCAATGGCCGAATTGGAATTAAATATACTGTTCAAATTCATTAAGTCATATGATGGAAGTAGAGAAAGCCTAAATTCATTTCTTGTAAACTGTGATAATGCTTTTGACCTCGCATCAGAAACACACAAGCCAATCTTATTCAAATACATTTTAAGTCAACTAAAAGGAAAAGCGGAAGTCGCCTGTTCCATAAAAGAATTTACTTCATGGGAACAATTAAAAGAATTTTTGAAAACACAATTTTGTGAGAGAAAGCATTATTCACACCTCCTTACCGACCTTCAAGAAAGCAGGCAGGGTCCTCAGGACAACGTAAGCCAGTATGCACTACGAATGGAAACCTACCTTTCACAACTACTAACGGAAATATCTTTATCCAACACCAAGGTCAAGGAGCTATCTGGCCGCACTGCGGCTATGGAGGACCTTGCCCTCCATCATTTTGTTATGGGGCTTCACCCCCGCATCTCAAATATAGTGAGATGCAAATCTCCAAAATCGCTAAATGAAGCAATTAACTTCGCTATTTCAGAAGAACGTATACAGCAAACGCTGTATAAACGATCAGATGGACGTCAAACGGACCAGAAATCCAATAACTTTGACAAAAGTAAAAGCAAAGCTGGTCCTTCCAAACCTTTCTATTCACAGAAACCATTTAATCCTGTACCACAAGGAGTTTCCAGTGCATTTTGCCGGTACTGTAAAACGGCTGGCCATGACATTTCAGTATGCAAAAAACGCGAATACAACAATAGCCGTTTCAAGTCCCAAACAACTAATCAATACCCTTACAAGCCGTCAGGGTCACGTGTCCATTATCTCGAACAACCCGACGAAGAAGTCGGTCATGATGAGGTAGACATTGCGCCACCCGATAATTTAAACGAATAAGAGTCTCGTCACAGTGTCGCCCGAGACAACGTATAAAAGCCGACACTACCTCAAGAAAAAACATTAATCCAAGGGACCACTCGGGTAATCAGCCCCAAATAAGCGCCCAATCCATTTATCAAAGGGACCACTCGGGTAACCAGCCCCAAATAAGCGCCCATTCCATTCATCAAAGGGACCACTCGGGTAACCAGCCCCAAATAAGCGCCCAATCCATTTATCAAAGGGACCACTCGGGTAACCAGCCCCAAATAAGCGCCCATTCCATTCATCAAAGGGACCACTCGGGTAACCAGCCCCAAATAAGCGCCCAATCCATTCATTCAAGGGACCACTCGGGTAACCAGCCCCAAATAAGCGCCCAATCCATTCATCTAAGGGACCACTCGGGTAACCAGCCCCAAATAAGCGCCCGATCCATTTATCCAAAGGACCACTCAGGTAACCAGCCCCAAATAAGCGTCCAATCCATTCATCCAAGAGCACACTCGGGTAACCAGTCCCAAATAAATGCCCAATCCATTTATCCAAAGGACCACTCAGGTAACCAGCCCCAAATAAGCGTCCAATCCATTCATCCAAGAGCACACTCGGGTAACCAGTCCCAAATAAATGCCCAATCCATTTATCCAAAGGACCACTCAGGTAACCAGTCCCAAATAAGCGTCCAATCCATTCATCCAAGAGCACACTCGGGTAACCAGTCCCAAATAAGCGCCAAATCCATTAACTCCAGGGAACACGTAGGTAATCAGTCCCAAGTAAACATCCAATATCCAAATAGGACCAACCGACAGGGTAACCAGCCCCAAACTGACGGTTACAATACCATGAAACCAATTTCTCGTGACAACGTAAATCCAAAAGTCTCTTCCGTTTCCAAAATAATCAATAAAGAAATCTATGAAGTCAACATAGATACATCAAAGAGGTTGTTACCACATGTATTATTGGATACGCAAGTCTCAGACATCCCGTTATCCTTACTGGTCGATTCAGGTTCTGCTATATGCTTACTAAAACAATCCAGTATTCAGAAAAATCAGAAATTAACTAAAGAATTACTCAAACTTAAAGGTATAGATCCCGGCGATGAACCTACTCAGACCGTAGGTCATTTTCAACTTAAATTAAAAGTAAAAGAAAATAAATCCATTCCCTTCAATTTCCATGTTGTTAAAAACATTAATCTGCCTTATGATGGCATCATAGGCACTGATTTCCTAACCACTTTTGGTTGTAAAATCGATTACACTCATGATATCTTGAAAATAAAAAATCTTGAAATCAAATTACATTTTTCTGAACCTTTCTATGTCATTCCACCTCGTACTGAAGCCGTAATTGAATGCTCCGTTCAAAAGACCAGTCTTAAAGAAGGTATCATTGTAGATCAACATCTGTCTGATAACTTACTAATATCCAATTGCATTGTTAAAATCAAAGATAACAACCGTATCAATTTGACTATTGCCAATACCTCAGAAACCTTTGTAAACGTCAAGACAAATTTGTGTCTTAATATTCAACCTCTGCAATCTATTGCATATCCAATAAATTCGAATGTCCAAGATACATCAAAACGAACTAGCGAAGTAATCAAGTCACTGAAATTAAATCACCTAAATCAAGAAGAAGGGGATGCTCTTATAGAACTTTGCTCCCAATATTCAGATATTTTCCACCTACCCGATGATCAGTTGACTCATACTTCCGCCCTTGATCATCATATCAAGACAAATAATGATATCCCTGTCCATACCAAATCATATAGATTCCCAGAATGCCATAAAAAGGAAGTGGAAACTCAAATTGGCAAAATGCTTGAGCAAAATATTATAGAACCCTCATCTTCTCCATGGAGTTCTCCAATTTGGATAGTACCCAAAAAAGTAGATTCACAAGGCCGACGTAAATGGCGAATTGTAATAGATTACCGGAAACTAAATGACATTACTGTCGGAGAAACATATCCCATTCCACAAATATCGGAAATCCTTGATCAACTAGGAAATAGCAAGTATTTCACAACCCTAGATCTTACTTCCGGTTTTCACCAGATCCTTATTTCTCCCGAAGACGCCCCTAAAACAGCATTCTCTGTACCTCAAGGACATTACCAATTTAATAGAATGCCATTCGGACTCAAAAATGCACCATCCACCTTCCAAAAACTGATGAATAACTGCCTCTCTGGACTTCAAGGCACGCGATGCTTCGTGTACCTTGACGATATAGTTATTTATTCCCACGATTTAGTTTCCCAAATCGATAACCTCAGAGAAGTTTTTGACAGACTCCGTAATTTTAATCTGAAACTCCAACCAGAAAAATGTGAATTCCTACGAAAAGAAGTGGCCTACTTAGGGCATGTCATCAGTGAACAGGGTGTCCAACCAAATCCTGATAAAACCAAAGCCGTGTCCGAGTTCCCTACTCCTGAATGTCCGAAAGATATTAAATCCTTCCTTGGTCTTGTTTCATATTACAGAAGATTCATTCCCGACTTCGCAAAATTAGCCAAACCTCTAACGTCTCTTTTAAAGAAAGACATCCCATTCAAATGGCAGAACGAACAACAACTAGCTTTCGAATCCCTAAAATCCAAACTCGTCTCTGCCCCAATTCTGGCATACCCAGATTTCACACAACCATTCCTCTTGACGTGTGATGCTTCAAATTACGCGATATCAGCGATTTTATCCCAAGGCCCTATAGGACAGGATCGTCCCATCGCATATGCGTCTCGCACCCTTAACAAAGCAGAGTGCAATTATAGTGTCACGGAAAAAGAGTGCCTTGCCGTAATCTTTGGTACCAAAGTGTTCAGACCATATCTGTACGGTCATCGTTTCACAGTCCTAACGGACCATAAACCATTGGAATGGTTATTCAAATGTAAAGATCCAGGATCACGCCTTATACGTTGGCGTTTGAAACTGGAAGAGTTCGAATATGATATTAAATATAAAAAGGGGAAAATCAATACTAATGCCGATGCTCTATCTCGTTTCCCTGTCAATCCAATTCAACCTGAAAACGTCCCAAAATCTAACCCCAACGTAGAGGAGGAATCCACTCAGGAATTAGACAAAGACCTAATGGACTTATTGATATCACCACCATCGTTTAATCCTGACGAATTAAACCCACTTTCTCCAGACCCTCTTAGTCCTGGTGACGATAACCCACCGTTATCTGAAAACAACTTACCAATTCCAAATCCCCTTAATCTCAACGAAGATATCCTACTTCCTGAAACAAACTTACCTTCTAATGTTCCCGAAACAATTAGAGACGAAATTGAAATGACTAATTTACCTGAAAGTATTCCTAAATTAGTACAAACTCCCGACATTCAACCTGACGTTACTCTAACGCCATCCACGAGCCTCTGTCCAGACTTACCAGACGATGACTATCCCACCTTCTTGAAAGCAATATTAAATAAAGATAAAACTTTCAACACAGTCATTCAAGAACATAACGAGGATATAACAAAATCAAAATTTAAAATCATCATATTACCTACTTCCATTGACCTCGACGAATCCAATCCTTTTATACAAAATGTTCTTGACAACTTACCTGACAATTCCGAGATTATCAATAAAGAAAGACCTCTTAATTCTTTCATATCATTTACACAAGGAGGCAAAACATATTATTTTCTTTTCTTCAAAGTATATCACTTTGACAAATCAACCTATGAAGATATTTATAAAAGTCTTAAAGCACTCAGAAACGAATTGGTTGTTAATCTCGATAAAGATATCACTCCAGATATTGCAATAACAGAATTCAAAAATCCATTTGATACTCACCAATTCATAAAAATCTATAATATGTTTCTGTATCTGTTTCATAACACAGAAATCAATATACATATATACAAAGGTAAAATCATATATCCGTCCCTTTCCGAAATTCCGAAAATACTCAAAGAAAACCATGACATTCCAATTGCCGGACATCTCGGCAGTAGTCGCATGCTCAATCGAATCCAAGAAACCTTCTATTGGAAGAATATGCGTAGCGACATCGAAGCCTTTGTAAGGAAATGTCCACAATGCCAGACTAATAAAGCTTTCAGACAAATAAATCGTGCCCCCATGCAGATCACTAGCACATCAACTGAACCTTGTCAACGAATATCTCTCGATATCGTTGGACCGCTACCTGAAGCGGGACCTGCAAAATTAAAATATATATTAACAATACAAGATGATCTTACCAAATTTTCTTCCGCATATCCAATCCGTAGCACCACAGCAGAGGAAACAAGCGAGTGTTTACTCCACTATATATCCATATTCGGTATTCCTAAAATGATCCTCACGGATCAAGGAACCAACTTCACATCCGATCTCTTCAAGAAAACATGTGAATTCCTAAAAATAAAGAACCTCTGGGCTTCTCCATACCACCCACAAACCCAGGGTGCCCTGGAACGAAGTCATTCCACTCTTAAGGAATATCTTAGATCCTATACTAACGAGGAACAAACAAACTGGCCTCGCTATGTATACACAGCCATGCTCACTTACAACACAACAGTTCATTCCACTACTCACTTCACGCCCTATGAACTAATGTTCGGAAGCAAACCAATAATTCCAAATTCTATCTATGACGAATCCCCAGGAGCTACATATCCCGATTATGTCCGTATGCTCCAGAATCGATTAAAATATTCAAGAGAGAAAGCTCTAGATTTCATAAAGAAATCTAAAGAATCCTCTAAGTCCTATTATGATACTCATACTCGTCCAGCCAAATACAAAACTGGCGACTATGTATATTTAAAGAATCATTTGAGAATGCGTAAAGCACTCTCACCCCTTTGGAAGGGTCCCTACAAAATAGTAAAAATAAATGGTAACAATTCACTTACCCTGCTAATTAATCGTCGTCATGTCACTCACCACTACGATCAGGTGAAACCAGCTGACGTCGGAACAAACCTGTAAATAAAGACGATTTTCTTTTATATTAATATCTAAGAAATAATATACTTACCTTGCGATGACACATCCAATGGAACCTGTAAAATAAAATACATAGATTAGTTAATAGAAATAAAATAGGAAAAGAATACAGTAGATATATCTATCTACCTTAGTTAGCTTACCTTAGTTTATCGTTAATGATAATTATTATTTGCAGTTCAGTTCGAGGTCAATCGCATCAGGATTTCATCCAGCCGATTACCTCAAGTTCGGGCCTCTATTATGATTATTTAGGAAAACTTAAAATTAATAATGTTCAGTTAAAAATTGTTATACCAGTAGATATTTCTCATTTTGGTCCACACGTACAAAACATTGAATCCGCTTTAGGAATCACAAGGCGCTTGTGTAATCAAACCAGAGTTATAGAAATAGATGCAGAATGTCACAACTTGTTGCAACCATTAGTAGCTCGATTCCAAGATATGAGTAGAGAGTTTGCATCCATCTCACATCTAGTAGATAACAGAACTAAACGTAGTGCATGGATAGGAGGTATAGGAACAATTTTGAAACAGATTTTTGGCTCCCTAGATGAAGACGATGGGCTTAGATATGATGAAGCGATAACATCTTTGCAAGATAACGAGAAACAGTTGGCTTCACTTATGAAAGAAAACATTTTAGTTACTACATCAATATTAAAATCGTATAATGACACCTTAAGTAAAATAAGAAATAATGAAAATAATCTCAATAACGCTATCGACAAGCTCTCATTAAGTGTTAAAAATATTACCGAAATTACTAACGGACTACAATTACTTACCAATATTAACGAAATACTTGATATCCTGGAAGCTTCAATTCTCACCCTATCATTTCAGTTAGAAGATATAACAAATGCTGTTCTATTTAGTAGTCAGAATATCTTGCATCCTGCAATAATTACACCAAGTCAATTACATAAAGAGCTTGCCGATAACTACAGACATTTACCTAGCGACCTTGAACTGCCTGTAGCTTTAGATATAAATTCTGTACACTTAATTTTAAATATTTCTAGGTTAATTTGCTATTATACTAATAATAAGATTATATTTGTAATACAAGTGCCGCTGGTCAACACCAGAGAATATGTATTGTTCCATACTATTGCACTCCCCACACCATATAGACCCAAAGAACCAAATTCATTCAGTCTAATTATACCAGATAATAAATTCATAGCAATGACCAAAGACAAAAGCTATTATTGTATCTTCGACGATCTTGAAATCTGCAAACTTGTGCACCCAGGAAACTTTATTTGCGATATTGAAAACGTGTATTCCACAGACGCAAAACCTACATGTGAAAGTGAACTATTAGCAAAAGTTATTAGTGAAAAACCATCACAGTGCACAACAAAAATTATATTAGGAAAACTAGACATTTGGAAACCACTGACAAACAATAAGTGGATTTACATACAATCGGAACCCAATAAAATTTCAATTGACTGTTTGAACTCTAAATTGTATGAAACTAATATTTTAGGCACAGGTATACTTACTGTCCCAAAGGATTGTATCGGTTACTGTAAAAGCACAACGCTAATACCAAAGTATAACGTTTTAAATATTACCTCACCTATTAATCATATTCCAGATTTCGACTTAATCAATGACAATTGTTGTAACATAGGTAAACTAAATAATGTAGAGAATAGTGTGTCTCCTATTCAACTAAATAACATAAACTTAGATGATTTCAGCTCTGAAAATAAAATTAAAATGAAATCCATCCTAAATGATTTAGATTCTATTGAACATCCGCAAAGCCCGCATATTGTAAAATATGGGACACATTATTCTATTCTTACGTGTATAATTTTAATCATCATTTTTATATTCTTAGGATATTTAATTTTTAAGAAAATGTGTAAATCTGGAAGCAACCGACCTTTCCAATTTAAATTCAAGATAAATAAATCATTACCTCAACTTCCTCCCGAAACAGTAAATATGACAGACGGACAAGACCCTGAAATAGAAATGACTAACCCTATCGCCCCACTTAGAACTAGAATTTAACAGAGACTTTGAATCAACCCCAAAGTCTCCTCTTAAAGGGGGAGGTGTTATACCCGGGCTTTGCTAGCCTTAAGGCTGCCCTGGCATCCCATCTCCCTTAGTCAGCAGTCTAGTTAGCTAGGTCCATCTTTTGATGGCTAGTCTGCTCAGTCTGTTTTTAGCTTTCAATCCGAGCGGTTGCCTAAAGAATATTATTTTTATATTATAATCCTTGTTCGCGTGTGATTTAATAAAATAGTTTTTTAAAAAGCAATTTTCAATTATCCGTATAACAGTACGCACAAATTCAAAATTAACTTACCAGAGAAAGTAATCCCAGTAAAATTTTCACCTAGAGTAAAATATATTTTAATTAGACAAGTCTTTTAAAAAATATTCCAGCGGACATTCTAAAAAATCCTCTCATTAACAAACAAGTCTGTAAAAACTGGAGCCCATCCGTTTCACTGAAGTTATTAATTAAAAAGTTTTTATGCAAAAAAAGAGTGGCCGCCTCCGTCCCAATTAAAATTCTAGCCGGATTCATTACGACACTTCGTTTTTAAGTGATTGTTTAAGTTAAGGATAATACAACATCGTGAAGTTGACGGAAGCTTCACGGAAAAGTTCTATTTAAAGTAGTATGTACATATATTATTATGTTCTTTAAGGGTTCCAAACCAAAAAGTTAAAAAAGGAACCCTTGCGGTGCCACTCTGTCCGGCTGTCTGTACATCCGTTGCTTACCCAATCAAATTGCAAATGAAAAATAAAAATAAATATTTTTAGTTTTTTTTCTTTTTTGTTGTGAAGTGAAGTGACATATGATGAAAAATTACAAAAAAAAATACCATTCCTCCCCCCCCCCCTTATCTCCGAAGTGAATTCTGTTCGTTGCTGCGTTACCACTTGACAACTTAACAATTCGGATTTTTTTAGTAGTCTTATTCGGACTACTAAAAAAATGGAAATAAAGATTGAAAAATTGTTAAATTCGGGAAAAATTTAAAGTTCTTTATTCTATGGGGTTCTTGATAGGACAAAATCTGTTGGATCAACTAGTTTTGAATAAAACTATTCATAAAAAAACATGGGATTCTAAAAGCACAAAACCACAACACAATTATCATACAATAATTCAGAGCAAATTCCACAGATTGATTATAACTACTCTACGTTACGTCACGCTACCTTAAAATATGCTACCGACTACCAATGTACAAATTGTCACGCAGAACGCGCGCCAAGAATTTTAATAACCAATTTGAATTTAACAAATCCTCTTCAGGGCTTGTTAGGGTTCCGTAGCCAAATGGCAAAAAACGGAACCCTTATAGATTCGTCATGTCTGTCTGTCTGTCTGTCTGTCTGTCTGTCTGTCTGTCCGTATGTCACAGCCATTTATTTCCGAAACTATAAGAACTATAATGTTGAAACTTGGTAAGTAGATGTATTCTGTGAACCGCATTAAGATTTTCACACAAAAATAGAAAAAAAACAATAAATTTTGGGGGTCCCCATACTTAGAACTGAAACTCAAATTTTTTTTTTTCATCAAACCCATAAGTGTGGGGTGTCTATGGATAAGTCTTTAAAAATGATATTGAGCTCTCTAATATCATTTTTTTCTAAACTGAATAGTTTGCGCGAGAGACACTTCCAAAGTGGTAAAATGTGTGTCCCCCCCCCTGTAACTTCTAAAATAAGAGAATGATAAATCTATAAAAAATATATGATGTACATTACGGTGGAAACTTCCACCGAAAATTGGTTTGAACGAGATCTAGTTAGTAGTTTTTTTTTAATACGTCATAAATTGAAATTAATATCAAATACTCAGGTCTATACTACTATTTACTTATATACCTACAGGTTTGTACGGAACCCTCGGTGCGCGAGTCTGACTCGCACTTGGCCGGTTTTTTTTTTTCTCAAGTCACGAGTGAATGAACGGCTTGTTTCTTGGTTAATTAGACGGTTATGTTTAAATCCTTTAAAATATCACTGTTATGGTAAATTGGTGAATGGTTTTTTTTTATTTGTGTCTGCGCCTACGCAGTCTGTTCCCACTTTATTCTTCTTTTAGCCCGGCGTCATTGTGCTTGGGTCAAAATTATCAGCATGTTTATTAATCACTTAGATGTGTATTTCCCATTATTGAGTTATTTTATTTCCAATGAGGATTCTCTCGAGAATGAGCTCTGTGTTGCTTTTTTCAAAGTTTAGTTTCGATTATAAAACATAAGACATTAGTGAAATATAATAAGGATGTCAATCATTTATAAGATAACATGATTCTATATTCATATTTTTTCTTTTAATACCTAAGTAATATTAAACAAAAGCTATCAAAAGTTTGAAATTATCTATGGACCGCGTATTCCCAAACGTTGACCCCCCTCAAGGTCCGTGTCACAATTTCCTACAACAATGTGTGCCACAATTCTAATTCAATCCTGCCCATCTATCTGCAAGTCACAGCTAATAAGAGTTCCATAATTATTTAATGCTTTTATTCCAAACTTATATTGGAATCAGTGTTATTTTTGATGTTTCATAAAGTTTTTTCCATACAAAACGCTGATTATTAATTTACAGAACATTCTGTGCTCAGTTTAATGTTAAGGATAAATTATGATGAGGTTGAGGAAGTAAGAACTTCTCCAAAAGTTACTTGTAAAAAAACTACTTCAAAATACACTAAAAAGTATTAAATAACTCTAATATGACACTGTTTTAAAGTCAGCGAAATATTTCCAATGGAAAACCTACGTCGTTCTTATCGCTGACTTCAAAAACAGTATTAGATTGCGTTATTTCATACTTATTAGTGTATTTTGAAGTAATTTTTTATGACTTTTTTATTTGGAGTAATTTAAAAAGCCTTCCTCTAGGTCTTGATGCATTTGTACTCACAGCTACGCTGTGCCTAAAATTTACTCAAGATTAACACAACATCTATTGGTTCATTAAATAGTTAATAAATCAGTGGTTTCTGAATGTAAATTGGATTGTTATTGCTCAGTTAGTGGTCTTTGATGCGTTTGAGTAATGTTGCGCACGCGCGCCCGTTAATCTCGACGGTTATTTCGAAATAATTGGCTCATTCTCTTTAATAAATACATACTTACATTATAAATAAATAATAAATGGCGCGTATAATTGAGTGGACTATTAATATCTTACTTTTATTCCGAAAATATTATACTATTTTAATTTTGTGAGGGGAAAGTTTTGCTTTGAATTCTTTAGTTTTGTTTTTTATTATGAAAGGTGTTTGATCACAGTGCCTTCATTTTCCTTTGAAAAGCTGTAGCGTGTGTGTGTGTTATACCTATACATAGGACAACAATGTATATTAATCAGAGATGTGAGAGAGAATATGCTTTGATAGAGCGCTACTTAGTATTATGAACGTTAGTTGTCAATTAGTATTTAATGGTGCGTCCATGCTTGGCGAACCGAGCACGAGCCAGCCACGAACGAGCACACTGCGAGCACGATTCGCGTAGCGTGGACGGGCTTGAGAGCCACGAAAGAGCATTTGTAGCGTGCTCGACTGCGCTCCGCCCGATTTCAGTTTTTCACAAACACACGGATTCGCATCGCGCTCGTTGTATCTCGTGGAGTACGTCCACGTTTGAAATTGCGAGCAACGAACGAATCCTGTTCGTTCGAGGCTCGGCTCGAGTTCGCTTTGGGTAGCATGGACGCACCATAAGAACTGCTCTAGGACCTAGCTCATCGCATTCAAGTGTCACTGTCTTTATATTTTAATTTGATTGCGCCCTTAGTACTTATTGCCCGTGTTCGCCACGGGGTAACGTTTTCCTAAAAAGAATATTTTTGTTTTGTACGTTATACCAGAAGGTCTACGAAAAACGATATACGATAGTCCGATCATAGTTCATAGGCCCTGGTTATGATTTATCAGTGCGCCAAATTACATCCAAATATTTTCAGCTATATGAATAACGACATGAAAATACACAGAAACTATCGCATTTATAATATTTGATTATATACTCTGTGATATTAGTAAAAATATGAAACCTCCTAATGTATCTTTGTCGGTAACCCACGTGTTTCCATTATACTTTTATTTAATAATCTACTTCAGATTAGAAAATTCCATGTATTAAATCATGCGTAAGCGTTTTTCCTCCTAATAATTATGCCTATTACTACCCCAAAATAGTGATGTACCGGCCACGATAGGTGGCGCGCGGGTAATTTGTCACACGCAACGAACCAGACGCCTGACAGCCCCAAATGATTTATCACCGTCCGCACAGACAAAGACTTCTCCAAATAGGCCCCCTTGCAAAGCAAACACTCAATTTGGGAGTAATTATGACGGGAAAATGGCCTCTATAAAGGCCGCGCAAAAGCCTATTTTCCTTGTGACATTTAGACGTTTGCCGCGCTGTCAACGGGATCGGATGCGTTCGGAAACATTCCGCAGCTAATTGTATGTATCGCGGCGGGCACAGAACGCATTTGTCAATTGTCGCCAGCCTCCCTTATAACGGCACGTAATTAGTTAGTCGACTATTTCAGGAACGCTTTGACGGCTTATTAAGATTTCAAATTGAACACAAATTAGATGTCATGCCTAACTGATTTCTAAGCTATTCGATCCGCTTTCGTATTTGTTTTAGACACTGAAAAATTTCACCGATGACGTGAAGACAGCTTCGTTTTCCGGACATCAAAAAGCTATCTGTTAAGTGGGTTACGGAGATTCTAGCAATCATTTTATCCAAAAAAAAACACCCAGATTCTTCTTGGGTTGGCATCGTGCGGGTGATACTTTTGGGGCTGCAAACGTCTAGACGTCTGTATGCTACGGTAACCTAGTACCATCATGGGTACCATACTGGGTAAGTCTAGTTTTGGTACAGTGGTAAACGCACCAATCTACGATCATGAGGGTGCAAGTTCAAATTACTTCTCAATTTTAAACTTGATCCACGGCTGGATTTTCAATGAGGAAAACCAGCATTTTCGCGAAACAATATGGTACTGGTGGGTTCTCGTATTCTTCTCGGTAATGACAAACAATCAACTGTTGCAAGGTTCAGGCAAACTGTGTAGTGGGTTAATAGGTCCTTACCTACAATAGTTACACTGTCATGGAATACTGACCGTATCAACCCGGGTGTAGGTCGTGACATTCTCCAAGCTGCGTCCAATTACTCGCCAGAACTGACGCATACTTCCACATACCCACTATTAAACTCACAAAAAGCATTCCAATGTTTACACATGCTACGAGCTTCTAAATCTAATTAAAACACATAATACATTCAAATTGGAGTGATCTCACCACATGTTCAAATATCTAACTAATCACTACGACAATGATCGATTCCCGTTTCCCAAGCAGTGCCATCTGTGAACTGAAGACGAGATATAGACTGTCGACAGCCGTACCGTTCGATTCGATACATCCAGTTTTTTTAATTCGATACCTTTAAAACGCACCGCAACGAATTCGGATGCCGAACCATCAATTAGTGAATGCTCTCACAACACCGCGTTCCATGCTCCTTTTTTTTCATCCAAAACATACGGCTTTGAAACGGATAGATAGGTAATAAAAAATAGAAAAAGGCCGAGATCGCTAGCTGGAGGTGGCGAAAAAAAGAAAATCGTGGCGTCCGGAAATCGTTACAGCGTTTTGATTGCGACCGTTTGTAATTCGTTCGTTTGATTTGATTGAAAAAGAGATATGCATCCTCTTTTCTATTTATACACGGGTGTGTGGCCAGTAATTAATTTAATGCTATTTGAATACATAGATCGTTATGCTTTTTAAATATTTCTATTGGTCATAAAGAAAATTGATTTTATAGGAGGCGATTCTAACATTTGGAGGCGATTCTAACATTGATATGATATGATTTAATTTGCAGAGAATACTTTGATTTCTTAAATCTGTTTCAATGAGATGAGAACTTTCATTTTATAAAATGTATCTAAGCTTGTTTTGAAATTACTCTTATTATTATTATTGTCTCTCTATAATAAAGTTATTTATTCAATAGACTTTATTTTAATAAATAATTTTAAATTCGAATTTTGAAGCCGGTTGGTATACCTAATGCTAATAACAAGATTAATAATTAACTAATAATAAAGTATAACCCTCTAATGCATATTTAGTTAAATACCTACACAATTCTAGATTATAGTAGTAAATGAGAAAAAGAAGCCAATTATGTCACAAAAGCGACATCTTGCGACGAATTGAAGATAGTTTTTAGCTCTACATTAATCAATGCCTTTCATTCTGCCTTGAATTAATATTGCTGCTTAGATGGTCACTGCATTAAACATTTACGAATATTTCAGATAGATGTCGGATTTGTTGAGAGATAGGTAAAGTAAGCTGGCTGATTCGATGGTAAAAATATTATGATATTTAGGAGATAAAAAAAATTGTTTTGCTATATAGGTACTGGGTGTAACGAAAAGTGTATATACATCCGAAATAAATAAAATAAATATCCTGGGACATTCCTCACACAAGGTCATCTGATCCCAAACTAAGCAGTGCTTGTATTATGGAAACCAGATAACTGATATAATACATATACTACTTTTTGTTTGTAAATACATACTTAATATACATAATTACACCCAGACTCAGGACATACAGACATGTTCATGCACACAAATGTATGTCCTGTGTGGGAATCGAACCCATGACCAGCGGCGCGATAGGTGGAATCTTGACCAGAGTCTTAACCAACCGCGCCGTATGGCCCGAAATGGGTAAAATCAGGTTGATAGAGGTAGAGCATAGCGTTTATTCGCTCTAAGAGCAGCTCGACTGGGGAAGTACCTCCACCTTACAGAATACCGAAGCCAAATAACTTTACGTTGTGTAAAGTTGTATTCCTGCGCGTGAGTAAGGTCGGTCGGTAACGCGTGAGCGATGCTTCGTGTGTTGCAAGCGTCCATATGGCTACAGTAACCGCTTACCATCAGGTGGGCCGTATGCTTGTTTACCGACTAAGTTGTATAAAAAAAATAAGTAGGTAGGGTCATTTCGCCGGTTTGCCGTCCAGTACCTTTTCGTCCATATGACTGAGGTGCTACAAACACGTGCGTAAAATTTGAATACTATGCTACCTTCCCGCGCAAGTTTGTTCTTGTTGCGATCCATAATGTCTAATTAACAGTTCTACCAATATGAAAATGGTATTTGACAAGTAGTGACTTCAAAAATATTAAAGTCAGTGGCCGCTTCGCATCCGTGCTTTGCAGACGTCAATGCGCTATTTGGTTTTCGTCCACGTGGACGGAAACCCAAATAGCTATGTGAATATTTGTAATGGTCATTTTATTTTTGGACCAGTTTTTTTGGACGAAAACAAGCAAAAACTCCTACTTTTGATAAAAATTTTTTTATAAAAAGAGCTGTGAAAATGATTTATTTTCTCTTTTAATATAATACATTTAAGTAAGGGTACTTCAAGGTATTCATTTCGCATCACAAAGCTGGCAACTCCTATAATTGGACGAAAACCAGCGCAATGCCCCTATAAGCTCAAAATAAATTACTCAAAAATTCATACCAAATTTCTGCATCCAAGTTAATTGAATTAAAATCATAACCTAATGTCACCGGTCAATGAGGGTCAATATCATTTTGCATTTTGTATAATTTTTTCTCTTTCGCGATCTGTGCGCCTAGTACCAAATAAAACCGGCCAAGTGCGAGTCAGACTCGCGCACCGAGGGTTCCGTACAAACCTGTAGGTATATAAGTAAATGGTAGTATAGACCTGAGTATTTGATATTCATTTCAATTTAAGACCTATTAAAAAAAACTACTTACTAGATCTCGTTCAAACCAATTTTCAGTGGAAGTTTGCACCGTAATGTACATCATATATTTTTTATAGATTTATCATTCTCTTATTTTAGAAGTTACAGGGGGGGGACACACACATTTTACCACTTTGGAAGTGTCTCTCGCGCAAACTATTCAGTTTAGAAAAAAATGATATTAGAAACCTCAATATAATTTTTGAAGACCTATCCATAGACACCCCACACTTATGGGTTTGATGAAAAAAAAAAAATTTAGTTTCAGTTCTAAGTATGGGGAACCCCCAAAATTTATTGTTTTTTTTCTATTTTTGTGTAAAAATCTTAATGCGGTTCACAGAATACATCTACTTACCAAGTTTCAACATTATAGTTCTTATAGTTTCGGAAATAAATGGCTGTGACATACACGGACAGACAGACAGACAGACAGACAGACAGACAGACAGACAGACAGACAGACAGACAGACAGACATGACGAATCTATAAGGGTTCCGTTTTTTGCCATTTGGCTACGGAACCCTAAAAAGTGGATTACTTTAATAGATATACACTTTCCGTTACAACCGGCTAAAAAACTTATTCTACGAAGTGCGTCCAAAATAAACCACAAGTAGGTTGGTAGCAGTAGGTAACATAGCCAGTTAAAACACGGTAATAGCACAGTCTATAGTAATAGTATCTATAGTTATAATGTACGGCGTTACGATATCCCATTGTATTAGTAACTAGCACAAGATACAAATAGAGGGGTTGAAAGTTCTTTGACTCAATAAAAAAAAGGAAATTGTCGTTAATAAAAATGGCGGTACGCGCTCGGCGGGAAAAATTTCCCGCCATAATATTTTCATCCACACAACACGCGGGGGCTAATTGGATTCCTGTTACAATAAACGCATCAACCCCAAGCGATGGGGTGATAGCCACCCCATCGCATTTATAAACCGGAAAGAAAATAGGGAAAGAGGATAAAAATAAAAAGTAAAAAAAAAACTCTATGACTTACCATGCCATGCTTGCATAAAATTGTCGGTTGAAATCGGAAAGGACAAGTAAGTAGATGGGAAATAGTAGTGGTGTAAGGCAGAAATCACACACGAGATTATTCGGCCAATAGTTGCCAACGGGGCCCCAAAACGAAGCCTCCGATGTTTGTCCGCACGTCCGTCTATCTGTCAGTCAGTGGGCTGTATCTCATGAACCGTAATAGGTACCTAGTAGACAGTTGAAATTTCCACCGAATGTGTATTTCTATTGCCGCTATTACAACAAATAATAAAAAGATTAAGATAAGATCAAGTATGTTTAAAATAATGAGTAAACGTTGCGTAGGTAGGGTATAATTATTTATTGATTCTTACCCCTATTATTATTTGAAAGCGTTAATCGAAAATAAACCCTAACTCGTAGATACAGGATAGCAAATCAATTTCATATAAATCAACTTGAATGCGTTGATTCACGTTCTGGTCCATGATTTATTTATTAATAAACTTCCTACCAATAATTACCATAATCAAGCCACGGACAGATTAAGTCTACCTACAAGCAGCTATTGCATTACATTTTCCTAGTTATAATCTAGTTTTGTTCTTTTTAGGACTCGAAACCAATAAGGTAAAAAACCGGCCAAGTGCGAGTCAGACTCGCGCACCGAGGGTTCCGTAAAAACAAACCTGTAGGTATATAAGTAAATGGTAGTATAGACCTGAGTATTTGATATGAATTTCAATTTATGACGTATAAAAAAAACTACTTACTTGATCTCGTTCAAACCAATTTTCGGTGGAAGTTTGCATCGTAATGTACATCATATATTTTTTATAGATTTATCATTCTCTTATTTTAGAAGTTACAGGGGGGGACACACTTTTTACCACTTTGGAAGTGTCTCTCGCGCAAACTACCTATTCAGTTTAGAAAAAAATGATATTAGAAACCTCAATATCATTTTTGAAGACCTATCCATAGACAAACCACACTTATGGGTCTTATTAAAAAAAAATGAGTTTCAGTTCTAAGTATGGGGAACCCCCAAATTTTTTTGTTTTTTTTCTATTTTTGTGTGAAAATCTTAATGCGGTTCACAGAATACATCTACTTACCAAGTTTCAACATTATAGTTCTTATAGATTCGGAAAAAAGTGGCTGTGACATACAGCGGACAGACAGACAGACAGACGGACAGACATGACGAATCTATAAGGGTTCCGTTTTTTGCCATTTGGCTACGGAACCCTAAAAAGGAAGCGTATATAAAAGGAGTGGTATATTTTAGCAACCACTCATGCTGTTGACGCGGTAATAGTGAGCTATTGACTTTGATTAAGGATACATCCAGATTGAGTGTAGAAGCTGTGCACGCGAAAAAAAAATAGCCCCTAACTGTTAGGGCTAAATCAAATAAAAATAAATAAAAATGCAAAATAATGTTTAATATTAAAATTTCTCCCGATTTAAATTGGAATATTTCAACAACTGCTATCATTATGAACGTCCCTATGACAAGCAGAATGACGCAGAGGGAGCGTAGCTGTTACGTGCAACAGCCTATAAAAGTTGGCCTGTTTTATATATTCGTGTAGTATGGAGTGGAGACGTTCTTTCTAGGTATATTTATTCCTATGGTTATAGATTTGAATTCTGGAATAGTTTTGAATATTGCCATTGCTTAACATATACACCCAGCCGAAAAAAAATCTTTTCTTTCCATCTTTATTGTTACTTACTTCACACCGTTGTTTACGGGCACTGTTTCTGACACAGGTTTCTGAAATCGAGCTCGTTATTTTACTACAAATTTTCCAGTAAATGACTAGCGTTTTAATACCTATTGTTTACCTACTAATGTCTAATTGCTAGAACGCGAAAACAATCAACACGATCAATAGAGCCTGTCCATTGAAGTAAGTTTGACCTGACCTCAAAAATACCACATCAATATTCAACCTAAAAGATAAGCGCTTTAAGTTCCAATATCGTTTGACGCGAATGAAGTTAATTTCGAACGCAATACGTGTCCATTCAAGATCAAGGCTATTTGTGATCGTAATTAAAATATTTAAAAGTAAATGTTCGATATCAAATCGATTGAATCTAAGAAGTTCTCTGGAGTAATTTTTGCATGTTTTCTGCACAATATGTCGAATAACAATTTACTATCAGATAGTGGTAGGTAAACATTATTTCGAAGATTAACCATCTCTATATAAAAATCCCTATTTCCCTTGGTCACGCCATAACTTGAGATCGACCTTAACGATTTTATCCATCGTTTTTTTAAAGTGTAGAAATAATGACGTATGGAAGTATATCAACCTTTTTTATTTGAGTATTTATCAACGAATTATTATGTTATAACGGTATAAAACATTAATTGTGTACTACACATACAACTAAAATTAGACACAGAATCAAATACAGCAAATACAAAAATATCTAGCAAATTACTAAATTAATCGATTACTAATCGATTATTCACACCTGTCAGCCTTTATAAAGACATTGAAATTCACCAAAAAAATATCCACAATGCATCCCACTTCAATCTTCTAGAAAAAGTTCTTTACATCACTCTCGCTCTCACTTGAGTAGGTACCTACTTGATTGACAATTAACTTTTTGTGATTTACCTAAGAAAAAATATTAGTGAAGGGAAACTTCTACCTCTAGACAAAACTGTGATAGGCCATAATCACAATTAATCGCGATGGCTGTTTGCACAGACGTCCAGTGCCTATAAAAATATATGTAAAGTTTTCGATTTTCAAATCCCGGCCGATTATGTTCGATACGTTCCAAGTGCAATTCAAATTGAAATGGCGCCAATATTTAGCAGCATCCTTAGGTGTGTTCATGATAATATTTTGCTATACAATCTTCATTCTTTTTTAATTAATCAATACACTGCTACGGTTTACATTCGCCTCTAAAATAACTAATGATGGCCATTGTACGTAGCAAGCTACGGGAGCCTGTGCACAGGGATGTCCATGGGATGGACGTCCCCCGTGCTTCCTCAGCTCCGTGGTCCAAACTCCCCTTTATCGGAGGAGCCAACACTGCAGGAGGAATCGTGGATCGGATCGCTTCTAGTGCTCGGAGGAATGTTTGGTGAGATTTACGAAGGCTTCTTGCATAATTTTCCCTCTGCCATCGATTAAAGGACTATGCGGAATTCTATTGACTCTCTCAGTCTCTTTTTGAGTTGTTTATACATAATTGTCACAGAACTACAAGCTTTTAATATAATGGCATTTTTCTACTGCACCATGTCAAAAGGCTGACAAGCAGGCAAATAGGCGGGCCAATGGTGGGCCATAACGTCAATAGTATTTATAGTGATGATTCCTGAGTAAAGAAATAATAATAATAATTAGTCCGTCAGTTAGTTTATCAAAAAATATGGGACACGTATTTTTTGCTTTACAAAATCATTAAAAATATACTAAGATAAAGCGCGCCAAAAGTTCGGGAATGCGGGCTCGTGACGTCACTTTTGAGTTAAAAGTATACCATAACGTCACGCTGAACTTCAACACACAGAAACTTCGTAGTTTTTGTTTAATTGACGTAAGAAAAATACGTGTCTAATATGTTTTGATTATGTACCCTATGTAGTAGATACCAGATACCAAAAACTGATTGTTTTATATCACGTATTTCAGGCCCTCTTCTAACGGTACCTCTGTCAAGGTACATAGGTCGCCGATGGATAATCATGGCCACAAATATTCCCCTATTGCTGGGGTGGCTCCTAGCCGGCGTGGCGACCAACTTGGAGACCTTGTACGTCGCACGACTGGCCTGGGGGTGCGCGACGGGCATGCAGTTCGCGACAATACCCATTTACATAGGGGAAATCGCTGAGGTATATACAAAATACAATCCATAAATAGGAAATTTCCTCGATGCTGTCGCTGATGCCGTTCAGCGAGGTTCAGGCTGCCAGCGTTTCATGTTTGGATGGCCAAATACGTTGGTTGAAAAAGGCGCAGGTCTTATTGAAGCTTTGTGTGAGTTTCTAGGATCAGTTACAACTGTTATTTTGAAGGACATTTGAACGGCTTATTTTGCTCGCATGTTAAAATTGTCTTATTAACAGATTCACCGTTTGAACAGATTGTTCTTATTTTCGTGGTAACTTCAGCAGCTATGACCTTCATAAGTATACTCCAGGGCTTAAACTGAATAAATAGCTTTATATTTAGCCCGCTGGCTGGTCAAAGGTCAGCGCAGACTTTTGTAACAATTTTTGGTGAAAACTATTTTGGGACAAAGTAGGGTATTTAAAAAAGAAAATCCATAAGTTCATTACAAACATAACACCTCAAAATCAAAATCAAAAAGTCATTTATTCAGTTTAGGACCTGGTAAGGTACTTAATATGTACGTTACATACAGTTGAATTTACCACCGGTTCGAAATATACTTAAACTGAGAAGACTCCGGCAAAAAAGTCAGTAAAACGTAAATATTATGAACGTTAAACATTTTGCTATATATCGAAATACCTACCTAAATTTCCAGGACAAAATCCGCGGCTCCCTCAGCGCTCTGTTCCTGTTGTTCATCAACATCGGTTTCCTGCTGGCGTACGCGATCGGTCCGTTCACCACCTACTGGGGTCTCACTGCCACTGGTGGGATCTTATCACTCCTATACATACCCTGTACGTGGCTCATACCGGAGACTCCGTTTTTCTTGGTTTATAAAGGTAACTTCTGGTCTTTGGAGATGCTAATGCCAATAATTGCTTGATTTCGTGATTTTATAGTTCAGATTTTGGATTTACGGGAAGAGGAAGACCGAAAAAGAGATTGATTTTGTGAAAGATGATATGGGTAAGAAAGGAGTGAGGTTGGAATGACGGATAGAAGAGACGAATGGAAGATATTGCTCCGACTCCAAGTTATTGGGAACAGAACACAAGGATGATGAAGGATAAGTAAAATACATTCAAGTGCGAGTAGGACATCCGATAATCGTATTCGCACAGACAAATCCAAAGTAGTCTATAATATAGTCATTTCATTTATCATACCTACATCAGCAGGGCTATTTTAAAACGCTCGGATTCGATATCGGAAACGGATTCAAAAACAACTGAGGCGACTTTCCGCAATTGCTATTTTAATTTCCGAATTCGAATAGAATTCAAAATTTTAAAATTGCAATTTTTGTTGTTTCTTTACGTAATATCAATTCGATTCATCGAAAAGTTTTCGGAAATTAACAGAAATGTTTGAATCCGTCTCCGATATCGAATCCGACGCCTCAAAATTGCCCTGCAGAACCAAATAACGGAATGAATATTTAAATAACAGGTCGCAACGAAGAAGCATCTTCTGTACTGCAACAACTTCGCGGTACATCTAAAGAAGCTGTACAACCTGAATTAGAAGGTTTGCAGGCGTTAGTGACTAGGGAGTTCAAAGAGGAGCCCAGAATTAAAGACCTATGGGCCAGCAGAGGGAATGTTAGGGCCTTAGGTAAGTAGAATGACCGATCATTTCAATTTTGAGCGAGATCTAATATTGTGTAATAATGATTTCGTTAAAGGTAAAAGTCGTAATATAAGCTGACCTTTCATTGTATGGAAATCTTATACAATGCGAGATCAGCTTATACTAGAAATGTATAGCTTGATGTGTAGCCATGTGTACAAGTTCCTAGCCAACTGTCACCATTTAAACAAACAAACAATTTAATTTCGAACCCGGATCTTTGACATAATGTTTATTTTCTTTTCGATTAACCCAATATATTCTGAGACTTGACATGACTATTGATTCTCGTTATATAATAGAGATCCGTCCGATCCGAGTTGGACATTTATTTCTTCATATCAAATCAATAAAAATTAACAAAGATAAAGCGCGTCAAAGATCACGAGCCCCACTCCTGACGGTGACGTCACTTGTTTGTGAAAAGTGTAACATCGCGTGACGTCACGCGGAACTTCAACACACCATATCATCGTAATTATTTGTTTGATTGACAAAAGAAAAAATACGTGTCTAATATTTTTTTGATAAGCCTAGCTATTGGTATTTAATAATAAGCTGCATTAATGCAGGTATCTGCGTGTTCCTGGCGATGTTGCTCCAGTTGTCCGGTATCGACGTGCTGCTGTTCTACATGGAGGAACTGCTCGCCAAGGTGGGCACCAAGATCTCGCCAGCCGATGGCACCATCATTATGGGTGTTGTGCAGGTAACAACTAATATAACAGGTGGAGACTTCGAGATGGCATATATTCGAAACCTATGTTGGGTTAGTCATGCTGAACAACTTTTAATATGGGACCAATAGCGAATTCGCAAAAAAAAAAAAAAACTTTCCATAGTAAATGTCAACCTTGGTCGATCATAAATATTATTCAAAAAATATGCATCGATTGGACCCAATTATATTTTTATGCCTTTTGCGGTCGAGACCTTGGGACCATGGGGGTCAGAAGCTCGCCGTTTTGCTCGCACCTTGTCTTCAAAATTGATCGAGACCTCCGGAGACCAGCGGGCGGGGAGCTTTTTCCGCCAACGCGTCAGCTTGGCTATCCAAAGAGGAAACGCTGCCAGCCTTCTGGGAACTTTGCCGTTAATCGGAAGCAGCGGCAGGCTTGAGGAAATTTTCTATATATAGATTATATTTTGTAAATATTGATTGTATTTTGTACATATTTGTTGTAAATAAATGCTAATATCATAATGTAAGAAAAGTAAAATTTTTTTTTTTGAGTATTCAGTGCTGGTCCCATAGTAAAAGTTGTTCAGCATGACTAACCAAACATAGGTTTCGAAAATATGCCATCTCGAAATCTCCACCCAGTAAGTCTTCTCGTAGGCTGTATAATCGAATAGTTGATATTCTAATATAATCAATAGCTGTCGCGTTATTACATCAATATTGTGATTTCAGTTAAATGATTGAGAAGAAGAATTAGTACTGTAACAAAGATCGTAAAAATGGTTTCAGGATTTGTACTTACATTTTCAATGCAAATATTACAAATTAATGCTATGAATTAGACCATAACCTGACATGAATATTCCTGCGTGGAATATTTTGATTCGTTAATACAAGTATAGTTAGAGGCACGAGTCGTGAGTACGCTTTTGAACATAAAGTTTAAAAGTTCTTAGAGTTAAGATATTAAAGTTGTTAAAATGTATTTTAAATAAGGTCACATGCCCTTATTTAAATACATTTCAATAATTGTATTTAAATGCTTGAACACTAATAAATAAAATATCCTGGGACATTCCTCACACACGGTCATCTGATCCCAAACTAAGCAGAGCTTGTACTATGGAAACCAGATAACTGATATAATACATATACTACTTTTTTGTTTGTAAATACATACTTAATATACATAATTACACCCAGACTCAGGACATACAGACATGTTCATGCACACAAATGCATGTCCTGTGCGGGAATCGAACCCACGACCTGCGGCTTAATAGGTGGAATCTTTACCAGAGTCTTAATCAACTGCGCCAACTGGCCTGTCAACTTTTAAACTTTATGTTTAAAAGTGTGCTCACGACTCGTGCCGCTTACTATACTTGATTATTTGTTACATTTATGTAAATGAGTAATATTACAAAGTTAATTTAAATACTAAAGTAACACCCCAAGTTCAGATTATGGTTTCACTCTTAAAAACTATTGCAATCGATTCTAATAGTGATTCAGAACAAATTACTTTCAGGTTTAAAATTATACACTAAAATAATGTTCTGTTCTCCAGGTGGTGACGAGCTGCGTGACCCCGCTGGTGGTGGACCGGCTCGGCCGGAAGCTGCTCATGTGGACCACTTCACTCGGACTCACCATTTTCCTCGTATGTACCCACAATAATAATAAGCACTTTTTAGAACTAGTGGCTCTGTAGGCTGTAGACCTCGCGAGAATTTTTTAACTCGCTTCGCCATTTTGAAAAATTTCCAAAAATTTTATTCGAAAATTTCACGAGAATCAGTTGAGAAATGCGACCTGTGAAAATGAACAGACGGACATCCGGATATCCTTCGGACATCTGGACATACAATACTCTAGATCGGAGACCCAGCGCTCGCTCAGTAAACATAGGCTTTTACAACTTTGTTTGTTTTACACATGGGCTATTGCATTTTCCACATTCTCTCGCAAGCTTTGCTTGGGTTGGGAAGAAATGTCCATCTGTAGAAATATTCATTTAAAGTTTTTTATCGTTATCTTTAATACAATAAAACATCGGCTCTTGGACTGTCCGTGTGTTTTCTACTACTTTGGCCGCATTCAAGCATACGGCTCGTCTGACGGTGAATGGTTACCGAAGCCTGTCATAGCTCGAAAGAAGCAATGCAAGAACCATTGTCAGTGATAACTCAATGGTGACGTCGGATTCCGAGATGAAGGACCCAGGTTCGAATCCTACAATGAGCTTGAGATTCCCGTAAAGGAAACTATCGTGAGGAAACCATAGTACGGAGGTAGGGTACTTTGTAGTACCCGCTTGGCTGGGTATGTCAACCTGCATAAATCTGTTGTGTTTGTTGTAGACTTTAATCGGCGTGTACGCACTGATGGATTCTTACTTCAAGTACGACTTGTCATCCGTGGCGTTCGTGCCGCTTCTTTGCCTCATCGTTTACATGATACTGTTCACATTGGGTGAGTGTTTACTAGGTACTACCACCAAGTTCTCAATCAAACTCAACGCCAATTTAGCCCTTTGGAGGTTTACCGAAAAGTTAAAGGTGTTGGAGTAACCACTGGTCTGGAAGTCCACCTTCAACTGAGAAGAAAAGGGGAATGATAATGGCTCATATTTAACGAACCACCAGAAAAAAACACTTTATTTTATCAAAAATAGTAAATGATCACCAAAATTAAATACCTACCCATTTTAGCGTGAAATTTGAACCAACTTGCGATCCTACAACCATCTCCAAACGGTGTATTTTTTTTTTCAAACACGGTCATCTGATCCCAAACTAAGCAGAGCTTGTACTGTGGAAACCAGATAACT
This sequence comes from Achlya flavicornis, assembly GCA_947623365.1. NCBI lineage: Eukaryota > Metazoa > Arthropoda > Insecta > Lepidoptera > Drepanidae > Achlya > Achlya flavicornis. The sequence goes on from OX392490.1 coordinate 7,820,431, forward strand.
GATATAATACATATACTACTTTTTATTTGTAAATATATACTTAATATACATAATTACACCCAGACTCAGGACATACAGACATGTTCATGCACACAAATGCATGTCCTGTGCGGGAATCGAACCCACAACCAGCGGCGCAATAGGTGGAATCTTTACCAGACTCTTAACCAACTGCGCTAACTGGCCCGTCTATTTAGGTGGAAATAGCGCAAAAAATTCTGATCATTTACTAAATTTGGTTTCATTCATAGTACAATTTTAGGTAATAGAGGTTATTGGTCACAAAATTCTTTTTGATGGTCATTATATTTAACCCCAAATAAAATCAGCAACGATTTCTTTGTTGCTATGATAGTAAAGTAAGGATAGTTATAGTAAGGGGCACGATTGGTGAGCACAGATTGACACCTGCTCAGTAATTGAATTATTACGTGCGCAGTAGTTAATTTTCGGTCTATTTGTCCGAATGAAGCAGTGGGAGCGGCGAGCTGCACACGATTGGATCGTCACTCGATTTAGTCGTCTATTGGATTGTCGCGTGTCATTTGTGTACTGTGATTTAGCCACAAGTGTACATGCGCGAGCTTGCCCCCACTACTGCCTATCTGTGCTCACTATTCGTGCCTCATACTGTACCTAGTAATGACGCAGAATATACATATAAATAGGTACGTGGAGACATGTTTTCGGACCCCGTTAAGCATATTGTGTGCAGAAAGTATATTTTTTTTACTTTTTTGGTGGATTTTAGTCCACTTATGTAGTACTTTAGCAGTACAATGCCCTCGACTAAGGACACCCGGTGTAAGGTAAGGTTTTAATAAATAAGTTAGTAGATACATTCTCGTAAAGGTAAATTAATTAAATATCTTCGTCAGACATAAAAAATATACAAAATACCAATGATTATTAAGTTTTGGCTATAATTGTGTTCAAGGGAGCAGATCAGTGTCCATTGTAGTGCCTAAAGTAAAATATTTAAATTTGCCTCACGGGTTGAGCCGCGGACGTCGACAAGTATTATACAGTGTGGATTTAGGAAATGGATTTGTAGTGCTAAATACCATCATCATCATCATCACCATCATCAGCCTATAATGTCCCACTGCTGAGCATAGGCCTCCTTTCACGAATCAGGGTGAAAGGAAATGAGCAGATACTCCACCACGCATGCCCACTGCGGATCGGTGGAGGTAGGCTAGTGGTCAACCTACTGTTGGAGTTTTCAAGCCGCCTAGAAGGCCTCCAACTAGCTTAACGGCTACCACAAACCGTTACCAACGGCTTTACGTGCCTTCTGAAGCTTGGAAACGCTTGATCTGACATACCACTAGGCGGTCACCCATCCAGGTACCGATCACGACGGTGATAGCTTAAGTTGCCGATCGATTTAACAACGACTATCATGCTACACCTCGAGCGCTTCACAAAACCACGAGTGCTAAATACGAAACTGAGAAATAGTCAAAAATGCTGAGCTCAATTTATGAGAAAACAAAAATTGCACGTTACGGAAATCAAAACGATTTTTTTTCTAATATATTAGAACAAAAATTTGCAAAGGAATGTATTAGGTATTTAAAATGAAAGAAAATGGCTTTTTTTTTATTTCATAATTTTTAGTTTTTCTTACTTGCACTAGTATTTGACCAAGGTTTTGAGATGTTTGCCCTTTGACACCTCACTCGTAGCTCGAATAAATAAGCCAGGCCGTCTCAGGGTAGACGTATTAATCCATGTCATGAAAACTAATGAACCGACTACCTACATACACCTATAACATTTCGTATATTTGTCAATCTAGCGTTGTGTCGGAGGCCGGAAAATTAGAATCAAGAACGGTATTCGCGTCACGTTTTAGTAATAATCATCCCTATCTCATTCGGATAGAGTTGCAAACAGGTAGGCACAATGCAAATAAATAAAGAACTCTTAGCTTCAACTCTGTCTGAATAAAATAAAGAGGATATTTTTAATACTTCGATGTTGGCAAACAAGCATACGGCCACCTGGTGGTATGCGGTTACGTCGCAACACCCGGGGCACGGCACCTCGAGAAATCATGCACGGGCTACCGAACCCTTCCTCCTTCCCCAATGAGCTCTGGTAGTCTGAAAGGTGGAGGTCGACATGCTTTCTGAGTGAAAAAACGCTATGCTCTTAGTCATCCGCTTATATTATATTTTACGGAATTAAATATTATGCCTTACTTTAGGTGTGGGTCCAGTGCCATGGATCCTGGTGGCGGAGATGTTCCCGGTGAAGACCAAGTGTCTCGCGAGCGGGATCTGCTCCTTCATGTGCTGGCTCGCTGGATTTATATGGACCAGGTAATTATGATTCAGGTCCAGAAGGAAGGAGGCTGCTGAGCGGGATCGGGAGAGGGCCGATCCCGCCCGGAGACAACGTTGCCGCTGAGGCGCGGCCCTCCTGCCATGAAGCTGGGGCTTAGATTAACAGCTGCGGTATTCCCCTGCCTGTCGTAAAAGGCACATAAACAGGGCCTTTGGGGTCATGGGCAATCAGGGCGGGGGCTCTGTGCACCCGAAGTGAACCCAAGGGGGACGATGAGTCGATGTAGTCAGGACTCACCATGATAGCACAGCGAGGGTGCTGGGGGAGGTATCAAACTTCTCCCGGGCGGGCTCTCTAAGCGCGTGTAGGCGTCTGCGAGCAGGTATGCTTTCAACTGACGAAAATCACAACAATTACATTGCAACCAATATTCCTTTCGTGGCATCGCATTTGTTGTAAATACTTAAATTAAATAATTTTCCTTGCAATACACCAGAAAAGACGTATAGTTTATTCAAAGTAAAAAAAGGCAATGGCCTCGAGTTCGTTTCTTATAATTAAAATTGGTTTATTATGTTTTAAGATTTTTCCGCGACGTAGCGGCCTCATATGGAATATACACAGCGTTCTGGATCCTGGCGGTGTGCTGCGGCGTGGGGTTCGTGTTCTCAGTGACGCTGCTGCCCGAGACCAAGGGCAAGACCTTCGACCAGATACAGGACATGCTCAACAACAGGTCAGTAGCTACTGGGTACACTCTGCTGCCCGAGACCAAGGGCAAGACCTTCGACCAGATACAGGACATGCTCAACAACAGGTCAGTGGCTACTGGGTACACTCTGCTGCCCGAGACCAAGGGCAAGACCTTCGACCAGATACAGGACATGCTCAACAACAGGTCAGTGGCTACTGGGTACACTCTGCTGCCCGAGACCAAGGGCAAGACCTTCGACCAGATACAGGACATGCTCAACAACAGGTCAGTGGCTACTGGGTACACTCTGCTGCCCGAGACCAAGGGCAAGACCTTCGACCAGATACAGGACATGCTCAACAACAGGTCAGTGGCTACTGGGTACACTCTGCTGCCCGAGACCAAGGGCAAGACCTTCGACCAGATACAGGACATGCTCAACAACAGGTCAGTGGCTAGTGGGTACACTCTGCTGCCCGAGACCATGGGCAAGACCTGAGCTTTCGATAATAGAAAAGAGTGTGATTAAACTATAGCACAGAGGAAGGGTTCCATCTAGTACCCGCCTGACTGGCTACAACCACCTGTTGCCACGTATTCTGGCGGCAGCACTTTAGCAATTCCCTTCTAGACTTTGTCAGCTAAACACCTTTAGCTACATCTTCACTTACTAATGTGAGAATTTGGGTAGAAGAGTGTCTCCACTAACTGTCGTTAGACTCGATGTGACCTTCTGTGGCTTAAATTTAATAATTGCTTTGACTTTTTTTTTTTTTTTTACAGAACCAAAGATGAAAAGCCTACAGATGCGTGATATTTTATTAAATTAATTACAAACTCTAAAGATATATTGTAATTGTTATTTATTGTAAGTTACCTAATAAATTATTCATAAATATGGAAAACGATTTATTACCTACCTGCTTAAATAAATGTTATGTTAATTGAAGCTGTATTTATGATTCCTTCTTTCCGATTCTGTACATTATTTCACTAATAGGAAGCTATTGATAGAGTGCTTTTGGCTACTTTTCATACGGGAACGTGGGAGAAACCGCGGGGGACAGCTAGTAATTTATATAAAGCAACAACTAAGGAAATCAAATGGAGCGACCATTCATATTAATCTGGTATGGGTATTTGTAGAGATACATATACATATTTTCAGGTAAGTTTATAAATGTAGGAGTGAATATTCACCACTTCGTGAATCAATTATCTAGACACCTAAAAATACGAGGTATTTTTTGAGTTTTTCGATAAAAAAAATCCAATTAAAAGACAGATTCTTTTCAAAACATGCCTTGTTCTGGTAGGTAGGCAGTATGCATATTAATTGCTGACGCAGACTGCGTAGTCACGCTCTTGCTTTGTTTTTTTTTCTTTTCGTCCTATGACAAATAATACGATTGTGAAGGGAAACCAGTTGCAACTTCACGATTAAATTATAATAGTTCACAGTTAATAGCAATGGTTGCCAGTGCAGACGTCAAGGGCAACTAGTGTTTATTAAAAAATAAACAAAAATAATATTCTGAATTCAAAATATATAAATATTCGTGATGTTCGAAAAAATCAAATCTCATATGAAATTAAAATGGCGCCAATATCTGTCGGCATGTTTGGGTAAGTTTTTTATGTGTATTTTTTCCAAAAGATGCATAATTTCATACATTTTTACGCATGCTGGTTCTGCTAGCATCTATAGGTACCTAACCGCTTACCATCAGGACGTACGTCTACGTTTTGGGTTCGATTCCCATCAGTCAGATTTTATTTGAAATGAAACAATAGGTACCTCTAATATTTTACCTACAAATATTAAACCAACCTCGCGTACACAGATGTCTATGTCTGTGCTAGCGTAGCACTACTTGGTACCTACTTAAGATGCAGGAAACAACGCCTACGAGGTAGCCTAGGTATTAAATAACAGGAATTTCAAATCTTAATGTTGATCAACTGCGTTTTATGTTTTATTCGCAGCTAGATAAATATAAATACCGCAGTCCGCCTGCAAGATAAATTCAGCATCGATCCCACTAGTGGCGATTAGCGAAGAGCGAGTTGAGAGAAGCGAGTGTGCCATGGGTGATCCCTTGCTAGTATACCATTATATAAAGTACCAAGTGAGAGGCGTTCAGCGTTTGAGCGATTTTTTAAAGTCATTTATTGGATTGAATTTGTCGCTGCAACAAACTATTGGAGCAAGAGTTCCCACCGGGAATATAAACTTTAACTATAAACTTTTATTATACCCCATCTATCTCCATCAGTTATATTACAATTAATCACACGTAGGTACCTACTAGTAATTATTAATTTTAAGGCGATGATAGCTCAGTGGTAGTGACGTCGGATACCGAGACGAAGGTCCCGGGTTCGAATCCTACAATGAGCTTGAGCTTTCGGTGAAGGAAAACATCGTGAGGAAACCATAGCACGGTGGTAGGGTACTTTGTAGTACCCGTCTGGCTGGCTACCACCCTCAAGTTGAAAATCTGTCGCCAAGCACCTATCGGTGTGTTCCGTCAGCTGCACTTGAGAGCCAGTTCCTTCTAGGCTTTGTGTGCTTACCACCTTCGACCACATCATCACTTACCATAGTGAGATTGTGGTCAAAACACAGGCCTATACACAGTAAAAAAAAAAAAAAAAAAAAAAAAAAAATTAATCAGCTGTAGTTGTACTTGTATCACAGAGCACATCGTAATTTGGACACAGAGTAAGGACTCTGTGTCCAAATTACGATATACATAATAAGGATATGTATAGCGTAAAAATCGACTAAGAATTTTTCAAAATTTGACACCTAATATCGGGGTGGAAAGCTAGTCATTAATTTATCCTACGAATAAGATGTCTCTGAAATAATTGGGACTAACTCCCTTACTCATAAAGCGCTATTTAACTAATATACTTACCGTCTTACTAATAAAAATATGGAACACGGTTGTTTAACAGCTGTATAGTTATGCAGTGTGTAAGCCTTACACAGTTGCTATACACTCCCTTTACTAATAATCAGTGTGTAAGCGTTGTATAGTTATCTATTTGTTAAAACAAAAACGACTGGCAACTTCTTAGGAACGTTTTGAAACTAAAACTATCTAACTTCAAAATACGGGAGAAAATATGGGGAAAAATGTGAAAACACCAAAAGATACTGAAAAATAATTATATAAAATATTAATCCTATCATAAAAATCAGGTTTCTTTTTCTTAAGACTATTTTTATTTTAATAATTAAACAATAAAATTACTTTTAAAAAGCTTCAAATAGCTAATGGTGGTTTTGAACGAAACTGTCTTGTGCTTATGGCTACAGTAGCCATTTAACCAAAGAAGAAGAAGAAAGAAGAACGTCATTGTCAAATTACAAATGTTACGTCAACAAACGAAGCAAATGGCTGTGCCAATGACTTCAAAACTAAGGATACACCTACCGGAACATTTTGCATAAAGTTATCAAAATCAAATAAATTGTCAATTTTTGTTTTATTTTATCCATAACTCCAGTATAAAACACAAGCCTTTCACTAAACAACTAGGCATTTTTATGGCAATTATAAGCAAACAATGAACGAATGAACTGTTCCGTGGACCGCAGTATGACCGCAGTCGACTGAGTCGCGTTGGCCCTAAAATGACTTTTTAGGGCCAGCGCGTTGGTGTCATTTTGTTGCGCGGTTGGCCTGGTCCGTAGTAAATGGACACAACACTTGATTGTCAGACACAGCTGATCTATTGAAATCCGCCATAATGTTCTTATACAAACACTAAACAAGGGTCCTGGCCCGTGTAAGCCCTGTGTAAATTTCCTAGGTAACTAAAACACGTGTATACAGGCTTTGTGTCAAAAATGTTTTTATTAGTAGCAATTATCCTATAACAGATGTGTACACCGCGTGTAACTTTTTATTAGTAAGGCTGTTACTGTTTAAAGGATCACGTCAATAATATCACATTATTTGACAATGACAATAGAGTGACTTCATTTACGTGGCCCTTTAAACATTTTTACATAAATATTATTTTCAACACACTCGCTCGTAAAGTGACAATTATTGCAAAATTGAAGTCTGTTTTTTTCCTCGCAAGTGTGTTGAAAAATTTCTTATGACACTCGTGTGCATTGATTTATTACACTCTCGGCTCCCTTATCGTATCGCTTAATACCGCCTCGAGTGTTAATAATCAAATTTGCCCACATGTATCATAATGTACTATTATTTACAACAAATATGTACAAAACTTGTACTTTAAACATTACATTAGTTAAATAACGTTTTATGAGTAAGGGGGTAAGTCTTTAAACTGGAGGACTGTGTTCTGTGTACTTTTAAAAGTATAGCATCCAGAATAATTCTGAAGGGGAAATAGGGAATAATTCAGCTCTCATTTGCAGCTGACGGAAAATATCGGTAGGTATTTAATGTGGTTTAAATATAAGAATCATTTCATGTACATCCTCTTAGAATTGATTTAATAAATTAAAATAGAAATAGGTTCCTCAAAGATAGGCATAGATGTAACACAAGATGTACGTAAATAAAAGTTTAATTTAATCGCTTTATAAATAAATATTTACGTGTTGTATAACTTAACAAACCATTAAAAATATAAAAACTTAAATAAACAAAATTAAATAATCTGAATGGAAATATCGTGGTTTTCTTTATTTTATTTGAATTTGTATATTAATGTAAACGCTTGGGCTAGTTGGCGTGGTTAGATACCCTAACTGCTACGCTATGGCGTGGACCCTGTGGGTCATGCGTGGGTCGGTTCCCACCTAGAACAAACATTATTGTGCATAAACATGTCTGCTTGTCCTGAGTCTGGGTGCACAAGATTTACGATACCTGGGCGTTCAAGGTTTCTATAATACAAGTTCTGCTTAATTTGGGATCAAATGGTGAAGAATTAATCTGAAAGAAAAAGAAAGAAAAAACATTTATTTTGACAGTAACACAACACAATTACATACACTGTTACATATAACATACACAGAAGACAGTAAAAAAGAAAATAAAAGTAATCATAAATTGTGTTGTGTGACATCAAAAATCTCAGGATATTAATCTTGCTTTATCTATTTTCAGAGGTAATCCCATTAAGCAACCATTGAACTTAATACTTTTTTCCTATACACAGTCAGCTACGGGAGTCTATGTGCCGGGATGACCCAGGGTTGGACGTCCCCCATTCTACCCCAGTTGCACAACGCTAACTCAACCACAGACTCGCCCTTACAACGGGCAACAACACTTCAGGAAGAATCCTGGATCGGATCGCTGCTTGTACTTGGAGGACTTATTGGTAAGTGCTAGTGGATTTTTGTCAGGGTTTCTGTCTAGGAGCCACTGGACTGGATGCGACTGTCGATATCGCCCAGGTTATGAGTATAACCTGGTAAAAGTCCGGTATAACCTGACTAAGGTGTAGAGTTTGTAGAGTTAGGGCGATTAGAGTTATAAGCTTATGGCTCTACATCTTAATCCCTAAACTTAATCCCAAGACACAAGCGTGTCTATTCATCGCTAACAGGAGTCCTTTCAACCTCACTCCTTCTTTTCAAGATATATCCTTACCGATTTCCGACCACCTTTAACTCATAGGCATAACAAATAAATTTTGGTAGTTCTATTGAGTCGAAGGCTAAAACCGCTGCAAAAAATTTGGGCATCCTCTATAAGGTGAAGCGGTTCTTTACGCCGGGCGGGTCAGTTAATGCAACTGTACAAAGCACAAGTCCGTTCGAGCATCGAGTACTGCTGTCACCTCTGGGATGAAACTGCCAAATATCAGCTAGAGGCCCGTGACTCAAGACCGTCGTGTTACGAGACTAGTCGGCGATGTTTCGCTAACTGAGGTGAAACTAACGAGCCTTGAACATCGGCGTAAGGTTTCGTGTCTGTCAGTCTTCTATAGGATACATTTTGGAGAGTGTGCTACAGTATTGTTCAATCTAATTGCTCCATCCCCATTTCTCCACCGAAACACAAGATTCCGGTAGAATTTCCATCCATACGTTGTCGACATCCCGCGTACCCAGACACAACGCTTCGCTTCATCGTTTCTTATACGAACAGTAAAGGAGTGGAACTCTCTTCCGGGGTCTGTGTTTCCCGACACCTAGATGTATTCAAGGCCAGAGTGAATAGGCTTTTTCTGGGTAAGCGTGCTAAATCCTCGGCCTCGTCATAACTCCCCATGGGGTCAGTAAAAGGACAAAGGCAAGCCCATTTAACATAAAAAAAACCAACAAAGTAAGAGCCATAGTCTCGTCTTGGAACATTTTAGGTACATGTTTTTTTTTTTGGTGGGGATTATACATTACAGTAATCCACTTTTTTGTAGTATACTAGGCGAAAAGACCGCGGAAGAGTTTTTTTTTATTAATATTAGCAAGTGACGCCCAATGATATGGCCTTCATTGAGCGGTGACATGTTGGTTATGATTTTAATTCAATAAGCTTCGAAGCAAAAATTTGGTATTCATTTTTGAGTAATTTCGTTTCAGCTAAAAGTTTTTATAGAGAGTCTTCGCCCCTTTCGGATGTATATACTTCGTTAGTGTGGGTGTGTGTAGGTGTGGTGTGGGTGTGTTCGTTCGTTTTGTTACACTTCGTATAAATCCTCCTATCACTGCGTCTTATATCTCTTTTGCCAAGCTGTGTATACCAACGAACCTCGTGCTTTTAGAGGAAAGCCAAAGATCGGTTTATATACATATATGTACAAGTTCTCATTCATATACAAACTAGCTGGTTTCACCCCCGGTTCCCGGGATAAAAAGTAGCATATGTCCTACTCCATACCATAGACTATCTGCATGCCAAATTTCATGTTGATCCGTTGAGTAGTTGAGCCGTGAAGGCGTAACAAACAAACTCAATTTCACATTTATAATATTAGTTTAGAATAAGAACATATACAGAACTTCTATGAAAGTGATCGTCTTAGATAAGGGAGACGGCAAATTTGATAAAACATAAGTATTTGGAAATTTGAATAAGAACTGCTACTGATGCCCTTATGTTATTTCAGCTGCACTTGAGAGCCAGTTCCTAAGCTTTGTGCTTACCATTTCGGCCACATCATCATGGTGAAATTATGGTAAAACACAAACCAATCCTAAAACTAAACTTAGTCCAACTCACTCCAATAAATATAGCACATTAGTGATTAACCGCTCTCAAAATGTCCTATACACACTTTTCTATTTATACTCGGTCCTGTAAACAAAAAAAACCGAATCATTTTGCTTAGCAATGGTGGCATTTTTTATTACCAAACTTGGCCTATAAATAGATTCGTAAGCTAATTTAACCTGTGATAGCTACTTCCATATGGGAGGGTCTACCACGCAAAGCTAGGAGGTGTTTGCAAAGATACAAGTCTTAATTGTAACCAATAACGGTCCTCAATTTATAGTAATCGGTAATTAATCAATTAGAATGGTTATCCTTCCTCGTTATGAATCTGCAATGAGTTTTAATCAACCTTCAATTGTACAATTAAATGGTATAGCATGCTATTATACACAGATTATACAATAAAAACAATGTATACCTACTTAGGTATTGATAGCAGCTTAGCAACGTAGAGATTTATTAGTGACATAATCTGTAGCGTTCCGTAGCTAAACAATATGATAAACCCTTCTACATTTTTATTACCTACTAGTTGCGCCCCGCGGTTTCATCCGCGTAGCCGAGGGATATCCTTCCCTATCATACCGTTAAGTTTTCTTAAATTTTCGAATTTTGATAATAACCTTCTCCAGAGTATTAGAAAGTTATTTTTTTATACAACTTAGTCGATAAACAAGCATACGGCCCGCCTGATGGTAAGCGGTTAGCGAAGCCATATAGACGCTTGCAACACACGAAGCATCGCTCACGCGTTATCGACCTATCCCCCTTCCCCTATGAGCTCTGGCAACCTTACTCTCGCGAACACAACTTTACACAACATAAAGTTATTTGGCTGCGGTATTCTGTAAGGTGGAGGTACTTCCCCAGTCGAGCTGCTCTTTGAGCGAATAAACGCTATGCTCTACCTCTCTTAAAATTGATGAAAACGGTAATGTCGTTCTCAAGTTATGGCCAAGGGAAATAGGGATTCATTTTTATATAGAGATATGACTAGTCTTCCACCTCACGAAGATCCCTTATTTTACTCCCTAAGGGGTTAAGGGAAATTCTAAGATAGGTAGAGCATAGCATCGCTGGGGAAGTACCTCCATGTTACAGAATAGGTACCGCAGCCAAATAATTTTATGTTGTGTTCCTGCGTGAGTTAGGTCGCCAGAGCATATTGGGGAGGGGGGGAGAGTCGGTAATGCGTAAGATACAGTGTTAGAGTTATTAACAAATTCAAATTCAAAATCATTTATTCAAATAGACCTTCGCAGGCACTTATGGAAAAGTCTGACTCTAATACTCTAATACCGGTTCGGAAGGTTGCATTTGCTGAGAAGAGCCGGCAATAAACTCAGCAATTACTCTTTTCAAAACAAGCCGAATATCTCTTTAAAAAAAAAAACTAATCAGAATCCTAAAAGATAGTTATTCCGCCAACTACCATATTTTCCTGGAGAATATATTCCAATGAGCATCGATCACAATCATCATCGCCTATGCTTGTCCACTTACTAATGCCTTCCTTAGAGCTCGTGCCCACTATGTCGTCTGTCGGGACGATTTTTTATCGTGTGTCGTAGCGGCAGAACATTTTATATGAAGCTATTCACACTCGTCGGACAACGATATTGTGTCGTATCCGACAAAAAAATTTTTACACGTAATTTTTTGTCCGGAAAAAAATCGTGTCGGATCAACGCTCACATATGATCGCATATGGCACTGTTCACATTTGCCGGATGTCGGGCCGAACCCGCCCGCGCCGCACCCCCTGTGCCCGATTAAAATCGGAATCCGACACACGACATAGTGGGAACGAGCTCTTATCCAGTCACATTAAAGGATTTCACCCCACGTTAGTTAGTATCCCCCCAGTGTTGCCTGCATTCCCGCAGTATCTAATGGTGCGTCCATGCCAAAGAGTATAGATAGGTAGATAGATAGATAGATAACTCTTTATTGTACACAAAAAAAACAAAAACAACATAGAGAACAAAAGTACTTAAAATTAATTACTGTATAATGGGCGGTCTTATCGCTAAGATGCGATCTCTTCCAGACAACCTTTGGATGGAGAGATATACTAAAAAACGACGGTGGTGTCATATATAGTAGTAACTATACCAAAAGGAATGGTCCATGCTACGCGAAGCGAGCACGAGCCGAGCCGTTGCTCAAGATTTCAAGCGTGGTCGTACTTAGCGAGCCTACAACGAGCGCGATGCGAATGCCTGTTCGTAAAAAAATTTACGATCGGGTGGAGCGCAGTCGAGCACGCTACGAATGCTCGTTCAAGGCTCGCAAGCCCGTCCACGCTACGCGAATCGTGCTCGCAGCGTGCTCGTTCGTGGCTCGGCTCGTGCTCGGTTCCACAAGGATGGACGCACCATAATGTTTGTCTAGAGTTATATTCTTTCCAGATTGTGCCAAATCCATACTGTTACTAATGTACTAATCCTTACTAATATTATAAATGCGATAGTGAGTTTGTTTGTTACGCCTTCACGCGTCAACTTCTCAACGGATCTTCATGAAATTTGGCATGCAGATGCCTATGGTATGGAGAAGGACATAGGCTACTTATTATCCCGGGAACGCGGGTGACACCGCGGGGGACAGCTAGGTTTATCTAAATCCGTTAATCCATTACGGGAACTTTCGCATTTATTTTACTAAAGCAGGATATTTGGATACATAATAATATGCTAATAATACCTCTTATTTATAGCGGTCAGATAAAAGACATACATCCAAAGATTTCTTCCTGCTTTATTGACAAGTCAAGTTAAACTTAAATTCAAACAGCCTACAGTTGATATTTGTATGACTCACAAACGACACAAAAGAAATTGTGTCAACCTTCAACCGGAAAGTAATTGGCAAAAGAAATATCTATTGAATCTGTACTTGACTGTATTTTAACCTTTGTTTAATTAAAACTGAGAATAGCAACAATGAGCAAGGACGTCATTACTACGTATAATAAAACACGTTATTTTATTGTCACAGCTATTTATAGTAGTGTACCTACTATAGTAAAGTAATACAAAAGTTATGACAAAGATATACGATAGCTTCTACAACAATAATGCATTTAGGATGTATGTGTCCTTTGAGATTCGGATAGAGTAATGGAATAAAAAAAAAAACTTATTTATTACCAAACACTTACCAAATTATAAGCCTTCGATAGCTATCATCATCTAGGGTCTTCGGTATTAACAGTGAAATTAATTATGCATAGGGCCTGGAGCAATAGTAGATTATGTTTGACGGGCCAGCTGGAGCGGGTGATTCCTCCTATCGCGCCGCTCTGGTCGTGGGTTCGATTCCCACACAGGACCTGTGACAGGACATGCATTTGTGTGCATGAACATGTCTGTATGTCCTGAGTCTGGGTGTAATTAAGTATGTATTTACAAACAAAAAGTAGTATATATGTATTATATCAGTTATCTGGTTTCCATAGTACAAGCTCTGCTTAGTTTGGGATCAGATGACCGTGTGTGAGGAATGTCCCAGGATATTTATTTATTTATTTTATGTGCACCAAGGGGTTAAAGCAGTGTCTTACGTCACGGGCGGCATATTGTGTCCTGAGTGAAGCGAGGGGTTCAAGCTGCCCAAGACGAAGACAGGCGTTATCCACGAGGTGAATAGGTACTTATCATACCTCCTGCGAGACAACCAAAGCGTCTTTTGTGTCACATTCTTTAGGCGCCGATCCCACGGAGAGATATGTTTTCTAGAGTTCTGCGTTCCATGGTCACTGTAACCTATGCGGCGCCTTTGAAAGAAAAAAAGTATATGATGTGTGGTCGGCAGCGAATATTGCAGAGCTTCTAGAGCTCTAGACTGCTAGCTGTGTGCACAATAATGAACTTTTGCGTTCCACATTCAAATCACATTATGCACCAGCGGCTCATAATGGAATTCTGTACAATATTATAGACCGGCTAGACCCCAGGGCTCTAACGACTTACTTTAGATTAGGTTTGCTTTGTATAAAATACCTACAATTTGAAGTTTTTGAGCAGGTGGTATGAAAATGTAAGCCTTGGAAGGCTCGCTCCTGGCGTCAGACGGATAAATGGACACCGATATCTATAGCGTCCATTTATTGACTTCAGAACTTAACCCAACAAAATAAGAAATAAATAAAATCAGTCATCCGCTAAGAATCAGGGTATCCGAGTGAAACCGCGGGGCGGAGAGCTAGTATGCTTACGTACCTATAGACTAAAAACCATTTCTCACTCAGGTCCGTTCATAACAATCGGACTATCAAAGCACATTGGTCGCAAATGGATCATAATGCTGACCAACATTCCTCTTCTGCTGGGTTGGCTGTTGGCTGGCGTGGCGACCAACCTGGAGGCCATATACGCTGCAAGGTTGCTGTGGGGCTGCGCAGGAAGCATGATGTTTGCTACTGTACCGCTTTATATTGGGGAGATAGCTGAGGTAAGCCTAATATAATAAGTTAAGTATCAACTTCGAATAGAATACTTTTATGGCCTGACCAGAACGTGCTTATACTTATTGTGCGAATCCAAAATAAATGATTTTCTTTCTTTACCTAGGATGAAATCCGCGGCGCTCTCAGCGCTTTATTCCTTACATTCATCAACATCGGGTTCCTGCTGGCGTACGCGATCGGTTCCCTCACTTCGTACTGGGGTCTGACGGGCGCTGGTGGGATCCTGTCGCTTCTCTATTTACCCTGCACGTGGTACATACCTGAGACACCATTCTTCTTGGTATATAAAGGTAATATACCCTTAGGCGTTGAATGACTTAGCAGAAATCTGTCTAGTTTGTAACTTGGGTGCTTCGTGTTCAACATACATCATTAACACCTGACCTGAGACAGTGAAAATGTACGAATGTACTACGAATATCTTTTCCCAATTTTCCTTCTTACATAATGCTGGCTTCAGCCATAGAAGACCTCCAGGAAAGAGGCGTGTTGATGATTTGACAGTCCAATTTATTGCCACTAAAGGACAAATAATAATATAGTACGCATAAGCCTGGTATGGACACATACGGTGCTGGACAATTTCTATCTGATACCAACTCGTCCAATGAGTAGATACAATAAGAAGCCAGTCAATCAGTATATACTGGTTTTCACTATGAACTGAGTAACCGGTCACCATAAAGTAACAAATCGTTTCAAAATTTTGCCAGGTCGCGACAAAGAAGCGTTAGCTGTGTTAAAGAAACTTCGAGGCACTTCCAAAGAAGCGGCGCAGTTGGAACTAGAAGGGCTACAAGCTATGGTCGTGAGGGAATTTAGGGAGCAGCCGAGGATACGAGACCTGTGGGCTAGTAGAGGAAGCGTTAAGGCCCTGGGTAAGCTTGTGAAATGTTACAAAATGTGAAAGATAGTACCTAGCTTCAAAATTGTAATAAAGCTCTGAAAAACGTAACACAACAATGGAAACGCAGACTGATAGACAGATAATACATGAATAGTAGAGCTGTAGTTGTAGGCACACGTCTAAAAAAGTAAATATTAAATGACTTGACCTGATGTTATCGTTCATTGGGACTCCCCAAGTGTTGGGTGATTTGGTTCTTCTGTGAATATGGGTGTGCCGCAAGGCTCTATTTTGGGGCCTTTTCTATTTAGAGTTCATATTCATGACCAATTTTGTAAAATAGAGTTTTTCATACTATTCTAAACTATCATCTCTCGTCATTCGTAGGTAGTCAAAAATAAGTCCTGGCATACGATACGAATTACCTTTCCTCAAGTGTTGCTTCCGAACTTCTACATAGGTATCTGCGTGTTTCTGGCGATGTTGCTTCAGTTGTCCGGTATAGACGTGATGCTGTTCTACATGGAGGAACTGCTCGCGAAGGTCGGCACCTCCATCTCACCCGCTCAGGGCACCATCATTATTGGAGTAGTTCAGGTAAATGGTCAAGTTGCATTCATATTTTAAGGGGTGACAGACAAGCTCAACATACTTAATGGCCGGTTTCCAAAATGTCTGCGGCTAATTTGGCCTTTTGAACAAGTGTTCTTCACTGATCGTCAGGGAAAACCCAATAGCCGCGATAATAACTATGAAGGTGCAACAAGTTGGATGACGCCTCCAATTAAAAGGAAAGATCTTCCGCCAGGCTGGGTCATGGCACCTGGAGAAAGCGGTTGAACTGGAGAAAGCGGTTGAACTGGAGCAATGCACTTGCGAGGTTTTCATAGCCCGACAACGATTATATGCTTGCCGTTTAAACTTCGTCAGCGCGATGTACGATCTTGTGGCGCCATCCATCGATCTGCGTGTGAACTGCTTTAAGTAGGTGGTCGCTACAGTAACTGGCTGGGTCATTTCCGGACAGTAAACTGGCACTCACTTTCCACTGGACTGGGGCCGTGAAAACCAAGCTCATTAATTAATTGCCTCTCGCTCTCTCTTATGAGTTATCGATGACCGAGAATGAGACGCAAATATATAAGTATCTGTTTCTCTCTCCAGGTGGTGACGAGCTGCGTGACCCCGCTGGTGGTGGACCGGCTCGGCCGGAAGCTACTCATGTGGACCACATCACTTGGAATCACAATATTTCTGGTGAGTTACATAACTTACAAACAATAAAAAACTCATACGTTGTGTGGCAACGTCTTATGGCAAGGAAATAAAAAGTCGCTTAAAAATGAATACGAAATAGATTGAGATATTTTTTGTATAACACGAAATAGCGAATACTTGTTATTGGCTTCGTTACTACTTATTTATGCAATTTGATGTATTATAGCCGTAAGTATTCCAATAAAAATAAAATAATATTGTATCATAAAGTCAGTCGATAGACACTTGAGAATGTTGAGACACTCGCTATTTTATTTTGTTCAGGAATCAAATCTAGACTTACTTTCCTTCAACGGCTCATAATCATCTAAATCAGAAAAAAACTATAATGAAGTGAAGTAAACTATTGACAGGCATTAATCGGCGTGTACGCTCTGATGGACACCCACTACAAGTATGACGTCACATCGTACGCGTGCGTCCCTCTGCTTTGCCTCATCGTTTACATGATATTGTTCACATTAGGTGAGTTGAGTACAAACCCTGTGTGTGTGATTAAAAGTGTATACTCCAGTTCTTAAGATATGAGCGCTGCCAGGAAGAGCCAGAGCAGGGCCTCCTTAAAAAACCAATAACTTTTGAACCAGGAACCGACAAAATCTTATATTTGGTTGGTGACAACATTTTACAAATGACTGACAATTCTGGCAGGCAACCTAAAAATCCTTTTGAACCAAAGAGAGACAAAAGACTGACAGATTTAGAATTCGAATCAGTGATGGTGTATCTCAACGACCTACAAGTTTTAGAAGTATTAGAAAGTATTTAAAGTGTTAGATACTTAACATCTTTTATCCCTAGGTGTGGGTCCAGTGCCATGGATCCTGGTGGCGGAGATGTTCCCGGTGAAGACCAAGTGTCTCGCGAGCGGGATCTGCTCCTTCATGTGCTGGCTTGCTGGATTCGTGTGGACTAGGTACATTTTTTTTTATCTCTACGTGTGTTATATTTTCTTGAATCACTTAAACTAGCTTAGTTTTATAACTGTTATTAGTCCTCTGAAATATACCTTTTGTTGTCGACATTTTTATTTGTTCGTTGTTCCAAATCCTTTTCTCCGTTACGATCCGGCTCGAAGGACCACAAAATACTATCTTACTAATATAAATGACAAAGTTAGTTTCGTCACATTAATAGAGAAACAGATTGAATTGAATGGGGATACCGACAGGGCGGAGAAGGACAGATTACTTTTAACCCTTACAACGTGGGCGAAATAATGGGGTAGAACTTTAACTAGGTTCTACCTCATTATTTCGCCTTTCGAATCAAATGCCACCATTAAATGTGATATTGAACACAAAACCATGCTGCATCCAAAGTTATAAACAAAAATATTTTTTTTTGTACAGGTTCTTCCGCGACATAGCAGCATGGTACGGCATATACACAGCGTTCTGGATCCTGGCGGTGTGCTGCGGCGTGGGGTTCGTGTTCTCAGTGACGCTGCTGCCCGAGACCAAGGGCAAGACCTTCGACCAGATACAGGACATGCTCAACAACAGGTCAGTGGCTACTGGGTACACTCTGCTGCCCGAGACCAAGGGCAAGACCTTCGACCAGATACAGGACATGCTCAACAACAGGTCAGTGGCTACTGGGTACACTCTGCTGCCCGAGACCAAGGGCAAGACCTTCGACCAGATACAGGACATGCTCAACAACAGGTCAGTGGCTACTGGGTACACTCTGCTGCCCGAGACCAAGGGCAAGACCTTCGACCAGATACAGGACATGCTCAACAACAGGTCAGTGGCTACTGGGTACACTCTGCTGCCCGAGACCAAGGGCAAGACCTTCGACCAGATACAGAACATGCTCAACAACAGGTCAGTGGCTACTGGGTACACTCTGCTGCCCGAGTCCAGGGGCAAGACCTTCGACCAGATACAGGACATGCTCAACAACAGGTCAGTGGCTACTGGGTACACTCTGCTGCCCGAGACCAGGGGCAAGACCTTCGACCAGATACAGGACATGCTCAACAACAGGTCAGTGGCTACTGGGTACACTCTGCTGCCCGAGACCAAGGGCAAGACCTTCGACCAGATACAGGACATGCTCAACAACAGGTCAGTGGCTACTGGGTACACTCTGCTGCCCGAGACCAGGGGCAAGACCTTCGACCAGATACAGAACATGCTCAACAACAGGTCAGTGGCTACTGGGTACACTCTGCTGCCCGAGACCATGGGCAAGACCTTCGACCAGATACAGGACATGCTCAACAACAGGTCAGTGGCTACTGGGTACACTCTGCTGCCCGAGACCAGGGGCAAGACCTTCGACCAGATACAGGACATGCTCAACAACAGGTCAGTGGCTACTGGGTACACTCTGCTGCCCGAGACCAGGGGCAAGACCTTCGACCAGATACAGAACATGCTCAACAACAGGTCAGTGGCTACTGGGTACACTCTGCTGCCCGAGACCAAGGGCAAGACCTTCGACCAGATACAGGACATGCTCAACAACAGGTCAGTGGCTACTGGGTACACTCTGCTGCCCGAGACCAAGGGCAAGACCTTCGACCAGATACAGGACATGCTCAACAACAGGTCAGTGGCTACTGGGTACACTCTGCTGCCCGAGACCAAGGGCAAGACCTTCGACTAGATACAGGACATGCTCAACAACAGGTCAGTGGCTACTGGGTACACTCTGCTGCCCGAGACCAAGGGATTATGAAAGTCAAAGCTTCTGTTTGGTTGATGTTAAAATACAATTATTTTGGTTTTTGTAAAATCTTAAACCGACTTCAAAGTACACTAAGACGTAATCAAATCCTGATCTGATGACAATGGGACCAAAGATTTTCCAAATCGGTCAATAAATGACGGAGTTATGAGGTAACAAACATTAAAAAAAAACAACCGAATTGAGAACCTCCTCCTTTTTTGAAATCGGTTAAAAATACCTACTCGTTATTTCATTGAAATCGTAATCAATTATAGTTTTTCAAACAATTTGATTTGTCTATTTTCTGCTCCATTTGAAATTCTCAATTCAAACATCTCATAGAAAATCTTCACAAATTTTAACAAACTCTTTCTTTTCTTCCAGATCCGAAGTGAAACCAGTAGCAGTATAACAAAATAAAAAATACTCAAAACGTGATACAATACTTTAATTCTATATAAATCCTTATACAATAATTTCATAGTCAAAAAAAATACAATGATACACTTATCTCTGGAATTGCAACGGACTGATTCTCAAGCCTAGAACATCTTTGCCTATTTCTGCGACCCCACAAACGGGGCATAACTTGCCTTTGTGCTCTGGGAAGTAAGTGGCACCGCATAATGAACATTTCTCTTCTGGTTTTCCTCTATAAATAGGTTTATAACTTATTCCGCAAATGTTAAACGGATTGTGTTCATCGTAATATAGTTGGTGCTCGTCTGTAGGTGTTTTTTCGCATGCTTGTAAGATTTTTCTCGCTTGTTGAGCGACTTCTGGCCTTGGGCCCAGTTCTAGAAGTCTCCTGGCGAAGGAAGCGGCCGTTCTGAAGTTCTTCAGCTTGAAGAACATGATGAGGGCAGTTCTGAGGGTTAAGATCTGATGGACCGGCTGCAGTTTGCAGTGGGTGAAGTATGCAGCCATTTCACACGTGCGTTTCTGTTCTTCTAGGGTGTTTTTCGGCATAGCTAGAAAGATACACGTATAATTAAAACGTTGTAAGGATTTTTAAAGGGACCTGCGATGGATAAAAATAGATTATTATGAAGGTTTATATTATTCTATCGCGGTCGAATTCGACCTTATTGGTATAAAATAAAAACTGGCCAAGTACGAGTTGGACCTGCACACGGAGGGTTCCGTGCAATTATAATAATACTAGCTGTCCCCCGCGTTCCCAGGAAAAAAGTAGCCTATGTCCTTCTCGATACCATAAGCTATCTGCATGCCAAATTTCATGATGATCCGTTGAGAAGTTAAGGCGTGAAGGCGTAACAAACAAACAAACAAACTCACTTTCGCATTTATAATATTATATAGTTAGGATTAACTAATCAGACTTTGCTGTGAAATGAATAGTAGACGCAACAAAAAAGAAACGCAAAAAGATGAAGTTTCTTTTATTTTATTTCATTTTTATTATTTGTTAATATAGCGGTAATACAGTCTGTGAAAATGTCAACTGTCTACCTATTACGGCTCATACGATATAGCCCATTGACAGACAGACGGACCGACACTAGAGGCTTAGTAATAGAGTCCCGTTTGGCACCTATGGGTACGGGAACCTAAAAAGTAAGTTAAAGTATAAAGACATGAGCATACCCTTCCTGGCGGTCTCCATCTGCAAGCCCAGCAGGTACTCCCGGCAGATGTTGAGCAGCTGCTGCGCCTCGGTGAGCTCGGGCTTGGTGTGGAGGTGCAGCAGCGGCACGCTCTGCGCGATGCGCTGCAGCCGCTCGCTCGCCTCCGAGAACTTGCCGCCCGTCGTCAGCTGGTAGCATTGCTGCAGCGACGACACTAGCTCGTTCAGTTTAGCGGCTGGGGAGACAAACAACATATTTAAATAGGACCTCAATGCAGGTACCGCAGCAAAAAATTTTACCTTGCGAGTTTCTTGCCTGTTATCTCAGTACGAACGAACTAGGGCCTAAATTGAATAAATCGGCTCTTCTCAGCAAATGCAACCTTCCGAACCGGTATTAGAGTATTAAAGTCAGACTTTTCATAAGTGCCTCCGAAGGTCTATTTGAATAAATGATTTTGAATTTTTTTTGAATGGCTTTGACTTACAGAATCATTATCATCATCAGATATAACTCAATGGCCCTGATTCTGTTGTTTACAACTAAACTAATTTTAATCTCACTATGTCTCTTTCTAATAAAGAACATAAGAAAAGGATGTAAGAAATTTAGTCCTGTCAAATTAGTCTAATGCTTTTTTTCAATATAAATTAAGTCGCCATCTATCGCGGTTACGCCTAAATACACGCAAAATAAGGCAACAAAGATTAAGTTGACAGCTTTAAATATGTTCTATCCTTTTTCAATAATATTCGTAAGAAAGAGATGAGAAGTGAATAAAATTAGTTTAGTGCGATTTACAACAGAATCGGCACCAATGTTAAATTAATTAATATCCTAATACATCATTCACACACGGCTCTCTGATCTGATGACGCAGGATTGTGAAATTCGGCATAGTTTATATGGAGGAGTCATCATCATCAGCCTATAATGTCCCACTGCTGAGGATAGGCCTCTTGCACACAAATTAGGGTGAAAGGGAATGTGCAATACTCCACCACGTATACTATGGATCGGTGGAGGTGGGCTAGTGGTCAACCTACTGTTGGAGTTTTCAAGCCGCCTAATAGGCCTCCAACTAGTTTAAAGACTATCACAATTAAGTGATAACCGGGACCAACGCCTTTACGTGCCTTCCGAAACACGGAAACGCTCGATTTGAAATAACACTAGGCGGTCACCAATCCAGGTACCGACCACGACAGTGGTTGCTAAACTTTGCCGACCGGTTAAGAACGGCTAATCATGCTACACCACGAGCACTTCATCGTATATACATATAAATATCCTGGGACATTCGTCACACACGGTCATCTGATCCCAAACTAAGCAGAGCTTGTACTATGAAAACCAGATAACTGATATTATACATATACTACATTTTTCTTGAGTATTCATGGGAAGGTCTCCTCTGGTGCCCGCTTATCGTTGTATTTTGGGACACGTTGTAGATTGTCAAACATATCTTTCTTCTTCTTATTTTTAAGTTTGGCAACCAAGCCCAAATTAGGGCTCATTTCTGCCAGTGTCGAGTTATATAATAGTTTCTCGTCACAATAAATCACTTCACATTATAGTCCTCAGTCAGTCACCGTCCATAAAAGTAATGTTTTACTACAATGGCGGTCATTGTACTAAAACTCTTCACGGACTTTTTGAGACAACTAGAAAAGTCACGATACACATCATTCATTTCATTTCACTTCACTGGTGCACACAATAAAACTCAAAATACACAAATATATGAAAATAAAAATGAAATCGCAACATCACTCTGCAAGTTCCCGCCAAAAAGAAACATATCTTTGTCAAGGTGTTTAATATAAAGGGTGTAATACTCACTAATAACAGGCAGCAAGTCCTTCCCGCTGGCCTCCTTCCAGTTCCTGTGCAGGTGTGCCGTGAGAGGCGCCACTCCGGGCAGCGCCACGAACGTCACTCGACTCGCCGAGTACATCGACATAAACGGCTCCAGGTATGGCTCAAAGTTCACTATGCCGACCTGCTCGTTTAACAACCTGCGACCAAAATATAACTCTTGTGTTAGTGATCATGTTCTTGTTACCACGCAATACAATAACAATCAATTGGCAAACTGACGACAGCCGATGGCGATGAAAGGCACTCAGATACGCATTTCAGTGAGAGAATTCGTGACGTCTTCAGGCAGTGTGTAATAATAATAATTATTTATTTAATAAGAAAACATATTACATTTAACTTATCGTTTCCAGAACCGAAAAATACATTAATTATATTTCACATTAATTTTTGAGAGCTATGTATACTGGGTGGAGATTTCGAGATGGCATATTTTCGAAACCTATGTTGGATTAGTCATGCTGAAGAGCTTTTACCATGGGAACAACACTGAATTCTCAATAATTGGACTGTTTTACCAAAAACTTAAACCGACTTTAAAGTACAGTAAGAAGTAATCAAATTCTGATCTGATGACAATGGGACCAAACGAGAAGTGTATGTACCCTTCCAGATAAAAAAATATTTTTCCAAATCGGTTAATAAATGACGGAGTTATGAGGTAACAAATATAAAAATAAATACAACCGTATTGAGAACCTCCACCATTTTGAAGTCGTATAAAAAAAACTTTTCATACATTATGATCGACCAAGGTTGACATTTTGTAAGAAAAGTTTTTTTTTTTGAGATTTAACTATTAATCCCATAGTAAACGTTGTTCTAAATCCTCTATAAAAGTTCCTGAAACAGCTTATTGCCAACATTAAAACACTGGTTGTCATAGTAACCATTATATCATCCAAAACAGTGTTATAATGTTGTACTGAATTTCATTATGCAACTTTTTTATTGCTTTTTCGGACCATTCCTTACTCATCAAACAGCCACATTCTCCATGGTATCCTAATGAATTTCCAAAAAATAACGTTTATCTATCACAGCGCCGTAATAAAAAAAAACTTAGAGGTTATTGTAATTCACGTCGTATCCCGCCATTTTGGTTCGATATTAGAATTGTAGAAATTTATTAGGTACTTTGTTGTTGACAAAAATGATCATGGGTGTAGATAAAGTCTTGTATGCAACTGTACATAATTAGGAATTAAAACCCTCATGTGATACTATTATCACACGAAGCAAAGTGAGTGTGATAATAGTATCACATGAGGCTGATGAACCCACATTCGTGTTTTAATACCCCTTATTATGCAACAGCTGCATAAATAACTATAAGATAATGAAGCTTACCTGAAGGCGATCTCAAACTGTCCAGTGGCAACATGGTCGTGCACAGTCTTGAGTTTGCCGGAGAGGGCGGCCGCGCCGCGCGTCGGCGCCACGAAGTATTCACTCGTCTCATCGCCGCCGTCTATATCCGCTGAATACACAACACAACATTCATAACAATGATTATCCTAGGACATTCCTTAAACATGGCTATCTGAGAGCTCTACCGCGTAACTTTGGTGGTAATCGTAACGAACACCATTACTTAATTTCATCCAATCAGGGCCCATGTATTGTAGAATTTAGTATTTGAATGTGACATACCAGAGACGGGCGCCAACTCCTCGGGCAGCTCCAGGTCCTCGTCGCCGACGTCCCAGCCGCCGTCATCGCACGCATCCTCCATCACCGGTTCATCACCCTCCTCCTATAACAACATTATTCAAAAATATTACAAATTCCTTTTGTCATAGGAATCTTGAAATTCTTACTGAAGAGATTTTTTTACCGGATTTTCACTGGCATATAGATGTTGTTATACAGAGTAACTTATTTTAGAGAAAGAACCCAAGAGTTATGTAGGATTTTTATACCACTTAGACAGCAAACAAGCTTTATACGGCTCGACCGATGGTAAGCGGTTGCGTAGCCTATAGACGTTTGCAATACCAAGGGTATCACCAGCGCGTTGCCGACCCTGCAGAAATCTCTTCATACCCTTTTTGAAGAACCCCATGCTGTACTCCCTTGGGAAAACCACGGCTCATTCCACAACTTGAATATACTGTGTGTGACGAAAACGGTATATAAATCCGAAAGCGGTGAAGATTCCACATCGAGGAAAAATCCCTTTAGAGTACTAAAACTGAACAATCAAATTTCGCAACTAGTCAGTGATTTGTCACTGACTTTGAACAGTAATGACCAATCAATGCATCGTGTGTTTTAGACTTGGCCAATCAAATCCTTGACTTAGCCAATAAGAGCGCATTGTCGGCGGTTGGAAATTGGCGGAATATATTTCAACCAAAATGAACGTCATTGCGCTTCTTTGGGTTAATTGTTCGATGAGATTACATAAGGTATAGACTTTATATAAAAAGTTTAAGCTCAAAATAAATCACTCAAAAATTCATGCCAAATTTTTGCTTCCAAGTTCATTGATTTAAAATAATAACAAATGTGTCACCGCTCAATGAGATACACTATCTTTTCACGTCACTTGATAATCCTTACTACCCTTACTTAATACTATAAACACTAAAGTTTGTATGTATGGATGTTTGTTACTCTTTCACGCAAAAACTACTGTACCGATTTGGATGAAATTTGGCACACAGATAGAATATGTTCTGAATTAAATGTATAGCTTGATCTGTAGCCGTGTGTACCAAATAGTCTTGGGTAGTACACCTTTTAAAAAAGAGTTTTGTGCGAGGCTGTTTTTTATAAGCTGTGGCAACACAGTGAGCTAGCACGATTAAGGCGAGCGAAGCCCGCCCGAGCGAGGCTGCCGCTCGAACGTGTCACGCACGATTGTGTTTTGTCACATGTGGTGGTGTGCGTTGTACTATTACTCTCTTAGTGTGCTATAATGGTATTCTTCCTTCTTCCTCTTTTTTGATGACCGCTAAGAAATTCCAAAGAAAGTAAAGAAACAATTCAACAAAAGAATATTATTAACACAAGCATTTATGGAATAAGAATCTTAACATTACGTACCTACCTTTATTAAAATGAAAACGTTTTTTTTAAAAATAAAAAGATTAAAACCTGTTAAAAGTACCAAAAATCCTAATTATTAGGAATAATATTTTTGCTGTTTATAGTTTAAAAATACCTGTCTAATAATCGCGTCTCGCGAGCATAACTATGTGTGCAGTCAGACCATAGATATTTTGTCTCGCGACGAGTTACTCGCTCACGTCCCACCTCGCGAATCGAAATTGTGGTAGCACATTTCAATATACTGAGGGGGCTCTTACAGAAAAAGTGTGCAGATACAATTGTGGTAGCACATGTGCGACGCACCCAACACTAGTACCAAAGAATGGCTGGTGGCGTTTTTATGAGTTGGTGGGGTTTTTATGAGTAAGTGGTAAATAAATAAATATATATGCTTACTATATTCCTCTCTTTTTTCTTGTTTTTACTACCTAATTTGTATGCTTAATTGAGGAGATCTATTTTAGCTGTTATAATAAGCTCAATTATTTTGTAACTATAATATACACTGTAAAGCTGTTCGATCTCTAAAAAAAAAAAAAAAAAAAGAAGTAATGTCGAATGGATCCTTACGTTAGGTTGGTCGAGCACATCGTCATCGTCTCCCCAGGCGCCGGCCACCTCGAGCGGCTCGTCGCCGGCGAGCGCCGCCGCCGCCACCGCGCCGGTCGCGCCGGTCTCGCCCGCCGCCCGCGCACCGCCCGCCACCTCGAAGAAGCTCCTGCGACACATTACACAAACTTACATTATTTTTAAGCTATTGCATAGCTTCTATCGCGGGCCTTGAGCGTGGAGACCGAATCCAGAAATTCCGTAACGAAAATAACCTAACACCCCCCACTCCGACCGGCACAGCGGTGATACTTTTTAGTTTTGCCATCTATCGATGAATAGCAGAACTTTTAATGACTTTTTGAAATATCACGCTTGTCTCTTTAGTTCAGCAACCCGCCTCAGGTGGCATTGATGCAATAGCTTTACCGCGGCAGTCTCCGAGTGCCACACGTATTTTTTATTTTATTTATACAACTTAGTCGGTAAACAAGCGTACGGCCCACCTGATGGTAAGCGGTTACCGTAGCCATATGGACGCTTGCAACACAAGAAGCATCGCTGACGCGTTACCGACCTTTCCCCCCTCTCCTATGAGCTCTGGCGACCTTACTCACGCGCAGGAACACAACTTTACACAACGTAAAGTTATTTGGCTGCGGTATTCTGTAAGGTGGAGGTACTTCCCCAGTCGAGCTGCTCTTTGAACGAATAAACGCTATGCTCTACCTCTCTCAAAATAAATAAATACTAGAGGTCGCCCATCACTCGAAATTCGACTATCATTTATATGACAAATGAACTAATAATACAACTTGACACTGGCCAAAATAAGTCCGAAAAAGAATTTGGTTGTCATAGTAAATTGTTCATTACGGTCGGTCGGACGTTGTAATCGACTTTAAAAAAAGGATATTGTCAATTCGACACGTATTTATATGTAATATTATTGGAACTGCAATATATTCGCATATGATAATCTACATATTAGGGCTTCGAAACAAATATACAATATGTTAAAGGTTTGTCTGTATGTATGTCTGTCCACGCATTTCTCCGAAACTTACTTATTTCTTTGTTTGTTTTAATCTTACATTTACTTCAACTAGTAGTTTTTAAGATATGGACTAATACGTGAGACGGCCTGGCTAATTGATACGAGGTACGGGTGTCGTGTCAATTGGAAAACATCTCAAAACCTTGGTCAAATTCTAGTAAACTAAAAATTACGAAATAAAAAGCAATTTTAAAAAAGCGAATGAAGACTTCGTAATATTGAAAATATTTCGCTATCTTCAAAACAGTCTCAGATTAGAGATTTCATCTATTTAGAGTTTTTACTATACTTTAAAGTGTTTTTTTTTTTATTTCTTTTTTCTGAACCAATATTATTAATAATAGCATCATAAACTGACTTAGAAACGGCGAGAAGCGGCCAGTTAGGTTGCGCTCTGTGGACCGGTAATGGCGGTCGCAGGAATTCGGCATCAGGGTTGGCTTCAGGTATGGGCAGGTTGGCCGCCTCCAGCGCCGCCTTCAGGGACTCCGCCTCTTGTAGCTGCTTGTGGTTTATGGCCGTCAGGTAGGCTAGAGATATCTGGGGGATTGCATGGTTATGTTAGTCACGGAGATAGGGTACTTTGTCATCGTGATTGGGTACTTTGTAGTACCCTATCGCCAAGCCCCTATCGGTAAAATCCGGCAACTGTATTAGTGAGAATGTGAATGAGAAAGTTGGATAATAGGGGCTTGGGTAACAAAATCATAATTCGTATTAGTCAGTAAGATCATCACAAAATATGGACACGTATTTTTTTGCAAATCAATAAAAAAAAACAAAATCGTCAAATATCGGGACCGGGAGCTCGTGACGTCACTTGTTTGTGAAAAGTGTGACCATCGCGTGACGTCACGCGGAACTTCAACAACCATATTTTCATATTTTTTTGTTTAATTGACAAAAGAAAAAATGTGTAATATTTCTTGATAATATAAATTACTTACTCAATAGACTCAAAAACATTATTATTATAAGATTTACTAACAAATATATGGAACAAGTTTTCTGCAATAAAATGAATTGAATTCAATTCAATTTTTCTGGGCACTAGCCTATTATATCAAGCGTTCAAGATGTTAAATCAACAGAAGATACTAATTATAATGTTTGGTCTATATGACATGATGCTAAACAAAAACATAAAATTCTCACCTGTCCAGCATTCTTTAGTAGCCTTATTCTCTCCTTAACATCCCCCAATAGGAGAGCCCCTTGGAACTGCGAGGAGACATCCTTCCGTATCTCGGCTATCTTCATCATCTTGCGCAGTTTCTCCAGGTTGCCGGTGATCAGGTATAGGAAGGATAATTTGTCGAAGTTCTTGGTCCGCTGGTAGCACATTTCTACTATCTGTTGGGAGGGAAAATATTACAGAATATTCTTTTGTCAGGTGATCATGAGGGTGTCTCTTTCTCGCCTCGCTGTATGTATCTTTTTGACACAAGGGCCACTATAGTCTTCGCAACGACTTGGTCCATAACGCGAGTTCTATAGCATCACATCTCACATGGTTGTCGTAATTGGGTATCGAACACGACTGTGGAGTAATAAAAAAATAGCATCTCCGTTTCAGCTTGGACATATTACATATAATTGAAATATTACATATAATTATCGAGACTCGCGACGTCCATAGCTCACAGAGCCCTAGTTATTAGATGGTTGAAACCCTTGCATCAGGTCTGTCTCACCTGATGATTGCCAGTGGAGAGTGCAGCCTGTGCGAGCTGGTCCCATGCTTGAGGTTCATCGAGACTCTTAGCAGCTTCCAAAGCCACTTCAATATTGCCGCACTGCAGGGCCAGCGAGAGACGTGTGCGAGCATCCTTCACGAAGTGGAGAGCAACTTCTGGGTAGCCTGGTTCACGAAAACATTCAGTTACCAAAAATACGGACACAGCGTTTTGCATCCTCATTTATAATACGGACAGCAAGGGAGTGGAACTTGCTTCGGGGGTCTGTTTCCTGACTTTTACAATCTAGGGACTTTCAAGGTCAGAGTGAATAGGTTTCTTCTGGGTAAGCGTATTCTATCTAAGGCTTTGACATCGTTCCTTATAGTCGAGTAGGTGAGGCAAGCCCATTTAATAAAAAAAAAACAAGTTTTACATCGGTCGGAATTTTACCCGTAAAAGGCTTATTTTACGCATGTATAGCTTGTTCAAGAAATATTCTTCATGGTATTCACCATATACATACATAATAATTATATAAGTTAAGGAAGATTATTTATTGAAGATTAGATTTATTGCCGGCTCTTCTCAGCAAATGCAACCTTCCGAACCGGTATTAGAGTCAGACTTTTCATAAGTGCCTGCGAAGGTCTATTTGAATAAATGATTTTGATTTTTGAAGAGAAACTATGTAGGCGGCCTTATCGCTTAAGCGATCACATCCAATAAAATTATCAAGAAAAAGGTGAAGCAACTAACATAAAAACTAAAAATTGTATACAGTAATAATAACATTTATTTATTGTATCATTAGCTGAAATCTACATTCAACGTCACAAAAAAAACTGTTGTAATTTAAGCCCTAAAAGGTTACTTATTAAAGTTAAATCTTCTAATATTACAATCGGTTCGGATATCAATTTTCAACTGACGAAATGTAACAAAAAGAAACATTTTACGTACCTTTCTCCTGCAAATAAGCGATGATGCTCTGCCCCACCAGTTTAGCGGTCCGCACCATGTGGAGCACCTGATCGTACTGTCGCGTCACCAACGCCAATTTGAACCTGAGAACACATCAACAATGGGCTAGACTAGATGACTAAAAAAATCAATTTAGTACGACTTTTACATTATCAAAAAATAGTGGACACGTATTTTTTCTTTTGTAAATTAAGCTAATAAAATAATTGGACTGTTTTACAAAAAACTTAAACCGACTTCAAAATACACTAAGAAGTAATCAAATCCTGTTCTGATGGCAATGGGACCAAACGGGAAGTGTACCCTTCCAGACAAAAAAAGAATTTTCCAAATCGGTTAATAAATGACGGAGTTATGAGGTAACAAATATTAAAAAAAAACAACCGAATTGAGAACCTCCTCCTTTTTTGAAGTCGGTTAAAAAATACGAAGATATCGTGTGTTCAAGTTCCGCGTGAAGTTAGAGTACACTTTTTACTCTAAAGTGACGAGCCCCCCCTCCCGAACTTTGACTCGCTTTATCTTTGTAAACTTTTATTTATTTGATAAAACAAAAAAATACGTGTCCAATATGTTTTGATTATCTAACTGATGAACTAATTAGAATTATAATTTTTTTGACATAGGAATCATCTCTCATTGATTGTAGACTGTGTCGTCTCTGCTATAGCGATGATAGTTCAGTGGTGGTGACATCAAAGACCTATAACGAGATTGAGCTTTCAGTGTTGAAACGTGAGGAAACTATAACACGGCGGTTGGGTATAGTATCCGCCTCCCCCCTGATCCTGTAAAGATGCCATCTCAAAGTATTCCCCCAGTATAATCCCTAGAAATCATGACACTCCTCATACATAGACATAGAATCAAACTGTTTACCATGGGTGCAGTATTACCTGTACTCCGTGGGGTCAATGTTGAGCACCTTGGGCCTGGACTCCCGGTCGAGACACACGACTCTAGCGCCGCCCTCGCCGGCCGCCGCCAGCACGCGCACCGCGTACACTGGCACATCCAGTGTGCGGATTATACCGTAGTCACTAAACAAACATTCATAAACTCTATCTCAAAGCCATTTATTGAGTACGTCCTATGAAATCAGTTGACTTTCGATCCACCAGTGTACAGTAGTACCCAATTACTATGGCTTACCAATGTACCTGCGCAGAAGATACATTTTCAAAGCGCGGGAAATGCTATTGGTCCGCAGCTGCCGCCATGTGTGCGGAGAGGCGTGACTTGCGAGTGAGACGAAACTAACAGCTGCACTCTATTATGAACCTTATAGTAGTGACCTAAGGTTGATTGTAAGTTTTAAGCATTCTTTCTTTTATCTTCGGGCCATACTTTCTTTTCTGTGCGAACGAAGATTCACGACGTGCCTTATTAGTTAGGTAATACTGTACCACTTTATTGAATGATCATACATATTCGAATATAGGAATAACTCCTACGGGATTATTGATATAATACATCATAAAGAATGAAATCATCATCCGATTGACCAACCTATTGGCAAACCGAACGACCAACCGATAGGTCAACCAATAGACCAACTCTTCGGACCACAGATTGACCAACCGATTGTCTAACCGATTGTCCTACCTATTATCAAACCTATTGGCTAACACAGCGGTTTTTACAACGGAACCCTTTGAATAACATATCGGCCAACCGCTCGAACAATCCGATTATTGAACTTTTTCGTTTTTAGGGTTCCGTAGCCAAATGGCAAAAAACGGAACCCTTATAGATTCGTCATGTCTGTCTGTCTGTCTGTCTGTCTGTCTGTCTGTCTGTCTGTCCGTCCGTATGTCACAGCCATTTATTTCCGAAACTATAAGAACTATAATGTTGAAACTTGGTAAGTAGATGTATTCTGTGAACGCAATTAAGATTTTCACACAAAAATAGAAAAAAAACATTAAATTTTGGGGGTTCCCCATACTTAGAACTGAAACTCAATTATTTTTTTTTCATCAGACCCATAAGTGTGGGGTGTCTATGGATAGGTCTTCAAAAATGATATTGAGGTTTCTAATATCATTTTTTTCTAAACTGAATAGTTTGAGCGAGAGACACTTCCAAAGTGGTAAAATGTGTGTCCCCCCCCCTGTAACTTCTAAAATAAGAGAATGCTAAATCTATAAAAAATATATGATGTACATTACGATGCAAACTACCAACGAAAATTGGTTTGAACGAGATCTAGTAAGTAGTTTTTTTTTAATACGTCATAAATTGAAATTCATATCAAATACTCAGGTCTATACTACCATTTACTTATATACCTATAGGTTTGTACGGAACCCTCGGTGCGCGTGTCTGACTCGCACTTGGCCGGTTTTTTTAAGGCATTGTTCATTATTGGTTTAAACATTTTTGATTTCTTCAGGGTCGGCAACGCGCGATTTATACCCCTGGTATTGCAAGCGTCAATAGGCTACGGTAACTGCTTACCATCAGGCGGGCCTTATGCTTGTTTGCCACGTTAGTGGTATAAAAAAAAATAAAAAACATTTGACAACCCAAACAATGCACTCGTATACACCGGAACACACAATTTCCAAAAGACATATTTCGGATAAATAACACTCACCCATCCTTACAGCAGTATTTGATATGATTAGCAGTGGTATATATAAACACTGGCTGCGGTGTGGAGTCATCAAACGCACCAGACTTGACTCTGGCGCCCTCGGTGATGTTGCACAGCTGTTCGAGCTTCTTAGTGCACAGAGTGACCGTGTGCTTGCCCAGAAGTGCCACCAGTGACATGTCGGCGTTCCAGATCGCATAACGACACTTTGCGACTTTAACCTACAGGGGAAAATATTGATTGAAAATATATACGGTCGAATTGAGAAACCTTCTCCTTTTATGAAGTCAGATAAAAATGATATAAAAGTATGGTATAGTATAACATTTAATGAAAAAAATAAGGAAATAAATTTAAATTAAATAATTGGACTGTTTTACAAAAAACTTAAACCGACTTCAAAGTACACTAAAAAGTATTCAAATCCTGATTTGATGACAATGGGACCAAACGGGAAGTGTACCCTTCCAAACAAAAAAATAATTTTGCAAATCAGTTAATAAATGACGGAGTTATGAGGTAACAAAACATTAAAGAAAAAACAACCGAATTGAGAAAATCCTCCTTTTTTTGAAGTCGGTAAAAAAATACGTGTCTATTATTTTTTGATAATGTAAATGACGGACTAAATATAATTTTTCAGTTATCTAGCCTATTGTGTATGACAAGTGTCTCTGTCCATGGCGAGGAGGGCGATGGCTGCCACACGCGTCATACTTGTGAACAGGTGCTGCTTGTGGGGGCTGGTCTGCTTAAGTTTGCTATTTATTTACTTATTAAATATTTATTCAGTCTACTTTGTAATTTTGCCGCCGCGCCGGGGCACGCAATTGTTTTCAGTGCGATTAGAATGTAAATATTATGTAATGAATCTAAGCCTGTTTTGAAAAGAGTAATTGCTGAGTTTATTGCCGGCTCTTCTCAGCAAATGCAACCTTCCGAACCGGTATTAGAGTATTAGAGTCAGACTTTTCATAAGTGCCTGCGAAGGTCTATTTGAATAAATGATTTTGAATTTTGAAAATAAGTAAATATAGTACAGTACTCACGGAAGCAATAGTCCGTTTCTGCTGAACGTCCAACAGTTGGACGCATTCCGGTTCTCTCAGCAGCAGCATGCCGGTACCCGCGTACATTATCTCTTCGCAAGTTGGTGTCGATATCTTCTTTGATACCTCGTTCTTTAAGTTTTTGATCACCAACTGTTGACGAAAAAGTATGTTTGATATACCTAACTTTTTTAATTCCAATGTATTTTTTTGTCGATAAACAAGCATACCCACCTGATGGTAAGCGGTTACCGTAGCCATATGGACGCTTGCAACACAAGAATCATTGCTCACGCGTTACCGACCTTTCCCCCCTCCCCTATGAGCTCTAGCGACCTTACTCACGCACAGGAACACAACTTTACACAACAGAAAGTTATTTGGCTGCGGTATTCTGTAAGGTACTTCCCCAGTCGATCTGCTCAATAACGCGAATAAACGTTATGCTCTACCTCCCTCAAAAGTGATTATGTGACCAAATGTGACCGAGCACAAAAGAACTGGGCTTGTCTCGTATGTTACACATTTACCGAAAAATAAGGCGTAAGTCTTTAAAATTCGATACGTATTACCAGATGTCCAGCATGTTGTCCAAATATCTAATGCGCCATGAATATCGAAAGCGCGAGAATAAGGGGCCTGAGGGTATACTCCGAAAAATAATACACGTCATCTACACGACTACATTTCGTTCATTTTCGTGATATACTATATTTCGTGCAAGTTTATTGCGTCTCCTTAGTTACAATATCACCTACCCGGTTGCAAGGTCACTGTGTTGCAAGGTCACCGACTGTGTTGCAAGGTCACCCACTGGGTTGCAACGTCACCGACTGTGTTGCAAGGCCACCCACTGGGTTGCAAGGTCACCGATTGTGTTGCAAGGTCACCCACTGGGTTGCAAGATCACCCTCTAGGTTGTAAGGTCACCGAGTGTGTTGCAAGGTCACCTACTGGGTTGCAAGGTCACAGACTGTTTTGCAAGGTCACCGACTGTGTTGCAAGGTCACCCACTGGGTTTCAAGGTTACCTAATGTGTTGCAAGGTCACCCTCTGGGTTGCAAGGTCACCGATTGTGTTGCAAGATCACCGAGTGTGTTTCAATGTCACCGAGTGTGTTGCAAGGTCGGCCGCTGCAGTGTGTTGTAATGTGACCCACCTGGTTGTTCTTGTCGAGCGCGGCGAACCTGTTCCTGGCGACCCAGACGGCGGTGGTGGCCTGCCCGCGCGTGGGCTCGCCCGCCGCCGCGCCCGCCTCGCCGCCCTCGCGGCCCTCGCGCGGCGCCGCGTACAACTCGTACGAGCTGTTGTCGCCCACGCGCCAGTTCACCAGCACGCACCACTCCGCGTGGTTCAGGGACATACTAAACAAGATCACATACTATATTTGTTTCATCAGCCTATAATGTCCCATTGCTGAGCACAGGCCTCCTGCACACAAATTAGGTTGAAAGCGAATTGTCAGACACTCCACCACGCGTACCCACTGCGGATCGGTGGAGTTAGGCTAGTGATCAACCTACTGTTGGAGTTTTCAAGCCGCCTAGGAGGCCTCCAACTAGCTTTACGACTATCACAATTAAGTGATAACCGGGACCAACGGCTTTACGTGCCTTCCGAAGCACGGAAACATGTGATTTGAAATACCACTAGGCAGTCACCTATCCAAGTACAGGAAGATCGATTAAGAACGGCTAATCATGCTAAACCACGAGTACTTCTAAAAATATCTATTTACAGAGCGTAAGTTTGAGACGAGTTAAGTCACGCGATTATGGTCTTAGAAGAATAACTCTAATACTTTAAAGTTATTATCGGCATTTACAGATTTTGAAATAAATGTACAGTCAAAACGCACTATCTATCACTATCCATCCAATTTCATATTCATAACTCTTTTAGTCACGTGGCCTACATTCCTCCTCACAACATGTCCATACCACGATAAACGGTTCTCTCAACTTTTCATTCACTGGCGCTACTTTCAAGCTTCCCTTCATTCCTTATGTACTCATTCCTTGTCTTATCCATTCTTGTCACTCCACACATCCATCTCAGCTGCATGCAATAGTCTTTCATCCGTCTTCTTCACTGCCCAACATTCCGAACCATAAATTAAGACATAGATTTTCCCCTTTAGCTTTAGAGGCATCCGTGGATTACGTTGTTCATGGCGGGTAAGCCAGTGCCAATTAAAAAAAATATGAACAAACCTGTAAGGTTGATGTCGTCCACCACCCTTGATCTGCATGACTGGCGCGTCACGGTTTGTCTGCATGTCCAATTTGCGTAGTTGTCTGTAAACAAAGAAAACTAGATTAAGACAAATTAACATCTTCACGAAGTGCACTCTGCACAATTTGCACTCTGCACAATGCGCACTCTGCACAATGTGCACTCTGCACAATGTGCACTTTGCACAATGTGCACTCTGCACAATGTGCACTCTGCACAAGTGCATATGCTTGTTCGAAAGCCAGCAGAGTATATTAAAATAACAGAAGGATAGTTTGGACCCCGAA
The DNA here is from genome assembly GCA_947623365.1 of Achlya flavicornis. Taxonomy (NCBI): domain Eukaryota; kingdom Metazoa; phylum Arthropoda; class Insecta; order Lepidoptera; family Drepanidae; genus Achlya; species Achlya flavicornis. The sequence continues at coordinate 7,856,821 of OX392490.1, forward strand.
AATAAGGGTGCATTTTTGATTGAACATGAGTGATGTCACGTGGCATAACTTGTAAAGAATAGTACCTGTCTTTAATGTAGAACAGCATATTATTATGTACGGCATACGCTGGTCTCTCGCGTTGTAACTTAAACAATATCATGCCCGCGTCGTGGCCCGCTGCGAACAAGTTCAGGCTCGGGTGTGATGATAGTACCCAGTATCTGTGGACAAATTATATTATGTAAAAAAATAAGAAAAAACAAAGTCATATTTTTATGGTCCGTATCTCAAAATTAAAAACGGAACCGTTAAAATACCCTATAACGGTTCCGTACCGTCTGCCAAGCAAGACGTTATTTCTCAGGAACGGAACTCTTGATTGATACACTGGCTACTTTCGATTGTCGACAGCACTCTCGAGAAGTTAAACAAAAAATTCCGAAAATCGTAAATATTTAGATATCTTTTTTTTGCGATTACAAATTATATTCCTAGATGAAGCATTAACTTTGTACGGAGCCCTCAGGGCGAGAGTCCTACTCGCATGTATCATTTTTTTTATGAGTGATCCTCTCAGAATCTGCACTATTATAACGATAACATCGTCTCATCCACGGTAGTCATTAACATACTATCTTTTACTAAAAAGTAGCCTATAATACTCGGGGATAATTTAGCTACAGATTCTTTCGAATCCGACTGTTAGTTCCAGTGATTATCCCGTTTAAACAAATAGAAAAATCTCTTCCGCTTTATTATATAAGTACAGATAAAGATTAGATAATGTTGAACAAACCTCTCATGTTCCCTGCGGAAGGTGTGCAAGCAGGTCCGCTTAGTCATGTCCCAGACTCGTATGGACTTGTCTTCGCTGTTGGAGATAATGAGGTCGTGTCGCGCGTGGAACTGAACGCACGACACGTTGTTGTAGTGTCCGCGGCACGTGTCTACCTCCCATGCCTGGGTAGATACATTGTGAGGTACTATAGTTAGTCATTGGTAGATTTACTATCCAGGGGGCCTGGCCCCTAGAAACAATGGCCAATGTGATGATACTGATGTAAACAACATCCTGGGGTGGGCACCAAACAGCCTCCCTCTATATATATATCAAAGAATTTAAAACGTCCAGAAGGATAGTCGCCTCTATGGCAACATGAAATAAACAAGCCAGAATTGACAGTATTTGACAGCCGTGCGCAGTACGAACTGAGAGCGATTTGCTCAGAAGGCCCCTCAAGCGGAGTGAAATTAAATGTCATGCTTTAGTAAGGCGGATTATCCATCTGGGTAGAGGCACGATGCCCTATGAAAATCTTTGATATATATATACGTCAATGTAGTTAGAAGGCTGGAATGAGGCTTAGAATACTGGGTGCAATGAAAAGTGTATAAAGGGGCGAAGACTACATCAGGTACACTCTCTATAAAGTTTCAGCTCATTATTATATTATCTTGAACTTGGCTTGACACGCTACCGCTTGTCTAGATTTAAACGCAAACAATTCTTTAGCAAACCTAAATAAATAATAATAATTAATGACCTTAGCATCATTCATTCTCCACAGCTTGACTTGCCGGTCGTCGGCCGCCGACACGATGAGCGGCAGAGTGGGGTGGAACGAGGCCCAGTTGACGCCGCGGTCGTGCCCTTCCAACACATGTTTCACTACTGCATCAGCCTGGTGGAATCAGTTGGGATTTTATATGGAAATTGCACTGGGTTGGTGAATTGTTAGAGGAAGATATGAATGTTGTGATGAGTTGGACATGCAGTTGTTGAGTCAAATGCGTTGTTGGTATTTCGTGATTATAAGGGCTGATGTCAGTGCCCCAAAGTCACCTACATTAGAGGGCTTCATATACAGGCCATTAAAATAAAAGGCGTAATGTTATTGCATGGGAAAACGTGCACAATAAGCAGTCATATTATTTACGCATTTACGCGTGTACGCAGCATTTTGCACCTTCATTTAAAGTGCAGCAAGGGAGTGAAATTTGCTTCCGGCGTCAGTTTCGTGACTCTTACAATCTAGGGACTTTCAAGGTCAGAGTATTCACTTTGAATAAACAGAAGAAACCTACCCAGGTTTCTTCTGGGTAAGCGTGATCCATCATAGGTTTACTCATCGTCCTTTGTAGACGGGTCAGTGTCCAAACCCAAGACCATTATAAAATAAACCCACCAATGATCTTTATTGGATAAAAAACCATTGATAATAAAACATAAAATAAACGAATTTAGTAAAGTAAAACGAATACGCAACTTCACTTTGCAAGTTCCCGACAAGTCAAAAATTGTCTTGAAACTGTAACTGACATTACAAATTGTATGAATGAAAGTGAAATGTAATAAAGAACAGTTGACCGCACCCCATCAAGAATGATTAAAGCCAGTGATATATAATCAATTCAACAAATACAAACTTACATAACCTACCTGTCCGAACAAGTCGGTTGCCTGAGGGTTTCTCAGGTGCTCAGCCAGACCAGCCGGTCCGGGTGCTACACTCTTCTTCCTCAATCCGGAGAAGTCCCATACCCGGACAGACTGGTCTAATGACGCTGAGACTAGTAAGTCCTCAGTTGGATGGAACTGTGCACACATTACGTAGTGGTTGTGTCCTGTGAGAACGCTGATGCATTGCCGGGATTGCCAGTTCCATATTCGGATTGTCTGTAAAAAACAAAATGGTTAAACACAGAGTCACAATATCAAATATTTAATGACTTTCCTTACTCATAAAATGGTCAAATAAATAATGTCACATTGTTAGACAATCTATTGTCGTGAGGTGGTCATAAATATGTGACAACTTTGTAGAATCTTTCAGGATGCAGCTTGAGGTGGTTGCAGAGAAAATGAATAGGTACATATATGTCTATCACATCGATTTAATTTCGGTATGAAAATAACAATAAAGGCGCGCTAGCAACTGGCGCGTGTTACATAGGTAATTTCGATGGAGGCAATGAAATCACGAGGAGTGCGGCGCGGCGGGGGGAGGGCGCAGCTGGCCGTCGTTGTTGCTGTATGCGTGTGGTGCGTATTGATACGCACACATGCAAGGCGTTAACAACTTAAAAAGTGGTTTAGCTAAATAGCTTCAGTTCATGTATGTATGTACCACATACATAACATTCCAGATTACAGGTATAAGGTATTTTTTTACAAAGATGGTTGTATTAACAATATATTATACTTAAAGCCACTTACTTATTGTCTAAGAGTTGTGTAGTTGGAGTCAAAATCAGGGATAGGTATCCTTCTTTGATTTGGATTCCAACTCCAATACACCTTTTAAAATAGAATAAGATATTGTACCAATATCTCTGAGACTATAGGTATGTTCCACAGGTTGCCATTATGATCCTTATAAAGTTATTAGGAATATTATAAAACTAACCTGGTCATCAGAAGCGCTCAATATCCATGGGTACTCATGGTGGAAGAATGTTGTTCTGATGTAGTCTAAGTGTCCCAGCAAAGTGAACAAACATCTTCTCTGCTTGTAGTTCCATACCTGAATATGAAAAGCACAATTTATGACTTTCTACTTTAACTTTTGTGTGGGGTGGAGGTTGTGTAATTGGGAACAAAAAAAAATTGGAATAATAAATTATTTATAATTTTTTTTTTGTAATTAAACATTTAGCAGGTTTTGGCATGTTGTGTAGCATGTTCTATATCATGCAACCATGAAGATGAAAACTATACTCTATTCTGAATATTGAGACTTGGTTAATGTTTAAGAATGTCACAGGAAAAAGAACCCTTTCCACTAACAATAAGATATAAATTTTTCTATGATATTTTCAAACATCACCCAAGTGCAGATATTACTGAACTGTGATTAGTTGCCCTTTCAACTGAGATAGTGGCACCATGCTCTAATTTTTTTATATACTTGTGTAGTATTCATGAAGCTATGTAAGATACAGTCAGCACTCAAACAAAACAGTACCACATGATATGAACTTTGTATCCCTTTTCATTCCAAAAACATAAAAGTTGTTATTGGTAGACAGATAAAACATAAGAGTGGAAGCAAACTAAGATACTGGTGGCTTAAGTCTTTGGCTCGCGGTAAAAAATATAACAATGAAATCAATTGTTATAATAGGATGCGCGTCCCTCACGAGAACTAATGGGTTAAAAGACTGCTGTAATGCAGCAATATAGTCTATGAATTTTACAAAGTTATATTATATGCCTTGAATATTTATACATATGAGAGGCATTGTCCAGAGTGACTGACAAACAACATACAGGCCAGCAGCTGGTTGTAACGACTTAGTATTTGAAGGGTGTGTTTATAGAGAGCTGAAGACGCACACTACCAAAGGTGTTATTTATAAAACCTGCAGGTAGGTTTATTAATAATTAATAATGTCATTGAGGGTAAATTATATATTGTGTTAAATAAATCAGTTTGCTGATTATCCTGAGTAATGCTATATCTTTTAGATATTATAACTTATTTATGTACAATGTTTAATCGGTGCTCTTGAACTGTTACACTGTTCACTCACAATTTTATTATAATGGTAATATATAATCAACATTAGAAGCCAGGCATAATTTTTTAGATTGTTAGTGGTGTATCTAACCCATGAACAATAGGGGAGTGATTTAAACAGGCTATCACACACGTACGTGTCAAAAACATGACGAAATCACATAAGTTGATAGTGGTTGCATTACTGGTATATTCCATAGCTTACCTTGATCTTATAGTCATCACCACCTGATACAAATAGCGGCTGTTGGATGTGGAAGCAAATGCCACGCACAGGACCATCATGTTCGTCAAATTTCTCCAATAATGTACACATTCGATAATCCCATAGCTGTATAACGCCATTGTGTAAACTTGCTAAAACCCATGGCCGTTTCGCGTGAAAGGATATGCCTTTCACCCTTGCCGATTTGGTCTCGAATTTAGTCAACATTTTCACTCGATAATCTAGATTTTTGTTAGAAATTCCATGCAATAAATTCAATTCCACACAATCAAATGTCAGACCACCGGCTGACGTGACACCACGGCTAGTAATGATGGAACTAAAATATTGAACCGTAGAAAACATATGTAGTCTGTGGGAGCAATGTATTACGTGGCGTTTACGCGTCCCACTCTCCCTCGTCCTGCCCCCTGCTTCGCCTTACAAGGGCCACCATTTTGTGTCGTCCGTCATTACAATTTAGAGGTGTGTAACTCATCAAAAATACGCGAGCTGCAGAACAGCTCACGGCTCAGGTGTGTGAGCCGGTTCAATGACTCAGCTCGCAGATCAGCTCAAAGTACCTATTAGTCCACGATACGCGCGCACGCTCACTGCGTACCGCGCGTCGAATTGAGCCGACTGAGCCGCCGCGATTCATTCGACTCCGCCGAGCGACTCTTTTCATACTTTGGAGTTGTTTTTTTTTACATGATCTGATCTGAGAGTTATGTTACATAGGTATTTTATTATTGAATGTAATTATTATTTAAATGTTTTAGAACGAAATAATAATTCGTAGATTAGAATTACAAGAATATAATCTATGGAGGGAGTCGCAGATACAATAGGATTTGGATTGAGCCGTGAGCTAGTCATTATGTTGTTGAGCTGTAGCTCAGCGGCTCAAACCCGAGTGATCTGATTCATTGAGCTGGTTCAGAGCTGAGTTACACACCTCTATTACAATTATTACGTCATTGATGATGGCTGATCATTCATAGTAATCAATCAATAATTCAATAATCCCGTTTCGCTATTATTCCAGTCTTGATTAGTGTTATCAAATACTGCAAGTTATCTACGAAAGAGGACGTTATAAATCTACATTAATTTACGCAAGAACGTTTGAACAACATTGAACAAAAAGTAATATAATACATTGGGAACATTAGTGCTTACTTACGACAGGACGTATTTAGATTATTTTTTATTTTAATAGTGCATTGTGAGTTACTTAAACTTTTGAAATGTATGTGTTGTATTCAAAAGTGATTGACAAGACAAGTCGCGGGATTAACATAGGGTAGAGCGGCCATAGAAAAGCCAGACAACTTACTTGAAATTGAGGATGGTATTTCCTCAAAAGCATAATTGATGATAAAGGTATGTTAATAAGATCTTACTTCCCAAATACCTAAATTGAACTTGTTGAATTATATATATTAAGTATAATACTTAGTTGAAGATTATCTGTATTTTATTTTATGATCAAAGGAAAACTAACAGCTAGGTAACTACATAAATACTTTATATATCCACATAAATTTACAAACACCGCCGAAAGACGGATGAGCACTATACAAGAAAAATAAATAGGTTTAAATTATAAAATAAATTAGGTATAACAAGTAGGTACTAACATAAAAATTACAAGCATGTAAAAAGAAATTTAATTATTAAGAAAGTGCTTTAAGAGAAATATTTTAAATTTAACATTCGCATCATTTGAGATTCAGAGGTGTTAAATAAATATAATTAAAACTCTTTGGCAACGGTAGTTATAACTATTAATAATTTTCCTTTTTTTTTTCAGAAGTCAAACCTACTGATCACTCATATGTACGTAAAAGGCACTACGACTATACATACTGTGCAGCACCAAAAGTATAATCCACTGTACTGAAGCATAACATGCCACTTTCTGGTAAATATTTGTTCTACTCCTCTTGAACTATTATTCTTTAAGGGAATTAACACTTTAATAGTTATAAATGTTGTTTCATTATATTTAAATAAAGTTTTAAAATTATATGATAAACTAAACATTAACCGATAATACATAATTTGGATCGGTTGAATTACCTTATTGTTTATCATGTTTAACGTCCGATGCGAACAATGGGAATGGGATAAAACAATGTTACCTATAAGTTTAACATGTATTGTGTACCTGTTCCATCGTAGAGCTAAAAAAGACTTATTTCAATGTTTTATTTTTTTATTGAAAGCTAGTTTAATTGAGCTATATTTTCACCTGTTATTAAGTTGTTATAGTAAGGCTTGTTAAGTTAATACATTTTAATGTGTTTACAGATCTTTTTCATATGCCTTCAACATCCACTTCTGTCTCTGCTTTTCCACACACAGGACAATTGGAACAAGCCACTGGTAAATTAAATATTTTTTGTAGATTTTATTCTGTAATTTGCATAATTTTATAACAATGTTTGTTCTTCTCTGATCAACCCGAATGTAGCCATGCTGGTTTTGTCGTTTTAGACCTATGTAAGACACTATTTTGTACTGAACGCGAACTGTGTTGTACCACTGAGTTGAAATTCAGTATTCATACTTATGTACAGATTTTTCACCAGTGGCTAAAAGTTGTGCCCAATTATTTTCACATTAATGTCAAGCTTATTAACTGTTATTAAGTTGTTATAATAAGGCTGGAAAGCTTGTTAAGTTAATATTTTTTTACAAATCTTTGCCATTTATACATTTCTGGTAACAAATATACCTTTATGATATAGATAGTCGTGTGTTGTTTAGGTTATTGTTTTTTTTTTATTATTATTTTCATGTTATTTTTTCGTATGTATTAACTGCTTAGGTATTTTTTTTATTGTTAATAATTGGAAAAATAGCCAATATTGTCAGATTGTCCAAAAATATATAGTGTATATGTATAAGTGCCCTTCTGGGGCCTAAATTGAATAAAGGGCTTTACCTTGAATGTGTATTTTATTTCTCTGTCCAAAATATCAAACAAATACATAAAAGTTTTGAAAGGCTAGGTACCTACCTACTACACATTAAGGCTGTTGAATTCTGATTCCTTTGCCTAAATACTTCGGTCAATAAAAAAATCCAACAACCGACCCGACAAAATTAAAAAAAAAAAAACTGTCATGTTCTGTATTTCTCTAAGGTTGAAACAGCATGTACTGACATGTCTGTCTGATGCGTAGTATCTCTACTTAGTTTGTGCGTGACACGTACAAGTAAAATAGAGCTGCCCAAAAAAAAAAACAGAATAGCAGATGCGACCAATCCGCTATTTGACAAGCTATTTTCATCGTTAGTTAATATGTTTAGTTTTTTTTCAGGAAACATTGTACTAAAATATACCCTAGAAAAAATAGTTTATTACGATACGTAGTAGCCTCAAGTAGTACATTTTTTGAAAAAACAAATCAGGTCTAATAGCATTTTATAACACGTGTGTAAAAAAGTCGTTATTATTGGTGACTTCTCGCACGTTTATCACTCACATGCATTAGTCCGTTCTCAGTAGTTCAATAAAGCTAATATATAATGGTAGGTATATTCTTAATTCTATAAGATTACAGAACTTGTTTTTCTCTTTTCAGCAATTTATTGTTTTACGCAATCGGATTTTTGTTTCTTTTAATAATTTAATTTGTTTCCGGCTTTTTACTTTATTAATGAGTTGTCCTCTTTTGGGGGCCTACCACAAGCTCTTAAAACAAGGTTAAAATAACCTTATTTGTGTTTTGTCTTGTTTTGACGCCGGATGTCAATGAGGGACAAAAGACAAATAAGGTTATTTTAACCTTGTTTTAAGAGCTTGTGGTAGGCCCCTTGGTCAGTTTTGGCGTCATAATGTGTGCAGTTGTATCTATGCTGGCTGATCCGTACATGATGAAGAGAAAATATGAGCGGACTTTGCTTTCTTCTTAGATTCCCAGAGCTAAGAAGAATTTTGCAATATTTATTCATTCCCGTCCCGGAGGCAATATTATGATCGCATATTTTTGACATTTTTTGGAGTCACGTTTGGTCACAGACATATTAGACTTTTTAATGCGTGCTTGAACTGGGGAGTTTTTTTGTAATCAGCTGGTATACTGCATGTATACCGTCATTATTTGGTCATTATACCGTAGATGACTGTATTCTGATTTGATTTGATAGACTTTTTGGCGGGAACTTGCAGAGTGACGTTGCGTTTTTATAAATTCGAGTATTTTCAGTTTTATTGCATATTATCGGTAGTATTTTATCCAATAAAGATCAATCCATGTGCACCAGTGAAGTGAAATGAAATGAATTATGTGTATACTTTACAGGTTGTCTCAAAACATCAATGGATGGTGACGGATGATGCAAACTATGTGAAAGTTTATGTGTGGACTTTAAGAAAGTGATATAAATAAAATCTATGCGACTAAAGGACTTTGTGTCCATGGTCATGAACACATAAAAAAAAAAGAAGATGTTTGTCAACAAAATGTCACATTTTTTTGACTGAATATAAATTTAATACAATATGACCGCAAATAGAGGTGTGTAACTCATCAAAAATTCGCGAGCTGCATAACAGCTCACGGCTCAAATGTGTGAGCTGGTTCAATGACTCAGCTCGCAGATCAGCTCAATTTGTACCTACAGTCCACGATACGCACGCACGCTCACTGCGTGCGTACTGCGTCGAATCGAGCCGCCTGAGCTGCCGCGATTCGTTCGACTCCGCTGAGCGACTCTTTTCATACTTTAGATTTGGATATATATATTTTTTTAATATTATCTAGTTATGTTACATATTTATTTATTGAATTATATTATTATTTAAATGTTTAGAACGAAATAATAATCCGTATATTAGAATCAAAAGAATAATCTTTGGAGGGAGTCACAGATACAATAGGAGTTAGATTGAGCCGTGAGCTAGTAATTTTGTTGTTGAGCTGTAGCTCAACCGCTCAAACCCGTGTGATCTGATTCATTGAGCTGGTTCAGAGCTGAGTTACACACCTCTAACCGCAAATAGTAACTAAAGAAACTAATAAAGAAGTGTATATACTAATTTAAATCACTACCCTCAGGAATTTGAACCAAACCAATTACAGATTCAGTTACAAATATAACTAGAAAACACTGAAACTACACATAACCTCAAAAAGTAGACATGGATCTAGAAAAGCTGAAAGAAATAGGGAAAATTTGTATACCGGGTATGCGACTAAGTTTGGCAAATAAAGATTTTACTGCTGGACCTGGCACATACGAATTAAGAGGATATATTTATGCCACTTTAGCTGGAATTTTGAAGAGTGAAGAGGACGAAAATAAGGTTACCATTATTTATCTGCTTTTTTAACAAATACATGTCCCCAGTGGTTTCATCCGCGTCCCTGACGGGCGTATTGTTTTCCCGTGATAAAAATACCATGTGTGCTAAACCAGAACATAGTATAAACTTTTTGACACGGGATGCTGGTCTGTGCATTCAATTTAATTTTATTTTATTAGATGATCTAAGGAGTCTCTAAAACTTTCCGTGATGGGACGCGAGGTAGGGGGGAGAGGGGTGTGCGAGTGGGGATGCCCTACCCCAAGTTTCAAACTTGAAGCAAGCTCCTGGTCTCCGAGATATTCATGGTTGAAGTTTGAGGTTATGTATGAGGTTTTTTGGAATAAACTTTAAATTTTTTTTTGTGTATATAAAACTTGCAATTATTTTTCACTTTTTACAAGAAATGTTGTGCAAAAATGAAATGCATCTATGGTTAGATGATAGTCATGTGTCAAAACCAATTTCTGTACTGGTAGGTTCAAATGGTTCAAAAACTAACTCAGCGCACCCAGACTCTTTGTAGTCTTGTGGCTACTAGGCATGGAAATTATTGCTACTTTAAAGGAATTCTCATTTGATGATATTATTATTTTTTATAGCATGATTTCACTTGCGATATATGATTTGCAATGATTTGTAACCTACGTCATCGATGCTGATCGACGGTATTTTTCACAAAATCATGTGCGAGTATCGCACGCAAGTGTCAAATTATCACTGATGCAAATTATATATACTTTCGTAGCAAAAAATTATTTTTCTATCCTGCTACATAACATGTTAAAGAAGTTAACACTTTATGTCACTTTATTTAAGGTTTATTTTTGAATACTCTTAAAAGCTAATCAATGATAAAGTTTTTTTTTTTAAATTTGTTCATGACCATGGATACAAAGTCCTTCAGTCGCATACATTTTATTTATATTCTTAAATATTCTTTATAACATGTAACAGGCTATGTCATGGACGGTAACAGATGTGACATATGAAAACAGAATCATATTCTTTATCACCTGCTACTTGTGATTTATGCCATGCCTAGTGGCTACTACCCCTAGAGTGTATATAAAAAGCTGGCGGCACAGAGGGAAAGCAACCACTGCCAACCAGCAAGCCGAAGCTGCGAAGGTGAGCATGGGTGCCTGCTCTTTGTTATGCAAGGGCGGAGGGGCTGCACTTCCGGCAGCGCCAGAGCCAATGCAGACGTGAGTTAATGCCAAAAAACCACATACATAATATCAAACATCAATGATGAATATCATGGAAACCATGAGTTTGCTTCAAGTTTGGAGGGTACCGGGGGAAGGGCATTCTCCCCTCTGCACCCCTCATACCCCGCGTCCCACCTGAGCTGATGCAGAAGTGAAATTATGTCAAAAAACCTCATACATAACCTCAAATTTCAACCATGAATATCTCGGACCAGGAGCTTGTTTCAAGTTTGGGGGGTACCTGGGGGAAGGCATCCCTCCCCGCACCCCCTCGCACACCACCCCTCCCAACTACCTTGTGTCCCTTCTCGGAAAGTTTTACCTTACAGAATACCGCAGCCAAATAACTTTATGTTGTGTAAAGTTGTGTTCCTGCACGTGGGTAAGGTCGCCAGGGCTCATTGGGGAAGGGGGAAAGGTCGGTAACGCGTGAGCGATGCTTCGTGTGTTGCAAGCGTCCATATGGCTGCGGTAACCGCTTACCATCAGGCGGGCCGTAGCTTGTTTACCGACTAAGGCGTAAAAAAAAAAAAAAAAAAAAACTGAACATATTCTATTGGTGTGCCTAGTTTTTGCGTGAAAGAGTTACACACATCCTCACATCCATACTGACTTTTAGATTCATAATATTAGCAGAATATTGGGAAGTAGGATAGCACAGTAGGACTAGATCCAATCCCTTAGTTTTACCCACATATGAGAACTATTATGTGGGATTGAGTATCAAACATTTCCAAAATTTTGGTAACACACCATCTAAAATAACTACTTACAAGCAAATGTAATAATGATAAAATTTATTTTCTTTTATACAATCTTTTTTCTTCAGGTGACAGTACTATCAGTGGTCAGCCCACGGACACCAAGTGTTCTGCCGAAGACTGGTGACATAGTCACAGCCAAAGTAACAGTGGTCAACCCTCGTTTAGTTCAATGTGTAATACTATGTGTTGGCCCTTCAGTATTAGTAAGGCCTTACAGAGGAATACTGAAGAAGGAGGACATTAAGGCCACGGATAAAGATAGAATTGATCCTTATAAATGCTACAGGCCTGGGGACATAATATTGGCAAGAGTTGTATCCTTTTACAAAATGGTGATTGATTAAGCTTCAGGTTCTGCAACTGTAGTGCTAAAATTTGAAAAATCTTTCACTTTCCAGTATAAGGTGATTTTAAATTTCTATTTAAAATCACATTATACTGGAAAGTGAAAGAACTGTTAATACTGATAGTTTAAAAACTTTCAGTTAGAAACTGTTTGTTTTAAATGTAAATTAATGGAAAACCAACCATAGGATTTGAGTAAGTTTAATGGGAGAAACTTTCAAGCAGACATTATTAATTTTCCTTACAATATTATACAGCTTCCAATGACAGAAATCCACTGGTACCACTTATCAACCTCTGAGAATGAGCTTGGTGTTGTCATAGCAACGGCAGAAGGGTCTCCTCAAGGTGTTAGCATGGTACCCACCAGTTGGTCAGAGATGCAATGTCCTAAAACCCTCGTGAAGGAACTAAGGAAAGTGGCTAGAGTAATACCTGAAAATATAAATCAAGATCTATTTCCTATTGGGAATCCACAAGAAAATGATGATAAAAATAAATAAGATAATTTTTATACTTTGCTTTTTTTCTTCTTAGTTTTGTAGTATGGCAACCAAATCCTTATTAGGAATTATTTTTTCCAGTGTCAAGCTATATTATTAGTTCATTTGTGATAAATGAATATGTACTGTATGTGAACTTAAAATAAGTATGAATGTGAACATGAATAGGAAGGGTTCAGTAAAATGGTTCCAATTCAAAATCATTTATTCAAATCACATTCAAATAGACCTTTGCAGGCACTTATGAAGTCTGACTTATACTCTAATAACCGGTACGGAAGGTTGCCGTTCTACCAATACTGTGCCCCAAAGAGTATAGTAATATCGGCACAGACTTAGTAGAGATGCTAACGCATAATATCGGCAAATGTGCCCTTATTTCTTCAAAACCCCCATTTAAATCTTTTTGATCAAAATATAAGAATTTCTGAACGAAAATAAATGTATCACTAGTGATGGGACTGTTATTTAAATAACGAATGTAATGAATAATCGATTACGTGTCTATCGATTGTAGGATAATGGGATGCTATTAGATATTCTACTTAGCATTTGTTTGTATAATTCAGCTCTATCGGTGGTATTTTATCCAATACAGATCAATCCATGAGCATCAGTGTGAAAAGAAATGAATTATGCGTGTCGTGACTTTTCAAGTTGTCTCAAAAAGTCCGTGAAGAGTTTTAGTACAATGACCAATGAATGACCACAATTGTAGTAAAACATGACTTTTAAGGACGTTGACTGACAGTGCGGACTATATGAAGTGGTTTATTTTGTGACAATATCAAGGAATTTTGATACTACGTAATATACAATATTCTTGGACTATAATAAATACATCTCGAGAAAACTAAAATACGACAAGGCTGTATGGCTCAGACCTTTGCCTACCCTTTAGCGAATAAGACAAACAACAAAAACAATTTATTTATTTCTATTATGAAGAAAAGATAAGAAAATAAATACAAAAAAACTTCAGAGCTGGTTGTAAACGCAAAGGCGATAAACTATAATCATTCCAGTGTTCATTTATGTATATTTACAGTGTCATGAGATCATCTTAATCCAGTTATCGTTAAACAAACTTGGTTGCTCTTTAGAAGTAGATTAAACATCAGTTGGTTTTAGTGGTTCTTGTGAAACACTCGTGTCTGGAAAGGCTTAGAAATGAAGTTCGCGGAGCACTTGAGTGCGCACATAACGCCTGAGTGGCGAAAACAATATATAAACTATGAGGTATGTATCCTAACTATGAGTAATTCATTCATCTCTGAGTACCTACATCGCCCTTTATCCTCAAGTCTCGTGACTAAAGTTTGCTTACGCTTAATTAATTGCCTAAAGTTAATGCACAGACATCTGTATCTTAATATGTTTTAAAAATAATCGAATACGAGGAGAATCTAATCAAAGGAGAATTTAATGAAATACATGATATATAAATATTTAAATGTACGAACCTATATCAACATAACTACCTGAAATAACAAGCAATTTGATCGTTCAAATACGCATTTTATAAACAGGAAAATTAAATTACAAATCACTGACAATATAATAAATTATGTTACATTTGTTCATCTGACTAAGTACCTACATATTTTCAAGATGTTCCTTTAACACTGATTCAGCTACAGTTGATAGGTATTTAAACCCCAAGGATCCCTGTACCATATTTGTATGTCAATGTACTACCAAATATTTGAAGTATTGTGATTTTGAAGCAAGCAAATGATAAATATTTTAATAAAACTAGATTTCACAGTGATGTTGATTATTTTAATTATGTACAAAGTTAGGTTTAGTCAAATATATTGTTCTTGAAGTCTAGATTATTTTGAGGATTCCCAGGATGTAACGGAATGCTCTAAAACACCTGTAAATCTTAATCAAAACTAACAAAAAAGTCCTTGAAACCCGCACTTCAAAAAAAGCTTGTTTTCTATGTTACATTATTACAGTACCATTAGTGATTCACAAGATAATTTTTTACTACTTCTGAGACATATAAGTAGCTAAGCTAAGTAGCATTTTACTTGACTTTTGATAGCTAATAATTAACATCTTTTGAAAATTTCCTGGTTCCTGGGAAATCCAAAATTTTATTCCCATTTCAAGGATTTGAAATTGTTCTAGAAAAATGCAACCATAGTACTAAGGTTGTGTATGTGGTTCAAAATAATTATGTTAGATAAAAGTGAAGATTTTTAGTCAGATTTTTTATGTTAAAAGGAGAAATAAAAGCACCCAGATTTACCCTTTATAAATAACAATAGAATAACAAAACTTTATTAAGTAAACAAAAAAAAAGTATATATGCATTGCCGCGTAAACCTCCTCTGTTTTTTCGTCGGTAAAAAATGTATTGGTACACATTGATCACTTGTTACGAATTCTCTCACTGAAATGTGTACCTTTTTGTTACTAAATAATGTTTGATATTCTATTTGCGTTGCGTCGCATCTCATAGTGAGCTAACCTTTATGTTAAATTACAAACAATAGAAGTAATTAATAAAAATAATTATTTAAGCCATAAGATAACAATAGTTGTTCTCACTGGTGAGACACTTATATAAATGTTAAATGAGTTATATTTATTATTGAGTAACACAGTAAAAATTAAAATTTTCATGTAATATTATGCTAATTAAGCATTATTTGAATAATATTTATTTCTTTAATAATGGTTGAGTATTACAATAACAAATAAAAAAAAATATGCTATTGTAAATTAATATTTAATTCACATATTTGTGGCAAAAGTAATTATTCCCAACATCTATCTATTAGACTCCTCAACATTTAAAAAGATACATTTGACAGTATATTCATCTATGATCCTCAGGGCATGATCAGGAACCAGAGAGTGACAAAAATGGCAACATAAAGAGGGATAGGGTCATTGTGCTGGTTAGCGACCGATTAGCTGAGTTGCTAACTTTGGGAAGTCACCACATACGCTATATACGCGCAAAATAGTAAGCGCCGATGTAAATGGGTCCCAAATATAGTCAAGTTTTAAAACAAAGTATAAAACATCACACTTTCATTCATAAATTATGAAAAAGCGGAAAAATACCGAAAGTGTTAGTTAGCGACCACATATGTCAGTTTACGACCACTTAGAATGCTAGATAGCGACCACTATTTTAGAATATAAAAAATAAGTAATAAAACATTTTTTATTGATTTAAAATATATTTTTTTCCTTTTTAAACCAGACATAATTAAATAAACACAAATAGTATTAAATCATGCTCTCTACAGCGGCTCTTTATATGGACGTACGTAGGGGATAACAACGAGCGGTGCACACTTGGCAACACTTAAAAGCCAACCTTTAACCCGCTTTTCACCTGCATCCATCCTGCATCAGTGCCTCTTGTTTCGATAGCGTCACGTCAGTCACGTCACGTCTCTTTTTTTTGTACTACTAAAGTAGCTAACAAGCATACGGCCCGCCTGATGATAAGCAGTTACCATAGCGTATGAACGCTTGCAACACCAGGACCACCAGGGAAGAGATATTGCAGGGTCAACAAGCCGCACGTTGCTGACCCTGGAATAGTCTCTTCACACCTATTTTGAATCCCATGCTCATTTCACAGCCTAAGCGCCTACGATAGGATACTCGTCTGCTTCCTTCTCCCTTCCGCACAGTACGTGACTATTTAAGATCCAATGTGTGAGGATTGACTCCCAGTCGATGGCGAGAGGTGCGATGGTAGAAGAAAGCTGTAGGCAATAGGTCAACAATTCTTCAGAATATTGTCCGTTGTATAAGTGGTAGAACACACATAAGGAGGCAGTTTCTCCTCAGATTAAAGGCCCTAAATCCCTTGTGAGCTCGGGATTGTCAACAATTCTGATGGCACGTCCCTGAACACAATTTAAACGCTCAAGCTGATAACCAGGTGCTCCAGCACACAGATGACAGCAGTACTCCATATGGAGCCTTAATTGCGATTTATAAAGTTGAAGTCTTTGCTCCGATGAGATGTACTGCTTCGGTCTATTAAGCACATTGAGGTCTTTGGATAACAGTTTGACCTTATCATCTAGATGACAAAGATCCCAGCATCGGGATCCTTGTCATGTCATCCTTCATGATTTTGTGGGACGTGTTCTGTTTTTTTCTTAGCGGTGAACGCGCAGACTTGTGTCTAAGCGGGATTGAAATGGAATAGGTTTCGTTAGTGTACTTTCGATTTCAGACAGAATCGTTCGCGTATTTCCTCCACTATGGAACGAGCGATATTTGCACGGTCCGTGTAATTATCGTCCCATGTGCTGTCGTAGTTAATAGACAGCATATCATTGATATGCAGGAGGAACAGTGTTAGGGATAACATGGAGCCTTGCGGGTCACCAGCATTCATTAAGACTAAGTATCTGCAGATATTCCTCACCCTGAGACTCAATGGCGAGTGACAAACGGTGTGTGAGATACACTAGGTCATCCCATCCGTGTGAATGTGTTGGAATTCCGTATTGTCGGTCGCTCAATAAATCCTCCTGGTGATCCTCTAGGTATAGGTGCACATGGGTAGTGTTCCAAGAAGACGGGACTTCCATTTTCGAGTAGGAAAGCGAGAAAAGGCGCGTTAATATATGACACAAATCAGGAGCAAACTGTTTCAACACCATTGCCGGTATACCGTCTGGCTACCTCGACATATGGATGTCTACAGAGAGCAATATTTGCTGGACTTCCCGTTGACCATATAACAATCTCCGGCATGGAGCTGTCACACACACTGTCCACAACATCCAAAGTCGAGTAAGAGGCAATGAAAGAGCCTAAAAGGTCAGCCTTTTCCTTAGCACTATGGGCTAAGTTCCCGTCCAGTTTACATAATGGCGGGAAGGACGACTGGCAAAAGTTTCCTTCAACAGCTTTGGCCAGGACCAAAAAGAAGAGAGGCTCGTCAGTCTTTCGCTAATTCTGATGACGAAATCGAACTTAGCCCTGGAAAACATTAGTTTACTCTTCCCACTGTCAGTACCGTCGTTCACGGAATCCCATATGCAAGACAAGTTAGGCAAGTGTGTATTCCCTGTCCTTCGATTGTCATGAAGAGCTCCTTTTAGGTCTTCTTGGGAGTATGGGACAGTCTCTTCATTCTTTTTAGTTATTTGCAGAAATTCAAAGGAAATCTTGAAAAAAAAATACAATCAGTTAAATAATAAGAATATTGAAACTTCTTAATTTATTTTACTTTTAATTAATCAACTAATCACGTGGTTGAATACTGAACATACTAAAGCAGCTTATTTTAGATTTCAGCTATCATTCTTTTCGTACTAAATCTTGGTGGTCGCAAACTACCATCGTAATTTTCGAACTGTATCTGTTAGCGACCACCTATTTAGTACAAATGTTTGTGAGTGAATTAGACAAAGTTTTATTATGAAGCCATGTGGTCGTATACTGAAGATATGCATCTTAAGGCTTTAAAAACTCCAAATACTAAATTGTGTAATCATAAATAAAACATTGAGAATATACTAAGCAAAACAAAATAAGACTGTACGAGTCAGAATACGACCACCTGGTCGCTTTCTAACGTATTGATAAAATATTCATTTCAGTAACCGACCACTGGATTTTAAATTAAAATAATTAAAAAAAATACTATATTACAATTAAACAATTGAAATTTGTACATAATTGAAGTAACCATGCATCAAATTTGACTAAACAACTTATACTAAGTAACAAAACTTACCTTCGAATGCCACGCGCCTTGCTATTTTTTTTGCTCTTTCTCTGCATTTCCAGACACACTGAATCAACACGTGAACTTAACGTCCTTTTTTTTGTTTTGGGTTCAGCGGTTGATATCAAATTTAGTTCTTTTTAATTACATAACTATTAAAATAATATTAAAGGCATTATTTTAATTTCTATATCCTAAACAAAAGTTATTATCTTCAATTAAAGATTACCTAGGCAGGCAAGTGGTCGCCAACCAGAACTGGTCGCGAAACCGGCGCAATGACCCTACCATAATCAAATATGGTTTATAAATCTCAAATTGTTAAGTTAATTATGAAAACATCTTTTTAGTTGTTAGTCATCTAAACATGCCTGCCGTGGTTTTCCCAATGGAGTACAGCATGGGTTTTTTTTTTTTTTTTTTTAATTAAATGGACTTGCGTTTGGCCTCTGACCCGCCCATAAGGGGCGATGACGAAGCCTAAGATGAAACACGCTTACCCAGAAGAAACCTATTCACTCTGGCCTTGAAAGTTGCCAAAGAAGAAAGATTGGGATTGGGGTTCTTCAAAAAGGGTGTGAAGAGATTTTGCAGGGTCGGCAACGCGCGAGTGACGCCCCTGGTGTTGCAAGCGTCCATAGGCTACGGTAACCGCTTACCATCAGGCGGCCCGTATGCTTGTTTGCTACCTAAGTTGACCTCGGATCATTTTGGTCAGAAAGTAGTACTTTTTACTGAAACTAATGTTAAACCGCATAAGATAACTTGTAGGCCTATAACATTAAATCGTATGGTCCGTTTTAAAGATAGGGTTAGTAACAATATTGCCTCTGTTGACATGGCACAGGACGAACCAGATAGTCTACTTAAATGATTATAGAATACTTAAATGATAAAAATGCTTGGGTGTAGCGCTCACTCTCCAGGAAACATCTGATGTAATAAATTTAAGTTTGATTTTGAAAAGAGTAATTGCTGAGTTTATTGCCGGCTCTTCTTAGCAAAAGCAACCTTCCGAACCGTGCATTAGAGTATTATAGTTTGACTATTCATAAGTGCCTGTGAAGGCCTATTTGAATGAATAAATTATTATTTCATATTTCATTTCATTTCATAATAAAAAAGTATAAAAAAAAAAACTTCTTTTTGTATATTGAATGTGATAGTTTGCTTAGCTCTGTAACGGCTGAACTGATTTCAATGAAATTTGGTACGAAGGTAACTTGCGGGCGGATGCTAGTAGAAAACACCTTTTAAGTAAATGTTGTGTTGAATAAAACAGGAAATGAAAGCAATGCTGTACACAGCAGTAGAGGAGGCACCGTCAGCAGAGAATGTAGAACCAGAAGTGCTTTCCAGACATTTTGCCAATTTTGACGAAACATTCTTCCATTACTGTGATCAGGAGTTAAAGAAGATCAACACATTTTATTCAGGTAATAGGATTTTCCTAAAGGCCGTGGTGCCTTATTGATAATTGCACCAAATGATCTTTTAAGTTGATAATAACTCAGTGGTAGTGATGTTGAATGCCTAGATGATGGTCTCGGGTTCGAATCATATAATTCTTCGTCCACATTATCACTGAAAATGGTGAGATTGTGGTCAAACACAGGCCTATAACAATACTAACACTATAATACTCAAATATATTTATTCAGAGTATGCCTTGGTAAAGTTGTCGAGATCTAAGAGGCCCGTTTTGACAAGAGGTTGTTTCTTTTTGTTGCAATATGTTTGTCTCTTTTTGACACATTGATGTACATGTGTTATCAATATGGGCCTATTAGATGTCGCCAACTTTAAAGCGTTGCATTTGTCTTTATACCAACAGATAGTAATACATAATATATGGATTCACCACACAGGCAGTTATGTAAACAGCATGCATCTAAACAATCAATGTCAAGATGTAAAAATTAATATGGTGTGTGAATACATGTGGTTTTATATGTGTCTATCACTGAACTTAGATTAGCACAAATTAAAAAAAGTGGGTTGATTGTTACCACTTTTAATTCTCATAATCCAAATAAGCAACATTTGTCCCCAGAAGAATATAATCCCCATAAATGAAAAGCTTTAAAATGAGACACTTTCATTATGTGTCGTACTTATAATAAAAATGTAAGGAATATGTTTTCAGAAAAGTTAGCAGAAGCGACGCGTAAATTCGCAACTCTACAGAGCGAATTAAAATCACATTTCGACACAATAAAGCCGAAAGGAGGTGGTGACAACAGAAAGGCGATGCCACGTAGAAAGGTGCAAGAACTGAAACTGGCGTTCAGCGAATTCTATCTAAGTTTAATATTACTACAGAATTATCAAAACTTAAACTATACAGGTTTTAGGAAAATATTGAAGAAACATGATAAGGTAAGATTTATTGATGCATTGTTTTTGTTAGATTAGATTATGTGCACTAGCGACAATGATTTGTGTTTAATAATAACTTTGTTGAGGGCGTGATAGGCGCCTGTTACGTACTCCAATCATATTTTATATTTAAATTCTATAGCAGTACAACTGCGCTAAATCCAGCAGTTGTTTCTTATATAATGACCGGCTCGAAGGACCATTTTTTATATAACTAATTGAAAAAAAGTAATGATAACAGTAAAGAGCTGTTTTATTGAAAATATGAGACAGTTGCCATAGTTTAGAGTTAAACAATGAAACTCCTAAGAGGTAGTTTACTCTTTACTCAAAATCTATATATATGTATCTTCCGTACAAGTAGTAGTAGTTTTACTAAGTACCCTACCAACGCATAATAGTTTTGTCACAATATTTTCCTTCAACCCAGGATGCAGGATTCACGACCTTTGTCACAGCATTACACGTTACTGCCACTGAGCTATAACCTGAAGCAAACTACAAAATATCATTGTTTCAGTTATTAAACGTAAGCAACGGTGCACAATGGCGGGCGGAACACGTGGAAACCTCACAATTTTATACAAACAAGGACATAGATAGACTAATTAGCGATACAGAGGCGACGGTCACCAACGACCTCGAGGGTGGCGATAGGCAGAAAGCTATGAAGAAGCTAAGAGTGCCGCCTCTGGGGGAGCAGCAGAGCCCGTGGACTACATTCAAAGTGGGATTATTTTCTGGCTCATTCACTGTTTTGTTTATTACTGTTATTTTGTCTGGTAAGTCTTTAGTCTTTACATGTTTTTCAAAAGTGTATGAGATCAATTGCAATTAGAGCACTATAAAAGTTAGAGTAAAGTAAAGTAAAGTTAGAGTAGGAAAAGTTGTTGAGCACAACTAACCCGAATTAGGTTTCGAAAATATGCCATCTCTTTGTATATAATTCCGGCTACACCTTATCATCACAAAATAAATAACCTTAAGCAATGTTATAACAAATTAAGTACACAATCTACAACAAACAATAAATTGTAAATCTTCCTTATCTGTAGTTGCTGACCCACGGCCAATTATCATAGTGCTAATAATGTGCTATCCTATCTATATAAACTTATACTACGTTCTTAAATATGTCGTAAACATACGGTAGTTTAAGGTTTACCGCAAGGTAAAATTATTACGATATCTTCGGTAATTTGTTATTATTGTCAGCATGTGAGATTATGTGTAGGGAAATTGGACGCAGTTCTGTTATCATATTACTGAGTCATTCACAATTTATACATAGGCTAGCTGCCCGGTGCGACTTCATTCGCGCTCTTCATGCCTTACCCTACCCTACCCGACCCTGCCCTACCCTACCTTACCTTACCCTTTTGAAACTTTCCCTGGACTTGCATAAATATTTCAAAACCAAAATTAGCCAAATCGGTCAAGCCGTTCTTGAGTTTTAGCGAGACTAACGAACAGCAATTAATTGTTATATACCTATATAGATAGATTATCTGATAATAATGATTCCACTATCAGTGGAATGAGCATTTAGGCTGCTTTAGTGTCGCTACGATGTTACCGTCATAGGCGTTTTTTTCATATATTTTTCTTGTTTGTATCTTTATTTGTATCAAGCAAAAATATCTTATTTATTTTTATTTCTGGCAACTCTGTTTTTGTTATGATGTTGTGCTGTCAACATTCTTCTTATTCTAGTCATAATCCATACTGATATTATAAATGTGAAAGTAACTTGTTTGTCTGTTCCCTTTTTAACGCCTAATCCACTGAACTGATTGCGATATACTTTATATTGCAGGTCGTGGGTTCGATTCCCACACAAGACATGCATTTGTGTGCATGAACATGTCTGTATGTCCTGAGTCTAGGAGTAATTATGTATATTAAGTATATATTTACAAACAAAAAATTGTATGTGTATTATATCAGTTATCTGGTTTCCATATTACAAGCTCTGCTTAGTTTGGGACCAGATGACCGTGTGTGAGGAATGCCACAGGATATTTATTTCATTATTTTATTTATTTATTTAGCACACAGATCGAATGAACTGATTGCGATATAATAATATTAATATTTATTTCATTATCTTCATAAGTTTTTTACAATTATAAGGTAACAGAAGTCTCCTTTTAAGCATTTAATGCCTGTATTAGGAGACTGCTCTTCCATATACTTTGGCACACAGATAGACGATGATATCGAGACGGAAATAGGTTACTTTCATCCCGGGAATGCAGGTAAAACCGCGGGGTACAGCTAGTATAAATATATTTTCAATTTGAGGATGGTCAGCTTCACCAAAATGTCAAGCATTGATCGTCACTATAGTCCATCGAAACCTTTTAAAGTTTAAGAATGTCAAAGCAAAAATTACCTTATTGCATCAAAATAAGGTTTATCTGTTAAATATATGGTTATTTGAATGATTGTAAAGAAATAAGGACTAGGTTTTTATAAACGTGAAAATGCATTTCTTAGATTTGATGGACTGTACCTGTGGTCATATACCACTGCGCTGTCTTCGCCTAGCTAGACTAACTTATTCCGAGACAGTAGGAGACAATACTCTAATTAAACGATTTCTTTTCAGCATTATTCCACGAAGGAGGTACAGAACACATTAAAACAGCATTCAGACTATACCGGGGACCTTTCTTACTAGTGGAATTCATATTTTTAATAGGCATCAATGTTTACGGGTGGCGGTCCTCCGGCGTCAACCACGTGTTAATCTTCGAATTAGATCCCAGAAATCATTTGTCAGAACAACATCTGATGGAATTGGCGGCGATATTTGGCGTCGTATGGGCGTTGAGTATACTAAGCTTTATATACAGCGCCAGTTTGAGTATACCGCCATTTGTGAATCCGTTGGCGCTAGTGATAATAATGGTGGTGTTCCTGGTCAATCCACTGAAGGTGTTCAGGCATGAAGCTAGGTTCTGGTTCTTGAGGATATGTGTGAGTAGTTTTCATATTTCTTTTAGCTTACAAACGGGCAGAATTGAACTATCTGCCAATCAAATCATATATCTATGTAATTTAGGTTAATTTTAAGAGAGGTAGAGCATAGCGTTTATTCGCTCAAAGAGCAGCTCGACTGGGGAAGTACCTCCACCTTACAGAATACCGCAGCCAAATAACTTTATGTTGTGTAAAGTTGTGTTCCTGCGCGTGAGTAAGGTTGCCAGAGCTCATAGGGGAGGGGGGATAGGTCGATAACGCTTGAGCGATGCTTTGTGTGTTGCAAGCGTCTATATGGCTACGGTAACCGCTTACCATCAGGCGGGCCGTATGCTTGTTTATCGACTAAGTTGTATAAATTTTTTTTTTTTTAAAGCGATGCATGATAGCTCAGTCGTCGTATGCCGAGACTGAAGTCCCGGGTTCGAATCCTAAAATGAGCTTTCGCTTAAGGAACATGTCGTGAGGAAACCATAGCACGGTGGTAGGATACTTTGCAGTACTCACCTGGCTCGCTACCACCCTCAAGTTGAAAATCTGTCGCGAAGAACCTATTTAAGAAATCAACAGCGATACAAATGTTTCAAAAATGATCATGGGTGTAGATAAAGTCGTGTATGCAACTGTACATATAGTATCACCTCAGAGTATATAAATGCTACGTACAGTCGAGGACATAAATATGTATACACTTTTTGAAATTCAAAAGCGATTTTCTCGCATGTTTAACATTTAAGTGTTAAGCTATTACACAAATCGTAATAGTATATGTTAGAAGATTCTGCCTTTATAATATCTCATAATTTCAATTAGTAGTTTAAGAGGAAACCGTTGTTGAATTTTACTAATTGTAAACATATTTATGTCGCCGACTGTACAAGTATCACCCACATTCGTTTTAATACCCCTTATTATATAAAAGTTGCATATTTTATAATCTGATTAATAAGTTACTGTGCCATAAATGCAATTTCGAGCACAGGCGATAAAAGTATTAAGTGATACTTTCAGGGTCGTATCCTGGCTGCGCCATTCATGCCAGTACTGTTCGCGGACTTCTGGCTGGCGGACCAGTGGAACTCGTTCGCGGCTGCCTTCCTCGACTTCCACTTCCTGGTAGCCTTCTACTTGTCCGGCAGTGATTGGCTCCTAGTTAATCAGCCTATTAATAGTAAGTGCTTATGTTTAAATAGCTAGCTGTTTTTGTATCCCTTCAAACTCCTGCAGAAGAAAAGAAACGGAGAACCAAATCATCTCCGAAGAAGGCGATGAAGGCGATAATATCTCAGTGGTAATGACTTCGGATGCCAAGACGAAAGTTCCGGGTTCGAATCGAGCTTGAGCTTTCGGTGAACGAAAACATCGTCAGGAAACCATAGCACGCTGGTAGGGAACTTAGTAGTACCCACCTGCCTGGCTACCACCCTCAAGTTGTTAATCTGTCGCCAAGCCATATCGGTGTGTTCCGACAGCTGAAGACGTCCTGATCGTGATCTGACACTTGAGAGCCAGTTCCTTTGAGGCCACATCATCACCACACACAGATTTTTTTTATAATTTAAAAAGTTAATTGTTCGATGGCTAATAGTTATAATAGTAAAATGTTATATCCACAGCCGGTTTCGAAGCGAGCCACTGGTACATAATCACCCGTTCGCTGGTGAACATAGTCCCGGCGTGGACGCGTTTCTTCCAGTGCCTGCGGCGGTACCGCGACAGTAAGGAAGCGTTCCCACATCTCGTCAACGCCGGGAAGTATTCCACCACATTCTTCGTCGTGCTCTTTTCTACGCTCAGGACTTTGTATAGTGGTGAGATTTTGCATAGATTCTTAACGTATGTTTGGATTGGGAAATCGAATAGAAAAATGTGTAACGAACGCTGCAACGCGACAACTGCGGTACATGGTTGATCACCGCGTAATTGGATTAAACGCATCTTATTTGCTGTTCTTTTGTTTTGTTCTGTAGGTTGGTACTAAGTAGAGGTGTTGCCAATTTATTATAGATAAGAAATCAAGACTAGGCAGCGTATATTGAAACCCTTCCAATACTCAGCACGGGCACCGATCTGAGATGCGGGAGGTTTGCAAGTATAATTTCTAAGAATAGTTATTGTAAACCATTCCATTATTCAGATCTGAGAACGATCTGAGCTCGGGTATTAATTTCGGAGTACTTTTCAAGACCAAATGAATAAAAAGCTTCCACTATTAGCAAGCAGCAGCTAAATAAGCTTTGTTTTAATTTAAACTGGCATCGATATTTTTGTTTTGGTAACTGAATTTATTGTTAGGCGAAGACTTGATGGCGGATAAAAAGTAGAAAATAGGCTTTCTTAACCCGGCAGGAGGCGCATCAAAAAAAAGAACACAAAGAGGCGCTACTGGGTAAAAATTACCCATCACTCAATGTACCTCATAAATGTAGACATATATTTTTTTTAGTGATTCTATTTGCTTTATTTATATGTTTTCTTTATTTTTTTGTAAATAAGACTGGCATTTACTGAAAAATACAAGTATTTACTAAAAAATAAGGGCTGTTACAATTTCTGCTCAAAATAATATTATTTAATCCATCATAAATCAAAACCCTGTTTTATCTTAGTTTTTCCTAGAAATTATTTTTAAAAAACATTTTAAATGTACAAGTGTGGCACTAAATATAAGATATACAACAAAATAGACTCTTTGCTTTAAAACGGACACAATAAAAACGATACGAACTTAGTGTATCGAAAATCAGTTAAAAAACTCGCATCGAAATGTAAGAACTATCTAATTATCCACATTTATTTGCGTTCTTGGTGGTTCTTGGCAACAATTGTCACGAATGGGTATTGTATACTTTTTAAAGATCATAACAGAGCACAATCTGCAAGAAGTTTTTGTTTTTCTGTCTTTCTTCCAAGGACAGACTGAGCAACGCGACGCTGACGAAGCTGACTGAATATATCGTTATGACGCCCTCGTTACTGGTCCCTCATTTCCAAAAACAAATTCTATGCTTATTTATTTTCATTCGCAAGTTGGTAACTAGCTGCCTCTGCCTCAAGAGTTAAAATAAGCACTAAGGGATGTTCTGTTTTGTAGTCCCTTTGAGGATTACAGCTTTGGCCAGAGTTCTTTTCGTTTTGTTTGACGATGGCAAGCATTGATGCCTGCAATATTCATGAAACCATAAAATATCACTAAGGGCCACCTTTTTTGATTCTTGATACGGAATACGTACCACAAAACACATCGACCACGTCCACTCCACACTTGTATCTATTGTAGTCGGTAATTATTTCGGGTTTTCTTTTTTCGCCAGTTCATGGTTTATTTTTGCATCATGATGCGTCTTTGATACTAAAAGTACCACATTACCTTTTCTTGGCACATAAGAAACCAGCGAACAATCATTTAAAATGCAAAATATGGAACTGATTGATGAAAAAAAAGTGCAACACAAAGCGTCGCTACCGGGTAAAAAACACCCATAATCACTTTGGAGGTCCACCCTGGTCGCACCGCATGGGCTAACACATCGACGCTCCGCGCACACCTTGCCACATCCCCTCCCGAGAGGTACCTAGGCTGCCGTAAACGTGGGACAACTTGGCCAAGAAATATTAACCTATGAACCACGGTCTGGGTATTTTTTACCCGGTAGCGCCTCCTGCCGGGTTAAATTATATAATGAGGTTGTATATAAAGTAAACTAAGATGAGAGGAAAATATGAACATGGTCATATAAAACATACTTTGTGCGACATTTTAAGAGCTCTAATTAAAGCAAATAGTGGCATGCAAAAAAAATAGTGTTTGTCTATAGATTTATTTCTTGACTTTTATTTTCAACACGCTTTTATTAGCTTCACCTGGAAACATGGAATTGCTTCACATTCTATGGAATCACATATATGTAAGCCTTGTTCGGACTTGTTGGAATCGTCTTGAGATGCATGATGATGCATTTTAGTTTTAGTTATAGCATTAGTTTTAGTTTTAGTATTTTAGTTCCAGTGCTTACCCTCCTACTCCATCATCAGACCCTGAAAACCTTACATGGTTAAAGTTCATCTCACGACAATTCCAACAAACCCAAACACGGCCAGGATACGATGATCCACTATGGAGTTCGAGTGCTTACCCTCCTACTCCATCATCAGACACTGAAATCTATATACAGTCAAAGTTCATCTCATGACAATTTCTCGAACACGGGTAGGATACGTTGCTCCACTATGGAGTTCCAGTACCTACCCTCCTACTCCATCATCAGACCCTGAAAATCATACATGGTCAAAGTTCATGTCACGACAATTCTAACTACCCCAAACACGGCCAGGATACGATGATCCACTATGGAGTTCCAGTGCCAACCCTCCTACTCCATCATCAGACCCTGAAAACCATACAAAATCAAAGGTCACTGTTTTCGGTCCCGAAACCAGAAGACCCCGGTTCGAGTCCAGCTGTTTTTTTAAAATTCGAATCTAAATATAATTTCCAAAAAACACGATAAGCTAAAAAGTAAAAACCAGGTTCAACTCGGTCATCCAGATACTAATTATGATGCCACAAACAAAAATACTGAAACCCTAATTCCTAATTATAGTACCCGTTTAAATTTTTACAGCTTGCAAATCGCAGCCCGAAAGTGTATTTTTATATGGAAGCCTATAGTTGCTAATAATACAATATTTGTTATCCCACTGTCAATATTAGTCGCCAAGTCATTATTTATAGTACCCCACCTATTATTTATATGTGCCTGTTTAATATATTTGCTACCTTAAAGAAGCTGCCACTATTTGGTTTTTATGATACCTTGCAATTTGTAGCCCATCTAATTTAATAGTTACCAAATTATTATCGCTGCCAAGTTATTTTTTTAGTAACCAATAGTTAGTCGCCCTTTAATTTGTTAGTCGCCTCGAAAATAATTAGCCATATAAAATTTTCTCTTCCGCGATCTGTGCTAGTACCAAAAAACTGGATTACTGTAATGAATATACCCTTTCCGTTACATCATGTTTAAAACTAGATAAGTATTTTTAATGATTAATATTGTTGTCAGATAAGTACTCGGAGGCGTACGACAACCCGTTCCTGTACGCGTGGTTCGCGTGCCAGTTGGTGTCGTCCATGTACACGTACACGTGGGACGTCAAGATGGACTGGGGGCTCTTCAGCTGCGGACCTTCCGCCGAGAACAAGTTCCTCAGGGAGGAGATTGTCTATAGTCCAGGGGTAATTAGTTATTTTTTACCCAGGAATCATTCCTACGTAATGACGGTCATACCCTACCACCGACAATGCGCTCTGATTGTCGGTGGTAGGAACACGACTTGACGGGCCCGTTGGCGCAGTTGGTTAAGACTCTGGTCAAGATTCCACCTATTGCGCCGCAGGTCGTGGGTTCGATTCCCACACAGGACATGCATTTGTGTGCATGAACATGTCTGTATGTCCTAAGTCTGGGTGTAATTATGTATATTAAGTATGTATTTACAAAACAAAAAGTAGTATATGTATTAAATCAGTTATCTGGTTTCCATAGTACAAGCTCTGCTTAGTTTGGGATCAGATGACCGTTTGTGAGAAATGTCCCAGGATATTTATTTATTTTATTTATTTATTTATTGGCTACGCGAAGGGCACATTAAACATTTAGATCTAGACATTATAGACCGGGAGATACTAGCACAAATTTCCTGGTCATTTGTACCAGTATGGCGAACCTTCAGGGGTCTAATTACGTAATGACGAAAAGGAAAATGATGGTCATAGCGCTGGTACCGGCAGCCCAATCAGATAGCCTATGGTATGGAGAAGGACATAGGCTATTATTTATCCCAGGAACGCGGCTGAAAACGCGGGGGATAGCCAGTACGACAATAAATAAAAACACGTAAACACGAATTTATGACTTTCAAAGACTTGCTAGTAAGCTAATAAAATAAGTAAAAAAATAAGTTAATTAGGTTACAGCACGAGCACATTCCTAAGCTCGCAATTCAACTCGCGCGCCAACTGTAGATTTTCTCTAAAATTGTATTTTTCGTCCGCAGTTCTACTATTTCGCCATAGTGGAAGATTTCGTGCTGCGGTTCATTTGGACGGTTTCGTTTATGTTGACGGAAAATAATCTGGTCTCAGCCGAGACCATGGTGTCTATACTAGCGCCGCTTGAAGTGTTCAGGTAATGAACAGATGTTATTTATTACATTTTACAAAGTGCTACATATTAGCTTAATTATATTTCGTAACCAATGTTCGGGTCGTCAAGCTGCATAAATTTTACAATGCCACTAATAACAGTCTTGTGTTTTGTTATGACAGACGTTTCATATGGAACTTCTTCCGTCTGGAGAACGAGCACCTGAACAACTGCGGCAAGTTCCGAGCCGTGAGGGACATCTCAGTGGCGCCGCTCGACTCCTCCGACCAGGCCGACATCATCCGCATGATGGACCATCCCGACGGCGTCATCAACAGGTCAGCTATATCATCACCTTACCTTACCTTAGACATCCCAGTGGCACCGCTCGACTCCTCCGATCAGGCCGACATCATCCGCATGATGGACCATCCCGACGGCGTCATCAACAGGTCAGCTATATCATCACCTTACCTTACCTTAGACATCTCAGTGGCGCCGCTCGACTCCTCCGACCAGGCCGACATCATCCGCATGATGGACCATCCCGACGGCGTCATCAACAGGTCAGCTATATCATCACCTTACCTTACCTTAGACATCCCAGTGGCACCGCTCGACTCCTCCGATCAGGCCGACATCATCCGCATGATGGACCATCCCGACGGCGTCATCAACAGGTCAGCTATATCATCACCTTACCTTACCTTAGACATCTCAGTGGCGCCGCTCGACTCCTCCGACCAGGCCGACATCATCCGCATGATGGACCATCCCGACGGCGTCATCAACAGGTCAGCTATATCATCACCTTACCTTACCTTAGACATCCCAGTGGCACCGCTCGACTCCTCCGATCAGGCCGACATCATCCGCATGATGGACCATCCCGACGGCGTCATCAACAGGTCAGCTATATCATCACCTTACCTTACCTTAGACATCTCAGTGGCGCCGCTCGACTCCTCCGACCAGGCCGACATCATCCGCATGATGGACCATCCCGACGGCGTCATCAACAGGTCAGCTATATCATCACCTTACCTTACCTTAGACATCCCAGTGGCACCGCTCGACTCCTCCGATCAGGCCGACATCATCCGCATGATGGACCATCCCGACGGCGTCATCAACAGGTCAGCTATATCATCACCTTACCTTACCTTAGACATCTCAGTGGCGCCGCTCGACTCCTCCGACCAGGCCGACATCATCCGCATGATGGACCATCCCGACGGCGTCATCAACAGGTCAGCTATATCATCACCTTACCTTACCTTAGACATCTCAGTGGCGCCGCTCGACTCCTCCGACCAGGCCGACATCATCCGCATGATGGACCATCCCGACGGCGTCATCAACAGGTCAGCTATATCATCACCTTACCTTACCTTAGACATCTCAGTGGCGCCGCTCGACTCCTCCGACCAGGCCGACATCATCCGCATGATGGACCATCCCGACGGCGTCATCAACAGGTCAGCTATATCATCACCTTACCTTACCTTAGACATCCCAGTGGCACCGCTCGACTCCTCCGATCAGGCCGACATCATCCGCATGATGGACCATCCCGACGGCGTCATGAACAGGTCAGCTATATCATCACCTTACCTTACCTTACCTTAGACATCTCAATGGCGCCGCTCGACTCCTCCGACCAGGCCGACATCATCTCGACGGCGTCATCAACAGGTCAGCTATATCAATATATATATATATAATATATAGTAGAAGAATGGTAAGGTAAGAACCTTACCATTCTTCTGCTCAGTCGTGAATAATCGCGGCATTTGCAATGTTTGTGGCGTTTCGGTAACAGTCGGTTATGGGTTATGGTACATTGCGTGGCAGGTTTTATGAGGTCAAGCCACCTTGTTGGAGACCAACCACTTGAACTTTTGCCTTCAACTTGACCTTGGATGACCGATCATGTGTTGTATGTTTCAATTTTTCGATAATTTCTTTTTGTGTCACAGGTTAACGAAAAAGAAGAATGCGAAAAAATCAAAAGAGAACGACAGGAAGCCTTTATTGAAGAGGGAATCGATACAAGACCTGCAATTAGAGCTAGATTTGTCCTCCAAGATGTTGTAACCAACTGTGATACGTTTAGTACTTACGTCGTTTATAGGCAAAGTTATATAGTATTATTACAATTATATTTATAATAAAATTATTAATGAAACAAATATTGTATTTAATTTATATATCGTCTTGAGATGCATTTTGACCACATATGGTTTTCAGGGTCTGATGAGTAGGAGGGTTGGAACTGGAACTCCATAGTGGAGCATCGTATCCTAGCCGAGTTTGGGATTGTTAGAAATGTCGTGAGATGAACTTTGACCATATATGGTATACAGGTATGGTTGACCATATATGGTATACAGGTATGGTTGACCATATATGGTATACAGGTATGGTTGACCATATATGGTCTGATGATGGAGTAGGAAGGTTGGCAACTTGGCACTGGAACTTCATAGTGGAGCATCGTATCCTAGCTGTGTTTGGGTTTGTTGGAAATGTCGTGAGATGAACTTTGACCATATATGGTTTTCAGGGTCTGATGATGGAGTAGGACGGTTGGCACTGGAACTCCATAGTGGAGCATCGCATCCTAGCTCTTTTTGGGGTTGTTGGAAATGTAGTGAGATGAACTTTAACCATATATGGTTTTCAGGGTCTTATAATGGAGTAGGAGGGTTGGCACTGGAACTCCATAGTGGAGCATCGTATCCTAGCTCTGTTTGGGGTTGTTGGAAATGTCGTGAGATGAACTTTGACCATATATGGTTTTCAGGGTCTGATAATGGAGTAGGAGGGTTGGCACTGGAACTCCATAGTGGAGCATCGTATCCTAGCTGTGTTTGGGGTTGTTGGAAATGTCGGAAGATGAACTATGACCATATATGGTTTTCAGGGTCTGATGATGGAGTCGGATGGTAGCCACTGGATCCCCATAGCGGAGCAACGTATCCTAGCCGTGTTTAGGCATATTGGAATCGTATTAGGGTACATTTTTGCCATATATGGTGTTGCAATTAAGTTTAATATTTGAATGAAAAGCGCGGGGGTGTAGCTGTCGGAACACACCTTTAGGTGCTTGGCGATAGATTTTCAACTTGAGGGTGGTAGCCAGCCAGTTGGATACTACAGACTACAAGTAGGGCACTTTGTAGTACCACCGTGCTATGATTTCCTCATGATGTTTTCCTTTATCGAAAGCTCAAGCTCATTGTAGGATTCGAACTCGGGACCTTCGTCTCGGCATCCGAGGTCACTACCACTGACCCATCATCGCCTTAAAATGTGTGGATTTTAAGTGTTTATCCATTTTTATGGATTCAGGGGTATGACACAAAATATTGATGGTAGTTACTATGCATGGCAGACGTTATGTAAATGATGCGACGATTCTTGTTAATTCATAATTTATTGCAATAAAACTTTAATCGTTACATCACAATTTTAAATGAAAACAGCTTATATATTCTGAAATTATCACATTCTGAACTTAAAAAGAAAATGTAACAAAGATATAGTTAATATTTATTATATAGATCTTAATTGGTGCTAATAAAAATATTGAAAAGCTTCAAAACATCTCTTTTCACAACGTTTTAATTAAATCACCTCTCAATGCAAATTAAAAGAAAACATTTCAGAGTCTCCTAATTTCAAATTGAATCAATTAATTACAGGCACTGTCGAACTGTCTCTAAATGGTACAATTATTCAGTGTTTCCCTAGACCTCAGCCTAAACCATTCATTTGAGATATTTTGTCTCGCTCACACTAGAAGCTTGAACAGTAAATGTTAATAAAACGCAACGACAATTGATTTTTCACATACACAGACCAAAAAGCCTAAACACGCCTATTAGTAGGATACATTTTTTTTTATAACAGTATTGTGGCAAACAAACATACGGCCCGCCTGATGGTAAGCAGTTACCGTAGTCTATGGACGCTTGCAACACAACTTGCATAAGTTTATACATTAGTCTAGTCGCTGTCAATTCACACCGTCCGTCCGTCTGCGCCTAAATTGCATGATTGTGTTCTTATGCAAAACATTGTTGATGTAGCGCCTATAAGGGGGCTTGTCGATCAACATTTTCACGGCAATGCCCAGCACCATTCACCAGCATCACGTGCTCAATCATTGATGGTTCTATCGATTTTGAACATTGCCCACAGAATGTGTTTACACGATTAATCATGGGCGATCACTTTCAGTTGCATGACGTATTTCTACTCGTCCGTGAACGAGGTAGAAACAGTTTGCCCCTTACGTATTGTCCGCCAGCAGGTGATATCAGCGTCAATATGGCGGCCATGTTACCACCACTTGATATAACCGGCAAAACTGTGGTAATATGGCGAAAATGTTACCGTAATGTTGTCGGAAGTATGAAAACATCACGGTAACGTTGACGGTCACACATTCCCTTAAAAAGGTTGATCGTTTTATCTGTATTAGTGCATAAAAAAATCTCTTCAATACACTACCAATATCCAGCAAAATACTGTTCTCACATATAAAGCAAATTTAATTTAACAGTTAATATTTATTTATAATATTATTTACAAAATATTTGTGAGGTA
The DNA here is from genome assembly GCA_947623365.1 of Achlya flavicornis. NCBI lineage: Eukaryota > Metazoa > Arthropoda > Insecta > Lepidoptera > Drepanidae > Achlya > Achlya flavicornis. The sequence continues at coordinate 7,891,526 of OX392490.1, forward strand.
TTGTAACCACTGATACCAACTCATAATCGCATTTGCCGACGTCTTGCTTTCAGTGATCTGCAAGCATAAAACAAAGGAGCTAAATAAAGATCCTACTCTTTTCATTAAATTTTACCAACAAAATATTACTGCATTTGCAGTTTTTTTTAACTACTATAAGAGCAGTACCGACTAGTCAAGAAAGCCGACTATCCGGCATAATTTATAGTCGGCGACTAACCGGAAAAAGATGCCGAATATTCGAGACTTTATGACCTACAGGAAAACAAAAGACTACTTAAAATATTCCCCTTACACATAAAGCGCTATTTAACTAATATACTGGTTAAATGGTCACGTAAATAATGTCAAATTATTTGACAATGACAATAGAGTGGCGTTATTTACGTGACCCTTTAAGAGCACTCAGCTCACCATACTTTTCATACAAAAGCTCTGTACTTATGATGGCGTTTTTAAACACATTTCGTTAGATGTTTTAAACAAATTGGTATCTTGTGAACTATATTTAGCAGTATAACGAGGCGAAAATAAAAAATAGTGTGAAACAAATTCAGTAAAAGCCTCCGAAAAACAGCTGTTTTGCACAAATTTTACCTGAACTTTGGCCATATCTAATGTACCTATAAATTGTAAAAGTAAAGAAAACAGCTCTAAACAATGCTTGCAAATGTATTGTAGATTCTAAATAACGAACGTTCCCGATTGCAACTTAGCCGAATCCCAATAAAGCTATTTTAATTAAATGAAAGTAGTAGAAAGTATATACGGTACATTATTATTATTATTATTATTGTTAATACACTATGCAGCTTAAAGCTGATGCGTGTATATCACTTCAGTGCACTTGTCCTAATATAATTATTATACATATACCAATATTATTTTTATCTATCTGTTAGTTCCGACAAAATCTCCGAAACGGCTGGACCAATTTTGACGGGACTTTCACTATCAGATAGCTGATGTTATTAGGCTAATTTTATTTAAAAAGAAGAATCAGGGTTCAGCGCAAAAAAAAAAACGGTTAGGTTCCACGCAAAAAAGAAAAACGCAAGCGGTTGACACCGCGGGGGCTAGTTTATATTTAAAAAACGTGTTACCTGGTAGCCCTAGGACCTCAAAGCTTGAAGCCTGGTCTGCATCTCGTCGAGCTCGGTCTCGTCGGGCTCGGCGGCCTCCTCCTGCGCGGCGGAGGGGGAGGGGGCGGGGGAGGGGGCGGCCACGCCGGTGGGCGGCGCGGGCGCCTCGCCCAACTTGCCTTGGGTCAGCTCCCATAACACCTGGTGGTATTATGGTGAACAAACAACATATTTTAGTTGGATCATCCAAAATTATCTATATACGAGAGGTAAAGCATGGTAACATTTCAAAAAAAAATTTTTTTTGTAAAAAATAATTTTTTTAATACTAGCTTATTTTGTTGACTGTAATTGCATTTTCTTCCGATATACTAATATACACCAAATATCAAGACAATCCGCCCACTAGAAGTGGGTGAAATTCGACTTGCGACTTGCATCACCACTGACATCATTTCACGATATCTCAGTGGGGAAACTTGCAAGATTTAACCCGAACAAACAAAGCTACATACATATATTGCAAGATAAAAAAAAAAAAAAATGGAAAACACATATATATGTGTTTGTAAATATATGTCTACATGTAGCACAGAGCAAGGAGTCCCACGCGCCTATACAGATGGACCTTTTAGACGAGTCAGTAAGGATAAACTACCTTATGGCCTGAAGCCACGCGATGGTCAAATGAGTAAGAGTTATACCTAACTTTTTGAGCTTACAGAAAAAATAACTCCATTGAAATACTACTGTTAGCCAGTACTAGTGACAGATTAATATTTTAACATGAGAGGTGTCACTACCCGCGCAGAAGATACATTTTCTAAGCGCGGGAATGCTATTGGTCGGCAGCTGCCGCCATGTGTGCGGAGGGGCGTGACTTGCGAGTGAGACGGAACTAACAGCTGCACTGTATTATGAGCCTTGATGATTATAAGTTTTAAGAATTATTTCGTTAATCTTCGGGCCATACTTTCTTTTCTGTGCGAACGAAGATTCACGACGCGCCTTATCAGTTGGGTATTAATGTACCTCTTGTCACTATGCATTTCTCTTATTAGCTCTGGTATGGATTGGAACTGTTGGCAATGGCCATCATAGTTTATTTAGTAATTAGTTTCGTATAGTAGCTACATGTGTATTTCGAAGAGAGGTGTGTTTCTGCGCGTGAGTAAGGTTGCTAGAGCTCATTAAGAGAGGTGAAGGGTCGTTAACGCGTGAGTGATGCCTCGTATGTTCCAAGCGCCCATATGGCTACAGTAACCGCTTACTATCAGGCGGGCCGTATGCTTTTTAACCGAAAAAGTCGTATAAAAAAAGTAGATTTAAAGTGCAACATCTGCTTGTTGATATTACCTTATCAACCTCGCTCTGCGCCGCCTCCTCCATTTCCTCCTCATCCTCGACGCTGGACATGGTCTCGTCCAGCATCTCCTCGATGATGCCGGCTCTCATCATCTCTTTGCTCAACTCTTGCATCGTGGCCGCTACTTCTGGCAGTCTAACCAGTGCTTGCATCGCTTGCATTACCTTGAAAAAAAGTAATTATGTTAAAGTTTTTATGTTAAACTAAGGCGATTTAAGGCGTCGGTGTACGGAGGTTGAAGTCGATGATAGCTCAGTGGTAGTGACGTCGGAAACTGCGGCGAAGGTCCCGGGTTCGAATCCTACAATGAGCTTGAGCTTTCGATGAAGTAAAACATCGTGAGGAAACCATAGCACGGTTGTAGTACTTTACTTTGTAGTACCCATCTGGCTGGCTACCACACTCAAGTTGAAAATCTGTCGCCAAGCACCAATCGGCAGCTGCACTTGAGAGCCAGTTCCTTCTAGGCTTTGTGTGCTTACCACCTTCGGCCACATCATCACATACCATGGTGATAATGTGTACAAACAAAGGCCACAGTAAAAAAAAAAACAGAAAATTTGGTCGCCTCCAAATATGTCCTTTCTACGGACCTGTAACTCTTTGTACTATTGTACAAGGATATTGTATTGTTATTGTATGTGTATTTTACAGGTAGGTACATTTTAAATTATGAACATAACTTTATTATTATTATGCAAATGTTTTTTTGTTATAAATCTTATTTGAATGAATATTATTTGCTATTGTTGATTTTTTGCAAAATTATCATATTAATATGAGAATGTTAAGGTTTACTGAACAAATAACAAAAAAATATTAAAGTAACATGAAGTAACAATAGAATGTCTAATATGTGTAAAAAATTATTACTGATTTTTTTGTCCCTATGTATTTCTTTACTTTGTTAAATGGACTTGCTTTTGAACTTCGAATGACCCCAGGAGTTATGTTGAGGCCAAGGATGTAGCACGCTTACCCAGAAAATGCCTATTCATTCCGGCCTTGAAGACCTCTAGGCAAAAGGTAACACGGTTTAAGAGAGGTAGAGCATAGTGTTTATTCGCTCAAAGAGCAGCTCGACTGGGGAAGTACCTCCACCTTACAGAATACCGCAGCCAAATAACTTTTATGTTGTGTAAAGTTGTGTTCCTGCGCGTGAGTAAGGTTGCCAGAGCTCATAGGGGAGGGGAGATAGGTCGATAACGCGTGAGCGATGCTTCGTGTGTTGCAAGCATCTATATGGCTACGGTAACCGCTTACCATCAGGCGGGCCGTATGCTTGTTTATCGACTAAGTTGTATAAAAAAAAAAAACGAACCCAGGGAGAGTTATACCTTTGCTGTTCGCATAAGGAATGAACAAGCGAAACGTTATGTCCGTATAAACGGGATGTCGACTACGTGTGGGTGGAAATTCTCCCAGCGTCTTGTGTTTCGATTGACAAATGGGGATGGGAGTAATAAATTGAACAATTCTGCCCCACACTCTTCAAAATATATCATACAGAAGACCGACAAAGATGAAACCTTACATCGATTTTCAAGGCTCGTTAGTTTTGCCTCAGCTAGCGAAACATCTCCGTCGAGTGTCCTAACACGACGGTCTATTGAGTCAAGGGTTTCCAGCTAGTATTTGGCAGATCCATTCCAGAGGTGACAGCAATACTACATCCACGAACGAACTTGTGCTTTGTACAGTTGCGGCAACTATGCCCAATTTTTTGCAGCTTTTGACTCAATAGATCTACCAAAATTTATTTTAGTATATAGTCAAGTAAGTAAATTTTTTGCCCAAGAGTTTTCAAGCTGGTCGGCAATCGGTAAGGATGCATTCTAAAAATAGGAGTCAGGTCGAAAATACTCCTTTTAGCAGTGAACAGACACGCCTGTTTTTTGGAGGCATAAGGTTCAATTTACATTGCCGCGGAACGGAATGGAAGCGATTTTTTGCAACGAAATTGTACAAAGCATAATGAACTTTATGTCAATTGAATAAACTACAAACTAAATACGAGCAAGACAAGAGGTCGCGCGATTTCCGGGGTATCCCGAGAATATAGGGCATTCTCGAGAATACCTCGCTTTTTGGCCCGTATTTAGTTTGTTCGCTTCCACTCCATTCCACAGCAATCAGAGACTATTTGCAGGTTCAGGTTAATATGCTAAACCATGGCCTCTCTAAGTGTCAGAGTCTCGATGCCTGTACACTGGAAAAGTAACTCTCTACAACAGTGCATACCCAACAATATGATACGATTTTATGTTTTAACAATGCTAAAAAAACAACACATGCAATTAAGGGTATGAAATATTGACTTATATCCTGTGACCTTGTTTTACCCACTTTCCCAAGGAATGTAAAGTTTTCCAGGATCTATCCTTTTTCCAATTTCATTCAAATCTGCTCAGACTTTATGGCATTTATATTTGAGAAACAAGATACCATATGCATTTGTTCACAAGCAATCAACCTCACAAACTTGTTAATTATTTGTGAACAACATTTTGTTAATAATAATACCAAATTTGATTTTGTCTTGTGAACTTTCATAAAATGGTAAAAAAACAATAGATAATGAAGCAATAATAAATACCTCAGTTGATTTCGCAAGTGAACCAGCAACTCGTAATGTAGCTGAAAAAAAAAAGAAATGCATATTCAATCAATCAATACAAGCTGACCTCGCAATTTCACCTGTGTTTGGTTTGAATTATTTGTGGAACCATTTCTTTTTAAGAGATCTTGGAAGTGGGTGAAATTAGACTTGCAAGATTCCTCCCGAACATAGTTACATACATACATTGCATGTTAAATAAAAGCTTGTAAAAAGTAGCCTAAGTTACTCCTTATAACATCAGCTATCTGCCAGAGAAAGTCCTGTCAAAATCAGTTCAGCCATTGCGGAGATTAGCCAGCACAAACAGACACACAAAAATTCAATCATAATCAAAGCATATTAGTTAAATAGCGCTTTATGAGTAAGGGGGTTAGTAAAGAGCTGTTATTTTGACATTACAAACAGACAAAAATATTACCTAATTGGTTTTTCATTTGTAACTGCACAGAATTCAAATGTGCTTTACTTGTGTAGATCTTACTTATAGCCCGTCTCGACCGTATAATCTCTTTTGCTAATATTGTACATATTTGTTTATCATTTTTACCCGCAGCTTCTTTGAGTGAACGTTTTATTTTCTCTTCTTCTCTTTGTATGCCTGAAATATGTAAGATTTTAAATATTATACCACTTTACCAGGCACAAGATAGAAGCTAGGCGAAAGACACAGACCTGCCTGTGCATACAGCTAGATAGATAGATAACACTTTATTGTTACACCACAAGAAAAAAATAAGAACTTAAAATAATAAAGAATGTGGTAGAATGGGCAGCAATGGGCAACTAGATACTTTCTCTAACAAAAAGTATACACCTAGCACCTCAAGTGTCTAGGTTGGGGAACTTTCTAGCAAAAAATTGTTCAGTTGAAGACAGGCAACCGTTCTGTGAAACACAGCTTGTGTACAATAACTGTATATCTTAAATCGGATCTTGTAAGGGAGTAACAAGGAGGTAATTTACTTAATTGGAAGTGGTTTCAAAAATAAATAATAATAATAGATTTAAAAACAAATTAGACAGTTGGACAATGACTAAAATACTTCAAAAGTGAACTATATACAAGCTATATACATATAAGTGCAAAGTGATTTTCAACACTGTGATACACACACATCAGCTGACAAGCTGCTCGTCTATCAATAAATAAATAAATCGATTTGCGAAGCTTTTAGCCATAAAGATGAAATTTAGTAACTTACTTCTTATTTGTCTATCCAAATTATATCCCTCTTTCCTTAATTTATGCGACCACTCGTTTACCTAAAACAAATGTTTATTTTATAAAAGAATATAAATATTGGACTCAAAAATATTTACCAAGATGGATAAGCACCAATTCTTTTGGATTACGTTCTGGCGATTTACCGAATAGGCCCATTTTTAGTTTTTAAGTTAATTTGTTTTGAAAAATTTGTAAGGGCAAAAATGTTTTGACCCGTTTGACAGATGACATCTGATGACGAACGATGACCTCATCGTCTATTACTTATTACCTCCGTTAAACGAAATGTGGAGTAATTTTTTTATTTTTTACATGATACTTTTGTGTATTTAGTTTAAATTATACATATGTTTCAACTGATTTCAACAACAATTTTAACAATGTATTAATTGTATTCAAATAATTGTAGGTTTTATTCCAATTTCTTACCGTTGACCTAAAAATATAATATGTATAATAATCCATTCGCGTTAAAAGGAACGTGGAGAAGTATTTAACAAGCATGATTTTCATATAAAATAAAATTATTCTTTTATAATTCTTGAATCAATTACTTCAAAGCGTGTTTTAGAATTTTATATATCTTTTATATTTAGTTAATATATAAAAATAATATGAATAATGAAGAAATTGTAATAATAAAATTTATAGAAATGGCAATACTGTTTCTTAAAATTTGTTTGTTTTTTATTTAACTTTCACCGAGTTTCGCCAAATTTAAAAAATTGCTTTTGATTTGGTAGTGTTTATTATTGATTTAAAAGTGTTTATTCGTAATTAAATCCTACGAGCCGGTCAGGATCTGTCTCAGAAAAGCAAACGTAAGTGAATAAACGCTCTTCTTTTCCGAAAACTTGCATCTTTCATGTCTGATTGTAGCATTTAAATAGCCTTTCTTTAGATTATGTAAAAACATTTCCAAGGCAAAATGTGTTGCATTTAGGCATCGTTTAATATGATGCTTATGTAATTGAGTGCTCATTGACCGTAATTTCAATACTATGTTATTGTTTAGGTAGGTACGCATATTTTGAGGTTACTTGGGCAGATTTATTTATGGTGCTACTCGCAGATTACAGAATAGTAGGTGCTACTTATAAGATTTATTTATCTCTAGAGTGTTTACGTATGAATCTTTGTTAATACGGGCCTTACTGCAATTTAGGTATGTAATCTCAGATCAGAATAAGTAGGAATTGAAGATAGAACCTTGGCAAAAAGGCAGATTTTAATATATTTCACATAATTAAATATACCTTCCTAGTGTACCCCAGTGTTCCTAGTTAATGATAAAACTATCTTAGATTGTACCTAACTCATATACTACAAGCCAATTAGAAATTATTTCCAGACAATATTTATAGACGGTAAATCCACTGCCATGGACTGTGAACTAAAGTTATGAATAAAACATGTAGTGCAAACCTAATGAACTCTGAACAATAAAAAGTGAATCTTGCTTTAAATTAACTGAAATTAAATCTGTTTATACATTAAATGTTATTATTTCAAAATGAAATGAATAATATTATGCATATTATCATAGGTCAAACTCCAACATAAATGTCAGTATTTATTACTGTACATGTACTAACTGACGCATTTGCTTATCTATTTTGTAATCTGTTGTCATAATTTAAGTGATTATCAAAATGTTACTTTATCATATCAGAATGGAATTTATTTTCGGAATTAAAGTGTCAATGAATTAATTGTCGGTCTTATCTAAAGTTACCCAAATTATAATGTTTGGAAACTAAATTAAATAAATTGGGCATTATTTTCAACATTTACTTATTTTTGTAGCATCATTAACTTCTTACTACTTGTTCACTCTCAATCATATTTTACAAGTACACCAAAATGAAAAACAGGCATTTTAAAGTTCTCAAGGAACTATCTATGGGACTTCAGCTTGCGCTTTATTAGTTTTTAACATATCATTAATTTGATGAGACTGACATTGCTTCCACTGCAAAAAATGTGGATGACCAAGAAATGTTATCAATCTCATTTAATTAATCTTTTGTCAAGATAACATTTTCTGAGTAATGATGATTGGATATCTCATTGAACTCTAGGGCAAAAGACATGGGTTCAAATCAAATTCAAACGAAAACACCCTATGGGAAGATCTTAGAATGGGGATAAAATAATATAGCTATCTCTCTTTCACGCTGATGATAAAAATCTGTCTCCAAACTGTGTATCTGACCTACCAGTGCATTCCGACAGATTACATGCCTTACTGAAGAAAGTTTTTTTTAATTCTAATGAACCTATTTCTTATTTGGAAACAAGTAATAATTGAATAGGTGTATTTTATAACTATACAGTGATTGACAGTAACAGTAAGACACGTGAACCCTATGTCACAATAATGCGGTGCGGAAGATTGCGGCGCACGCGCACCTCGATGTGGTTGCGAAATTATGACTAATATCCTACGCGCATTGCACCCATGAGCAGTTGTATTTACATATCCATTGGATACGATATAATATGTTATTGTTACTCGAATTCTGGTGTAACGGATTATCTGGGACTAGTTGTCGATCCGCGGTTTCATCCGCGTACCTACTCGAGGATCTAAAAAGTATCTGCATGCATACTCAGGGGGTAACAAACATATTCAAAATTCAAAATCATTTATTCAAATAGACCTTCGCAGGCACTTCTGACTACTACTCTAATACCGGTTCGGAAGGTTGCATTTGCTGAGAAGAGCCGGCAATAAACTCAGCAATTACTCTTTTCAAAACAGGCTTAGATTCATTACATAATATTTACATTCTAATCGCACTGAAAACAATTGCGTGCCCCGGCGCGGCGGCAAAATTACAAAGTAGACTGAATAAATATTTAATAAGTAAATAAATAGCAAACTTAAGCAGACCAGCCCCCACAAGCGGCACCTGTTCACAAGTATGACGCGTGTTCCATCGCCATCGCCCTCCTCGCCATATTGGAGGGAAGTGAGCGACCCATATAATCGCATTTATAATATTGGTATGAATCTGATTGGCTTAATTCGCGTATGGGATATCCCAAACGGAAATTAAGCCACTTTTGCTTATAATTGTCACCAATGTTCATAATGCGACATTCAGTTTTATAATAATTGTTATCATACTTATCATAAAAAATAGGCATTTTGCAGCGATGGTTTTTGTTATGGATAGGTTGACCACAAACTCACCTTGGTAAGTGACGATGTGGTTGAAGGTGGTAAGGTCACAAACCCTAGAGAGGAATGTAGGCTATCGCGCTTGAATTCGCTGTGAGAGGCGCTAGTGTAGAGTGAGGTCTCTAGAAATGTCAAATCTCACTGAACGTTTACTGTTTGCGAGCTTTCATCGCGGATTTTTACTAATGTGCCATTCAATATTGGATTTATTTGGTTATTACCAATATTATTGGCCCTGCCGCGCTACAAATACTTTTTCCACAACAGCGATACACACAGGACCTTACTCGCTAGTGGCGCCAACTGGTGAGCCACAAACAGCCCTCATTGGCTCTCAAGTGCAGCTGCCCGAGCACATCGATAGATTTCAATACCTATGGTATAAAATAAACTCACCGGCACCACTCACTCTTCTCTACTTTAATATTAGCGTTTTGCACTGAAATTGATTTCGTTTCAAAGCTAAAAGAGCCAGCTTGCGAACAGTGTTGTCAATTTAAATGTGAACTCGTTTATTTTTGCCATTTGAGGTGATAAAAAAATAATTTAAATTTTCACACAAATTAACATTTTGGCGTATACGAAAATGGCACAGTAGATTCAATTGAAGTATCCAAATGCTGACTTTTCTATCTTTTAAATTGTACCGATTACAGTACGTTAAGTCAACATTAACGTACAGAAAATCGTTGCTGAAAAACATCTTTTGTTTGAAAATTCGATCTTGGGCCACATTCAATGTCGGTGAGGAAACCAAGAGTTGAAAACTTAAACACGAGTTTTAAATTGATCGTATATAACAGGACGTCTGTCATATTATACCTAAAATTTTCAATGACCTAAAAACAAGGACGCTAAAAATATCTGGGTGTGACATACAAAAAGTTTATATCTTAGCACATTTTGGAACATAAATACAAGACACTTATATGTTACTGGCTCAGACATCAATCTCAAATTAAAAAAAACGCATAAAAGTTAAAAAAATTTTTGATATTTGCATAGGTACACAAAGCTTTAGCATTATACACAAAATTTTAGTAGGTATTTTTATACTAGATGGAAAAAAACTTTTCGGGGTGTAGGCACACCGATTGATATCTATGGAAACCCTACCGATTGAAATAAAGTTGGCTGCCGGGCATATTCATCTACATTTTCATGCGATACTTTAAGCAGACTTTAATAACATTGACCGGGGGTGTTTTCTCTGAGGCAGAGCGTAGACGTGTAAGTAGGTCTACACACAGAAGAACCACTTTCTATCAGCGTGAGGGTGTGGAGAAAGTTTATGAAAAATTACATAAGCTTAGTCACGTGAGTACAGCATACACAACCCACGCAAAATCGCTAATTACGCCGGAAAATGTAGCGATCGTTTTTTATCTAGTCTAGAACTACAGTTTCAAGATCGCACATTACATCATTTCAGCCGATTTATCGTGCCACTCTTCTAATACTGATATGAATTTAATAAATTGCAAGTGCATTCGGTGCGCATGCACTGGATATAAACAAATACATGGACACGTGTACTTGGCTGCATGTGTGCATGTGTTGTTTGTATATGAATGCATACACATTTATGTAATGTCAGCAAAACTGAGCCAATTGTATTATGAAATAGGTGTTGTTGTTTTTATATATATATATTGTTGTCTTGTTTTTATTTATGTTTATTTTTTGGAGAAAATATGGGAGTCGTAAGGACTCGGCTGATGTTGCTTACATTATTTTGTCTCTATATAGTTTACATTTGTTGACATCATTTTCCTACAAGAATACTATATTGATTTATTTTTCGCTCCCTGCCTAATAATAGAAGCATATTCTACCGGAATTATCTATGAAGAATCGTGTCGGGTTTTCTAATAACAAGAGCTCCTATCTGCTATTAGTACTCCATTGAAAACACGATTGACGTCTTTAATATAAATAACCTAAGGGTTATCATGTTGATTTTGTTTTCTATTTAATCCATCAGATGCTAGAGCGATAATTTGTTTAATCCCTATGAGTTGATTGTATGTTTTTCAACTATTGCTTTGGGCCTTAGAAGAAGTATCTTAAATACTGCAAAGTTAGACGAAAACGTCTTCTACAAAATGTCATTCTTTGGGCGGACACCATGAGGGAAAACAAGTAATTCCTTAAGGATATTTAACACACTTTTGTGTATAGATCAACGCTTAGCTTTATTACGTCATCACATTGTTACGGGTCAAGCCCTGTAACTATTTATTTCCTTGATTGATAACCGTGAACTCATAGATCACAAGCACGGTCGGCCCTCTGTGCGTGTACTCCATTAGATTATCTCTGTAAGTATTTAGTTCTTACCTATTAATCAGGTGCAGTCGGGACTATTTTAAAACGCTCTGATTCGATATCGGAAACGGATTCAAAAACTACCGAGGCGATTTTCCGCTATTGTTATTTTAATTTCCGAATTCGAATATTGTTGATGTTTCTTTACGGAAATATCAATTCGATTCATCGAAAAGTATTCGAAAATTAAAATAGCAATTGCTTAAATTCCCCCCTTTATTTTTAATCCGTTTCCGATTTCGAATCCGTTTTAAAACGGACCTGCAGGTAGTACTATTAAATATTCTGTGCTGCAGGCCTGCAATGGAAATTGTAATTTCAGTAGCTTTAACCTTCATAAAAGGCCCCCTTTATTGCCAAACTGAATAAATGACTTTTACGTTGAATAAACTCTATTATATTTAAATGAATACATTCATTGAATTATTAATAATAAATAATATATCAAAACATGCATAGGGTGAATACGCCAGTTTGCCGACCACCCGTGGTTCGGATCACTTTAACGTAAATCTATTTATTAATGGTCAAACTAAAGAGCGTTGAAGTTCATTTTGTTTCTGAATTCATCATCAATCTTCCATGTACCCCTCGCGATATTGTTTTTTGGCCTATGATTTGTAATATCCGTCAGGTGAGCCTTAGAACTAAAGCCGTAACCATAGGCCGTAACGCATTATTGATGTTGGTTCCAAAAAGTTTAAAAGAAAAGTGTGAGCAAGCACTTTTAGAGTCAAGCTTATAACTCTACACGACCTGTGTAGAGTTACAACACACGGTTCTACACAGGGCGTGTAGAGTTATAAGCTTGGCTCTACACGAGATCTGATTACTTTCGTCTTGGACACATTTTAAATGAAAATGTTTTTGGTGGGTTTATTAAAACATTTTCTCTTTCGCGATCTCTGCGCGAAAAATCCATCATTATTAGTCTCAACTCTGGGAAAACGAAAAAATGAATAGAGCTCAGTTGTCACACAGCTATTTCACTGCAGTACATAAGCGTTAGCGGCTGTGTGAACTTGGCACCCGATTTTGAAAAATCGAAATTATTATTTTTGATTCTTATAGATCTTCGTTAGTAGTTGATTGTAGTGAAAAAATTTTTGAATGTAGTAGCTCCAAAAAAAAAATATAGGACTTTGAAAAAATACCTAGCACCCGACTTTGGAAAATCGAAATTATTCTTTTTGATTCTTGTAGAGCTTCGTTAGTAGTTGATTGTAGTGAAAACCATTTCGATTGTAGTAGCTCCAAAAAAAAATTAGAGGCCTTTGAAAAATTCCTGGCCCCCCACTTTGAAAAATCGAAATTATTATTTTTGATTCTTATAGATCTTCGTTAGTAGTTGATTGTAGTGAAAAAATTTTTGAATGTAGTAGCTCCAATAAAAAAATATTGAACTTTGAAAAAATACCTAGCACCCGACTTTGGAAAATCGAAATTATTCTTTTTGTTTCTTGTAGACCTTCGTTAGTAGTTGATTGTAGTGAAAACCATTTCGTTTGTAGTAGCTCCAAAAAAAAGTTAGAGGCCTTTGAAAATTTCCTGCAACGGGTGAAAGTCGGGACTTTGGAAATTCGAAATTATTCGTTTTGATTCTGGTAGACCTTGGTTTGTAGTTGATTGTAGTGAAAAAAATTTTGAATGTAGTAGCTCCAAAAAAAAATTTAAGGCCTTTGAAAAAATACCTAGCACCCGACTTTGGAAAATCGAAATTATTCTTTTTGATTCTTGTAGAACTTCGTTAGTAGTTGATTGTAGTGAAAACCAATTCGTTTGTAGTAGCTCCAAAAAAAAGTTAGAGGCCTTTGAAAATTTCCTGCAACGGTGAAAGTCGGGACTTTGGAAATTCGAAATTATTCGTTTTGATTCTTGTAGACCTTGGTTTGTAGTTGATTTTGTAGTGAAAACCATTTCGTTTGTAGTAGCTCCAAAAAAAAGTTAGGCCTTTGCATAATTTTTTTCACCCGAGTTTGGAAAATCTAAATTATTCGTTTTGATTCTTGTTGACCTTGGTTTGTAGTTGATTGTAGTGAAAACCATTTCGTTTGTAGTAGCTCCAAAAAAAAGTTAGAGGCCTTTGAAAATTTCCTGCCACGGGTGAAAGTCAGGACTTCGGAAAATCTAAATTATTCGTTTTGATTCTTGTAGACCTTGGTTTGTAGTTGATTGTAGTGAAAACCATTTCGTTTGTAGTAGCTCCAAAAAAAAGTTAGAGGAATAATTTAGATTTTCCTAAGTCCCGACTTTCACCCGTGGCAGGAAATTTTCAAAGGCCTCTAACTTTTTTTTGGAGCTACTACAAACGAAATGGTTTTCACTACAATCAACTACAAACCAAGGTCAGCAAGAATCAAAACGAATAATTTAGATTTTCCAAAATCGGGTGATAAAAATTATGCAAAGGCCTAACTTTTTTTTGGAGCTACTACAAACGAAATGGTTTTCACTACAATCAACTACAAACCAAGGTCTACAAGAATGAAAAAGAATTATTTCGAATTTCCAAAGTCCCGACTTTCACCCGTGGCAGGAAATTTTCAAAGGCCTCTAACTTTTTTTTGGAGCTACTACAAACGAAATGGTTTTCACTACAATCAACTACAAACCAAGGTCGACAAGAATCAAAACGAATAATTTAGATTTTTTAAACTCGGGTGAAAAAAATTATGCAAAGGCCTAACTTTTTTTTGGAGCTACTACAAACGAAATGGTTTTCACTACAATCAACTACAAACCAAGGTCTACAAGAATCAAAACGAATAATTTCGAATGTTGAAAGTCCCGACTTTCACCCGTGGCAGGAAATTTTCAAAGGCCTCTAACTTTTTTTTGGAGCAACTACAAACGAAATGGTTTTCACTACAATAAACTACAAACCAAGGTCTACAAGAATCAAAACGAATAATTTAGATTTTCCAAAATCGGGTGATAAAAATTATGCAAAGGCCTAACTTTTTTTTGGAGCTACTACAAACGAAATGGTTTTCACTACAATCAACTACAAACCAAGGTCTACAAGAATCAAAAAGAATAATTTCGTATTTCCAAAGTCCCAACTTTCACCCGTTGCAGGAAATTTTCAAAGGCCTCGTAACTTTTTTTTGGAGCTACTACAAACGAATTGGTTTTCACTACAATCAACTACTAACGAAGTTCTACAAGAATCAAAAAGATTAATTTCGATTTACCAAAGCCGGGTGCTAGGTATTTTTTCAAAGTCCTATATTTTTTTTTTGGAGCTACTACATTCAAAATTTTTTTCACTACAATCAACTACAAACCAAGGTCTACAAGAATCAAAACGAATAATTTCGAATTTCCAAAGTCCCGACTTTCACCCGTTGCAGGAAATTTTCAAAGGCCTCTAACTTTTTTTTGGAGCTACTACAAACGAAATGGTTTTCACTACAATCAACTACTAACGAAGGTCTACAAGAATCAAAAAGAATAATTTCGATTTTCCAAAGTCGGGTTCTAGGTATTTTTTCAAAGTCTTATATTTTTTTTTTGGAGCTACTACATTCAAAAAAAATTTCACTACAATCAACTACTAACGAAGATCTATAAGAATCAAAAATAATAATTTTGATTTTTCAAAGTGAAAGGAATTTTTCAATGGCCTCTATTTTTTTTTTGGAGCTACTACAAACGAAATGGTTTTCACTACAATCAACTACTAACGAAGGTCTACAAGAAACAAAAAGAATAATTTCGATTTTCCAAAGTCGGGTGCTAGGTATTTTTTCAAAGTTCAATAATTTTTTTTTTGGAGCTACTACATTCAAAAATTTTTTCACTACTATCAACTACTAACGAAGATCTATAAGAATCAAAAATATTAATTTCGATTTTTCAAAGTGGGCGGCCAGGAATTTTTCAAAGGCCTCTAATTTTTTTTTGGAGCTACTACAATCGAAATTGTTTTCACTACAATCAACTACTAACGAAGGTCTACAAGAATCAAAAATAATAATTTCGATTTTCCAAAGTCGGGTGCTATGTATTTTTTCAAAGTCCTATATTTTTTTTTAGGAGCTACGACATTCAAAAATTTTTTCACTACAATCAACTACTAACGAAGATCTATAAGAATCAAAAATAATAATTTCGATTTTTCAAAGTAGGGTGCCAAGTTCACACAGCCGCGAAGGCTGTGTGCACTTGGCACCCGACTTTGAAAAAAGTTAGAGGCCTTTGAAAATTTCCTGCAACGGGTGAAAGTCGGGACTTTGGAAATTCGAAATTATTCGTTTTGATTCTTGTAGACCTTGGTTTGTAGTTGATTGTAGTGAAAAAAATTTTGAATGTAGTAGCTCCAAAAAAAAAATATAGGACTTTGAAAAAATACCTAGAACCCGACTTTGGAAAATCGAAATTATTCTTTTTGATTCTTGTAGACCTTCGTTAGTAGTTGATTGTAGTGAAAACCATTTCGTATGTAGTAGCTCCAAAAAAAAGTTAGAGGCCTTTGAAAATTTCCTGCAACGGGTGAAAGTCGGGACTTTGGAAATTCGAAATTATTCGTTTTGATTCTGGTAGACCTTGGTTTGTAGTTGATTGTAGTGAAAAAAATTTTGAATGTAGTAGCTCCAAAAAAAAAATATAGGACTTTGAAAAAATACCTAGCACCCGACTTTGGAAAATCGAAATTATTCTTTTTGATTCTTGTAGAACTTCGTTAGTAGTTGATTGTAGTGAAAACCAATTCGTTTGTAGTAGCTCCAAAAAAAAGTTAGAGGCCTTTGAAAATTTCCTGCCACGGGTGAAAGTCGGGACTTTCAACATTCGAAATTATTCGTTTTGATTCTTGTAGACCTTGGTTTGTAGTTGATTGTAGTGAAAACCATTTCGTTTGTAGTAGCTCCAAAAAAAAGTTAGGCCTTTGCATAATTTTTTTCACCCGAGTTTAAAAAATCTAAATTATTCGTTTTGATTCTTGTCGACCTTGGTTTGTAGTTGATTGTAGTGAAAACCATTTCGTTTGTAGTAGCTCCAAAAAAAAGTTAGAGGCCTTTGAAAATTTCCTGCCACGGGTGAAAGTCGGGACTTTGGAAATTCGAAATAATTCTTTTTCATTCTTGTAGACCTTGGTTTGTAGTTGATTGTAGTGAAAACCATTTCGTTTGTAGTAGCTCCAAAAAAAAGTTAGGCCTTTGCATAATTTTTATCACCCGATTTTGGAAAATCTAAATTATTCGTTTTGATTCTTGCTGACCTTGGTTTGTAGTTGATTGTAGTGAAAACCATTTCGTTTGTAGTAGCTCCAAAAAAAAGTTAGAGGCCTTTGAAAATTTCCTGCCACGGGTGAAAGTCGGGACTTAGGAAAATCTAAATTATTCCTCTAACTTTTTTTTGGAGCTACTACAAACGAAATGGTTTTCACTACAATCAACTACAAACCAAGGTCTACAAGAATCAAAACGAATAATTTAGATTTTCCGAAGTCCTGACTTTCACCCGTGGCAGGAAATTTTCAAAGGCCTCTAACTTTTTTTTGGAGCTACTACAAACGAAATGGTTTTCACTACAATCAACTACAAACCAAGGTCAACAAGAATCAAAACGAATAATTTAGATTTTCCAAACTCGGGTGAAAAAAATTATGCAAAGGCCTAACTTTTTTTGGAGCTACTACAAACGAAATGGTTTTCACTACAATCAACTACAAACCAAGGTCTACAAGAATCAAAACGAATAATTTCGAATTTCCAAAGTCCCGACTTTCACCGTTGCAGGAAATTTTCAAAGGCCTCTAACTTTTTTTTGGAGCTACTACAAACGAATTGGTTTTCACTACAATCAACTACTAACGAAGTTCTACAAGAATCAAAAAGAATAATTTCGATTTTCCAAAGTCGGGTGCTAGGTATTTTTTCAAAGTCCTATATTTTTTTTTTGGAGCTACTACATTCAAAATTTTTTTCACTACAATCAACTACAAACCAAGGTCTACCAGAATCAAAACGAATAATTTCGAATTTCCAAAGTCCCGACTTTCACCCGTTGCAGGAAATTTTCAAAGGCCTCTAACTTTTTTTTGGAGCTACTACATACGAAATGGTTTTCACTACAATCAACTACTAACGAAGGTCTACAAGAATCAAAAAGAATAATTTCGATTTTCCAAAGTCGGGTTCTAGGTATTTTTTCAAAGTCCTATATTTTTTTTTTGGAGCTACTACATTCAAAAATATTTTCACTACAATCAACTACTAACGAAGATCTATAAGAATCAAAAATAATAATTTCGATTTTTCAAAGTGGGGGCCAGGAATTTTTCAATGGCCTCAAATTTTTTTTTGGAGCTACTACTAACGAAATGGTTTTCACTACAATCAACTACTAACGAAGGTCTACAAGAAACAAAAATAATAATTTCGATTTTCCAAAGTCGGGTTCGATTTTTCAAAGTGGGGGCCAGGAATTTTTCAATGGCCTCTAATTTTTTTTTGGAGCTACTACAAACGAAATGGTTTTCACTACAATCAACTACAAACCCAGGTATACAAGAATCAAAACGAATAATTTCGAATTTCCAAAGTCCCGACTTTCACCCGTGGCAGGAAATTTTCAAAGGCCTCTAACTTTTTTTTGGAGCTACTACATACGAAATGGTTTTCACTACAATCAACTACTAACGAAGGTCTACAAGAATCAAAAAGAATAATTTCGATTTTCCAAAGTCGGGTTCTAGGTATTTTTTCAAAGTCCTATATTTTTTTTTTGGAGCTACTACATTCAAAAATATTTTCACTACAATCAACTACTAACGAAGATCTATAAGAATCAAAAATAATAATTTCGATTTTTCAAAGTGGGGGCCAGGAATTTTTCAATGGCCTCAAATTTTTTTTTGGAGCTACTACTAACGAAATGGTTTTCACTACAATCAACTACTAACGAAGGTCTACAAGAAACAAAAATAATAATTTCGATTTTCCAAAGTCGGGTTCGATTTTTCAAAGTGGGGGCCAGGAATTTTTCAATGGCCTCTAATTTTTTTTTGGAGCTACTACAAACGAAATGGTTTTCACTACAATCAACTACAAACCCAGGTATACAAGAATCAAAACGAATAATTTCGAATTTCCAAAGTCCCGACTTTCACCCGTGGCAGGAAATTTTCAAAGGCCTCTAACTTTTTTTTGGAGCTACTACAAACGAAATGGTTTTCACTACAATCAACTACAAACCAAGGTCAGCAAGAATCAAAACGACTAATTTAGATTTTCCAAAATCGGGTGATAAAAATTATGCAAAGGCCTAACTTTTTTTTGGAGCTACTACAAACGAAATGGTTTTCACTACAATCAACTACAAACCAAGGTCTACAAGAATCAAAACGAATAATTTTGAATGTCGAAAGTCCCGACTTTCACCCGTGGCAGGAAATTTTCAAAGGCCTCTAACTTTTTTTTGGAGCTACTACGAACGAAATGGTTTTCACTACAATCAACTACAAACCAAGGTCTACAAGAATCAAAACGAATAATTTAGATTTTCCTAAGTCCCGACTTTCACCCGTGGCAGGAAATTTTCAAAGGCCTCTAACTTTTTTTTGGAGCTACTACAAACGAAATGGTTTTCACTACAATCAACTACAAACCAAGGTCAGCAAGAATCAAAACGAATAATTTAGATTTTCCAAAATCGGGTGATAAAAATTATGCAAAGGCCTAACTTTTTTTTGGAGCTACTACAAACGAAATGGTTTTCACTTCAATCAACTACAAACCAAGGTCTACAAGAATCAAAAAGAATAATTTTGAATGTCGAAAGTCCCGACTTTCACCCGTGGCAGGAAATTTTCAAAGGCCTCTAACTTTTTTTTGGAGCTACTACAAACGAAATGGTTTTCACTACAATCAACTACAAACCAAGGTCAGCAAGAATCAAAATGAATAATTTAGATTTTCCAAACTCGGGTGAAAAAAATTATGCAAAGGCCTAACTTTTTTTTGGAGCTACTGCAAACGAAATGGTTTTCACTACAATCAACTACAAACCAAGGTCTACAAGAATCAAAACGAATAATTTAGATTTTCCTAAGTCCCGACTTTCACCCGTGGCAGGAAATTTTCAAAGGCCTCTAACTTTTTTTTGGAGCTACTACAAACGAAATGGTTTTCACTACAATCAACTACAAACCAAGGTCAGCAAGAATCAAAACGACTAATTTAGATTTTCCAAAATCGGGTGATAAAAATTATGCAAAGGCCTAACTTTTTTTTGGAGCTACTACAAACGAAATGGTTTTCACTACAATCAACTACAAACCAAGGTCTACAAGAATCAAAACGAATAATTTTGAATGTCGAAAGTCCCGACTTTCACCCGTGGCAGGAAATTTTCAAAGGCCTCTAACTTTTTTTTGGAGCTACTACAAACGAAATGGTTTTCACTACAATCAACTACAAACCAAGGTCTACAAGAATCAAAACGAATAATTTAGATTTTCCTAAGTCCCGACTTTCACCCGTGGCAGGAAATTTTCAAAGGCCTCTAACTTTTTTTTGGAGCTACTACAAACGAAATGGTTTTCACTACAATCAACTACAAACCAAGGTCAGCAAGAATCAAAACGAATAATTTAGATTTTCCAAAATCGGGGGATAAAAATTATGCAAAGGCCTAACTTTTTTTTGGAGCTACTACAAACGAAATGGTTTTCACTACAATCAACTACAAACCAAGGTCTACAAGAATCAAAAAGAATTATTTCGAATTTCCAAAGTCCCGACTTTCACCCGTGGCAGGAAATTTTCAAAGGCCTCTAACTTTTTTTTGGAGCTACTACAAACGAAATGGTTTTCACTACAATCAACTACAAACCAAGGTCTACAAGAATCAAAACGAATAATTTAGATTTTCCGAAGTCCTGACTTTCACCCGTGGCAGGAAATTTTCAAAGGCCTCTAACTTTTTTTTGGAGCTACTACAAACGAAATGGTTTTCACTACAATCAACTACTAACGAAGGTCTACAAGAAACAAAAAGAATAATTTCGATTTTCCAAAGTCGGGTGCTAGGTATTTTTTCAAAGTTCAATATTTTTTTATTGGAGCTACTACATTCAAAAATTTTTTCACTACAATCAACTACTAACGAAGATCTATAAGAATCAAAAATAATAATTTCGATTTTTCAAAGTGGGGGGCCAGGAATTTTTCAAAGGCCTCTAATTTTTTTTTGGAGCTACTACAATCGAAATGGTTTTCACTACAATCAACTACTAACGAAGCTCTACAAGAATCAAAAAGAATAATTTCGATTTTCCAAAGTCGGGTGCTAGGTATTTTTTCAAAGTCCTATATTTTTTTTTTGGAGCTACTACATTCAAAAATTTTTTCACTACAATCAACTACTAACGAAGATCTATAAGAATCAAAAATAATAATTTCGATTTTTCAAAGTCGGGTGCCAAGTTCACACAGCCAGCGTTAGCCCAGTGTGGTCATAGCGAGCGTTAGAATTCCGTCTCGTAGGTTGTGGGTTCGATCCCGATCCGGTCGAATATTTTGGATGTTATTTTTGCTAACACCGAGCAAAGCTCTGTCACCAGGTATTAACTTCTTAAACAAATATTACCTAAATGATTTATTATAATTTATAATCCGATTATCGAGTAATTAGATAACGATTGTTCTGATATTTGAGATCCGTGATCGTATCAGCCGTTGACACCTATGGCTGACATTATTGGATGGGTAAATTCACGGTTGTGTGGCCGTAGCGTTATACTGAGATACAGGAGCGCGACCAAAACATGTTAGCCAGCGCTTGCGCAGCAGTGCTATTCTGTAACGTTCATTTGCAAAATCACTTCTGAATCCGCGATGAGATTAGAATTTCATATTCTTAAACTGAGTGAGTTCGACACTAGCGCCACCGAGTGATGACGGAAGTGAGAAGAACTACGACAGGTGAGTATTTTGATGGTTTTCAATAGGATTTGGTATTTTGAAACGTAATTCACCCGCCAATTCAGTTGCGAGGTGAGTTGCGAGATGACTTTCGAGATGATTTACCTTTTACAGAATAGCATAGCAGGTCGCCATTGAGAGCGGCCACATGTGTCAGCTTCGGTGAAAGTGCCTGGCAGTGGCACCTTAGACGCCCCACCCAATAATTTAAAACAGTAAACTATTCCAGGTTATAGTTACTTTGGTGTTATGACATTTAGTCGAATCCACCCGTATAGAGATAAGTGCGGTCAGGGGCCAATTGTAGTGTTAGATATAATGGTGAATAGGTTCTTACCGGTATCCGGTATGAGTCCACCTGCGTACATTAAATTATTAGGTAATCTTTGTAAATACGTCATTAGATAATACGTACAGTTTTTTTTCGTATACTATATTGTCTAAAATTAAGAAAAAATTGTCGCGCCATGTATTTTTCTCACGATGCTGTGATTAGAGGTATAAAAAAAACTAAGGTTATCTGATGTTGGATATTATAATACAACATTAGGATATACGTATAAACATAGTCTTGAACTGCTGTAATTAAAATGATGGATGCATTAATTTACTCATCGAATTCATGACAAAATTTACCATAAACTTTTTTTTTTCAATCCTCTCACATACCAACCCGTTAAAGCTTTCAGCGTTAATAAATAAAGTTAATTGCATACTCACTGCCAATGAATTTATATGGCAGTCATTTCCTGGGACAGTTCCTCTCATTTGGTCATCTAACAAACTGAGCTGAAATCTGGTCAAACTAACCAGAGCTAAAGCTTTGTGCAAGGTTTTAGGGTACTATCATCGAACAACTAACCCAAAAAAGCGCTATGACGTTAATTTTGCTTGCAATCTATTCCCACCATCGATAAAGCGCTCTGATTGGCTTATTCAAAGATACATGAGCTCTGATTGGTCAAGTCTAGATCACAAGATGCAGTGATTGGTCTTTCCTGTTCAAAATCTGTGACAAATCACTGACTAGTTTCGGAATCGGATTGCTCGGTATTACTATACTCTAAAGGGATTGTTCCTCGATGGGTACTATGTAGATCCACCTAGTCCTGGCTACCACACACAATCTAGTAAAATAGTTAATAGACTTCTATGTCGCTCCCGTGAAAATTACTAATTAACCCCACATCAATTGACCAGTCTCTCCCTTTCTCTCTCTCTCTCTTTCCCAATACATGATTCATTATCATGATTGCCTTCGAAATATATCTGTGTATTTAGTAGTTCGTCGGTCCACCTGGTGGGAGGTCGTCCCACTCGGCGCTTTCCAGTACGTCCTGGACTGGAGTTTTCAGGACGACCTGGTCAGAGTCGCTGGGCGCCGCTGGATGCAAGCGGCCCAGAACCGTTCGAAGTGGAAATCAATGGGGGAGGCCTATGTTCAGCAGTGGACATCCATGGGCTGATATGATGATGATGATGATGATTTAGTAGTTAATTTATTAAACATTCCTGTCGGTACGACCTTACCGCAAGCCAGCTCCATACAAAACGAAGTATATTCTTAGTTTGGATATCAATGAATGAAACTCAATGAAATTTTGTTAATAGTATCCAATAATACTTATCTAGTGAAAAGTCTAAAGTAATTTTTTTTTTACGATAACTGTCGATTTTTAATTGCCAGCAGGAGTTTAGGTCCCTTATTCAAAACGTATATCTGTCAAGTTATTAAGTAGACAAGACTACGAAACATGAAAATAAATTCTAAAAACTATAGCCGTCACATCTCGGTGCTCGCTGTCCCCTCGCGAATAATTGAGGCAGTAATAAATACAAAAGGTGCGGACGGCGTGGCGCTAATGTACTCTCTATTATCTGATACGATTCACCGTAAAACGCGGCTTTATTACTCGCTAATACGGGTCTACCAAATAGATATAAATCTACACATAATTCACCATCAAAAGGTCAAATAATCTGGTGATTATTGGTTAACTTTGTTTGCTGTAGGCAAATCTAGATTTGATAGTCCCCTGTAGTTTCAGAATTCTCACGATATCTTCCCTGATATTACATCGTTTGGATGTATTTGCTTTTATCTATCTCTCTACGGGCATAATGAGGTCTTAAGTTCTTGTTTCTATAATAAGGTTGCCTATCATTAAACGTCATCTATCGGATGTCCTCAAATTATACGCTAGCGAATGACCAGTTTGGACCAATCCTTAGCTGATATACAGGTTTTATGTGCGCATTATTATTTATCATCAGTAGTTTGTTATACTAATAAGAAAATATTGGTTGTGTTTATACATGCTAAATTAAAGAGTTAAAAAATTCATAGTAGGTAAGTAGCTAAGTTCATTGAATCCCAAGGTCCCGTCGTCCAGAATAGTTGAATATTTGATTAATTGATATGATTTCTTTATACTACTAATAAGGCAAAGCAAATTAGCATACGACCCGCCGTAATGGTACGGTTAGCGTATTCTATCCTGCTCAAATCTCTTCATGAGCTTCGTGAAGAACTCCATGCTGTACTGCCTTGGGAAAACCACCAGTTACTTCCTTTTGTACTACCTACACTCTTGTTAGATCTCTTCTCGAATTCGGGGTATCTCTCGACATGCCCTATTCTAGAAGCAAGATGCGGTCGCAACAGTTGCGTGTGCTTTAGCCAATTAACGAACGAATCATCATGTAATGAACATAATAGGTAACCTTGTAAAAATTGCTAGACCATGTGTCCTTAAACATTAGGTACATTCAGAACCTGTGCTGACTGATGAATCGTTGACTGGCCTCAATTAGGTGTCATATTAAGTTACAATCAAGTTCCTGTGTAGCTATTAGCGTCTTTTTGTGTAAGTAGTTGAAGCACAGCGACTCTCCGCCTGACCATTTTAGAGTTTCCAAAGAATTTACTAAAGATAAATTATTACAAAGCACCAAGGTATGCGTTCTGTAATGATAATCTAGAAAAAAAAACTTCATCCTCTGGATGTCAATTTAGTATCATTAGAAACAGTGGCAACTCGTTGGTAATTATTGTGGTAAATCTAACATTACCATTATGGACTTCATTTCATAGGATTAGAGTACACAATCGTATACGCAAATGCTGATGTAGAGATTCTCGATAAAGAGTTAATTTTTCTTGAAACTCGTGGGAATCTGTTTATCTAGCAAAATTCAGGTTTCGCATCTGTGATTATTATTATGTAATGCTAGGTATATTATAAGTTTATGTTGTCACTATGACAGTCGTTCTTTATTTGATAGTATCCACAATTGTTCATTATTTATCTATCTAAGATAGATTCACTACTACAAGAACTGTTGTATAACAAAAAAGTAATGAACAGTGAATAACTTTTTCACCTTACACCCATGTGACGGTAGCGAAACGGCCAAGCCACATATTTTTACTACGGTGTGTGTGTAGAGTTTGTGAAGTTAGGGCTTGTAGAGTTATAAGTTTGGCTCTACATGGTATCTCACTTATCTCAACTTTTTGACTTGTCTTGTCAACATTTTACATAAATTTTTTTTGGTGGGATAATGTTTTATTTTAGAGATATTCAGATCAGTTGTCAGTTGTTAGTTTTTTTGTAAAAAAAAAATACCGACTTCAAAAAAAAGGAGGAGGTTCTCAATTCGGTTGTATTTTTTTCATTAGTTTTCATCGTTGCGTGACTTAATTTGTACGCTATTTTTAGGATTCCACAATCGGTTCAATCAAGCTACTTGTTGATGAAATGTCAATGCTGAATGATTTATTATTTCTTAACCAAGACTTCCACGTGATTCTTCTGGATTCTATGGAACAATTGGAAAGCACTAAAACAATGTCTCAACTCGATATCTGTGGTCTCAACGTTACCGCATCACAATGCCATGTCCCATACCGCTAATATGGCCACAATTCGATGGTTGCATGACTGACCGTTCGAGCTATCAATTACACCAGTGTTAAGCAATTGTCGGGCCATTGGTTGGCCAAGCTGGACAATTGCATGCCGTTTACGACCACTTGTTCGGTATCCTGGAAACCGCGCGGTGTCATTTCAATGCACGACTCTGATCGCGATGCCGCGATGTCATTATTGATGTTGTGAACATTATGCTCATAATAGGTGATTTTAATTATTGAATCTGATGTTATGGCTCGTTTGGTAATATTGTCTGGTTTTTAAGTTAGCGAGAAAGAGTAGTCAACGCTATGATCATGAATTCACGAGGGTACATGTTCATAATTCGCGTCACAGATAACATTTGCATAAACTTCAATTCTGAGTCTGGGTGTACAAGTAGTAGGTATATGTTAATCTCTATTAGTATATCAGCTATCTGCTATTTCCAAAGTACAAGCTCTGCTAAGTTTGAGCGTCTGATCATCTGGATCACGACGGCACATCTGGCCGTATCTGAATACTTTCTTAGGATATTTCTTGCTCGACAATGTGTCAGCTGAAACCTACGGCACCATGATGTCCATGGTTCATAGGGCAACTACTTATCAATTATCTTCAGACTAATGATTGTTTATTTGTCTGTCATATTGACAATTCAGGTATGTCTGTTTGATTGTCATTTTGACAACGCATTTGGTGGAAATTAACAATCTGTCACTTTGTTAGTAACATGTGCGTGCGTATATTATAATTTAAAAATATCAGGTAGGAATTTGAAGAGCTAAAGTTAAAAAATGGTCATCTCTTACTGCTTCTGATTCTAGAGCATCACATCATGCCTTTGTTGTTTACTCTCTTTGGTCACACTATCTATATGTCACGATGATATTTCGTGTGAAACTTCTAGTTTTATTTATGTTCTTATTGTTGTACTATTATGTCTAATTACAATAAGTTAATTATCATTTATTTTTTAGCCGTGGGAAGCAAATAGTTAATTTATTCAAAATAATTCGTTGGTGGGAAGTAAATAAAACTTGTTTTTTTATACCACTAAGGTTGCTACCTTAGTGATATAAAGAAGCATACGACCCGCCGCCGGATGGTAAGCAGTTACCGTAGCCTATGAAAGCTTTCAACACCAGGAGACCCCTCCTGGTGTTGTTGATAACTCGCGCGTTGCCGACCCTGAAGAAATATCCAATCTCGATTTAGATCCTTGTTAATTAATTTCAACTAATACTTTAAAAAACATGCAAACTAATAAGTCCAATAGCTGTAAAAAGATTTCAGTTTTTATTATGAAAAATATTTTATTCTTGCGCGCCATTCGACGCAAATATTTATAGACAACTATCTTTCTGCCCTAAGGTTAAAAATCAAAAAATAATTTATTCAGTTTAGGCCCTGAGGCACTTATGAACGTTAAGTTGGTACATACAGTTGAGTTTACCACCGGTTCTAACCCCGACCGCCTATTTTATCTGCATTCACGTTAATGTTACGAATTGTAAAGTACCAGTAAATCAAAACCTTGGATTCATCAAACGTTTGAAATTTCACATTCATAGACATTTACTGAAAAACATCTTGCTTTTAATAAGACACGAAACCCTCATCATGTTTGTCTAACTCAAACTTCAGCCAGTTTTTATCCTTGCTTTTTATGGTACTTACTACACAATTTATGCGTCATTTAGCTAAAAAACATGTAATTTATAAGTCTGGCCGGTTCGTTCATGTATTAAAACATTAGACGTTTATTATCATAGTCATGTAAGGCTAAAGTGCTAAAACAAAAACCGGATTCACCTGTCGTAAAGCATTCTGCTGAAGCCAGGGGTTCAGCAGGATGCTCAATTCTCTAGGTTACAAAAGCTACGCAAAGCGTTATCCACTGTTCAATCAAAGCGATCTTGATGGGTGTTAGGGTTAGACAATACGGGGCAGCCTATTTTTTTTACCATCCCACCTCTCGTTTTACGGGTAGTCCATCTTCACACATTGGTATTGTGGCAGTAGGCTTAGTTAGCCACAGAAGTTAAGTATTAGATGTGAGTCAATGAAACCACTATTATAATTAAATAATTTAATCCTATTTCCGCCTACAAGTTTGGTTGGAAAGAGAATAGGGGAAACTGGCCTGACGAGATGCTCGGTAGACTTCGAGATGTAAGGTCTGCAGCCTTCTACTGCAGCGGTTTCGAGAATATTCTCAGCTGGCTGACCTCTGGCAGCCGACACTCCTTCTCTTCTTCAGACACGAAGATAGGTAGAAAAGTTGGTGAAAGGTGATCCCCAGCGGGATCAAGAACACTTAAGTATTTTAAGTTCGACTTCAACTAGCCGTTACAATAATTTTTAAATATTGAGTGTGAATCACAGGACACAGTTTTTGCTTGCGAACGCAGAGAGGGTTGCGACGTAAAGTGACGTTGCAAAATCGACGCACCGTCAGTCGCCACCGCTCGTTTACGTTCGGTCGCACTCAGCGATACGCTTTAGGGATGCGCAGACGCGGAGATAAGTAATTCAAAACCCGTAACAATAAATATAATAATTTAGGGTTCCGTATTATATTTCTTAGTTATGATTTATTTTATTTCTTTTATATATTTAGTTGTAAGTTAGGTACTATGTGTGATAGTAATAATAATTTTAGTATGTACCTATCAATGTAGTTAAGTTCACTTCTCCAGTATTCTATCTTATTATTAGTTCGTAAGTTGTATCCTAGCATACAACGTTACAATACCGCGCCGCTTACAGAAGGATTTTGCGTGCTCAACAGATAAAATCCGACTACACTTCTTACTAAACTACTTGTTTAATCTGAATAACTGGCAGAGCTTCTTAACAAGAACTTTTAATCTTTGTAGTATTTTAATTTTAAGTCTTTTATATGCCAACAGCCAATAGTCTTACCGGTCATATCAGACAGCTCGTATACAAGAGGTGATTTTTTACCAATCACCTTGCACTTAACGAATTTAGGAGCTAACTTCTTGTTGAAATATTTATCTTTATCACTCTGATAAAAAGTTCGTTTCCACACTAAGTCCCCAATATTAAATTCCGCAGGCCTACGACGCAAATTATAGCTATGACAATTTCTAGAATGTGCCTGTAGAAGCAAAGCTTGCACTTTGTCAAAGATGCTTGATAGATAGCCTAAATTTTCCGCATACGAATCTCGAGGTTGATAAATAACATCATCACACTCTGCATCGATGTAATGCGAACCGCAAGCAACTAGCTCACGACCATGTACGAGAAATGAAGGAGTATATCCAGTTACTTCGTTTACTGAACTATTAATTGCAAATTGGATTTGAGGTAATAGTTGATCCCAAGCACGATGATCATTTTCAATATATGTCGATACGGCCGTCATTATAGTTTTATTATAGCGTTCAACTGTATTGACGTGCGGTGAATATTTGGGTGTATAGTGCAGATTAGGGATTTTATATTTATTAAGCATGGTTTTCAAGGTGGCACTAATAAACTGTTTGCCATTGTCTAGAATAACAGTTGAAGGAATACCATGTACTAACAATACACGTTCCTCGAGTATCCTAGTAACGACGTCGGCGGTAGCACGTCTTATAGGAAATACCAAACAGTACTTACTAAAGCAGCACGTAACCACAAATATGTAACAATTTTGTTTCCTAGTTGGTGGTAGGGGTCCAACCAGGTCAATACTTATAGTTTGGAAAGGTCTAGAACATACTTTAGGTCGACCCATTTCACCCAATGGAGTATGATTCTGATGTTTGTGAGCAATACACGTATCACAAGATGAAATAAAATTGACTACGTCTGCGTGCATTCCTGGCCAATAATAACAAAGAGCCAATCGTCTGTAAGTTTTAAAAATTCCTAAGTGACCAGCTATAGGTTCAGAATGGTTTTCCTCAATAACTGAAGCTCTTATTTCTTTAGGAATAATTTCCTTCCATTCGAACTCCTTTTGCAAGGAACATTTGCCTTTCATAATTCTATAGAGCTTATCATTTTTAATCATGTAATTAACGAAAGACGTAGGAGAGTTCTGACAACCATTATAGATATTCATATACCATTGATCAGTAGTTTTAGTAGAATTAGGGCTACTGTCAATAGCAGAAATAGGCAACGCACGAGATAAGGCATCAGGTATTACATTATCAGCACCGCGACGGTGTTTTATTTCGAAGTTAAAAGCTGAAAATCTAACACCCCATCGCGCTAGTCGACCGGTTTGATTATTAAGATTTAAAAACCATTTTAAGGACGAATGGTCCGTGTAAACTATAAATTTCTTGCCATTGTCTAAATAGCACCGCCAATGCTCTATAGCTACAAGAACAGCCAAGGCTTCTCGCTCTGTAATGCCATAGTTCCTTTCCTGCGCAGACAGCGACTTGCTCATGTAAGCAATAGGACGTTCAACACCATCAACAGTTTGAGTAAGCAACGCTCCGACCCCGTAGTCACTTGCATCTGTATGCACTTCAAAAGGCTTATCGAAGTCTGGGCAGGATAGAATTGGTGTAGATGTAAGACACTCCTTAAGCTTTTTAAATGCTTCGTCAGCTTCCGTCGACCACGTAAATGGACTTGCCTTTTTACTTGTAGAAGTCAATTTATTTAGTGGGCCAGCTATAGAACTGAAGTTGGGTACAAATCGACGATACCACGAAGCGGTTCCCAGGAATCTCTTAACTTCCTTTTTATTTTTTGGTATAGGAAAGTTTACGATCGCTTCAATTTTTCCAGGATCAACGTGTAATCCATTAGAGTTAACTACATAGCCCAAGTATTTAAGCTCATCACGAAAAAATACCGATTTTTTTAAGTTAATAGTTAAATTTGCAGATTTAAGCTTATTATATACCTTCTCAAGCAGAGATAGATGAGATTTAAATTCCGACGAGATTACGACGATATCGTCTAAGAAGACAAACACAGAATTCTCGAATTCAGGGCCATAGAATAAGTGATCTACTAGTCGCTGTTGCGTAGCAGGCGCATTTGTTAAGCCAAAGGGCATGGTAACAAATCTAAATGTGCCGCGGGTAGGTACATAAAACGCAGTTTTATCGCGGTCACTTTCTACAATTGGCACTTGCCAGTAGGCCTTTGACAGGTCTATACTAGATAGGTATTTAGCATTCTTAAGATTATCCAGTATTTCGGAGACGTATGGTAATTTATACGCATCTTTACGCGTGACTGAATTTAGCTTCCGACTATCCAAACAAAATCTTAATTTGCCATCTTTTTTAGGTATAAGCAAAATAGGTGAAGACCACGGACTTTCGCAAGGTTCAACGACTTTAAGCTGTAACATTTCATCTAATTCTTCGCAGACTATACGAAGTTTTTCAGGCGAAAGTCTATAGTAACGTTGGCGGATAGGCGGGGTATCGCCAGTATCTATATGATGTTTAACTAGATGCGTTTGACCAAGCCCTATTTTTTCCGCAGATATAGACTCAAATTGTCCAATGACTTTATCGGCAGTAGCTCGCTCATAGACTGTAAGAGCTTCATATGAATGTAGCATGACTGGGTTTTCGCAAATAGTTGAAATAGTTGAAACCTGATGTTCAATATTAGATGATAATAAAATTGAATTGGAAAATTTAGGAAGCAATTGAAATTTTTTCCAAAAATCTATGCCTAAAATTAGAGATGATGTTACAGTAGGTATCACATAAGCTTTTAAGGTATGAGATTGATTTTCAAAGTTTACTGGTAAATTAATATAACCAATAGTGGCTAATTTCTGACCACCAGCAGTAATAAAGGATGTAGAATTGTCGCAGTCACAAAGTTCTAAGCCAAATGAAGTAATAACATTCAAGTGAGAATTTTTTCCAAGTATTGTGACAGCGGAACCGGAGTCCAATAGCCCGCATAGTGTCTTATCTCCTACACCAATAGTCACATAAGGACGTATGTCGCCGTCGGGTTGTTTATTGAAGATTGTTGCAATATAATAACTCGAAAAATACATTTTAATAGTAGATAACCAATCTTGCCAATCTTTTTTGTCAAAGTTATTATTTACAGTTTTATTACAACAATCTTCGCTAATTAGTTTTTTTTATTGGAAGAAGAATTACAATTAGGACAGTTTAGGCGTGTATACTCTTTCATACCGCATTTAAAACAAATGGGATAGCGATCTTGTTGACATTGTCGCAACGAATGATTATTGCTACGGCAGCGCGGGCAAAATAGCGACATAGTGTTACTAACACCAGATACCCCCGCTTCAGGTTCCATAGCAGCGATCGCGACGGGCACACTTCCGCCAGGCTTTTCATTATGTAATTAGAATAATTATTGTATCTAGGTTTATTATTATACGCATAATATGAGTTTTTACCAGAATAGTAATTATTTTTGTAGTTATGAGACTTTGGTTCAGCTGGCTTAAGGTGCTATATTGGAAAAAAATGATATCTTTGTGTCCCTGTATCTTAATTAATACAAGGGTTGGGGTTCTGAGTTTTTATTATATGATTTTTGAGATCTTAATTGAGTTTGCCAATGAAGGAAAACACGTTTGATAGAAATTTTCTCGATAAAGTTTAATTCCAAAGTAGCCTCTAAATAAAAATCTTTTTTACTGTAACTCCGTCAAGCAGGCGAATTTTACAGTGAAATTTAATGCAAAAAATTGGTAATTCATTCTTCTTATGATGTGAAGAACAGATTTTCTATACATTGCATGGTTATTTTATAAACAATTTATATTTGGTTTGGTACTTACGTCGTTTATTAAAAGCTGCCGCTTGCCTGGGCGAGTACCTGAGAGCACTATAGTCATCTCTTTTTGGCACATACGAAATTACGGTGAACGTATTTATTACTACTCTTGCATCGCTAGGATTATTCGGCCGTAGCCTTTGTCGACGACGGACCTATGCTAGTTGTCGCGACCGGCTCTCGTAGTTTTAAACATAAAATATTTTCGTAGCATATTCTTTATTGTCTTTAAAGATAGTATTATAGTTTGTAATATCGTATTAATTTAAGTTTAGTGTGATAATCTAGTTCAATAGTGCTTGTAAATATAAAGTTAGTTGTGTAGTTTTGTTTTTATTAATTTTATAGTATTTTTTTAGTGTTAAAGTTGATTTAATTATAATTTCACGACATGGGTAATATAATAAAGACCAGGAAAATCAGCATTGGGAGCAGCATTTTAGCAATTATTTTTTACAGTTACATCATTATCAGTTTATCGATAGATTTAAAACGAACTTATAACCCTTCTAAGTAAAGTTTACTGCTGATATTGTATGGTCTGCATTCCTCGTACCAACCAACTTGAATTAGACGGGCTACATCCAAGGGCATTGTACTCAACACACACACATAGATATCTCGCTCCCGCCCGCCATCGTCACACAAACTGCTATCCGTCCGAGTGAGAGTTACAGACCATAAAAGCTATGATAACAACTAATTTGTTATTATATTTACGGATTCTTATTCTATTACTTTATATTACATTTTATTACCAAATACCTATAACATGATTTGATTATTATAATTATTTCTTATGGTGTACTTAGGACAACTATCTCTTTTTATGCCTAATAATGAAGAATGTTCACTAATTTAGATTTTTAGGTCTCCGTATTTTCTATAGAAAATAAAAAATACGTGTGAAAGAATTATTTCGATACGTCAATTAGTTTCCGAGATATGGAATTTTAAAATGAGCGCGCGACGCTGGATTCCACCGGCCCGTACTCGATGCGTGTGACGTCATGTTCCAACGCTCGCTCAGTCAATCGCGCTCACAGAACAAATACCCTGACGGGGTCGCGCTCTTCCGTACGTTTCACTAGATGATTATGACTTTTTTGGTTTTTACCCGACTGACCCGAAAGGAGGGTTATGTTTTTCGAGTGTATGTATGTATGTATTAATTATGTATGTCTATTTCATTGGCACGCTCTGCAGCCTAAATGGGTTGATGGATTTAAGCATATTAGGTGCCGTTAGATTCGTCTTGACTGTGGGAGTGTATATTATTTAGTATAGGGTATATTATTTTTATATGGCGTCTACGGATAAAAAAAGAGGGGGGATATTCAAAACAAATATTTCGTTATTATAACAATATGGGTATCAAATGAAAGCTTGTGAACAGCCTATTCCACATATGTATACATTGTAATACTTTTGTGCTACCATTTTGACGTAAATTACAAAAAAACATGTTTAATGCAAGGACAGTAGGTATTGGTACCATGAGCGGTTACCGTACGTAACTCACAGAGTTGCGATGGTTGTTAGCGTTACTTTACCGTACCGCTCATTTACTTACTAATACAGCAAATACTTACAACTCATTCTGTATAAAACTAAAAAGTCTGAAATAAATTAAATTATTAAAAGAAACAAAACACAGAACACATGATTTTCTAGTATTTATATTGGAAATTTAATTAAAAGAAACAAATAACCCGACTGCGTGCGCTTGTTTTTCTCTTTTCAGTTAATTTTTGTTTTACGCAGTCGGGTTATTTGTTTCTTTTAATTAAATTTCCAATATAAATACTAGAAAATCATGTGTTGTGCCAAAATGTAATAATACAACCACCAGTCCTACATAAGTACCTACTTGCGTTGCAGCTATAAAATAATTATTTTAGGTATATTAGGCAGACAGGAGTAAGCATTTGCATTCTTTCTTCTTGCTTTTCGGCGGCAACGGAATAACTATTCGTCGATAAATAATAAAACTTTTAAAATATATATATGTGATTTGGACATCTTATTTAATTATGTTGTTTTATTATATTACATTGATTATTAGATTCAATTTAAAATAGTTTTACATGCTATTCTGTAGCGAAATGTGTAGACCTTATTTTAAGATTCCACCTAAATTGTACGACATTTTCTGGCGAAGTAAACAATTTCATTTCATTTCAACCAAAAGTCCATTTATTTTATGTAGATTTTACAGTTGCCCTTTTTCAAATCCAAAATACTTTCCACTAATAGCGCAAGATACCTACGTACCACCGCTAGCGGCAAATATGAGTGAACGGAGCGTTGGAACATGACGTCACCTCGCGGTCACGTGACCGTTAGCGGGCCTCGATATTTAGGGGAATTTTAAATGTCTGTAAAATCATAACTACTTGGTTTTTTTGAACGAAACAAAAACTAATGTATTTGTATACGTAATTGCTCTACTGATACAAATTTTCAAGCGCTTTTGCATACCTATTAACATTCCTCAATTTTGTAGATGCTATAAATGAAATAAAATATTTATGATTCACAGGGAACAATCTCCACAAAAATAATCCGTAGTGAAAAGATCATGGTAGAACCCATAGAATAATTTTTGGCATCCTTGGTATCGCCCGCACCGCAGCCAGCCTATGATGTCGCAGATAATGTACCACCAAAAGCATCGCATTTTTTTTTGCGATTTCATATTTGGTACCGTAGTAAAAGTTGACCGTATACAGGAGTACTTTACGTGGTTTCATTTAATTTCGTATTGTCGTATCCACCCCGTATACCCTTTTCATTACCCGCAGCATATATACTTCATCATCATCATCATGATCAGCCTATAATGTCCCACTGCTGAGCACAGGCCTCCTTTCACAAATGAGAGTGAAAGGGAATGGGCAGATACTCCACCACGCGTGCCCACTGCGGATTGGTGGAGGTAGGCTAGTGGTCAACCTACTGTTGGAATTTTTCAAGCCGCCTAGTAGGCATCCAACTAGCTTAACGACTGTCACAATTAAGTGATAACCGAGACCAACGGCTTTACGTGCCTTCCGAAGCACGGAAACGCTCGATATGAAATACCACTAGACGGTCACCCATCCAGGTACCGACCACGACAGACGTAGCTTAACTTTGCCGATCGATTAAGAACGGCTAATCATGCTACACCACGAGCGCTTCCTTATATATACTGATATATACTTACACAGTATAAACTCGTATTTACGTACAAATATGAGTAATTACTATAGCTTTTGGTTAAAAATCGTTTATAACAAGTGTAATAAAAAAATAAACTTTTACTGCTCTCCTATAAAATATACTTTGTAATTTAAACGATGGCGGTTCGGCTTTCGTGTTTCTGCCGGCGTCGCCCGAGTCCGGCCGAACGTATCTAGCGGTGGCGGGATTTTTTAAAACTTTGATAGTTCTCTAGGGGCGGTGCCCCCCGCGCGGCCGGCTAGGCCACGCCTTTCAAGGAACGATTTATTTCCACGGTGTCATCTTAAGATACGCTAAATCCGGAGCCAAAGTTCCAATAGATACTTTAGGTGGTTCATGAAATTGAGAAGAAAAACATTGAATTTTCTCGTAATTAAGACAAAGTTGGCGAAGTGTAGCAATAGAAGTGACGCCAGTAACACAAGATGATAAAACAGTAGCATAACAGGGCCTTATATTATGTAATAAGACATCTAACTTTTCTTGTTCCGACATAGGCTTCGAAAGTCGTGAAAAAAGTTGCGACATTATCGCTAAATAAATTACAATATTTTCAGAATCACCCTGTGTTCTACTACGTATTTCAGATACTAAACGGTAATCGTAATCTTTCTGACAAAAATCCTCAATTAACTGTTTTATCAACTCATCCCAATCATGAACTGATTCACGCACACTACGGTACCAATGCAATGCATTTCCTACAAAAATTTCCGAAGCATACATTAATAATTTTTTAGAGGGTATGTTCCTAACCGTTTGATACTCCTTCATTCTCTGTACGAACGCGTGAACACAACTCCCACCGTCGTATTTTAATTTAATTAACTCGCTTAGCTGCGTACGGTCGCAGCAAACCGATACAATAGGCGTGCCATCGAGTAAAGAAGATGACTGTGCACAGTTAGTGTGCTCAGATGCGGTATTCGTAGTAGGATTAGAAGTTTGTAACTCTAAAAATTTTTTGGACACTGCATTAAATTCTTTAGTTATAGAATTTAATTTCTTTAAAAGTAAAGTATCTGAATTATCTACTCTTTTCAGACGATGGTAAATATGATTGTGCAAAGCTCTGAGACGTTCGTATTGATTGGCATCATATTTTTCGACCAATATATTTACTCGAGAAGTGAATTCAGTCACTGAGATAAGAACACCTTCGCAATCTACGGAAGCATCAATGCCAGATTCAATAATCTCTTCATTAGGTATTAACGGAGTAAGTTTATTAATTTGTTTGCGCAACCCTAAAACAGTCATGGCCGGTTCCTCGCCCCTAATAAGGACCTCATAAGTCAATTCATGTTTGTTAAGCATAAAATATTTAATTGGGTGAGTTCCCATTATGAATTTAAGTAAGATGTATAAATATTACTACGAGAAAAAAATAGCGCATCCAATACAAGAATAACGAATATAAATTTATAAAATACTAGTGAAGGTAGGTACAAGTTTTAACAAACAAATAATCTAAACTAACGATGCAGATGATACAATATGATGAAAAATGAGTGATTATAGTGCTTTAAATTCTGTTCTTTACATAAATTAAATATATAAATCTACGATTTGGTGATAAGTACGAAGCAATATATGAATGCGTAAAAATGATTGATAGATAACGTGCAAAATCAACAAAATGCAATTCAATTGCGAACTGTTACGTATCCTACTTACAATTTAAATTTACCAATATTTAGATCTAGTGAGTGACTACTTAGGTAGTAACAAAAATATACGTAACGGTTAACAAATTAATCAATTAACAAAATGTATTAAAATGAAAACGTACCAGTTCGCTGACTCGTAGGCACCTCCTCGTTCACAAAATGTACCGCTAGACCAAGTGCTACTAGACTAAACACCAAACTTGATTTGGAAACAAGACTATCCACGTTAAATGGGCGCCACTGTGGCAGTAGGCTTAGTTAGCCACAGAAGTTAAGTATTAGATGTGAGTCAATGAAACCACTATTATAATTAAATAATTTAATCCTATTTCCGCCTACAAGTTTGGTTGGAAAGAGAATAGGGGAAACTGGCCTGACGAGATGCTCGGTAGACTTCGAGATGTAAGGTCTGCAGCCTTCTACTGCAGCGGTTTCGAGAATATTCTCAGCTGGCTGACCTCTGGCAGCCGACACTCCTTCTCTTCTTCAGACACGAAGATAGGTAGAAAAGTAGGTGAAAGGTGATCCCCAGCGGGATCAAGAACACTTAAGTATTTTAAGTTCGACTTCAACTAGCCGTTACAATAATTTTTAAATATTGAGTGTGAATCACAGGACACAGTTTTTGCTTGCGAACGCAGAGAGGGTTGCGACGTAAAGTGACGTTGCAAAATCGACGCACCGTCAGTCGCCACCGCTCGTTTACGTTCGGTCGCACTCAGCGATACGCTTTAGGGATGCGCAGACGCGGAGATAAGTAATTCAAAACCCGTAACAATAAATATAATAATTTAGGGTTCCGTATTATATTTCTTAGTTATGATTTATTTTATTTCTTTTATATATTTAGTTGTAAGTTAGGTACTATGTGTGATAGTAATAATAATTTTAGTATGTACCTATCAATGTAGTTAAGTTCACTTCTCCAGTATTCTATCTTATTATTAGTTCGTAAGTTGTATCCTAGCATACAACGTTACAGTATCAAAATGATCTCTCTGTGCGGTTTCAAAGGAGCTTTCTTTCTATCGCGGACGCTCAGGCTGTGGTTTTCCCAAGGGAGTACAGCATAGGGTTCTTCAAGAAGGGTGTAAAGAGCTTTTCGAGGGGCAGTTACTAGAAGTTGAACAGTTATGTGCTTTACGAAAAAAAAAACAATTTGTTTTTAATTTACATAACTCACTATGCAAATAACATATAATTTGATAAAACTAATCACGTAATAAATAATCAATATCCCAATGTCATCTACTGAATTAGTGGAGATTACCTTTATCTTTAATCCATGCTAAGGGCAAACCAATGTGACTCTATTATTTATCATATCCTTCATTAGAAGATAACTAAGGTTTTAATGATTGATATTTGGTTCTTGTATCTAAACATAACTGTAAGACAGGAACCCATAAACCGTTAACACCCTGCAAAAATCTTGAACCCTTCTTGAAGAACCTCATGCTGTACTCCCTTGGGAAAGCTACAATGGTGAGCTCATTTCACAGCCGCAGGCTCTGCAATGGTCGGCAATGCAGGCATGTAAGTGGTGCTAGTGTCCAAAAGCGCCGGTAGCTGCATACATTATAGACCGCCAGCCTGCTTATCAGCATTTTTTTTTTTTTTTTTTTTTTCATTTAAACATGAATCTGACCTGATTTTCCATTCGAAGTTGGCTTGCTGTGTGACTGCTTGCCAGTGGGGAGTCTGACAGCCTGGAGAATCTGCTCAGAAGTTCATGCTCCATGTTCCGTGATTTTGGAGGATCGGAAATGTTCCCATCCGTCACGTCGGGGTCACCACTATGGAGGTGCAATGTGAAATACACCTCCATTTAAAAGGGTAGATCTTCTGCCAGGCTGGGTCATCGTGCCTGGGGACCGCGGTCCAACTGTATATGTTGTATATGTTGTATTGTTGGACAGTTGTATATATGCAGATTCTTGAGAAAACTTCGTAAGCGCGATGCAGGATAATGTGGCGCCACACCATCTATCTTTCCGTGTGTAAACTATTTTCGTTTTACTGATAGATCGCTGATAGATGTCCTTCTTTGGCTTTTGGCTGAAATTTCGAATATTCATGAT
This sequence comes from Achlya flavicornis, assembly GCA_947623365.1. Lineage (NCBI taxonomy): Eukaryota > Metazoa > Arthropoda > Insecta > Lepidoptera > Drepanidae > Achlya > Achlya flavicornis. The sequence continues at coordinate 7,930,921 of OX392490.1, forward strand.
TTTTTTAATGAAGTAGGTTGTGTTTGTCTTATTACCTCAGCATTGTATGAATACTGTGGTGGGGCCAAAGGTGGTAAACACAGAAAACCTAGAAGAGACCTGGCTCTATGTGCTAGTGCCGGAATAGACTAGTATTTGCTTAACGATAGAATTTCAACGGGTACAAAGACCTTACCATCACTGCGTAAACCGTGAATCTCTTTGTCTTCAAAGACTTAATTGATATCATAAAATATGCAATGATTGAAGCTTGTACACACGGCTACAGATCAAGCTATACATTTCCAGTATAAGCTGATCTTGCATTGTATAGGATTTCCGTACAATGGGAGGTCAGCTTATTCTAGAAATGTATAGCTTGATCGGTAGCCGTGTGTACCTTGTGCTAAAAAGCTATCGTCAAGCGCCCCTGTATTTCCTCCACTGAAAGCCAGATCTTTTCATTTGTCTTTACTTCCTTAGGGGAATATCTATTTGATTCCTAAACCGTAGCTAATTCTTTAATTACTTTGAACATTTCCAAGAAAAATAATTAATACGAATGTAAAGATTGTTAATCGTGATCAAGGCGTTTATTATCAATTGATTTCAGATTGTCAGCGCTAATCATGTAATAACAGTATTGGGGGGTCCACGTTTGGTTCCCCATTTCTCTGTGAACGCGGTCTCAATCACTGTCGCTACCGTAATGGGCCGCGCGCATGCGTGACGTGCAATAGCAACTCAGTTTTGCGTCGCCAGTGCGCGAGGGCAGACGTCTCGCGTCTTAATACCGTTTCACGATTACACATTTACGACGGTGTTATATAAAACTCGCATTTTTGTCTTAGGCTAGATTCACTGAAGTGTTTATTCGAATTATTATTACATACTTAATTTAACTTGTAACATTCCGAGTAACATCAGCTATTTCGTACGGGTCAGTTTCTGGTAAGATAATCGGATGTTCGAAAATAAATTTACATAGGAAGACGAATTGTGCATTTTTGAAATTTAAGTTTTGCATTTCAATTTAATAGTTTAATCAATTTCACTTTCGATCTGCCAAGTAAGGTATACTTTGAACTAGAGTATCGAGGACTATTGTTACAAACGATATTGCTGTCAATTTACCTGTTCAGTGCATGCTGAAATCCGATCCTAAACCTGAACGGTAGCCTCGTAATCATACTATGCGATCAATAAATTAGTTTCGATCTGATTGCTTTCATTTTCTTCATTCATCAATACATTTAATGCAGTTTTTCCGGTCCCATTATCTACGTATCCAATGTATTTTGTACATTGAACTGTTCCAATTACTGTCACTATGTATGTATGTATGTCGCACCAAGATACCCGTTGCCTTGTATATGCTTCCGAAGAATTTTCGCTTTCCTGATCACAATATTTATGCGCTGGTTACGTGACGGCACGTGTAGTACGGTATAAGAAATTTAAACATGTCGGCTAAAGCATTGCTGCGAAAATTCAATTTGAACAATAATGATGTCGTAAACGCGTCCCGGTCAATGTGTCCTCACGGTGCATTAGGTGTTTGCCCCTGTAATTTGATTTCAATTCAAGGCATGCAACTCAACTGACGCCGATATGGTCATCTTGCCTTTTGACTTTATAAAGCCTTGGACGCAGTTTTTGTCGGTATACAAAGAATTACCATGTCATTTCGTACAGTAATTTACTACTTATATAGTATTTTATTTTTCACTGGAGTTCAATTTACTAGAATTATTATGCAATTTACTGAGTTCATGTCGTGATTGCTTAAATAAATCATAGTTATCTTCAAAAATAAGCACATAACCAAAACTAATCTCTGTATAAGCGAATGTGGCTGGGCCAACTGTTGACAATTGCGTTAAATTTATAATTATTCTACCTAATTTGCTTACAATAAAAATCCGGTTGATTCATTTGATTGCTGTCAGATTTGTAATTAGACTGCTAACGAAAAGTTAGCTTGCTACTAATTGAATTATCAGTTCAAAATCGTCAGGAATAACCCAAAAGATTGAAATAAATCATTTATATCGGACCAATGGTGTTCAAATATAAGTAACTGAAAAAAACAGCAGACTTGGCACCTAGCGTTTCCTAACACCTCTCAGTTTGTGCGACGTATTTATCATGTGACATCAAATCGTAGTATAAACCAGTGGTAGTTCCGTTTTGTTAAACCTGTATTTTTATTACTTACTTAGGTTACCTTGTGTATTAATTACCCTTATTTTCCTATACTTTGAAATCTCATTTATGGCATTTATTAGTTCCGTAATTATTTGATAACTTTTATTTATATCTGAATGATTATCAAGATCACTAAAATCCTCTAATATTTACCCTAAATTATTATTTATTACGTAAATATTCTGTCACTGCAAACTATTTTCATTTTCCTCGAAGTTATTTGTAGCGACACTTTTACAAAGTATGTTCTATTTGTATCCTCTTATGTAATTCTATTATGACTGCGAAAAGATTCATTATTGTTGTCCAGTTTACATTTGAGATTTGCGATCACGCCATATTAAAAAAAAGTTGCTCTATTATCACCTCTGATTTCACGCGTGGTAGTCACGCGATGGTTATGTTTAAAAATATTCATGTATCTGTTGACTTTTGATCTTTTGGTAATTTCTTGCCACAAGTTATCGCGGACACACCTCTGACAGCTGACACCTTCTCCTTTATTACCCTGAACTCAGATTTCAAGATCCGAAAGGTCCATAAAGATAGGTCGTGCTACTACTAATTTCCAGGTTTACATGCTTTGTTTAAACTAGTATTTTAAATTCACTTTCTGTGTATTGTTATACAACTCTTTGTCATTTAAAATTAACGTTCCACTTACGTCCCAAACAAAGTTTTCCATCATCATTTCGCTCACGCGTGAACCTTTGTCCCGTCCACTGGTTATTAGTTTATCGATTACCAATTAGGTCGTAATAATTATTGTTTTCATATTGATATCAAACTGAGTTAGTGCCTACGTTATCTATCACGCTGGTGCTACCACTTGGAGCAGATGTTGCGTCGAACAGGTCATGCGAGTGCTCGCCGCGTTCGGTCGTGCTCGTCGACCGCCACGGCGCTCATTATCTTTTCGTCTTCCGAGGAAGCAGTACGTCTCTATAACCGGTATTTTATAGAGACGAGTCTAATTATTTTACAGAGTCTCATTTAAATATTGCTGATTAGTTGAAATCTCGATAATTTGTGCCTACTAATCTTTCGTTAAAAACGAATTATAATTTTACAAAGTGACGATTCCTAGCAAAATTTTTGGAAAAAGTGAAACGTGGAACTGGACGCATGGTGATGTAGTGACTGTCGGTGGCGGTGATAACTTCACGACGATGGACACGATGATCAGCGTATGGACGGTGATGGAGCACGTGAGGGTGGCCAGCGGAGCCGCCGAGCTGGCCATCTTCACCGCCATCCTCTACTGGTTCTTTACGTCGAGGTGCGTTTGCATTATATTAATATTTAATTACTGTTGCTTATATACTCTTACCTCTCTCCTCTGCATTTTTTTTTATTGTGTCTGTTAATTATTTATGTATGTTACAATATCGCCGCTCTAACATTAAAGCATATGTAGAGGGATGACTGAATTTATATAAGTAATAGTAGTTTTAACGACACAATATTTCTTCTGAATATTTTAATTCATATTATTATTACTTCTTAGTATAGTCTATTCCACGGAAGCGCAGTTCAGAGTGATCAAACTTTTGTCGCGTCTTGTCTGTCTAAATAAGTTGAAAGGTCTTGGGTTAATACAAGTTTAACAATTCAGAAATGACATAATACATAATGATCATGGTGATCATTAATGATACACCTATAAGCATTATTATATATTCTGTACTATAAGTAAGTTAGATGTTAATAGGATACCACAGGGGAGCTATTATAGTCGCAGAATAATTAATAGTACAAGTATCATAGTGGAGCTATCTGTAATAAGAAGTAATTTATCGATGACATAGTTGCCGGCTTTATATAATTTGTTCTAAAACGGTATTCTATGTATACCATTAATCAGTATCAGTTGCTCAGTAACACCCCACGTTTACCGTGGTATCACCAAAAGAAGAGATCCAATAGAATTTGAATCTTCTATCTTCTATATATATAAAAATGAATTGCTGTTCGTTAGTCTCGCTAAAACTCGAGAATGGCTGGACCGATTTGGCTAATTTTGGGTTTGAACTATTCGCGGAAGTCCGGGGAAGGTTTAAATGAAGGGTAGGGTAGGGTATTACGCGAACGAAGTCGCGCCGGGCAGCTAGTTATTAAATAAATATTAGCTAGATCGGATTGTGTAATGATTTTCATAAAAAATATATTTTTGCCAGTAAAATTATACCTATATTTAAATTTTTCCTAACTTAAGAAATAGTTTATGATCTCATTTCGGCCGACTTATTAGTATTTAAATAAATATTTATATCAGGAGTTCTTAAAAATCCCTATTTAAAATACTGTTTTTCTATCTTTACTTACTTTTTGTTCAAAGCCGGCCATGATTTTACATCTAAATTCAATGATTCTTAATGTAACCTAGATTAGAAACATTTTTGTACATGAACGAACATGTATGTTTATTTTGAGACTGGAAATGTCGAATTCGACATCAATGTTAATGTCGCGAGTATTTTACCCGAGGTGTAAAAAATAATTTATTTTTATTTACACCATAATACAATTTTATAACTGAATTTTCAATCGACCACCTACCTATAATTTATGATCCCATTAACGAAGTAATACGTAGTGTCCTAAAACCAAATGATAATAATAGAAGACAAACCGTTTGTATAACATTTTTATTAATACTTTTGAACATCTATTGTTATTATATTACTAGTTTACCTACATTATATTATATTAGAAACTAATATGCACCAGCGGTTTAACCCGCTTTTCTGGGATAAAAATACTGCGCTGCGTGCCAAATTTAGGAGATATAGGAACCGATCCAATAAAATCATGGACCGACAATTAGGAACTATGACAGAAGGCTGACAATTAGGCAGGATCCACTTCGTATGTGGCTACCGAAGCCTACGGATATTAGCAATGCCAGGGGATTGCCAATGTATTGCCAACCTTTTTTTACAATGCCAAACGAACTGGCTCGCAAGTGCAACTGTCGAAACACACCGGAATAGCTTGATGATAGATTTTCAATTTCAGGATGGTATAGTCAGTTAGGTGGGTACTACAAAGTAGGTACCTACCTAAGTATGTGTAATATTTTTCGACGATGTTGGTAAACAAGCGTGCGGCGCGCCCGATGGTAAGCGGACGCTTGCGAACTCACTAAGCATCACTCACGTGTCACCGACGTTTCGACCCTCCCAATGAGCTCTAGCGACCTAACTCAAGCGCAGGAACACAAGATAAAGTTATCTGGCTGCGGTATTCTGTAAGGTGGAAAATACTTCTCCAGTCGAGCTGCTCTTTGAGGTAATAAACGCTACGCTCTACCTCTCTTAAATGGTTTTCTCACATTGTTTCCCTTCACCGAAAGCTCAAGCCCTCAAACTCATCATGGGATTTGAACCCAGGACCTTCCTTACGGCATTCGATGTCGCTAATACTGAACTATCATTGCATCGCTTAAAAATGAAGTGCGTTAAGTTCTCTTATTGAATCATCTATCATCTATATACATAATCATCTTTTTAAAGAAAGTTATAATTATATATTTGTCCAGATGTAGTCTACAGCGAGTAATAAGTACCTACACGTATTGTGTGGTATATGAACAAACGTTGCACCGAGGAAAATTATAATTATTCGGTTTTATTAAAATTTGAGAGAGGTAGAGCGTAGCGTTTATTCGCTCAAAGAGCAGCTCGACTGGGGAAGTACCTCCACCTTACAGAATACCGCAGCCAAATAACTTTATGTTGTATAATGTTGTGTTCCTGCGCGTGAATAAGGTCGCCAGAGCTCATAGGGGAGGGGGGAAAGGTCGGTAACGCGTGAGCGATGCTTCGTGTGTTGCAAGCGTCCATATGGCTACGGTAACCGCTTACCATCAGGCGGGCTGTATGCTTGTTTACCGACTTAGTCGTATAAAAAAAAAAAAGATTATCCCATCCTTAAACTTGTACTTCTTCGTTTTCTGTTTTCTTCATTACTGAAGGTCGTGCCCATCATGAAATGCCTTTACCGAGGTGTTCATCTGCTTGCTTATTCATGCTTCACCAAAATTAATAATAAGCAGACAATGGTGCCGATTCTGTTGTAAATCGCACTAATCTAATTTTAATCACATCACATCTCTTTCTAACAAAGATTATTGAAGAAGGATAGAACATATTTACATCCTTTTCTTATGTTCTTTGTTAGAAAGAGATATTGTGTGACTAAATCAGCACCATTATGTAGGTACATATATTTGTTCTACCATGCAAGTTTCCTAACGAAGCGAATCAAGGATACATGTCGTCACTTCATTTTTTGTCTCGGAAAAAAATAATACAAACACTTATAAAAACCCAATCTAATTTAGAACTTGAGACCTTGGCAAATGTAATGTTTACTAAAGGACAATGATCTGAACCCTTTTGTCAGAGATCAAAAACCTGAGAAACGATTGGAACATTCTTTGATGTTCAATTAAGTTCCTATTGTATGATTCCATTAAAACCTATAGAACAATCGCTAATGTAGGTCTAATGTAAACTGGATGGAAAGTAAGATCTAACACTTTCTTTCATTTCTGCCACATTGTTGTTCTTCAGAAGTGTATCGTGCTATTTTTATATGTCATCTGTAGTGCATCATAAAGAAATTATAAAAATAAATTATCTGTTATAGATTGCAAACTAACTTATGAAGTTGCCGTTGTAAGGGAAAATTAATCCGAGTTTAACAAAAAAATATCCGCGTTTTATTATATTTAGTACCTGGGTAAAAAATTTTCGCCCACATAGCAAATTTCATGGAAATCGTTTTCGAGATCTAAAAAAATTTTATATAAAAATATTGCTCCTTTAAAAGTATCGGATGGATACTATTTTAAGGGCAGTTAGCTGAAATAAAAAGTCTCCTGCAGGGGTATCGACGAAGTCTTCCAAAGCGATCTTCACTGCTGCTTCTGTATTGGAGTTTTTATTCGGCAAAAAGGTTATCTGACCTTCGAAATTACATTCGAACACTTAACAAATCAATATGTTTTAAAATTCTGTTGAATTTCCCCATATACTACGGCAATTTCATTGGCAAAGACCTAATCTTGAATTCTTGACCTAATGTAATGCGTTAAGCGCGTTGAGCTATGTTCTCCAACCGCTCGTCTTATGTCAACATTGCATAATCATACGTAAGGTGAACGGGGCAAGGTTGAAACTGCTAAACATCGTATTGCCCGTGACTTATAGTATTTTATACCAGATAAATCGTTGTAAATAGTGTGATTTTCATAGATTAGTATAAAGGTACTTTTATTGGAAAAACAGACAAAAAACCTCAGTCTAGTTTCAAACGAAACTAAGATGACGCAAAGACAAAGGTGAGCCCGCTTAACTTTTTGTCTCAAACTCAACTACATATTTGTTTTTAACAATAACAACAATCTGGTATAGGTATCAAACATATGATACCTATTATACTCTTAAATTAATTCAAGATTTCTAATGACCAAATAATGAGACGACTCACATTTAAGTTTTAATCAAGAGCGCTTTTGAAAAGACGCTTCAAAGTTTTCGGTCGTTAGATGTTTAAAATAAACAGAACTAAAAGATCTAAACTATCACCTTCTCGTAAAAGAAAGTAAATGGAGTAAAAACTGCAATGACTCCAGGATACCTATCCAAACACAATATGATACGCAATCCGGTGATTGCACGTTAAATGTGATACTCCCAAGTCCAATACGTTTATCAGTGGGGTGGGGAACATAATGAACTGCCCAGTTAATGACATGTTCAATTAATATATTTGTGCAATGTGTCATGTTATTACTGTAATTTCATTGATTTACCATTAATGAGGCTAATTATATCAATCACATAAATGATTTAATTTTATCTAATTAATTTAGTTTAGTTTAACGAAACCAATCTACAATGTATACCTTAGTAACCTTGTGGTTTAACAGTGTTATAATGCCATTGTTTCTTTACTATTTAGATTTATTTATTGCACCTGGATCATAAAATTAGAGAACCTGAACCGCGGTAGTTTTATCTGGCACCACTGCCAAGGAATAATAACTATTATTTCGTAAAGAAGGGCACTTACACCCCTCCACTAATTTATGGTCGCCCGCATCGTATACTTTGCAATGGCGGCGTGACAGTACTCAGTTCGCTTGTATGAATTACCAGTGCTCCCATTTGTTTTTTAATCATTGGACTTTCGTTACCTAATTATTCATTTTCAATTGTTGCAGCCGTGTTGCCGACATGCTGGAGGTAGTCGGCGAGAGAGTCGGCGGGTGGTGTGGCCGAGACACGAGCAGTTCTCTGCGACAAGCAGTGCGCGCGCGCCGCCGCCATGCCGACATGTACACCAAAATCGACACTGAGATTTCGGTTAGTATCTTGCTTGCTTTATTTCTCAATTGGCAAAATTATTGCAGGTTTAACCCCAATGTTTATTTGTGTCTTATCTTCCCAACCATTTGATACGTTTATCTACGTCTTTAGTTCATAATTTATGATGATTATCTGGATTTGACAACGGAATGCCAAATTAAGGTCCACTTACGTCAACCTAACCCAGGTAGGTCATCTTAATTATCTCTAGAATTAGTTGCTTAGGTACCTGGGGTAACCTACCGCCTTACTGCTATAGCTTCTTCTACAATTTTATTTTAATTTTTCCTTGTCGTTTGGGTAGATAAAATTGTTAACGATGTATCATTATGGCTTGGTAGGTGAATAGCTTCTTATTTTGGAAGGCATGCAATTAGCAATAATTATTGTGACTCCTATAAATCGGTCACGGCCGCGCAGACATTTTGAATCGTAAATTATGTATTTTGTTGATGTAAAATTACATCTTTCACCTTGCTGAATGAAGCTCGTATCAATGACATAATCAACTCTTTATTATGATTTCGTAAGTGACTTCAAAAGGCTGTATGCGTTTTTGTTACAGTTCCTTACTTAAAATATCAGCTTTCTTGTAAGTTCATCCCAAACTATCTTACCTGTGGGGAGACTGCCAGTAGGAGTAGAATTGTTATCAAAATTAAAGCCGCAATTAATTAAAATAAAAAATAGAGTCATGAAAACTGTGTTGCTAAAGCATACCCATTATATAAATTATGTAAAACGATAATCTTTTGTAATTGAGAACATCTGTTTCATTGCCAGATTAATTGCAACACTTGTTGTACTCAACAGGTTTTGCAATTCTTCCCATTATTTAAACACGCGATGTAACAATTTACCCGACAATTATATTTCAATTTCACCAATATGTTAAATCCTATTAAAATTATTTCAGTGCCGGTACGCATTGTGAATGTTTTTCCAGACGAGTTTATTTTTAAAATTAATGCTTATTCTGAATGGTCTCTAAATTTCTCTCATGTGTACGAAAATTCTGATGAAGATGTATAAATAGAAAACACATTCAACCAAACTGTAGTATCTGTGAGACTTGGAGATCATACGTCGCTAAAGTAAAAGATATATCCAGCTGGGCTACCGCGTACGAAAATATTAAAGAGCTACAATGAATTTGGTTATTAGGTATATATTTGAGAAATATCGAAACGAGTTAGGGAAGTCATCCATTGATTCGTCCGAGGCGCCCCGTTTGAGGTCTAAACATTTTAGAATTTAAGATAATGGGAGCATGAATCAAAGGAGCTCGATGATCTCTACATTCTCAGAATCTCAATGCCAAGTATAATAAGCACGAGTGCATCAGTACATACAGTATCGTTATATATGTAATAGATCAAATTGCACGTGATTGTGTTTAAGATTATAATAATCATAACAAATTCGTAATTGTAACAGTGCTATCGCACTGGAACACGTGTCGTGACGATCGCGGCGCAGCATGGTGAACCACGCGACCGGCTATCACCAGCTGGCCGAGCCAAGCCGCGCCTTGTATTTTCACAAACTTACACGTAAAGTTAATTAATCGTCAGCTGCGTGTCGCAACGATACGCAGCCATGTGTGAATGGTCTTCATTGGTCACTGTGAGAAAGGCATAATTGATAGTGCCTCATTCATAAACTTTCGTTTTCATATGTTTTGGTTTGAAACCCTGCTATTGATAGGACTACTAAGAATTTTCTGTATATTGGTAGCCTAATTAATACGGTTTTCAGAGTCTGCTGATAAAGTCTTATGCTCTTATTCATAAAAGGCTATTTACCTCATAAACTAATTCACATAAATAATGTCACACTGTTTGACAATGACAGTAAAATGACGATATTTACGTAACCATTATTCAGTATATTAGTTAAATATCGTTTTATGAGTAAGGCCACAAATTTTATATAATAATAATTTTAATACTATCGTTTTTAGAATCATAAGTATGTGTCCCAAAGAAGATAGTTTTCCCAATCAGTTTTATAATCTAGATCATTAGAAAATATCGCTAACAATCTCCACGCCTTTTACTCTCTCAAATCTAAATCTCACTGATACTAGTATATTAAATAGAAAACCAATCCTTCCATAACTGTTATCAATGTTTTTTTGTTGTCTAGACTAGAACGACATCGCTGTACAGAGTGAAAGAGGGCCCAGTTGTGCCGGCGCCGCAACCCCAAACCAGACCGCCAGCGGGACTGGCCTGTGCGAGGTGTGCTCCAGTATCTAGGGTATGTTTATTATAAATCTTCACTCTTCTATTTCAGACGCAAATTTCAACGTATAAACAGCTGAATAACGCATGGATCTGTTGAATTGTTCAGCCGTGAAAGTGGAGCGAGCGTGGTCTCACTTTCGTAGTTGTAAAAAGTAATCGTTTGTACAATAGTCTGGTAATGAGGGAATTTTCCGGTCGGGAATTTGGACGGCGAGGCCATCCTCCAGTTTTCGTACGTTAGTAATTCTAATGATCAGCGTAGCAACAAGGAAGTACAAAGGTCAATAGTGTATCCCTAGAGTACCCCTCAATGTATCTACAGTTACTTCGCCGACGTTTTTATCAAACATTAAATTATGGCATGCCAAGTATGGATGGAAAATTTAAAGAATAGTCTTTTCAGAGTCTATGTGTCTTGTATGGCAAATTAATGTCTTTTGAATAACAATAATGTGATATTCATTGAAGAAAAGAAATATGTTTGATATCAAACCCCTTTGTGTTATTGTATCAAATGGTACAATAATGCAATTTTGTACTTTGTACTGTATACTATGTAAACCATTATTAGTAACATGATCAGTTTTCGAATACTGAATCTTTCAAGGATTCCTTTGTTCGATAATATAAGTCACAATTTTTAATTATCTATGCATACTTAGGTCGTGGACCTCGTCCTTTATACATGCTCCAGTTGTGTGCCAACCGCGAGTATTGTTCGAAGAAAGAAAAACAAAAGCCTTTATATTACAATACCGACCGACACTGTCACTATCATTTGATGATACTGCGCAGTTCAAAGTCAAAAGTGTTACTTTTTCTGTGTTATCATGAGTAGCATGTGTAACGCGTGGCCTCCTTTGTTGTTCTCCTTGGTTTGAATTAGATACCTTCCGTATTTATTTTATTTTAACTCTTTGTGTCCATTTAAGCATGAAGTTTCGAGTGGTTAAATTAGGCAATCCTTTGTATTAGGAGATATTACATTATCATTTATTTTAACTATCAACCAAAATTGGGTCATTGGAAAGATTACATTAATGATAAGATTGGTGTGTTAATTTTATCCAAATTTTATCATTTCTTCAAGCCATCAATTTCGAGTTCAGTAATTAATTTCTAGAAAAACAGCATTTCCGTTGTGTTCTTAAATAATATACCTTAATAATCTGTCATTTCATATAAGAAGTCTAGAATTTGGTCAAATCTATATTATTAATGTGCTGAATCACATTAATCCCATTCGAATTGAAGGTTATCTACAGACGACTAAACCTTGACTTGACATGTTCTAAACTAATGTACAGTTTTGCGCATAATTTTAAAGAACGGAAAAGATTTGACGCTTAATTTATTTACATATTTGAATATAAATATAACTACATCACTATCGAATGCTTAATTAATTAGGAACTAGAGGAATCAATAAGATACTGCAATTGACTTGATATATTGCGTGCACTGTCTTGTAACTATTATACATTTTTAAACTCTTTCGATTAACGTAAATATTAACTGTGCCAATGCTTAGTTGTTTTAGCTTATTTTTGGCTTTGAAACTTGTCATTCGTGTGTTTTAATTTTTATATTCTTGATCAGTTAAATTAATTCAGCTTTCTAATGCTCACGCTATATGATTTAGAGTGGAGGTTTTTTATCTCAGATAGATAAATAAATAAAAATTGTTTCTATTTGTAAATTCTGTTCATATGTGAATATAGTTTCGGTTATAAAGCCAAGAATGAACTTGAAACCTTATTATATTTAAATACAATATTTATTATTGTTTCAAAATTATAAAGAGCTTACGTTTGCTGATCATTAAAACTATTAAGAAACTAGCTGCCCGGCGCGACTCCGTTCGCGTAATACCCTACTCTACATTTAAACCTTCCCCGGACTTCCACGAATATTTCAAACCCAAAATTAGCCAAATCGGTCCAGCCGTTCTCGAGTTTTAGCGACTAACGAACAGCAATTCATTTTTATGTATATAGAAGATAGAAGATATGATGTTGTTGAATGTTGATGTTGCTATTTTCGTTTTCTGATCTACCGAGACTGTACTTTAGTCTTTAATATTAAATAGCTCTTATGATATTAGTTTAATTATAAAATGAGTTAATTCCTTTGTAAATGTTCTGTATGTAATCATTAATTTATTTGCATTCTTGACCGGTTCCTAAACACCTTTATTTTATCGCGACTTCTCTCGCGCACAAAGTCCTTTGTTTTAACACAGGCTCGATTGTTTTTGAAAATTGTCTTGTAAATTAACTCCATTGTGAGAACGGATGTTCTCTTTATTTACATTATCGGTACATCTTAATGAAAGTAATACACTTACAATATGAATAACTTGACGATTTGTTTAATTATTCATTGTTTTTATACATCGTAAGCACTTAATTTTTCATTCAGTAATACTGTTGTTTGTGATTATTGAGTACTATGATTGTCACTGATATTATTCCTTGAATATGAACTTCCAACCTGCAGACCTCGGGCATTGTTCCTTCCTATTGTGCTATCAAACAGTTCACTGACTTATGACCAACTGAAGTCTACACTATCACAGGAACAGGAAAAGCTATTTTCTTGTTTATGACTTTTTTTTAAATCAGCCAGTGACAAAATTTACTTTTACCTCGACAGAACACACAATCTTGTAAATAGTAAAATCTATTTTCCTTTCTTTGAATTCTATATGCGACAACAATGACAATGCAAAGCTTTAACTGTGAAGTACGTAGTAACTTAACCAGTTTCATTTCAAGGAATCTCAGCTACGCGAGTACACGACTGTTCAAGACCGATTTGTATAGGCACACGGCTATTTTCTTCTCTCTCTAGGTCTTTTGAATTATATCTTCTTGTTTTCGGCCTTTCTCTTGATTCAGATTCTTCTTTTTCTAATATAAGCTAGCTTTAAGGCAATTGTGTCACAAAATACATTACCTTTATTTTATCTGCTCTTATCGTGCTAGCCCCGTAATTGCCTACTGTGTGATGATTGCTTCATACATACCATCAAAATGAGATATTCCACAACTTGGCGATGCAATTTGCGTGTTATGTTTTACGTGTTGCGTTGCCACTAGGAAGATACTCTGCAATCTAGATCACCACTATCTTTTGTAAGTTTTGTGTAACTCGCGCTTTTGTGTTCAGTTCTTTTTCTGGTACATTTATATCTTTATCAATGAGTTTAAGTGTCGGTGTGTTTATTTCATTGTGTTTAGGAAAATCATTTGAGACATTGTTTGTTTATTCAATAAATAAATAAATAGTAATATCTCGTGCATAATATGTGATTTTTGCGAGTTACCAGTGAAACTAAAGAGATTTAGTGGTCAGCGTTTATATCGATCTCCACGGAAACTCGAATAAGTTTATATTATGACAAGCAAAGATAAATGAGTTCATTGACATTGATTTTATGACAATGGATACTTGTTTTGAAACAATTCCTCGCTGTTTTACGATGATAGCTTACTAGATTATTAGTATTTGTATTATCTTTTATCACAATAAATACATTTTATCGCAGACTCAAGTGATCTCTTAATGAAACAGCGTCTTGAGGTCTCCCAATTATCCCTTCTTTACGTAAGCTTTACGGTGGTCCCCTGGTTTTTTTAACTTCAACGATTCCCATGTTTTGATTCTCATATCTATCGTGTCGTATGTTTACTTTAATATATGATTATCTTATGTATTTATCCGTTGCTGCTTCATAGACTTTGGCTTTGGTATTCCACATCAACTTTTCAATATAGCGGTTATTTTCCATCCGCAAATAACACCACAAACTTACGAAACTGTTTACCAAATCGCAAATTATCACATGTTGAATGTGAGACTCAAGAAGTGATGTTTTTTTTTTTTTTTTTTTATACAACTAAGTCGATAAACAAGCATACGGCCCGCCTGATGGTAAGCGGTTACCGTAGCCATATAGACGCTTGCAACACTCGAAAGCATCGCTCACGCGTTATCGACCTATCCCCCCTCCCCTATGAGCTCTGGCAACCTTACTCACGCGCAGGAACACAACTTTACACAACATAAAGTTATTTGGCTGCGGTATTCTGTAAGGTGGAGGTACTTCCCCAGTCGAGCTGCTCTTTGAGCGAATAAACGCTATGCTCTACCTCTCTTAAAATGTTGATGTTGATTATATTGTTAGATTTACGTTATGTTAATATTGTTTTCGACTATTTGAGTGGTACTAATTGTATTTGTGTACTAGATATTATTTAGTATGCATTTTAAATACTTATTTTAGCATATACTAGGTATTGTTAGCTCTTACTCTGATAGGTTTTTTAATTTCTTTACAAAAATGAGTCTCAAATAATCATTCGAAATTTCAGAAAGGCAGCAAAATTAAACATAATGTACATGTATCTTATGCGAGTAAAAAAATCATAAAATTGTACCTGGCCTTACGGTATCCCCGGCCGTGCGCGTGTGCCGCCTAGTAATTATTGTTTGATCCGCACACGCCGCTACTCATGCTAATAAACTATTACCTAGAGAAACTATTCGATCAGGAATTTCCTCGATTTTATGAGGATCTAGAAGTCTCATTTCAAGAAAAATACAGGGTCGATTTATTTTAATTAATGTATTAGAATATTGTAGGTTCCAAGGTTTTAACATTTTCCTGGTATGATTTCCGACGAGGTCGTTATAAGTTAACTTATTTTTTTGAGTAGGTAATTAACTCCATAATTTATGAGATCTTTAAGTGAAGGTTTCCATATTTTGACGCTCCTTAGATTGCAACCATGGGAATATTTGTTAAAACACGTGTTTAAGAAGCGGACAAACCAGTGAATAATTCAACAACCGTTAAGCGAGTTCGCGATTCCTCCCACTTGCGATTGCTAGCCATTTCGTTCGATGACCTTTCGCCAAAGGTCTAACATCAAAATATTCAGCCTTTGATACCCATATAAGACTTGATGACAAATCTGTTCTATTTTAAAGATTATAATAATGATGGCTAAATAAGCGAATGGCTCTGGGGGCCTACCACAAGCTCTTAAAACAAGGTTAAAATAACCTTATTTGTGTTTTGTCTTGTTTTGACGCCGGATGTCAAAGAGGGACAAAAGACAAATAAGGTTATTTTAACCTTGTTTTAAGAGCTTGTGGTAGGCCCCCTGAAGGTCAAACAAACTTAATTATTTCTAATATATTAATAATTAAAATTCAAATCGAAAACGGTAAGCCCTCTAAAATTACATTTAAATATGAATCAATAGGTACAAGAGGCTGATGATACTGTATTCTTGGACATTTAACCTGAAAAGAACATTATATGCAAAATTGGATAGACTGTTTGCCCTGCGGCGGTTAAGGGACCTATAGTCCTGTCCTTGGCATTTAATTGTTTTTACCTGTTTAAAGTGCTTGTTTAATATTTCTACTCTACACCTCAACTAGTAGAAAATCTAGAAGTCCATCTCATTGTACCATATTCTTGGAAATAAATGTATTATTTAACCTGGTACATTCTTCACTCTCGGCCATCTGATCCGAAACTTGTTAGAACAATGAAAACCATATAACTGACAAACTACATACTTATATTAACCTTTAAATTATTGTTTAAATATATCATGCACACACATACTTGTCTTGGGCGGGAATCGAATCCACCACCTGTGAGGTGACAGGTATAGGTTATCTTAACGACCATGCCAATTACCCCTTCAATAATAATAATAATAACAGTATGTAAAAGAATATACACTTATCTCTCTCAAAACGTTCTAGAAAGCTTTGATAGTCATGCACAAGGTTTTAATTTCAATACATTAAAGTTTCCAGTATACCTAATGATAAAACAACGAGCACGACACACAAACTAAAGCAAACAGTATAAACAGGCCAGCAAGGCTACCACGTAACGATAATGAACTTCATTTAATGGTCTTCCTTTTTCTACAATCCTCCTATCCTTATCCTTACTAATATTATAAATGCAAAAGTGATTTTGTTTGTTTGTTACGCCTTCACGCCTCAACTGCTCAACGGATCATCATGAAATTTGGCATGCAGTTAGCCTGTGGTATGGAGAAGGACAGACACTTTTTATCCCGGGAACGCGGGTGAAGCCGCGGGGGACAGCTAGTATAATATTATAAATGCGAAAGTTTGTGAATATGGATGTATGTTTGTTACTCTTTCACGCAAAAACTACTGAACGGATTTGGATGAAATTTGGCACACAGATAGAATATGTTCTGGATTAACACATAGGATACTTTTTATCCCGGGAAAACATACGATCCCTCGGGAATGCGGGTGAAACCGCGCGGGACAGCTAGTTTTTTATGTTTATGGAACTCGTGAGTTAAGAAAAAGTTGAGTTAAGGAAGCCATCCATTGACTCGTCCGGTCACCATTTTGAGGTCTAAATAAACAATTGTTTTGTTACTCGGTTTGTCAATAATCGTTATAAAACATGAACCTGTATTTAAGAGTTTAAAAATGAGTTAAATAGCCTATGCCGTTTAATGCTTACATATGGCTTGCATAATATGCTTACAGCTGTATTAGTAACTATACAGAGGCATCCTAACTAATATTATAAATGCGAAATTTGAGTTTGTTTGTTTGTTACGCCTTCACGCCTCAACTACTCAACGGATCACCATCAAATTTGGCACGCAGATAGCCTATTATATGGAGAAGGACATAGGGAACGCGAGTGAAACCGCGGGGGACAGCTAGTAAATTATATGTAAAGTTAAACCATTGGCTAAACAACACAGACGATTGAAAAAGAGGTTTAAATAGCTATAGGAACTACAAAGTTACTGAAATGCTGCTGACGATGAAAGAAGTTGCTTTTCTGGTCTCCACTTTTTCCATCATATCGATTTTGTAGTAATTTGGTGAGACCCAACCTAAAATATTGGATATATAACAGGAATATAAGATGATGATGTACCTATGTAGTTTCTAGCGATGAGTTCCGATGTGTTCCGGCTTATGTATACTACGTGTAATGGAAAGGGCTACGAAAGGGAAAGGGTATACTCACTCTCCGAAAGAGGTGAAAACTACATCAGGTATAGGCTCTATAAAAAGTTTCAGCTCAAAATAAATTACTCAAAAATATATACCAAAACCGTAGGCAGGGCTTTTCAATGCGTGTTCTTTAGATTTTATTTTTTACTAGTAAAACTTTAGTTGCTTATATCTTCAAAACGTGACACTTTACGAGGTTTTGTCACAGAATATTTCTTGCTTGTATTGATGTCAGTTATCGATTTTAATGTAAATAATCTGTGGACGCCATTTTGAAATAAAATTAAAATAGCGGAATGATAGTAATGCCAGGCTCCATACTAAAATCTTCCAACCCCTTTTTGCTTCCAAGTTTATTGAACTAATCATAACCAACGTGTCACCGCTCAATGAGGGTCATTATCTTTTCACGTCACTTGATAATCTTTCTTCTTCTATATAAAAATAAGTCGGGTTTTCCTTCCTGACGCTATAACTCCGGAACGCACGAACCGATTTCCACGGTTTTGCATTCGTTGGAAAGGTCTCGGGCTCCGTGAGGTTTATAGCAAAAAAAAAACAGGTAGGGTAGGGTAGGGTAGGGTAGCACCATAGGGTAGGGTAGCACCACGCGAACGAAGTCGCGCCGGGCAGCTAGTATTATTATATAATTTTCGCTATCGCGATCTGTGCTTCATAGTAGCAAAGCAGTCGTTTGATTTTATGGACCCCCTTTCCGTTTCATGTTGTATATATTAGTATATGTATATTATTATTGACGGGCCAGTTGGCGCAGTTGGTTAAGACTCAGGTAAAGATTCCACCTATTGCGCCGCAGATCGTGGGTTCGATTCCCGCACAGGACATGCATTTGTGTGCATGAACATGTCTGTATGTCCTGAGTCTGGGTGTAATTATGTATATTAAGTATGTATTTACAAACTAAAAGTAGTATATGTATTATATCAGTTATCTGGTTTCCATAGTACAAGCTCTGCTTAGTTTGGGATCAGATGACCGTGTGTGAGGATTGTCCCAGGATATTATTACTTACCATGGTAAAAATTGTATATTGCCGTATACATTAATTCAATGGCCGTATACGTGTGCTACATTGTATGATATTACCGTCAATGTAGAATGGTTACAAGTTGCAACTGTTATTGAAGTAGTAAAATAACTGTAGCATGTCAGCTTGACTCTTAAACCACGATTAATGTTACGTTTTGCCGATTTCTCTTTTTTGGTTTAGTTGTTATAAATTACTCAATAGAATACAGTGACGTGTCTGTAATTGCATTACCAAAGCGATTCTTACATTCGGCGAATTCGTAATCATTTAATTCTCTTTGATTCAAAAGTCTGCATAAGCTGTTATAAGTCACGTTACATTAATTTTACCTGTTTTTACCCGACTGACCCGGAAGGAGGGTTATGTTTTTCGAGTGTATGTATGTATGTATGTATGTCTATTTCTTTGGCACGCTCTGCAGCCTAAACGGCTTGACGGATTTAAGCATATGAGGTGTCGTTAGATTCGTCTGAACTGTGGGAGTGTCATAGGGTATATTATTTTTATATGGCGTCTACGGATAAGAAAATAGGGGGGTTATTAAAAACAAAAATTTCGTTATTATAACAATATGGGTATCAAATGAAAGCTTGTGAAGAGCCCATTCCATATATGTATATATTGTAATACTTTTGTGCTACCATTTTGACGTAAACTGCAAAAAAACATGTTTAATGCAAGGACAGTAGGTATAGTACCAACTATGAGCGGTTACCGTACGTAATTCACAGAGTTGCGATGGTTGTTAGCGTACCGCTCATTTACTTACTAATACTTACAACTCATTCTGTATAAAACTAAAAAGTCTGAAATAAATTAAATTATTAAAAGAAACAAAAAACCCGACTGCGTAAAACAAAAATTAACTGAAAAGAGTAAAACAAGCTCTTTAATCTATAGATTTTTGAATATAACTTGAATGCTATAAGGTATTGCAGTCGGGGATAAACAAATAGTACAAAAAATATACATACTTAGGTTATTGGTTTGTCCCGACTACAATACCTTATAGCATTCAAGTTATATTCAAAAATCTATAGATTAAAGAGCTTGTTTTACTCTTTTCAGTTAATTTTTGTTTTACGCAGTCGGGTTTTTTGTTTCTTTTAATAATTTAATTTATTAAAATAGTAATAAGAAACTCGTTAATTATACATTCAGCCTTGATAAAATTGTCCGTGGCAATTTCGCGTTTTGCAACTATTTCGCGATAACGTTATCGCTGCTATCTATCAAGTATTTAGAAAACTATACATGTTTTGTTTAGACACTTGATGATAATGTGCGACGTATAAAATTCACACAGATTTTTTAGTAGATAGCATATCTAACTAATTACTTATTTTTAAAACTTTTATATAACACAGTAAGTATACAGTCATCTCTGTGTTATCAATAATATACTATCAAGGTAGTTGAGCATTGAACTAATTATTTCTACGTATAGAGAAGCTATCATAAGCAAAGCTTATGTCACATTTCATTATGTCACTCTTTAGCGCTGAAACAATAATTACGTAGTCCTATCAGAACGCTTTTAGGAGTATTTTTCTTGTGTTTCACGGCGCTTACGCGTTTCGGTCATCGTTCTACAACAACAAGTGTGGCCGGATGGCCTCACTTGGAAGGAACATAGTAGTGATGTGCGGCGTCTTCTCTATACGTAGTAATAATAGCTCAATGGGTATGAGTTATAAAGAAAAAGTTACTTCAGTTGTTATTTTTTTTCGTTCATGAATGTGTTTCATGCACTCTTGCGTCAAAGCGTGAATATGCTTGGCTTATTGATTTCGAAGTGATTGTCTTATTTCTGACAAATCTATACAAGACTAGCTGCCCGGGGCGACTTCGTTCGCGTGGTGGCATTTAATTTCACATATGTATCTCATTAGCATATAGCGTATTATTGCAAATCCTTTTTTGCATGCAGTGGCAACCTGTAAGGAAGGCTCATCACTAAATCCGTTTCAATAAGATATTGTATCCATTTGTAAGTGTTGGTGTTTGTGTTGTTGGTTGTCCATAAATAAATAACTTTCCATTTCAATCAGTTCATCTTGACCTTAACGTACACTTGCGTTTCCCAAAAGTAAACAACACATTTTATTCGCTTCTCGTATCGTATCGTATATAAAACGTTATCTATATCGTTAATGTTGTGCGTCCATAGAATGACGATAGCCGATGTAGACTCGCAAGGGCAGGTCACGGTCAACTAACTAGTCAATATTCCACGTGAGCCCCACCTTGGGATGGACGCACGCATCAGCGTATGAAACTGTGGTTTTCGTTTGGCATTTTATCCTCATTTCGCAATTATCTTAGTTTAAATTGCACAAGGCCAGTATGTGCCTTTGTTGATATTAAGATAATGAATATTCTGGCACATTTTGCACAGCCATTTGATAAGCAGAGCCAGATAACTGATATACTACATATACTATTTTTATATAATATATATAAATGCATAGTTCAATAGATAATTACATCCAGACTCCAGACAGGACATGCAGACATGTTCATGCACACTAATGATTATTTTTCATATTATTCCTTCAATATTTAATAAGGCACTAGCTTTAAAGAATGTACCTTAAGAGTGCGCTGTAATTTTGATGCTGCCAGTTTTTTTTAACTAAACGAGCAGTATGTTTCTTTTTGGTAAAAAAAATAACTTTCCTAAGAACAGTGACACTCATGAGTCATGGTTAGACAATAAAATAAGCATAAAATTACTGTACCCACCTATAACTGAAGTATTCCCAAGAAAGTATAATATAGATTCAAAAGAGAGTAAAGTAGAAGTTATACTGGGTGGAGATTTCGAGACGGCATATTTTCGAAACCTATGTTGGATTAGTCATGCTGAAAAACTTTTACTAATGGACCAACATCGAAATCTCAAAAAAAAAATTGACATGTAAGGTTGACATTTTGTAAGACAAGTAAAAAAAAATTGTTGAATACACTGTTGGTCCCATAGTAAAAGTTGTTCATCATGACTAACCCAACATTGGTTTCAAAAATATGGCATCTCGAAATCTCCACCTGTTATAAAAAAGGGTACTATAATGTTTCTGAGTGTATAGATGATAAGAATGCATTTGAATTAATTGTTCTCCACACTAGCTATTGTTGTATAAAAGTATATTATAATACTTCTAAGTAAGTATCTCTTACTAGATTGAATGAATTGAGTTAATTATGTTCCACAAAAAATTGCCTAGCTTAGTTTATTGCCGGAGGTCTTCGCAGTTGTGTATTACGAACCAGTAGTAGAGTCAACTGTGAACGTTCATAACTGCCTTATTGAGGACCTAAATTGGATAACGTTATGTTTCAAATTCCTGCCTCAGTAATAAATAAATTGGTAACAACTGTAACATGAATAATCTAATAATTTATTGATCTGTTTGTACCATTGATTATAGGTTGATTGCGCTATCATGTCAGGTAACTTTGGTCTAACACTATCTACTTATATTATAATCTTCATTGCCATGCCATTGACGATTTATCAATAAGTATAATCTTTTGACTTATGGCCGATTCCTATAATGTTCCGACCGTTATCGGCATAGTAGAACCTCATATAGCTATCGAAGGTCAAATTAGCTTACATACAGTGATCTAAATGCCCAGTTTGGCAATAAAAAAACCTTGGTAAGCGAAACGATTCATTTTTGTTTATATAAACCGGGCATATATTATATTACTCATGCTTCCCAGGTAGGCTATGATTTAACAGGAGGAATATTAGAGAACTGCTTCAAAAACACACTTTATGCACAAATCTTTAAGTTCAATAGACAACATTGCAGTACGGACGGATATAGGTAGGTTTATATTAAGAGATAAAAAATAATTTCCTATGTGGCATCAATTAAACTAGTAAATTACATTTTGTGAGTTACTTAAAATTGCCATATTTGTTGATGTTATGTTAAACCCAAGGATTATCATGATGACAACCTTTAAATAATATATGTATAGGAAGTTATAAACAACTCACAATTTTACTATTTGCATTTCAATGAAATGTAAATTAGTTAACATGAAGGAACTAACATGCTCTGAATCATATCAAAGGAGAGAAAAATAGCCACATTTAAAGCTTTTCAATATTAGAAACCAAGTTCTAACTTAGTACTTAGTATAGTAAGGGGCACGAGTCGTGAGCACAGATCTGCGCAGTAGTTAATTTTCGGTCTGTTTGGCGGAATGAAGCAGGGGGGAGCGCCGAACTGCTAAGGATTCGTTCTTCAGTCTATGCTCATCGTCTATTGGATTCTTGCGTGTCATTTGGCTACTGTGATTTGGCCAAAAGTGTACATGCGCGAGCTTGTCCCCACTACTGCCTATCTGTGCTCACCATTCGTGCCTCATGCTGTACCTGTATGTATACAGAAGGTGCGTCAGTCAAAGCTTCCCCAAAAATAAAGATGACAAGCAAAACGTTAATATTTTAAGTAGGTAGGTACTATCTGACTGTAAAATTGACAGTTACAAAAGCATCGCTACACATATTACAGTTATGGCCCTAGGTACATCATAGCTTAAACGTATACTTTGCTGTCAATATTCATTCATCGCTCATCGACCGGCTACCTTCTCAAACTGGTCGCTTTATATTCCAAATATAAACACAAAGCGCGGCGCGGCCGCTCGGTGGCGTGACATCGAACCAACCAACCCGCGGGCGGCGCCCGCGCGGCTAGTGCGACGACCTCGTCCATAGTGCGTGAGGTTCTTTAGACTCAATGGTAAACATAATCTATCGATTCATTGATTCTCGATTGAGATATATCCTGTATGACATCTCTGTACTTGATGAATGGTAATCAAAGCGCGTTAAATGCATGGTCGATCAACCAATAACTTTGTAAAGATGAGTCAATATAGATTAACACAACAACAACACCAACACTGAAACTTTCTATAATACGTACCTACCTACCTACTTGGATTTTGTTTCTTCCTTTTATAGAGCTGTGGCCATACCATTCCTTTTGTTACTTAGATAAGATACCATCATCCTACCCTAAATAAATTAGCATCTCAGCACCTCTCAAATTTATTCGAGCTACCATGACATTCCATGTGCCTACCTACTTAAATTGTTTAATTAGATTCTCTATTAATGTGACCGACTAACTCACGGATGTGAAAACCTGAGCAGAAATTTGAATCATCCAACTATTTTAAGACTTCCATAAACGAAATGACAGTATTAAAAACACGATTACGTCATTCGCAAGATCCGCAGTAGATATTAACCGGCGAAGTGCATAATTCGAAAATCTGTTTTCGGGCACAAAGTTACGATAATATAGCTATTGAACTAGTAGGGGTTGGGGACTGGGGGAGATGTAACTCATGCAAAATGGCCACTGTAGTACTTTTGAATTCGTTAACAGTAATGAAAATAGGTACCTGATTATTACTTAGACCTATTCAACGATTCTCCACTTGGAATGTAATTTTTAACCGACTTCAAAAAAAGGAGGAGGTTCTCAATTCGGTTGTATATTTTTTTTTTTTTTTTTATGTTTGTTACCTCATAACTCCGTCATTTATTAACCGATTTGGAAAATTCTTTTTGTATCTGGAAGGGTACACTTCCCGTTTGGTCACATTCTCCCATCAGATCAGGATTTGATAACTTCTTAGTGTACTTTGAAGTCGGTTTAAGTTTTTTTTGTAAAACAGTCTGTTGGACATACTTGGATTTTGTTTCTTCCTTTTATAGAGCTGTGGCCATACCATTCCTTTTGTTACTTAGATAAGATACCATCATCCTACCCTAAATAAATTAGCATCTCAGCACCTCTCAAATTTATTCGAGCTACCATGACATTCCATGTGCCTACCTACTTAAATTGTTTAATTAGATTCTCTATTAATGTGACCGACTAACTCACGGATGTGAAAACCTGAGCAGAAATTTGAATCATCCAACTATTTTAAGACTTCCATAAACGAAATGACAGTATTAAAAACAC
The DNA here is from genome assembly GCA_947623365.1 of Achlya flavicornis. NCBI lineage: Eukaryota > Metazoa > Arthropoda > Insecta > Lepidoptera > Drepanidae > Achlya > Achlya flavicornis. The sequence goes on from OX392490.1 coordinate 7,955,834, forward strand.
GATTACGTCATTCGCAAGATCCGCAGTAGATATTAACCGGCGAAGTGCATAATTCGAAAATCTGTTTTCGGGCACAAAGTTACGATAATATAGCTATTGAACTAGTAGGGGTTGGGGACTGGGGGAGATGTAACTCATGCAAAATGGCCACTGTAGTACTTTTGAATTCGTTAACAGTAATGAAAATAGGTACCTGATTATTACTTAGACCTATTCAACGATTCTCCACTTGGAATGTAATTTTTAACCGACTTCAAAAAAAGGAGGAGGTTCTCAATTCGGTTGTATATTTTTTTTTTTTTTTTTATGTTTGTTACCTCATAACTCCGTCATTTATTAACCGATTTGGAAAATTCTTTTTGTATCTGGAAGGGTACACTTCCCGTTTGGTCACATTCTCCCATCAGATCAGGATTTGATAACTTCTTAGTGTACTTTGAAGTCGGTTTAAGTTTTTTTTGTAAAACAGTCTGTTGGACTGTTTTACAAAAAACAAAATATACAAAATATACAACCGAATTGAGAACCTCCTCCTTTTTTTGAAGTCGGCTAAAAATGCCAGATGTAACAAGATGAATACACTTAAATGAATAAATACCAAAACTGAATAATACATAAACTAATACGAAGTGTAAGTGTATAAAATAATATGAAGTGAAAGTAATATTTATGACATATTTATACTTGCAATAACAACACAAGAAAATGAAGAAAGTCAACAGTTGGGAAAAATAGTGTGTTATACAAGTTTACTAGTCATTGACATTGTTATTTTTTTTGTAAAATTCCGTCTGCTAATGCTGAAAAATTGCTACTAACATTTGCAAGATCACTTTTATTCAACATTTTCCAGAAAACATGGAAACATCAATATGTGATCAATATCTCATTGATGTAGTGTGACTGAAAATTTAATTGGTTTACCTCACAAATACCACCATTAATGGATATTTCATTCAATGAATTGACCATGCTTTATAGAGCACACTCGAATGACTCGGCAACATACAAATGCAATATTGTACGCAAGTTGTATTTATCGTCAATTCTACATGTCGAAGTCACCGACTGTGGTAGACACGTGCGAATTCCGTTTTGTTGTTATCTACGCGTGTATTTTTGGCACTCGGCGCTTGTTAAAGACTATTAATATTCACGGTTACACCCATCTTGTTCTCTCTAATACTTTGTAATTATAGCCGTCTCTTTCTATTGCATCATTTATAGTTAAAGTGCCCCTTTGCGTTCAACTGATTAGAATCTGGCATGCGCTCCTCATACTTCGATTTCTTTGTGTGGGCATATTTTTCATTTGTTTGCATTTTTCGCTTGTGATCTTGCATCACTTATCAATCTTACAAGATTCTTATCAACAACTTGTCTTTCTTTGTTGAATCCATATGTTCCAATGTCGCTGTTTTTAGAAATACTGTTCCCCTAGTTGAAGATGAGTATGTTTACGTAGGACAAATTTCAATTTCAATCAAAGAATATAACTCTGCTGGGCAGTTTTTGGGAAGCTATGGTATTTCATTACGTGCACAATACTGAAGTCTGAAGGTAAATAAAAGTCGTCAACTATATGCATATTGCCAGTGATATATTCAAACCAGAGGCATGGTGTATTACTTCTGGCCTTATAAATAAGCTCAGCCACTATGGAATAGGTTATGTTCGGAATTTCTCAAAATGACAGGGTCCGGAACAATGATATTTGTAGAAAGCTACAGAAATCTTATAGAGTCGTAAACTGAAATGGCAATGAGCTAACCCACATCGCTCGAAGAGCCAATCAGCGATGGGCTGATTGAAGTTTCTTGGGATGACTTCCCACCAGGTAGAACGATGAATGTGAGGCCAATTCCCTCGGCATTCCTAATTCCACACCTAAAGATCGAACCTATGAATAATTTTAATACCTACATTAGTCATTATAACGTATCAATAAATGTTGCTAATTACATTGACTCTCAACCGTTTATAACTTGTTAACAAATAGATGGTCGTAAAGAAGAATTATTATGAAAGATATTGTCGTTTGTATTATGAAAATGTCTTGCCTTGTCCTTTGGAACAATACAATTAGATAAGGACATCTTGATGTTTGACAAGACACTGGTATTCTTTATTGAGTGTCTCTGTAATTTACAATATTTTATTTAACTTTTTTGTTTATTTGTTAGCTACTCTGTAGTAAGCTGAAATGTTTTTGGTCTGATGCGATATTCAGAACGGTTTGCTTAATATGGGTACCTTCAATAGCTAAAGACCTTAAGACGGGAGTTGGGCTGCGATTATTCCATACAAATGTTTTCCCCTGTTTCTTCCTGAATAATGCCTCTAGACTCTAGAGGCATTATTATGACCCTCCAAAAATTACAATAAATGCCTTATTTTTCCGCCGTGATTAAAAGGACTACCAGACAAATTCGAAAAGATTTTAACATAAAAGAAAATTTTAAGTACCTGGATAACCCCTTACTTAAAATTTTAATGTAAAAAATAATTGAATCAGCTCAGTTTTCGAGGAGGAAAATGGGGAAAACGAAGCGTCGATTTCGTCCATTTTTTTGTGAATAAATCGGTCTGAGCTGCAGATGGCCCTATCGCACATAGCATAGTTGCAAAACGCGACGGCAATAGTTTCTTTCAAATACCTATTTTTCAAATTCCTCGCAGCTAGGAACCCCTCTTAAATGCCTTACAAACGTAAATTCTTAGTTTTTTTTAAATACACTTATGGAAGTGTAAACCTTTTAGTAACCATTATATTTCATCAAGCCTTAATTAACACATTATGTTAGGCATTTAATGTTCTATATTTGCTGGCAACAAATATAGGTCTCTAGATTAGCAATGTACGCCAAGTCGGTCTCTGAATACCCTGGTACAATGCAGTGCCAAGGTTCGTCGCCCTTTTCCTTCTTTCTCTTGACTCATTTCATTATAATGGTTGCGTATTACAATTTTGAGTCCAATTTTGAGTTTAAATTACGGTTCAGAACTCTCTTGCACCATTTACTTATTTTGTGGAATTCGATTTTACGGAATTCTTCGCCGATCAGGTTGCCAGTTCATTACCTTTTTCGCCTCGGTCGTTTTTTCCGTTTCAGATTGCTCTCCCATGCTTGTGGCTTCATCTCCATTACCTTTTACTAACTTAAGAGAATCTAAATTTGAGTCAAGTATCAAGAATAGATCGTGTTAATTGAAATTAAACCTTATGTCATAGAGATAATCTTTTAAAATAAGTAATTTATTTTAAAAGATTAAGATTAATTGTGAACCATTTCATATAAAAACTAACGACTTATTTCCTTTGTCCACAGGAATCATGGCAAGACCCGAAGGCAGTGGACACGGGGTCCGTGATCAACATACTGGATATTGGGCAACAGAACTTCGCGAATGGCGGCGTCGTGTCGCGGTACCTCTGCGACCTTGCTCAGTGCCTCAACCTCACCAAATATGATTATAAAGATGTAGTTCCTAATGTGAGTTAAATATCTGATTTTATTCGGCTGTTAGTTTGCTTTTTGAATGTAAAAATTGAGTATAATGCCTTAAAAAAGGAATTAGAATTTAAGAGAGGTAGAGCGTAGCGTTTATTCGCTCAAAGAGCAGCTCGACAGGGGAAGTAACTCCACCTTACAGAATACTGTAGCCAAATAACTTTATGTTGTGTAAAGTTGTGTTCCTGCGCGTGAGTAAGGTCGCCAGAGCTCATTGGGGAGGGGGGAAAGGTCGGTAACGCGTGAGCGATGCTTCGTGTGTTGCAAGCGTCCATATGGCTACTGTAACCGATTACCATCAGGCGGGCCGTATGCTTGTTTACCGAGTTGGTTGTATAAAAAAATACATTGTGGATAATACTAAGAGAGGTAGAGCGTAGTGTTTATTCGCTCAAAGAGCAGCTCAACTGGGGAAGTATCTCCACCTTACAGTATACCGCAGACAAATAACTTTATGTTGTGTTCCTGCGCGTGAGTAAACGAGCCAGAACTTATTGGGGAAGGGGCAGGATGAGTCCATATGGCTACGGTAACCGCTTACCATCAGCCGGGCCGTATGCTTGTTTAAGTCGTCTTCTGCTTATATAGAAGTGTAGTTTAACATCTAATATTTATGAAAATTGCTATGTAGGTAGTTCCTTGTTTAGAGTACGAATCAAAAGAAAACTTAAAGTACATTTTGTGTTTAGTCTCCCCTAGATTGTATATCTGATTGGAGAGTTCATATAGAATATGGCCGCTTCATAAGAAAAATATCAATGCAGAAATATGCTAGTTCTAGTAACTCAGTAATAAATATAGCAAAGCAAAAACAAAGGTAAATGGAGCATAAAGATTGCATTATGCTAATTCGACTATTAGCAACTTGCTGTAACGTAGTAAGTACAGATATTGTTAATAATATACTGAACTTTTTGCTATATCCATCCGTGTACCAGAAAGAGACAAACATAGCGGAACAAAGAGAGATATAGTTTTGACAAATGTGGCTTTATCTCGAGGATTTTAGTACGAGTTATTCTACTAAGAATTGACGGGCCAGTTGGCGCAGTTGGTTAAGATTCACCTTACACGCCGCAGGTCGTGGGTTCGATTCCCACACAGGACATGTATTTTTGTGCATGAAACTGTCTGTATGTCCTGGGTCTGGGTGTAATTATGTATATTAAGTATGTATTTACAAACAAAAAGTAGTATATGTATTATATCACTTATCTGGTTTCCATAGTACAAGCTCTGCTTAGTTTGGGATCAGATGACCGTGTGTGAGGAATGTCCCAGGATATTTATTTATTTATTTAAATTAGGCAAAACCGCGAAATTTCATACAACAGGTGTTTTCAGTAGAAGTAGATACAAGAGAAAATGTTATAAAAACATACGTTCCCTTGGGAACGCGGCGGAAACCACGGGGGACAGCTATTATATTACACCCAGACTCACAGGCGTGTTCATGCACACAAATGCGTTTTGTTTCTTATACTTATGTCCTGGGTGGGAATCAAACCACGACCTGCGGCTTGAAAGGTGTCCTATATTAGTAGTAGATAAGTGTTTTTTTTTAAATTCTAGGTAGAAAAAGAAGAAAGCTTCCAGCGGGCTATAGAAGAAACCACACAAGAAGAACTTAGAAAATTAAATAAAGACGATCACGATGGCAGCGGCGAAGGGAAGACTGCATCAGAATATCTTACTGTAAGAAAAAGGGTCGAAGCCAGGGCAAAGAAAGTGCTGCTGGATATCAGCTCTGCTATGTCTTCTAATGTACTCAAGTAAGCAATTTTTTGAGAATTTATTATGTGTGTGTGGAAATAAACTATTAACTTAAAACTCGAGAGATCTCGATTAACAAATCGAAAATAAACCTAGTTTCGTAGGTATAGCGTTTCAATTCAATTGTTTATATCTAAATTCAACATTTGATGTAAGAATTGTTCGACGTTATAATATAATAATTGTAAGGAGCTTGACACATGTCAATAAGGCCCCCTTTAACCCTGGGTCTCACACGAAATAATTTTAGAAGCATTTACCTTTTAGAAAAAGGTTTTCAAGGTGTAACACTCACTGATAAATAAACATCCTCTTATATTGTCATTTCTGAGTCTTATCCATTCTTTTCCATTCTGAAATCTCTCTATTTATTTTTTACTGCTTTATTTTTCATTCATCCTCTTTACTGTATCATATTCCAACAATAGCATCCCATACAATAACATCAATTTGAAAGATTAAATACTATTTATTTTCTTTTTAAATTGGGACTCCAAAAATGCGTATTAAAATGTAAACCAAACAAGTCTTATCGAATAAGATCTAAGTTAAATATTAATTAATCTCGTATTCGGAATTCTCCCAGGCCACTGAACTTTATTCAGATATTTGGGTGCCATGGTTATTTCAATGTTTTGTTTTATCTATATACTAGCTGTCTCTCGCGGTCAATCTTTAATGAACTTCATGCAACTGAATAACATTAAGATCTCAAACGGGTCACCGGAAGAGTCAATGGATGGCTTTCTGAACTCGTTTGGTATTCACGTGTTAATAATAATATAATTGTAGAAAAAGAAAGATCATTTTAATGAAGTTCATTAAGATTGACTTACGCGGTAGCCCCGCAGCTACCGGTGGTAAGGGTCCAGGGGCCCGATTCTCGGATCTACGACATCAGTCTATATCGACTATTGCCGAAAAACATATCTCTAATGAGACATGTATGTCGAAAGCGCGAGAATTGTACGCCAGGATTAGGAAGTTATTGAGAATGCGATCCTTCGATGACAGCATTATGTTTGTTTGCAGACTAGTGGCGTGGATGTGCCACAAGGCCATAAGGCGCGTGGCGGGCGGCGGGTGCGGCACGCGCGCCGCGTGCGTGGAGCGGCTGCGGCGCGCCAACGCGGCCGGCCTGCCGCTCGTGTTCGTGCCGCTGCACCGCTCGCACTTCGACTACATCCTCGTCACCTTCACGCTCTACCTCACCGGCCTGCGCCCGCCGCTCGTCGCCGCCGGGGACAATATGAGGATACCGTTCTTTGGGTGAGACCTATCTACAATACATCCCTGATGCCTGCCGCTCGTGTTCGTGCCGCTGCACCGCTCGCACTTCGACTACATCCTCGTCACCTTCACGCTCTACCTCACCGGCCTGCGCCCGCCGCTCGTCGCCGCCGGGGACAATATGAGGATACCGTTCTTTGGGTGAGACCTATCTACAATACATCCCTGATGCCTGCCGCTCGTGTTCGTGCCGCTGCACCGCTCGCACTTCGACTACATCCTCGTCACCTTCACGCTCTACCTCACCGGCCTGCGCCCGCCGCTCGTCGCCGCCGGGGACAATATGAGGATACCGTTCTTTGGGTGAGACCTATCTACAATACATCCCTGATGCCTGCCGCTCGTGTTCGTGCCGCTGCACCGCTCGCACTTCGACTACATCCTCGTCACCTTCACGCTCTACCTCACCGGCCTGCGCCCGCCGCTCGTCGCCGCCGGGGACAATATGAGGATACCGTTCTTTGGGTGAGACCTATCTACAATACATCCCTGATGCCTGCCGCTCGTGTTCGTGCCGCTGCACCGCTCGCACTTCGACTACATCCTCGTCACCTTCACGCTCTACCTCACCGGCCTGCGCCCGCCGCTCGTCGCCGCCGGGGACAATATGAGGATACCGTTCTTTGGGTGAGACCTATCTACAATACATCCCTGATGCCTGCCGCTCGTGTTCGTGCCGCTGCACCGCTCGCACTTCGACTACATCCTCGTCACCTTCACGCTCTACCTCACCGGCCTGCGCCCGCCGCTCGTCGCCGCCGGGGACAATATGAGGATACCGTTCTTTGGGTGAGACCTATCTACAATACATCCCTGATGCCTGCCGCTCGTGTTCGTGCCGCTGCACCGCTCGCACTTCGACTACATCCTCGTCACCTTCACGCTCTACCTCACCGGCCTGCGCCCGCCGCTCGTCGCCGCCGGGGACAATATGAGGATACCGTTCTTTGGGTGAGACCTATCTACAATACATCCCTGATGCCTGCCGCTCGTGTTCGTGCCGCTGCACCGCTCGCACTTCGACTACATCCTCGTCACCTTCACGCTCTACCTCACCGGCCTGCGCCCGCCGCTCGTCGCCGCCGGGGACAATATGAGGATACCGTTCTTTGGGTGAGACCTATCTACAATACATCCCTGATGCCTGCCGCTCGTGTCCGTGCCGCTGCACCGCTCGCACTTCGACTACATCCTCGTCACCTTCACGCTCTACCTCACCGGCCTGCGCCCGCCGCTCGTCGCCGCCGGGGACAATATGAGGATACCGTTCTTTGGGTGAGACCTATCTACAATACATCCCTGATGCCTGCCGCTCGTGTTCGTGCCGCTGCACCGCTCGCACTTCGACTACATCCTCGTCACCTTCACGCTCTACCTCACCGGCCTGCGCCCGCCGCTCGTCGCCGCCGGGGACAATATGAGGATACCGTTCTTTGGGTGAGACCTATCTACAATACATCCCTGATGCCTGCCGCTCGTGTTCGTGCCGCTGCACCGCTCGCACTTCGACTACATCCTCGTCACCTTCACGCTCTACCTCACCGGCCTGCGCCCGCCGCTCGTCGCCGCCGGGGACAATATGAGGATACCGTTCTTTGGGTGAGACCTATCTACAATACATCCCTGATGCCTGCCGCTCGTGTTCGTGCCGCTGCACCGCTCGCACTTCGACTACATCCTCGTCACCTTCACGCTCTACCTCACCGGCCTGCGCCCGCCGCTCGTCGCCGCCGGGGACAATATGAGGATACCGTTCTTTGGGTGAGACCTATCTACAATACATCCCTGATGCCTGCCGCTCGTGTTCGTGCCGCTGCACCGCTCGCACTTCGACTACATCCTCGTCACCTTCACGCTCTACCTCACCGGCCTGCGCCCGCCGCTCGTCGCCGCCGGGGACAATATGAGGATACCGTTCTTTGGGTGAGACCTATCTACAATACATCCCTGATGCCTGCCGCTCGTGTTCGTGCCGCTGCACCGCTCGCACTTCGACTACATCCTCGTCACCTTCACGCTCTACCTCACCGGCCTGCGCCCGCCGCTCGTCGCCGCCGGGGACAATATGAGGATACCGTTCTTTGGGTGAGACCTATCTACAATACATCCCTGATGCCTGCCGCTCGTGTTCGTGCCGCTGCACCGCTCGCACTTCGACTACATCCTCGTCACCTTCACGCTCTACCTCACCGGCCTGCGCCCGCCGCTCGTCGCCGCCGGGGACAATATGAGGATACCGTTCTTTGGGTGAGACCTATCTACAATACATCCCTGATGCCTGCCGCTCGTGTTCGTGCCGCTGCACCGCTCGCACTTCGACTACATCCTCGTCACCTTCACGCTCTACCTCACCGGCCTGCGCCCGCCGCTCGTCGCCGCCGGGGACAATATGAGGATACCGTTCTTTGGGTGAGACCTATCTACAATACATCCCTGATGCCTGCCGCTCGTGTCCGTGCCGCTGCACCGCTCGCACTTCGACTACATCCTCGTCACCTTCACGCTCTACCTCACCGGCCTGCGCCCGCCGCTCGTCGCCGCCGGGGACAATATGAGGATACCGTTCTTTGGGTGAGACCTATCTACAATACATCCCTGATGCCTGCCGCTCGTGTTCGTGCCGCTGCACCGCTCGCACTTCGACTACATCCTCGTCACCTTCACGCTCTACCTCACCGGCCTGCGCCCGCCGCTCGTCGCCGCCGGGGACAATATGAGGATACCGTTCTTTGGGTGAGACCTATCTACAATACATCCCTGATGCCTGCCGCTCGTGTTCGTGCCGCTGCACCGCTCGCACTTCGACTACATCCTCGTCACCTTCACGCTCTACCTCACCGGCCTGCGCCCGCCGCTCGTCGCCGCCGGGGACAATATGAGGATACCGTTCTTTGGGTGAGACCTATCTACAATACATCCCTGATGCCTGCCGCTCGTGTTCGTGCCGCTGCACCGCTCGCACTTCGACTACATCCTCGTCACCTTCACGCTCTACCTCACCGGCCTGCGCCCGCCGCTCGTCGCCGCCGGGGACAATATGAGGATACCGTTCTTTGGGTGAGACCTATCTACAATACATCCCTGATGCCTGCCGCTCGTGTTCGTGCCGCTGCACCGCTCGCACTTCGACTACATCCTCGTCACCTTCACGCTCTACCTCACCGGCCTGCGCCCGCCGCTCGTCGCCGCCGGGGACAATATGAGGATACCGTTCTTTGGGTGAGACCTATCTACAATACATCCCTGATGCCTGCCGCTCGTGTTCGTGCCGCTGCACCGCTCGCACTTCGACTAAATCCTCGTCACCTTCACGCTCTACCTCACCGGCCTGCGCCCGCCGCTCGTCGCCGCCGGGGACAATATGAGGATACCGTTCTTTGGGTGAGACCTATCTACAATACATCCCTGATGCCTGCCGCAACTCCTCCTCCGCCTTCGAAATAACGCACGTACAGCCGTTGGTCCCGGTTATTAGTTAATTGTGATGTCGTTAAGCTAGTTGGAGTGGAGGCCAAGGCGGCATGAAAACTCCAACAGTGGTTGACCACTGTAGCCTACGTCAACCGATGCACTGTGGGCCCTCGTGGTGGACCCATTCCCTTTTACACTCGTTTGTGAAAGGAAGCCTGTGCACAGCACAGTGTTTGGACATTATAGGCTGATGATAATGATTATAACAGGTGGAGATTTCGAGATGGCATATTTTAGAAACCTATGTTGGGTTAGGCATGCTGAACAACTTTTACCAATAAAGAATTCTCCTTTTTTTTTTTACTTTTCTTACAAAAAGTCGACCTTGCTCGATCATGATGTATGAAAAGTAAAAAAAAAATTTTCGAGATTTCAGTTTTGGTCCCATAGTAATAGTTGTTCAGCATGACTAATCCAACAGAGGTTTCTAAAATATGCCATCTCGAAGTCTCCACCCAGTATAGCTTATAAAGTATTAAACAATAATAGCTGACCTCTTGTTACAGATGGTTCCTACGCGGTTGCGGGGCTTTCTACATTAGACGAAGAATCGACGGCTCTGAATATCATGGTGATCCCGTTTATAAGACTGCACTAAGGTATGTTGTTTATTTGAATTTATTGTTATCCGAAATCAAAGTATTTTGACGATCTGACGATCTCGAAAAGGGTAGAGCATAGTCTTTATTCGCTCAAAGAGCAGCTTGTATGGGGAAGTACCTCCACCTTACAGAATACCGCAGCCTAATAACTTTATGTTGTGTAAAGTTGAGTTCCTGCGCGTGATTGAGGTCGTCGGAGCTCATAGGGGAGGGGGGAAAGGTCGATAAAGCGTGAGCGATACTTCGTGAGTTGCAAGTGTCCATATGGCTACGGTAAACGCTTACCATCAGGTGGGCCGTATGCATGTTTATCGACTTCGTCGTATAAAAAAAATAACATGGGTTTTATTTAACTAGACTTCTTTTTGATTATCTCGTGTAATAAGATCTCTTTTCGGTAAATACCCTGGTCCAAGCCTAAAATAAATGTTGGTAATTATCTTAACTAATATTATAAATGCGAAAGTGAGTATGTTTGTTTGTTACGCCTTCACGCCGCAACTAATCAACGGATCATCATGAAATTTGGCATGCAGATAGCCTATGGTATGGGGAAGGACATGGCTACTTTTTATCCCGGGAACGCGGGTGAATCCGCGGGGGACAGCAAGTCACAATATAAATAAAGCTCATTAAGGTTTGTAATGTAACAATCATGTATATTGGTTTCAGATCTTACATTCTAAACAGTTTGGGGGCTAATAATAATTTGGAATTCTTCATTGAAGGCGGTCGCACTAGGACTGGGAAACCACAACCACCCAAAGGTAAGAATAACTTTAATTATTCGTAGCTAAGCCATTAGCTGATACCATACAATCTATACATTTAAAATTGCTTATCCTGACTGACTGATTCATCAATGCAAAGCCTAAACCGCTGGGGCTACGATCTTGAAAATTTGCACACGGGTTCCTTTTGCATCCACTATTGAGGGGTTTTTGGAAATTCAACCTTTATGGGGGTGAAAAGGAGGGATTTTGTTTGTATGAAATATCTTATTCCTTGGGTTTATAAAGAATCATGGCGAGATTTGTACAAAAATTTATATTTAGAGACGTTAGAATGAAGTTGTAATATATCCTTGGTGCCTATGGAATAACTTGAGCCATTTAAAATATTTTTACAACCCCGGGATAAAAATGCGAATTTCTATGGCATGCCGGCGAATAGCGACTATTCGCGACCAAAATCGTTATGTTGTTGTTATGTTTTGCGGAGTTTATAAAATATTTCATGAATATTAACATGTTGCTGTTAATGTAATCAATGTAATGTATCCATTAGTTCCTTTTATAGTCTACTAGCTTTCCGCGCGCGATTTCACCCGCGCCCCCTTCTTTACCCCTTTACCTACCCAACCCTATCTTACCCTGCCCTACCCTACTCTACCCTACTCTACCATACCCTGCCCTACCCTACCGCTTACTATCAGGCGGGCCGTGTGCTTATTTACCGACTTCGTAGTAAAAAAATTTTTTTTACCAACTTCAAAAATAGGATGAGGTTCTCAATTCGGTTGTTTTTTTTTTTGTTACCTCATAACTCTGTCATTTATTAACCGATTTGGAAAATTCTTTTTTTGTTTGGAAGGGTACACTTCCCGTTTGGTCCCATTGTTCATGATTTGATTACATTTTAGTGTACTTTGAAGTTGGTTTAAGTTATTTTTTAAATCTTGTTGCTACCGGCTGTGATCTTTAACAACACAATTTTATGACTAATTTTATCTACAGTTACTGTATTTATTTTTACAAGCTCACAATATAGACGATCTTACTCGTAAGTAGCTTTCTGCGTATAGTTTTAACTTGTAGGGGTCAGAGACAGGAACAAATACTTGTCAATACATCTTGCTAATTTTTATGACAAGAAAAAAAATCTTGTTTGTTTTTGTTTTTCTTCTAATGGAAATTTTATACATTATCTTGACATAATATTTACCATTTAATTGATTTTATATGTAAATATAAGATGTTTTTGCATAAGTTTCCGCAAAAAAACAAAGGTCATGACATGTCTGCTAATATAAAAAAAAATATCATCAAGTAATTCTAAGATCAATGAAAATATAATTAAATACAGGTACACTCGTATTAACGAGCTGGGCAATATACATATATAGTCAAAGTCTAAGCTCCATGACCTCCATAAGTGCCCTCCTTTTACCTAAGCTGAATAAATTACTGTTACTAGTTGAAGCGAACTGCGGAGCTATCGCGTATTTAAATTTTAATGCACTTCATTAAATCATTGACTGGTCCGATGACCCGCCGCTAAATCTTATAAAACTCCAGATAAAGGCATTTCGATGATGACCAGTTTAATGAAATTCATTAAGATTGACTTAGGGGGCGTCCACAAATTACGTGAGATGTTTAAGGGGGGGAGGGGGTCGAGTTAAATCTCATCTAATCTTACGTTGGAGAGAGGGGGGGTCTCGGCAAATATCACGCAATTTTTTTCTCTCTCTCCATGGACTGAATTAGAGTAGATATTCTTTTTTTAATCTCAGTAGTTTCGATTTAAGTATTCTATTGTTAAATTTTTATTACACTTATAATTAAATTCTCAGCAATATTGATTACTAGTCTTAACTAGTCTTCACTAAAAGCACGAAGCAAATTATTTTTTTCTTTTTACAATAACAATCCAACGCGTTTACGTAAGAAATCCATTTTTTGAAAAATCTCACGTGAGATTGGGGGATGGGGGAGGGGGTTGAATAAAATCTCACGACATCTCACCAGGGGGGGAGGGAGGGACAGAAAATTTTAAAAAACACCTCACGTAATTTATGGACGCCCCCTTATGCGGTAGGCTCGCTGGTTGTAACTTTTTTAAATTCACGAATACTTGGTTTTCCCGTACAGCGGGCATCCTATCAGTAATAATGGACGCGTATCTCGACGGTACAATCGACGACGCGCTCCTGGTACCCGTCACGTTGAACTACGACCGGCTGGTGGACGGCAACTTCGTGCGGGAACAGCTCGGCATGCCCAAGCAGATGGAGACCTTCTGGTCCGCGCTCAGGGGCATCTGGCGGACCCTCAACACCAACCACGGGGGGATCAGGGTGGACTTCAATCAACCTATCTCTTTGAAGGTATGTTCCTCATTTATTCGTATATACCTTCGCAGGCACTATCCCCAGCCTGCAATCTTTATATATACAATTTTAAAAGCGTTTGGGTGGCGCCCTGTTGTCGGTATCTAGGTAATATTATCAACTGCAACGCCATCTGCCGGGATGATTTGTGAATCTAAACCATCCAGGATGCCCCCCAAACGCATACAAAAAAAACATTCAAATCGGTCTAGCCGTTTAGGAGGAGTTCAGTGACAAACACACGTATAGTTGTTTTTTTTTGTATGCGTTTGGGTGACGCCCTGGATGGCTGTGGTAGGGTAGGGTAGGGTAGCACCACGCGAACGAAGTCGCGCCGGGCAGCTAGTACTTTATAAAATTCAAGGTATATTCAAAATGCTATAGGTTACAGAGCTTGTTTTTCTCTTTTCAGTTGAGTTTAATATTACCTACGCAGTCTGGGTTTTTATTTCTTTTATTTACTTTGTATAGGTCTGTGTTTGACCGCAATCTCACCATGGTAAGTGATGATGTGGCCGAAGGTGCTAAGCACCCAAAGCTTTGAAGGAACTGGCTCTCAAGTACAGTTGTCGGAACACACCGATAAGTGCTTGGCGACAGATTGATTGATCAACTTGAGGTGGTAGCCAGGTGGGTACTGCAAAGTATCCTACCACCGTGGTATGGTTTTCACAAGATATTTTCCTTCACCGATAGCTCAAGCTCATTGTAGGATTCGAACCCAGGAAAATGAAATCTTTTTAGGGTTCCGTAGCCATATGGCACAAAACGGAACCCTTATGGATTCGTCATGTCTGTCTGTCTGTCCGTCCATCCTTATGTCACAACCACTTTTTTCCGAAACTATAAGAACTATAATGTTGTACATTACGATGCGAACTTCCACCGAGGTCTATACTACCATTTACTTATATACCTACAGGTTTGTACGGAACCCTCGGTGCGCGAGTGTGACTAGCACTTCGCCGGTTTTTATTTCAATGTAGTGACACAAAATTAGTTAAATTTGTTTCTCAGCTCCAATTTTTATTTTGTTTCAGGAACTAGTGACCTCATTCCAAAAGTACAATCACTTCAAAGCGCCGGTGGAAGCCACGCTGACGCCACCCAACAACAACCTGGCCTTGAACCTGGACAGGCAGATACTGTACAACCACAGCCACTCTAGTCTCTACGGCGCCGACGTCAGCACTGACCATAAGATGATGGTCGAGGCTATCGGCAGACATTTAGTTTATGGTTAGTCTCAGGCAAAAGTTCACTTTAAAAACAGTTTTGATGATGTTGATGGATAGGCTTGTGGTCAAACACCTCTCCATAATATGTTATGATGTGTGTTCAAGTTGGTAAGTTCACAAAGCGAGTTTTAAGGCGATGATAGCTCAGTGGTAGTGACGGCGGATACCGAGACGAAGGTCCCGGGTTCGAATCCTACAATGAGCTTGAGCTTTCGGTGAAGGAAAACATCGTGAGGAAACCATAGCACGGTGGTAGGGTACCCATCTGGCTGGCTACCACCCTCAAGTTGAAAATCAGTCGCCAAGCACCTATCGGTGTGTTCCGACAGCTGCACTTGAGAGCCAGTTCCTTCTAGGCTTTGTGTGCTTACCACCTTCGGCCACATCATCACTTACCATGGTGAGATTGTGGTCAAACACAGGCCTATACATAATAAAAAAAAAAAAAAAAAAAGCCTTAGGAACTTAAGGTTGACCACTAGCCTACTTCCACCGATTCATGGTTACACATTCGTGGTGGAGTATTTGCCCATTCTTTTCAACTTATTTTT
The DNA here is from genome assembly GCA_947623365.1 of Achlya flavicornis. NCBI lineage: Eukaryota > Metazoa > Arthropoda > Insecta > Lepidoptera > Drepanidae > Achlya > Achlya flavicornis. Next base: position 7,971,383 of record OX392490.1, read on the forward strand.
AAAAGGAGGTTTGTGCTCAGCAATGGGATAAGTCTCCTTTCAAAATAATCTATTATTGCCTTAAATAATAATACTTAAGGTGCCGGTTCGCATCCGACCGCATGCAGCAGCAGCAAGCGACGTGTCATCGCGATACTACTGGTTTCTATGTATTACTATGCTTCCGTAGCTAGTGACACGTCACGATGAAAGAGAAAGAAGCAGTGACGCGACGACATGTCGTCTGCTGCTGCCACAGATATATGTAGGTATACCTAGATAACGTAGGAGCACCTACTTCGCGTGCCAGATTATGCGCCCGACTTAAGTATAAAATGCTTAACGTGGCATTTGTCGCGCTCACATTGCATTGGTGTATTTGAATTGATTTGTTTTTCCCGTCACTAAATAGTGTTTGTGATTGTAAAAATTGCCATGCTTATTGGATTCGGTTTTTCGTCACTAAATAGTGCTTGTCACGAAATAGTAGTAATTAAAAATGGCGCGCTTGGATTCATACAGATCGTGATACTTGCGTTATCTAGGTATATCTCTGGCTGCGACTGCATTAGGGCATGAATCTCGGAATCTCGGACAGTTTTTTCCGATATTACAATATCGGAATTGAGTGATCCAATATCGTAATATCGGAATCGGATATTTTTTCTATTTGAGTTTTTAAATAAAGCTTTTAAGCGCGCCACAAGGTATGGTCACCTAGAGCTATAAAATTAACATATCGTACATCAATTTTGCCTACCAGTGTTGCAAGTGAGCGTATTTTTTCAACAAAATACGATGTTAATTATCCATAAAAATGCTTGACGCTTTGTTTTTAGGAAAATATTTGCAAGAAAAACGAGCGTTTAAAAAATAAACATAAAATGGTGCTGAATCTGTTGTTTACAACTAAAATAATTTAGTCTCACTATATCTCTTTCTAACAAACCTAACAAAAGGATGTAAGAAATTTAGTCCTGTCAAATTAATCCAATGTTATTGTTTTCAACACAACTTTAGTCGCCATCTATCGGTTACGTCTTACGTACACGCAAATGAAGACGGTAAATACTAATTTCATAGCTTTAAATGTGTTCTATGATTCTATCCTTTAATAATGTTTGTAAGAAAGAGATGTGATTTTACTAAAATTCATTTAGTGCGATTTACAACAAAATCGGCACCATTATCTTTTTCTATACTAATATAATATTAATTATACTAAATATATTAACATCTATGCTAATATCGATATACGAATCGTCTCGCACGTAGGTTTGACGACTTCCAGCCTCCCGAACAAGCCGGTTTCTGTCAAGGCTTTAGTACCATAGACCACATACATACACTCCGCCAGATTATACAGAATAATCAGAGGAGTATAATCGGCCATAATGGCCTGGCGTATGTGGACTATGAGAAAGCCTTTGATTCAGTCGAGACATGTGCTGAAAACGCTTCTTGAAAATTCCGTTGACGGCCTTTCACACCAATAACTCAATCCTGCAGGGGCTTAGAATAACAGATAGTCTTTCATCGACTATGCATCTTCGAATTCTGAAGTTATTTGGTTACATCTGCAGAAACGAACACTCGATGAAGAGTCTTATTGGCCAGGGTGGGAGAGTGTACTCGCAATGCTACGAAAGCTGTAAAGTGTAGTCAAGGAGAACATTGAAGACCCACCATGTACACTATCTATTGCAACCACGACCACTCTGACAGAAGTTCTCGACTGAGCAGAAGATGTTTTCAAACCAACTTTATAACGAACTAGTTGTCCCCGAGGTTGCACCCGCGTTCCCGGTATTAAAAGTAGCCTATAATACTCGGGGAGAATGTAGCTTCCTATAAGTGGGGAAAAAAAAACGAATCTGACCGGCAGTTCCAGTTTAACCAACCAAAAAACTCTTCCCCTTTATAATATTAGTATAGATAGATAATAATGTGAAGTTTATAAGGAATATGTGCTATTTATTTGGAATATGTGCAATTTATAATAAAAATGTCTAATTCCGATATTAATATCGGAATTCCGATATTGAGATCCAATATCGGAAATCAATATCGGAATTGAAAAATATTCCGATATTACATGCCCTAGACTGCATACGTTCGACTGCGAAGCGGCACCTTTAGGGTCGGTTCACACCGAGACGCGACGCGACGGGCTTAGATAGCAATAGAATATAGAACTTTATTTACTACACAAAAAGGTGCACATTTCGGTGTAATAATTCGTGACAAGTGACTCGCGCCGCCGCGAGGCGTATCCGAATTCTATCTCTGAAATGTGTACTTTTTTAATCTACTTAAAATTATTGGAACTGCATTAAATTCACATATGATAATCTATCAGGGCTTCCAAACAAATATACAAAATTTCATAGGTGTATGTATGTATGTTTGTCAACGCATATCTCCGAAGATATTAATCGGATTGTAATCATTCTTTCTTTATTGGTTTAGTTTTACTTCAACTTAGGGAACAGTGGAAGTTTCATCGAAATCGGTTCAGTAGTTTTCATGATATGGACAAATATGTGTGACGGCCTGGTTTATTGATACGAGCTACGGTGGAAAAAACATCTCAAAACCTTGGTCAAATTCTAGTGCATTTAAGAAAAACAAAAAAATTAAGAAATAAAAAAGTAATTTAAAAAAATTTAATCGACTTCAAAATTAACTAAAAGTATGAAATAACTAATCTGACATTGATTTGAAGTCAGTGAAAGAGCACGACGCATTCCATTGAAAATGTTTCGCTGAATTCAAATCAGTATCAGATTACTTATTTCATACTTTTAGTTTATTTTGAAGTAGATTAAAGAAAAAAAAACCTTTTTGTTTACTTAATAAATATCTATATTCCATTGTTATTATAAAAAGTGCGCGTCGCGTCGCGTCACGTCTCAGCGTGAGCTGACCCTTACTTTCATATGCGTTTAGTCAAAAGCTGTAATTTTTACAAAATAGATAGATAGATAACTCTTTATTATATACCATTACACAAAAACAACATAGAGAACAAAAGTACTTAAAATTAATTATTGTACAATGGGCGGTCTTATCGCTATAATTATCTTATCGCATTTAAGGCGATGATAGCTCAGTGGTAGTGACGTCGGATACCGAGACGAAGGTCCCGGGTTCGAATCCTACAATGAGCTTGAGCTTTCGGTGAAGGAAAACATCGTGAGGAAACCATAGCACGGTGGTAGGGTACTTTGTAGTACCCGTCTGGCTGGCTACCACCCTCAAGTTGAAAATCTGTCGCCAAGCACCTATCGGTGTGTTCCGTCAGCTGCACTTGAGAGCCAGTTTCTTCTAGGCTTTGTGTGCTTACCACCTTCGACCACATCATCACTTACCATAGTGAGATTGTGGTCAAACACAGGCCTATACACAGTAAAAAAAAAAAAAAAAAAAAAAAAGAAGCGATCTCTTACAAAAAAAGACGGTGTAAAATAGTAGTATATGTTGTGTGCAGACGCTTGTGTGGCAACGGCGCTAATGTGCACGAACGTGGTGTCGTACGTGTTGCTGACGGAGCGGCGCGGCGGGTGCTGCGCGCGGGAGCTGCGCGCCGCGCTCGGGGCGCGCGCCCTCGCGCTGCGCGCCGCCGGCCGCGACCTCGGCTACACCGCCGCCAGCGCCGGCGACGACCACGCCACGCTCAACCACGCCGTATGTATACACCGCACACCTTTATATGAAACTAACTAGTATAACGCTCGTCGAGAATTTTTACCGGAAACTTGCAGAGTGACTTGTTAACCGACTTAAAAAAAAGGAGGAGGTTCTCAATTCGGTTGCATTTTTTTTTCTATGTTTGTTTCCTCATAACTCCGTCACTTATTAACCGATTTGGAAAATTATTTTTTTGTCTGGTAGGGTACACTTCCCGTTTGGTCCAATCTGATAACAATGTCAGATCAGGATTTGGTTACTTCTTAGTGTACTTTGAAGTCAGTTTAAGTTTTTTGTAAAACAGTCCAATTATTATCATAAATTCGTATATCCTTATTAATATTATAAATGCGAAAGTGAGTTTGTTTGTTACGCGTTCACGCCTCAACTACTCAATTTCATCATGAACTTTGGCATGCAGATAGCCTTTGGTATGGAAAAGGACATAGGCTACTTTTATCCAGGGAACGCGGGTGAAACCGCGGGGGACAGCTAGTTTTAGTATATTTTATTGTGTGTTGAGCTGGTGGTATTTTACCCAATAAACATCAACCATGTGCAGTAACGTGCACCAGTGAAGTGAAATGAAATGAATTATGTGTATCGTGATTTTTCAAGTTGTCCCAAAAAGTCCGTGAAGAGTTTTATTACAATGACCACCATTGTAGTAAAACATGACTTTTATGGACGGTGACTGGCTGAGGGCTGTGAAAGTAATAATTATTGCAACCTTCCGAACCGGTATTAGAGTATTAGAGTCAGACTTTTCATAAGTGCCTGCGAAGGTCTATTTGAATAAATGATTTTTGAATTTGAATTTTTGAATTTGACTAGAAATTATAACTCTACACTGGTAGAAATACATCTTAATTTGGATTTGGTTGCTAAACTTAAAACTAAGAAGAAGAAAGCCCGTGCATCCCTAATAAAAAGTATAATATTATAAATATACCCCCTTACTCATAAAGCGCTATTTAACTAATATACTGTTTAAAGGGTCACGTAAATAACGTCACTCTATTGTCATTGTCATATAATGTGACGTTATTTACGTGACCAATGTTTATTGTTTCCAGTTAGACATGCTAGGCCGAGGGCTGGTGCGCAAGGAAGGCAGCGGCGACAAGCAACTGATCAAGCCACAACCTAACATCGCCGCCTCCCTCGAACTGTCCTACTATGCCAACGCAGTGGTCGCGCACTACGCTGCCCCGGCCATATTAGGTAATACATAAAAAAAAAGACTGGGATAAAAGTAACATACATGGTCGCTAAGACGCTACGCGCTCTATTTGACTAGTTGTACAACCTGGGGCTCTACCGCGTAACTTTGGTGGTAATCGTAACGAACACCATTAATGAATTTCATCCAATCTGGGCCCACGAATGGTCATCGTCGCGTCATACCGCGTGCGCGTCATTGGATGAAATAATTAATGGTGTTCGTTACGATTACCACCAAAGTTACGCGGTAGAGCCCCTGGTTGCCAACAAGGCGCTTCTGCGCGACCTGGCGGTTTTTTTTGTGTACAGCTCATTTTAGCGCCAAGCGCTAAATGTCCCGCTTTTTCCACAATATTATGTCAAAAACTGTCCGACTATCTACTACGTTTGGAGCAAATGTATCACAAGTTGGTGAAGAAGTCCAAGAATCAGATGGCGATGAAATTACATTAACCTAAGTACCTATACTACAACTTTTTATTTTATAGAAAAAATATTAAAAAAAGATTGTTTAGTTCGAGTTTGGCGCTGAATATGGGTTTTTTTTCGACCAGCTATGTTTTTTTAAATTTATTTGTCATCGCTGTAGTAAGTGCTATGTAACGGTTTTTTTTTAAAGGACTAGCAGCTCCTTTTCTATTAGAAGAGTTGCCAGAACTGGTGTAGTGGTCACAGAAAATACAACTCGAAGTCCTAACGCGGCGTCCTAAGCGCCTATCTACCTTAATAATAAAAACGTGACATACTTATTCCACAGCGACAGCCCTAGAGAGCGTGATAAGGTCACCGAACGCGGACCAGGAGGAGATAAGCCACTCTGAGCTGATGTCGGCCGCTCTGAGCCTGTGCGAGGTTCTGAGCGAGGAGTTCATCCTGTGCGCGCCCTGCCATCGTATCGAGGAAACTATGCTCGCTGCACTTGACCAACTACTCGCCACAGACGTACTAGCCACTCTACAGGTACACTACACTACATTACACTACTATCTTCATCATCAGCCTACAATGTCCCACTGCTAAGTACAGGCCTCCTACATACAAATGAAGGTGAGAGGGAATAGGCAGATACTCCACGCGTGCCCAGTGAGGATCGGCGGAGGTAGGCTTGTGGTCAACCTATTTTGTAATGAATCCAAACTTGTTTTGAAAAGAGTAATAAACTTACTAATTTTTATTAAATTAATACACTTAATTTAAATCATAGATATTATTAACGTTATTTTCCGACTAACGACCTGCTAAAAAATAATACAAAAAGTCTAAATGGGCACAAGTTGGAAGAGATTGACTGCAAACCCTGAAGGGGTGTTTTTTTAGGGTCGGCAACGCGCGCGTGATACCCCTGGTGTTGCAAGCGTCCATAGGCTACGGTAACCGCTTACCATCAGGCGGGCCGTATGCTTGTTTGCCACCTAAGTGGTATAAAAAAAAAAAAAGGCGAAAATCTATTTTATAGGTTGACATAAAATACAAAAAGATTACTAAACTGCCTCGTATATCTGCCTCGCGCGGTTTCACCCGCGTTCCCATGATAAAAAGTGATATAAAGTAATACACGGGGATAATGTAGTGAAAGAATTTCTAGAATCCGACTGGTAGATCCAGAGATTAGCCCGTTTAAACAAACAAACAAAAAGCTCTTCCGCTTTATTATATTATTATTATAGTATAGATTATAAATTATTATCAACTTGAAAAAACACAATGAAGCAGCCACGAATTAATTAGGCACAATAAACCAATTTCAACTGAGCGAATTTGCTGAGTTTATTGCCGGCTCTTCTCAGCAAATGCAACCTTCTGAACCGGTATTAGAGTCAGACATCGAGGAACAATCCCTTTAGAGTAGTAATACCGAGCACTCCGATTCCGAAACTAGTCAGTGATTTGTCACTGATTTTGAACAGTAAGGACCAATCACTGCACCGTATGTTCTTGGCTTGGCCAATCAGAGCGCATGTGTCCTTAAATTTGCCAATCAGAGCGCATTGGCGAAGGTGGGAAATTGGCGTAATATATTGCAAGCAAAAGGAACGTCATTACGATTCTTTGGGTTAAATTGTTCGATGGAGTCAGACTATTCATAAGTGCTTGCGAAGGTCTATTTGAAATAAAAGATTCTGATTTGATGATGTATAATTTCAGCAAGACGTAGGTATAGAGGAGGAGCAGTGGTCTCGCCGGTTCGCGCGGAGACTGGAGGACGAGGACGAGGACGTCGACACGCGGCCCGACCGCACGCAACACTTGCGATATAGGATATCAAACAAGCCTGAAGCACTCGCTGAAAGGTCAGTAACATGGACAGCTCATATTACTTACTATACTAATTGTATTGCATCGAGAAAATATCCTTTTATTCTGCAACTAGTAAGTGCTTTTGCACTGATTAATAAAAGTACCGACCAATCACAGTGCCTTGTCGGTGGTGAGGAATTGGCGGAATAGATTCTTTGCGTTAAGTGTTCGATGTTGTATTGCCACACATTGGAACCCAAATGGTCCAAACCCAAAAATTACACTGGCATTAAAAAGAAAAGTTTTTGGTATTTAGACCATTTCCTTCGTCGGTACTTATTATTTGTTGTTATAGCGGCAATAGAAATACACATTCTGTGAATTCACACGCAAGCGGAGGCTTAGTTATAGGGTCCCGTTGGCACAAGTATTGCCTAAATGTGAAATCGTAAAGTAAACATGTATTATATTTTTTGTGCTTAGACGGCGTCTCGTGTTAACAATCCGTCCGCTGCTGGAAGCGTACGCGACCACTTGTCGCTGTCTCGCCTCCGGACAACAGAAAGACTGCGTTAAAACTACACTAGATACACTCACCGAGGACTTCACACAGAACAAAATGCCTTACGGTATGTAACATAATATAAATCTTACTATCCTAATAAGAAATAATTTCTTTTTATCCCGGGAAAATATTATAAACGCGAATGTTTGTGAGGATGTTTGTTATTCTTTCACTCAACAACTACTGAACGGATTTGGATGAATGTTGGCACACATAGAATATGTTCTGGATTAACACAGGATAATTTTTATCCCGGCATATAATCTCGGAAACGTGGTAAAACTATTAGTATATAAAAAATATCATAATAGGTTTTTTTATACAATGCACCCGGTATACCAGCGTATGGCTCGCCTGATGGTAAGCAGTTACCGTGCCATTTGAGCGATTGTAATACACGGGCCATCGCGTACGCGTTACCGATCCTGCCCCACTGAGCACCCAATGAGCTCTGGCGACCTTACTCACGCGCAGAAACACAACATGAGGTATTCTGTAATGTGGAGGTACCTCCCCAATCGAGCTGCTCTTTGAGCGAATAAACGCTATTGTATACCTACCTGAACAAAGATCTCAAAACGAATATCACTAGACATAACCTTATGATAATGTGTTAATTAATGTGCCAAATATTAGATCCGTCGGTAACAAGTTATTAATAATGTTTTATTATGAACAGGCGAAGCAGTATCAACGGACGCTATCCGCAACTGCCTGAAGTTGCTTCGACAATGGCGCGTGATAGAGATGTACACGCAGGGCCGTGACCGCATGCTGCGGATATGTCCGCCCTACGACAACACGCACACCCTAGCGGACGTGTGCAACAACATTTACAAATTCAACATGGACACACCGCTGCTCAAGTGAAACAAACTAGTGAAGTGTAGTGAAGTGATATGTGAACAATATAGTGAAACACTGGCTGTGTATTTTGCATCTATGTGGTATGGTTTTGGTATGCTCTCTTAGACCTAAACGCTGTGGTGAATGCCAGGTAGTCAATATTCTTCATAGAATAAGGGACTACAAAGTTTTCTAGACAAGTTGAGGTTGGTTTGTCTTGGTCCTCAAAGCTCTAGTAATTTTAGCGATAAGGTCAGTTCACACCGAGACGCGACGCGTGAAGATAGCGATGCAATATAGTACTTCATTATCTATACAAAAAGTACACATTTCAATGAGAGAATTCGTGACAAGTTCCTCGTGACGCGTATTCGAATTCTATCACTGAAATGAAACTTAGACTACTTTTTGTTTAGTAAATTAAGTTGAATATTGTATCACTGTCTTCTCAGTGTGAACTGACCCTTATACGCAACTTGCATCCATATACGTGTATTCATAGATAAAATATTAGATTAATTGACGTGTTTTACACATTTACTTGATGACGATTACTATTGCAAAATTCATTCCCATGTATAAAGATGCAATTTGGGAGCCACATTAAAGCCACATGATTTGTTATTTATAATTGGTTTCCAACTACAGCAATTATTGTATCAACAATTGTTTGTCGCGCGTTTTGAGACTCATCACAATGTATTGATTGACTTCAACATCTATTGCAATTCCATTCTAAGAACAGAAGATTATATATGCCTTTTAAATCTCCTTGCATAGTGTATGAGGGCTATTTGACCAGAGCCAATGTGGGCTTTGTTATTGGCTCAAGAAGGTACATATTCCAATGTAGTGAATGTGCCGGGATCACAATAGGACATAAAAAGGGCTGGCTCCAATGTTGAAGTTTTCAATCCTGTCTATCTATATACTTTGTAAAATGTCTCGATTTGTGTATAAATACATATGTCTCAAGTTTTTTTATTTTTTTATACTTTTAGTTATAGTCGAGATGCAGGCCAAGTGTGCCTTATACCATACTCCTTACAAACAATGATGCAAAATACATTCAAACCGACGTACATTAATGTATGAACAATTTAAAACATATTAACATTAATGTCAAAGGTAATAAAGGGCATTTTCCAGTGACATAATGGAACTCTGTAGACTTTGCTTTTCAAATTGTGATCATTAGTATAAGCAGTTTGATTATGTTAGATATAATATTTGTGAGTTATTTGGATGATAAGTAGACAATGGATTGTACACATCAAATGCTTCTAACGGCTTTGTATGAAGGATATACAATGATTGAAATTAATAATGAACTGTGTGTAACAGAGTTTTCATGCATTTAAGAATTAATTTATCACATGTATAATTTGCGCACAAAGAAATGCGCAAAGGGGATTTATAATAGCAGCAACATGAATGAAAGTTAATAATAGCTCAGTGGTAGTCAAGTTGGATACCGGGTTCGAATCCTACAGTTTGCTCGAGCTTTTGGTGAAGGAAAATATCCTTAGAAAAGTATAGCATGTTGGTACCACCCTCAAGTTGACAATCTGTCTCCAAGCACGTTTCGGTGTGTTCCTATAGCTGCTTGACTTGAGAGCCAGGTCTTTCTAGGCTTTGTGTGCTTACCATCTTAGGCTACATCATCATTCTGGTGATATTTCGGTCAAACAGTTTTTTTCAAAGTAAAAAAATAATAATTTAAATGTCACTGCTATTTTGTATCCCATTCTTCAACCAGATCCCCTGTACATCAGAAAAGAAAAGGATGCCTTCCTACATCCTTTTCTTTTCTGCAATTGCCCTATAAGCTGAATTAAATCTAATTACTATGTTATTACGGTTCTAAATGGATAGGTATTTTTAATAATTGATAGTTAATTGTTTTTTCTTATCAGCGATTGAAACCAATGGATGTGTGCTATTCCCCTAAATAGTATTTAAACTTGACGTAATAGGGGATGTAACAATTTGGATTTGAGTTTAATGGGAGTACAATATAAGTTATATTTACTGACATTACACAGAATGTTCAGTTAAATACTAAAGTGGTTTAATATGTAGTAAGTAAAATGGGTCTAGTTATCAAATTCAATGGCAAGCCAGACTTGATGATGTTTGCAGCTTACAATATTAATTTTAAATTAAGACTAATAGATGTTTCGTATTCAGAAAGAACAAAGAAATGTATTTTAAGAGATTTAAAAAGCGACTTTTGTCAAGAGGGTATCTCTCTTTGTCTCGCTATGTTCGTCTCTTTGGAAAATTGATGGATATAGGCGGTCAAATGTTGCCTTTTGAATCGAGGAATTTAGTTATATATTCAGAATTCAGAGGATTTGTATGGTTGGTTTCGTTAAGACGCGTGGTCGAACATTAAATGCACAAGTTTACATAATGCATCACTAACCGCCAGTTTCTGAATGCCGATATATGAACAATCTTTGTCCGGTATACTTTTAATTGGGGATCTATAATTGTGAAGGTTTTAGTACCTTTAAGTTGATATAATCACATGTTTATTTAATCAGACTTATAGGATGCGCTTCACATGCGCGAGCTAAACGGTTAAATCTTTCGCTTCTGTCGAGTGTCCCACGAAACCTCACTAGTTTTTTAATTAATTAGTGTAGTATTGGACATAAATTACAAATAAAATAGCTTGAGGTGTTGAAATATTGCTATATGTGATTATATCGGCCGGTAAACTGCACGTGTAACAAAAGGGTAAATTATTAATAGGGTAAAATATACCTATGAAGATTCCCTTTTTTTCCACTGTATAAATTGTAAGTGAAACTTTGAGACTTATGAAATGTTGGTGCTGATTCTGTTGTTTACAACTAAACTTATTTAGTATCACTATATCTCTTTCTAACAAAGAACATAAGAAAAGGATAAAAGAAGTTTAGTCCTGTCAATTTAAATGTCAAATTTAGTCGCCAATGAACACGGCAAAGACTAATTTGAAAGCTTTAAATATGTTCTATCCTTTTTCAATAATATTTGTAAGAAAGAGATGTGTGATGTAATAAAAAATTGTTTAGTGCGATTGACAACAGAATCGGCACTATTGTCTCCTGTACTCACTATTTGCTCAAAGATTGGAGCCAAATAAATATAAGTTTAGTATTTATATCCTACTCAATAGTCTGTGATCACGACGGATTGTAAGAGCTCTAATACAGTCGAGTGGTTGAACCAACCGAGGTCTTGGGGGTCGTCCATTAATCACGGGGATTTTTTTTGATGCGCCCATGCAATAAAATCGAAAATTGCACTTGCATGCCAAAGGTTTGGCACTCACTTCAGGGGTCTGTCTGTGTTTCCTGAAACCTTTAACCTAGATGTAGATGGTCTTCAAGGCTAGAGGGAACAGGCATTTTCTGCATAAGCGTGCGACATCTTCAGCCTTGTGACTCCTCTTAGGGCCAAAAAAAGCCTGCATTCTACGCACCGAGTGATGATAGTTGCGTTGACGCAGAGTATCCAACCTGCACGAATTATTACTAGGCGCTCATATACTATCTAAATATTATAGGGAAGTTCTTTGCGTGGTGCGAGACAACGATGATGCCTGGATGAGAATGAATTAAATCTTCTAGCATTGAGTGGTGCTAACTGCTGAAGAACATGATGCTTGTCCACTCTTCACCATTGAAGACAGAAAAGTAAACCCATGGTGGTTCTATTTAATAAAACATTTTTTGACTATCTTCACTTGTTTTTGAAGCCGGTTAAAAAATACACGTGATTTTGGTAGGGCGGGAGGGGTAGCCTAAAACCTCACCATATATCACCAAGGAGGGGGGTCATACAGTGGTCTAAAAAACCTCACGTGATTAATGGACGGCCCCTTGCCGGCTGTTGAACTGTCATGCAAGAACTAACGGCGAACTGGGGCTCTACCGCGTAACTTTGGTGGTAATCGTAACGAACCCCATTAATTATTTCATCCAATGACGCGCACGCGGTATGACGCGACGATGACCATTCGTGGGCCCTGATTGGATGAAATTCATTAATGGTGTTCGTTACCATTACCACCAAAGTTACGCGGTAGAGCCCCTGACCTCAACCATGGTGACCTTGGTTGATTCAACCAATCCGCTAGTATATATAGCTCATTCTTGTAGTAAGCTCATTTGTATATACTTCGAAACTGATACAATATTACGTATTTCTAAAGTAATCTCTATAATAAAGATATGGGGGTTACAAAGCGGTGACTTTTGTATGGTATAATTGTCTTTTAATTTAAGGCCAACTGTATTTTAAACTACTATGTGTAGTACCTAATAAAATACGGATGTGCTAATGGCTTTTTGTCCAGTATTTTCAAATTGAATAAAGTTTCTGAGAGAGTGGTACAAACCATGGAAAAATATTTTGACCAAAATGAGCGTTTTCGACGTGTGTGGAACGAGAAGCGATAGAATATGCCGCCCTAATAAACAGTATTCAATCTGTACGTTTCCCTATAGTATGCCTATGAACACAGATTAGTTAATAGTACTCTATGACACAGAATATTCAATACTACTACGTACAGTGAGGCCGCCGAGGGAATGCGTTTCTGACATTGGGATATTCTCGTTAACGGCTAATCAAATTGTGGTGGGACTTTACAGGGAGGATATTACTGGCCAAAATATCATCAGGAAGACAAGATCAGGAAATAAATTACCTAAACAACTTATTCCAAATAGTTAATTTTACTATGATAGTCTATTCTTTTATTATATTAGGGCTCCATCAAATATTTCACTTTCTAAAAGGGGTCCGTCACTAAATAAGTTTGAGAACCGCTGGTTAGTGGAAATAGATCATTATCAGATTAGCCACTTCCGTGATTTGGCAAATATTTATAGGTGTTAGCAACGCATTCTCACGGCGCGGCCACATTAGGTACTTATGAGAAATAAACTGCAACATTAAAAAATTGAATTTATTACTGAAATAACCAGTTACAATAATGGTTTATTAAGAAAATATATTGACTTTGACAATTGAATCAATTACAGAATACCTATAACAAAAACACGAATTAATGTAAAAAAAACAGTTGCAATAAAGTTTTTGACACTTTAAATATAACAATTAATAATTCAATTTTAAATATAGTATAACGTCACATAATTATAGGTACTATAATACCTCGTCACTATATTATTTATCCTTTAACTTTGTTCCATATTATTTTATGGTTTAATATTTATTGAGAAAATTATACGACCAAAGATATGGATTCTATGTCCATGGCACATGCTACATTAAAAAGCGTGTTTAAAAACCAAGGATAATGCGAACATTGTCTTGCGAATGTACCTATTTAGTACCGAAATACTAATATATAATAGTAAAAAAATACTTATATCATTCAAAGACAATAAAAAAAAAATAAGAAGCAAATAAATTTGTTTTATGTGAACACTATAAAATAACCTGAAAATATCAAACTCCTTTTATGGAGTCTTGTAATCAACATAGAGGGCACGATCGATGAGCTCGATCACTCGACTACTCGTTTCGCACAGCCACCACTGACGGCACTCGCTACTCAAGAAGTACCGAAGTGTTTTGATTTCTTTTACATGACTCAACATTTATTCAAAAGAAGGGATTGTCCATCATCATTCGCAAAAACATGAAGAATCTTATTCTATCTATTCTCTCTTCTTGGTGGATTTCCCTGAGGTCTTTATCGAGAAGCATCTTGTACAGTGCTTTGCTCCTTTTGTGTTCGGTGCATTTCATATGAGTGCGTAAGGTGTCCCAATCAGTAGCGAGCAGGTGACAGTAACCACAATGGAATATACCTGGTCGTACCTGCAACAAAACAAAATGAATTGAAGTGTCCATAAAATAATTAAACGCCTTTGTCGACTAACTATTCTAATTATCATGAGTTGTTTTCTTTTCTTTAGACAGTGATAATTTATACTCACCTCTCTCACGAATTCTGTGTCCAAAGATGTGATGACTGGTATTTTATTTAATCCTTTTTTGTGGCTGGATGAGTTGACATGATCAATGCAATCGTCTTCTTTGAAAGTAACTTCGCACACTTGGCAGCGGAACCTAGAGTGGTGTTTCGTTACCAACATGAAGCTCATTGGATGTAGCGAGTATTTTCGATTGATGATAACACGTTCTATTTCCATTAAATCATTTTTAACAAATATTAAGGTGTCAATGAAGTCCTCCGTAGATTGCGTACTAAAATGATTAGAGTTTCTACTAGAAGATTTAGGTTTTTCAATGAGCTCCGTAGATTGCGTACTAAAATTATTAGATTTCCTACTTGTAGGTTTTGGTTTGGAGGTTTTATTAGTTCTTATCGTGTGTGCGGATCCTGTCACGTGCTCCATCATGGCGGCCAGTGTCGCTGGGAGATTGGCGTCGCAAATGCGACAGTAAGCCGTGCGGCAACTCTCACTGTAACTCAATTGATTCCTTTTGGCAAAATTATTTGCATCTTCACTGACAGAGGGTTCTTCCGTTACATTGGAACTACTTGATTTCATTCCACTTCCTTTGTAACATCCATTTGAGGATACTGATGAATCACGATCTTCATGTTTATCACCATCTACTTCTTTGCAGTTATCAGATTTAGCCTCATCTGGACCAGTCAATGCTCTTATGTTATGTTTATAAGTGTTTGATTCTTCATCTTTGCTAGTTTTTTGATCACATGTAGGTTGAGTCAATCTGGTTTTGTTATGTTTTTTATCTACAGATGGGTAAGACAAAGCATTGCCTGTCATTTCCTTTGGTTTGTGTAGATGCTCTTTCATGTGTTCCTCTATAAGACCGAAGTCGAAATCTAATGCTGTTAAACATTTTTTGCAAAAAGCCGATTGGAATTCAAAATCTATATTGATGTAGCTTTTTTGTATTTTGTTTACTGAATCTAATATTTTCTTTCTGTTTTCATCAGTAGTAATTTCAATATTTTGTGATTCATAGTTGTTATTAATTATTTCTGGATCTGGAATGATTCGAAAACTATCTTGATTTTTAAGGTCATTCCGTTTTTCTTGATCATCGTTAATATTAATATCGTTTATGATCTCTTTGTCAGAAAGATCTTTCTGTTTTCCTTCAAGTTTATTGATAGCAGGATCATTTAGTTCTTCAGTGTTGGTTGACGAAACAGACAGAAGACATTCTGAATAAAATTTGTGATGGTCTGAATTATTAAAATGTTCAGTGATCATTTTCAAAGATATAACCATATTACATGTTAGACATTGGCAGGAATCATTGTCAATCTGGAAACAAAAATAATTTTAAACACTGGTTAAGCCCACCAAATAAAAAAAAATCCTGCTTTTCGCTATTGCAGCTCCATGCATAATTTTATTCGGTGTAATGTCGGCTGGTTGGAGAATAGGGTAATACAGATGATTTTTTCAACTGTATAGATGGCGACATCTGAAATTATGAGGAATAGCGAAAAATTGTTAAAGTAGTAGGCCCGATTTTGATAAATATGCCCTACTACCGTACCACAAGGTGTGGGTTCGCGCCGCGTGCCATCTTAGACAATGATAATATCAATAGACAGATAAATAATTACTTACTCAAACAAAAGAAGGCTAAAACACGGATAGAATGCACTTACCAAACGAAACATTATTTTGTTGCCACCATATTGAATTTTACACTGTATTAGACGAATAATATGAGACGGTTGATTCTTATGTGTGTGTTCATCATCGTACTCGACGTTGCAAATTGCACAGGTGTCCTCCATCAAGCCATGCCATGCTCTCTCGCTAATGGAAACGTTTCCAAGAGCTATTACAGTGTTTCCGATCCTCTTCAAAAACTTTGTGGCCTTGTTATCCACGTGAAGAGGCTCGGCTACATGCAAACCTACTTTAGTCGCGGTCGGGAAAAGTAAATTGCAGAACTCGCAAAAGTAACCGATTTTCACCTGAAATAAATATTTTTTAGTATGAATGACCCATTTTTTAACGAAAATTTGACTCTCGCACAGGAATAATACATTAAGTTATTTAACTTGCGGTATGCTGCGGTAATCTGTAAGGTGGAGGTACATACATCCCCCGTATTATTCGCTACGCTATTCTACCTCTCTTAAAATGAATTATGAGTTATGTTCCGCCGGTTGCCTTTAGGCTTGGACTTAACCCCCTTGCTAATTTCCATAAGAGCCCGTAGCGACTACTATTAGTACCACTACCAAGAGTCTGGTATTTAAATTGATAATGGCCAGTGCCTATGGTTAACAGTTTGTATGAAGATTTGAGCAGCACCTCTAGCGCTAGTGGACAGTTTTGGAATCATATTATGTCAGTGTAGCCAATATTGATTATGTTACCGCAGTAAACCCATGGTAGGGGACCTGACATGTGGAGCTTGTTGGCCTTCTATACTTATCCTAACTAATATTATAAATGCGAAAGTGAGTTTGTTTGTTACGCCTTCACGCCTCCACTACTCAACGGATCAACATGAAATTTGGCATGCAGATAGCCTATGGTATGGAGAAGGACATAGGCTTTTTATCCCGGGAACGCGGGTGAAACCGTGGGGGACAGCTAGTAATACTATAAAAATAAGCACGCATTATGTAACCTATCTATAATAATATATATAATATAATAAAACTGAAGAGTTTCATTGTTTACTTGTTTGTTTAAATGGCTAATCTCTGGAACTACCAGACAGATATTGAAAAAACTTATGGAAGAAATTGATATAGTATTGAAAAAACTATTTATTAATAGGAAGCTATATTATCACCAAGTGTAGCCCTGAGTATTATTGGCTACTTGAATGCGGGTGAATTCGCATGGGACAGCTAGTTATACAATATACTTAGGTTACTTAAGTTAGCTATATATTGACCTTCCTGATGTGATCATCACAATACTTGTCCACGTAGTGCACATTTAGCAGGTTCTCGCGGTGCACCGGCTTGCTGATGTGTGTGGTGACGTCTCGCTCGCACGTGAGGTGCTCCTCGCACGCCAGGCAGAAGCTGTCCACGCATCCTGTTATTATTGCCTCACGGTGGAATCCATACACATGGGCCATGTTTACTGATCCTGGACAATAAGTATACAATAGCATTAGAATTTGGCTAGCCACGTCTGCTGGAGATGCTGGAAGTGATTTTCCAATAATAACAAAGACCTTAGTACAGGATTGAAGTCCAAGTCCAAGTTTGGTATAAAAAAGCAGGTAAGTACCTACACATTACTCAACCAGTTTTACTCAATGTAGTAATACTGTGACTCAACCAAGCTTCAAGATAACATAATAATTGAAAAGTAAAGTAGGTAGGTACCTACTTACGAAAGGCAATTACGAAGCTACAAACGCATACAAACAGGTAGGTATGCTTCTTCTATCACGTAAATAAATAGATAGGAGGTATTAGTTACCAAATTATCACTTAGATTATTTTAATAGTAACATGAGGAATTGGTATGGATGGTAAGACCAAACTAGACCCTACCTATCACATTGTTGGTCGTGGGATCGATTCCCATCCTGGGCAAACATTTTTGTTCAAGAACTTGTCACACAGGTCTTTATTAAGTAGGTACTTTACTTACCAATTTACAAGAAAAAAATTAAGGTTTATAGGTATGTAGTAGGTAGGTACCTACATCAGTTATCTGTTCCAATCAATGGCGTATATAGGAGAGGCTGGTGTGCGTGCACGGCCTGTTAGTTTCCATCAGGATCGACTCTCGATTACCTATATACTGTAGGTATTAACTATGATCAACACATTGGCCATTTTGGGAGCCAGGCCTCTTCTGGAAAGTACCTACCTACCTACGCTAATGGTTTCCATTACTTTCCATAGCTACTATAAGCTCTGCTTACTCAGGGATCAGATAACCATGAGTGATGAATGTCCTAGGAGGATATAATATCTCAGGATATACCTATACCTAAATTTTTTAAACTCTAATAAAATTATTACTTACATAAAGAAGGGCAGCTTCAGAATATCACAATAATTTTTTAATTTATTCTTCGCAACACGACTGTTGGTTGTGAGTGGAATGGAAAGAAACACACCAACATTTAACTAATACTGGGAATTTTTAAATTCTTCGTCAGCAACTGATTGATAATGTGAGTGAATTGATATGGGCTTATCGGGGAGTTCCCGTCACAAACTACCAAGAGACAGTGTTGCCAACTGCTAGCTTTACTAAGTAGCTAGACATCTTGCAAAAAGTAGCTAGATTGCCAGATTTTGATACCCAAAATAGTTGCTAGAAGTAGCTAAATGTTTCTAAGTAGGTAGATAACAATAACATTGTTAAAGAGAATTAAAAACGAGTAAATTAAATAGGTTTTTTTTTTTTCAAGGGTAATTAATTTTCACAATATATTAAACAGCGAGCATTCGTTTTAAATGAGGCGATTTCTTACGATACCTCTATGGTCAAAATACCTGTCAAATCGTGTACTTTAGGTTCAGGTATTTTGACAATAGAGGTATCATAAGAAAACTCCATATTCCCGGCCGCGAATTTACAAAGGCTATACCATTAGAGTGAAAGTGCAAACTGAACTGGCTTAGCTTTTGTTTGACAAAAACTTGACGAAACCCTAATCTATTCTAGTACAGAAACTGACCGAAATCGCGTAGACTTTGTTAGATAAATTCATTCTAACATTGCAGCAACAAATGCTATTCAATTTGATACCGATATGCAAATTGTATCTATCTGTTTTTGATTGGAGTCCAACCAACATCAGTGGCTAGGAGAAAAGATAGAGGATTACAAGGTAGCAGCCGCATTCAATCAGGAAGACCAACTAACCTTGAAAAGAAGAAATCCGTAAGACCTCATAATATAAGTATTAATATTGAAAAAAATCAAGCAAGTGCTAAAAAACATTAACGTAGATAACTTGAACATTATTTAGGATTAGGTATAATATCTGCGCCAAGGTTCTCTGTCTTCTGATAACATTAGTTATCCTAACTTTACTAGCCATACGTTTGATGTTATAATGGTCATTATCGACTTTAAAATTCGATATTCAAATACGGACCTATAAATTTGATAAAAGTGTCTACTTGTGTTACTTTATTATAAGGCTCTTTTTCCACCATAAGCAATGCGTTTACTTACGAGTATAGTATGTTTCTTATTTTGTGTTTTGTTGTGTTATCTTATGTGCCATACTTAAATAAGACTGATTGTTACTACGTTTAAATTTGATAAAAATAATTACTTATCTGCGTTTTGTATTTTACATTAAAGGTACCTACGCAAGAAAAATATTTTAGTTTTATTATTATTTGTACTCGCAACAAGTGTGTAGTGCCTAATAAAAGTTCGTTTTGTTAATTATTTTTCTTTTTTTTGTCAATCAAATACAGATAGATACAATTTGCATATCGGTATCAAATTGAATAGCATTTGTTGCTGCAATGTTAGAATGAATTTATCTAACAAAGTCTACGCGATTTCGGTCAGTTTCTGTACTAGAATAGATTAGGGTTTCGTCAAGTTTTTGTCAAACAAAAGCTAAGCCAGTTCAGTTTGCACTTTCACTCTAATGGTATAGCCTTTGTAAATTCGCTTCCCGGCCACCGACCTATACCCACATCTAGGCCAATAGCGTCGCGTTTAGTCTTTTTCTATCGAGACCCAGTGCCCTATTACGAACTTTCGAAATTATTGAAAAGTAGCTAGAAAAAGTAGCTAAATAAATTTAGCTACAAGTTTCATTAAATTGTAGCTGCCTAACACCAAAAAATAGCTAGATCTAGCTATAAAATAGCTAAGTTGGCATCACTGCCAAGAGAACTAAAGTTGTTCCCGTTTAACGTGTAAATTGTTGCCAGTTTTATGTTTTTTTAATTTTAGTATTTACCTAGTTAAATTACGTTATTTTGAGTTTTATTGCATATTATCGGTATTTTTTTTTATCCATTATAGATCAATCAATGTGCACCTGTGTATAGGTACACGTAATCATAGAATACTATTCTTCTTCTTATTTTTAATTTTGGCAACCAGGCCCAAATTAGGGCTCATTTCTGCCAGTGTCGAGTTATTTTATAGTTTCCAGTCACAATAAATCACTTCACATTATAGTCCTCAGTCAGTCACCGTCCATAAAAGTCATGTTTTACTACAATGGTGGTCATTGTACTAAAACTCTTCACGGACATTTTGAGACAACTTGAAAAGTCACGATACACATAATTCATTTCATTTCACTTCACTGGTGCACATGGATGATCATTATTGGGTAAAATACCACCAAAAATACACAATAAAACTCAAAATACACAAATTTATGAAAATAAAAATGAAAATGCTACGTCACTCTGCAAGTTCCCGCCAAAATTTCCTAGAATACTATTACTCTGCTGGCACGTAATCCTTCTTCTTCTTATTTTTAATTTTGGCAACCAAGCCCAAATTAGGGCTCATTTCTGCCAGTGTCGAGTTATATTATAGTTTCCAGTCACAATAAATCACTTCACAATAATATAGTCCTCAGTCAGTCACCGTCCATAAAAGTCATGTTTTACTACAAACAATGGTGGTCATTGTACTAAAACTCTTCACGGACATTTTGAGACAACTTGAAAAGACACGATACACATAATTCATTTCATTTCACTTCACTGGTGCACATGGATGATCTTTATTGGGTAAAATAGGTACCACCAAAAATAGTACACAATAAAACTCAAAAAACACAAATTTATGAAAATAAAAATGAAAACGCTACGTCACTCTGCAAGTGCCCGCCAAAAAGTCCCTACACGTAATTAATTTCACTCGTGTATCGTGTGTTTTCAAGTTGTCTCAAAATGTCCGTAAAAACTTACTACGTAACCGGCTGGCTGGAAAGTTCACTGATACAAAAAACCTTACTTTTTAGGCGCTGTGCTTTCTAAAAGAGTGACCATCATTTATGAACTAAGCAGGAATTTTTTCGGAATTAGACAATTTGTTGCAGTAAAAATAATTATATTTCATTTAAATTATTTTTATACTGTCAGCAATACACTTAAAGCGATAAGCGAGGTTTCGTTGCTAAATTTAAAATTAAGAAGTAGAAGTGGAAACACTGATTGGAAGTAAAATTATGTGGAAGGAAGGGAATTTCCCCTATCTATCGCTATAGTATCTATAGCTATATATAGTTTTTAGGGTTCCGTAATTCCGTAGCCAAATGGCAAAAAACGGAACCCTTATAGATTCGTCATGTCTGTCTGTCCGTCCGTATATCACAGCCACTTTTTTCCGAAACTATAAGAACTACTTATAATGTTGAAACTTGGTAAGTAGATGTATTCTGTGAATCGCATTAAGATTTTCACACAAAAATAGAAAAAAACAATAAATTTTGGAGTTCCCCATACTTAGAACTGAAATTCAATTTTTTTTTAATAGAACCCATACGTGTGGTATGGTAGGTATATGGATAGGTCTTCAAAAATGATATTGAGGTTTCTAATATTTTTTTTTTCTAAACTGAATAGTTTGCGCGAGAGACACTTCCAAAGTGGTAAAATGTGTGTCCCCCCCTGTAACTTCTAAAATAAGAGAATGATAAAACTAAAAAAAATATATGATGTACATATATGTTACCATGCAAACTTCCACCGAAAATTGGTTTGAACGAGATCTAGTAAGTAGTTTTTTTTAATTACGTCATAAATTGAAATACCTACATATCAAATACTCAGGTCTATACTACCATTTACTTATATACCTACAGGTTTGTACGGAACCCTCGGTGCGCGAGTCTGACTCGCACTTGGCCGGTTTTTTATACATATATATAGTCACTCACTACTAATGACTAATGAGTTTATATTTACAAATTAATTTTCTCTGATTATTTTATTAGTCATCGTGCGATAATTTCATTTTTGCAATGTGTTAAAAGGGATCAATTCAGTCCTCGCCAGATTCAGTCACTTCATATATAAGTACGGTAGAGTATTAGTGTGTTTCAAGTGGTCTGTAGATAACTTCTGTAGGTAAGTCTCTTTATTTTAAAACCTATGTAGTTCTCACCCCGCGGATTCACCCGCGTTCCCGAGGGACCTATTGTTTATTAGGATATGAAGGCATCCTAATATAAGCACAGAGGTATAAGTGAATCGTTTACAAACCTACTTATTCTATCTCTATGTATCAGATTTTAAAATATCTCAAATATGCATATTGTATATTTCCATCACGATGATATGTCTATTTGAACCTTCTTCGTAGGACCTGGGAGAAATAATAGATTTTAGTAAATTTTTATGCTCAGACCAAGAACTCATTTTTATGATAATTTTCCCGTGTACTTTCATGTTTGGAATCAGTGCGTCTACGCTGAGTTTACTATATCACAACAATACTCGCTAGTGACTAACCTGGGTCGGACTGGGCTGGAAGGGCCCGGGTGGCACGCCACGAGCCCGGGACTGGATAATGTTAGATGATATACCTACTATCAGAATTGTTTTTCTGTTATATGTATGAACTATCTACTTTACATGTAGTTCGCAAGAGCTGGACCCTTACCTTACCTACAGGTTAGCTTGAGGCACGTCTTGCAAACCAGCCCCGTGGTACAGCCCGCGCAGGCCCCGGCTGGCAAATGCCACCTCGACAATATAGCCAGTCCGATACATACTGGTGACTATGTGTGTGTTGTGTTGTATGACAAGTAGTAGTTGTAATAGGTAGTAGACCTCTCTTTAGTTTTGGAATTATTTCACACATGTTTCACCATAGTCTGAGTAGCTAGCGAGTAAGGAATGGTATGGTGGTGTTCTTCATTATTTCAGCCTAAATGTCAACTAATGTGTAATATCGTATGCAGAAATGCATGTCAGTAAAATAATTCTAATGTACAGAATCAGAAAACATGGATGTGGAGTATGGATTCCACCCTGAGGCAATAATAACGGGATGCATAGACAGCTTCTGCCTGGCGTGCGAGGAGTACTTGAAGTGCGAGCGAGATGTCTCCACACACATCAGCAAGCCGGTGCACCGCAAGAACCTGCTAACTGTGCACTACGTGGACAAGTATCGTGATGATCACATCAGGAAGGTATTACCAACTTACTAAAGTATTATGTGTATAATAAACTATCGACCGATTGCGATCACCTCCTCATATAGGTAGGGGAGACTTGATCACCATTTTGGTTATTCTTTCATATTTCATAAAATGATAGTGTTTTGCAGGATATTTTTTCATGACTACCTAGAAGTCCAACCAAGTACCAAGTCTACCCATGCCATGTTCGCCATCATCTACCATGTACCGTCGTTCTCCAAAAAATATTTTTTCGATGTCTAAACAAAATGTTAACTTAAGAGAAATACTCTCTACACACACTTCAATGAACCATTATTCAAAAGCTATAGGTACTTGTTTTTATAGTTATTTATATCTTAAAATAATGATTAAAATACTCAGTAAAAAGATTTCGACCCATCAAAAAAAAAAGTTAAGGCCTGGGGTCTGGGGAACAAGTCTCCCAAAGGATCGAGTGAACTCTTTCTGCCCTACTCCGAAAGAATGGCGTGTCAATTAAATAATCTGAGACTCTTGTACCCCAAATGTAATGAATAAACGCTATAACTTTGTACGGGAGAAATTAGTACCATGAGTATTCCGCTAGAGGCGCTGTGCCAATTTCTATAGAGAAGTGTCGTAAACGCAAACCCATAAGTAAACGTTTACTAACATCAATTCTTTACATTCAGAGCACTGACTGGCATACCTACCGTGAACCGCGAACTGTTCTCGTCAACGGCCGACAGTTTGGTTTCCGCCTTATGTTTCGCAGTACTTCACTCATTAAAAAAGCTATAACAGTCTGGTTGAAAAATAAAAGCTATGATGAGACTGAGGCTCTCCTGTAATCCGTAACATATCCGTTGTGTTATATGTTCATTAAATGCATGTATAAGATTAGGTATATTATAATTAAATGCGCACATGTCATGTGTAGTACCTGCCTGATGGCCTTCTGGGCAAAGAGTATATAGTAACTATACCAAAAGGAACTATGCTTCTGGCTGTCAAGCAACTGATCCCAAGTTTATTATCCCGTAGGGCTACAGGGTGGCAACGCGCAATTACACACACACACCCCACACACATAGGTACATATACACAAAAACCACAGAAACAAAAACCATACACACAAGGAGACTTTAATTCACTCACCCACTAGATATATATTTTGTTTTATTTTTAGGCTTTAATAATATTATTATTATTTACTTTTTCATATATTTTTTCTGTAACTCTGAACTACAAGCTTAAATTATTTCTCAAAAGATTACAAATCACTTCACATGAGAAATTAAAAAAAAACGAAGGTTAAAGCTAAGGTAAGGTATAATATACCTGCCTCTATCACCGATGTGGACGCCTCAACGTGACCACGACCGCTCTGCCAAGAGCGAAACGACAGAGAAGAAGAAGATAATATACTGTTGAGTGTATGTTGGTGGATGTCAAAAGAATTAAATTAAAAATATGAAGAATATAGTAGGGGAACAAATTTTTTGAGCTGTTATTTAAATATTCGAGATGTTATTATGATCAGTTGAAAAACATATTGAGCAATTATTTAATTTAATGGCGGTTGATTAATTATTGCGACAGTAAAACATGGACAGTAATAAAAAATCAATTAGTCGGTTATTTTATCATACAATGTCAATTCTAAAAATAATTGAGCAGTCCAATAACTGAATGAGCGGTAAAAATGATGGAATGAGCGGTTCGATAATTAGTTCGGCAGATCATAGCGAGCAAACATTCCACTCGGACAAAAAAGGAAGAGAGGCAGACTGTCGAAAGCCAAACCTGCTCTTATTATACAATAAGTTTATTTTAGCTGCTACTAAGCAAATTCTATGTCATTTTAATTACTTAAGTATGTTAAGAATTACGAATAAAAGTTTCTATTGTTATTATACAATTTGTTTTATTTAATTCCTTCAGTCAAAGCAAAAGTAATTTAATTTTTCATTACTATTTAAGTACTGTTTTTAGGGTTCCCTACCAAAAAGGTAAAAAGGAACCCTTATGGTGCGACTTCGTCCGTCTGTCCGTCCGTCTGTCACACCGTTATATCTCGAAAACTACTTTACCACCTCATTGTTTATAGAATTGCTTAGAATGAGATTTCTTACTGACAAATTCCGATTTATTACTGCACACACATAACCGCTCATTCAATAATTTTTACCGCCCATTTAATTATTTCCTGCTCAATTATATATTCACTGATCCATTTAATTATTTTTTATTACTCATTTTTGTTTTTGTTTACTTTACTGCTTAGTTTGAACTGCTGAACTAGTTATTAAACGTGCAATTTATAATTTTTAACTTACCAAAACCGCTATTTACAACTGCCTCTTTAAATCAGTGCCATATAGTAGGTACATGAAAAAAAAAACAACAATTATACAGACAGGTTACACCACGAAATACAGTTACTCGACAGTTAGAGCAGGGCAATAAATAAATACCTATGCTAGCCATATGTATTTATTACCTATAGTTAAAATGAGATAATTGTAGATGATAAGTTACCAGTATAAATATATTCTATTTTTATTTTCACATACAGGGTCCCTGTGACCTACCTGTGGCCCTGGTTTCTTGCCTACTTTTCAGAACCTGTTTTTAAAATTATTTTTCCTTTTTCCCGGCTTTCTTCAGATGGTTGTAAAATAGATCACTCAACTAATTTATATTTTAGGTAAAAAAGGGTTACTTTTGCGAGTTATGCAATTTACTTTTGCCAACCGCGGCTAAAGTAGGTTTGCATGTAGCCGAGCCTCGTCACGTGGATAATAAGGCCACAAAGCTTCTGAAGAGGATCGGAAACACTGTAATAGCTCTTGGAAACGTTTCCATTAGCGAGAGAGCGTGGCATGGCTTGATGGAGGACACCTGTGCAATTTGCAACGTCGAGTACGATAATGAAGATATACACAAGAATCAACCGTCTCATATTATTCGTCTAATACAGTGTAAAGTACAAAATGGCACCAACAATAATATTTATCGTTTGGTAAGTCTTTTAAAATTGCATGATTTTTATGATGGAATTGATTCGAATAGGGAGTCTAAAACTGCCACGTGATCGAGTAATGTTGCCGAATGGAATTCACTTCCTGAATTCACAGCGTTAGAATTTCATCATCGTAGGTCGTGGGTTCGATCCCGATGGGTATTATTTCATCCAATGACGCGCACGCGGTATGACGCGACGATGACCATTCGTAGGCCCTGATTGGATAAAATTCATTAATGGTGTTCGTTACGATTACCACCAAAGTTACGCGGTAGAGCCCCTGGTCGAACCTTATTGTATTTTTTTTTACCATACAATTTATTTTTATAATCTGAGCGACACCCAGGTACTTGATAGTAATAAGTTGATATTCCAGATTGACAACGATACCTTCCAATGTCTTATTTGCAATGTGGTACTACCATTGAAAGCTACCACTGAACATTTTAATAATTCTGATCATCAGAAATTGTATTCGGAATATCTCGTGTCAGCCGACACTGAGAAACTAAATAATCCAGCTATAAATTATCTTAATAAAAATGGAGATCAAGAATCTATAGAAAAACAAACAAAACAAGATAATATTAATGAAAAAATCAAGAACAGTAATGAAAGAACGCAAATCGAATTTGCTACTACTGCTGGTAATGAAAGCAGAAAGAAAATATTAAATTCATTAAAAACTATACAAAGAAGCGACATCAATATAGATTTCGAAACACAATCAGCGATTTGCAAAAAGTGCTTGATAACGTTGGAATTCAACTTGAGCCTTATAGAGCAACACATACAAGAGCATGAACTCAAACCAAAGAAAACAGCCAACTCTGCTTTGTCTTACCCGACTGTAGATCAAAAACACAAGAAGACTAGATTGACTCCAAGTGATGAATCTTCTTCTGAACCAAAAACTAGCAAAGATACTACAAAAATTACTACGAATCATATTAATAAGCAATTAAAACCTTTGGAAAAGGTCATACAAGAAAGTGAATGTATGCTGATTAGTATGAGGTCAGGCGAACAGTTTTTAGTAATAAATAAGAAAATTATATTACCCATCGCAAGTTTCCTGATGGTTATTATGCTTGAGTCCACGATGCACTGTGGGGTATGCAATGTTAACATAACAAGTTATGATCTAGAAAATCATACCTTATCATTGAGCCACATTTATAAGAGGGGAGAAATACCCGTTATTACATATTTGGACACCGAATTCGTGAGAGAGGTGAGTTATAATTCATTGTCACTAAATATTTATAGTAGGTACATATATTATGAATAGCTGTCGCCCGCGGTTTCTCCCGCATTCCCGGTATAAAAATCTGGTAAAACTGGGATAATGTAGCTTCCTATTACTGAAACAATTTTCGAATCCGATTGGTAGTCACAGAGATTAGCCCGTTTAAACAAACAAAAAGACTTCCGCTTTATTATATTAGTATAGATAGATAGTCAATAAAACTGATCTTAGTTCATAATCAATAGAAATACTGAGTATTGTAATATTCTAACTACGGTTTTGTTATATGTTAACTCATCATATGTTCTTGATTGGCCAAATCAAGAACACACGATGCAGTGATTGGTCGGTCGGTACTAACATTAATCAGTGCAAAAGCACTGACTAGTTGCGGGATTGGATTGCTCGGCATTACCTCGATGAACTATGGTGATATGATTTTTAATCTCTGGGTCTGCCTTAGAATTCAGAATGTTAGCTCTAGCTGGTGTGGCACGGGGAGGAGTTTCTGCACTTTGCTTTAGGTCCCGCCTGACTGAAGTCATTTTTGTTATCGTTCATAAGTGCTTTATCAGGGCCTAAAGAATCATGGCGAGATTTGTACAAAAAAAATAAGATTTGTAGAGACGTTTGAATGACGTTGTTATTGATCCCTGGTGCCTATGGAATAACTGGAGCCATTTAAAATATTTTTAGAACCCTCGGATAAAAATGCGAATTTCTATGGCATTCCGGCGAATTTGACTATTCGCGACCAAAACCGTTATGTTGTTGTTATATTTTGCGCGGTTTATAAAGTTGCTTACTGGTAATGTAATCTCAACATTGGAAGTGATTCAAAACCCTCTAAAATGTTTTTTTTTGTACAAATCAATGTATGAATCTTGCCATGATTTTTTAATAGATACTTTTTGATTTTGAATGCAACCTCGTTCGCTAATTGCAATTATATGTTGTTTCAGGTACGACCGGATTTTTATCACTGTGGCTACTGCAACAAGATTGTTTCTGGTTGGACCAACCTCCTCGATCATTTGCAATGCCCGGAGCACACGTCGGTGAAGATAGGGGCGAAGTCTCTTCTGGATAAATTACTAAGGGAAATGGATGATGAACCTGATAGACGGTTGATGATAGACCGAGTGAAAACGGACTTTACGTTCTTTTGAACTAAATTTTTTTCGTAATGTACTCGTTGTCTCGTAGATATGTCGTAACTCATAATCTCGTATTAGTTTATTTTGTTATGTGTACCGCGAGAAGATCGAGCGTTCTCGCGCTTAGAAAAATCATTGAAGATCCCTTAGGTCCTCTTGTAAACATTTCAGTTGATTTCATTCCTACATACCTACATTAAGAGTAATTTGTTACTAATGTTTCTTTCCCTGCAATGTTTATTTAAAAAAAACAAATATTACTAATATTTATAGTTTTGCCCCTACATTAAGGGTTTTATTTTAAATTATAATAGTGAGCGTAGAGCCTTCCCTGCTAAGTTTTGTTCAGTGTAACAGATAGTTAAGCTTTTTGAAAATTAATGTGATTTGCCAAGTAGGTATAATCAATTAAAATTCGTTTTATTTAGATACTTTAATTATTTAGCTTATTCCAGTTTTTTTTATTTAATTTGAGTGTGGTCGTGTCGTAAATCACTCCCAAATAATTATAGATAATTAAGTGATATTACAATTCGTGCATTGCGATTATGGTTTCCCCACATATTCTACCTATTGATTCTATATAGTTACGACACGGCATCATATGTGGTTGGCGACTTGACCTTTGTGAAACTAAAATAAAAATCAATCAAGATTAGATTATATTCATCGAGAATAAGGCCTATGTCATAGGTCTAGAAATTCGAATCGTTTTTCATTAACATTTTGGGTCACGTACGTGTTGACCTGCGTTGTTGACACATACGATATTATGAAGTGTCCGATCCGCTATTTCGGCACATTGTGTACCTACTTTTAGTACTGTTTTTCTTTTATGTAATAAATGAAAACTTCTTATGATTATGCAGTTTATTTCTCATCTACACCAAGCCATTTCAAATACTTAGGTAGGTATACTGCGGCTGATCAAAAACAGTGTTTTTATAATTTTCGGTCTTTGGAATTTGGAGCAGAGTACAAAATACAAGTTAGTAGCCCCTAGCCCCGGTGAGATGTGGCGTGATATAAAGTATGTAATATGTAACAATTCATGTAGACCCATATTAATACTATCAGTGGGGCGATTACGTAACTTTGTTGCAATAAGTTTCAATCCTTTTCGAATTGAAACCGGTTCAATATAGCGGTTTTCTGATAGTTTTTTTACGTTCTGGTAACTGCAAATAAAAACAGTGTTTCATTGGAAATGGAACCATTTCCGATTTTGTAATATTTCTACCGATTCCGATTGGTTAGAAATGAAATAGGTACTACAAAGACATGGTTGACAGAACAGACTTCTAGGAGCGAACACAACATGCATAGTAATATTGCACACTTTACATCGAAATATACCTACATATCATTATCATTATGCACTCATAGGTGAAAACTTGTAAATGGCTATTTTTTTGATCTATCGTTAAGTATTATCATAAATTATGTAATAAATAGCTGTTAGCTTTCCGAATATAAAAAAAAACTATAATAATGAATTTATAAGTTAGGTTGCGTTAAAAATAATTAAAAAAAATGGACTGCCCATCATGCGTAAAAACATCAAGTGGCGTATTCTCTCTTGTTCTTCGTCCATTTATATAACGTTTCCCTGGCGCGACGTAAACGGAATATCTCGATGTTTCTATCCAGTAGCATCTTGGACAGTGACTTGATCTCTTTGTGTTCGGAGCATTTCATATGAGTATGTAAGGTGTCCCAATCAGAAACCAGCAGGTGACAGTAACCACAATGGAATAATCCCGGTCGTACCTGCAACCAAACAAAATAGATTTATTTACATTCATGAAGATTACATTTAAGAAACGGGGTGAATATATCCTTTGTGAAAATATTATATGTATATACACTGGACAGCAAATAAACCGGGCCACCCGCTAACTTGGAGCTTTAATCCAATTTTCTCAAAAAGTATAAAGCTTACCACTTACAAAGTTATACCTACAGAAAGTGTGTTTCATGATGAACAAAATGAATGGAAACACATTAGGCTTAATCAATTTATTAAATGTTTATTAAGGATTTTACAAAGAAGAGTTGTTTTCCTGTCGTGTTAATCGTTCGTAATCACCAAAGGAAAAACAATTTTTTGGCTGAAAAAAAATAAAAAAATGAAAAAATGTTTTTGCACAGTATTCAGTGTTCCTTCCCCTTGCTCGTGTAACTGCTAGCATCTTCGTATTCAAAGACCTCACGAGCCTGACGATGAAATCTTGGGGAATTGCATTCTACTCCTCTTCATTTGCGATTCGCAGCTCTGAAAGCCTTGTTGGAACAGGTACCCGAGCTCTAACTCGACGTTTCAGCTCATCTCATAAGTGTTCTATCGGATTCAAGTCCGGACTTTGAGCTGACTAGTCCATCGTATGAATGCCGACGTCGCGTAGATACTGGGTCACCACATGAGCAACATGAGGCCGTACATTATCATGCATCAACTGCATATCCTGCCCGATATATCCTACGTAAGGTACCATATGGTCCGCGAGGATTTCAGTGATGTAGATGAGAAGTCAATCCACGTGTACGGCCCGTCGGTTTGATGAAAACTAACGCTGTATGTGCGTTTAACGAGATGCCGCCCCAGACCATTACCGATCCTCCTCCATAAGCAACAGTTTACTCGATAAACACTGAGAACAACGTTCTCCAGGGCGACGATATACTCTCTGACGTCGATTGCTTCCATGTATACTCACCCTGGTCACATCAGGGCAGAGTAAATTACCCCACTGCTCTAACCTCAAATTCATATGCTTTCGAGCAAATTCAAGTCGTGATCGACGGTGGGCTACCGTGAATCCTGGGCCTATTGCAGCTCTTTTTGGAGTCAGGTTCCTTTCATCAAGTCTCCTGCTGACGGTATCTGAACTTATGACCACTTGGCGTTCGTCACGCAGACTTTGTTGGACTTGAACTGCGTTCAGGCAGTGATTTCGCAGATTAGTAAGTTGGATATAACGATCATCTGTTGCTGATGTAGCCCTAGATCTGCCCGTACCTGGACGGCGGTCAATTGCTCCAGTCTCTAAGTATCGTATGTAAACTCGTTGCACTGAATATCTGCTGATTCGAAGACTTCGAACGACCTCACGTTGCCCAACAACTGCTTGAACTAGTGCTAGTGCTTGAGCTTCTTCTTAAGGAGTCGTATCTATCATTGGCCGTAAAAAATAGCAAAAATACACGCGCCTGAACAAACGATGGACAAAAACTAAAGAAATGATAAGAGATATCACTGTAGAAAAAAAAACGCTAAGCTCGAACTCTAGAGAAAATAGTGCAAATCGTTAGGCATTGTGTTTGTGGCATGATTACAATGTGAGTTGACGGTGCTTTCAATTACATTTATACTCATTTTAATCATCATGAAACGTACTTTCTTTAGGTATATCTTTGATAGCTGTAAGTTGTATACTTTTTGAGAAAATCGGATTAGAGCTACAAAAGGGCGGGTGGCCCGGTTTATTTGCTGTCCAGTGTATATAGAGTAGGTAACATCTTTGTTAACGATGATGAAACCGCCCGCCCGATGCTTACCTGAAAAAAGAAATAAATAATAAATACATAGATAAAATATAAATAACATGTAAACTTACTTACCGTTTTGTATCAGCGTTATTTCACCTGTAAATAAAAGAAAGTCATTTCGAAGGTGCCGAAAATCTTATTCAAATTAAATAATAATAGATTTCATTGTATGATGCGCGGGCGCAGCCCCCCGCGCCCTTACAACCCCTCTGTCGCCATGCGCCTTCATCCACCGAGCCTGCCGCTGCCGGCCAGCCAGTCAGTCGCCGTCCGAAACCCATGGAAAGTAGTTCCCACGCGCTCCCATCTTCGAAGTGACTTTGAAGTATCGAAAATAAGCCTCGTTTTCTTTATCGCAACCTGGAACCCCATTCTACCACTAACAAGTGGTCCTTCAGCCGGATCTACCATTGCGAAGAAGAAACAAAACCTGTGTAGCAGGGATGTCATTGTTTCAAACACCGCCACGTTTGAGAACGCGTGCACAGTTGAAAAAAGAAATGATGACTAACTTAGAGGTTACAAAACTTGAAGTAAAATCAGACGTGCAGTTTGATCGTAAAGATGCAGTGAAAGAAACGTGTCTTAAAGTGCATTCGGATATCGGTCCGCCACGTGCCACGCACGAGGATTGTGCCGCGAGCAAAATGTGTAGTACTCGCACCTCATCATCCACCGCGCGGCAGAAGCGGATAGAATACGAAGCGGCTCAAGCTAAAGCCATTATAGAAATGAAAGAGGCAGAAGCTCAGATGACGATGACAAAATCGCGTATAGAAAAAGAATTGATTGAGAAAAAATTGGCTGCTGAATTGGCTGACATGGATAAATGCTCCAGGCGTTCCAAGCAGTCCTCGTTCGTGTCCTACAAAAGTAAAGTGGAAAACTGGTTGGAAAAATCCATTCCTGCTCCAGGGTCAGCACTTGACTGCTGCAAGAATAATGTGGTTGTGGGAGGAAGTGCAGTTCATCACAATCATGATAGCAGCCAGGAGCAGAGACCTGCTGATGTGACCGCGGAAACGAGCACCCACCACGCCATTGTGGCGCTGACCAGTGCCATAAAGGACGCCGTCGGTGCATCAACCGCAAAGACCAACAGCAAAGAGCTACTTTCCAGACTTGCCATCTCCAAGGATTTGCCGTTATATTTTGGTGACCCCTTGGAGTGGCTACAATTTAAGGAAGCCTTTACAGAATCAACAATTTTATGTAAGTACAGTGAAACTGAAAATTTATGGCGCTTACGTAAGTGCCTTCGTGGTGATGCCAAAGAAGCAACATCTTCCTTACTAATGAGTGCCTCATCGCCACGAGAAGTTATGGAAATCTTAGAATTGAGATTCGGAAGACCGGAAAATATAATGCGAAGTGTAACGGCACAGCTGAGAAAATTACAGCCGTTACCAGAAGCATACCATACAGAAATCGTAAAATTTGCCATTACAATAAAGAATTACGTCACGGCTACTCGGACAGTAAAACAAATTGATTACTTGAGAAGTCCAGAATTAGTTACTATTGTAGTGTCAAAATTACCGACCACACTGATTAATAAGTGGGCTGAATACTTGTATGAAAAGCAAGACCTAAATGAAACCCCGAAGTTGGAGCTATTATCAAACTTTTTATATAATGAAGCCCAGAAAATTGCAGCATCGGGAGTTAGTTACATTTATAGTCAGAATGATTTTAAAAGAAAACATGATATGTTACGAAAAAATGTACACCATAATCAACCCGTGCTAATGAGCTGTGCTGAGGCAAGCACTCCCGTGAAATGCAATTTCTGTCGTAGACAAAGTCATGCACTAGCAGAGTGCAATAAGTTCAAGCGCGCCATGCGAAGAGATCGATGGCGATATGTTCGTGCAAATAAATTATGCTTCAAATGTCTCGGAGCTCGGCATGAAGAACAGTCGACGTGTACCGCGGAGAACTGCGACGTCGAGGCATGCGGGGGGCCCCACCATCGTCTTCTGCACTGGGTGCAGCCGGCGCCAGCGCGCCACGCTCCTGCGGCGCCCCCCGATGATGCGCAGAAGTCGCAGCAGCCAAGCAGTGAAGTCATAACCCACGCGATCGCGTCTCAGTGTCCCGAAGTGTCTGTGCTAAGTGTGCCTAAAAAGTCAAAAACATTTGACATTAAAAATCAAAAAGTAGTGCTTAAAATAGTGCCGGTAACCATACACGGTCCCAAACGTAGTATTAACACACATGCGCTGCTAGACGACGGCGCGACGGTGAGCCTCATATCTGCCGATCTAGCCAATAAGGCTGGGTTACACGGTGAGAGCGTCACGATGCGTGCTACCAGCGCATGGGACTCTGGCGAGTTGGTATGTAACACAGAAATAATAAACTTTGACATTAGTAACATGAATGGTAAAACGTTTAAATTACGTGCTAGAAAGTTGTTGGAACTAAATTTACCTGTTCAGTTTACCTCGAACATAAATGTCTGTGACTATGAAAATTTATGTAGTATTGAAAATTATAACCTATGTGAATCAAAAATAAAACCTGAATTATTAATTGGTCAGGATCATTATGAATTAATTGCACCAATTGTATGTAAAAGGTTGAAGTCGGGTGGGCCGTTTATCACGCAAACAGTGTTAGGATGGTGTGTGCACGGAGCTTTACATCACAACAGCAAGCAGATCGTATGCAGTATTAGCAGTGAAGACGCCGGCAGCTCGACTCAGTCGCTCAGTCACTCAGGTAAGCAAGTTCAATCCGTAGCCCCGCCCATGTTGTCCGCCGCCGCATGCACAGATGATTCATCGCATCGGCCGTCTATCGACACACATACTCCTATAGCTACCGACAGCGCCGACCCATTATGTAAACAAGATTTGCACGAGTTAGTACGACGCTCTTTTTCGCTAGATTCGATAGGAATTAATAGTGAACCGCGTCAAAATATTAACGAATTAAAAGCATTGAGTATGCTTAATAATACAGCTAAGTTAGTTGATGGTCAATGGACAGTCGGGCTACCCTGGAAGGATAACGTTTCGTCAATGCCGAACTCATATCCCGTAGCTTTAAAACGATTTAAATCAGTCGAACGAAAAATGTTATCTGACTCGGAATATGAATTACGGTACCGGGAGCGTATTCGACATTTATTTGAGAATAATTATGCTAGAAAACTTAGTGAATCCGAGTGTAGGGACACTAGTACTCGTATATGGTACTTACCCCACTTTGGGGTCGACAACCCAAATAAAAAAAAATTGAGATTGGTATTCGATGCCGCCGCCAAGAGTAATAATCTTTCATTAAATGACCTTTTACTTCAAGGACCTGATTTATTAAAATCTTTGTACGGTATAATGTTTAGATTCAGAGAGTATCCTATAGGAGTAATTGGGGATATTAAAGATATGTTTTTAAGAATAAAGATACAAAGTAATGATCAAGATGCGTTAAGATTTTTGTGGAAAGAAAAGGACAGCGAAATTGTAGAAAGCTACGCTATGACGTCATTAATTTTTGGAGCTAATTGCTCACCATTCATAGCACAGTTTATTAACCAAACCAAAAACGCAACTCGATTTCAAAGTCAAATGCCAGACGCTGTAAATGCAATAAAAAATAATCAATATATGGACGATTACATAGATAGTTTTACAGAAGGGACTATAGCTTCAGATATGATAAAAAAAATATCTTACATTCATCAACAAGGTGGATTCGAGATGCGTAATTGGTTAAGTAATATTCCAACAGTACTTTGTGACGTCCCTAAACACACTCTTAATGACAAAGTAATAAGGTTCGATATCGACAAGCAACCGGAACGAGCGCTTGGTCTTCTTTGGTTCCCGCATACTGATATGTTGGCTTTTGATTTGTCGTTCAAACGCATTCCGGAAGATATTTTACTTTTAAAACGTGTACCAACGAAACGCGAAATGTTGTGTATCGTTATGACAATATTTGATATTCACGGTTATTTAGGACCATTCACTATTCAAGGTAAAATTTTGATGCGCGAAACATGGATGTCCAATATCACCTGGGACCAAGGATTGACCGACAAGCTGTATAACTTGTTCCAGGCTTGGATGAGACAAGCACAAGAAATTAAAAACATTAGAATCCCGAGATATTATTTTCGTAATGATTTAATTGATACAAATGGTACCGAGGCTAATTTACAACTTCACTTATTTTGCGATGCATCGCCCAGTGCGTTCGCAGCCGTTGCGTATTGGCGGAGAGAAACGAGCGATGGACACATTACAGTCGCGTTCGTCGCTAGTAAATGTAAGGTTACACCGGTGAAACCAACTTCCGTGCCGCGACTCGAGTTACAGGGCGCTTTATTAGCTTGTAAATTAGCAGATAGCATTAAAAAAGAACACCGTTTGTTACCTAACTCTGTACATTACTGGACTGATTCAACTACTGTCCTACACTGGATCAGAAATCAATGTAGGACGTATAAAGTTTTTATCGCTAACAGACTTGGGGAAATTGATGAGCTGAGTAGTGGTGACGAGTGGCACTATGTGCCGACCGGCTCGAACGTAGCAGACCTGGGAACAAAAAATACTGATTACGTACTGAGTAGTGACTCGGTTTGGTTCTCTGGGCCCTTGTTTTTACACCAACCGCGTTTCAGCTGGCCCCAACAACCTGAAATAAAAACAATAATTAGTGACGAAATATTAGAAAAGGAACATACTGTAAACGAAAATAATAATATATTGTGTGACTTACCTGTACCGGACCCCAATCGATTTTCCAGCTGGTTGCGATTATTACGTACTACTGCTACAGTCCTGTTGTTCTGCGATCTGCTTGCTGTTGTGATGTAAAGCTCCGTGCACACACCATCCTAACACTGTTTGCGTGATAAACGGCCCACCCGACTTCAACCTTTTACATACAATTGGTGCAATTAATTCATAATGATCCTGACCAATTAATAATTCAGGTTTTATTTTTGATTCACATAGGTTATAATTTTCAATACTACATAAATTTTCATAGTCACAGACATTTATGTTCGAGGTAAACTGAACAGGTAAATTTAGTTCCAACAACTTTCTAGCACGTAATTTAAACGTTTTACCATTCATGTTACTAATGTCAAAGTTTATTATTTCTGTGTTACATACCAACTCGCCAGAGTCCCATGCGCTGGTAGCACGCATCGTGACGCTCTCACCGTGTAACCCAGCCTTATTGGCTAGATCGGCAGATATGAGGCTCACCGTCGCGCCGTCGTCTAGCAGCGCATGTGTGTTAATACTACGTTTGGGACCGTGTATGGTTACCGGCACTATTTTAAGCACTACTTTTTGATTTTTAATGTCAAATGTTTTTGACTTTTTAGGCACACTTAGCACAGACACTTCGGGACACTGAGACGCGATCGCGTGGGTTATGACTTCACTGCTTGGCTGCTGCGACTTCTGCGCATCATCGGGGGGCGCCGCAGGAGCGTGGCGCGCTGGCGCCGGCTGCACCCAGTGCAGAAGACGATGGTGGGGCCCCCCGCATGCCTCGACGTCGCAGTTCTCCGCGGTACACGTCGACTGTTCTTCATGCCGAGCTCCGAGACATTTGAAGCATAATTTATTTGCACGAACATATCGCCATCGATCTCTTCGCATGGCGCGCTTGAACTTATTGCACTCTGCTAGTGCATGACTTTGTCTACGACAGAAATTGCATTTCACGGGAGTGCTTGCCTCAGCACAGCTCATTAGCACGGGTTGATTATGGTGTACATTTTTTCGTAACATATCATGTTTTCTTTTAAAATCATTCTGACTATAAATGAGTCCTATAGAATCAAAGCCGGCTAACTGACGTTTTTGGTAAAAATGAACTATGAATAAGGCAACACTCAAAATTTTAAATACTTTCTAACGTATTATAATATCGATATCAGAGATGGCTATCTTCCATAGAAAATCAACTCAAAAGTAACAGATTAGTAACAAATCCGGCCATCTGTAAAGATTCAAAATCAAATATGGCAAACTGCTCGCTCGACCAATCACAGGCGTCCATTAGGTTTGCGTGGAGTCATGGCGGTGAACGTGTTTTAATTATTTTGTACTGTTTGATTTTATTGATTTATTAAAGTTTCTGCTGCTGAAGTTAAACAGATTATGTGAAATTATAATCCTGAATTGTTACCCAACACCTGTGAATAATTGTTTTGGCCAAAAACGCCAAAAGAATCCGGATAAATGGAAAATAAATATAGCTAAACGAATGAGGTGTGTACCTTGTCTAGGGTTCGCACTTCTTTCTATATATTTTATTTTTGTTTATCTCGCTTTTTTATTTATTTGTATTTATGCATTTGTTTAGTTAATATTATTTTTGTTTCGTTTCAATAGTGAACTGCTAAGATGTAATTTTGAAGATAAACATATTTATTTAAACAATAATACCGACTTTTCATCGTAGGAGATTATGTAGAGGACCTACACCAATCCCACAGTTTAGACGAATCTAACGACACCTCATATATTCAAATCCATGAAGCCGTTGAGGCTGCAGAGCGTGCTAAAGAAATAGACATATATACATACACTCGAAAAACATAACCCTCCTTCCGGGTCAGTCGGGTATGGTCAGAACTTTTATGTTTGGGATGGCCTTAAACCCGATCCGTTAGTAATTTTAATAAAACATATTAATTAACATTTTTTTGTTTTTGACAACCCTTGTTTTACCTCTAGTTTGTTTAGAATCAAATACTGCGATCTGACGTTTAGTTGGGATCAAATATGGATATCTGCAATAGAGTTAAAATCAAATATGGCCATCTTCAATGTTTAGAATCAAAACCGGCAATCTGTAAAAAAGATTCGTCACTTGTCTCTTTGATCTTGACTCCACATCGTGTTTTGTGTTTTTTCCATTATTAATAATAATAAAAGATACATAAACAAACAATTATTATTTAAAAAATGCCATATAATGAAGTACAAACGTTTTTCGTTAATTGCCAACATTTTGTAAAAAATCAGATATCCGCTTTTGATTCTATAGGACTCAAATGTAACTAACTCCCGATGCTGCAATTTTCTGGGCTTCATTATATAAAAAGTTTGATAATAGCTCCAACTTCGGGGTTTCATTTAGGTCTTGCTTTTCATACAAGTATTCAGCCCACTTATTAATCAGTGTGGTCGGTAATTTTGACACTACAATAGTAACTAATTCTGGACTTCTCAAGTAATCAATTTGTTTTACTGTCCGAGTAGCCGTGACGTAATTCTTTATTGTAATGGCAAATTTTACGATTTCTGTATGGTATGCTTCTGGTAACGGCTGTAATTTTCTCAGCTGTGCCGTTACACTTCGCATTATATTTTCCGGTCTTCCGAATCTCAATTCTAAGATTTCCATAACTTCTCGTGGCGATGAGGCACTCATTAGTAAGGAAGATGTTGCTTCTTTGGCATCACCACGAAGGCACTTACGTAAGCGCCATAAATTTTCAGTTTCACTGTACTTACATAAAATTGTTGATTCTGTAAAGGCTTCCTTAAATTGTAGCCACTCCAAGGGGTCACCAAAATATAACGGCAAATCCTTGGAGATGGCAAGTCTGGAAAGTAGCTCTTGGCTGTTGGTCTTTGCGGTTGATGCACCGACGGCGTCCTTTATGGCACTGGTCAGCGCCACAATGGCGTGGCGGGCTAAATAACTCTACTATGGAACCTCAGGAACAGCGATACATCGGCGTTTCATACATTTTGATCAAGTCTGATGATATATTCACGAAATGTGACAACTTTGCGGAGAACTTTGTGTGAAGCTTACAAGCAGCATAAATAACGAGGGTTGTGTACCTAACCAATCCATTCCAGACCCCATTTATGTCCATAACGTTAGTTTTTTTTATCGATTTAAAAAAGGCATTCGACACAATCAGTCACTCACTACTACAATAAAGGCATAAAACATTGGCATCACCGGGACAGTGTATTAAATGCTAAAATCATACCTAACACATAATCAAGTTGTAAAATAAATTAATGGGTAATTCTTGAACTTTTAACATGTGGTTTCCCACAGGGGTCTATTCTTGGACCATTCTTATTCTTAATTTACGTAAACAATATCCACTAAGATTTCGGATAAAATCTAATACTCAACAGGCTCAGATGGAGCTGTGTAGTGTACACAGAAATGGTTTCAATATAATAATCCTTGAACTGAATATATATTAATATAATAATCCTTCAATACTTCAAAAACAGAATATATAATTTTCAGATCCAAAAATATGAAAACTACCTCACCACTTAAGCAACACACAAGCCTCACAAAATTGACCACTCTTCGGAAAGAGACAAAACTACTGTGCGGCCAATACCTTTTACTTATCTGTAAGTCTGTTATAAAGAAATGAATTCATTCGCTCGCTCAACTACTGGCCACACGATCGCTATGCTCCTCTCCCCTCTCAGACTTTTTCGATTGTATTTACGTCACAGCAGGATAGGGAACAATCAGTCCAATCCTCTATGTCTATGCACTTGATAATGTGCACACTTACAATCTCTTCTACATAACATGATTAGATGTATTCCAAAGAAAGCTTGCTCCGATTTATCTGTAGTTGTTTGATAACCCCACATTCTTTACCTCTAAGAATTGTGTGTGGGCTACGCAGCTAAATTGAAACGTCTTGGAACAAATCAAACTAATAAGTATAAAGATCTTTAAACCAAACCTAGATGAGATACCAGCGCCAGCTTTGTCGACCGAATCTATTAAAATTACATATCAATATTATATGTGTTATTTATCCAAAGAATTATCACAATCTTGTGATAATTATTAACTCACCTCTCTCACGAATTCTGTGTCCAAAGATGTGATAACTGGTATTTTATTTAATTCTTTTTTGTGGCTGGATGAGTTAACATGATCAGTGCAATCGTCTTCTATAAAATTTACTT
This sequence comes from Achlya flavicornis, assembly GCA_947623365.1. Classification (NCBI taxonomy): domain Eukaryota; kingdom Metazoa; phylum Arthropoda; class Insecta; order Lepidoptera; family Drepanidae; genus Achlya; species Achlya flavicornis. The sequence goes on from OX392490.1 coordinate 8,012,937, forward strand.
CGCACACTTGGCACCGGATCCCAGAGTCTTGTTTGGTCACCAACATAAAACTGTCTATATCAACCAAATATTTTCGATTTATTATAACACGTTTTGCTTGCATGAAGTCATTATTAACCAATACGAATTCTTCAATGAACTTTTCTGTAGGTTTTGATTGTTTACTAAAACTATTAGTATCCTTTCTTCTAGGTTCAGATTTCGGGATTTTGTTAGTTGTTATCTTTTGCATCGCAACTTCACTGACAGAGGGGTCTTCCGTCACATTGGAACCACATGGTTTGGTTTCATTTTCTGTGCTATGCTCACTCGAGGAGGATAATGGTGAATCACAATTTTCATATATTCCACCATCTATGTCTTTATAGATATCAGATTTAGACTCATCTGCACCAGTCAATGGTCTTATGTTATTTTTATGAGTGTTTGATTCGTCATCTTTTCTATTTTTGTTATCAGATGTAGGTTTATCAAATGTAGGTTCATCACACTGAGTTAATCTGGTTTTGTTGTGATTTTGATTTACAGTTGGGTAAGACAAAGCAGAGTCACCCATTTCCTTTGTTTTATGTAAATGCTCTTGCATGTGTTGCTCTATAAGGCCGCAGTCGAAATCTAATGCTGTTAAACACTTTCTGCAAAAGGCCGATTGGTTTTCAAAATCTATATTGATGTCACTTCTTTGTATTTGGTTTACTGAATCTAATATTTTCTTTCTGTTGTCTTCATTAGACATTTCAGTATGTTGTGATTCATATTTGTTTTTAATTATTGCTGGATCTTGATTTTTACGATCATTCCATTTTTCTTGTAGGTCTTTATCATTTATAGTCTCTTTATCGGAAAGGACCTTCTGTTTTCCTTCAAGGTAATTTTTAGCAGGATCATTTAGTTCTTCAGGGTTGGCTGACACGAGACATTCTGAATATAATTTGTGATGTTCGGAATTATTAAAATGTTCAGTGATAGTTTCCAAAGATATAACCATATTACATGTCAGACATTGGAAGGTATCGTTGTCAATCTGGAAACAAAAATATTTTCATATTACATAGTGTCAATACCTATTGATTTGTTTGAATTCTGCGTCTATTCGTATTGATTCTTTAATTGCCGGTTTTTGTATTCCGCTCATTTCTTATAAATCGAGTGTAATATGACCTGCAATCCAAAAATCAAGAATAAGTAGTTCGAATATAGAAACCGCGTAGGTAAGTAAGTCTTGTAGCAGGATGGTTCTACGCCAATAACCAATACATAGATGTTTCCTCACAAACTGAAAAGTCGGTCTGGTTGTAGGTTCGTTTGAGTAGTCAATTTGCGTGCATTAATGTCTGTTTATTCTTCATACATTATATCAGTTCCTAGCTGTTCCCCGCAGTTTCACCCACGTTCACGGGATAAAAAGTATATAATACTCGGGGATAATATAGCTTCATGTTAGGGAAAAAATTATTCGAATCCGACTGGTAGTTCCAGAGATTAGCACGTTTAAACAAAAAAAACTGTTCCGCTTTATTATATTAAGTATAGATATGGTTCACAATCTACTAGTCAAATCTAGTCTGGGCACAGAATATAATAATGGTTATACGTATGCGAAGCAATGACGCACACTCATTGTAAACGGTCAATTGAGTCCGTTATATTACCTCAACTGAGTAGTTGAGATTATCTTGAGATACGGTCTATCAATTAACCCAGGAGTTACCAAACTTTATTTTCTCGTAGACAACTTTTCAGGTTTCGGTGGACCCCCCTCCTGCTTCATTTCTACCATTTCCTCTGAAAACTCGTCAATACATTTGAAGATTAGATCTATCTACCTTAGACCTCGTTGAGTCTCCCGTGGACCCCTGGGGGTCCACCTGAACCTCTTTGGGTATCACTGAATTAACCCAATGAAACGCAATGAGGTTAAATTTGTTTGAAATCTATTCGGCCAACTCCCCACCACCGAAACTGCGCTCAGATTAGCATTAGCTTAAGTCAAGGACACATTAAACATTTAGATGCAGTGATATGTAGGCACTGTTATTAATCAGTACAAAAGCACTTAATAGTCGCCAAATTGATCGGTACACATTAGTGTGTATAAATCAGTGGCGTAGCTTGCCCCAGACGGGCGCTCTATCAAAATCTGTTGGGGGGCCCTTCTATCGGAATGCGACGAAGCCCAAATGGAGTTTAAAGATTTTTACGAATTTCTTCATACACTCGTTAGGGGCCACTGTAACCCGGGGGCCCCGTATCTTGTCGGTAGCTACGCCCCTGGATAAATAAGTACATAAATAGAATGCCGTGACGAAAGTAGCGGGTTCAAAACTACAATAAGCCTACTAGAGTATACAAGAATATTGAATACACTTACCAAACGATAAATTCCTTTGTTGGCACCATATTGTACTTTACACTGTATTAGACGAATAATATGGGATGGTTGATTCTTGTGTATATCTTCATCATCGTACTCGACGTTGCAAATTGCACAGGTGTCCTCCATCAAGCCATGCCACGCTCTCTCGCTAATGGAAACGTTTCCAAGAGCTATTACAGTGTTTCCGATGCTCTTCAGAAGCTTTGTGGCCTTATTATCCACGTGACGAGGCTCGGCTACATGCAAACCTACTTTAGTCGCGGTTGGCAAAAGTAAATTGCATAACTCGCAAAAGTAACCCTTTTTTACCTAAAATATAAAAAAAACAGCTGTGAGACAATAAACATTTCCAAATCCAGTGTCTGAAAATTAGGTCCAGTCTATAGACGTAGGATTTCGTTGGTCCAGCCAGAGCCATAGGTAAAAATAAAACGAGTTTTCATGATTTGTTAATTCTCATATAGTTACATCCCTGCTGTGAATTAAGTACCTACTACGAAACACACGGCGGAAACCAAACTGTCGGCCATTGAGGAGTTCGTTGTTTTTAAGGTATGCCAGGAGCCTCCGATTCCGAGTCTTACAGAAAATGGAGGTGATCGCAATCGGTCGATAGTAGGTAGGACTTTAGGTTGGTACTTGTAACTTTTTTTACTTATCATTCAAAAAGTAAGAGGTAATATTACCTTCCTGATGTGATCATCACGATACTTGTCCACGTATTGCACAGTTAGCAGGTTCTTGCGGTGCACCGGCTTTGTGACGTGTGTGATGACTTCTCGCTCGCACTTCAGGTACTCCTCGCACGCCAGGCAGAAGCTGTCCACGCATCCTGTTATTATTGCCTCACGGTGGAATCCATACTTATCGGCCATGTTTGATCACGAGCTTAGGAATTTCAATGGCATTAGGAATGGTAGAGAGGTACCCTATATAGGCTTTCGGTGGTAATAAAATGCATCATTAGGAATCCATAGAGGTTTCTAGCATCAAAATCAAAAATTGTTTATTCAATATAGGCACTAATAAGGCAGTTACGAACGTTACAATTGATATTACCATCCGACATCTCCACCATCAAGTAAAAAATCTGTCACCAAGCTTTCTTTCTATGTTGTTGAGAACCAACTCGTTCTTTTCGGCATGCTTATTTAAATGATCGTTCTTATTTTGCAAAAACAGTTCGAAGACGAATAGATGTTGAAAGAACTTTGCCATGTGTGTAAAGCGTTTCGGAGGAGATAAGTATGTAGGTACCTATTTACCTACCTATTTGTCAAAACGATGAATGGAGTTTTGTTTTTCGTTTTTGGGAGTGGTAGGTACATAGATGAATTATACAAATGTACTAGGTAACTATAACATTAATAATAATAATAAATATCCTGGGACATTCCTCAAACACGGTAATCTGATCCCAAACTAAGCAACCTTGGAACCTTGTACCTAACTGATATAGGTAATACATATACATACTACTTTTTGTTTGCTTTGTATTTACTTTTTGTTGTTTTTTTTATTTATTACATACTGAATATACATAATTATACCCAGGCTCAGGAGATACAGAATCTTCATGCACACAAATGTATGTCCTGTGTGGGAATTGAACCCACGAACCCACACAATAGGTGGAATCTTAACCAGTCCACAACTTGCGCTACATCCACATCCGCAAAAGCACCGCTTTAATTATTGCGGAAATTCCGCGATTTTGGATGCGGATGCTAGCCAATATCTACAACATCTTCTTTTGGTGCACAGAAAAACTTAGGCAGAGCGAAAATAAAATGGATGCAGAAGTTCCTATGTGATAGGCTCCCATTCATATGTCAAGCATACTAAACAAAGTAAAGCAAAGTCATAGGGTCTAGTATTATATCCTACCTACCTATATTGACGTCTCAACGGCACAACCAAATGTGATAAAATTTTCCACGCAGATAGAACATAACCTGGGATAACATGTAGGATAGGAAAACATTAGATCTCTCGGGAAACGTGGGCGAAACCGCGCGGCGAAAACTAGCTGTTAATAAAGCCGTTTTATACCTAATTAGTAGGTAGGTATAAGTCCTCCTTATTATTATATTATTTCTCAAATATAAAAATATGATTATTTATTATAACTTACGCAAATTTAACACCTGGCTCGGGATATCGCTAATTAAGTAGGTACTTATACTCCATGGAAAACCAAACTTCAGAACACGACTTGGCGCGGGGCGGTACGAGCTATGGGTACGAGTGGAACTAAAAATAAACCTTTTAGTACCTCAGTCTAAGCAGAGAGTATGCAGAGTTACTTAGAGTACTTTAAATAAAAGTTTAAAACTTTCGTTCGTCAGCTCACACTGATAGGTATGCCACTAATGCGAACAAAAAGGAAGAGTATAAATATTATAAATCACTCATTATTATAGTCCTACAAACTTATCTGACCCGGTGGTCAAAAGAGGAACTAACGACGCCATTTCGAAATGTCTATCGCCATTGGTCAAAGAGAATATAAACACTACGTTCATTGGTTGTTTTCTACACCAAATGCGGTAACAGCGACTCTCTCACCGGACCAAATAAGCTTGTGACACTATACGTTCGATGCGAGTATCGCTGATCGGTGAATTCCCGTCACTCTCGTATTACGTCACGCTCATCTCATACTATGACTTGACTTTTATTATTCGTAGCATACTACCTATATACACGTTTTGTACGGTAGCGTAATGCGATACTTCATTCATACTTTCATACTGTACCTCTACCATGAGTTTTCTACACTAACGTAATCTACACACGCTAGCGACTGGGGTGAATATTTTGTATAGCGAGCACCGCCTCTAATTAGAGGTGTGTAACTCATGTGTGAGCCGGTTCAATGACTCAGCTCGCAGATCAGCTCAATGTACCTATAGTCCACGCTACGCGCGCACGCTTACTGCGTACTGCGCGTCGAATTGAGCCGACTGATGAGCCGCCGCGATTCATTCGACTCCGCCGAGCGACTCTTTTCATACTTTAGAGTTGTTTTTTTTTTTACATGATCTGATCTTAGAGTTATGTTACATAAGTATTTAATTATTGAATGTCATTATTATTTAAATGTTTTAGAACGAAATAATAATTCGTAGATTAGAATTACAAGAATATAATCTATGGAGGGAGTCGCAGATACAATAGGAGTTGGATTGAGCCGTGAGCTAGTCATTATGTTGTTGAGCTGTAGCTCAGCGGCTCAAACCCGAGTGATCTGATTCATTGAGCTGGTTCAGAGCTGAGTTACACACCTCTACCTCTAATGGACACTTTTGGAAGCATTTTATACAATATGTGTCACCGGAGTCGCTAACGACTGTAGATTACGTTAGTGTAGAAAACTCATGGTAGAGGGTACAGAACATGCATGCCATTACCACAAGTAACATCCATCATTATCGATCATTGGGTATCATTAAGATACCTATATATTGGATACTCTAAGACGATACCCAAAGAGATTAGACTATACTGAATGTAGCCAAAAGGGTTATATACTTACATCCGTAAATGGCGAAGACTACAACAGGTACAGATTCTCTATATAAAAAGTTTCAGCTCTAAGTACAAAGAAATGTAAAATCATTACCAACATGTCACCGCTCAATGAAGGTATCAATCAGGAAGTAAGGAATCAATGATAAAGTTTTTTTTTTTTTTAATTTGTTCATGACCATGGATACAAAGTCCTTCAGTCGCATACATTTTATTTATATTCTTAAATATTCTTTATAACATGTAACAGGCTATGTCATGGACGGTAGCAGATGTGACATATGAAAACAGAATCATATTCTTTATCACCTGCTACTTGTGATTTATGCCATGCCTATAGGGTAGTGTAGCACCACGCGAACAAAGTCGCGCCGGGCAGCTAGTATTAATATAAAATTGTATCTTCCGCGATCTGTGCGCTTAGTACCAAAAAAGTGGATCTGTAATATACTTACACTTTCCGTTACATCCTATATAAAAAACCATATATAGGTATATTCCATCATTCCATCTGGCAGCTCTGGCGCCGAGAGACGTAGGTTATTCCCGTTTTACTAGTGTTGATACTGTCAGTTAAAATTTTCTTTTTCGTAATATTTCGTATGGCAATAAATTCACAGGAATGAGCTAACGCGCTTTAATTATCTGCGAGAGGCACTGGTGTAGCGTGTGGGTGCGTTCAAACGTATATACCTAGATACAGTTTACTAGTTAGGTAGGTACTATTCATCGCGGATTTTCATGAATTATATTCGTGTTTGTTGTAAAGATTGTGCCATTCCAGATTGATTATGGCAGACATACCTGAGAATCGTAACCCGTTTTAGGAGAGTATTGGCCCTGATTCTGTTGTTTACAACTAAACTAATTTTAATCCCACTATGTCTCTTTCTAACAAAGAACATAAGAAAAGGATGTAAGAAATTTAGTCCTGTCAAATTAGTCCAATGCTTGTTTTCAATATAAATTTAGTCGCCATCTATCGCGGTTACGCCTAAATACACGCAAAATAAGACGGCAGAGATTAATTTGACAGCTTTAAATATGTTCTGTCCTTTTTCAATAATGTTCGTGAGAAAGAGATGAGATGTGACTAAAATTAGTTTAGTGCGATTTACAACAGAATCGGCACCATTGTCTTCCGGAAACGTATTTCCTCTTTTTTCGGACCAAAACGGGACTGCGCAAACTCTGAGTCAAAGTCACGTCAAAGTCAATATATTTTTTTTTATTTTGTATAGGCCTGTTTGACAGCAATCTCACCATGATGTGAATCTCAATCGTAGCGGCTTAACACAAAGCCTAGAAGGAACTGGCTCTCAAGTGCAGCTGTCGGTACACACCGATAGGTACTTGGGAGACAGATTTTCAACATGAGGGTGTGCTAGCCAGTCTGGTGGGTATTAGAAAGTACCCTACCACCGTGCTATGGTTTCCGCACGATGTTTTGCTTCGCTTCATCGATAGCTCAATCTCATTGTAGGATTCGAACCCGGGACACATATTATAATCCATCATACATATTGAACATTATATTGGCCCTGCCGCGCTAAATACTTTTTCAACGACAGCGATAGACCTTACTCTATAGTGGCGCCATCCATTGGCCACAGAAACGGTAGCCACCATTGAGGGCGCAAATGTCGCTGATCAACATTTTAGAATAGTTCAACAATGATCCCTATGCAACTCATCGTATCCAAATCTATTGTGTAGGTATTGAAGGTACAATACACTCTCACACACACAGGCACAATTGCACATATGGCGTTTGTATTTTTTTTTTTTTTTAATATTAGGTTCAGGTATTATTACATACATTTATCTTGATCCTATTGCATAGGAGGGTACTGACTTCTGTAACACAGGTTTTAACCTAGCACAGAAGTCAGAGACATCGTTTAATTTTTGTACAATGTATTTATGTCAATAATGATTTATTTATATTATTATATTATAATACTGGAATCACATAAGATCTGCTGGAAATTCGGGAAATTAATTTCATTCATCAATATTGCTTGAGTGATCTTTTTAGATGCCCAAAGCTCCCAGGCCGTCGTCATGAGTGTAGAAGTATCGTCGGAGCTAATTTTATTTGTTGACGTTTGGGTCAATGATAAAGTCACAAGGAATAAACGCAATACCTAATGCAACACATTCACACCGAATTCGAAGAAGTAATTTAAGGAAAGTTAAGGATTAACTTTAAAAATGTTCTAGTTTTAAGATGATACAGTTTTTATTTTTCACATGTACATAATTAGCACATTTTAGCATTCATATACACACCCCACTTCACACCCACACACACTCATCCATCCCCACACAGCATTCAATTTATTTATTGTAATAAGATGCACACACACATACAATTGTTCTTAATATCATGTAAACTGCTTATTTTCTTTTTATATCTTTATTTTTTTTATTTTCACTTAATCTGTACTTACCTGCTTCATGGAAGAGCGGGGCCTCCTAACACAGGTATTCTTTTACTTAAAAGGAGTGCTCCAGCCATTGTATTATTAGATTAAGTTTCAAGTTGGTGAAATAAATTATTATTTATTTATTTATTTTATTTTACATAAATATTTATCCTGGCACATTTCTTCACACTGATGTTTAGAAGAAAAAAAAGCCACAATTACTGTTTTTACGAGATTGTTCAACAGCGGAGCGCGTTGTAGTGATGTTAGAAGTTCCATGAAGCAGTGAGCAGACGTGATGTCATTGCATTTCTACTACAAGTTGTCAAGTTCAAGTTTCGAACCCGGGACCTTCGTCTCGGCATCAGAAATCACCACCGCAAGGCATCATCACCTTAAGGAAAATATTCGTTAAAATACAGAATCAGTCTGCATATTTAGTTAGAACGTTAATGATCCACATTGGAGGATGTTCCCCACTTCTGATCCGTTTTCAAGTCTTCACATGATTCCTGCCGACAAAAAGTAATCCTTAGTAATTTTTAAAATAAATCTTTCATAGCTAAATAGCTAGCAAAGCTTTTATTTGTCCATTTAGTCCAGTAGAATTAGATAATCAAATTACATTAATTGTGGTACTAATGATTTTTGGCATATCGATAGTTATGTATGGATATGATTACCTTAAATTCGAAAAAATTGAGAAAAACTTTTATATTGAATAATTCCTAAACGAAAATGTGTGGTACTAGTTGCGAACTCATTGGTAACTTGTATTATCCTTTCACACTTAGTTTCAAGTTTGCAGCCAGTTGCGATCTACGGAACCCTAAGAAAGTACTTTTTGCTAAATTCAACTTCTAGCAAAATTAGCGTATTCTGTATTATTGCTTATATCATATTGGTAGGTCGACTTCTACCTACTTTGTGATCGCAACTGAACAGAACATTACGGAAATTAGTTTTTGTTACAATTACAAGTAAAATATGGGCGTATTCGCGTGCTACGAAACTATGTTCCGTAATGTTCTCTTCGGTGGCATGTCATCGGCTGGCGACGCCTTTGCCTTGCCTATTTGTTTGACATCAGATTTGGTCAGACTTACTCACCCAGCATATTTGACGAAGTAGTGTAGTAAAACCTGCAAATGTTCCGTGAAATTGCTCGCACTGTGTAACATGCGATGTTGAAGTCCTGCCATTTTCTGTATCTGTTCCCTGTTGACATATAGACATGTTAGTATACATACATATAGGGTGAATTTCTCAAGTGGGCATGGATGGCCAAATACTAAAGTAGGTAGGTATAGGATATAGCGAAAAATTGTTAAAGGTCTACTAGAGATACTTGGATTTTGAAATACATATTTTTTCCGTGCATGAATTTAATCCGTTGTTTTTTTTTACCACATTCTGTATTATTGCAACATTCTACAGTTCCGTTTATAAGGAATACATTCTGGGAAGCAATGTTAGATGAAAAAAAAAAAAAAGGTCTTTCTTAACTTTAAGAAAATAGTATTTTATTTGACATACATTTACTAAAATTTCTAATTCCCATCGTTTCATTTTTACCTAAATCGGCCTCAAGGTTCATTTGAGCATTTATCGCTATTCACTTTACTTTAAGGATTTGGTCATACATGCCCATTAGAAAAGTTCACCTGTATATCAAACTAGTTTATCACCCAGCTGTTTCACTCGCTTTCCCCTATTTTCCCCCCTAGGGTTTAAATTAATAGAAGCTTTCCATAGTGAATGGCTACGTTTAAACAACTGTCTGCAAAATGTCATCTATCTAGACCCTGCGGTGTAGAATCCGAACCAAACTTAATGGCGGCTGTGAAGTGCGCTGCGAGCCGGCTTTGCGCAGGTTCAGTCCACTCGAATGTACCGCGTACCTTCGTTTTCGCTACTGCGCAGCGTTCCGCGCCTAATATAGTAAAGCCAATAAGTTTGATTCAGTCTGTACCTAATGTGTGTATCTGTCTGTCAGTCTGTTTTTCCATTCCTATAATGTAGATAGAAAAAGAAACTTGATTGTCAACTTGGTCCCGTATTCCGCATTCATGTATTGAGAGAAACCATCTTACCCGTATAGGTGTGTGTTTATTATTATGTTTTCATGCAAACAAAATGTTTTGTCGGTTGACTAAAGCTGGCACGTTCAACACATTTACACGTTGCGCTTGTGTGGTGTCTGTGAATAACCGCGCGGCGTCACGTCGTCGCAATGAATGCGCAACATGTAAAGTCTGTCCGTCTCTCTCGCGCGCGTTCAAGCTTAAGAGTATTAAGGAGACAGTTATTGTTTTGCTATTGTCACTGCTAATGAATATAGAGTGGTCTTTTTTGCATTCGTCCATTAGAATTGAGTGACTAATTAGAAGAAATAAGGTAATAAACTGTGTCATGAAATTGCATATGTGTGAGTATTGTGAACGTGCCAGCTTTCGTTAACCGACCTGTATTGTAAAATCGAAGTACGATTAACAATATACTATAGTATATAATAACAAATAAATACACATGCTTTCTATGAATTCGAAGTTAAAGTTACAGCTTTTAAAGTGTTCTTATTGTTTTCAATTCAAGTTCTATTCACACAGAAATGTCAGACATGATATTCATTATTTTATGGAATACTCGTCTTTGCGTACGATAATTATTAAATTATGATAAAAGGTTAATTGTTAATAAGCACATAAAGTTATTATTATATGACACGCGCATGCAATGTGAGTAAGAAGCGTAACCCAGTGCAAACCACTCACCCGAACTGTGCATACGTTGTGCGAACACAAACACCATCTACAAAATGTATTAGGAGAAAAATGTTGCCAAGTGTAAAAGAAGTTACAATATAACAATTTTTTATTAAAAAAAAAATACCAAAAGTTTGGTAGCTTAGCTAAAATACTTACATGGCAACATTTTTTCTATGATTTTATTAAAGGATAGACAGGTGAAAAGAAGTAGAAATCCAGCTTTATTGTGATACCATTCCCATAACAACAATCTACCATCAAGCTTACAGTTAAATGCAACGGTAACAGCATTTTATAGATAAAAGTATGCCTTATGACAAAGGCCTAAAGTTCATTTTGGCTTCAGTTACACTGAGATCAGATAGCCAACACACGCAACATGCAACACGAGGCAGAATGGAGTTCAAGTCAGTTCTTTATGACAATTGAGGCTTGCAACACCAGGGGGGCAAGTTTCGCCACATTTTCTGTTTCATAATTCTACTAGCGGTCCGCAGCGGTTTCATCCATATTTCCGGGATAAAATCCGACGGGTAGTTCCAAAGATTAGCCCGTTTAAACAAACGAAAAATCTCTTCCGCTTTATTATATTAGTATAGATGACTCGTAAATGATATAACTACCTGTTAAGTTAAAAAAAAAGTTATAAGAACTGCCACTAAGGCAGTATATGAACCATAAATAAAGCTGCAAATGTGGCAACACTAGCCCCCAACTGTCACACCCTGCATAAATATATTTAAAGAACCGCATGCTACACTCCATATATATGCTGTACTCGCAAAGTTACCCATTGCATTTAACATAACATATTCACACATCTACAACGCTATTACATTACGTAAATAATAATTATATTTATAGAAAATTCTAATAGTTTCTCAATTACATAGAGTTGGTCCAGAAATTGACCATTCAAATAAATAGCGTTACACAGTTAATATATCTAATATAAAAAAAAAAACAATAGCATAATAGGCAAAGTGAAATAAGTATAATAAATGAGATGCAATATTAAAATTACGTATTTACTAATTTATGGAATGATAAATGTTTTAAGTACTCAATGTGTAGTATACATATATTTACTACCAATGATTTATTAATACTAATTTAAATGTATAATTGTACTTACTTTTAAAAAATTTACATATAAGTAAGTACTTATTTTCATATTGCGTACAGGTTCGCTAACTAAAGCTGGCACGTTCACACACATTACTCACACTTGTGTAATTTCACGATACAGTATGTTTTATTAAATTATTGCTTCTAATCAGTCAGTCCGAATGCAAAAAAATACCACTCCATTTTTATGAGCAGTAGCAAAAGAGAACAATAACGGTCTCCTTCATACTCATAAGTATGCCCGCGCGCGAGAGAGACGGGCAGACTTTTCATGATACGCATGCAGTGCGACATCACGCCGACCGCCTAGTCACAGACACTACACAAGCGGAACGTGTAAATGTGTGTTACGTGCCAGTTTTAGTTAACCGACCTGTAATGTCCAATTTTATATGTCAACTACAGATGACCAAATGATATAATGATGACAAATAAAAAAAAAAACCTATTTAAATATAATATATTTTCTCTTTCAATAATCCTGAAGGGGAAGATAGAGTAAGGAAGGATAGAGGAAAGTACTGAGAATTCGGTTCTAACACAAATTCTCTCGGAAATAGGCTAACGGCCTGAAAAAATCTATTTAGTCCTTCAGTTACACTATCAAAAAGTATAAGACACGTATTTTTTCTTTTGTTAATCAAACAAAAAATAATTGTTCGAAAAAAAAATCGATTGTTTTACTAAAAACTTAAACCGACTTCAAAGTACACTAAGAAGTTATCAAATCCTGATCTGATAGCAATGGGACCAAACGGGAAGTGTACCCTTCCAGACAATAAAAGAATTTTCCAAATCGATTAATAAATGACGGAGTGATGAGGTAACAAACATTAAAAAAAAACAACCGAATAGAGAAGCTCCTCCTTTTTTTGAAGTCGGTTAATGGTGTGTTAAGTTCAAACAAGTGACGTCACGAGCACCCCTCCCGAACTTTGACACGCTTTAACTTTGTAATTTTTTATTGATTTGTTAAAGCAATAAATATGTTTCCAATATTTTTTGATAATCTTACTGAAGGACTAATAAGAATTGTTATTTTGTTACCCAGGACGCATCCCTATTAAGCATTATTAAAAAGGTTTTTATTTATGGGGCTGTTTTTTTTTTATTAAACACAACCAAAGAGCTATCATAAGAACACATAATAATATCAAATCTGTTTCATAAGATTAAAGTAAATGAATATAAAATCTTAATCTTTAAAAATATAGGACGGGGCAGATATAACACGTCGACACGAACGGATCATTTCTTTTAAAAATATAATTTTATAATTAACTAGTGACTCGCCTCGGATTCGCACGGGTAGCTGAGTATTATCCGCGCGGCATGATTTTTTCCGACATAATCAACGATCATCGTCATATTTCAGCCAATTTATACAAAACCTTAATGAATTAAACACCTAAACCTTCCTAATGAATCACCCCATCCATTGGTGAAAACCATATGAACTCCGTTAAGTAGTTTTTGAGTTTATCACACTCAGACAGACAAACGCGGTGGGGGGACTATGTTGTCTATGTTATATAAGGATAATAATAAGTTACGGCGTATGTTTTTACTTGTAAATCTTGAGTGGTCAAGCTGATTTTTTTATGTCAGAATGAGGACCACCCTTTGTTTGGACGACATTCAACACGGCAAGTAAAAACATGCAGCCTTTTGCCTGAGACCTGATTATTTCGTTGTACATGAGTTCCGTACCCAACGAGTGTCAATATGAGGACCCTATTACCACAGTTTTACTTAGAGATTGTAATACTGTGCTATTACTATGCCTCCGTTGTCCGTCTGTCTGTCAGTGGGCTGTATGTCACGAATCGTAATAGTTAGACAGTTGAAATGTTCACAGAATGTGTATTTCCCTTGCCGCTATATAACAACAAATAATAAAATTAAAACATACAAGAAACTTCTTTACGGAATCCTTCGTGTGCGATTGTTATTGATCTTATGAACATTCGTGTTTGAACGAACATTTTCATATATGTGGGCATTTTGAATATTATTTAACTTATGCATTTGGCTTATATTAGCGATTAGCTCATTCGTCGTCGACGCTAAGCCCTGATTTACTATAACCATTTTAGGTCTACTTTCTGACGAATTTAAAAATGGTTTCGGTTTGACAGGTGGACGAACTTTATCAACTCTACCACCGACGATACGAACATCGTCTTTGTTCATATTTACAGATTTGTTGAATTTATTTTTGAGTTCAACTATACTTTTATTACCTATAATTTCTGTTCTGTTTAGATTTTTCGGCTGGACGCTAATGTTTTCTATCGGTGGTGTATCATATATGGGGCTGTCCTCGCTCTTGGTGTCAGGTTCTGTTTGTGTGAGAGTGTCGCGTCTGAAGGAGAGCAGGCGCCGCACGGAGGCGGAGTGCTTAGAGAACAGAGCCGCCACCAGCCCGCTAGTGAGCCCGCTGCGGGTAGTGAGCCCGCTGCGGGTAGTGAGCCCGCTGCGGGTAGTGAGCCCGCTGCGGGTATTGACCCCGCTGCGGCTAGAGGTAGTGTGTACGTACGGCTTGTGTTGGCGCCGCGTGGCCGCGTGCCGCCAGTAGTGCGCGCCCAGTAGCGCCAGCAGCCCCAGCGGCACCACGCCCAGGAATATTATGTACATCGCCACCATGAAGTTTCTTTGGACTGTGAGAAAAAATGTGGAAATGTAGTTCTATTTCGTTAATGTTGCAACATATAATCATTATTAACAAACTATATTTGCCAAAAAAAACATGAAATAACTTCTAGTTCACACAAATGTTGTTCTTTTTTAACCGACTTCAAAAAAAGGAGGAGGTCCTCAATTTGGTTGTATTTTTTTTTATGTTTGTTACCTCATAACTTCGTCATTCATTAACCGATTTGGAAAATTATTTTTTTGTCTGGAAGGGTACACTTCCCGTGTGGTCCCATTGTCATCAGATCAGGATTTGACTACTTCTTAGTGTACTTTGAAGTCGATTAAATTTATTTTTTTGTGACAAAAAGTTCAAAATCTCTCATTACAAAATTACATAATTAAAGTGATCGTATTTGATTTCGTCCTTTTGTCGTCTGGAAAGACATAAACCCCCTTATTTCAAAAGGTTAAAGTTGAGTCTTGTAAAACACAGATTTTAAGATAGCCCAGGCCTTTTTTTATTGACATTAGAAAGTGACGGATATATTATTTTGTAATAAGAAGGAAAGATTCTAAAAACACCACAAACTAAATGTGTTCAAGCACTTAGAAATAAAGAAACACAAATACAGGATAACTTTTCAAGGGGTAGCCATATTTTCATGGGTTATTTATTATACTCATAATTATGAACAACTTTTACTATGAAACGAATCTCGATATCTCCAAAATAAACGAACCCTTTTTTTTATATATTTTGATCGTGCGATCTTTCGTATGAAGTTGTAATTTTTCGCGCTTTTAAAGTTTGTACCATGGTAAAATTTGTTCATAATTATGACTTAAATCGGATCAGATAATAAGCTAGTGTCCTGAAAATATCTATTTATTCTATCATAACATTAAAAAAAAAAGTAACAAATTTTTTTTTGGCAATCAAACAAAAATTTACGAAGATATCTTGTCATCACGCCATGGTACACTTTCCACAAATAAGTGACGTCACGAGCCAAACTCCCGAACATTGACAATATCTTTTTCAATTTTCATTGATTTAATAAAGAAAAAACATATTTTTTTTATTATCTAACTGACGAACTTAATTTTTTTTTACCCAGACTTTATCCTTATTTGGCTACCCTTTGAAAAGTAACCCTGTCACCCTGAAATAATCTTTTAGGGGCAGTGTGACATATAATATAACTTACCGGTGAGGTCGCTCGCTGGCCCAGAGTCGAGGGAACCCCCGGCGCCGGGCTCGGCGCACAGCGGCGGCGCAAACCCAGACTCGCAATGGCAATTACCTGTAATTAACCTCTTACGATCACCAATACTATTTTAGGTCCCGGGTTCGGATCCTACAATGAGCTTGAGCTTTCGGTGCAGGAAAACATCGTCAGGAAACCATAGCACGGTGGTAGGGCAAGTTGGCGCAGTTGGTTAAGAGTCTGGTAAAGATTCCACCTATTGCGCCGCAGTTCGTGGGCTCGATTCCCGCACAGGACATGCATTTGTGTGCATGAACATGACTGTATGTCCTGGGTCTGGGTAATTATGTATATTAAGTATCTATTTACAAACAAAAAGTAGTATATGTATTATATCAGTTATCTGGTTTCCCTAGTACAAGCTCTGCTTAGTTTGGGATCAGATGACCGTGTGTGAGGAATGTCCCAGGATATTTATTTTATTTATTGTAGTACCCGTCTGGTTGGCTACCGAGCACAAGTTGAAAGTCTGTCGCCAAGCGCCTATCGGTGTATTCCGACAGCTGCACTTGAGAGCCAGTTCCTTTTAGATTGTGTGCTTAGCACCTTCGGCCACATCATCGCTTACCATCGTGAAATCGTGGTCAAACACAGCCATCGAAGATATCGATATCACAACTCTAAAGGGATGTTTAGAGTTGTGATATCGAGCAAACCGATTCCGCAACTAGTCAGTGATTTTGCACTGATTTTGTACAGTTTAAGGCGATGATAGCTCAGTGGTAGTGACGTCGGATACCGAGACGAAGGTCCCGGGTTCGAATCCTACAATGAGCTTGAGCTTTCGGTGAAGGAAAACATCGTGAGGAAACCATAGCACGGTGGTAGGGTACTTTGTAGTACCCGTCTGGCTGGCTACCACCCTCAAGTTGAAAATCTGTCGCCAAGCACCTATCGGTGTGTTCCGTCAGCTGCACTTGAGAGCCAGTTCCTTCTAGGCTTTGTGTGCTTACCACCTTCGACCACATCATCACTTACCATAGTGAGATTGTGGTCAAACACAGGCCTATACACAGTAAAAAAAAAAAAAAAAAAAAAAAAAAGTAAGCACCAATCACTGCACGTGTGTTCTTGACTTAGCCAATCAGAGCGTATTGTCGGTGTGGGAAATTGGCAGAAGAGATTTCAGGCAAAAGGAACGTCATTATGCTTCTTTACGGCTACACTATACATTTCCAGTATAAGCTGATCTCGCATAGGATTTCCGTACAACGAGAGGTCAGCTTATATTATTGGATATGTATAGCTTGATCTGTAGCCGTGCGTACACAGTAAAAAAAAAACAATATTTTTGGTAAAAAAGTCACAATATGCCGATTCTGTTGTAAATCGCACTAAACTAATTTTAGTTACATTCCATCTCTTTCTTACAAACATTATTGAAAAAGGATAGAACATATTTAAAGCTGTCAAATTTGTCTTTGTCGTCTTCATTTAACCCGAGATGGCGCACCATTTATACAATTTAATGCATTTAAAGGTTCGGACTTGTAGAATTACATAAGAACAGCTGTGAATTCGGAATACTAAATTCCATTAGAAATATTGCTTTAATTTTCTTTTTCGACTTGGTTTAGTTGATACTTATTAGGCCTATGGGTCGCAAAAAGTAATGCTTACCCTTAGAGTTGCAAATGCCGTGTCCAGAGCATTTAGATGGACAGAAGTCTTGGCGAGCTATGGATGCCACTGACACACATCTTTGATTCAGGCACATCTGTATAAATATACAGTATTAGGTTTATATACTATAAATAAATATACATGAAAGTATTCGGGGTGGATACATACGACACTAAGATATTAAATGAAACCGATTTTTTTGCGATTTCGAAGTTGGTTCCATAGTAAAAGTTGATCGTATACATGGTTTCATTTAATGTCACCCCGTATACGGTATGTATATGAAAATACAGGGTTACTTTTAATTGGCGTAAATTTTCCGGGGTTAATATACTCATCGTTAAAAGAACTTGTCATCATCACATTTTGATCGTGCAGTATTGGCACTTTTGTATGAAACCGCGGTTGGGTTTCTAATATATCCAACTACATAAAAGGCGCTATACTGAGTGACTGACAGACAACGTACGAGTATAAACTTGATTTTCGGAGGGTGTGTTTATAGAGAAATAAAAACCCACACTTAGAAAGGATTCGCACCCCAAGGGGTTCAAAACGGGGATTGAAGATTATATGAAAATACGTATTTTTTAAAGTATTATTGTAAATTACACCCTTAAAAGTGGTAAAACAGAGGTTTGTTCGAAATTCTGCAGGGTATTTCGGCTTTTTAATATTTTAAAAATATGATAATTATGCTTATTGATACCAAATTGAGATAGGAAATATTGAAACAAGGCTTTTTGAAGTTCTTCAAATTTGAATCACCAAAAGCGCTCGTGGTTTAGCATGATTAGCCGTTCTTAATCGATCGGCAAAGTTAAGCTCCCTCTGTCGTGGTCGGTACCTGGATGGGTGACCGCCTAGTGGTATTTCAAATCGAGCGTTTCCGTGCTTCGGAAGGCACGTAAAGCCGTTGGTCCCGGTTATCACTTAATTGTGATAGTCGTTAAGCTAGTTGGATGCCTTCTAGGCGGCTTGAAAAATTCCAACAGTAGGTTGACCACTAGCCTACCTCCACCGATCCGCAGTGGGCATGCGTGGTGGAGTATCGCCCATTCCCTTTCACCTTCATTTGTGAAAGGAGGCCTGTGCTCAGCACTGGAACATTATAGGCTGATGATGATGATGATGAATCACCAAAAGGTATAAGTTTAAGGTGTAAGTTTGTATGCATAAACTTTGTTTGTGCTTGGTGATTCAAATTAGCGCTTTTTCTTTAACTAGTATATCCTCTCTTAGTTCAGAAAATATTTTCCGAAATACAACCATTTAAAGCAGTAATTAATCATTTTATAGTTACCATATCTTCACCACATTTAGCACCATCCGGTACCATTCCAGCATCAATTTCATTAAGACCAAGGTCAATTTGTACAACGGTGCAATATATTATAGTATCTGCAAACATAACATGAACAAGTGTTAGAGCACGATTTTAACAGTTACAGACCACCTTGAGATACGCAGGAAACTGAAAACATGTCAGACAGAAATCGAAAGAAGCATGCTGAATATACAGAATAAACAACAAAAATATCAGAAGACACACGGAAATCGAAGATGTATCACTGAGAACAAGGAAACTGAAGTCCAAGTGGACTGGCCATATTATAAGAGGCATTGAAAAATGGAATAGGAACATATTATATTGGTACCCAAGAAATAGGAAAAGAAATCGAGGTAGACAGTTTCGAAGGTAAGTTGAAATAAAGATTATAGCTGGGAAAACATGCGACTAGGAGAGCGCGAAATAGGACAGAGTAGAAAGATATGGAGGAGGCCTTTGCCAAAGTTGGGCAAACAGACCGGGTTGTCGGTTTCATCGACTCGCCAGAGTTGTTAGATTAGGTTTAAACTATTGTAAAAAATGAAAAAAATATTGTCCGAATAAAAGGCTTATATTATTATTATTATTTGAGTTGCGCATCGGGCGGTGAGCGTGCATTATAGCTCCGGCGCCATTCTGGTGAAATGGTTATCAGGGTCGGAGTGGCCATAAAGTTGAGGTGGCGTTTGCCAGCCGGGCCCCCCACGGGCCTCGGCAGGTAGGTAGGTAGGTAAGGGGCCGCGCCGGCTAGAGCCCGGCTCCTGCGACCTTCGCGTTAAGTAGATAGTGCATATCATATGTACTAAGAGAGAAATTAAACCGAAAATTCTAAAAATGGTGGACACTGAGCAGAAGCTTTGCCTAAAACTTGCTTCGTACTTGTGGGGAGCCACCCGGGCCCTTCTAGGCAAGTTCGACTCTGATGGCTTCTGACTTCCCCATTCCTGAACGAGGAAGTCAGATGTCCTGACTCAGGAGTCAGGACATCTGACGTCCTCGTGGGATGAAATGGGAGTGAGTGATCACGGTGCAAGTCTCACAGTGAGTACTAAGGTGGATGCTCTGGGCCCAAATTATATTTAATATAAGAGAAGTCTGGAAATAGCTCCACTCTAGTATACTATACTAGAGTATATATAATGTTTTGGAAAAATAGCCAACATAATCAGATTTTCCATAAAAAATACTAAAAAAATGTAACCTTGCGGAGTTTCCTGCCTGTTCTTCTCGGTTGAAGGCCGACTTACGAACCGGTGGTAATTTCAGTAGCTTTGACCTTCATTAGTGCCCTACTAGGGCCTTCATTGAATAAATGGCTTTGACATCGAATGTCGAATAGACATTTGGCGAAAAACATGGCGGTCTTCTGTCAAAACTTATAGTTATTAAGATATCCGCCATGTTATTTTTTTAAATGGCTATGCGACATACATTAATGTCGAAGATGCGAGAATCGGGGCCCTGGCGGGAAGAACTACTGCAGATGGTTCCTCTCGCCTCGTAAGGGGTTGCCAAGAATAGTGTACCAGACTTTTATGGCTTCGGTTGGGTATGTTTGGCCAGAAAAATAAATCTAAAAGTAGTATTTGCAAGACGGAGTTACAGACCATTGACAGAAGTCTGTGTTTGCGACAGAGGCGCCATGACGTATTAAAAAGAAGAGTAAAAGAGAATTTATTAGAGAAGCAGTGTAGTTGCTTAAGAAATAAATGATATAGGTACCTATTATGTTTCTTTAAGTTACTGGACTAGTACCTAGAATATATGTATAATGCATGTGATTGTTAAGTAATAATGTTTTATGTACGTACAAAACCAACAAAACTGTGAAAGAGTGCACGCCTACAAACTGCAATAGTAGTTTGGCGACTACTAAAATAAAGAAAACATGTAAGGTTTTTTGGAAAAAAAAAAAAAAAAAACATGGTTTTATCTAGCTAAACCTATAAACATGTAACGCACTTACTATTATAGATCAATTGACTTATTTTAAAGCTGCCGGTTGGCCTTCCATACCGCAGCTCCTCATCGAGATGTCTGCACTGGAGCGAGCCGCACAAGGCGTCACTAGCCGAGCAACTGTTGTACTCTGTAGGGGAATCGCGTTTGTGGCCGCAGTTCCCAAATCTATTACCAAATTAAACCATATTTATTAGCCTACCATATATACCTAGGTACCTGGATGAGTGACCGCCTAGGGTTATTTCAACTCGAGCGTTCTCCGTGCTTCGTTCAAGCCGTTGGTCCCGGTCATCACTTAATTGTGACAGTCGTTAAGCTAATTGGAGGCATACTAGGAGACTTGAAAACTCTAACAGTGGGTTGAAAACTAGCCAACCTCCACCGATCCGCAGTGGGCATGCGTGGTGGAATATCTGCGCATTGCCTTGCCCCCCCCTTTTATAGTCTGATAATGATATTTATTCAGCAGCTTTTATCGAAATTTTGGAGTCAATTAACACTCGTCAACAGTATTGTACAGTAATACCCAACTGATATGGCTTACCGATGTACCTGCGCAGAAGATACATTTTCAAAACGCGGGAAATGCTATTGGTCGGCAGCAGCCGCCATGTGTGCGAAGGGGCGTCACTTGCGAGTGAGACGGGACTAACAGCTGCAGTGTATTACGAACCTTATAGTAGTGATCTAAGTTTTTGATTGTAAGTTTTAAGCATTCTTTCGTTAATCTTCGGCCATAAGTTCTTTTCTGTGCGAACGAAGATTGACGACGCGCCTTATCAGTTGGGTACTAGTGTAAGTAAATAGTGAGGTGAACTTACTTGTCGCCTATCCCGTTGAACCGCGTGTACCCGTCGCGGGGGCAGCTGGCGGCGGCCGCGCCCCACAGCAGGCGGCACTGCGCCGCGCGGGGCCGGCACCGCCCGCGCACGCAGTACGCCTGAACACACGACATTACATACTAAATATCCTTAAATGCAGCCTTCATTTTGCAATCTCGCTTTCAAATTGCATGAGACGCCCAATTCTCCTGTTTTCGACATTCGTACCGTATTCCCCCCACAAGGCGTGGTGTCCATCTTGTGCACATCGTCCGGGCAGAACTCGGAGTGTCCGGTGCAGTACTCTGGTAGATCGCACTCGCGCTCTGCAGAGCGACATACGCTGCCCGCCGCCCTGGGCCGGCAACTCTGTAAACGTGTGCGTATTGTTCTGTAAATTATATATATATAACTATGTACTATACAAGGTACACAAGACGCAGCAGGTGCCAGCGCCGCAGGTGGCATTGTCCCGCAGCATGCAGGTGTCTGTGTGTACACTGTAGTGTAGTGTAGGTACACTGTAGCTAGTGTAGTGTGTACCTGCAAGTCGCAGCAGATGCCGGCGCCGCAGGTGGCGTTGTCCCGCAGCATGCAGGTGTCTGTGTGTACACTGTAGTGTAGTGTAATGTAGTGTAGGTACACTGTAGCTAGTGTAGTGTGTACCTGCAAGTCGCAGCAGGTGCCGGCGCCGCAGGTGGCGTTGTCCCGCAGCATGCAGGTGTCTGTGTGTACACTGTAGTGTAGTGTAGTGTAGGTACAGTGTAGCTAGTGTAGTGTACCTGCAAGTCGCAGCAGGTGCCGGCGCCGCAGGTGGCGTTGTCCCGCAGCATGCAGGTGTCTGTGTGTACACTGTAGTGTAGTGTAGTGTAGTGTAGTGTAGGTACAGGGTAGCTAGTGTAGTGTACCTGCAAGTCGCAGCAGGTTTCGGCGCCGCAGGTGGCGTTGTCCCGCAGCATGCAGGTGTCTGTGTGTACACTGTAGTGTAGTGTAGTGTAGGTACAGTGTAGCTAGTGTAGTGTACCTGCAAGTCGCAGCAGGTGCCGGCGCCGCAGGTGGCGTTGTCCCGCAGCATGCAGGTGTCTGTGTGTACACTGTAGTGTAGTGTAGTGTAGTGTAGGTACAGTGTAGCTAGTGTAGTGTACCTGCAAGTCGCAGCAGGTGCCGGCGCCGCAGGTGGCGTTGTCCCGCAGCATGCAGGTGTCTGTGTGTACACTGTAGTGTAGTGTAGTGTAGGTACACTGTAGCTAGTGTAGTGTACCTGCAAATCGCAGCAGGTGCCGGCGCCGCAGGTGGCGTTGTCCCGCAGCATGCAGGTGTCGGAGCGGCAACACGCGCGACACGCGCTGCGGGCGCTCGGGTCGGGGAGGCCGCAGTCGCACTGCTCGCCCGCTTCCACGAAACCGTTTCCGCAAGTCGGCGAGTCGAACAGACGCTCGGGTTTATTGCTATTAAATTGTATCCACTTCATAGTAACGTCATAAGACTTTATTAACCAAAAATTTTTAATTTAAAATATTTAATAAATGTATTTTGAACCCCGCTGGGAACTGTTAATCTTGATCGTAAAGTTATGTTCAGAAGTTATTTGAGACTTACCGCAAACAGGCATCGAAACCGTTTTCAAAAGTCAGAGCTAAAGACAACAGACTGCAGGAGGAAAAATGTCGTACTTCGGATGCTGTACTCGGATACATTATACATTTATCATCCGGACATTTGCAATCTGATCCATCGTGATTCATACCTAAAAGGGATTTTTTTCTCAGATATTAAATATTTAACATACATTAAATAACAAAATAAAACGATGGCGAATTTTTAAAACTAACTTAAAAGTTGTAAGTATTTATTGCTTTACGACACATTGGTGCCGATTCTGTTGGCACAAACTAAACTATTCTTAACTAAAATTTAGTTAAGTCCTGTCAAATCGACGTTTCCTATTCAGTTGGCGTACGATTAAACTAAATTTTAGTTTGACAGCACTAATATCGTTTTAGTTACTCAATTTAGTTAAGTGTGCAATTTTTCTATTCTGTTGGTCACGTTTTACGTCAAATTATGTCTAAAATTAGAAATGTCAAACTAAAATTAGTCGTCACCTAATTAGATGTGGATTAAATATAGTCTTAGAGAAATAGTGTTGGAAAGTGGATATTTTGATCTGGATTATTCATAATTCTAAATATTTGCATAGAATAAGGACAAAGCAAGATAGGGATATGTTACATACGTACACTGGACTACAAAATTATGTGAAAATCGTAGTTTTATTTTAATTGTTTTCACTTCCAATGATATACCAATATAGTGCCACAAGTTTATTTGGCCCGGTGAGAGAGTCGCTGTTATCAAATTTGGTGGAGCAAACAACCAATGAACGTAGAGTTCATATTCTCTTTGATCAATGGCGATTGACATTTCGAAATGACTGATGAATTCCTCTTTTGACCACCGGGTCCGATAAGTTTGTAGGACTATAAGTAGATTGTAAAATGGGTTTCAATGAAATCACAAATTCACAAAGAATGGACAAAAAAAATGGACTTAAAACTTACTTTATAGTATAACTCGACACTGGCAGAAATAAGTCCTAATTTGGATTTGATTGCCAAACTTAAAACTAAGAATAAGAAACAACGAAAACTCGACCACCATACAGTCGAAATCGACAAGACCGAATATTCAAAGATATAACATCATATGAAAAGGCTGTATGGTTGAATAACCCTTGCCTATCATTTTAAGGATTAAAAAACTAAATACTAGGTACTAAACTCGCCAGGTTAAAAATATATTTATTATGCCTGTATACCACAGGTAATCAAGATATTCAACTGACTTTATTACGCGTTATTGGAAAATAACACAAATATATACTCATTTCTGGACATAATTATATATTTTTTAATGATATTTATGAACTAAATGTTTATTTTTAATTATTTTTCCATTAAAATGTATATCATTCGTTCATTATTTTTATTTGATGGTAACACCCATCAGTTCAATTTAGGAGCTGTCAAAATCAAAATTAATCCTGTCATTTCTAAATTTAAATTTAGTTCGATGTGACAACAGAATAGCGTTTAGAAAATCCTTAACTAAAATAAGTAAAATTTTAATTTAGTTTAGTTTAGTCTGATGCACAACAGAATCGGCACCATTATGTAGGTAGAATCTTTAAACATATGCTATTACGATTTGTTTTGTTATATTTCAACATTTGAAAATCGACAATCGGACGGCATCAATACAATCAAGAAACATCTATCTATATAAGTCGATTTTTATATTAGTCATCTGTGGACGCCATTTTGAAATAAATTCAAAATGGCTGAATGATAGGAATTCCAGGCTCAATTTCAATGTCTTTCCGACCCAATTCCAAAATGATGTGTTTTTCAAACCCGACGACGCGCTCGCGGCATTTCTGAGTCCCGAGCGGAGCGCGTAAGATTACGAACGTGCCAGTTTTCAGTATATGCTGCCCCCCTAATAAAAACGCACACGTCTTGCGCTTATATAGCAGGGGACGCGGTACAGCAAAATGCTTACAGCTCTCGGAAACCCTCACTTTAACGAGGGAATGTTACGCTGAATGCGTAGGTACTCAACAAGGAATAATATTTAGAACGTGACTTACCAAAGTTATGTCCCATTTCGTGGGCAATGGTCATAGCGAACACAGCTGTAACATCCGTGTGGAAATTTGCTATTCCACCAGATGATTGTGTCGTACACATTACCCGTGTGTAAGCTTTGCCAACTACACCATTGTTGAATTTTTGACGTCTAAAAATAACACATTAATAATTATTTCCATACGCCCCTAGTGAACAGTATTAGTATGTATCACTAAAGCCATCGAACAACTAACCCAAAGAAGCGCAATGACGTTCATTTTGCTTGCAATCTATTCCTCCGATTTTCCACCATCGACAATGCGCTCTGATTGGCTAATTCAAGGACACATGCGCTCTGATTGGTCAAGTCAAGAACACCAGATGCAGTGATTGGTCTTTACTGTTCAAAATCAGTGACAAATAACTGATTAGTTTCTGAATCGGATTGCTCGGTATTACTACTCTAAAGGGATTGTTCCTCGATGACTAAAGCATATGCCCCAACTGGTGGTAAGCGGTTATGTATGGAAGCTTGCAACACCAGGGGCATTACTCATGCGTTACCGGACCTTACTCACTCCCCAATAGCTCTGGTGACATTACTCGCGTGCAGGAATTCAAGGAAGTTGAAGTTGAAGTTGTTGGAAGTTATTTGGCTGCGGTATTTTGTAATGAGTAGGTACTTCCCCAGAAGAACTGCTCTTTAAACGAAAAAACGCGGTGTTCTACCCATAGAGATAGAATATATTTGACGGGCCAGTTGGCGCAGTTGGTTAAGACTCTGGTAAAGATTACCTATTGCGGCGCAGGTCGTGGGTTCGATTCCCGCACAGGACATGCATTCTATATGCAAACTGCTCACGCTTCGCACAGGGTGATGTTGTTGACGCTAGCACTCTATCAATATTCTAACTCTAACGTCTAGTATAAGGCGACAGTCTATCTACCACGAGGCACCAGTAAGGCGGCCACACCCTTTGTACTTATTTATAGTTTTCCTCGTTATGTGTCCGTTCACCGGTAAGACTCTAAGAATTATCAACGAAAGACATAGTAAATGGCTAATTATTTTCGAGGCGACTAACAAATTAAAGGGCGACTAACTATTGGTTACTAAATAAATAACTTGGCAGCGATTAAATAATTTGGTAACTATTAAATTAGATGGGCTACAAATTGCAAGGTATCATAAAAACCAAATAGTGGCAGCTTCTTTAAGGTAGCAAATATATTAAACAGGCACATATAAATAATAGGTGGGGTACTATAAATAATGACTTGGCGACTAATATTGACAGTGGGATAACAAACATTGTATTATTGGCAACTATAGGCTTCCATATAAAAATACACTTTCGGGCTGCGATTTGCAAGCAGCTGTAAAAATTTAAACGGGTACTATAATTAAGAATTAGGGTTTCAGTATTTTTGTTTGTGGCATCATAATTAGTATCTGGATGACCGAGTTGAACCTGGTTTTTACTTTTTAGCTTATCGTGTTTTTTGGAAATTATATTTAGACTCGAATTTAAAAAAAACAGCTGGACTCGAACCGGGGTCTTCTGGTTTCGGGACCGAAAACAGTGACCTTTGTTTTTGTATGGTTTTCAGGGTCTGATGATGGAGTAGGTAGGAGGGTTGGCACTGGAACTCCATAGTGGAGCAACGTATCCTACCCGTGTTCGAGAAATTATCATGATATGAACTTTGACTGTATATAGATTTCAGGGTCTGATGATGGAGTAGGAGGGTAAGCACTCGAACTCCATAGTGGATCATCATATCCTTGCCGTGTTTGGGTTTGTTGGAATTGTCGTGAGATGAACTTTAACCATGTAAGGTTTCCAGGGTCTGATGATGGAGTAGGAGGGTAAGCACTGGAACTAAAATACTAAAACTAAAACTAAAACAAACTAAAACACACTAAAACTAAAACTAAACCTAAAACTAAAACCAAAACCAAAACTAAAACTAATACTAAAATGCATCATCATGCATCTCAAGACGATTCCAACAAGTCCGAACACGGCTTACATATATGTGATTCCATAGAATATGAAGCAATTCCATGTTTCCAGGTGAAGCTAATAAAAGCGTGTTGAAAATAAAAGTCAAGAAATAAATCTATAGACACACACTATTTTTTTTGCATGCCACTATTTGCTTTAATTAGAGCTCTTAAAATGTCGCACAAAGTATGTTTTATATGACCATGTTCATATTTTCTTCTCATCTTAGTTTACTTTATATACAACCTCATTATATAATTTAAGAAAGCCTATTTTCTACTTTTTATCCGCCATCAAGTCTTCGCCTAACAATAAATTCAGTTACCAAAACAAAAATATCGATGCCAGTTTAAATTAAAACAAAGCTTATTTAGCTGCTGCTTTCTACTTAAAATGATCCTTCACTTTAGCCGCCAACCTATTATTTTTAGTACCTCCTTTAATTTTTTATAAATACCAAATTCAGATTAATTTGTCGCCGCGTTAAATACATGCCATAGTAAATCAGTGAATTGAAGGCATTTCCACATTCGAGAAAGATCACCTTGAGCTGATATCACACAGACTTGCAAGGGAACATCGAGGGCAGAATAGATACGGTCAGCAAAATAAGTAGCTGTTCGTTCAACTAAAAAATACTAGAAAACGATCAATTATAAATAAAAAATCTTTATTGAAATAAAAGAAGTGTACAAAAAATAAAATATAATGTAAAATGTTGGTTCATATACCATATCCATTCATAGTGTCTATTGTTTTTGTAGACACACATTTACAAAATAGTTTTACTTTATTTCCATAAATATTCAGTCTACAGTAGTTATGCTACTATTGTTGCCGTCTGTACTTATTAGCGATCATCCTGCTACTCGTAGAGGGAAGAGACCGGAAATGAAGTTTTATCCGTATGCAATACCGATGTTGGCCTTGTGTCGCAAACTACCAGGAAAATACAGGGAAACGGCTACAAAGAGCCATACCTATGAAGAGTGTTCTTATTAAAATCTATATTAATACTAGCAGCCCGGCGCGACTTCGTTCGCGTGGTGCTACCCTACCCTATTCTACCCTATCTAAATCATCCAGGGCGTCACCCAAACGCATACAAAAAATAAACAACTGTACGTGTGTTTGTCACTGAACTCCTCCTAAACGGCTGGACCGATTTGAATGAATTTTTTTGTATGTGTTTGGGGGCACCCTGGATGGTTTAGATTCTATAATGGTTGGTTGAATTCTATGATGGTTTAGATAATATAACCTAGATACCGTCTGCAGCGCCATCTGCGGGGCTGATTTGTGAATCTAAACCATCCAGGGCGCCACCCAAAAGGATATAAAAAAAACATTCCAGCCGTTTAGGAGGAATTCAGTGAAATACACAAGTACAGTAGAATTTTATATATAGAGATAATAAAGCTTTAATATACTATAATAATAACATAATAAAGTGAAAGAGTTGTTTGTTTGTTTAAACGGATCTCTCTGAAACTACCAGTTGGATTCGAAAAACGATTTAAATAATAGTAAACTACATTATCCTCAAGTTCTGTTGCCAGAACCTAAAATATAAAAGCCGGACTCGGCGCTTAATTCGGCCGTAATATACCTTTTTTAGAGCCGGACATATGCTCTAAAAGCCAGACAATGGTGCCGATTCTGTTGTAAATCGCACTAAACTAATTTTAGTCACATCACTTCTCTTTCTTACAAACATTATTGAAAAAGGATAGGACATATTTAATCAAATTAGTCTTTGCCGTCTTAATTTGCGGGTATTTAGGCGTTACCGCGATAGATGGCGACTTTTGTATTAAAAACAAGCATTGGACTAATTTGACAGGACTACATTTCTTACAACCTTTTTTTTATGTTCTTTGTTAGAAAGAGTCATCATCATCATCATCATATCAGCCTATGGATGTCTACTGCTAAAATAGGCCTACCCCATTGACTTCCACTTCGCAACGGTTTTGGACCGCTTGCGTCCAGTAAAGAGAAATAGTAATAGAAAGAGTCATAGTGAGATTAAATTAGTTTAGTTGTAAACAACAGAATCAGCACCAATATTTCATAATAATAAAGAAAACTCACTTAATTAAATTGTTTATTATTTACTCATTCATCCATCTATATTAATATAAGAAAGCAGAAGAGTTTTTTTGTTTGTTTGTTTAAACGGGCTAATCACTGGAACTACCAGTCGGATTCTAAACATTCTTTCACTAATAGGGAGCTACATTATCCCCGAGTATTTTAGGCAACTTTTTATCACGGGAACGCGGGTGAAACCGCGCGAGACAGCTAGTCACATATAATTAATAAGCTTATCCAACACAAATTAATCAATAATAAGTTATGGTCATTGAGTATGAAAAATATGAAGTCTTGGGCAGCCAGAGAAAATACAAACATTTCCAGCTGCCGGACACCTGGCAACCCTATCCCCGTGTATTATAGGCTAATTTTTATCCCGAGAACGCCGCGGGGATAAAAATAAGATTTATTTAATATGAATAACTGTTATTCAACCGCTGTTTGGTTGTTCATTGACAATAAATACATGTACAGTTAACAACAAGTTACAAATATGGCGTACTCACGTTATTAAATGCGCGTTGTCATTAGGTATATTGTAAACTAGTACATTTCTCCTGTACTTCATAAAATTGTCTAGAGTGTTTCCCGAATCGCTTTCTAAATATATTTTATCTTTTTCGTTCCAGATTTCGACGCCTGCCAGCACTATGAAGATATTAAGCTGCGAATATACCTGATAAAAAAAGAATAAATATACAACTAAATAATTGGACTGTTTTACAAAAATCTTAAACCGACTTCAAAGTACAGTAAGAACTAATCAAATCCTGATCTGATGACAATGGGACCAAACGGGAAGTTAACACTTTCAGACAAAAAAAAAACCAAATCGGTTAATAAATGACGGAGTAATGAGGTAACAAACATTTAAAAAAAATACAACCGAATTGAGAACCTCCTCCTTTTTTGAAGTCGGTTAAAAGAGGTAGAAAACACAGTTTTCAAAATGCATATATAAAATGCTTTTTGGCGGAAACTTGCAGAAGAGTCGGTCAGTGAAGACTTTTAGTACAATGACCACCATTGTACTAAAACATGACTTTTATGGACGGTGACTGACTGAGGACTGTGAAAGTGATTTATTGTGATCGTAATTGTAATATACTTCATACGAACCTCAAAATTCAAAATCATTTATTCAAATAGACCTTCGCAGGCACTTAAGAAAAGTCTGACTCTAATACTCTAATACCGGTTCGGAAGGTTGCATTTGTTGAGAAGAGCCGGCAATAAACTCAGCAATTACTCTTCTCAAAGTCTAGTAGTCTAAAATCTCACCATGTTAAGTACATTGGCGATATCCTTCATCTGTGCATGTATTTTACGTATTCCCTGGTCACGTCTATTATTGGCAATGGCGTGGTAACCTGTGAAAGCGAAAGTCAAAGTTAAATTCAATTTGACCATGGGTTCTCATACATTGAAAAATAGGTATCGAGTACCAAGTATGTAATTTTAATTGACCAATGACCTTGAGGTTTCGGTGAAGGAAATATCGTGAGGAATCATAGCACGGTGGTAGGGTACTTTGCAGTACCCACCTGGCATACTGGGTTTAGCATAATGTTATTGGATGCTTGGTTCCTCTGCTGTTTCGAACTACGTTAAAATTATTTTATATACACCCTCACATTGTCGTCTTATTGTGATTTGTATTTTATTTCCTTCGAGATTAGAATATTTCTTTTTGTAACAGTGCATCGCTTTCCTAAAGTGTGCACTTTATATTTGATGTCAGTTCCTATAGGCTTTGTATGCTTACCAACTTCTGCCACATTATCACTTCATCATCATCATCATCAGCCTATAATGTCCCACTGCTGAGAACAGGCTTCCTTTCACAAATGAGGGTGAAAGGTACTGGGCGATACTCCACCACGCGTGCCCACTGCGGATTGGTGGAGGTAGGCTAGTGGTCAACCTACTGTTGGAATTTTGCAAGCCGCCTAGGAGGCATCCAACTAGCTTAACGACTATCACAATTAAGTGATAACCGGGACCAACGGCTTTACGTGCCTTCCGAAGCACGGAAACGCTCGATTTGAAATACTACTAGGCGGTTACCCATCCAGGTACCTACCATGACAGACGTAGCTTAACTTTGCCGATCAATTAAGAACGGCTAATCATGCTACACCACGAGCGCTTCCACTATCACTTACCATGGTGAAATTAAGAAGAAACATTATGTTTCTTGTGTTTTTTTTTCGCACCCATCGACCAATATTTTATCTGGGCTTCCACCTCCTATAAGGCTTTCAGTGCCCACAAAGGGACATTAGATTTAGAGAAGAACTATATTTTTATAATACCTTCGTTATCGACTACCAACACGAGCTCCACGTAACGAGACTTCGAGTTGGCGTTGTACGGAACATGGACCTCCGTGCTTCTTGGAGCATATCTTTTGTACTGGACAAAAAAAATACGTTATTAATTTTACTATTTATGCATGTCTTCGGACTCAAATATAAGGTTGAAATTGGTCTGTCGGCTGAATGTTTTAAATGATTTTATGTTTAGAAGTAATGTTTTTTTTGTCCAAAAGACCGTTTTCTTTTATAGAACCAGTAAGAAAGCACAAGTGAAGTGGGGTAAAAAAGAAGATATCCATTAAAAGATATGGGAATCAACTCACCCTGCTGGCTCTAATTTGTTGTAAATCTTCACTGTTAGATTCCTTGAAGATCGAAGAGTTATTTCTATCATCATTGGTGCCACAACGGTGTTCGGTGATATAATCCGAATGATCGTAGATGTAGTGAATCGATTTTATGTCACTACCTAAAAGTAAATATTGCTTTTACTTCACCTATATTGCACAGAGTTTCCTATTGTAGGTATAGTCAGCATCAAAACTAGATGATCATTTTAGTACTCTCTTATAATAATCTCTTGACAGTTTGAAATGTTGAATTGTATAATGTGACACGGCGCCGTATCAGATACTTTTGACGCCGACTGTACCTACATTGAAGATACGTCGAGAGTGTATAACAAGCTCACCACCTGCGCCATAGAACGGTGGTGGGGTACTTTGTAGTACCCACCAGGCTGGCTACCAATTTTAGAGTCAAGTCAGTAGGTATATTCTAACAATTGCACATAATGAAAGCTTATTCAATTCAAGGCTTTATGTGCTTACTAGTAGTAAACAAGTATACGGCCCGCGTGATGGTAAGCAGTTACCGTAGCCTATGGACGCTTGCAACATCAGGGGTTTCACACGCGCGTTGCCGACCCTGCAGAAATCTCTTCACACCCTTTTTGAAGAACATCATGCTGTATTTCATTGGTAAAACCACGGCGGGGAGTTTATTCCGCAGACTGAGTTTCCGTAGTAGGAAGCTCCTTTGATACCGCACAGTTGTATGTTGGATTAGTCATGCTGAACAAATGCTAAAACCGTACGCAGGTGAAACCGCGGGAGTCAGTTAGTAATAGAAAAAAACTATTAGTGTGTGTGTCATCATCAACAAGCAAAAAAAAAAACAATGTAAACGAAATAAAGTTATCAAAAAACATACCAGCTGGTTCAATGAATTTAGTTCCTTTGTCGTGGAATATAGCTCCTCTTATCCCGTGGCAGGTGGAGACAGCCACCCTTGAGTCTAGCTTGCCTCTAACTGTACCAGAGTACTGGCATATATCCAACTCCTGAAATAACGAAAACCGTTTTAGCTATTATATACAGAGTGGAATTTTTTAACCTCACCTGGAGGAAAAGTACTCTAAATAATGGAGATAGCAAATTTTACTCAAAGGAAACATTTCATCATCATCATTCCCTCCAGGTGAGGTTAAAAAATTCCACCCTGTATACTGGTTGTAACAAGAAGGGTATATAAATCCGAAAGGTCTGACGACTACATCAGGAACAGACTCTCTATAATAAGTTTCAGCTCAAAATAAATTACTTAAAAATTCATACAATATTTTTACTTCCAAGTTTATTGAATGAATTGTACATTATGATACATGTGTGCAAAGTTGGTTATTATATTACTTGGCATATTAAGCGCGCGAACACGATATGGGAGCCGATAGTGTAATGATCAATGACGCGTGTCATACGACGTTTTTCAACACACTTGTTAGGAAAAAAGCAGACTTGTATTTTTGAAGTAGTTTTTTTGAAAATAATCAACCACACAATGACAACGTTAACAAATATGGCAAGTTTTTTTTTTACAGCTATGCGCTGTCAAACTGTTTTACCCGTTTAAATTATGAATGCTTATGCTTCGTCTACACACATATCACTTGGAGTGAGGTACAAATGTATACCTCTCATCAATCTGTGCGGTAATGTAAAGTAAAAAGCACTAGTGCGTAATAAGCTGCATTAAGATACTAAAAACGGTGCAATAAATGTCACTTTACGAGCAACTGTGATGAAAAATCATTCATCATTATGAGAGACAGTTCCTTCTAGGCTTTATGTGCTTAGTGCCTTCGACCACATCATTACTTACTATGGTGAGATTGCGGTCAAACAAAAAAAAAATGCGCGTCGACTTGTAAACCTCCTCCGTTTTTTCGTCGGTAACGTTTGTTGCAAAAAACGAAAGCTAGTTCGCCCGTTTGCTATGTTGTCACGGCCAAGCTTACAAACAAAATGAATTTAATAAATGATACGGTATTTCTAGTATACCAACAGACAACTGATACTACACAACCAGATTTTAAGAGGAAAATTCTGTACAAATCATTTGATAACAAAATACCTAAATAATTTTAAAGTAACTTATTAAATACAAATATTAACCATAACATGCAATTTTTTTATTCTTTTTGTAAGCTTTGGGTGTTTTTTTTTATTATTTCTTTTATATTATAAGCTTTTTTGTATTCCTTGCTTTGTTTGTCTATTAATTTTCCTTACAACTCGGAAAGTCATACATCCTACATATTACCGTTAAGTTTAACCACAGACATATAAGTAAGTCTGTGAGTTTAACAACAATAAATGTTACCCATTTCTTATAGAACCTCGTGTAGGAGGTGTGTTGTTGCATTTAGGCATCGTATATAAGTACCTACATTGTCTGGTTTAAAACTGAACTTACACACTCAATTTATCGAAGGGAAGTAGGTACTATGCGTCATAATAACGCGTAAAACGGTGCGTCAGCAAACGACAATGTGATATATATAGGGTTGTAAAGTTGTGAAAAAAATCATATCTTCATTACTATTTTTATATACTATTAAACAAGCAGTATTTGTAATTTTGTACCCCCACATCTAAAAGGGGTCTTACGATTTGGATATTTTAGGGGGTTTTTAGGGGCGGAAAAGTCGATCTAGCTCTCATCTCTAGGAAAACGCGTTCTTCCGATATTTCACGTTTTACGCAGATGGTCATATCGGTAATTTTACAACAGCAGCAGTACAAAAGCGATAGCTCATAATAGCAGTGGTCAAAGAGCGTTAGAATTCCGTCTCGTAGGTAGGTCGTGGATTCGATCCCCGATCCAGTCGAATATTTTAACCTTTTATATGTACACCGAGCAAAGCTTAAAAGTTTTTCATATTACGTATATTACGTTTCAAGTTGAATGGGTGTGTTTTCCCGAGTGAACAGTCTCAATCATGCATAAACGGCTGAATCAAATGGGATACTTTTTATCCCGGAAAAACATAAGATTCCGCGGGAACGCGGGTAAAACCGAAGAACGAGGCGAGTCTGTGACGAGTGAGCGTAGTAGTAGAGATGGTAACTTAAGTAGCGTTGAACCTCAGTGCATTTCTGGGTCCTAAACTGAATACATGGCTTTCAAAATTCAAATTAAAAAAAAAAAAAAAACAATTTAGGCCCTGATAAGGCACTTATGAACGTTAATAAATGACTCTTCATTGACTGTGACGTCTGTGACTAGTAGGTTTCGACTGACTGTAGTGTAGGGCGACTGTGATGTGGTTATATCGGGGTTATTGTGGTCACGAGCAATAAGCCTCGTACTTCCCTACTTATGATTCATTATTTATTAATTCATAAACAACAAACTGGTATTGTCTTCTCTTTTGCACTTACTATACAATACTATGCCTAGATGTTTAACAGCCTTTTTGGAATGGAAGATATTTCTGCCATTCAGGAGATTCATTCGAAATCCGAAAAATTACTA
Source organism: Achlya flavicornis (assembly GCA_947623365.1). NCBI lineage: Eukaryota > Metazoa > Arthropoda > Insecta > Lepidoptera > Drepanidae > Achlya > Achlya flavicornis. The sequence continues at coordinate 8,048,680 of OX392490.1, forward strand.
AAGGGTCACCGATTATGATATACATACATATCCTGGGACATTCCTCACAAACGATCATCTGATTCCAAACTAAGCAGATCTTGTACTATGGAAACCAGATAACTGATATACTACATATAATACTTTTTGTTTGTAAATACATACATAGAATACATAATTACACCCAGACTCAGGACATGCAGACATTTTCATGCACACAAATGTATGTCCTGTGTGGGAATCGAACCCATGACCTGCGGCGCGATTGGTGCTGGAATCTTAACCACCTGCGCCAACTGGCCCGTCATATACAAACTCAAACTGCATCATTACATTTTTGAAAATTCACACTAGCCACTTATGTAGTACTATTCTGGGAATTCTGAGACGTAATTTCAAAAGACAAACTAAAGAAAAGTATAAATTCTGGAAGTTATGGTATCTTGGTACAAAATAAATTAACAGTTTTTTTTCTGTTATTGCTGCTTCATGGCAATCTGTTTTTGAACAATAAGCCACTCTTTAAATAAATAAACAGTGACAAACATACCTTTTTCTTAGGCTTATGTACGACAGTTTTGCCACCATCCTGATAGCTGATGACGTGGTTGTCGGTGACGAGGTCCTGGTTCAGTCGGAGATCCAGGACGTACTCCTCTCCATCCACCTCCATCGATATTATCACCTCTGAATGATGTTCCCCATTCTGTTAATGATACATTTTAGTTAAATCAATCATAACTCAACTTCATTGGCACACAGAACTTCTCAGGCAGCAGACAGTAAGTAAAAAAAACTCGACATCCACTAACCGTGTCTCTCGTAGAAGACATTTCTCTTTTGGTCCTGCCATGGTGTACAGTCGGCTGCACTATGCTGTGTCTACTGAAGTCTGATGCAGGATGTCCTGAAACAAATATTTGGTTGTTTATATGGTTTAATTCACAGCCATTATCTCACTTCACCTCAGTGCTGGGGCACGATCTTTAAGGGTGTTTAAGACCATTTTACTCCTCCATACAGGAATGGTACTAAAATAACATAGCTTTTAAGAAAAATGTATTACTAACAATTGGGCCTCGTTGTCAAAATAAACAATATTATTATTATTAAATATTTGAAATGAAAAATAAAAAAAATATATATTAAAATTCGAATTGAGAACCTCCTCCTTTTTTGAAGTTGGTTAAAAACAAAAAAGAACATAAGTTTTTGTAAAAAAAACATTTTGAATACAAGGTTATTTGGTGACTATACTTTTTGTTGACTGTACTTGCATTGTCATCCAATATACTAATGTAAACCAAATATCAAAGTCAATCCGACCACTGGAAGTAATATAAGAAATTCAACTTACAAGTTTCCACCTAAACATAGTTACATACATAAATACATTAAAAGCTTGTAAAAAAAAAGGCGAGAACATTCGTTCACAAGGAGAATAGCTGTTCCACAGCACTGCTAGTTGCCTGTCTGAGAACGCTGGCGGCATTTCTATGCTGTATCGCGATGCTAATGCTCTTGCCGAGATATTCGCCAACCTTCTAGTAACATGAATGTCGCGACATATCGAAGACACTTCGATAGATATGATATATTGCGAAAAAGCGATGGGCTCCTGGCACCCACGGGTTCAGCGTACAATGGCGTATATAGGGTCAGGAGGAGGCTGGCCCCTAAAAAACGATACCCGATGTGTTTGAAAACTGATGGAAACCTAACATCCTGGGGTGGGCCATGCCAACCAGGCTAAAAGATAAAAGATATTACCAACCATTTCCAAATACTTAGAATTTGGAGAAAATAATTTATGAATAATAATGATTTTTACCACAGATTGTAGAGTAGAGTACATACTGCTAGATCATAAAATGCAGCGTGACTAAGGCGCTTATTCGACCGCCGACGATGAACGAGTAATGAGTAAAACTAACAACTAGAAACGAGTTGGCGAGCAGCGGTAAGTGAGTGTGTAGTTCCGAGTGTGCGAGCGCGGCGGCAGAAAATAACTGCTAGTTGGTCTCTCGGCGTGAATTCTGACCGCCATGCGAGCATTGCTGAGCGAGAATTATCTTTGATAGCTCTTGTCGCTCAGTGACAAACTATTGGAACGAGTCCCCGCTGGCAGCGTGAACAGTCAGCGATCAACTATTAATATATGCATCTCTTTTGTTTTCATGGAATGTTATATCTATTGTACGTTTCATGAACGAGAAAATAGCCGATAGTTACTAGTTTACTAGATGGCGGTGGGACAACTGCTTAAGTTAAGTCTTCAGTCACAAAATAAACAAGAAGCGCACTTATATCTAGCCTATACTGTACTGGTTTTTACCTCGATGAGTAATTCTATGTTATAGGTAAATGACCGTATTATATGGTTAAGGAAAATAATGTAGCATAGCCCTGCTTATATGGCTTATAATTTACCTAATGGTTACAAAAATAGAAACTGTTGCTCATATAATGTTTCTTGTGTCGTTTAAATGGGCTAATCCCTGTAACTACCAGTCAGATTCAAAAAATTCTTTCACCAGTAGGAAGTTACATTATCCCCAAATATTACAGGTTCCACGAGCCAAAGTATTAAGATCTTCTTTTAACTTTCATTTATACAAAAATAAATGATTGTTTTCATCTGTGATTGGACACTCCAAGGGATCAAAGACATACCATGCAATCTCTTGCCATCGCCCCGCGCAATACCGACTGGTTCCAGTACAGAAGGCATGTTAGCAACAACAAGAGCCCTGCGGATAATGTCATTAATAGCTAAGTGTCGTGATATTCAACCAGCACATAGGGAGCATGAAAGCCCATGGTGGCCGAAAATTAAGAAATTAGATTATATAAGGTCCTAATAAATTAGTGAATATCCTCTTGAGCGATGAATGTATAGGTCATTAGTAATCAAAAAATAATCCGTTGGAAAAATAAAACCGAAATTGAACTTAATATCGGTACAAAGTATTAATTTAACCATTTATAAAAAAAAAACCCACGGATTATTTTTCTAATAAAATTTTTTGAGTACTAATGACCTGTACATTCAACCTTCAAGAGGAAATTCACTAATTTATTAGGACCTTATATTTAATTTAGCAAGTTTTTGCTTCAGTTTACAAACTTTTTGCAGTTGTCATAAAATTCACTTGGGTTTTATCTAAATGATGAGCTAGATAGGTACCAATTAAGTTTAGTTCATGTTTTGTCTATTATTAAAAAAAGTTGTGAAGTCTTAAAACTATGAACATAAGTGAGTTTAGTCTAGTCGAAGTATTAACTTTTATAAATAACTTACTTAGTTGTTGAGCTACGCTTCCCAAAACTAATAAGAACACCAAGCACAAAACACACGTATAATAACATAACATTTTACAACACTGAAAGTAATAAATAAAAAATAAACTTGTCTCGAGCAAAGCAAACCTCTACTTTACTAGACTAGCTGTATTGTATGTAGTGCTGGTTGTAAGTACAGTTCGCGATAAAATGGAACTACGAACCCGGCGCCCACGGCACGATGTATCCTTCGTAAGCTCTTGCATTTTATTTTATTTACAACGAACTTCCTTCCTGAACCTGCGTTATGTGAAGTTGTAGTTTTTTTTTTTTTTTTTAAGTAAACAAAACAAATAAACGTCAAAGCAGTGCTGCCAACTCTTCTAGCCATAATTGGACTGTTTTACAAAAAACTTAAACCGACTTCAAAGTACACTAAAAACTATTAAAATCCTGATTTGTTGACAATGAGACCAAACGGGAAGTGTACCCTTCCAGACAAAATAAAAATTATTATTTTCAAATCGGTTAATAAATGACGGAGTTATGTGGTAACAAACATTAAGTTGGGAAAAGCCCTAAATTCAGCACCAAATTCAAACTGAAACTTATCACCTAATAAATTGAAGTGAGAGATAAGTAATTTCATCATGATCTGGGTCTTGGAACTTTTTCTTAGCCTGTGATACGATTTCATTTGCTCCAAATGTAGCAGATAGTCGGACTGCGTCAGTTTTCGACACAATTTTGGATTGTGAAAAAAGCGCTAGATTTAGCGCTAGGCGCTAAAACGAGCTATACACCACAGACGTATGAGTAGTACTAACAGACTAAACCTATTTTACGTATTATACTAGTATTAAAAAGATAAATTGAAGTCATTTTCCGTCATCTGATCTGTCATGATAATCCGGTCAACAACTGTATGTTTTTATTTGGTTTTATTGCGACATATTAATTGTTTTTGTAGAAATAGGGCGAAAATCTAGGATTAAATATGGTTAAGTGTAGTGCCTATAAGTGTGATAGTTCAAGTCATAAGGAATTACCAGGAATAACGTTTCATCGGTTAAATGAGTTATTGCTGAGCTTATTGTTGGCTCTTCTCAGCAAATGTAACCTTCCGAACCGGTATTTGAGTCAGACTTTTCATAAGTGCCTGCGAAGGTCTTTTGAATAAATGAGTGTGAATTGAATTTTTTGAGTGAATTGATTTTCTTTCAATAAAACCTTTACAAAATTATACTTTTCTTTCATTTTCGTGAAAATATGTGCAAAACAGACTACTAGATGTCCCCCGCGGGTTGACCTTGAAACCGTCCTTCTCCATACCAGGCTACCTGTATACCAAATTTGTATACAAACAAACAAACGGAGCTACTTTGGCATTTATAATATTAGTATGGATTATCTCCGCCCGCCACCGCAGCCCCTCATTCATAGACGTAAAAATCTTTACCGGCCTTAGTTCGGCTCTGTAACAGCTACACTTTCTTTGTAGGTGTAATTGGCTTCAAATTTTTTTGCGAATGCTTAGTCTGTTTGTAGGTACTACTACTCATACGTCTATGCTATACACAAAAAAAAGCGCTAGATCTGGCGCCGAAAGCGCTAAGTTGGCAGCAATGCGTCAAAGTGCGTCAACGTCGTAAAGTCCAAAGCTCAGAGTATATAAATACTACGTACCAAAGGTACCTTCTTCTTTTTTAAGTTTGGCAACCAAGCCCAAATTAGGACTCATTTCTGCCAGTGTCGAGTTATATTATAAGTTCTAGTCACAATAAATCACTTCACATTATAGTCCCTAAATAAAAGTCATGTTTTAGTATAATGGTGGTCATTGATTTTTGAGCAGCTTGAAAAGTCACGATATACATAATTCATTTCATTTCACTTCACTGGTGCACATGGATGATCTTTATTGGGTAAAATACCACCAAAAATACACAATAAAACTCAAAATACAGAAAATTATGAAAATAAAAATGAAAACGCTACGTTACTCTGCAAGTTCCCGCCAAAAAGTCAAATATATCTTTAAAACACAGACAAGCAACATATAATATGTCTTATGTCTTTAAAACACAAACAAGCTTTGAAACCAATTTGAAACCCTAATCCTCGATCTACGTTTAAAATTGGTTTAAAACCATATGGTTTTATCAGCGTTGCCATTAGGGTACGCACTAGTACGCATTGCGTTCTATTTCGTTAGGTAGCGTTGTGAGGTAATCTCCGCCAATTTGCGTACTATTGCGTATTATTGTCAAGCCAAAAAAAAACAAATTTTCAAATCAAATTAAAAAGGTTTATTAATTTTAATATTTGTCAAGTTTCAGCATAAAATGAGCACTAGTGACCCCGGTGTGTTTTTTTTTATTCCATGTTGATTTCCTAGTTTTGTTTTATCATTCATCATTCTGTGTTATTAATTGTGGTTTCGCTGGTTTGATTAGTCTTTCATGGTTCCTTCGGGTTCGTGCGCAAACGGCACTAACAAAATGTTATGAAAAGACTTACGTTATATGAAAATTTTGAATAATTTTTTATTCACTTCGTACTCAATAGTTAATTTCCGTACTATTTTTAAGTGCTATGCGTATTCTATCGTGAAGTCACTCTGGCAACGCTGGGTTTTATAGAATGTGGCAGCACTGTAAGTCAGTCAGTCAGTCAGTGGGTGGACGAGCAGACAGATGTGATGTCAGTTCGTTCAGTCAGTTATTTTTGTAATTTATATTCAATCGCTTTATGAATGATGTGCTGTGCCTTGTTACAAAATGAAACTTTACAATTGTTAATTTCTTACATATGATTAGATATTCCGAGAAATGTCCCAACTAACTTTCAGTGTAAAAATGTTTGGTGACAGTGCGAGCGTTCTGTGCATGGTGTATTTGTTAATTTTGATAGCTTTGACAAAGGACTGTGCAGCCGAGGAGCTAAGTAAGTTCTTGTTTGATTACAAATATTGCAGTGCTAAATCGTTTTTAGGATTGCTTCTTTACAATTACGATTGCGTCTTATGAAATAAAAATGTTAGTTTGTTACTTACTGGCTTGCTAGATGCTTCATTGTGATAAATAAGTAAACAAGTTTGCAATCGGAATATTATCGTAACATGTAAAAACAATTTCTACTTAAATAAAATTAATCTTGGTTCTTTCAAGCTCTTAAAGTTCCTACTTAGTAAATTTAATAAAAACCCGAATGTAAATACTTATTTAAAAAGAAATAACCATCTCAGTCTTCTATACCTATGATTTTTTGTGGGTTGGTGTGCTTAGATATTCTAACTACTACACTACAGGCTTTGCATTTGAAGCCCAACCGAAAAGCAAATGTGTGTTCAATATGGTTTGTTCTGATTTTGGGTGGGTGTGATAATTATTAATCAAACGGCAAGTTAAGCTGTTACTGTCTTGGTCGGTCCCTGGATGGATGAATCCCTAGTGGTATTTCAAATTGAGCGTTTCCATGCTTCGGAAGGCATGTAAAGCCGTTGGTCCCAGTTATCACTTGTATTATAGTGGTTATGTTTTATTGTGATAGTTGTTAAGCTAGTTGGAGGCCTTCTAGGAGATCTGCTCCGATCCACAGTGGGCCCATTCCCTTTTACCCTGATTTGTGAAAGGACGCTTGTGCCACACTATTACAATCTCTAACTGTGCTCAGCAGTGGGACATTAGAGCATCATGATGATTGATATAATTAGTAGTTCTTTGGTCTCTATAGTACAGAATTTGAGAGGATGTTTTCACATAGTTCCTCTTCTGTGGAGTTTTCATTAAACATTTGAGGAACCTCTTCAGTTTGCCAAAACTGCTTTAATGTTTTGCTGATGCTTGTGTCACAAGAAGTACATAAAAGTAATATCGTGTGACGGGTCGCTCACTTCCCTCCAATATGGCGAGGAGGGCGATGGCTGCCACACGCATCATACTTTTGAACAGGTGCTGCTTGTGGGGGCTGGTCTGCTTAAGTTTGCTATTTATTTAATTATTAAATATTTATTCAGTCTACTTTGTAATTTTGCCGCCGCGCCGGGGCACGCAATTGTTTTCAGTGCGATTAGAATGTAAATATTATGTAATGAATCTAAGTTTGTTTTGAAAAGAGTAATTGCTGAGTTTATTGCAACTTGCCAACCTGTACACACTGCTATAATGTACATATAACTATTACATCCCAAACAATAAGTATTTTTTCGAAAAAAAAATATGACGAGCGATAAAATATTGTATCTCAAGATGTGATATATATTCCCCTAGTGAAAAGTTGGCTTAAAGAACTTAAAGATCTTTTAGGCGAAGAAAGAACTTAATGACTAATGCAAGTGGCATTTTTGTAGGTATTGCTTCTCAGTGTACCTTTTACAAAATATAAGTCACCGAATCAACCACACAATGTGTGAGCAAGAGATAACCACCACTCACTTCGCAACTTGTCTAGGAAGGACGATAAAAGCATTTTAATAGTCTCATGTTATAGCGGAAACATACAATTTCGAATGGACTAGCGACGCAATGCATACTTTTAATGGGTTCTAATTATTTATAACACTTAATTATACCTGAACTAAGCATCGCAGCATTTAATTATCCATTTGATGTAGTCAATGAATTACTAATTAGTTTTGTGACATGGCGGTAAAAGCGCGGTATCGCCGGACTTCCGTCGTACGGTATCCGTTGTTGCGAAGTACTGCACTGACCCTTATTCAGGTTGCGAGTAGCTGTGACTTGCTGTTACCTAATGCTTACAAAAGTACATTATATATACATACTCCGCTTTAAAATATAACTAGCCTTCCGCCCCGTGGTTTTACCAGCCGGCGAATCCCTTAGTTCATGGGTCGGCAACATTTTGAGACGGAAGAGCCAAAACTTACAAAATTTCCCAGTTTTTAAGAGCCACATTTCTTGTGGCTTTTTAAAATCTGTTTTTTTAAGTATTTTATTTATGCAAGAAAACGCTTGCTCGCACGAATGTGTCAACTCGAAGATCGTCAGCACTCCAAATGGATCGAATTTTAAAGGGTTTTAATAAAATTATATTTTTTTGGGTATGGATCTGAAGAGCCGCAACTTTACATCGAAAGAGCCGCAGGCTGCCGACCCCTGCCTTAATTAGATGATACATTTTGTAAAACCCTTTTCGTGTGCAAAGCAAAATTTTAAATTTATTGGCCCTGCGGCTTGAGTTTTGCGTGCATTAGTTTCTGTCATGAAGCGCTCGTGGTGAAGCTTGATTAGCCGTTGTTAATCGATTGGAAAAGTTAAGCAATCCCGGTGTGGACGGTATCCTGATGGGTGACCGCCTCACAAACTCACTAGCGTTTATAATTACAAACTATAGATCATAAGTAACTACAACTAACTGTGCCCCGCGATTTCACCTGCACTAAGCGTGATTTGATACAGCCACAGCCTATTTCCTCAATAAACGGGCAAAAAAGAAATCTAAATGCGCCGATAGTTCCTGAGCTTAGAATATATAAAGTACTATTTTATATATTCTTAGTTCCTGAGATTCACGCTTTAAAACATACTCACAAACTCTTAAGCTTTATAATATTAGTATAGTATAGATTGTTATCACAACGGAAGGCAGTTTTGGCGCATTCCAAATGAAACTTCCCAAATCCTTAAATTTTATGCACGGCTACACGTGAATAAATTTCGGTACCATGAAGGAAGTCGTTTGCATACAACCAACATACAGCCTATAATTAAATGGGGAAGTACGTATCTGATCTGACATGTTGCTAAAAAGGGGTTAGGCACGGGGCTAGCCTTTTTTTTTAAATTAAATGGGCTTGCGTTTGGCCCCTGCTTGACCCGCCCATATGGGACGAAGACGAAGACTATGTACCTACCTACGGCGATGAAGGTTCTATTAGGTACGATTTGCTTAAATATCTAGCTGTTGATACAAAATAATGCGAAGCGAAAGTGCCGTTTGTACCTATTGATGCGCAAAACAATGTGATTAAATTTGGCACGTACCTACGTATAAAATGGAATAACTTTATTAATTTGAATAGGTAATTTAGGATGCTTTTTATCCCGGTAAAACATAGAATTCGCTCAGACTGTGGAATGACCTCCCCTGCCGTGGTTCCAATGGAGTATAGCATGGGGTTCTTCAAAAAGGGTTTGAAGAGATTTCTCGATTTCGAGGGTCGGCAACGCGCGAGTGATACCCCTTGTGTTGCAAGTGTCCATAGGCCACGGTAACCGCTTACCACCAAGCGGGCCGTATGCTTGTTTGCCACCTTAGTGGTAAAAAAAAAAAACTCCTTGGGAACGAGGGTGAAACTGCGGAAGCTTCAAAGAGCCTGTCTGAAGCTGAGCCAATTGTCAGTGCAGAAGTAACTGTGTTACTAAGTAAGAGTTACGCCATTAGTCCCAAAAAATTTCATTACGCCGCAAAGTGGCCGCAAAGCAACATTCCATTTTACTACTCCACTAAACGGACCTGCGTTGTTGTATTGTATGTTTTGACCCAGACTTTATTTACATCACAGATTTACAGATATCTTTCATATCGAAATGATAACTGTACAATGCTTTCAACTCTTCTTCCTTAAATGGCGGCGCGGCGGCGGGGTGGAGGACTCAGTCGATCAGTTAAATGGCATGTATTTTAAAGAGTTTTTTTTTTATAAATATTTCCACGAACTGCATCGAGCAATGCATTTGGGACACAATATCAAGGACAGAAGAAATCATTTATACATTTAAATGTATTCTTTTGAGCTTAACAAATTGATTATAATATTGGCTGACCCTCAATCCCTGTATAACCGAAGGATATTGTAATTTTATTGACTTTTTATTCTGCACGATTACTGTTGTTTCCTAGTGATTCACAGACGATTTCCGATGGATACAGTCGTCAATCGTGATTCATTGTTTGTATGCTAATTTACAGTCTAGAGTTGTATATCGTATAAAAAATAACATTATTATTCAATACTTTTCTTTCAAATTATTACGTGAGTCATTCTTACTCAAAATATCTTACAATTATAATTAGGTAACTGCACGGCACGCGGCATCTGGCATGGCGCCTGGTCCTCGATACTTCAAATTCGACATTTCAATTTTGAATTTGGAACTGCGTTTTTTTACATCCGTTTGGGCGCGTTCATTTACGTCACAACATGTGCATTACGAGTGCGAGCGTAGCGATGCGTTCCCTTGTTTATTTTTTAAGAAGTTTTTATTGTTATTAGTCGCCCGAGACTTTTATGAGCGTAGCACGGTGACTGATATTCTCGTGTACTGTGAGCCCAGTTCTAAATAATCCGTGGCCCTTGCTACTCATGGAGAAACAGTTTAATGTTTGACGGTTAGTTGTAAATTCTAGGAATCCGTCGTATTTATGAGCTAAGTCGTCATAAGTTACTACTTATGTTACGACTTACTTGTTGTGTAGGTACATGTAAAAAAAATTGCAAGCGTTTTAATAAAAAAAATTGCGGCAGTTATTTATGAATGAATGAATGGTTTATTTGCGAGAACATAGGTAGGTTGGTAGGTACATTAGATGTTATCAGATACAAGATTCACTATATTCAACCTTTCGGTCATGCAAATTTTTGAATGTTAGAAATTAAGTGAATACACAACAATAACAAGAAATCAAAAGCTACATTCAAGATAATCAGTAACACAATAAATTAAAATTAAATACAATCAATACATTAAATTAACATACATACAATCAATAAATTAATAGCAAAACATTCAGAGTAAACAATATTAATATAATTAATTTTATAATTCAAAATAATCATTAATGGAATAAAAACATCTGTTACATAACCATATAAAAAGTTTTCTATTAAATTCTGTATAACTTAGACCAGCATTAGATAACTCTTGCGGTAATTTATTATATATTTTGACTGCCATAGTATAGCAATTTTTATCACACAAATGAAGTCTATTTCTTGGCAGAACTAATGGCTTTTGTACAATTTTGCGCCTTAAAAGAGCTCTTTCATCTTTCTCAAAGAGTGAAGGGTTATTTCTTACAAATTTACAAATTTCAAATATGTAGAGAGACGGAACTGTAAGCAGCTTTTGTTCTTTAAATATTGGTCGGCAAGAATCTGTCCATTTGAGATTGAATATAGACCTGACACATTTTTTTTGTGCTATGAAAGCTCTTTGGACATCCGTTGAATTTCCCCATATTATTATCCCGTACCTTAGAACAGAGCACACGTGACTATGGTATACTACTAAAGCTGTTTGAATGTTTGTCATATTTTTTATTTTACGAAGTGCAAATACGAATTTATTAATTTTCTTACACACATTATCTACTTGAGCTTTCCAATTACAAAATCTATCAATAACTATTCCTAAAAATTTTATGTCATTAACTTCATCTATTGCATTATCATTATATTTTATAGCTAAACCATTGTTATTCTTTATTTTACTATTATTTTTATATGTCAAGAATCTCATAAATTTTGTTTTATTCGTATTTATTTTCAAATTGTTAGCATCTAACCAGTCAACGATATCTTTTAATGCCTTGTTTGTGACGTTTATTGCATTTTCAGTAGTTTTCTCTCGAGTCAAAGGTAGGAATCCTAGGTACTAAATAATATCAGTCTATAGTCGTAAACTACTTAAATGTTTTAATATTGTCTTAACTAGGTATTTTTGTAGTTTTAAAAGAATCCCCTCCGAGATTGGGAATATTTCATTCGAAAGGAAATGTGCTCAACATAAATGCGCATAAAAAAAAGGCTAAACTTCGACCACAGACGATATTGTCCATTATTGTGAGATTAGCTTAAATCGTTCAACAAAGTCATTACATAGATTGCAATAAGAAGAATCCCCACAAGGCAACGCACTCACTTCGTCAACAGCTGTTTATAGAATTTGTCAAGACGATGTTGAGCCGCTTTCCCCTCCATTTTGGTCATAAAATGTATCAGAGTAGGAAATATGAGAGGTCTCGTTTAAGTGGTTAACGTGTTATTTCTGGATGTAACTGCGTTAGGCGGTGTATGGGAATGATGACTTCCACCCTGGGACACGGGCGTTTCCTTCGCGTGACGTCACGTCCGATCAATTTTGCTGTCTAATTAAGATTTCATTGTGTTGCTACAGTGAAAAGAGGAATACATTTTAAACATGTAAACCTAATAAAGAAAGTTTATCTCTCGAAGGGATTTTTGCAGGGTTGGTAACGCGTGAGGATACCTCTGTTGTTGCAAGCGTCCACTACTCTACCTCAGTATTCCTTTAAAAAACTAAGTAACACACTATGTGGTGATAACTAGGTTATAAATGGAATTAAACCCACACTAGTTGGACAGTGTAATAAACGCTAAATTCTAGCCTCACACGCCTCGACCTGAATGTGCCACTTAATTTCTGGATTGTAATAAACTGGTACATGTATGAAAACAATCATAATAAATTCAACGGGTCATTCACACTTGTTGCTAGATCTAACTTACGTATAAACAATAACAGTTATAAAGTTATTATAGTTCCAACTAAAGATGTGGTGGATGTCGCGCGTGATACGTGAAGTAAGGAAAAAGTCATAAATTGGTTGGACAAGGACAGAATATATTTTTTGGATACGCAGGTAGTACCCAGTTAGATTGTAAAAGACAAAGATAACAGTATTCAAATGAACATGCCCAACTGAACTGAAATTTCTAGATCCTTATTATCCGAATTTCCTTTTTATCCGTAACGTTTTATATGTTCAGAATTCTAATATTTCCATAAAGCTCAATTTTAAATAGCGCCTTATACAATATCATTGTATAAACGACCTTAATAAGGCATCTATAAGGTTGTTACAACAAAAGATTGAAACAAACATTAACACTAAACTTAACATGCAATGCAAAGCTATTTAAAGGAGTTTAATGTATCCGACAAAGTAATTAACGTTTTTCCTAGCATAGTATTAATGTTTCCTAGGTAAAGAACTTATCAATATTCCGCCAGCATCATCATGAGATTATTTACTATGATCATCACGTCTTTAGAAGGCTTAAATGAGGTGACAAATGTATTTTTACCTTTGCTTTACCTGTGGTAGCATATCTTCTTTTTACCCGACTGACCCGGAAGGAGGGTTATGTTTTTCGAGTGTATGTATGTATGTATGTATGTATGTATGTATGTATGTAAGTATGTATGTATGTCTATTTCTTTAGCACGCTCTGCAGCCTAAACGGCTTGATGGATTTAAGCATATGAGGTGTCGTTAGATTCGTCTTAACTGTGGGAGTGTCATAGGGTATATTAATTTTATAAGGCGTCTACGAATCATAAAATAGGGGGGGTATTAAAAACAAAAATTTCGTTATTATAACAATATGGGTATCAAATGAAAGCTTGTAAAAAGCCCATTCCATATATGTATATATTGTAATACTTTTATGCTACCATTTTGACGTAAACTGCAAAAAAACACTTTAATTCAAGGACAGTAGGTACCTACTGAGACTACTGAGCGGTTACCGTACGTAACTCAAAGAGTTGCGATGGTTAGTAGCCTTACTTTACCGTACCGCTCAAATAAAACTAAAAAGTCTGAAATAAATTAAATTATTAAAAGAAACAAAAAACCCGACTGCGTAAAACAAAAAACAACTGAAAAGAGAAAAACAAGCTCTTAAATCTATAGAATTATGAATGTAACTTGAATTTTATAAGGTATTGCATTCGGGGATAAACAAATATTACAAAAAAATACATACTTAGGTTATTGGTTGTCCCCGACTGCAATACCTTATAAAATTCAAGTTATATTCAAAATTCTATAGATTTAAGAGCTTGTTTTTCTCTTTTCAGTTGTTTTTTGTTTTACGCAGTCGGGTTTTTTGTTTCTTTTAATAATTTAATTTATTCACGCTATACTTTCTATTTACTCGTCGTGATATTAGTCACTAGTTTTCGCCCCTCGGTTTCACCCGCGTTCCCGAGGTATCCATTTATTTTCCCAGGTTAAAAAGTATCCTATGTGTTAATCCAAAACATATTCTATGCGGGTGCCGAATTTCATTCAAATCCGTTCAGTAGTTTTAACGTGAAAGAGCAACAAACATCCATACATCCATCCTTAAAAAACTTTCGTGTTTATAATATTAAGTAGGATAGAAATCTTTAGTATACCTTTTACTTTATCTGCGAAGAGATCAACGTCTTAAAGAGTTATTATACGAATCGTAGTAGAAAAAAAGCTGACGGTAGTACACCAGTGACTAATGTTATTATTTCCTCATTCTCACGTACTGCTGACATTGCCCTACAAAACTGCGTCATTGAGGCGAATGCGAATGCAAAACCATATGGTGTCACATATGCAAACGTGTGCATCCTTTTTATTTCGCTTAACCTCTTTGAAATCCTACAACTTTCGAATTAGCAATACATTCGTGTATCACTTTAATGATCTAACTAATAAAAATTAAAAATTGGTCCTTCGAGCCGTATTCCGTTACAGGCAAGAAGTCCGGAAAGGAAATCGCCCAAATATAGACTTTAACACTGGAAAGTAAATACTTAGTCCAAGTTATTAAAAAAATACGTGTTCTACTAAAATTAATTTGCATAAGAGTTGTTAAATCATGTTAACTATGTAGTACACCTTGGTAGAGTGAGAGGTTAAACTTTTAGGCCAAAGCGGTACGAGCAAGTGTACACGCGATTTATGCATCAACTATTTACATTTTGATTACTCTCGACAACATTGACCATGGTGATTGACACCAATTAATTTTGCAATCCGAACAATTTTCTAAAACTTGGTCCTTCGAGCCGAATCTACCTAAAACAATGGCAGTGTTTAACAAATACCAAGTAGACCGAAAAAAGTGTGGTAATTAATTATCAACTGTAACGAAATTACTGTACTGCGGAGTCGATTAGTCATTGCTTAACAGCTCACTATTATTATAAGTGTAGTTTTGCCAGCAACCTCGCTTTCGTATTTTGTATTATAATATATAAATCAAGACCTAACCTAGAATATTACATTTTCTATAAAAAAATCATGAGGCATCAGCAATCTTGTATTAGAATAACATAAAATCTATGAGATACTAAATAGGATTTACCTAAGTAGGTAGTACAAAAGCTGAAGTCTCAAACGCACGTGCGACCGCGATATAACGATTACTGTGCCGTTCACTGCAATTGCCCAAGAACATTCAACAATAGAAAACGGGAATAACAATCTCGACGTTATATTAGATCGAGCTATTACTCATTCCTTTGCATAAGTCTTGTGGATATTAGTAACGGCTAGATTAGAGATATTGGCAGCTCCGGTTCCATTTTTGTCCTTCTGAACCTTAACTTTCTATCAGTGACAGTGGCAAAGTACCTACGTCATTAATATTACCAAAAAAATATAAATATTACTGACTGTTTTGATTTCCGAACACTGTACCCCGCCTGTACGCACTGTACGCTTCCTAAGAATTAAAGTAACTAATGCGTTTGCGTTTTTCTAAGAGAACTTGTACTAAAAAAGCAAACGCGTTAGTTTCGTTAATTCTTTGCAAGCTTTACACTCAGGGTACTGAATACTGGCTAGAAAAACTTATTTCTACTTTGACTTCAAGGGCGTAGAATTTTTGTGAGAAACAAGACGCAATAATTCTTGCTCGTTAGAGGAAGGTAAAATAAATAGAACACAACATTTGCAAAGTTCCAAGAGAAGAGAATAGTATTGACAAAACATCCAATAGTGTGCAGAGTGTATAAGATTCAGATTTCTTCGGTTCGAAGTTTGTTTCAAATGGTTCAACGTATGATACGGGGCTCGTTCTTCATATCAACGAAGATTGGTTTTTCATCTTGTGGGTAATGTGTTTTTGCTGGCGTCGAAAATGGAATCTGTTTAGCTTAAATAGACTAAAATTAACATCCGACCAACAACAAAAGGCCGTGCCCATAACGGCTAGGTTCCATTAGTGTCATATTCGGTCAAAAACGAGGTCTAACACGCCGGCCACCAATTAGGTAATTGATCCTAAATGGCACTCTGTAAAAAGCGTAAAATATGTTTGCAACTGTATATTTAATAGACTGGTCGTAAATTATGGGAAGAAAATGAGAACTTAGCACAGGACGCGGTTAATTTGCTTCGAGTAGGCGATCAACACGCGATGTCTAGTTGCTTCGAGGGTTATTTATGGTGTTCCTTTATTTTGACAGACTGCTATACTTTCTGAAAGCTAGGCGTAGCTATCATTACAATCACGCCATTCGTTTTCAGTCTTGATTCAATTCACTCGCAAAATCGATTCATAGTGGCATATGGTGACTAGAAATTTTAATTGAAGTACATTAGATTGGCTCACACAAGAGGCGTCACGAACGTCCGAACTCCGTGATACTGGTATTTCATGTTTATCAAGAATTGATCATTCTTTATCAGTATCTAATTTGAATTTTCTAATGCCAAATCTTATAGACCTTATATAAAGTTGGATTAATATTATTTATTTAGGTCTTACTCAATTTGAAAAAATAATTGAAACGGTTATGCTTGGTTGGTTATGCTTGACTGGTTCGCAATAAAAAAAATTGTTCTACTTTTTAGTTATTTTATCTGCTTAAACCTTGGAAGGCCTGGTAATAATCGAAGATGTAATTGTAAACGATACAAGTTTTAATTAGGTTTAGAGTCAAATTATTTGATTTATACAATATTTTGTGAGATTGTTTAAAAGCTGTAAAGTTCAATATCAATAGAGATTATAGAAGAAAATACGGTGTCCCTTCAATGTAAATGAGTCCGGAAACCCGCGCACGCGCCGCCTTGCGAAACACCCAGTGAAACTGTCCATTGCATTGGCCAATCGCCAGTTCCCGCCAATCACTATGTTTAGTGAGTAAACAAAGATCCATAACATTGTAACCGAAATAAACACTAGTTCGTTGCTCTTGCGCTAGTATGATTTACTACAGTTCTATGAGATAGTGCAAGAGATGTGAGTCTTGCTCCAAATAGACTCGGTACAATGTGCAATATATTGGTCTTTGATTTGTAAACATTTTCTGAGGTAAGCCTGAGCTTTAGTTCTACCTGAAGTGATCATTAAAGTCATCTTGGGATCATAAGCCGTATTATAAAATTTGAAAATGACATTGTTAGTTTGAGACCTCTTTACACCGCAACAGAACAACCAATCATACTTAAATTTGGCACGAAAGTAGCCTATGGCATACTAGCATACGGCCCGGCCGCAGCCTTTGGACGCTTGCAACATCAGGGAGTATAACTTGCACGTGGCTGACCCTGCAAATTCCCTTCATACCTTTCCCATTCTGTACTCCCTTGTGAAAATGACGGCGGTACCTGCGTAATTTTGTATCCTGGAAAAGCGAGTGGAACTGCAGTTTTTATCTGAAAAGATCCATCTCTTGATTGCACTAGCAATGGAGACGGATCTTTCAGATAAAACTGAATATTTGAATTAGTTATCTATCGCTAAACACGATACTGGCTATCTTGGATTTGGAAATTGTTCAAATACCCAATTTTTATACTAAAACAATTAGATAACTGAACAAAAAGGTCATTGCTTTTAAATTTTGTACGCGTTTTAAAACCAAGCGTGCTTTAACGGTTTTTTTGCCCAATGTCTTTGTGTTCTGTTTTAAAGTTCTTTGTGAAACCGACTGGATTGTTCATTTCTTTATTTGTGTTGAATCCATAAACTAACAAACAACTTGGACTTGCTAGCGGATTCTTTGCAAGCCAAAGAATTCACGGGGTTCTTTAAACATACAGTTTAGTTACCCGAAGGCAAGACAAGACTATAAGGAAAAGTCGGGGTTTATTTTTAAAATACTGATATATCCAGTTTCATTTTCTTTGTTGCCTAGTTTCTGTTGGTTTTTTTCACATGCAATTCGTAATTATTCAATATATAAGTAAGTACATATTCTAGGTTGTTTACGGGAATCATTTTAAGGGATAAGTACAGTACTAATCGAGATAATTTTAGGGATGTAAAATTGCCATCCTTTCCATTTGTATATATAACCCATTGTACAGTAGCAGTATTACTGCAGTATTCTCAGTCGACCGCAAAATGCCGTTATGTGCCGTTGACGTTGTTTCCTCAAAACATCGTAATTAATAAATTGCATATAAAAGTTATGCTTAATTGTATCTTTTTGTACTTTCACTGATAATGTTTCATAAGGGGGCTAATTTAACACTGTCAGTAGATGCCTACGTTATAAGATCTGTATAAACATTTTTAAGTTTACAAGGTATGTGTGAGCTGTCTGCCGTCAGTTTATCCTTTTATATAAAACGAAAGATGCTAATAACGTTTGATTATGGAACATGAATGGCGCTTCCTAAACAAATAATGTATTGAATGACATTGACACAGACTATGTAGCGAAACTTGTTTTTGTTAGATAATCGGTATTCACTACCTACGCGACTGGAGATATATATCACGTGGCTCTAATTAAGGCAGAAACTGTTTTTAAATTTATTGATGCGTTTTTCTATGATTATTTTTAAAGAATTTCATTGATAGCTATTCCGCTACAGGCCCCGATTTCTCGCGTATTCGACATTGATCTCGCATTAGACATGAGGCGGACTTTCAAAATGTTATTGTGATGTCGAAGACATGAGAATTGGGCACTATCACTGGATGACTCTTTGTCAATTGGAGCGCATAAAAAGTAAAAAAACTATGTCCGAGTTATTGTCATTCGTGGGCAAGGGTGACCGTAACTTGTCCACTGGGCTAGTATGATGTTATTTTTTTCATGTTTTTTTTGGTTGTTCAATACGTTAGTTAGGTTTGCTTTTTTCCAAATTACAATAGATCGGTCGCTAGCACTCGCACCGTACCCTATGGCGTGGGTGTCTGTTTACATTTACTGTAATTGTTCGGTTTAGAACAGACTAGAGGTGAAAAACATTAGTGGTTAATTACACATCGCGAAATTACGTAGATTTTTGCACGTCTCGACCACAATAATTAGTACTTTTAGTTATTGATTACAAGCCAACTGACCGTGGACTTTGGTTTGTACGAACACCCAGTGTGATGGAAAACAAGTTACCGTGGCTAGGAGTTTCAAGTTCATGATTTGATTTTAATAATCGACTATCAAATGCAGTTATATTTAATGCTGTATAGTTACTAATGCTCAGAAAGAAAGAAAAAATAATAATCCAATATTTAAAATTTGTTTGAATTTCGAAAACTTGCCTCAAACATTAGTATTAATTCTAATTAATACTAATGTTTGAATTTGCTTTGATTGACGCTCTAGCGTCAATCAAAGCAAATTAAAGTTTTGAGTCGAGATTGAAAGGGAACTATGACATAAGATTTATTTTCGACCAGTTTTTCGTCTGCTAGCGCAGACTTAAAAAAAACAAATATCTCCTTTTCCGTCAGCTTTTAGTTCCAAGTTCCACTCAACCGACTATGAATTTATAAGTACGTAGAGTACTTATGTACCTAATTTTATTACTAAAATAGGATTATTTGCTTAAGTCGTACAAGTACTTGTGTTTCTAGATATATATCTACTCAATACTGTTTGATAAATAAATTTTATTCGACAACGGTATAGTCGTCAACATTGATCAATATCGTACCAGCGTCCTTGTCGAAACGAATTGTGAATAGGAACAATTTATAACAAGTGGATTTGGCCGTATGTCTGTATAAGTTGTCAATGCCTAACTAATGGCAATAAATTTTGTCCATATGACACTTTTAAGTGGCCGTTAGCTTGAGCATATGGCGCCATAGGGAATGAATACACAACTAGTAGGAAAAGGAGATCGAAAATGAAAAGGTCTCGTGTAAAAAATCGTATAACCATGAAATTCAATCGATTGGTGTAACAATCGATATGAATTCGCAACTTTCTTCTTCATAGTTTCTTCTAGTATCAGGAATTCAGGACCATACTGTACGTGTTAAAAATTAAAAAAACAAATTCACCTTCGATTTCAATTTGGCAGCTAAGAAAGGGGTCCATCGAACACATTGTTCTAATTTTGAAACCGACAAGATGTCAGATGGTATAACGCGTTCTAAAATTAAAACCGCTTAGTGCGTCTGGGCACGCTGTGTTGCCATCTGCAAAAGTGCATTCGGTAAACGAGTTTTTGGAGCTAGTCAATATTTTTTTGAGAAACAAAAATACAAAAGCAGGTGCGTCGTATTTTGAACTTCGTTATATTCATTCAGCAATAAAAATATTAATGTTCTGGTAAATGACAGAAATAAACTCTGTTTTGTAAACTTCCGCATCGTACCGTACTAACTCTGCATTGAAGGTGTAACTGGAGCGCCCGTGATTATTTTATTATAAACAATATTTTGAAAACATTCCTTGTTTTGTTTATTTTCTTACTACGTGATATCCGTAAAACCTTAGTTGGTGAAATAAATCATCTATTTAATACTTTATTTAAACTTATCGCAGTATTAAATCTACGTGATAAAAACTACGTGATAAAAACAATAACTAATTTTAAAGACCAGACATGTTTTGTTATAAGTAGGTAAAGATCGAGGTTTCTGCGTATATTATACGTCATAAGTTATTTAAATGAACAATAATAAAATGTACACATAAAGATACGTTATAACAAATAAGTTAAGACATGCAGGTAAATTATAATAATTGACATTTATTTAGCACGTGTACGTGAAAACAGAGTTGAAAAAACGCCAAAGGTGCAAAGCAGGAAAGACACCGGGCTCCTAAAAAAATAAGCAAACGAACCGCGAGACAGTGCTGAAATTCGAAACACAAACGCATCTGTCGGCCCGCAAATTGCGTCAAATTTTTTAAGTGGTTGTAAAATGAGCAGATGTGCTGCGTCATGTTACATCAACCTCAAAAGAAACCCTGTTTTTTTAGCTTCAGGTCTTCCGAAGATACAAAGAATTTACTGGACAAAGATACGCGGCTTCGGTATTTTATAATGCATTTTGATGGTAGAACAAGAATACTTCGTAAACTGGAGTTTAATTTGAAATATTGTACAATTTGTAGCCAAGTACGTTATTTAGACTTTTACTTATCATCGAACTCCATTACTCCATCATTTATTACTTCAATATCTAAATAAGCCGGACGATTCTCATTTCTTGTGTTATTGTGATTCATGCAAAAATAATTAGAAACATCAACGAATATTAATGCTCATAACCGAACTCCGAAAATATCTACCACTGTGAATCTTTATTCCGGGGCCATGAATTACCAAATCGTACTTGATCTACCAGAAACCAACGACTCACAGAGCGAGTATCCCAGTATGAGTAAGAAATTCAACTAAAAAGCAGTATTGCCATTAAAATTCAAGTATCTCAGGTTGAATACTCTTCCATCAAGTTTATTGTACAGCAAAGCATTTGTGATCTGTCCTCCGATCGTTCGTAGTCCGATGGAATTCTTATACAATGGACGAGCTATTTTCGTCTTATTGTCAGTTTTTTAGGCTATCCCATCTTCTGAAGCCAGGGTTTAAACGCAGTACATTTTGTCGATAAATCGTTTTTTTCTTTTCAAGATAACAATGTTTTGACCTAAATATGTCGTGAAAATTATCTCATTTTTGTTATTTCAATGTTTATCTAGTTTATCTGTTTACAATGCAAGCATTTTAAAACCTTCATTCAAATGCGCTCCAAATTCTCAGAATTACAACACTTCGACTACATCATAAGCACAAATTCTTCTCGTCTTAATTTTTATAAAATTTAAATTCTTGATTTGCGGGCAACTGGTTCTTTTCCACTGTTTGTTGTGAAATAATAGTAGGTATGACAATATCTGTTGCATTGCTGATCTCCTTACATTGGAAACTAACTGCCCCTTCCTCTTCCACCACGATGTTGTTTCAGGATGTTGATACAGTTTTTCCGGAGCGCTATGATATTATCAATAGTTGACCTTGTTTACTATTGTTTGTTGTATTTGTATTATCTATGATTTGCTTTGTTCCGCAGTATTTAAACTAATGTGTGTTAATACTAAACATTAAAATATAACAGTAATTTTCCTAACATCCTCTGAGACTCATGTATCTTATTTAATCCCTAGTTCGATGACCCTTTTAAATGGCGTACGTGTTCATTCATGAATATTTTTTCATGCGTAAACAATGATGATGCAGAGCCGGGAATATACAAAATTCCCAGGTATAATAACATTCTGCGTATTTTCACGTGCATGACTCAGGAGTACTACTTCGGAATTGTTCAAATGTTCACCTCCTTCTCGTTTAAAATCGTTTTATTACCCAATAACACTTGCACATTATCCAAGGTATGTTAATAAACCGATAGCTTTGGAATACTGTGGATTTGCTCTCTTAACTGTGTTGTAAATCTCTCATAATACAGATAACATGCTTGAAATTTTATTATAATTGAATTTGGATTTTACATGACAAACATATTGTTTTAACGGTTAAATGAGTCGAGACATCTGATGGTACCTGTAGAGCCTAATAGAACAAGTTTCGGCCCTTACCGTTACGAGCTTCTGTTTCAAGAGACTAGGGCAGAGGAAGTCTCAATTTAACACAATACGATAATAGCACGTTTCCTCAGATGCTCTTTATTGCCCGTATTCTTCGGTTTGTATAGAGGCACTGGTATCAATTTTATTTATTGTTGCAATACATATTTTCAAATTGAACTTCTATAGTTCCATCTTCAGCTCAAAAATGCTTTGTTGATTATTTAGGAGCAAAACTCCCTATTACGTATCCAGGATTCCTGTTTCATTCTTATTATTTGTCATTCTTGCCATAACAGTAGGTATGTTGGCTTTCCCCGCCGACTTGACTAGCTTGACATTTCAATAACATTTTCATTTACAGGTTTTTTATAAGCTCTATTGAATCCGGCTTATGTTTTTAAACATCTATCATCGAGTTGCAATTATTTATCGATGAAAACGAGTACATTGTAGGTATCTTTGAGTCTCATATCGGTCGATTCACACGACTCGATATTGCACGATTGGTCACGTTATACGTAACTGTTAAGTAATCTGAATTATTTAATAAACTGGCCCGCAGCTGGTCTAGATTGTACATATTGTTCATTGCAAGTTTCTGATGCGATGCACATCGATGAATCATTGTTCTTAACAATTCTTTCATCGAAACTATACTTATTAAAATAATCCCAAATACTTCCAAAATTGAGATTGTTATCACTTCTTGGAATACATCCATACCTGCCTTTTTTGGAACAAGACATTTCTTACATTTTTAAAGTAGCCAAAAGTTCGACGAGAATTTTGCAACTGTATATACTCTGTCTTTCGTTGTACAAGGTAGCGCCGCAAGCTGGGATGAGAGTAGAGCTTGCTCAAGCTCATTCAGTGTTTTATTTTTGCATCTTTGTTTTGTTTGCCAGAACAACTGAATAATTCTAAAGTATCTCGCGTCATCAAGAAAAGCGACACATTCCATCTTACAATAAAATTAATTGGTCTAGCCTGTTAAACAATTAAGTGACGTAGTATAATTAAATTATCAACGAGGCTACAAGGTCGGATGGGGGACTTAGAGATTTTAACAATTTAATGCTTGCTTGCTTGATTATCATTCAATCTTTGAATCTCTACCATCTTGTTATTGTTAACTTTCTAGAAAAGATCCTATACTTCTTTCTGACTTGTAATGAAAGACGCGTGACCCGTAACTCTAATATGTCAGGAACTTATAATAAGGTTAGTTAGCTATTCAAATATTGTTCACAGGTCCCTTAAATATCCTCCATTGTTAAAATTTACAATAGTGTCACGTCACGACTTTATGCGACGTCCACCATCGCACCAGCGACATTAAATTGGGATTCAGGTTTGAAATGGAATTTTTTTCCAAATTCAATACTACGATCGGGAACCGTATAAGAAACTTCTTTTGCGTAAATATCTGACAAAAATTTAGTAACTCATTATTTTTTATGACATGATTTTTTCTACTTTACTTCATTCATAAACAAACCAAAATTATAAGACATCTGTGCTCAGACCAGCATTACTGATTCTCAGACACTACGATACAATAAAATGAATTATTTCAATGTAAAAGATGCACAAAAAATAACCAGCCGAGAGTGAAAGCGTTACATATTTAAAAACTACATGTAAGTGAGTAATTATATTATGATTACAATTAGTCCGCGAAAGTCGATGTTCCCTAGTTTCAAGGCACCCAACCGTGGTGGTTTGACAAAAGAACCAATTATTGGCTTTCTTTCCAATTTAAAAAAACACGTATCAGTATGATATAATGTTAATATTATGTTGCTGATATCAAAAGACACGTCTTTCATTTACGTGGGGTTTAGATAAAATGTCATGCCACAGGCCGTGGGTTTATTTTTTATAACATTTGTGTTTGTAAGCATGTTTATTTGTTCTGTCTCTAGAGATCTTTTTAAATGTTGTATATGTTGTCCAATTTTAGTTTTCTTGTATACAGCTTCTTTTGGGATCAGCCTTGTGTGCAGAAGACGCAATGTCCCAGCATTTTAATTACATATTTATTATTTGAGGCAGATTATTAGGTCCTATTTTGTCTTAATTTGTTGTTACTTTTCAAAATAATGTTGTAGTAATCCGTTTATCCCGTAAGTGTTTCAGTTATTTTTATATTTGTTAAGTACAGACTCGGTTATAAAACTTGTAACTCCACGTTAAAACATAACGGTTGTAACATTTCTGCCTTGGTAGGAGAACTGCTTATTGATCTTTATAAAGCGTTATATGAAATGTCTTTCTGGTTTGATTTTAAAACAAAGAACAACGATTTAATGTTCATATAAAACATAGCATGTGAAAGATTGTAAAAAAATAAATCATAGACATGTCTTTCAAATCAGACCCTAAAGTTGCCTGTTCAACTTATCAAAGTAGTACCAGTCGTTCAAAATTTACTTGTATAGATTAATTTTGTCGTAATGCTAAAAGTAAACATAATAACACAATCTTGCTTTAATATCTAAATTGAACCAGATATGATGTGACAAAAAATGTGTTATGTAAAGGAAACGACTGTGAGAAGAACTTAATTACTTTAAGAGTGTCTCACAACCAGCTGCTTGTAAGCGAAACCACGAATAAACAAGAGGTCAAGAACTCATCGTCTAGTCACATTGAGCGCTGACTCACCAACTACATTTGCATAAAGTCATAACTGTAAATAATGACAACCCAAATCGTCACTTAAATACGTTGACACAAAGCCCAGTATCAACTGGGAGGCAGCAGGATATAGGATTAAATAGGTCCACAATTAGATACACTTGCGAGTAGACTTGCATTGCAGGAGCTGAAAGTAGCATGTGTTGATTTAAGCGCTGTCAAGTTAACGTTACTTTAGTAAAGATACATGTTTGTTTTCACAATGCTAAAGCGGAATTGATTAGTTCTGCATTAAGTTGTGTATGTACATATGCTTGAGAACCAATGGAACCGGGTGAACAAGTGTAAGACACGATTAAAAGAACCAGTCTTGCCGATGTGGTTATTACTGATATTGGGTAACTAAAAATAAATAGCATGTATGATGAGTAGAATTTGGGTAAAGTGCAGAAAAGTATACATTGATTGTATACTTTTCTGCACTTTACCCAAATGGTTGATAACAATGATATTTAAAAAAAAGTTTAGAATACAGGTCACTGAACTCGCAAAATTTATGAATTCATTATTGAAAACCGAAACATAGTTCCTAAGTTATGTTGTGTGATAGCAAATGGAGACCTCAAAAATCCCAGAGAAAAGCATTCCAGTGATGAGATTATTCTTTCATTCCGTATTTTTCCTATACCTCCGAGCAAAATCGTATCGCTAGTAGGTACATGTAGGAATGTAAATCTATGAAATGATGATATATGGCTCATTTTCTTAAATTTAATTACATTCCATTCACCGAACACCGGAATGGTCAAAGCATGGCTATATAGGTATAATATTTAATATACGCGCAGGTATCAATTCAATGAAAACCATTATCATTTCTTCGCGGCCACAGATGCTAAACTAATGACCTCATTTCTTTTTAACTTTCGGATGCCAATGCCATACCATCTTACTATTGCACTACAATACGTTTTGTGATTATTGGAGCTTGGAGCATTCGATTTTCTTTTGGTATATTTTTTATATTCAACTTTCCCCTATTCATTGGTGATTTCTATTGGCGCATGAAAAGTTTGGTGCCGATTAGTGGTCTCTTAAGGTATCCAACCTTTGATGAAATCCCATCTTTATCGCTTTATTAGCTAAGGCTTTACAATAATCTCACGCTAGAAAAGCGGAGGGAAAGCAAGATACTTTAATCTACGAGAATCGAACGTATAAATCGCACAACAGCCTAATTGCAATATATAGTCATAAATTATGCATGGTTGGATAGTTTATTCCGCAAGTTTTGACGTTGTAGTAAAAGTACTAATTTCGCAAGTTACGATACTAGTTCTAGGCTTGAATGAATGGCTTTCGAAACTGCTACGCTGATTGTAACTGCCCACGCGCATCCTGCCTGAACAGATGTGATCTTTATTGATTCATTTACTTTGTTGACTCATATGACGCTTCTTTGCTAATATATCACTTGCTGGAGCAGTTTTGACAGTTTAGCGTTTTGCTTCCAGTCTCCAGAAAGAAACCAATTTGATAGCTTTATTGCTTACTGTACGCGGCCTGTCTTTTGGAAGTCGTTAATATAAATTGTACACAGCTAAAAATAAAGTTTGTTAAGCAAACATTTAATTAATTGTTATTTGTTTGTACCAATTGTATACTCAGCAAATTGCTGCTAAATACTAAAAATATAAGAATTACATTAACTATGCATATGATGTTGTGGGACGTTCAAGAATAAAGTCTAACATTTAAGTCTTCTAAGAATTTTCCTTTTTAACCTCAAGTATGACTAAGTTGTAAATGTTCGACATGAAATACAATACTTTACAATGTGGCTATCTAATTAGTGAACGATTCAAAAAGTTACGTATAAACATTGCAACTGATAACCCGAGATAAAGCACAATGCCTCCGTTTCACGCTCTGATATCGAATTATAGGTACCTACTATAATTATTGTTTGTTTATGTACATTTAAAAGGGTATACTTAATCAAGTTTAATAGCAAAGTTAAACAAAGAAAATTTATTTCAACTGACTGAATGATGCGTAGAAACAGTTTTGTTCTAGTCTAATGCCCAACTTTATGATTCTTAAAGGATTTATTACTGGACCGACGGCAGATAACATTTAACAGATTGTATTTGAACAAGCAGTCAACATCTGCCTGCCCTGTTCCAGTAATTTGGGGTCGTCGCAATATGTAAGCTTCTTCCATTCGTCTCTTCTATTCGTCATATCAGCATTCACTCCTTTCTTACCCATATCATCTTTTACACAATCCATCCATCTCTTTTTCGGTCTTCCTCTTCCCGTATAGTATTCATCTCTATCTTTCTCTATTATAAACACAGACAAATCGCTTTATCTCTAGTTACCATTATAGATATTGTATTAAAAGTCACTTAAACGTTTTTCATTATCTTGTTCAAAGTATAATCACAAAACATCATCGTCACAGCTCCTTACAATACATGAGAAAAACGCGCTAATCGCGGGAAAAATGTATGACTCACCCATTCATAAGTTACTCACCGTTCGAACACAATACTATCAGTGCGAGGTGTTAATTTATTTGATGGTGATACACATCTCGACTACTGTTTATCTTATTGCGCATCCATATCTCTCATATCTCTAACGAGATCGCTGAATTTGATGGAGAAGCGTATTGTCTGTGGTATTGTTTCGAAGTTCTAAAAAAAGTCGATGTCTTGAAAAAAGTGGTATATGGAACGAAGAATAGTAAAAAGGGTTATCCTATAAGTGATGTAAGAAGTACTCGGTATCTCCCTGGTTCATTTGCCAGTACTATTACAAGCTCAGAGGCAGCTGAGTTTTCTGAAGTGATAGGATACCAAAACATTAATCTGCAAATGCATTTTTTTTTTATTGGACAAGCTAGCATTTTACGTTTCAACACAACCTTACAGGCTTAGTGGCTGATGATAAGCATACAGTCTAGAAATGAATTGGTCGATTTGAGGAGCAAATGTGACGAAATTACTGAAAGCATGGGAATCAGTACCATAACAATCCCCCATAACATATGGGACGATGACTGTATGCGACACGTTCGTGATTGTCTTTCCTTTTTACCGTATAATTAAAACAGCACACGTTTAAACGCGTGAAGCCTACGAAATCGTGAGCGGTTGCAATTGGATTTGCATAACGAATCCATCACAGACGTTCACCTGCCTTGCCTTGCACATGTTATGAGAGCGATTAGTGATGTGCCTCGTATTACTCGTGTATCGAATTGTTTTGTTGGGAAATATTTGAAAATACTTCATCAACGCTTTCAGTATACAATATTAGTCTGGTCGTACGTCAATGGACACATATGTCTCGAAATTACATAATTAATCTTAACCATTGTTGTGTTGTGTGTTATTTATGAATTTTCAACATACTTTGTTTACTTCTATGTAATGCAGGAACAGTGGTGTTTGTTCAAATCAAAATCAAAAAGTCATTTATTCAGTTTAGGCCCTGGTAAGGCACTTATGAACTTTAAATTGGTTTACAGTTGAATTTACCACCGGTTCGGAATAAGTTGGTGTTGTAAGTTGTCATATATCTAAGGAGTCGAGCGTCTGTTTCAGGTGGTTCCCAAGATACAGGTTTTAACTAGTTTGGGAACCAACGATACATGCACTGTAATCTGTTGTTTTATCCAATAAAAGTTATTATTATTAAAAAAAAAAATTATCATAATATAATCGTTGTTGCTGTGCTTATTTAAAATAAATCTTGTTCAAGTGCGAGATATCTGGAAAATGTGCTGGTCTAGGCAGAAATCCGAGCCTGGTTACATCTGATACTAACTAACCTACGTCCCGAACCTATGGAAGTCTAGACTGGACACAGATATTTTCTATCTATATCTGTGAAATTGAGCGTGATAGTTCGATATCGAAATATTTTGAAGAAACCGGACCTGTTCTTAATTTAAATCAACATTATATCTCAAGTCGCACCAATCACTAATCGCCGCATCTCTTGTTCGACGATGAAAGGTTTATACGCAATATTTAGAATTGTGAGTGACAGACCTGCATTATAATAAATTACTATGTTCTGAAATATGGTTTCGTTCTTGCAACCTTGTGCTTAATCCTAGATTTAGTTGTCATGGAAATACGTGTGTTTTGAGATTATGAATGGGATTCTTCACATGCAGATGTAGTCTAGATCGAGTTAAAACAAGAATGGGTTGTGTTGTACCACAGTTTGGTGGGATTTCGTCAGCTACATTGTAGTATTGTGTCTCCTTTTAGCATCTGTTACAATGTTGGTAAATGAAATGTGCTGTTGACCATATTCTGCTTGCTCAATTTGTGCAATTATATTACTTAGTATTTTATATGCGACATGAGTATAGTGTTTATTTTGTTATGCTATCCGAGTTAGAGCTATATGTTATTCTCCCTCTTTCCGTTCTTCTATTTCGTCTTTATCATTTCAGGCTTCATTGACAACGACAGTTATACTTTTAACAAGATATTAACTGCGATTTGGCTTTCAGAAACTGGCAGTTAGACCAAGTAGAAGGTGCAACATACCAACTTTCCGCGCTTATACTAGTTTTCTTTTTACGTCTCATGCATACCGGTCATTCTGGAGATAAGTGGTTATCCGTAGCTCTATGGTCACAAGGGTCGCTTGCAACACCCGGGGCATCACTTACGCGTTACCGACCATTCCCCCTGCTCGATGAGTTCCGGCTACCTTACTCACGCGCAGGAACACAACCTTGTAATTTGGCTACAGTATTCTGTAAGGAGGACGTACTTTGAGCAAAAAAAAGCTCTCTTAAATTCTCTTAGAATTTTGTCGCATCAGTGGCTAGTCGTATCGTTAAACAGATAAAATTCAAAAATATGGCATTATCGACTATAAAACACGTAGAGCAGAACCAATGGGGATGTTCCATTATATATCGTAGTTGGGGAAAAAAGGCACGATCGTTATCATACTGTTGAATAAGCGATATCTAGTCTTCACTTAATCTATTTGTCTTTCTTCCTTGTAAATAATCATTTGTTTGATTATTATCGATGGAAATCAATCTTTTCCACTACGGTCAAGTGACCGAAACCGACCTAACTAAAGCAAAGTACGAAATTGGATTTTTTTTAATCCTTCGGTATACTGTAACCGTAATATATCTATTTGTACCTTCCGTCTTGCGTTTTTCGGACGTGCGTTGATAGATCATTCATCCAGGGCAAGTATTTTCATATTACTTGTATATTTGCAAAGGCAAAGCTTGTATTAAGCAGACAGGGACGTACTTTACGTAATTCGAGAGAAAGTGGACTGACCATAACTTGGCGACCTTGCATAAATATATTAATCCGGTTTTTAAACGTTAAAGTTGCAGTTAACAATTATTTTGTAATAGTATTCTGAAGGGTAAATAATATTCATTAATTATACAAATTCAGTTGCATAATTATAAGTTTAGCGAATCTGATAATTACAAGAGCAGAAGTGGTGGATGTGGTTATGTAGGTCAGGACGGCACGGTCAGCAAAGTAAGTAGCTAAAGAGAAAGAGAACTAAACCTATATAAGATTTAGTGTTTTATAGACAGACATTCACAGAAGACCTAGGGGCCTACGTCTGTTATTACAATTGTGATCCAATTAATTATCAGTGGTGTCACAATCGACATGAATTTTGTAGACAACGCACATTGGCTGAATGACAGTGGATTTGTAATTGGATAGAGTCAGAATGTCATTTTTAGTAAAAATAGCACACTTGGCCCCGTGTTTACTTCTTTCTATATTATGGATAGTTACATGGTTCGACTACTTGTTGCTGACTTTACCTTTACTGAGATCAATACAGTTGAAAGCTAACCTTCATAAGTCATCCCAGTTCCTAAACTGACTTAATTACTTTGACGTTGAAAGAATCGATTAATTTTAATTTTGTCCAATAGTCTAATATTGTAATTGTAGCATGTTACCCCCTCACCTTCAATCAAATTCCCTTAAATCCCGCCATGGTCCGGTATAGTCTGCCCGTTTGAGGCATCTTCTTTTCAATCGGCTACCACTAATTCGATAGATTCGCTTCTAGGCTTAGTGTTACCTCTACTTACCATATCTCATCTGTCGCCAAGCACCTATCGGTGTGTTCAGACAGCTGCACTTGAGAGCTAGTACCTTTTAGGCTTTATGTGCTTACCACCTTCGGCCTTATCATCACTGACAATGGTGAGCTTGTGGTCAAACACAGGCCTATACAAAGTAAAAAAAAAAATCACATCCACAACTCACTGTGACCAACAAATTTAGTTTATCGTCAAAAACTCACTGTGATAAGCACAGATATACATTTAAATTTATATCTGTGGTGATAAGACTCTTTCAATAAAATCATTTGTTGTTTTTTTTCTGTCGTTTAATTAATTATTGAAACCGCAGCTCTGTTTCTAATATAATTGATTAGTTTCATATAACTTCCTGTTACTACTATGATGGGAATAAACTAGAACAATTAATAAGGATATTTTTGCAATATCAATTATGTATACTTACTATGAATTAATTGCTATATTTTATTTTACTTTTTACAAAAAAAAACATAAATTTTATTAATCTTTATAAACACAATTTTTTTTAAATGAGTTTATTCCCATGTCTTAGGTAAATAAAAATAAATTCCGTAGTTTGTCTCAATTCGTATCAATGCAATTTTTCTTATTCCTGTCCTATCATTTTAGATTTCCCGGTTCTGAACTAATAATAATAATGTATTAGTATAATTAAAGAAGCATGCTATTATCCCATAACGAGCCAGTTAGGGCCCTTGATTCGAAAAGACATTCTCACAATGGAAGGAAGTTCACAGACCGTGCGTCATCGCGATGAAAAAAAAGCTAAAGCTAAGACACACACGCGTTCAATATTTATTTTTTACCTCTCGACCGACGCTCCTGGGTATTAATGCTATAAAAAAAAACAACACGTCCACCGGATATAGCCACGAATCCGCTTACCTGCTGACACAGAACTGTACTAGATTTTATAGCCTTGAAAGGAGACTGAGAAATCAAGGGCGATTTGATTTTTGAAGTAATTTGCTCTTGTAACATTGGGAAGATAATTATGTCACATTTAGTGATAATTATCTAGTGCTGTTGCCGTTGCTGTTTCATCCGGTAGGGAGAATTCTATCTTAGCGGACCATACCTCCAGGTACATACCTCCTAAACTCGTTTCTAAATCGTAAGACTGTGCGTTTTCACTTTTAAATTTAATCTGTTACAGTTTTTATGATGTAAGATAGGGTGGTTGTACCGTTACGTATATCTTGTAAGTAATTTGTGCCTTTTGCGTTTATTTGCCATTAACTTAAGTTCAGTTAGATTCTATTTTTTAAGGTTCAACAGCATCTAGGTAATGAATAACAGCAATGGTCTTTAGTCAGGCGCTATTCTGCGAGACCATTTTCAGATTTGTATACGATTCATGTTTCAGCACTGCGTGTATAGATGTATAGATTTTTGTCAACAAATCTTACATAACTATGAGAATGACATGATTTGATATGCATAAAACCCACCCTAGTTTATCGATGTTTTAAACTTATCGACGATCCACACTTGGCAGGCTGCTTAGATATACTCAACTGAAATCTTTCAATATCAAGTAATGCGCAAATAAAATGTTTGTCATTGTCTAAATGGAAAGGTGATTTGTTTTTAAAACATTCCTGTAAGCAACAGTAGATGTCAAACGTCACTGAACCCCACTAGGATCATAAAGAGAATCTACATAGTTATCTTTACACTTGACATCGTCCTTATGTCAATGGTATTACGTTCACATTAGATAACGTCATTAACGTTTTTCTGTACACCCGGTTAAGGTTGGCTGGCTGTCAAAAGTCCAGGACAATGGGCTTTTGGCGTCACACAACTGCATTAGAGGGGTCATGGATCGTTGCATGTTATTATTATGGTAAACATGCACAGACATCGTATGACGACACTGTATCGCTCACAAAAAAACTTCTATTTCATTCACACAATATTCTCTTACTTAATAAAAGAATGAGACAAAAACGCATTGGGAACTTAATGATATTTCATGTTACGGGCGGCTGAAATGTGTTTGGGACGATTGGGAGAAACCCCGTTTGATATTGAAGGTCATCGACCGGCGGGGCTGCATCGCACTAATGAAGTTATCTTACGTTATGTACTAATTGGCTTTTGTCCTTGTCTGAAGCAACTTTGTTTGGGAATTTTGAACGAACTCTTTAGATTTTGTATTAAGCAGCCGCCATCAGACTAACCATAGAGAATGCAAATGTTCTGGATAAGCAACCTGATCAAACGAACTCCAATTGATCGAACTTTTCCATATTCTAATAGGTACAGCGATACCCTGATAACTTGTTTATATCTCGTTGTCAAGAATAAAAAGTAGTCTACGTGTAACTGTTCTTAGTTTATAGGCTGAGTGCGTGCAGGTCGGAGCGCCGGGCGCCTCTATTGAGACGTGATCGTCTAACAAACTAACATTATTAACTTTTAATGTAGGTGACAAGTGACTTGTTGCACTTTAGCTAAGCTTATTATTATTGTAGATAAAAGTTCCGTTCAAGAATAAGATCCTGAGTAATCAACTACTTCCATAAGATGCCGCTTGGTCGATGTTTTGCATCCCATTATTCTCAATCATGGATTTAAAGAAGAATTTTATTCAAGCTTTCGTGTAAATTGGTTCTCACAACCTTAAATCTAGGCTGAATTTGTTCTTTTTCTGGCCAAGCCAGCTTAATTTCCGGACATGGTATTGCTCCTCAAGGCCATATCATTGAAAGTGGGAAAATAAGCTCATACATATTAAATCTGACGAATCTTTGCAGACTCCATATTTAATTATGTATTGTGATTAAAATTAGCTCGCTAATCTCCACATCTACTTTTAACTAAATAAAGTAGTTTTAACTAAGTATGCTTCACATGCAGATATAATTTTATGAATTATTCATGATATCAGCATAACTACCAGGTTGACGTATATGGAGGTGCTTTGCATCAATTTACCATTTATCTTTACTATTATAGCTAAATTATTTTAATCATCCGAGAACATATAACTTCATATCACTTACGAGCTTAAAGAAAACAATTCATAGATTGCTTATGGAGAAAATTATAGCATATCATTATTATTAACTGAGATAATAATAATAATTATAGTAATTGATGTTAAAACACCACACCCACTGAATAAATTAAATTCTACTTTTGCTGTATTTTCGTTCTTGATTTATTTTCTGACGCTATCTCACTATCTGACTGAATTCGAAAGTCAGTAAATAACATCAACCAAAAATTTACTGAGTCTTCCTAGTTAGCTCAGGTATTCCTCCTCGTGGTTCTGTATCTCATCTTCGTAATACTGCAAGTGCTGAATTAATTTTACCGTCAATGTCTCAAGGCCCCCAATGTCACCCTCCACACAACATATTTTTTAAGCATAATACAGGCACGTAGTACATAATTCTTGTAGGTATTATGTGCCCGGAAATGTCTTTTGCATAAATGGCCATCCGGTACGGTACTTTACTATGGGCTGCTAAATCGAAGATTTCGAGCACAGAAATTTTAAATATCAATGGCTCCGAGCCACTTGCATCCATTTTGATACCATTTATATAAACAAAAATAAAATGACACTTGTATGACAGAGCATCGGTTGAGAACGGAAATCCAACCAAAAAATCAAAACTAAAAAAAAACTACCGGCAAAGTCGGAAATTTCACGAGGATGATGCAGGGCACGAGCATCTAGTAAATTGATAATTATTTAATGGCAGCCATTTAAATACAGATTGTTATCTAAAAAGCTTCGTGTAAAAATAAACAGCGCAACCCCGTATTCTCGTAAATCAGGTTTTATCGTAGATTAATGAGATTTACCGTTAAGTGCATAAGGATTCCACGTTTGGTGTGACGGATGGTGTCAGGCTTATCATCCAAAAGATTATCCATTACGAAACATTCCTTTTTAGTCCTTTTTAAAAGGCCTGTAAAAGCAATATTTCCTTATCAGTCTGCATTGTGTGCTTACAGTGTTGCAGGAAAACAAGGTAAAACACCCATCACATCTTTTATGGTATAGGAAGAATAAAGATTTATGTTTTAGAAGGGTCTTAGAAATCTAGATGATAAATATATGGAAAAACATTTGATAGTAGTAATCTAGTGCTATGGTAGATTAATGGACAGCAATGGATTGTACCGTGTAACTCGACAATTTAGAAGACATGAAGATTTCGCATATTGGCTCTAATTCTGGCGTTTCTAACATGGATGTCCAATTAGTAATTTGGCAAAAAACATAAAATCGATACAGATAATCGCCATGTTTTTATGCAACGGTGAAAGCGCGAGCATTTGGCCGCTGCGTGTATTGTGATTTCGTGTAATTTTATTGAGTTTATCTTTGTAGTACCTACTGGGCTTGGAAAATGACATAAATTCATTATTTCATTGACTAACTACTAGATTTCCTACAACTCCAAAGTCTGCAAATGAACGAACAACTGGTTTGCTATTTAAAGCAAAACATGTGCAGGTTTTTTCTTTAACTCCTTATCCAATTTGCTACTGCTATGTATATTACTTCCGCAGATCAATGTAATGAAGTTCTAGATTAGTTAATCACTTATCAGTGTATTCCATGTTTCCATCGTTAATAAACCATCTTCCGAAGATATTGTACTGTCTGTATCTATAAATAACTCAACTGGGCTAATACGAAATAATACCGAATCCAACGCGTGTGGTATACCTACACAAATTTGGACACACGTACTTGTAATGCATCTATTTTTTGCAGAACTTCGACGGATGGACTAAAACAATAAAGTTCCCGTCACGAGAAGCTATAAATTTTGTAAACAAGTGTTCAGGAGTTCACGACATTTGGACCAACAAAAAAAATGAATTTGTTTAAGATTTAATAAATGATTAAGTAACAAATATTAATTAACATATATTATTTAAGAATAATTATTCGTCAGATTCAGATGTTTCCATTTCTGTGTCAGAATCAGTGACATGTATCACGAAGCTGTCTACAGTTTTATCAATCATCTCATCGAGTCGATCGAGAAAAAAGTGATAACGAAACAATAACAAAATTAACAATAACAACCAGATCCGCGATATATGCAAAGCAATGAAACAAACTCGTACGCATTCGAAACTCGAATGACGCGTTTATTTCAAAATGGCGTCCCGATAGTTTACAATCCCTGCGACGGACGCGTTCCGGTACCAAGAAACACAAACGATAGCGCTTTGCGTCGTTAAAATATGATCCGACTAAATTAAATAGGTTGTTACTTTCATATAACCCGTCTATATTTCATGTCGATTGAATATGGTCAATTTATTATTATCTCGTAGTATAAAATGTTTACTTAGTAAAAGATGTTTGTTTACATAATTTATAGCTTCTCGTGACGGGGACTTTAGTCAATAGCTTTGTCTTATATTTTGTTTGGTATCTTTAACGTTTAGTGACCCCAGACAACAGTGTCGAAAAAATCACACAAGTAAGATTTACATTTTGAATGAAAAAAAAAAGATTTAAAATATTTTGAAAGATTGTCATGACGATATCACATACTCAACATTTGAGTTATACTTTGCCCTGCCTCTTGACTTCAAAATCTATAAAAACCATGCAAATATGTCGCAAGATTACGCTCGCTCACGTATCCCTACTAAATTACATGAAAAAATTCCACAAGGATGTGATAAAATGCGTTCAAAATCGCACCGAGGGTATGAATGGCGCCATTATTGTGGCCAACAATGTTCCTTCATTCGAACGCACAATAAAGAAACGCGAAACTGCGCGTGCGACGCTTACGATATTATCTCCAGGAGATAATATTGTTCGGGACACTTGTTGTGTTCAGGACATTTATTGTTATTTTTTATGATTACGTAATATTTTGTTAAAATTAAAATGTTTAGAAATAAGAAATATTAAAGAGTTTACTCCCGAGTGTACAATGATTACCCTTAGAATACGTATCAACATAAATTGTATAGTAAATAAACAGTACTTGAACCCTAAACATAGGTAAAAGTCTAGACAAAGTCTAGGTAGAACTAAGATTTACAATGTACTTTTAGAATCGTGAATAACCCTCTACAAATGTAAAACTTGTTACACGATAAAGTTAGTATTCATATTGAAACCTAAGTTAACAAAAAAGTGTTAACATGTCAACAAAACACTCGATTAGGCATAGTAATCTAGTTGGAATTGTTTCATAAGCACCATATGTGCACACCAACTACTTACTATGTATTTACTGTTTAAACTCGCATTACCTAACGTAAGACCTAAATAATAAGTTTTACTACAAGCCCTGAATGAAACCCTGATCATATTTTGAAATTTACGTGATTTTACCCGGAACTATAAATATCAACAATAAAATTTCCTTATATATGCGAAAGGGAGACAAAATGTATCGGAGAACCTTTGGAGATGTGGTAACCGGACTACACTTTTTGGATTAGATCCTTCTAGAACTTTTAGACAAGGTTAGCGCTATATGCAAGATAGAGAGGTTACTTAAATGCACTTAAATTAGACAAGAAAAAGATATGTTTTCTCTCGTAAAAAAGTTACTCGCTCACCGCGTGAGTCGTATACACAGCGTTTATAATTTGCATATAATCAGTACATTTTTCTCATTTAGTATCGATTCCAGGACAGCAAGTATCTACTAAGTATAGTAGTAGTAGTAGTCAGACAGATGTCACAGTAGTAGGACAGTACCAAGTAAGGCAGATGCCAAGTTGAGATTACCATCAAGTAGTATAACGTCAGGCAGATGCCACAGTAGCGGCTAGTTAGTTACCCCATCGGTAAACAGTAAGGCAGATGCCATAGTAGCGGCTAAGTAAAAATATCAGTGTAGCATCAGGCACCCATTGTCTACGTATATTTGTGTAAATCATCTATGTAATTTAAAAAGTTTGTTAATTATTGTATTCAGACAGATTGTCACAGAAGTGTTAAAGTTCAATAAATAAATCGTTTATATACCAACCATACGGCTTTTCATGACGCCCTTGGCAATCCAGCAAATAAAATAAAGTACGGGAAAAGGGATCTCACGATTCGCGCATTCGTCCTAAGCGGCGTCTTATTACACGAGGTCCCCGGCCGCCCGTACATTTGGTCCTTCGAGCCGGATTATCCAAGATACTGAACGGCCACAGCCATGGTTGGTACCAGATCAACTACCGCAAGAGGTAGATCGCAGAGTCGCGATGGCGACGCACCGCCGCCAGCACCTGCAGACGATCTGGCCACAGATGCCGCCCCAACGGGGAGTACTGCCCCTACAGTAGCACCATCGTCGAGTCGTACTGCCACTGCTACTGAAGCTACCCTAACCTCAGGGTTTACGACTACTACTACCGAAGAGGAAACCGGAACCGATCAAAGACAGGCCCCTGATGACCGAATCGAACGCAGCACCATCAGGGGAAATAAGTCAACAAAGAGTCAACGAGCGCGCCGCATAGCTCTGGCTAAAGAAGAGGTAGCAAGACTGAAACTTGAGCTAGCAATAGTTAGACTCGCCGTCATAGACCCATCTGAATGGTCTGAAGGTGACGACGTAAGATCCGTGTCCATCAAATCCACTGAACGGAGGGTGGACACAGGGCTAGACAAGAGTCAGCGCCTACTTGCTATTTCGAATGAGCCTCAACACCAGCCAGAGCACCGAGAGGTGGAACCGAATTGTAACGCCGCACCTGTTGCGGCACCATATCCATCCGTAGCTACGCATCCAGTCGTGCTCTTGGGCGCAACCTCGGAGACTCAGATGACTCAACAGCAGTCAAAAGTTGACAACGATGAGGGTAATAAAGGAATCCCTCAGCACTCTGTACAGGGTAATAAAGGAATCCCTCAGAGACCAGAAGCGCAGACACCGACGGGAATAGAAGCTGCAATCACCCCGTATTCTGCGCAACAGAAAATAGACTTCAGCGAGTTAGCGTCAGCAATCACTATTGCTGTAAAGGCAGGTCAACGCGCAATGCCGTCGCGTTACCGATTCGAATTACCTGCTTTTACTGGCGCGCATCAGGATTGGCTGTCATTCCGAACAGCGTACTTCGAGTCAGCAACTGACTTTTCGGAAACCGAGAATATGACCAGACTACGCCGTGCACTTAAAGGACGTGCTAAAGAGGCCGTTGAGAGTCTGCTCATTAATAGTGCCAATCCCACTGAAGTAATGAAAATATTGGAGTCCCGTTTTGGAAGACCGGACTCAATAGCTCTCGCAGAGATGGATCGACTTAGGAACCTGCCACGGTTCACGGATTCATCTAAAGACCTTTGCATACTGTCAAGCAAGGTCACGAATATAGTGGCGACTCTTCGTGCTCTGAATAAGACTACGTATTTATACAATCCAGAGCTGACGAAGGTCACGATTGATAAGCTAACACCGACACTTCGATATAGATGGTTCGATTTCTCCGCCATGCAGCCCAAAGAGGAAGCAGACCTACTCAAACTCACCCGATTCCTCGAGAGAGAAGTGGAATTATGGGCACCCTACGCTCAAGTAGAGGTCATACCCTCGACTTCACATACAGAGCCAGCTTCGCGCAATCCTTACAAGCGCACTCAACGTACGCTAAACGCTAATGCGAACGTTGACAGGAAGCCATACAGATGCTGTATATGTGAACGAGAGGGACATTCGCCGCCAGACTGCGAGAAATTCCGCGATGCCGACATCAACCAAAGATGGGATCTTGCAAAGACGCACAGCCTTTGTTTCCTATGTTTACGTTACAGGAACAAAACGCACAATTGCAAGCCGCCCAAATGTGGCGTCAACGAATGCCCATACAGACATCACCACTTACTCCATTATGAGAAACAGAGGAACACGAGTGACAGGACAGATAAGACGGAAAAAGTTACGTCGACTTGGCTGCCTGTACAATCGCAGACGTACTTGAAGGTACTGCCTGTACAGATTTCCGGACCGGCGGGAGAAGTCAACACACATGCATTGTTGGATGATGGGTCAACTGTGACTTTGATCGACGCCGACTTAGCGAACACAGTCGGCGCTTATGGACCCTGCCAACCAATGCAAATCGAAGCCATAGGAGGAGCAGAAGTACCTGCTTCAGCATCTCAACGCATCGCAATCACCATCAAGGGTGCAACCCAGCAACACAAGATTTACGCACGCACCATAGAAAACCTGAGGCTATCAACACAGACAGTCGCCGACGAAGACCTGGACGACTGCCAACATCTGATCGACATACGAGACGCTTTGAAGTTTGTAGAAGCCAAACCAAAGATACTTGTCGGTCAGGATAATTGGAATTTATTACTAGCCTCAGAGGTACGAAAGGGAAAGGAGAACCAACCAATAGCATCACACACTCCGCTTGGTTGGGTTCTCCATGGTGCACACACAAGGTCGCTGGGAAAACGCATCGACTTCGTTCATTACTTTACGATGAACGAAGAAATGGATGGACAGTTGAAAGATCACTTTGCGATCGAGGCGTTGACGATCATACCGAAGAAGCCGCAGACTGATCCGGAACAACGTGCACTCAAACTCGATGAGTGCACCACCCGAACGGAAGACGGACAGTGTAAGACGGCGCTCCTATGGAAGAATGATAACATCGCGATGCCATGCAATTACGACAACGCGATGAAGAGGCTTATCACCACCGAAAAGATTCCAGAGCTGAAAGAAAGGTATGAACAGCCGATGACAGCTCTGATGGAAAGGGACTACGCTGAACCGGCTTCAAAGACGACGACAGGAAGGAAAACAAGCCACCTACCTCGTTTCGTCGTGACGAATTCGATAACGCCGGGGAATATCAGAAAAGTCCACAATGCTGTAGCAACACCAAAGGGAGTCTCGCAAGACGAACCCCCTTTGACGGAACCTGATTTGCTGCAGTCGTTGCCAGAAGTACCCACGAAACTCAACGTCGCTGATGATGCAAATCGCGACGTAGAAGAGTCAGAAGTCCTGAAGGACGATCTGAGTACCTGGCCAACCGAGAAACCTACACAGAAAGAACTGACTGATGAAGAGAAGACACTCAACATCACCGAGAAGCGCGAGAGACCGAAGATGAGCCACGTCGTTCCTGACGGCACCCCTTTCTACAAGTGGGAACACTATCTCCGCGCTACAGCCAGAGTCTTACAGTTCATCGACCTGTGTAGGCGAAACAAACAGCGTGCACGTTACAAACGCACGCTGAAGAATAAAGAGGCAGATCTGGATTGGAAACGCAAGAAGAAGAAAACTTAAAACCGAGGTCAACAGCTGCCAAACCCGATGCAACAGCAAGAAGATTCATACCGTTGGACGCCATCCTTCTAAGAGAAGCCGAGAAACTGCTGGTACGAACAAGCTAAATCCTTCCCTAATGAGATGGAAGATTTGAAGAACAACAGGGCTGTATCTACCAGCAGTCGTCTGCGCCCAATATCTGTCGCTTTAGTCGACGGAATCATCTTACTGAGGTCTCGCATCGGAGCTACGAAGAATGTTGACGGCCTCGAGAAGTCTCCACCTGTCCTCGACGGAAATCACATAACAACGAAGCTGTGGATTGAATATACCCACAGACAGCTGCTGCACGCTGGCGTAGAGGCAACAATAAACGAATGTCGCCAATACTATTGGATTCTACGCCTACGTCCAGTCACGAAGATGATGGTCCACCGATGTTTACCATGCCGCATTCGAAGAAATATGCCGTCACAGCCAGCCACAGGAAACCACCCCCCATGCAGACTGGCTCACCACGTCAGGCCCTTTACATACACGGGTCTCGACTATTTCGGCCCGATGTCAGTCACAGTCGGGCGTAGTCGCCAGAAGAGGTATGGGGCACTATTTACCTGCCTCACCACACGGGCGGTTCACCTGGAGCTGGCAGCATCCCTGACGACGGACTCTGCGGTCATGGCCCTGCGAAGGATGATAGCACGGAGAGGATGTCCTACAGAAATCTGGTCAGACAACGGGACAAATTTGCGTGGCGCTGACAAAGAGCTGCGTCAATCCATCGACGCAGCCACTGAAGACGAAGCCACCAAGAGGATGATATCCTGGCGTTTCATTCCGCCAGGAGCTCCGTTCATGGGAGGAGCCTGGGAGCGGCTGGTCCGATCAGTTAAGACCGCCCTCTCAGTGATACTTCAAGAGCAACATCCCCCAGAAGAAGTACTCGCAACTCTATTGGTTGAAGCGGAGTACACAGTCAACAGTCGTCCCCTTACGCACGTGTCTACAGATCCTGAGGATGAAGAAACGCTGACCCCCAACCACTTCCTTCTTGGCGGGTCAGCGCGAGTTCCGGCAC
Source organism: Achlya flavicornis (assembly GCA_947623365.1). NCBI lineage: Eukaryota > Metazoa > Arthropoda > Insecta > Lepidoptera > Drepanidae > Achlya > Achlya flavicornis. Next base: position 8,091,586 of record OX392490.1, read on the forward strand.
CAGGCACCTTCAACGAAAAGGACCTCATCGGCAGAACACACTGGCGAGCTTCACAACATCTTGCCGACCGATTTTGGGCAAGATGGGTGAAAGAATACCTCCCCGATTTGCAATACCGGCGGGAGCCACACGGAAGAGGCGCGGAGATCAAGATTGGAGACGTCGTACTAGTCGCCGACGACAACCTGCCTCGCAACACATGGCCAAGAGGGATCGTCGAAGCCATCTACCCCGGAGCTGATGGCATCGTACGAGCAGTCGACGTGCGCACCAGAAGCGGAACACTACGACGTCCCACGAAGAAGCTGATCATCCTGCCCACCGAGCCAGTAGTCCCTCAACCGGAAATGTCTTCATCGACACCGTAGTCGAAGAACGGCGGGAGAATGTTCGGGACACTTGTTGTGTTCAGGACATTTATTGTTATTTTTTATGATTACGTAATATTTTGTTAAAATTAAAATGTTTAGAAATAAGAAATATTAAAGAGTTTACTCCCGAGTGTACAATGATTACCCTTAGAATACGTATCAACATAAATTGTATAGTAAATAAACAGTACTTGAACCCTAAACATAGGTAAAAGTCTAGACAAAGTCTAGGTAGAACTAAGATTTACAATGTACTTTTAGAATCGTGAATAACCCTCTACAAATGTAAAACTTGTTACACGATAAAGTTAGTATTCATATTGAAACCTAAGTTAACAAAAAAGTGTTAACATGTCAACAAAACACTCGATTAGGCATAGTAATCTAGTTGGAATTGTTTCATAAGCACCATATGTGCACACCAACTACTTACTATGTATTTACTGTTTAAACTCGCATTACCTAACGTAAGACCTAAATAATAAGTTTTACTACAAGCCCTGAATGAAACCCTGATCATATTTTGAAATTTACGTGATTTTACCCGGAACTATAAATATCAACAATAAAATTTCCTTATATATGCGAAAGGGAGACAAAATGTATCGGAGAACCTTTGGAGATGTGGTAACCGGACTACACTTTTTGGATTAGATCCTTCTAGAACTTTTAGACAAGGTTAGCGCTATATGCAAGATAGAGAGGTTACTTAAATGCACTTAAATTAGACAAGAAAAAGATATGTTTTCTCTCGTAAAAAAGTTACTCGCTCACCGCGTGAGTCGTATACACAGCGTTTATAATTTGCATATAATCAGTACATTTTTCTCATTTAGTATCGATTCCAGGACAGCAAGTATCTACTAAGTATAGTAGTAGTAGTAGTCAGACAGATGTCACAGTAGTAGGACAGTACCGGGACAGTACCAAGTAAGGCAGATGCCAAGTTGAGATTACCATCAAGTAGTATAACGTCAGGCAGATGCCACAGTAGCGGCTAGTTAGTTACCCCATCGGTAAACAGTAAGGCAGATGCCATAGTAGCGGCTAAGTAAAAATATCAGTGTAGCATCAGGCACCCATTGTCTACGTATATTTGTGTAAATCATCTATGTAATTTAAAAAGTTTGTTAATTATTGTATTCAGACAGATTGTCACAGAAGTGTTAAAGTTCAATAAATAAATCGTTTATATACCAACCATACGGCTTTTCATGACGCCCTTGGCAATCCAGCAAATAAAATAAAGTACGGGAAAAGGGATCTCACGATTCGCGCATTCGTCCTAAGCGGCGTCTTATTACACGAGGTCCCCGGCCGCCCGTACAATATTTTATGTAGAACGCAGTGGGAGTTCGCACTAGTGTTATTGGTTTTAACAGGTTTCTTAAAGACAGGAAGACAATATCTTTGAGAATTTATCTGTTTGAACTCTTCTTGATTTTCTTTGATGATGTTGTACAGGCATACCTCGGTAGTGATTTTTGTTTGCCTATATTTTGACGGCTTCATATAATTTATTTCTTCTTGAAATAATATTTACACCAAGTTTCGTTTTCCAATTAATTTCTGCAGAAATAAACTACATACAAACTCTATTTCCCCATTTAACTCAAGGGGATGAATTTAGGAAGATCCTTTTTTAGCAGATGTCTCTATCCTATATGGGACTTATCTGCCTTTTTTTAGGCCTTTACGAATGGTATTTCCCTTTTATAATATACAGATTTGTTACTAGACACAGAATTCGAACAATTGAATAAAATTGTAGAATTTTCCGAGTAAATAATATTTTTTCTAGCTTAATAATGGTATAAGAGCTAGCAACGTCGCGAAAAAAAGAACTTTAGTAAGGCTGGTTTTTTGATATTTTTTTACGCATTAAAGCCTGATAGAGATGCGCCAAGTCTGGCAGCTGGGAGTGGTTGCGTTTGCTTTTGCGCATCCTATTTGTACTAGTGAAAATTTCGGATTTTTAACCCATTAAACCATTTTAGTACGAATAATTTTCTCTTCACCATTTTCTACAGCCTTTTAGCAACCTAAACTTAAATCGACAGAGCGTTATGTGGTTGCTAACTATGTGCCAGATGCTATTTTAGTTGTGAATCTTGTGAAAGCCATATTTTCTTGTAAACCATTTTCTAAGAGCTGAAATTTCAACATTATATAGTTATGCTATCAAAGAACCTAAAATTAATTTGCCAGACGGATATCTGGCTGCATAAGGGTACACAGACTAATTTAAGATCTGTTCAAGAACATTGTGTTAATCGAAAATAAACCTTATGTCATCGGGACAGGTTCCAAATTCAATTGTTTAATCTCAACCCACAATTTTACTTGAGCTTTGGTTGACTTTCTGAAATAAAAACCTTGGCTGCCTTCTTTCCACCAAAAAAGTGCGAGGAAGCTAAGCAGTGAGCGAGATTATACTTAAAGCTACGAAACTAATGTCAGAACCATGTACCGGAAGTGGAATTCGAGACCCAATCAATAGCAGCAATGAACAAAATGCTAACTTGAAAAAGTAAATTTTAAACCAGAACCATTCGAAGGAAAAAATAATATAACTTTATTTTCAAAATCAAAATAAATAAGTAATTTATTCAGGTTAGGCCCTGATAAGGCACTTATGAACGTTACAGTTGACTCTATCGACGATTCGAAATACACTTAAAACTGAGAAATCTCCGAAAATATGTTGTACTAGTTGTCCCCCGCTGTTTAACCCGCGTTCCCGGGATAAAAATTAGCCTATGTCCTTCTCCATACCATAGGCTATCTGCATGCCCAATTTCATGATGATCCGTTGAGTTGAATCGTTGAGGCGTGAAGGCGTAACAAATAAACAAACACACTTTCGCATTTATTATAATATTAGTTAGGAAGTTAGGATGTTAGGATTAGTTATCAATATTTTAATATACACTATGTATCAGTTAGTTGAATAGTTAGGCCGACTTGTTTGGCTCGACCTGTGTGCACACCTTAGTGCAGTTGCTATTTCACCCGTTACTAAAACTTTTAATTTATTAATACTGTAGGTGTAATTAAAGTGATAATTTTATTGTAAAATTACAACAATAAACCTATCGGGCACATGAGAAGTTTCTTGCGTCGCTTCTTCTCCTCATATTTTTTTTTTCATTTAGATAACACGGTGTTTTTTACTTTTTAAAATACTTTTTTTTTACTTTTATGTTATTTTATTCGTTGTATTCTTACCCTGTTCCTAATTATATGGAGTCGGTGCAATTTTTGCGCTGTTTCAATTCGACCATTCTATCCATTATTATTATATATAAAATTCAAAGTCCTGACTGACTGACTGACTGACTGACTGATATATCAACGCACAGCCTAAACCGCTGGTCCTAGAGACATGAAATTTGGAGGGTGTATTCTTTGTGAAGTGTAGGTATCCTCTAAGAAAGGGTTTTTCGAAATTCCACCCCTGAGGGGGTAAAATAGGGGATGAAATTTTGTATGAAAGTCCGTCAGTTTCGAAGTTAGGATGTTCAAAATAAGTATTTAGGCTGACGATTGAAAATTAATTTATAGGTGTCTCAGCGTTTGTGATAATTCCACCCCCAAAGGGGGAAAAAAGGGTATGAAGTTGGGTAAGCAAGGCCTTCAATTCCACAAAAAACTCAACTAAATGTATTATTAAACAGTGTAGGTATCCAGTAAGGAAGGATTTTTGGAAATTTCACCCCTAAGGGGGTAAAATAGGGGATGAAAGTTTTAATGCAAGTCCGTCAGTTTTGAAGTTAGGATCTTCGAATTTTGTGTATAGGCTGACGATTGAAAATTAATGTAAAGTTATCTCAGCGTTTATGATAATTCCACCCCCGAAGAGGGAAAAGGGGATTAAGTTGTATATGAAAGTACTTCATTTCAACAGTAAACATCACTAAATTTATAATTATACAGTGTAGGTATCCACTAAAGAAGGATTTTTTAATATTACACCCCTATGGGGTAACATAGAGGATGCAAGTTTGTACGAAAGTCCATCAGTTTCGAAGTTAGGACCTTCAAATTTTGTGTTTAGGCTGACGATTGAAAATTAATTTATAGGTGTCTCAGCGTTTGTGATAATTCCACCCCCAAAGGGGGAAAAAAGGGTATGAAGTTGGGTAAGCAAGGCCTTCAATTCCACAAAAAACTCAACTAAATGTATTATTAAACAGTGTAGGTATCCAGTAAGGAAGGATTTTTGGAAATTTCACCCCTAAGGGGGTAAAATAGGGGATGAAAGTTTTAATGCAAGTCCGTCAGTTTTGAAGTTAGGATCTTCGAATTTTGTGTATAGGCTGACGATTGAAAATTAATGTAAAGTTATCTCAGCGTTTATGATAATTCCACCCCCGAAGAGGGAAAAGGGGATTAAGTTGTATATGAAAGTACTTCATTTCAACAGTAAACATCACTAAATTTATAATTATACACTAATTATACACTAAAGAAGGATTTTTTAATATTACACCCCTATGGGGTAACATAGAGGATGCAAGTTTGTACGAAAGTCCATCAGTTTCGAAGTTAGGACCTTCAAATTTTGTGTTTAGGCTGATGATTGAAAATTAATTTATATGTGCCTCAGCGTTTTTGATAATTCCGACCCCGAAGAAATACAGAAATATCTTCACACCCTTTTTGAAGACCCTCTGGCTAAACTGCTTTGGGAAAGCCACAACGGGGAGCTCATTCCACAGCCTGAGTGTACGCGGTAGAAAACTCCTTACTTCTTTTTTTTTTTTTTTTATATTTTTTATTTATTTGTTTGAGGATCGCGTTCCAACTGTACATGTTGGACAGTTGTATATATACAGATTCTCGAGAAAACTTCGTAAGCGTGATGCAGGTTTTTGTGGCGCCACTGGCTGATAGATGTCGCTACATATTGATATATTTTATGTTAGGTAATATCATGAAGCAATAATCCCGGGTAATATCCTCCCACCAATAATAATAATAATAATATAAACCTACTAAATTTTCTCCCACAATAAGTACCAATATGGCGAGGAGGGCGATGGTTACCACGCGCGTCATACGTGAACTTGTGCTGCTTGTGGGAGCTGCGGGGCGATTACGTAACTAAATTTCAATCATTTTTGAATTGAAATCGGTGCAATATAGCGTTTTTCTGATAACTTTTTTACGTTCTGATAATTGCAAATACAAACAGTGGCTCATTAGAAAAGGAACCATTTCCGATTTTGTAATATTTCTTTGAAATTCAGAGGTTATTTCAATCTGAATTTCATTGCAATAAAGTTACGTAATCCACGTACTGGTCTACTTAATTTGAGTCTACTTTGTAGTTTGTGCCACACTATTATTGTGAAAGAGATCAGAATTTAAATTATATGTAATGAATCTAAGCTTGTTTTGAAATGGGTAATTGCGGAGTTATTACCTAATGAGACGAGATAAAGAATGTAAACAAACTTTTGCTTGCTGTTTGTATATAATTAAATAATAAATATCCTGGGACATTCCTCACACACGGTCATCTGATCCCAAACTAAGCAGTGTTATTTTTATTTGTATTATTATTATTGCTGGCCGCCAATGGGGTAAGCTCCACACAAATTTGCCCATTTTCCTTTAGGACTCTAGAATGCTCGCTCGCTGTGTGTACAGTAGTGAACGCGGAACTCAGAACTCAGAACTCAGAACTCAGAACTCTAGAACTCTCTCTGTGGCGGTATCGGCGCCTTAAGATTATAATTAATAATAATAATAATAATAAAGCCCTTTATTCAGACAAGATAAAAAATTGACATATTATAGTGGTGTCCTTACATCAGAAATTAATAAAATTACAATACAATTATTACATTTATACATTATTAATTAATTACTTAAATTATTCAATATGCCTTTCAATTATGTTTTATTTAATCATATTTCCTATCTCTTAGACACCGGCAATCTTTGTCTGTGTGCCCTTTGGCATAGGCCTCCTCCAACTCCTTCCATATTGCCCTATCCTTAGCAATCCTCGTCCAAACCCTTCCTCCCGTTATTTCTATGTCATCTTTCCATCGTTTGTTCTGCCTTCCTCTTTTCCTTTTCCCATTTCCCAAAAAAAAAAAAAAAATATTAAAGTGGAGATGGACAGGCCACACACTGAGAGGAAAAGACAAGTGGAGTAGAATGGTCACCACCTGGCATCCAAGAAATGGGAAAAGGAAAAGATTATAATTGCAAGGCCCTAAATACACGCTTTTCTACCCAGTTAGCGAAATATAGCGGGCGAGCGCAAAAAGTAAATTTACTTAGTGCTGCGCCATTTCTTGGAACTGCTTTAATTATTTCTGTTGTAATTTGATAACATTTTTAGATCCTTAAGATAAACAATTTGGCATTAAAAACGCAAATTTCCAAAATTCCAAGTTAGCATAGTTCATTTCTGGTGTCTAAACAATTGAAACAAAGAAATTTCACTGTCATTAGTGACAACCAAGTGACGCCTCAGGGGTAGTCAACAGTTTTCTAGACAGTCTTATTATAATTTTAATAATAAATTCATAATGAAACAGTATAACTTATGTTTTTAATTTTTTTTTCACTACTAATATAGCATACGTAGTTGTAATACGTAAAGTAACACTCTGTCAATTTAAACTTAATTTGGTAAAAAAATTGTTAAAAAAAAGGACGGAGAAATTGATGAAAAAAAATTAAAAAATGTTTCAAACTCCGAAATTTTCACCAGCACAAACAGGATGCGCAGAAGGAAACGCAACCACTTCCGGCTGCCAGACTTGGTGCATCTCAATCAGGCTTCTATGAGCAAGTAAATATAAAAAAATCAGCCATACTAAAGTTCTTTCTCGAAAACGTTGGTAGCTCTCGTACCATAACGGGACTTCAAGTTCAGTCGTTTCTTTGTTCTTTGTGCCTTAGGATTGATTCATAAATTTTTCACGACCAATTTTACGGTCAACATGCACAACACATGGGTCGTATTGTTTCGTATTTGATAGAGTCGTAATATCTATGTCAGCAGGTCGTTGATCTATATCTAAACTCGATACTAGACAAGTGTCACGAGATAGTCTAGCTACCTGTCAGTTCTATAATATGAAACAATTACTGTGATGGTTCATGGACATTCAAAAATTCTTAAAGAAAATAGTAAAATTTTTATCCTGGTTGATTATCAGCGTTCCTAATATGCCATCAGTTACGGATGGATTTAGATTTTCATTAATATTCTGAGTGTATATTGTGATTTTATCACTGAAATAAACATAAATAACAAATTAAAAAAAAATGGATTACATAATCAACAGATTTTTTGAATTCAGGTCTCCTTAACTTTATAGAGCTAATTGTATAGCTCGTTGAAGAAATCTGTCGCGTGCTTTTAATAGAACGTTTGGTCGTTTGTTCTAATTTGTTCGACGTGCATAGCTAAATGAACCAACCGCTTTGCTGAATAGGTTAAATTAATGTGAAAATTAATCACGTGGTTAAATTCATTTGATCTTTCATGCGTTTTATTCATAACTAATTTGGACTCTCAATTAAATTTACTGTTACAAGAAAATGTATGTATCTTTCTCACGCATCTAAGGAGTTGCGTATCTATTTTTGATCTAAGACAAAAGCCTTTGTGTGCAAATAAAAATTATTTTACAAATAAATGAATCATTATCGTTTACTTGGCAAGTGAATGTATTTCCTGTATGACCTTTTTGCTGATCTTAATCTTGATTTCTTTAGGAGGCTTTTACGAGGTCGTGAAAGTATTGACAATTCGATTGATACCACTTTGTATTCTACCGTAGCTTGATTAATGGGTTATGAAAATAAGAAATAAATGTTTTGAACCGTTATTTAAAGTACATGGTACCATGTCATAAACCATCTGCCCTTTTACAAATAATTCGCGGTTATCGCAATATTAATGCTTCTTCCATTCAGCCCTTCTATCCTTTATATCGGTATTCTCGCCTTTCCTACTCATATAATCTTTCATTTAACCATCCATATATTTCTCGGTTTTCCTCTTCGCGAATATCCATACACCATCATACTCATTCCTCTTTTAGTCACATGCCTTTCATCTCTCCTCAAAACATGTCCATGCCACAAATGGTAACCTCAAAATTTTTCATGGTTTGGGCTTGCGTTTGGCCACTGACCCGCCAATTAAGGACGATGATGAAGCCTATGAGCATGCTTACTCAGAAGAAACCTATTCTCTCTGGTCTTGAAAGTCCCTAGATTGTAAGAGTCAAGAACACAGACTACTTTCAAACATCGTCCTATATACCCATTCTTGTCCGTCCCTCCATAGATCCATCTCCACCAACATTCTGAACCATACATTATGATAGGTCTTTTAGATCGTCCCTATTAGTTTCAGGAACACATCTGATGTCATAAATATAGGACATTATTATTCGTTCATATATTAGATCCTTAGATTTTCGTAGTCCACTAGAAACAAACAATAAGTCTTTCGACAACGAGACAAAGGCGTTTCCCGGGCAATAAATCTAAGCGCATACAAACAACAGTTGTTGATTTCGTATGTCAAAAGAATCGGTAGACGATAAATTAAATATAGAATAGTATAACAAACGTAGATATTTTATGATCGAACTGTTTTATTTTTGTTTTATCAATATTTTGATTATTCTAGATTGTATTATTATTCTAAAGTTATATTGTTTGTTGTTTCAGGACGTCCTGCAACAGACTTCAGTAGACATAGATTAGTGCAGCCGACTGTACACCATGGCAGAACCAAAAGAGAAATATCTTCTACAAGAGACACGGTTGGTAACCAATGGTATTTTAAATCTAAAGTTAAAAAAGTTCTACAAAATCTAAAGTTAAATATTCTTGTCATGGGAAAACAAATACCCATAAACCTTTCGGAAGTAATTCTCTCATTAACATTTATTGCGTTGTGTAGAAACTATCGAACAAACAGATTTAAATCTGTTTTATACTATTTAGGTATGAGCGAAGTATAGATTACTCTGATCAAAGATCTAATAAATAGGAGTAATCGTGGCCCAGAAAACGTTAGTGAGACTCTCATTAGTTGCGCTCACTTGATGACACAATCCCGAACATATTGGTTTAGTCGTGCAACGACCTCTGCATCAGAAATTTGAACCAATTATTTTTGCGAAAAAATAAAGTGTATGGTCGACTAACGATGACATTGCACGCCGTACAAACGTAATTTTCGCAATTAGAACGGAAGTAATTAATGAGTTTGACCTCCGCTGTGGTCTTATTGCAATGGTGTCAAGTAGCGCTACTTGGTTCAACTAAAGACTATGGGCTTCTTAGAACGGCACAAAAACAAACAGAATTCTGCTGCTTGCTTTAGGAGTTTTTTGGGAAACATTGTACTTGGGGGGGTTACTTCATGTGGCATCTTAGAATTATCTGGTTCTGTAAATACAAAGAATTACTGTTGCAGGAAGTTGATCGTAATCTTCAAATCTATCAACAAACATTGATAGATGCGTAAAAAATGTGCCATAAACAATTGCAGTTTTGTTGTAGACTTTTATACGCCTAAAATATACACAGCTGAGTGCAAACTTATAATATTGCCTGCACTGAATATGTAACGTGAATCTTCTGTGTGCATCATTTTCCGGGAATCGTGTGGGGGTGTAGTAAGGAACATTGTCTTTCTGGGCGTCATATGGGCTTATTGTTCTCTCCAAACAGCGTGCCCTTCTTGTTTAGACTCAAATTGGGATTACAGAAGTTTTATTGTATTTTTAATAGAATACAATTGAGACCAGGAGTACAATTTTTTAACCGACTTCAAAAAAAGGAGGAGGTTCTCAATTCGGTTGTATGTTATTTTTTTTTTTTTTTATGTTTGTTACCTCATAACTCCGTCATTTATGAACCGATTTGGAAAATTCTTTTTTTGACTGAAAGGGTGCACTTCCCGTTTGGTCCCATTGTCAGATCAGGATTTGATTACTTCTTAGAGTACTTTGAAGTCGGTTTAAGTTTTTTGTAAAACAGTCCAATTATTTTATATCAGTGTAATAATGTTAAGGGCATAAAAGGGCCACCAGTAAAAAATCTCTGGAGCTAATCCTACGTCTTCATGGTTATACGTTTTAATAATAATTTTAATATTGTCAACAGAGCGGTGCACATCATTCAGAGGTGACGATGACTGTGGAGGTGGACGGCGAGGAGTACGTGCTGGATCTTCGACTGAATCAGGACCTCGTCACCGATAACCACATCATCAGCTATCAGGAGGGAGGCAACACTGTTGTACATAGGCCTAAGAAAGAGGTAAGTTGTATTTTTAATGTTGGTCTGTCCCATTCTCTGAGAAAACTGCTTTAGTAAGCACATGAACTTTTTTAAGTTCAAGACTGATAAACTGACATCTGACAATTGGGCCTATGATCATTCGTTCTCAAATCTGTAACATAAGAAAAGTATATGTTTTTTTAATAAATGGTCCTTTGAGCCGGATTTCTCTTAATCTTTATGAAAATTTACATAACATGGTTACCTTAATTCCAGGAGTTGGATATATGCCAGTACTCTGGTACAGTTAGAGGCAAGCCAGACTCCAGGGTGGCTGTCTCCACCTGCCGAGGAGTTAGAGGAGTCATATTCGATGGCACGCAAATGAGATATATTGAGCCAGCTGAAGGTATGTAACTAACTTTAAGTTGAGAGCTGTCAAAACTTAAATCAGATAGAAATGAAAAAAAGTATGTACTGATCTTTAAGATAATTCAGTAAATAAGTGTTTTAGATTTTGCCATTAACAACGAATCATTTCACCGTCCGCTAAAAAAAACAGTCAAGGCGCTCAGGGCCCTCGCCCCGATTGCCAAAAACCCCAAAAGTCCACTTCGCTGCTATTATAATGCCCAACTACAGGACAGTTTTATCGTGACCTTACGAAAGTCTACCGGGGACAAAATAATACCTGTAAAATTTTCAGATGGCCCCAAAATACCTACCACACGTTGCTTGACTGCTCGCTAATGAAGTATCACGTTTATTATAGGAAACGACATAACCTCAAATCATTACATATATCGTCATTCTGATCTGAACACAAATTACCATTGCGGTTACGTTGGCGGCATCACCAATAATACAGACTACGATCCGTTGCTGCTTAAGGAATACCATAGCGAGAAGGTTTTGCAAAGGAGTAGAGTTAACAGGGTGAGTGTAGTTATACTTACTTATGTACAAGATGACGCTAAATTTATCATAATATTCACGTACAATAAGGTTCAATCTTGAGGTAAATTTGATATTGATTTGTGTTGCCAAATCGTACTAATCAAAATTGCCTAAAACCATACAATAATTTTACATTTATTAAGCATAACATAAATATTATAAGCGTATCGAATATCTCGCACTGATTATTGAAATTAATTGTTCTACGGTCTGTATTCTATCTATAATAATCTTCGACCAAATACACCCAAGATGTCGGGTCGGCGCAAAAAAAACGTCTCAGTAAATAAGAGCTCACTCACGGCGTTTTTTTGTTTAGAGTATTTGTGACTTTCTTACTAAGTGCTATGGTCGCGATTAGGTTGAACTTAATAATGTTTAAGTATATATTCACGCGGACGCTTTTTAGCTTTGTTTTTGTATGTGACACGAAATTTAGGGTATATTTGATCGAAGAGATACAGCACGTAAAACTTATACTAGCTTTCCACCCTGCTATTTTACGACATGTTGAATTACGAGATTTTTTTTCTCCGAAAAATTACTCGAAATTAGCGAAGCATAAACAAAGACAGTAAATATTTTCCATCCTTTTTAACCGACTTCAAATAATTGGACTGCTTTAAAAAAAAACTTAAACCGACTTCAAAGTACACTAAGAAGTAATCAAATCCTGTAGTAATCAAAAAACAAAATTGAGAACCTCCTCCTTTTTTTGAAGTCGGTTAATAAGGAGGAGGTTTTCAATATTGATTACTTCTTAGTGTAAAAGTACACTAAGAAGTAATCAAATCCTGATCTGATGACAATGGGACCTAACGGCCCTTCCAAACAAAAAAATAATGTCCCAAATCGGTTAATAAATGACGGAGTTATGAGCTAACAAACATTAAAAAAAAACCGAATTGAAAACCTCCTCCTTATTAACCGACTTCAAAAAAAGGAGGAGGTTAAACAGGTCAATTATTCAGTGATATTTCTAAGAGATGCAACAAAATCAGCACCATTGTCCTTTATCTTCCAGTACAAAAGGAGTTCAGAAGAGAAACAAGTCCGCGGTCCGTACAACGAGAACAAGTTATCCCGATACGTGGAGCTGGTGCTGGTGGCCGACCACCGCGAGTTCCTCGCCAACGGGGCCGACCTGCGTACTGTGCACGCGCAGATGAAAGACGTCGCTAATATCATTAACTCTGTTAGTTCACTGCTCTCAATTTTACTGCCTATCCCGTAGCGTAAACAGATAAACAGCCTAGCAATCCCCCTAGACAAGATGGTTATAATCCCATACAAAGGTTGATCGTTTACTAACGATGACGATTGTCGATAACCATCTTGTCTACTGGCCCAGGGATGCTGTAGCTATCCTATCAGTTAAAGAATTTCTATAAATCGGATCAGTGAGAGAGGTAGAGCATAGCGTTTATTCGCTCAAAGAGCAGCTCGTCTGGGGACTACCTCCACCTTACAGAATACCGCAGCCAAATAACTTTATGTTGTGTAAAGTTGTGTTCCTGCGCGTGAGTGAGGTCGCCAGAGCTCATTGGGGAGGGGGGAAAGTTCGGTAATGCGTGAGCGGTTTCATGTGTTGCAAGCGTCCATATAGCTACGGTAACTGCTTACCATCAGGCGGGCCGTATTCTTGTTTACCGACTTACTCGTATAAAAATAAAAAAAAAATAAAAAAACATTGAATCCGGAGATAACATCCAAACTTACATACTTTTTTTAAGTTAGTGGTTGACCACAATCTCACCATGGTAAGTGATGATGTGGCCGAAGGTGGTACACAAAGCATAGAAAGAACTGGCTCTCAAGTGCGGCTGTCGGTACACACCGATAGGTGATTGGCGACAAATTCTCAACTTGAGGGTGGTAGCCAGTCAGGTGGGTACAACGAAGTATCCAACCACCGTGCCCATAGCACGGTTTGCTCACCTTTTTCCTCCACCGAAAGCTCAAGCTCATTATAGGATTCGAACTCCGGACCTTACGCCAATGGCGTATCTAGAGAATGCGTTTCTGACAATGGGGATTTTGACTGGGTAAAAAAAAAATTTTATTATAATTAGTCCGTCAGTTAGATTATCAAAAAATATTGGACACGTATTTTTTGATTTACCAAATCATTAAAAATTTACAAAAATCGGCAGTGGGGGCTCGTGACGTCACTTGTTACTAAAAAGTGTACCAAACCGTGACGTCACGTGGAACTTCAATAAACCATATCTTCGTATTGTTTTGTTTAATGAGAAGTTTTCTTGTAGGTATTTAATTTTCTTTTCTTTAAGTCTCAATAGATGGCGTTAATATGACTGAAACGAACTATCTTGCTGTCAGTTCAATAAAAAAAAAACTATGTAACTTCATGGGTGCGTTCAGTTACTACACATGTTATTGAACTGTTACAATACTGAACGCTACGATGATCTTCGGGCGATCACACGGCGTAGTTACTGAACGCAGCCCATAACTATTTGGCTTTATACTGGTAACAGACGTTCCAATGTTTGACTCCTATTTTTATTATTACGCAGGAGACACGGCCAAGGTACGTCCTGCCGTAGGAAAGTGTGTAGTGCGGCAGGACCCTCATAATTATTACTAATACCGGTTGGAAGCTTTCGACGTCCTGCCCAAAGACTACAGTATATACTTAGAGAGTCCTGCCGCGCTACACACGGCCCTGACCATCAGACGTCCGACAGTCGGATCGTCTGTAACTAGTATTATGTCACTATCATGTGTGTTTTGTTCAAAACTTTTGTGAAATTTAGCTTAGATTTGAATGATTTGAAAACTATTGAAAATGCGTGTTTGTGCAGTTGTGAATTGTACCAATAAGGGACGTCTTATATTTCCAACTGATGAACCACTAAGGTCACAGTGGATAAGAGCAACAAGGGTGGATGTCCAACGAATATCAAAACAATGATAGAAACAAATAATCCTTAAGCGTGACTTCCACAACAAAACAAACAACGGAAACAAACATCCACTCGACTTTTTGGCGGGAACTTGCAGAGTGACGTAGCATTTTCATTTTTATTTTCATAAATTTGTGTATTTTGAGTTTTATTGTGTATTTTTGGTGGTATTTTATCCAATAAAGATCATCCATGTGCACCAGTGAAGTGAAATGAAATGAATTATGTGTATCGTGACTTTTCAAGTTGTCTCAAAATGTCCGTGAAGAGTTTTAGTACAATGACCACCATTGTAGTAAAACATGACTTTTATGGACGGTGACTGACTGAGGACTATAATGTGAAGTGATTTATTGTGACTGGAAACTATAATATAACTTGACACTGGCAGAAATGAGCCCTAATATGGGCTTGGGTGCCAAAATTAAAAATAAGAAGAAGAAGAAACATCCACTCATACCAGTGTTGCCGCCTCTTATTACTAATTTCGTACGAAAAAAAACAGGCTGTTACCAAAGAGCAACGAAAATTAAGTTTTGTTCCTCTGAAATTTGGTTTCATTTAATCATGTTCATGGTTGCCATTAATATCAATTAACACTTAATAAAAGAAATCTGTATATTTTTTTTTTTCAATTGTCGATTTTGAATTAAAAAGGATGGACACCTTCCGTTGTTGGCCTATGTGGCAACACTAAAGTTATGTGACAGCATATTTTGATTTGACAATTCAATTTGGTGATGACAGCGCCACCTAGTTATTTTGCAGCAACTCTTTAAATACCTACAAGAAAACTTCTCATTGTCAAAAGAAAAAATACGTTTCTAATATTTTTTGATAATGTTTATGATGGACTAAATAGATTTTTTCAGGAAACTAGCCGATTGTGGATAGTGTGTAGGATATTTCAAAGATTAAGTAATCAACTAAAATGAGTATGTTTCAGGTGTATTCCCCGCTGAATATCTTCATAGCGCTGGTTGGCGTTGTAGTATGGAGCGAAAGAGATGAGATAACGTTAGAAGAGAACGGAGATAGCACACTGAATCATTTTCTGCATTTTAGGAAGACTGTATTAGTGTCGCAAATACCTAATGACAACGCTCAGTTACTTACGTGAGTATGCCTTATTTTTATCATTTCATTGTACTGAAATTTATTATTTCCTATATTCCGCCCGCGTTTTTACCTGAGTTCCCCGAAGATTTATGTTTTTTTCGGGATAACAATTATTTTATTCCAGATTGTGATCTGTCTACGTACCAAATTTCATCCAAATCCATTCAGCTGTAACGGAGCTGAGCGGTAAGAAACACACGCACAAAATTTCACATTTATAATATTAAGTGGGATTATCAACGACATGCCAAAAGATGTTCAAAGCATATTTAAAGCCTGTTTTATTATTATATTTAAATAGGAAAAGGTCACTGGAGATATTTTTGTAAAAACTTTTATACAATTTTTTATTTTCCGTTTCTAGTCGTCAAAAATTCAAAGATGGCGTCGTGGGCAAGGCTCTGAAAGGTCCGATATGCACTTACGAATTTTCCGGCGGCGTGTCCACCAACCACTCTGAAGTTATAGGCC
This sequence comes from Achlya flavicornis, assembly GCA_947623365.1. Taxonomy (NCBI): domain Eukaryota; kingdom Metazoa; phylum Arthropoda; class Insecta; order Lepidoptera; family Drepanidae; genus Achlya; species Achlya flavicornis. Next base: position 8,107,706 of record OX392490.1, read on the forward strand.
TTGTCGCTACTACTATTGCTCACGAAATGGGACATAATTTCGGTAAGTTAAGACAATATATCTATACGATGGATATTTTAGCTTTTGTTTGATTGAAGAGGTCAAGCAGAGAATGTTGAACAGATTTTATATGCAGGTACCGACAGTGCGGCAGATGTTTAACTTGAAGGTGGTAGCTTAAGTGCTAGCTATGGTTTTCTCATAATATTTCCCTGAACCGATAGCTCTCCGACCAGTTTGAATCTCCGCTGCGACATCTGACTACTATTTCTATCGAGTTAACATTATTTTTTACCTTTAATGTATGGCTAGGGATTTTTCTGTGTAACATTTCATTATTGACAATCTCTTGCCTATCTATCCCCTTCTAGTCTTTAATAGTTTATGATCCGTTAACAGGTATCCATAGTAAATGCTCTTTTTAGCTTGAAATAAAATGGCCTTGGCCTTTTTAGCTTAGGTGGCACACAGGAATTACTTAGCTGACTGTATCTAGAAGAAGTAGGTTTGGTGCCTAGCTGAGGTGGATGCAGTAAAACTGCAATATCTCCAAAGTACTGACCAACTTGAGACCAACACTGAGAATATTACAGAAGAATTTGACATTATCAAAAACAAACGAATGTATACAAAAATATTCAAAATTAATAAATAAACATCCTGGGACATTGCTCACACACGGTCATCTGATCCCAAACTAAGCAGAGCTTGTACTATGGAAACCAGATAACTGATATAATACATATACTACTTTTTGTTTGTAAATACATACTTAATATACATAATTACACCCAGACTCAGGACATACAGACATGTTCATGCACACAAATGCATGTCCTGTGTGGGAATCGAACCCACGACCTGCGGCGCGATACTTTTTGTTGCCAACAGCCGGATGTAGAGAATGTCCAGGTTATTTATTCTTTGTCTTATCAGGTATGGAGCACGATACTCAAGAAGATTGCGAATGTCCCGACGAGAAATGCATAATGAGTCCGTCAAGTACATCAGTTACACCGGTACATTGGTCATCGTGCAGTTTGAAGTCACTGGCATTAGCTTTTGAGAGGGGAATGGATTATTGCTTGCGGTAAGTGTTTCATTATTTCAAGGCTATGTTTTTTTATTATGTCAATAGGTTGACGAACAGGCAGACGATCCACCTGATGGTAAGTGGTCACCGCCGCCTATGGACATTTGCAATACCAAGCGGATTGCCGATGTGTTGCCCACCTTGAAGAGCTCTTTTCACGCCCTTTTTGAAGAACCCCATATCGTAGCGCTGAGGGAAAACCGTAATGGGGAGCTCATTCCACATCCTAATGGTCCGTAGTAGGAACGTCAGACTGAACCGTTGTGTGGACTATCGAGGCGGCTCGAGGATATGAGGATGAACTCCACATCGCCGGCGAGCGGTGCGGTGGTAGAAGGGTGATTACGGCACAAGGTCGACAAAGTCTTTAGAACACTCCCCATTATATAGGCGATAGAACACACAACATTGTATGTTAATGAACTTTGTCCGTGTGGGAGTTACTGTTCGACTGATCAGCATTTGACCCTGTGGAAATCCTTTATTAGCCCTTTCGAAGCTTCGTACGCGTGGAAAGTACTAAAAGTTGTTCGATCACGATATAGAATCTATACTACTACACACAGTTTATGCTATTTACACCAGGAAAAAATCGAGTCCTATTTAAATTTATTCTTTGTTAGCATCAAATATTCTCAAATATTACGGCGTTGATTGGCACTTATTACAACTCTCTAGTAATAAATATTTTGTTGCTCATGACTCCGATTGCGAGTGGTATAATCGGCGCATGTCGATTGTAGTGATGATGTGTGTTCTTCAAGCAAATCAATTTCGGTAAACTACATCAATGGCGTGGCAATAGCTATCAGTCACGTGTTCAGGCGTGAGGAAAAGAGCTAACAATGACAAAATTGTGTTCGGCTCCGTCGCTTGTGTTCTTTTACAATAGACGTGGACCTCACAATCATCGCTGTAGCTCGTACATTGTGTTGCATGATGATAAGCAACAAACCCGAGCGTCTGTTCGACTCGCCGACTTGCGGCAACGGTTTCGTGGAAGCGGGCGAGCAGTGCGACTGCGGCCTCCCCGACCCGAGCGCCCGCAGCGCGTGTCGCGCGTGTTGCCGCTCCGACACCTGCATGCTGCGGGACAACGCCACCTGCGGCGCCGGCACCTGCTGCGACTTGCAGGTACACATTACACTAGCTACACTGTACCTACACTACACTACACTACAGTGTACACACAGACACCTGCATGCTGCGGGACAACGCCACCTGCGGCGCCGGCACCTGCTGCGACTTGCAGGTACACATTACACTAGCTACACTGTACCTACACTACACTACACTACAGTGTACACACAGACACCTGCATGCTGCGGGACAACGCCACCTGCGGCGCCGGCACCTGCTGCGACTTGCAGGTACACACTACACTAGCTACACTGTACCTACACTACACTACACTACAGTGTACACACAGACACCTGCATGCTGCGGGACAACGCCACCTGCGGCGCCGGCACCTGCTGCGACTTGCAGGTACACACTACACTAGCTACAGTGTACCTACACTACACTACACTACTCTACAGTGTACACACAGACACCTGCATGCTGCGGGACAACGCCACCTGCGGCGCCGGCACCTGCTGCGACATGCAGGTACACACTACACTAGCTACAGTGTACCTACACTACACTACACTACACTACAGTGTACACACAGACACCTGCATGCTGCGGGACAACGCCACCTGCGGCGCCGGCACCTGCTGCGACTTGCAGGTACACACTACACTAGCTACAGTGTACCTACACTACACTACACTACAGTGTACACACAGACACCTGCATGCTGCGGGACAACGCCACCTGCGGCGCCGGCACCTGCTGCGACTTGCAGGTACACACTACACTAGCTACACTGTACCTACACTACACTACACTACAGTGTACACACAGACACCTGCATGCTGCGGGACAACGCCACCTGCGGCGCCGGCACCTGCTGCGACTTGCAGGTACACACTACACTAGCTACAGTGTACCTACACTACACTACACTACTCTACAGTGTACACACAGACACCTGCATGCTGCGGGACAACGCCACCTGCGGCGCCGGCACCTGCTGCGACATGCAGGTACACACTACACTAGCTACAGTGTACCTACACTACACTACAGTGTACACACAGACACCTGCATGCTGCGGGACAACGCCACCTGCGGCGCCGGCACCTGCTGCGACTTGCAGGTACACACTACACTAGCTACAGTGTACCTACACTACACTACACTACAGTGTACACACAGACACCTGCATGCTGCGGGACAACGCCACCTGCGGCGCCGGCACCTGCTGCGACTTGCAGGTACACACTACACTAGCTACAGTGTACCTACACTACACTACACTACACTACACTATAGTGTACACACAGACACCTGCATGCTGCGGGACAACGCCACCTGCGGCGCCGGCACCTGCTGCGACTTGCAGGTACACACTACACTAGCTACACTGTACCTACACTACACTACACTACAGTGTACACACAGACACCTGCATGCTGCGGGACAACGCCACCTGCGGCGCCGGCACCTGCTGCGACTTGCAGGTACACTACACTAGCTACACTGTACCTACACTACACTACACTACAGTGTACACACAGACACCTGCATGCTGCGGGACAACGCCACCTGCGGCGCCGGCACCTGCTGCGACTTGCAGGTACACTACACTAGCTACACTGTACCTACACTACACTACAGTGTACACACAGACACCTGCATGCTGCGGGACAACGCCACCTGCGGCGCCGGCACCTGCTACGACTTGCAGGTACACTACACTAGCTACACTGTACCTACACTACACTACACTACAGTGTACAGTCGAGGACATAAATATGTATACACTTTTTGAAATTCAAAAGCGATTTTCTCGCATGTTTAACATTTAAGTGTTAAGCTATTACACAAATCATAATAGTATATGTTAAAAGATTCTGCCTTTATAATATCTCATAATTTCAATCAGTAGTTTAAGAGGAAACCGTTGTTGAATTTTACTAATTGTATACATATTTATGTCCTCGACTGTACACACAGACACCTGCATGCTGCGGGACAACGCCACCTGCGGCGCCGGCACCTGCTGCGACTTGCAGGTACACTACACTAGCTACACTGTACCTACACTACACTACACTACACTACAGTGTACACACAGACACCTGCATGCTGCGGGACAACGCCACCTGCGGCGCCGGCTCCTGCTGCGACTTGCAGGTACACACTACACTAGCTACAGTGTACCTACACTACACTACACTACACTACAGTGTACACACACACAGACACCTGCATGCTGCGGGACAACGCCACCGGCGGCGCCGGCACCTGCGACTTGCAGGTACACACTACACTAGCTACAGTGTACCTACACTACACTAGCTACAGTGTACCTACACTACACTACACTACTCTACAGTGTACACACAGACACCTGCATGCTGCGGGACAACGCCACCTGCGGCGCCGGCACCTGCTGCGACTTGCAGGTACACACTACACTAGCTACAGTGTACCTACACTACACTACACTACACTACAGTGTACACACACACAGACACCTGCATGCTGCGGGACAACGCCACCGCACAGTGGAACGAATGTATGGGAGAGGTTGGACATAGGCATTTCTGAAAAAAAAAGTCTAATTTTGAAAAACTAGTAATGCTATCATATTAGGTTATCAAAGTTCTTCAAAACTTGTTCTGACAAATTTCTTTCTATCTCTCGTATTTTGGGAGTTATTTGAGAAAATGTGAAATTTTTGTATGAAAATGACAGTATCTATCTCTCTGACGCCTGATTCCGGCCTCGTTTCAAGTTGTGGGTATTACTATCGTATTACGCGTAGTAAAAGCTACATTTTCTGCTAAGACACATGGTGCGCCAAACGTGCACCTTCTGATATATAGGCTGATGTATTTTTTTACTTAATCGAGCTCTTTGCCTCCTGAATCTGGTCCTGTTTTAAGTTGTGGTCTTTACTATCTTAATACACATACCAAGAGCTGCATTTACTGCTAAAACACATGGCACCCCAAATGTGCTCCTTCTGACATACATATTGATTTATATATTTTTACAAAAAGCACATTTTCTCTTTATCATTTTATGTATACTGTTTTTTTTAGACTTATAATAACATGATTCACACATGGACTATATTGTGGTATAGATATTAAGAGTATCAATATAAAATATAACTTTTAGAGAACCTGAGAACCTAATTAAAGGAGATATAGGTTATTAAGAAAAAATGATCGCTAAATGGACACAAACTGGAAGAAGCACGGATAAGTTCCGCAAGAAATACGAAGAGTGGCTGCAAGATGTTATTCAGTGGCCAGAATGTCCAACAAAACAAAACGAAAATGTAGTCCCTTCTACAGAAAATGTAAGGGAAGATATCGAACACACGATTTTCCCGGCTAAATCAGATGCGTCAACCTGTACAAATCCTAGTCCTCGTAAATCCTTTGAGGATCGTAGTAACCGGAAAAAAAGAAGACAAACTGAAGATGCTATTGGATGCAGTGGTAGCAGCAGCGCTGAAATCGTGTTTTCGGCTGAAAGGGCGCTTAGAAAAGCAGGAGAAATCGACACAGCTGATGTAATGAAATACATAATGGAAAATCCAGAAGAGGCCTCCAAAATTAAAGCCTTTATTCATGGAAATACAATTAAGGTTAGGGAAATTACACCTTTGAAAGCATTGGTTCTGTATGTCTCGATGAATTTATCAAAATGGCCCTACAAAATACTTCGAGATTTTAACAATCAAGAAGTAATTTTAAAATACCCCAGTTACTACATGCTAGTTCAAGAAAAAGTGAAGTGTTATCCAGGCAAAGAAGATCTAACAGTTACAGAAAACCCTGCAAAAATAAAATTGCAAGCTTTGTTGACGTGACCACGAGAAGACTTATAAGATCTTTAAAAACTTCTGTTGATTCCAATCAACAGCTCGTTTTGACCAGCAAATGGGTATTTGATGGATCATCCAGCCAAAGCGTGTATCATCAAAAGACAAGGAGAAGTGAGCTAAGTAGCCTGGATAGTGACTGCATGATAAGTCTTGTGCCTCTGCGACTCGTCTCTTAACGATTTTATAATTTGGGAAAACGACCGACCATCCTCAAATTCATTTTGCCGCCCCATAATGTTTAAATTTATGAAAGAATCCAAAGAAAATGTACAGACAGAGTTGGCTGCAATTGAAGCTGAAATTAAGGCCTTAATTCCATCTACCTTTACTGATGGAATTAGTGTTACACACCAGCTGCTATTGACAATGATTGATGGTAAAATTCATTCTATTATATCAGATACAGCAGCTTTAGTGTGTGACATATGCAAGACTAGTCCTAAAGAAATAAATAATTTGGAGTTAGTAAAAGGGAAACCAGTAAACGAGGATATGTACAAATACGGCTTAAGCTCTCTTCACGCTTGGATTCGATCAATGGAATGTTTTCTACACATTTCCTTTAAATTAGACATAAAGTCGTGGCAAGCGAAGGGTGATGTAGGAAAAAGGGAAGTCGATGAGAGGAAAAGAAGGATCCAAGAAGAAGGAAGGCTGTAAGAAGAGAAACGGGCTTACTTCTCGATGTTGTGAAACAAGGTAGTGGATCTACCAACAATGGCAACTCGGCAAGAAGATTTTTTGAAAACTACGCTAAATCTGCTGAACTTACGGGAATAGACGCAGAGCTGTTGAGAAAAACCTGTGTGATCTGGCATTGTATTTCATCTGGGCGGAAGAAAAATTATATTAAATTCAGAGATTTCTGCTTTGATACTGCTAACTTTACGTAGATTTGTACCCATGGTATTACATGCATTCTTCTCTTCATTAACTTCTTATACATGGGCCAGATATAGTTCAAAATTTGTCAATTATGCCCATTGGATTTCTATCTGAAGAGGCATCTGAGGCTAGAAACGAAGATTTTCGAAAATATAGAGAGGGGCAGTCTCGAAAATGCAGCAGTATCTCATGCAATGAAGATATTATGCACAATCTTTTATTATCGTTGGATCCACTGCTTACAAGCATTCGTCCAATAATAAATAAGTCCGTAAAAGCATCTTCTTTTAAGGAATTTTATGATCTAACGGATTCCGAAAATAATGACACCGAATTTGTTGATGTCAATGATTTAACAAATATAGATTCCGAATCTGAATCGAATAATGATGACGAAGATGATGATGAGGAGGATGATTAAAATTTAAATGTTCTTTGGTTGTAGTTACTATAATAATATTTCTATGTGTACATAAAGTTAATAAATAAACAAAACTGGAGATTTTTTTATTCTATTATATATCACCCTACATATCAGGTGTGCGTTTATCGCAACATGTGTCTTATCACTAAATGCAAATCTTGGTATGTGTATTAAGATAGTAAAGACCACAACTTAAAACAGGACCAGATTCAGGAGGCAAAGAGCTCGATTAAGTAAAAAAATACATCAGCCTATATATCAGAAGGTGCACGTTTGGCGCACCATGTGTCTTAGCAGAAAATGTAGCTTTTACTACGCGTAATACGATAGTAATACCCACAACTTGAAACGAGGCCGGAATCAGGCGTCAGAGAGTTAGATACTGTCATTTTCATACAAAAATTTCACATTTTCTCAAATATCTCCCAAAATACGAGAGATAGAAAGAAATTTGTCAGAACAAGTTTTGAAGAACTTTGATAACCTAATATGATAGCATTACTAGTTTTTCAAAATTAGACTTTTTTTTCTCAGTAATGCCTATGTCCAACCTCTCCCATACATTCGTTCCACTGTGCACCGGCGGCGCCGGCACCTGCGACTTGCAGGTACACACTACACTAGCTACAGTGTACCTACACTACACTACACTACTCTACAGTGTACACACAGACACCTGCATGCTGCGGGACAACGCCACCTGCGGCGCCGGCACCTGCTGCGACTTGCAGGTACACACTACACTAGCTACAGTGTACCTACACTACACTACACTACACTACAGTGTACTCACAGACACCTGCATGCTGCGGGACAACGCCACCTGCGGCGCCGGCACCTGCTGCAACTTGCAGGTACACACTACACTAGCTACAGTGTACCTACACTACACTACTCTACAGTGTACACACAGACACCTGCATGCTGCGGGACAACGCCCCCTGCGGTGCCGGCACCTGCTGCGACTTGCAGGTACACACTACACTAGCTACAGTGTACCTACACTACACTACACTACAGTGTACACACACACAGACACCTGCATGGTGCGGGACAACGCCACCTGCGGCGCCGGCACCTGCTGCGACTTGCAGGTACACACTACACTAGCTACACTGTACCTACACTACACTACACTACACTACAGTGTACACACAGACACCTGCATGCTGCGGGACAACGCCACCTGCGGCGCCGGCACCTGCTGCGACTTGCAGGTACACACTACACTAGCTACAGTGTACCTACACTACACTACTCTACAGTGTACACACAGACACCTGCATGCTGCGGGACAACGCCCCCTGCGGTGCCGGCACCTGCTGCGACTTGCAGGTACACACTACACTAGCTACAGTGTACCTACACTACACTACACTACAGTGTACACACACACAGACACCTGCATGGTGCGGGACAACGCCACCTGCGGCGCCGGCACCTGCTGCGACTTGCAGGTACACACTACACTAGCTACAGTGTACCTACACTACACTACACTACACTACAGTGTACACACAGACACCTGCATGCTGCGGGACAACGCCACCTGCGGCGCCGGCACCTGCTGCGACTTGCAGGTACACACTACACTAGCTACAGTGTACCTACACTACACTACACTACAGTGTACACACAGACACCTGCATGCTGAGGGACTACGTCACCTGCGGCGCCGGCACCTGCTGCACACTTATCCCTTGACTTGCGGTTAAAAAATTACAATTGATTGCTATTGTTTTCCTGTTTTTGTCGTCAAACAGTCAAAGGATTAAGGTACACTACTGCAAATGCATACTATAGTTACACTACATTACAGCATACACACTATTACAGAGTTGCCGGCCCAGGGCGGCGGGCAGCGTATGTCGCTCTGCAGAGCGCGAGTGCGACCTGCCCGAGTACTGCACCGGACACTCCGAGTTCTGTCCGGACGATGTGCACAAGATGGATACCACGCCCTGCGGGATAAATGACGAGGTAAGCTATCATCGTATTTTAGATACAATAGACAATATTTTAACTTTTTTTTAATTTTTAATTCTTTAACATGCATTTATTTTAATTTATATGAAACAAGGCTTACAAGTATGTATGTCCGTGGGCATCACAGAACAGAAAAAACAGTTAGAAAGCGCAAGTGACAATATTAGCACGGGAACCTGTGTGGCAAAACTCACACAAATAAACAATTATTCATACACTGCACTACAAACAAACAATTCGTTTCATTGGTAGATTCTATTCAACACAAAACTAGCAGAAATCACAGATTCTACATTTGAAAATATACCTTCATATGTACAAATAGAATTCATTTTGTTATTCTGTAGAATGTGTATACGACGTTTTGTAATATGAAGATGAAGGAAAACAATTGACGAGTAAGTTTCGCTATCCAACAATAGATGGCGTTATTATCAGTGGATGTTATTATCATCCTAATTACATTCAAGATAAAGTTGACATTCGTGTAGCATGTCGATGGATTTATAACATTCTGATTATAACACCATGCGCTATTCGATTTCGTCAGCTACTCAATTAGTGATGTAGGTAATAGATGACGTCATAAGTGAAAGTATCGATAAATGTTTATTGTATATCCTACTAATATTATAAATGTGAAAGTTTGTGAGTGTTTGTTACTCTTTCACGCAATAACTACTGAACGGATTTGGATGAAATTTGGAACACAGATTCTCAGATATGTTCTGGATTAACACATAGGATACTTTTTATGCCGGGAAATCATACGATTACTCGGGAATGTGGGTGAAACCGCGCGGGACAGCTAATATTATTATAAATATGACACTAATATTATGAATGAAATCTATTCCGCCTAAACAGCGGAACAGATTTCGATGAAATTTGGTATGTAGATAGATGACACACTAGATTAACACACAGCTTATAGTCAAGTCAAGTCAAAGCCATTTATTCAATTTAGGCCCAAGAAGGGCACCTATGAAGGTACATTTTTTAATATTTTCTTTTTTTTTACAATCTGACTATATAGTGGCTATTTTTTTCCAAAACATTAGTATAGTTCCAAAACATACATACTTTTTATTTTACAAAATTTTCAATACAAAATCATCAAAACGAATAAACATAAAAAAAAAACAAAAAAAACAACAAATCAAATATAATATATATATTTACTTTTTGTACCGGAAAAGTGAGCAGTTCCCGTAGGATAAACGAATTACACATATTATTAAAATTACACTTATAAACAAATTCAAAGCGGGCGAAGCTAGGATAGTATAAAATTCAAAGGCCTTAAACTGTAAGCACGTTTTGTAAAAATTCACACTTGGTAAAGAAGGATAAAAATTGTTAGTTGTCGATAGATTTTCTCTTTATTCAATTTATGAAAATTAAACAGATTCTGTTCTTTGAGTGTTCTGTAGGAAGCCCAGTGAGACACCTTTTGGAATAACAAAAGGACACATATTGGAAATATTTTTGTTTTTGCTCTGGTATGGCTGTTTCATACAAGTATTTATTTCCCTTTTTTTTAATTATAAAATATTTGTCTTCAAAGTGCTCTGAACAAATTGTGCTTGATTTTGAAAGAAACCAATTTTGCCTTCCTGTAGCTTGAATCCATTTTTCCTTTATATCGGGAGCCTTAGGAAATCTAAAATCACAAAAATATAACATAACGCATTCAAATAAATAATAATAATATTTAAATATAAAATCAAAATGGCACTACTAATCACAACTGTAAAAGTTTAAACTATCGATAACTCATACTATAAAGAAGTGTGTCACGTCTCTAATCGAGTAGCAACCGTAACATCAAGTGCATGTATGGAAACTTCGAGAAGCAGTAAGTTTTAAGTTTGAAAGAAACTAGACCTTAAAGTTTAAATTTTAAAGTCTACTTTCGTTCGCGATCATTCATCTTGAAGACAATTAGGTTTTTCTTAATTTTAAATTAATTTACTCACAAAATATAACTTACGGATGGTATGATATACCTCCTTTCGCTAAATTTATTGTACGACTATCGTTTTTGCACTGTAAAACAGCACAATAAGGCATTTTACTAACATTTTAAATCTTTTACGACGCCACCAAAACAATGTAGTGACAAATCACGACTGAATTGAGCGGAGCTCTAAGTGCGCGGAACTACGCTTACTATGTACTACGGCGGTTCCGCCCACTTGCGCTTTCTAACTGTTTTTTCTGTTCTGTGGTGGGCATAGATCCCAAATCCCATTCAACCTTTTTTATTATTGTTTTTATTGTTTAATTGATTTTCTTCAAAACAAAGAAAAAAATATGTGAATCGAACACAGGAGGGAAAAATGAAGACATGTTGTTTCTATTTCAGGTTCTTAAAAATATGAAAATGTTTTTAATTGTTTAGAATTTTGTCGAGTACAATTATACAAAACCATTTTAACTTGTGGCAACCCTCCCTTAGAAGTTTTATATTAAAATAATTCATATTACACTAGGCATCGTACATAAGCCCCGATGTAGGTACCAACCTAATAAAGACCACATTGTATCACCTGTAAATTTCTACAACTATAGACTTTTAAAACTGTGCCCCACAAACAGGCATATTGCGTACGAGGCTCGTGCCGGTCCCACACGGATCAGTGCAAGTTGCTATGGGGCACAACAGGATCCAGTTCGCACGACAAATGCTACAACAGGAATAACATTAGGGGTGACAAGTAAGTACTTTTTATACGAGAATATCGATGGCTGTAGTTCATTTGAATGGTACGAAAATTGTGTAATTATGTTGGAATGGAAAGTCAAGATTTGTTATGAATACGTGAAAGGATAATGGGCTAAAATTTATGAAGTTTGGTGCATTTTTTTATGTTCCTTTATGTTCTTTGCAGTTATTATTAGAATATATAGTTGTTTTCCGAAAACTCCCAATAATATTGAAGCAACGGATCGTCGTAACGTGACTGGGTAAAAACGCAGGGTAAAACAGGTAGTTTAAATATAAACCAATCTCTTATTGGCTATTATCTGATATTATTTTCTCATTTATTTAGTTAAAACTTTTTATTGTTTTTTTTTTTGATATCGTAATTTAGTCTTATAGTCGTTCTCATGTCTGAGGATCAAAAATTAATAAATCAAAATCATTTATTCAAATAGTCCTTCGCAGGCACTTATGTAAAGTCTGACTCTAATACCGGGTCGGAAGGTGGCATTTGCTGAGAAGAGCCGGCAATAAACTCGGCAATTACTCTTTTCAAAACAAGCTTAGATTCATTACATAATATTTACATTCTAATCGCACTGACAATGCGTACCCCTACGTGGCGGCAAAACTACAAAGTAGACTGAATGTATATTTAATACCTAAGTAAATAAATGGCAAACTTAAGCAGACCAGCCCCAACAAGCAGCACCTGTTCACAAATCGACAGTACCCAACCTGTACACCTGTCGACCTGTACACAAGTTCACAAGATCGTGGTTAGCTTCAGGTTCCTGTCCACCGCGTCCCTTACGACCGTGTAAAATTTGGAAGACGATGAGTCTTTTACTTGATCGGACCATCTCGTTGGCGAACGTTCTCGTAGTCGTTTTCCTTCAAAGCTAATTATCTTTATAGGCCTTATTAGTAGACTATTTTGACTTCGCCCATTATCCGTTAAATACAAAAACTAAAAATTTCATTAGAGTATACTTCTTGATACTTGAAAATAGTTCGACTTTTAAGCCTAAAAATTAAAATAGGAACGGCAACTGTGGCTACGAGCGGACACGTCAAATGTACAAGCAGTGCGCGGCCGAAGACGTGATGTGCGGGATGCTGCAGTGTCGACATTTGAACGAGCGGCTAGAATTCGGCATGGAGTCTGTCGCGTATCTATCCGCCATGTTTATTAATAACGATGGTGAGTTTATACATTGGAAACACTGCCTTTTTAAGGTTCCTTTCATCCTTTATGTTACTCTTGTGTCTGTGTGTCTATCTGTTCCGTATGTCTTAGTTTATTTTCTCCGAATATACTGGACGGAATTAGAAAAATAAAACCGCTATCAAAGTAGAACCTAACTGATAAGGCGCGTCGTGAATCTTCGTTTGCAAAGAAAAGAAATTATGGCCTCGAATATTAACGAAAGAATGCTTAAAACTTACATTATTAGATCACTACTATAAGGTTCATAATACAGTGCAGCTGTTAGTTCCGTCTCACTCGCAAGTCACGCCCCTCCGCACACATGGCGGCCGCTGCCGACCAATAGCATTTCCCGCGCTTTGATAATATATCTTCTGCGAAGGTACATCGGTAAGCCATATCAGTTGGGTACTACTGTATTACTTTACCCTAAAAGTCTAAAATAACTCTAATTTGACACTGTTTTAAGTAAGCAAAAAAAAGTGCAGTTCCTTTAACGTTTTATTAGAATTTGATATTGTCTATGCAGCACGAGCCTCATGTTGGGTTTTCAATTTCATTTAAATTTTCAGGATACTATAATATTGTTAGACAGCTCGAAAGTGCATGCCTTTACCAAAAACATGTAATTTTGTATTTTGACCCTTATTTATTCTACCACAGGGACTATAATACCTTGCCGCACCGCTATAATAGACTTGGGGCTTGGTGATGTGGACCCTGGTATGGTACCGGATGGCGCCAAATGTGGTGATGAAATGGTAAAAACATTATTATTATTTTAAGTCATTTTATAAACAAAATAGCATGTAGTCTTTAAAATTCATCTGTTATTTTTACAAGCTTTTATTTAACTTGCATTGTATGTATGTAACTATGTTTGTTCGGGTGGAATCTTGCAAGTCGAATTTCACCCACTTCCAGTGGTCGGATTGACTTGATATTTAGTATACATTAGTATGTTGGAAGACAATTCAGGTACAATCAACAAAAAACAGCTTGTATTAAAAAATTTTTTTTTAACAAATACTTATTTAAACATAAGGCACCTTATTACAAAACATGGTTTAAAGGAAAACCAGGTTTTAAAATAGCCTCGTCCCTTTTTATTATATGACGTTAGAAAGTGACCAAATGACAGTAAAACCTGGCTTTGCTTTAAACCATGTTTTGTAATAAGGGGGAAGTTGTATACTTTTTGTAAAAAAAAAAGTGAATGAACCTGACAAGATACTAGTTTTTTTTTGTTTTTCACTTCAGATGTGCCTGAACCAAAGGTGCGTGTCTGTTGAGGGCGTTAGAGAAGCGATTGCTCTCAGAGAAAACTCCGTCTGTCCAACCAATTGTTCCGGACACGGCATTTGTAACTCCAATGGTAAGATATACTGCTCGTTTTGTAAAAACCTGAAATAGTAATAGGTATTTTTGGGCTATAAACTCATGTAAATAAAAAAAAAGTTTAACATAAAACTTCCTTTTTTTTTTAGGTCGGTTAAAAATTAAAGCTAACCCAACAAATTTACTTATTTTATAATTTTTTTACATTGAATAAATACATAAATTACGATTGCAGAATCGAAGAAAATTAAAAAGAATCTTATGCCATGACGATAAAACTTTATGTACTTATTGAACATCAGGCAACTGTCACTGCGAGCCGGGATTCGCCCCTCCACTATGTGCCGGACCTGGAGCTGGCGGTTCCTACGACTCTGGACCAGCTACAGATCCTACAGGTAACTGCTATTCCATTATCATGACGAACAATGCCACCATAAGGGCCCAGTGCTGATTAACGGACTCACATACCTTGAATGTGACTTCTCTGGCAAGGTTTCCTCCAGGAAGTTTTTTTACTGTACCCTACCACTGAGCTATCATTCACTTTAAATTCCAATGCATTAATAACTTATGTTTTTTTCACAGTCCAAAGAAACTTCATGGTGGCGATGTACATAATATTCCTGGGCGTGGTGCCGCTGGGGCTGCTGGCGCTACTGGGCGCGCACTACTGGCGGCACGCGGCCACGCGGCGCCAACACAAGCCGTACGTACACACTACCACTAGCCGCAGCGGGGTCAATACCCGCAGCGGGGTCGATACCCGCAGCGGGCTCACTACCCGCAGCGGGCTCACTAGCGGGCTGGTTGCGGCTCTGTTCTCTAAGCACACCGCCTCCGTGCGGCGCCTGCTCTCCTTCAGACGCGACACTCTCGCACAAACAGAACCTGACACCAAGAGCGAGGACAGCCCCATATACGAATCAATAGACAACATCAAAATCCCACAAAAACAACCACTCCATTACAGAATATTACACTTAACAGACAAAAATCATAATAAAAAGGCTTTAAAGAAATTTGATAGGAAAATCAATAAAGATGAAATACATTTGGCTAGTAAGGATGATTTGGTTAAGGCTAGTCGTCCGGAAAACCCCAAGCCTGAGTCGCCGAAGGATATTAAACCTAATGTAGTGATAGTAAAGCAGGGTTTAGCTTCGACGACTAATGAAATGATAGGGAATAAAGGGCAGAAACATTTGTTTTTGAATATAGAGAATAGTGTATATGAAAATGTCTCCGGGGGCAGTGTAAAAGTGCATGGTTTTAAAAAGTAGATTGCATGTGATATTTGGTATCTATAGACTGTTTTTAATATTGATTTAGATCTAATTTAACTGATTTTGAATCTCAAAATTGAAACGGATGTTCGTAAACATAATTTTCAATACAAATATTATAAAGCTAAAGTTTGTATAACCTGTTCCAATTATGAATGAATTCGAGAATGGTGGCTTTTACTTGTATTGACAGATTGTATGGTCAAATACACGTTATGTACGACTCGATTGTTTTGACGATCGATTAAAATTTATACGGTATCTCAATTATTTTGTAATACTATCTTTTAGTGGTAGCTTATTCCTAGATTATTTTGACAGCAGTAGAGGTCTTAGCCCACCGAAATTGTGTTAGAGCAATCTTAGGTCCATATACTTTCGAGCCGAATACTTATCATGCGCACAAAATTTTCAGTAAGCGCTTAAAATTAATGAAAAAATCGATTCCAACCACCTTAGTCACATTATGAGTCGAAATTAAAACAATTTTATCGTATAGAAATTCTATCTTGGCCCTATTATGGGCAGGCATAAGGTTTATTTCCGATTAACACGATCTATACGGGGCTTAGAATTCGTGAATCGATAAGATTGGAATCCCATTTCTTTTGTATTCAGTACAGTGTTCAAGTTCATAAACGCCATTTTAAAATCTATTCTTTGATGGAACGGGCTATATGTAAAAGTACACACAATCAATCTAGTTGCCTTTATTCAAGCAAGTTAGCTTCCGCTCGCTGTTTTACCCGAGTTATCTAATGATTTTACTGGCTAAAAGTTAAATTCATTCAACAAACATTAACACAAATTTTCGAATTTATAATATTACTAATTACTTTATATAAATTATTGGTGTAAGATTTATAAATAAATATCGATTTATTGAATGTGGAATGGGACTAACAGATGATTTCAATGGTTAAGTTTCGCCTAATCGTCAAATCTGACCTAATCATCAATGTGACTGTGGCGATTGTTATACTTGCTCAACAATTATTACTTTATTTTGGCCGCTTTGTTAGCCTTGTTATGTATTTTAGTTTTATACTTTATTTAAGCCCATTTTAGAACTGTCATCATCAGCTTACGGTTAGCCATTTTGTAAATACAATTTTCATGTCAATATTAGTAATAATTATTTGTGTAGCTTGTAGTATTGTAATGTTTATTTGTAGTTTAGTACAGGATGCAATTAAATTAATCTTATTTTTTTTTTTTATACGACTAAGTCGGCAAACAAGCATACGGCCCACCTGATGGTAAGCGGTTAGCGTAGCCATATGGACGCCTGTAACACACGAAGCATCGCTCACGCGTTACCTACCTTTCCCCCCTCCCCAATGAGCTTTGGCGATCTTACTCACGCGCAGGAACACAACTTTACACAACATAAAGTTATTTGGCTGCGGTATTCTGTAAGGTGGAGGTACTTCCCCAGTCGAGCTGCTCTTTGAGCGAATAAACGCTACGCTCTACCTCTCTTTAAAGGTGCGTTCGAATTGGGGTATGGTAGCAAAAATAACAGTCCAAATGCCAAAAATGATCACAACTGGCGTTCGATTTGGAAAGTTGTGGGCGAAATTGGCGTTTTGAACAGTTTTCGTTCACCGTTCGTTTTGCTTGGAAACAGTTAAAAACGACATCGTGAACTGCAAATTTTGACCCACCTCCGAGGCAGGGTCGTTTGTGATCATATTTTGACATCTTTGAATCTGACAGATAAGTTTCGTAAAATTCATACGGGAAGCGAAAATTCTAATTTGTATTATAAAATTTTATAGAAATACTAACAGGTAAGAGAATAATTTGTTAGATTAACTTTGTTTAATGATTAACTGAAGGAAAAAGGTAGGTTGAGACAAGTGACAAGCAGGCGATGAGCATGGAAATGACATTTTTGTATCTAATCGTTCGATTTGGGACATATCGTTTGTGGCAAAAGTTGCAAAATTTTTGAAATTTTCCAATTCGAACGCAAATACAAAAATGCCCATTTTGAAACTGTTAAAAACGACATCACTCCAATTCGAACGCACTATAAGTCGAACAATTAAACCAAAGAATCGCAATGACGTTCATTATCAAATATATTCCGCCAATTTCCCACCGCCGACAATGCGCTCTGATTGGTTAAGTCAAGGACACATGCACTCTGATTGGCCAAGTCAAAAACACGATGCAGTGATTGGTCCTTGCTGTTCAAAACCAGTGATAAATCCATGACTATTTTCGGACTTGATTGTTCAGTTTTACTACTCCAAAGGGATTTTTACTCGTTGAGTTAAGTTTAGTAGCATTGTTCGCGACAAAATTTTTGACGTTCAAATTTTATCCCATAGTTAAGTTAGTCAAGTTTCATAAAGCAACCCTCGTGGTTCTAACAAGTTTTGATTGGATCCTGTATAACACATACGCTTACATGTATAGTACTTATTTTTCATTATGCACATTGTATTACATTCATACACATAATCTAGAATATTCTAGAAAACGCCTATTCGGTGTAGAATATTCTTGAATTAATGCCATCTAACACAGATTACAGAATAATTCAGATGGAGCGCGCGGAACACGAAATAGAAGCCAAAAAAGCAAATACAAATTGAAAATCTGATACCTGGTATTCGTTTTCCAGTTTGAATTTGCATTGTTTAACCACAGTTTATTAATAAAGAAGTGTTTTTTGTTACATAAAGTTTGTTAAACAAAGCAAAAACACATTCAAAAGCGAATACAAGGTACGTGTTTTTCAATTTGTATTTGCTTTTTTGGCCTCACTCCTCGTGTTCCGCGCGCTCTATCTGTCTTATTCTGTAATCTGTGGCATCTAAGTTTTATTACTATTGCATAAAACTTCTTGCTTGTTTGTAGTTTTAGTGTATGAGTTTAATTTGTTTACTTCACAATAAACCTTTATATCTATATCTTTTCTTTTGTTAATTTTCCTGATTCTTATTAACAAAAAATATTGTCAGAATATAAAAAATATTTAGATGAAACAAAAGATGAATTTTGGATGATGCATTTTTATATCTGGCAACATTTTTCTCCTAATACATTTTGTAGATGGTGTTTGTGTTCGCACAACGTATGCACAGTTCGGGTGAGTGGTTTGCACTGGGTTACGCTTCTTACTCACATTGCATGCGCGTTTCATATAATTATAACTTTACGTGCTTATTAATTAACACATTAGTAATGTTAAGTTGAAAATACTAATAATTCATTCAATGGTATGGTATAGTCGGTCGTCGCTATAATATTTGCTTGTCGTGGATGTCAGTCTGCAAAAGAAACGTGTAATACCTGCCCTTCCATAACAATCCCAAAACCAATATTTATAAAGATGACATTCCACTGCTAATAATAAAATCTATATTTATTCACTCATATTTCTTTGTAATTTTGAACGTCGTCAGCAAATGTTGACGACTTATGTAAGTTATTTATAATATCTATCATTTTATTTTCTCAACAGGGCACAA
The DNA here is from genome assembly GCA_947623365.1 of Achlya flavicornis. NCBI lineage: Eukaryota > Metazoa > Arthropoda > Insecta > Lepidoptera > Drepanidae > Achlya > Achlya flavicornis. Next base: position 8,127,074 of record OX392490.1, read on the forward strand.
TCACCAAAGAAAGCCAGCCTCCAACATCGTCTGTCACGCAGTGCGAGCAAGTTCGCTGCCAACTTCCAACATAACGCGCAAAATAATGCACAGCCCGTTGTACACACTCTGTCCAACCCTGACGACATGAGCTCGAGTTTGTTAAGAAGTGACTCAGATAGAAGCCCCTCAGGTAACATCAACCCTTCTGTCAACTTCTTCGGGAACTTTAAGGGCTTCTCGCTAACCCCAATCGATAAAAACCAACCTAAAGATCAACCAGTCGATAAAAATGTATCAGAAAATATCGCGAATAAAAGCGCTAAAATAACTCCAGTCCACAGAAGCGGAAGTTCCAGCCAGATTATAACGCAAGGGGTGCTCAAACCTGTTATAAGAAGTGCCCCACCATTACCCATGGTACCAACGTCGGCAGCTAAAACTAGTCCGAAAACGAGCCCTGCAGTACAGAGAACCAATAGCACAGTACAGAATAAAATAAAAGCTCTAATAAATGCTGAGAAGACTGATGATACCCCTCCAGCTTCAAATAATCCCCCGCCCAGACCAGTCATATCCAGTCCAATTTTAGAAGCTTCAACATGCACTGCAAAAGAACTGATATCTCCCCTACAAGGGTCCAAAACCTTAGGTACTATTAGAGCCGCTCCCACCATCCCAATGTCGTCACCAGATTTCCCTAAAAGACCTCGAAGCATGCATTCAGCAAGCAGTGTACTGCAGAAACCATTACCAGAAGAGCCCAAAAAGGTCAAAGAAGGCATATCACTGAATCGTATAGCGTCTTTCCTGAAACAGGACAAACCGAAGGAAAAGGAACGACATCCAGTGGAAAGGAGTCATTCTTTGCCAAAAAATCCGATTCATCAAGTCAGAGTGCCGAAAACAGTCGATAAAGTTGCATTGAGAAATCTGCAGATTTCAAATCCTATTTTGCAGAAAGATATCGAACTGCCAGGCAAAACTGTGCCGGTGGTATCAGATTCTGAGGATGGCGAAGACCCAAAGACGTTCATGAATAGAGCTCAAAGTATGAGAGCTCCCGCTGGTCAGAAACCGGCGTTACAGAGTTTTGGGTCGATGAGGCAGGCTCCAGGAGTTCCGAGGCCTCTCTCTATAGTTGGTAGACCAACGGCTCCGCCACCGCCATTACCCAATCAAAGCGACTCTACTAGCTTTCCTACTAAACAGAACGACATTAAATCCGCCGACTACGTCGACTGTATAGAAGAAAAGCCTGCCCCCCTAGCGCATATACACGAAGAATCCAATGAAAATATCTACGCTATAATTGAGGAAAGCCCAAAAAAGTATTCGAAACCCCTACCTGGTGTACCACCGCCGGTTAAAACTATACCCCAATCGCCCCCAGAAGGGTACAACACTCCCAAACCTATCCCTTCCAACTCGGGAAGTGCAGACAACATGGGTTTGCTCGGAGAGATTGTTAACGAAATACAGAATCGTAACTTCGACTCAATATACTCAGCATCGACGCTTAAGAGAAAGAAAGAAAAAGCGAAACAAAAAGAGAGTGAGACGGATAGTACTTATATGAACTCTGAACATTATAAAGTTCCGGAGAGTGTATATAGTAACTCTGGAGCCAAATCTACTGTCTCTACGACTAGCAGTGGGTATTTGCACCCGTCGGCTGTCAATGTACCAACATTCATGAAAAAAGATGAAGAATACAAACAGGAACATGAAAGAGCTCCTCCTTCACCGACGCTCAAAGGTCCTAATTCTAAAATTCCCACGTTTGCAAGACAAGTGACGCCGCCTACTCTTAAAAACACAAGCACGTTTAGAAATGTCCCACCATCGCCTAAAAGTACAGTTAAAAATGTAAATATAGTTTCGAAGAATGTTACTAACAGTCCCGATGTAGTTTCTAGTTGTACAGTACCGGATACGAAGAATGTGAAACCGCCTGATGTTTTAAATAATAATAAATTACCAAACGAAGTGCCTAAAGTGGCAGCTAAACCTGGGGTCACTAAGCCGAATGACAATCGACCACCGCTACGACCCGCGCCAACAGTCGATAAAAAAACAACAAAAACTACACCCTCACCCAAACCAGTCAACACATCGTCAAATTTAAATAACAAGTCACAAACAGATAAAAATTCGCTCGTAAATCGTGCCAACTCGAAAGTAGACGCTAATGTTAAAGCGATAGCGGACAATTTAAATAAAAATAAACCTAAAGTTGTACCTAAACCGACAACGGTAGCTGTAAATAGAACGGATTCAAATGTCAAAACGAACGCCACGAAATTAACGGCGAAGCCGTCCAATGTTGCCAGTTTGCAACAGAAGTTTGAAAATAGAAAATCGCTTGGCAAAGAAATTACCACAGCAAAAAAATGATAAGTTATAATTTAAAGCTTTATGTGAGTGTTGCTAAGAATTATTTTGCTAAATATGTTTAAATAAAGAGATTTCTAGTCGATAATTGATATTTTGAAGGCCATTTACCCAGAAGACTCAACTATAAAATACAGAGTATGTAAGGATCTGATATAAATAACGTAAGTTGACCTTTGTTGTGGTGTAAACTCAATTGATAAATCATTGATTATTTTTGTAACTTTGTTCATTGAAACTGCCTTTTCATAATTGAAAATCATCAATGTTTTTGATCTAAAGCAAAAATACACTTATGTCTACGGGGTTAAAGCATTTATTATTTTGCAAGTTGAATACACTGTGACCGAAAAGCGAGAATTAAAAAGTATTCATATTTTGATAAGTAATGAATATTTGAGGATAAGAAAATCCTGTATACCAGTTGTGCACATAATATGAAAATTTTGATATAAATATGTGAAAATAAGTGATAATCGGGAACGAAAAATTCGATTTAATATAATAATACATTTTTCATTAAAGCACTTAGATTTTTTCAGCTAATTACTTATACGATTAACGCAAAAGCATTTTTCATAAGCGTGCAATCGCAAAATAAACAATTCTTGACGCACACGAAATTAGACCTTGTCCACAAATACAATAAACTAGCAGATCTATAATATTTTTATCATTGTCGGTGAAATACATGATATCTTATCAGAGATTTAATATTGAGAAAGTATGTTGTATATCAAACTTAAAATATTCATAAGATCTGCTATTTTTATGCAAATAAGAAATAAATTTGTATGGATTTTATCTGACTTAAAATGGACTTAAAACATGAATAAACTAAAAGAAAAAAAAACATATATTTAGTTTTAAAATAAGAGATCTCTGTAAATAGTACTAGTATATTCCTTTAAAAATGTGAAGTGTCTTATAAGTATTGTACAATAGTTTTAATTTGTATTTTTATAAAGAGTTTGAGCGTTGTAGAATAATATGATGTATATCCTAAGGAGTGTTATTGCTGAATATTTGTGTGTTCCTTTTCTTTATTCCATATTTTAATGGTGCTAGAGCGAAAGTATATGTATGCTTCCCGTAGCATTGAATATTTTTATATGTGAATGGGACTAAATATAATATTTACATGTTGGACATAGTGTTTTGTGTATATTTTTAAAGATGTGATTTACAAGGCGGCTTTGATTTGAGAGTTCAGCCATTCAGACAGGAGTAGCATCGAGCGGTCGCAAGTAAATATGTACACAAGTCGAGATACTACTGAAGAGTTTACTGTACTGCAACGTTTTACATACATTTTAATATTTAAATGTATACATTTAGTTACGATACAAAAAAGTGTGATCACGATTTAATTTCTAGATATACCTAAAGCTTACTGAAAAATTTACACATAACATTATTGTACCATGATAAGCTTTCATTGATGATAATATTGCAATAAATAAATATTAGAAGCATAATAAAAGTTCGTCCATAGACATTTATCACTGCCACAGCTTGGTACAAAACGTATGGTGCTGTTACGTCGCAAAATAATCAAATATCAATACAATTAATAGTTATTTTCGCGCAGGATGGTGCGGGAACGCAGAGCTTCATTATTATCTTGTAAGATATCAAAACATAAAATAGTTAAATATTACGTCTTATTTACGATATTTAATAAAGAAATATAATTTAATAAAAATCATTAGCTTTGATTATTGCATGTATTTCCTCCACCATCCAGTGAAAACAAATGGAACAAAATCTAAATAGCCACATTTGACAACAGGAGTCTGACTCCCTCTATCCCGTATGTTTATCTCTTTTTAACAAATAAATATCGACTGTCAAATGTGACCATTTAATTATTGTACACACGGCTACCGATCAAGCTATACATTCTAGTATAAGCTGACCTCCCATAGTACGGAAATCCTATACAATGCGAGATCAGCTTATACTGGAAATGTATAGCTTGATCTGTAGCCGTGTGTAAAACATGTACACAGCATGTACATCGAATTAAGACACGTTTAGAAAATTGTGATAAAGAATTAGAATGGATCCTCTGTGAAATAAGAAATCTTAAGTGATGCATCCAGAATGTACATTTGTTTAATTGGATAGGTTCCTCATAGAAATATTAATATTTAATTAAAATTAAAAAATAAAGACAATCTTAATTCAATCTAGATCAAAATATTAATATTTCCTTTCAGAGGTAAATATTGAAAATGTTGGCTTAATATTAAGAATGTAAGACTTAAAAAAGCCACAGTTTATTTTTGTTTTTGTGTGTGCAAAGACTGATTTTGGTCAATATCTTATGGCATTAAATTGTTTAATGTGTCAACGTGACGATAACACTGATATGCCTATTACATTTTATTTATCCAAACAAGGGATTGCTATTAAATATTTTTTGTGATATACATTCAATTACAAAAACGTGTGAATTTTAAAAACGAGACGTACATCATTACTGTAAATATAACCAAAGAAATTTGTATAAGTATATTCACAGTTGGAGATTTGTGTTTATGTTCGCGCCGAAGGTACTCGGTGCTTACTTATTTTTCTTTATTAATATAATGTAGGTACTCTTATATTTTTTCGCTATTCAAATGCATTTCGCTGCACGACTACAAGCTTAAGTACTGGACCACCGTCGGTTGCGACCAGTCGCGTGTGCATCACTCCGTGTTCTCAAGGAGTTTCCACGCCATCATTATTCTGGAGCCAGTGCATCTCTTGCACGGCTTCGTCCACTATATCGAAGAACCGCAGAGAATCGAGCCCTTTCGTACGAAGGAAGAACGCGCCAGGCCGGCTCCAAATCGAAGGTGAGTGGTTGTGCAGCTCCTCCTTGGTTTAGGGTTAGATCTCTTTCCCCGCTATAAATTTAATTTCCTATGGTGATACAGTTGACCGATTTCACCTCATCGCGTCAACATTTTGTGGTCATTCGAGCCATTGATCACCCGCTTAAATAAATACTTATTTCGCTGTATGCATTATTGCATAATCTCCGCTAGGGTACCTACATAGCCCGTTATAAAACTTCTGTTATATTATACATTTCCGCATTATACATAAAGAATACCACATTATATTCGTTTGTGTTCCATTTCCTAAAAGATTTCAAGTTATTCTATGTAATTATAAGAAATTACGTATTTGAATATTCTTTTCATCATATTGTGTAGGTAAGCGCATACGCTCGCGCTGGTTCCACAAACCGTACGGACACGACATCGCGCCTGTGTACCGCACACCGCACCCATAAGGGTTATTCTAAAATTTCTTTGTCTCACCACATAACTTTTTATAATTTTTCAACATGAGTAAAAGTAGTGGGCAGACTTCAGTTACGGATCGTAATCTTAGATGTCTGGTTAAAAGGCGAGATACGGTATTTGCACATTTACAGGCAATTTATGATTTGTCAAAATTAAATCTCAAAGATGAGGCTAATTCTGACAGATTTCTCGCAGCTATGATTACCATTGATTCTATGCGTGACGAGTTTGGGAAAATTCTCGATGATATTAGTTCGAATAACTTATTATTGAATGCAGATTACGAACCTAATTATCAAAGTTGGTCTTCATTTGAAGAATTATATTGCCTTTGTAAATTTGCGGCCAATAAATTAAATTCCAAGATGCATGATAATTCTTCTCCCTCTCTTAGTGATCGTACTAAAAAGTGTCATGTTAAATTACCAAAATTGGAACTTGTTAGTTTTTCGGGTTCACCCACCAGCTGGCCTACGTTTTATGAAACATTTAAAACCACTATACATGAAAATTCCGACCTTACTAACAATGAACGTGTCCAATATTTGATGGGTAAATTATCGGGCCGTGCACTCTCCGCAGTGTCAGGTATTACTGCGAATGCTACGAACTACGACATGATTTGGGATACGCTGGTCACTAAATATGAAGATAAACGTTATTTAGCCTCCGCTTACTTGGATCAAATGTTTGATTTCAAACCATTTTCTGTTGCTAACTCAAAGAATGTAGACTTATTTTTAGAACATTTTGCTTCTGCCGTGTCGAGTCTAAAAACTTTGAATTTGGATGATTTAGCCGACTTTATTCTTCTTCATCTTTCTTTGAAGAAAATAGACCCGGAAACTTCTCGCGCCTTCGAAATGTTTAATCGAAGCATCAATTTGCCTACTTATGAAAATTTAATAGGTTTTCTCCGTGTTCAGTCTAAAATATTAGATCGGACTTCATCAAACGTCATCGATAGAAAAAAAATCTCAAGTTCTAAGTCTATGCATTCATTTGTAGGTGCCGCGTCGCATAACCAAATGAATAATGAATCTTGTTCGTTTTGCAAGCTATCAAATCACTTTAACTTGTATAAATGTTTTAAGTTTCAGAAACTTCCTATTGATGATAGATTTAACTTTATAAATCTACATAATGGTTGCACAAACTGTCTTAGTTTGTCTCATAATAATTCCGCTTGTAAATCTGTTCAACATTGTCGCTACTGTAATTGTAAGCATCACTCGTTGTTATGCAGAAAACAGTATACGAACACAAGCGCACCGATGTCGTCATTGACGCGCCCCGCGTCCAGCGCCCCGTGTACTGACGACCGCGCGGCTCAGGCTAGCATATCAACTGATCCTTTAGTGCAAAATAACAGCGCGTCCGCATTTAATGTAATAGTCAATAACACCTGCCTGCTGGGTACGGTTCAAGTCTTAATTACAGACTATGCCGGCGTGTTTCATAGTGCTCGTGCGCTCGTCGATCCCGGGTCACAAACCAATTTTATTACGTCGACTTTCTTATCTAAACTTAATCTTAACTACAATAAAGTATCGCGCGCTGTAGTTAAAGGAATCGGCTCTTCGCCTAATCGTATTAAGGGTTCCGTAAACATTAATTTATTTGCACACGATGACAAAAACATTTTTCTTTCGCTTGACTCCTACGTCATTGATCAAATTACAGACAATTTGCCTTCTGTAAAAATAAATAGGGAGTCATTAACTTATTTGAACCAGGCTAATTTAGCTGATAAAAATTTTCACTTACCGGGAGAAATAAATATTCTTATAGGCGCGCCGCTATTTTCGGATATTTTACTTTCGGGTCGCATCAATGGTCCACCCGGACTGCCTACCGGTTTTGAAACCATTTTCGGTTACATAATTATCGGGAACACTCCGGTTTCTAATTACACTTCCGATATTATTTCTTTATGTGCGTCCACTCAGCATGAGCCTCAAGTTGATACCTTATTGGAACGGTTTTGGCAAATTGAGGAGGTACTTTTAGACCGTCCCGTCAACTCTGCCGCTAAGGAGTGCGGAGAGATTTTTATAAAGGGTGTAACTCGCGACGGTACCGGCCGCTATAGCGTGGACTTACCTTTTTCGGCCGACCCTACTGAGCTCGGTGACTCATACAAGACAGCCAAACGTCGTTACATGTATCTCGAGCGCAAACTGAGCGCGGCTTCGCAACTACGCTTAGAATATAACGCCATTATTGAAGATTACTTATCAAAGGGTTACATCTCACTAATTCAGGATGATGGTTCGCTACCTTCGGGTTATTATATACCTCATCACGCGGTTTGTAGGAGTGACAAGGTTACTACAAAGGTTCGAATGGTTATGGACGCCAGCGCTAAGACGGACTCAGGAAAGTCATTGAATGATTTGCTTCACCCGGGCGCTAATCTTCAAAATGATTTATTTTTAATATTACTCGACTTCCGCTTATACCCTGTGGCTTTTACAAGTGACATACATCAAATGTTTTTACAAATATTAGTTCATGAGAACCACAGGATGTTTCAAAGGTTTTTATTTCGTTTTAACGATTCTTTACCAATAAATACATATAATTTTAACCGCGTATGTTTTGGTTTGCGAAGTAGCCCCTTTCTCGCTATGCGAGTTCTACGACAACTTTGCATTGACGAACGTGCATCGTATCCGCACGCGGCAGATATTGTGACCCGTAATTGTTACATGGACGACATATGTTATTCCGTTCCTACCGTTCGGGACTCCTTACTGCTCAAGGATGAGCTGCTAGGGATATTTACAGCCGGGGGCTTCAAGCTCGTTAAGTGGTCTAGTAACTCGCAAGAGTTATTAGAGTCACTCCCTGACGACCATCGCTATTCCTCAAAAGTTAACTTCGATGAAGCTAGTCAAAGTTTAAAGGTGCTTGGCCTCCAATGGTCTCCCACTTCAGATAAATTTTCATTCTCTGTTTCTTTAGACAATCGTCCATGTACAAAGCGCAACATATTGTCAGTTATTGCCCGTCAGTTCGATGTTCTAGGTTTAATTGCACCAACAATTTTATATGCAAAGTTAATAATTCAAAAACTTTTTGTGTTAAAAATTGACTGGGATGAAAAACCGCCCCAAAGTATCATTCGTATCTGGGAAAATTATTTACGTGAATTACCTACGTTACAAGATCTTCTCATCAAACGTCACTTGGACGTGTTTGAAAACTCCGCTTTGTCTATTATTGCGTTTTCCGATGCTAGTGAAAAAGCGTACGGTGCCGCTGTGTATGTTAAAGTTCAGGCCGACCTCAACTCTCCTGCAGTTGTACACTTGGTGTGTGCGAAGTCCAAGGTCGCTCCTCTTAAAACTGTATCAGTTGCCAGATTAGAGTTGTGCGCAATTTTACTAATGTCTAGGCTCGTACGTCGCGTTATAGACACTTACAAATTACGTCATGAAATTAAAAATATTTATTGTTTCACTGACTCAATGGTTGCCCTATATTGGATTAATTCCGATCCACAAACATTAAAAACTTTTGTTGCCACGCGGGTTACGAAAGTTCTCGATAATCTTACCTCAGAATATTTTTATCACGTTCCTGGTTCTGACAATCCTAGCGATTGCTTATCGCGAGGTCTGTCACCTAGCCAATTAATATCGCACCCGCTTTGGTTCACTGGCCCTTCATGGCTCTGCCAAGATAAGGCTACGTGGCCTATTACGTCTGTTGACGTCCCCGCTATGGCTGAAAAATTGCCGGAGACCAAGTTGGTCTCATTTCCAGTCTCATCTGGCTCTGCGTCGGTTTTAATCAATGACCAATCCAGTTTTAAAGACTCAGAATTACCGCATCCTCTTCTCGCGCTTTCACAACATATTTCTAAATGGAGTGTATTGCTTCGCTCTATTGTTTATGTTTATAAGTTTTTAGGTAAACTACCGAAATCTAAGTTTATTACCACATCTGACTTAATCTATGCTGAAAAAATGCTTAGTGAAGATCCTTCTGAGTTGAGTGCATTAACTCCGTCTCACTTTTTGATGTCAACACCGTTAAGAGGCCTGCCCGCTTATGACGTTACCGGTGATAATACTAATTTACTACGTCGCTACGCTTTGTTGGACCAGATGGTGCAATCTTTTGCAAACCGTTGGAAACGTGAATACCTTCATCTTTTACAATGTAGAGGAAAATGGAACACACACTCTGTCCCGATTCTTATAGGTAGCGTTGTTGTTATCGTTACAGATAACGTGGCACCACTATCATGGCCCCTTGGTATTATAACTGAAACTTATCCCGGTAAAGATGGGATCACTAGAGTCGCTTTAGTTAAGACGGCGACAGGAATCTATAAGAGACCTGCCGTTCGTCTTTGCCCCTTGCCTTCGCAATAGCGTCTCTCCGTGCTCCTCGGCCTTATCTTAGTATTTTCATTCTTTCTTTAAAACCGATGGTTTTAAGGCCGGGGGCAATGTTCGCGCCGAAGGTACTCGGTGCTTACTTATTTTTCTTTTTTTTTTTAATGTAGGTACTCTTATATTTTTTCGCTATTCAAATGCATTTCGCTGCACGACTACAAGCTTAAGTACTGGACCACCGTCGGTTGCGACCAGTCGCGTGTGCATCACTCCGTGTTCTCAAGGAGTTTCCACGCCATCATTATTCTGGAGCCAGTGCATCTCTTGCACGGCTTCGTCCACTATATCGAAGAACCGCAGAGAATCGAGCCCTTTCGTACGAAGGAAGAACGCGCCAGGCCGGCTCCAAATCGAAGGTGAGTGGTTGTGCAGCTCCTCCTTGGTTTAGGGTTAGATCTCTTTCCCCGCTATAAATTTAATTTCCTATGGTGATACAGTTGACCGATTTCACCTCATCGCGTCAACAGTTTATAATTATTATATCAGTACCCCGAGTGTAATACGACATTTCTCTATTGGCAACAAAGGAATGGAATTGGCACAGCGCCTCTAGCGGAGTACTCATGGTACTCATTTCTCCCATACTAATTTATAGTTAACGCAAACGAGTTAGTAAGCGTCGTAACTAACGTCAATTCTTTACACTCGGGGTACACACGGCTACCGATCAAGCTATACATTTCCAGTATAAGCTGATCTCGCATTGTATACGATTTCCGTACAATGGGAGGTCAGCTTATACTAGAAATGTATAGCTTGATCTGTAGCCGTGTGTACAGTATACATTGACAAATTGTTGAACTTACCTATACTAATGAGAAAACATTATTGTCCATGTATATTGTATGGTATGCTTTTATTTAAAATGCAAGACTGTAAAAAAATTCAAAATTTGATATTTTTATTGCACTTAAGGTAGCTAGGTATGTTAGTTAATTATGATTTGTGGAATTGTTTAAATAAAGAGATGAATGATGATTGAATTGAATAAAACGATTCGTTATAATCATAATGATATTAAAATTACTTCCCTTAATCCTTCCTTGATTTATTAATACCATTTTTAATGTTTACTGAAAAGATGAATAGGTACATGAGTAAGGGTGGATCCAGCCTTCGAGTCGGAGAGGGTGGCTAGCTCTCCCTTGCGGATTCACCTGCGTTCCCGAGATGACGTGTAGCCAAAAGCACTTAAGGATAATGCAGCTTCCTATTAGGGTGAGAATTTCCAATATAAGCTGACCTTTCATTGTAAAGAAAATTTCTTTACAATGAAAGGTCAGCTTATACTGGAAATGAACTTATAGTTTGATGTGTAGCCGTGTACGTCGTATACAAAGAAATTGGACTAAAGCAGTAGAAGTAATGTCAAAGGCGCAAACTTTATATTTATATCTGTCTCGATAATTTTCATACGATTATTCCATAAGATAAATAAATTAAATTATTAAAAGAAACAAAAAACCCGACTGTGTAAAACAAAAATTAACTGAAAAGAGAAAAACAAGCTCTTTAATCTGTAGAATTTGGAATAAAACTTGAATGTTATAAGGTATTGCAGTCGGGACAAACCAATAACCTAAGTATGTTTTTTTTGTAATATTTGTTTATCCCCGACTGCAATACCTTATAACATTCAAGTTATATTCCAAATTCTACAGATTAAAGAGCTTGTTTTTCTCTTTTCAGTTAATTTTTGTTTTACACAGTCGGGTTTTTTGTTTCTTTTAATAATTTAATTTATTTCAGACTTTTTAGTTTTAAGTAAGATTAGTAAGTAAATGAGCGGTACGGTAAAGTAACGCTAACAACCATCGCAACTCTGTGAGTTACGTACGGTAACCGCTCATAGTACCTACTGTCTTTGCATTAAACATGGTTTTTTGCACTTTACGTCAAAATGGTAGCACCAAAGTATTACAATATATACATATATGGAATGGGCTGTGCACAAGCTTTCATTTGATACCCATATTGTTATAATAACGAAATTTTTGTTTTTAATACCCCCCCTCCTTTTCATATCCGTAGACGCAATATAAAAATAATATACCCTATGACACTCCCACAGTCAAGACGAATCTAACGACACCTCATATGCTCAAATCCATCAAGCCGTTTAGGCTGCAGAGCGTGCCAAAGAAATAGACATACATACATACATACATACATACATACATACATACATACACTCGAAAAACATAACCCTCCTTCCGGGTCAGTCGGGTAAAAAGGAATGAGATATAGGCTATATTCCGAATTAAATAATATCGCTCACAGTGCTCACAGCAATAATTTGCGTACCGAGTTAGATATCACGATATTGACAGCTAAGAACTGTTAACAATTCGGAACGCCCGTTATCGCGCTCACAGTATTCAAAACAGAACATTTGAGAATTTAATTAAAATCTGATTTAACAATGCGCTAGGACTCCTTAGATCTTTTTTAATTTGACTCGCAAAAAGGAATATTCGCGTTCTTTATTATTTTTCTCTCATGAAATCATAAAAAGTATCTTTGCCAAATAGAAAACCAAGAATCTTATTAGAATTTCTGCCGAAAACACAATAATTAACCGTCACTTTTGACAGCGCTCACCTTGATATCAGTTTAGGGCATGGTCGGTGTGAGCGCAATATGGCGGATATCATGACGTCATCTATGACGTTTCACGGGACAACGTAATCTGTCATTACTCAGGCTACATTCCGAATTAAATAATATCGCTCACAGTGCTCACAGCAATAATTTGCGTACCGAGTTAGATATCACGATAATGACAGCTGAGAACTGTCAACAATTCGGAACGCCCGTTATCGCGCTCACAGTATTCAAAACAGAACATTTGAGAATTAAATTAAAATCTGAATTAACAATGCGCTAGAACTCCTTATATCTTTTATTAGTTGACTCGCAAAAAGGAATATCCGCATTTTTTATTATTTTTCTCTCATAAAATCATAAAAAGTATCTTTGCCATATGGAAAACCAAAAATCTTGTTAGATTTTTGCCGAAAACACAATAACTAACCGTCACTTTTTGACAGCGCTCACGGTGATATCAGTTTAGGGCATGGTCGGTGTGAGCGCAAGATGGCGCATGTCATGACGTCATCTATGACGTTTCACGGGATATCGTGATGGCGCTCAGACTAATATGGAACGGGTTTAAGCACGCTCAAATCGATTACAGCGATTATATCATTAATTCGGAATGCAGCCTCAATGGGGAGGGACAGGCAAAGCTAATCTCAGATGGCGCCACCCTCACTGGTAACTGTCATTGATATTGAATTGATGGATTTTCATGAATTTCAATTAATTAAACCAACCAGTAACCGGCTTTTATAATAAAATCGTTAGGTTTGAAGTGATAGCTGCATAATCTTCCTATGAGCTTGGTGTCTTTTTTTTTTTAATAATCCACGGCTTTTTTCTTTTCAATTGGTGTAAACCTTTATTATTGCATTAAAATTCACTACAGAAAGGCATTATAATGATTGAATAACTTTTTTGATAACGAATACGTAAAAAATGTATGGTGTTTGACAGATAGACGGCACCAGCGACTATACGACACCTAGCGGGATAAATTGTCAGTGTGCCTCCTCATTCGGTACGGGTTTAAGCACGCTCAAATCGATTACAGCGATTATATCATTAATTCGGAATGCAGCCATAGTTGTGTGTTTCTGTTCATACCGCCTGTAACCCATTTTGAATTGTCAGTGGTTACGTTTGGTCTAATTGTACTACCAAATTGAATAGGTCTAAAAGTGAACTATGGTGTTGGCCCTCAGATGTTGTTTTTATTTTAGTCGTAGTTTGTTGACATACAGCAGACGGACGACGTCTACGCGAAAATTTAAAATTAATATTGTTTATTTAGATTCAAGCAAAACTAAATGTATTAAATTGTGATCTGTGATAAACACAAAAATGGTGTGTGTTGTAATCGAGTGCAAATATCATTCCTACCGAAAGGAAAATGAATCTGAAATTATTAGCTTTCATCGGTAAGACGGCATTTTGAACATATTTCGGATTTTATTCGTAAGATTGCTTTGATAATTTGTAGAATTGTAGACTAACATTTATGTATTATAGTATTATGCGTATTATATGTTTAAAACACATTAGATTACCAAAATATTGCTATATTTTAAATATTTTGGTATAGGCTCGAATAGTGCCGTACATTTCTTATCGACAAATCAATGAGGATAAACTTTCCTTCATGAGTCGGTGACTGTCGGGGATTTCGTATTTTTTGGCTTTTTTCATAATTTTAGATAGTTAAATAAAAGAAGATTGTTAATAAAATCACTATTTTGCGTCGTTTCGTTATGAAATGGCTGGCGACATCTAGGCTGCGGTAATTCCTGCAGAGCCAGAGTCGGCGCATAAATGAATTTATATCATAAAAACTCATACTTAACCTCAACATCAACCATTAATATTGAAGGCCTTCCCCCCGCATCCCTTACGTTGCGTCCCGTCAATGAAAGTACCATAAATAATGAAAGTGTCTAAATTATAAGATTATATTGTTTATTTTAGATTCCCCGATGACGGTGGGTTAGCGACGCTTTGAAAATTGCTTGGGAAGAGATTCCAGCTGAAAACGTGAGGCATTATGATCGAGAGCATGCATTCCAGTCTTCAGAAGTGCATAGCTAAAAGAAGAGGGCATACGAATTATACAAAAACAGAAAAAGAAATAAAAAGTGAAGTTTTTTTTAGTTTTTAGGCCTTTTTCGTTGTTTGTGTTTTCGACATTTTTATTTAAATATAAATTTATAATTTTATTGATAATTTATTTAAACAATTAACTTGCCTAAACGGTACACAAAAATATTGTTTTATGATTAATTTAATAATAAACGCGTAAATGATTTTTATTTTATTTTAAAACCTTATCTGTAAACTGTCTATAGTATAAGTACGTACTTGAAGAAAGTATGTACCTATTCATTTTTGTATGGGAGCTGGCATAGCCACCCACCGCCATTTAGATTTTAACAATTATTATAAACTTGCTGTCCCCCTCGGTTTAACCCGCGTTCCCGGGATAAAAAGTAGCATGTGTCCTTCTCCGTACCATAGGCTATCTGCATGCCAAATTTCATGATGATCCGTTGAGAAGTTGAGGCGTGAAGGCGTAACAAACAAACTCACTTTCGCATTTATAATATTTGAGGATTAATTTATTACGTGGTTGGTTTAAATATTTATTAGAGTAGAGTAGAACCAAGAAGCACGAAAAAACAATAGGATAAACTTTCTGGGACGGGACGCTGGTCTTGGTGCTAATTTTTTTTTACAGATGGTAGTTGATCTAAGGAGTCTTTCAGCGAAGTATTTTCAAGAAGCAACTTCATAGTCTTTGAGATTTTAATTATTGAAATGTGTTAATCAAAGTAAAACAAAGAATATCGTGCAAAAACGGCGGAAAAGCTTCCCCCCCTTCCCCGCGTCTCGTCCAGGAAAGTTTTACCATTTCTAATTTTGTCGATATCGATATTATTGTATTCAGAACCCTATTGTAAATTTACTTGATCAATAAAGTCTTGCAACAGTGTACAACCTTACTATTTTAGGATATAGTAAATATATAACTGTTTCTTTTTGGCACAACGAATTCCAATAAGAGTAATGAGTACAGCTATTCAGAAGTCGCTTCATTTATTAGCGGGGTTTCTTCGCTAGTCTTTATTCTATGGTCGTATACGTCGTAGTACGTCGTATATTATTTACTCTATGGTTAAGGCGATGATAGCTCAGTGGTAGTGACGTTGGATACCGAGAAGGTCCCGTGTTCGAATCCTACAATTAACTTAAGCTTTCGATGAAGGAAAACATCGTGAGGAAACCATAGCACGGTGGTAGGGTACTTCGTAATACCCATATGGCTGGGTACCACCCTCAAGTTGAAATCTGTCGCCAAGCACCTATCGGTGTGTTCCCACAGTTGCACTTGAGAGCCAGTTCCTTCCAGGCTTTGTGTGCTTACCACCTTCGGCCACATCATCACTTACCAAAAGGTATTGTCGATTTTAATTAAAAATAACTTAATAAAATATAAGTAGGTACAGTATGAGGCATGAATGGTGATCACTTATTAATCAGTTTTACAACAGGCTATCTATTTATCTTGTATATAAAAATATAAATATGTGGGTACCTACCACAAGACTCGTTTTTGTTTTTAATCGTCGTCGCGTTTCTATCAGTCTCTTTATCTTGGACATACCTACAAGATCTTTGGCGGTACCATCACAGGCATTAAGGTACCATACATACATTGGGAGGTGTAGGTAATTTTCTGTAACAAGTTATTTTACGTACGGCCACTAATCCGTATGTACAGCGCTTTATTTTTATGGCGCTGGCTGCGATGGCCACTGCTGGCCACAATCAAAGAGAATATAACCACTATGGCCACCACAGAACAATAAAAACAATAGAAATGCGAAGTAGGCGTGACTCGTGTCGCCACTATTAAGCGTTGTTACGCTTAATCGACGCATATTTGATCGTATTCGTATCTTAACACTACGTCTAGTCGGAAGTCTCGTCACTTTCCTTGTTTTCTGTAAATATGCCGTATTGCTCCATTTTGGAGTGCAAGAATGATAGTAGAAGGAAAAATCTTAATAATGGAGGTGTTTCATACCATCTGTAAGTACAATTTAAGACTTATTCAATTAAAATCTAATTATTTCAATTCACTATTATTTTAATAGAAATTAAAGCTAAAATCAACCTTATCACTTTGAAATAAACTTTATTTTGGTTTAATGGCATCATCTATTTTATTCTCGAAAGTTCTTCGCTACTCAATTAGTGATGTAGTCAGGTTGGTTGGATGCTGGTTGTATCGACATGCATAATTGGAACAAAATATGAGTGAACATTAATAGGCTGCATATTGTGATATTTGTGACTAGTTTTTTTATTCGGCATTTAAAATATGCTTAGCGCTGTGTTTTACCATGGTCAGTAATGATGTAGCCCAAGGTGGTAAGCAAAGTCTAGAAAGTTACTGGCTCTCAAGTGCAGCTGTCAGAATCGGAACACAACGATTTTTACCTTGAGGGTACCAGCCAGGTGTGTAGGTACTACAAAGTATCCTACAATCATGCTATGGTTTCCTCACGATGTTTTCCTTCACCGAAAGCTCAAACTCATTGTAGGATTCGAACCCGGGGCCTTCATCTCGGCATTCGTCGTCACTACCACTGAGCTATCATCGCCTCGAAAACAACCAATATCAGCAAAAATTAAACTAACTTTTTATTTTTTCTCCTGTTCCTAGTTGTTAACCAACAGTTTTATTTTGGTTTCAGCAACAAAATTGTAATGATGCCGGAGCGGCAGGTTCTTCAAAAAGACTAGGTGATTCCGAGACGCAACCAACTCTTCTCAGCAAATTCAACCATCCGAACCGGTATTAGAGTATTAGTATTAGAGAGTTAGAGTATTAGCGTGACTCTTCATAAGTGCTTGCGAAGGTGCACCTTGCGTGCCTGGAATTTGAATTGTATAAGTATCTCGAACAAAAGCTGTAACATTAAAAGATCTTCCACATTAAAAAAGCCCTTGCTGAGTTTATTGATGGAGTCTTCTCATTTTAAATTTGTTCCTATATGATTATACTATATCTAACGTGAGTTTTATTAAATTAATAAATTTCTATTCTTTAAACTTATTCGTTTATTTTGCCTTTTTTCATATTACCTCCTCTCACATCCTCAAAATCTTACCAAAAAATTTTACCAAGCAATAAGCGTGATGAGGCGCCCAACAGGCTAGATGAAAAAAAAAATCTATTTAGTCCGTCTTTTACATCATCAAAAAATATAAGACACGTATTTTTCGGTTATTAATTAAACAAAAAATTACGAAGATATCGTGTGTTGAAGTTTCGCGTGACGTCACGTTACAATACTCTTTTTAGTCTAAAGTGACCCCCCCCCCCACTCCCGAACTTGGCTCGCTTTATCTTTGGATATTTTTTAAGATTTGGTAAAGCAAAAAATACGTGTCCAATATTTTTTAATAATCTAACCAAAGATTTTCATAGGGCATCGTGCCTCTACCCAGATGGATAATCCGCCTTACTAAAGCATGACATTTAATTTCACTCCGCTTGAGGGGCTCCCTGAGCAAATCGCTCTCAGTTCGTACTGCGCACGGCTGTCAAATACTGTCAATTCTGGCTTGTTTATTTCATGTTGCCATAGAGGCGACTATCCTTCTGAACGTTTTAAATTCTGAATCTAACTGAAGGACAAATTAGAATTATTATTTTTTGACCTAGGAACATCCCTATTCAATTTTTTTTTATACCACTATGTGGCAAACAAGCATACGGCCCGACTGATGGTAAGCGGTTACCGTAGCCTATGGACGCTTGCAACACCAGGGGTATCACTCGCGCGTTGCGAAAAAAAACTTAAAAATTTGGGTTTGTAAGTTGACTGGACTGAAATCATACATGGGTTAGATTGCAATTTATTATGAGTGTACCAATTTGTTTTTGTCAATTTACATTTCAACAAGTTTCATTTTTGGTAAAATATTTAAGTGAATTGGGCCCAAGGTATCGATCAGTATCGATAATGTTATTCAATGTGTCACTGCACTGGCTGAGTAGCAGTATATATCGAAGTATGACGCAATTATCAACCTTATTTTAATGACTATTAAGGTGATAATGGCGTCCACTGAGAATAGCGCCATCTAGTGTCGAGTGGCAGAACTTGATCGTTCAATTGAATATAGTTTGTTTGTAGATTACAAAACGTTGTATATTCTTGCTACACTATTGCAAAATAAATGTTATATTTAGAGGGTGAAGATATATTTTTGAATGGACGATATGTGTGTCTTGAGCTAATATTGTCTAAACTAGAAACGACTAATCAAATGATTTGTTTATTGGTGTGCAATATATGAATATCTATTTATTTGTGTGAATTATGGCGACAGCGGTTCTGATACATATTTTGGCATTTAGCAGTTCCATTGTTTTTAATGTTCCGTGATGGCCACAATAAAGAGCATAGATAAAGTCGCATTTGTTTAGAGATAGAGGCTGCATTCCGAATTAAAGCTATAATCGTTGTAATCGATGAGCGTGTTTAAACCTGTACCGAATTGAATAATGACTGTTCGGGTACAAGGTTGCGGTGGTATTACAAATGTTGTTTGTTAATTTAATAGTTTATTGTTTTAAAGTTAATGTTAAAACTAGATGAAAATTTTGAATGTTATGAATGCACCCGGCTTGTACGGCGGCTAATTATGCACTGATGTTACGTATTAAATGCTCGTATAAGTGTCGATCGATACAATCAAAGGTGTTCGGTTGCATCGAACCGAACAATGACAGATAACGATATCCCGTGAAACGTCATAGATGACGTCATGATATCACCGTGAGCGCTATCAAAAGGGACGGTTAATTTTTGTGTTTTCGGCAGAAAGTCTAATAAGTTTCTTGGTTTTCTATTTGGCAAAGATACTTTTTATGATTTTATGAGAGAAAAATAATAAAGAACGTGAATATTCCTTTTAGCGAGTCAAATTAAAAAAGATATAAGGAGTCCTAGCGCATTGTTAAATCAGATTTTAATTATATTCGCAAATGTTCTGTTTTGAATACTGTGAGCGCGATAACGAGCGTTCCGAATAGTTGACAGTTCTCAGCTGTCAATATCATGATATATAACTCGGTACGCAAATTATTGCTGTGAGCACTGTGAGCGATATTATTGAATTCGGAATGTAGCCAGAGGAGGCTTGAGAGAGATGACAGATTTTTGAGTTATAAAAAAAAAACATTGTCTATTGGAAATAAAGCTATCAGATAGATCAGCGCGTGTTTCACGAATTTATACAATTTATTGTGTATTTAGATATCAATAAAGCATAAATATATAAAAATGTAAGTATTGTTCACTATATAATATCATTGAATTAAAAACTTGCCAGTGATGCATGTTATTTACTCTCAAACTTCAACTTTTAGGGCGACTACAACCAAGCCACGCTCTGAGATGACTTTGGAAGAATTATCCAAGATAGAAGAAGAAGAATTCAGCACGGGACCTCTTTCAGTACTCACACAGTCAGTCAAAAATAATACACAAGTGCTAATTAATTGTCGGAACAATAAGAAGCTTTTGGGACGCGTTAAAGCTTTTGACCGGCACTGTAACATGGTACTTGAAAACGTGAAGGAAATGTGGACGGAAGTACCTAGAACGGGTAAAGGGAAGAAGGTAAACATAATTTCAGACTTTGTTGAATAATTGTATGATATGCTTTGATTATGTCAGGCATAATATAACCTCAATTGACAAATACAAAGGATAATACTGTCCATAAGTTAAATTATGATTGAAAGACTAGACAGTTTGCTCTCATTCGAAATAATATCCTGATTTAATGTTAATACCACCATCTCACAGTAATAATAATAATGGTTTATTGCATAAAAATCGCTCCAAATCAAAATTGGCATTGACAATCCCAATGAGTTTCGTTATAACTTCAACCAGTTTATTTTTTCTAGTACTTATGTACTGTAATATTAAGATAATATCTTTTGGAAACCCATATTAAGTTCATAAAACACAAAACCTTTATTATGGAACAAACTCGGAAATCACAAAAAGATATCTTGATCAAGTAAGTTTGATCTTTTGAGAGAAAAGTTTGTTTCCCTGAAATGAGTGTTTCCCAGAGTAATAATTCTACATCATAAATATAGATATCATATAAAATATAAAAGATGCAATCACAAGGTATTCAACATGTATATATGCAAACAATAATTCAATATCTTAGTTTGGCAAGGACATATAAAATAATTAAGATGATGTCGCCTTATCAGAGAGTGAAGCCGAATATTTCCTATACATGGGTGAGTAAAATCAGTACTGGCCCAAGCACGCACTAGTAATATTGAGCCTTATTCAATGTCTCAATGTTGTATGGCAACTGATTGGCTTCATATGGTGTATAAGTGTGCATTAGTTCATGTATTTACAAGAATGGTGGTTTCTTTTGTAGGCTTTACTCATTAGGTGACATTCAGTCTTAATTTTTTATATGTTTGTAGTTTGGTCATCGAAATAGTATTAGCTGTAAAAACGGCTGAAGAAATAAGCCCACAGTGAAGCTATTTCATTATCAGTACGTCCACGTTTGAACGTAGAACATTAATTCTAGATTGACATAATTTTATTTTATTTAGTGCCACTTTCACGATGTTGTCTTGTACGTAACCCTTAATCTAGACAGAAGATAATATATCGATGAGTTTGGTTATTGTTTAGCCTATATTTTGGACCTATAATAAATAATCTGAATAATTAGAGTTACATAGAGTAATATTCATAAATAATTATATTAAATTTTCAGGGTAAAGCTGTAAACAAGGATAAATTCATCTCAAAAATGTTTCTCCGTGGAGACTCGGTGATCTTAGTCTTAAGGAACCCACTAGCAACAGCCGCAGGAAAGTAAATGTTTGCTGCTGAACAGTGTTAATTATAATATTTTCAGAACATTCTATGATTTAAGACCAAGTTTGAAGTGATTTTGTGATTGGTTTGTAAAATAAAGTGTATAAACCAAACTTATTCTATTATTTTGTACTATTTGATCTGATTTCATGTCTAAAATGGTCTTGGGTGAGTTTTCAGACTATTCAGCAACAACCTTTATTAACCGACTTCAAAAAAATGAGGAGGTTCTCAATTCGGTTGTATTTCTTTTTTTTTGTTTGTTACCTCATGACTCCGTCATTTATTAACCGATTTGGAAAATTATTTTTTTATTTGAAAGGGTATATTTCCCGTTTGGTCCCATTGTCATCAGATCAGGATTTGATTACTTCTAAGTGTACTTTGAAGTCAGTTTAAGTTTTTTGTGAAACAGTTCAATTATTTTATCAAATTTTATTATTAGCTTTTGTAAAGCCTTATTTTTTCCAGTGTCGAGTTAAGTTCTAGTCACATTCAAGGATGGCCCTGATTCTGTTGGTTACAACTAACTCTCTTTCTAACAAAGAACATAAGAAAAGGATGTAAGAAATTTACTCCTGTCAAATTAGTCGAATGCTTGTTTTCAATGACTGGGCAGCTGGCGCGGTTGGTTAAGACTCTGGTCAAGATTCCAACTTTCGCGCCGCTGGTCGTGTACATAAACGTTTGTACATAAAGTAATATGTACAAGAACCCCGAGTCATCGAACAATTAACCCAAAGAAGCGCAATGACGTTCAATTTGCTTGAAATCTATTCCGCCAGTTTTTCTATGCAAAGAAACATTCTTAAATTACATATACTACAGTGGCAAAAGTGTACCTTTTTAGGAAACGAAACGTAACTTTTTCGACTCAAGCCTTGGCAGCACTGGTACGCGGTACGCGCATAAAGTACCTTTCTGAGAGAACGCGCCAAAGAGCACATACATCACATAATCTGGAACATGCGTAGTATCTTTCTTCTTCTTCTTATTTTAAATTTTGGCAACCAAGCCCAAATTAGGGCTCATTTCTGCCAGTGTCGAGTTATATTATAGTTTTCAGTCACAATAAATCACTTCACATTATAGTCAGTCACCGTCCATAAAAGTCATGTTTTACTACAATGGTGGTCATTGTACTAAAACTCTGGGCTGCGTTCAGTAACTACACACCGGGCGACCGGTGCGATCGTCGGACGTCGTCCGACGATCGCACCACATACTATTGAACTGTTACTGAACGGTACGATGATCGTCGGGCGATCACACGGCGTTGTTACTGAACGCAGCCCTACACGGACATTTTGAGACAACTTGAAAAGTCACGATACACATAATTCATTTCATTTCACTTCACTGGTGCCCATGGATGATCTTTATTGGGTAAAATACCACCAAAAATACACAATAAAACTCAAAATACACAAATTTATGAAAATAAAAATGAAAATTCTACGTCACTCTGCAAGTTCCCGCCAAAAAGTCGTAGTATCTTTCTCTAATCTCTACTTAGGCTGCATTCCGAATTAACGCTATAATCGATTTGAGCGTTCTTAAACCCGTACCGAATTGAATAATGACAACTTACGATGTCCCGTGAAACGTTATAGATGACGTCATGATATCCGCAATATTGCGCTCACACCGACCATGCCAAATTGATATCACCGTGAGCGCTGTCAAAAGTGACGGATAATTATTATGTTTTCGGCAAAAAGTCTAATAAGATTCATGGTTTTCTATTTGGCAAACATACTTTTTATGATTTTATGAGAGAAACATAATAAAAAACGCGAATATTCCTTTTTGCGACTCAAATTATAAAAGATATAAGGAGTCCTAGCGCATTGTTAATTCAGATTTTAATTAAATTCTCAAATTTTCTGTTTTTAATACTGTGAGCGCGATAACGGGCGTTCCGAATTGTTGACAGTTCTCAGCTGTCATTATTGTGATATAGGTGATATCTAACTCGGTACGCAAATTATTGCTGTGAGCACTGTGAGCGATACGGATTGTAGCCTTAGTTTGTGTCTGGAACCATAAACTAATATATAATACTGGTGGAGATCTGGAACGCGCCCGCCTCGTTCTTTGACAGGGGCTTTCCCGCGAAGCATAAACGCGTTTTTTCTTGCTGTGGGCGAGCGAAATTGTTTCATTTTCATTTATTCGTCAACTACCGAAGAACCGGGAAAGTTGTATTCGGTGAAATACTTCAATTTGTTTTAATAAAGGACAAACTAGTGCCGCCGCCGCGCCGCAGTGCTAGACTCCAAGCAAAGAGGTAAGTCTCCTATAAACAAATGTACTCTAAGGAGGAAGTTTTATCACATCCTTGTATGGAGGTAAGGTAAGTACCAGGGTTGGATTATGTACTATAATTATAGTATTTATACTATAATTTCGCCCTTTGTACTATATACTATCCACATCTAAGGATAGTACACTAAAATACTATAATTTAAAGTTTGCTCCCGAATGCTTATGGGGCGATTACATTGGCCAACCTGCAGGGGCCGATTTGCCATACATTGTTGGTTATCTGAGTACATTGTAATAAAATACTCAAGATAACCAGCAATGTATGTCAAATCGGACCCTGCAAGTTGGTCAGTGTAATCAGCCCTTTAGTTTTACGTTAAATGAATATTTCGACCGTGCGTGTATCCGACCGAATTCTGATCTTGCGATGTTTTCTGTGTTGATGGCCGGGGATTCCCCGATTATCCTCCGCAGTACACTTCTATCTTTCCACTTATCTCGTTCCTTCCATTCCATTCGAAATTCAATCAAAGTTTTTCTTCAATTCAATCGAAATTCAAAAAAAAATATTATCTTGTGACGCTATCAAAAGCGGTAGTAAAAGTGAGAATTGTACTGATTTTATTCCTACTGAGGATATGTTGATGAGATTAAATGCCAAAGATGAAGATATAACTAATAGTAATATTCAAGAACTGATAAACTTAGAAGAGGAGTAAATTTTGCCATAATTGGTGTTGATTTTAATGACTAATAAGTGAAATTAAAAATAATGAAAGTGTACTATAATTTTTTATAAATACTATCCTTTTAATTTTTTTGTGCTATCTTTTTCAACGTACCTAAATCCAACCCTGGTAAGTACCTACACACTTAAACATTACATTGTATGTAATCACGAGGTAATCACTCGCTAAGTTCTAATTATTATTTCATCACATACCTTTTTGCTGGGACCACCAAAATGATGTAGATAACTAAAGTTTGTATCGGCTAAAACAACAAAGAGCGCTCGTGCGAAAAAGTTATCGGTAGCTCGTCATTAAAACAATAAGGAAATGTAATATGACACCGGTAGTCTGTGATGACACCAACATAATCTAAACTATTGTAGGTAGGTATATAGTTCACTAGACACGGCGGCCCTAACGTCATAAATCTGTGGCGGCACTTTAAATATTTACTAGTTTAACGTAGGATTGTAGCCCCCAGGCCCCTGGGTATAGACACCTAGCCTGGTCCAAGAACTTTCTTCAACAAGTTCATTATCCTATAAAATAGTCTCATACCCGGTATATACTTACAATAAATTATAAACCTGCTCCTTAGGCTACTCTCTGACCCAATTATGAGTATGATGTGTTATCAATTCATCATCATCAGCCCATAATGTCCAACTGCTGAGCACAGTCCTCCTATTACAAATGAGGCTGAAAGGGATTGGGCAGATACTCCACACATTCTGATTGGTGGAGATAGGCTGGTGGTCAACCTACAAGACTAACTTAACAACAATCACAATTAAGGGATAGCCGGGATGGAGCTATGTTTTAATTTTCTAATCCCAGGGTACAACCAACTTTTAGGTATTTAATGATAAGAAGACTTCTTATTCTTTTAGGGGGAGACACTTTGTTCTTGTGTTGAATTTATAGTACCTACCTACTTGAACAATGTTACTACTCTCTTTTAGAACTAACACTACACTAACTCTTAGGTTTAGTTTTTGTATACCTTTAGTTCTTTTGAGTTGTCTCACTGACACTATTTATGTGTGATGGATTGCCTCAACCATCACATGATGATGAAGTGAGATTCTGTATACTTTAAAAAAATTAACAATTTCCAGTTTAAGGGCCCAACCAAAAACTTATTTTTTATGTCAACGGGATGACAAGCAGTAAGTGGTCACCTTCGCCTATGGACATTTGCAATACCAGGGGGATTGCCAATGTGTTGCCAACCTTGTAGGGCTCTTGTTATTGTACCTATAGAGTATCGATTGACTGATGATAATGAAGTTCACGAAATTGGTTGCTGAGGACCTACTGGTAGCTGTTGGAGAGCCAGTTTCTTTTCAACTATGTGCTACTTAATGCCATCACTAATTTGGCACATTATCACTTACCATGGCGATAGTAGATAGTAGTTAGCGAAATTATTGTTTAAAATTGATGCTTATTACTGTTATCTTGGTACTTCAAGTATTTTTTATATTTATCATATCTTTGAGTATTTGTCTATAATCTATAACAGTACTTCTTTATATAAGTATGAATGAATGAATGAATGAAATATTCTAATTCAAAATCATTTATTCAAATAGACCTTCGCAGGCACTTATGAAATGTCTGACTCTAATACCGGCTCGGAAGGTTGCATTTGCTGAGAAGAGCCGGCAATAAACTCAGCAATTACTCTTTTCAAAACAGGCTTAGATTCATTACATAATATTTACATTCTAATCGCACTGAAAACAATTGCGTGCCCCGGCGCGGCGGCAAAATTACAAAGTAGACTGAATAAATATTTAATAAGTAAATAAATAGCAAACTTAAGCAGACCTTGTATACACTATTCTTTATTGTATACACTAACATAGAATAAATGATAATAACAATACAAATTAAGGAAGTTAAACAATATAGGCGTATCATATCATCTGTGATACGAAGTACCTATCTAAGTGAATAAGAAATATAGTTACTAATCTATCTTAGATAGTTTATAATTGTTTGTCTTGACTGACTGATTCATCAATGCAGAATACAAACCGCTGGGGGTTACAACTTGAAATTTTGCATCCTTAATAATGTAGGCCGCTTATCCCGCCACGCCTGCCTTAATGATGTGATCCGTCGGGCCCTTGTCAGCGTAAACGTGCCAGCCGTTTTGGAACCTCCCGGCCTGGCTCGTGACGACGGCAAGAGACCCGATGGATTGACGCTCATTCCGTGGCAGATGGGACGGCCACTTATCTGGGACGCCACTTGTGTGGATACGCTGGCTCCGTCCCATTTAGCCTCAACGTCCTTGAGGGCGGGTGGGGCGGCAATAGCGGCAGAAGCCGCGAAGCGCCGCAAATATGCTGGCCTGTCAAATAGTCACATCTTTGCGGCCTTCGCGGTAGAAACTCTCGGGCCGTGGTGCTCGGATGCTCATAGGCTTTATAAAACTATAAAGAAAAAAATTGTTGACAATACGGCTGACCACAGGGCTGGCTACTTCCTCGGTCAACGGATAGGAATTGCTATCCAACGAGGAAATGTGGCCAGCCTTATGGGAACCTTTCCCAAAGGCCAAAGTGACCTTGGGGATTGTATATATTAGTTAAGTAGGTAAGTAAGTAGTTTTAAATCTATCTATTTTAATTTCTGACGTTTATAACGTTTTAATAAAAGTTACACTTTATGTCACTTGATTTAATGTAGGCATATATTAAATAATAAATAAATGAATATCCTGAGACATTCCTCCCACGGTTATCTGATCCCAAACTAAACAAAAGCTTGTACCAGTATTATTAGTTTTTATTAGGGACAGCAACAGCCTCAAACTAAATGAAGTAACATATTTGAACTTAAAGATGACTATCAACTACATGACACTCGTCAGAAGAAAGCAGCATACATGTAGGTAAATAACTGATATACCTACTACATACAGGTACTAATTTTTTTTGTTAGTATATACATACTTAGTATACATATTACACCCAACCAGAC
This sequence comes from Achlya flavicornis, assembly GCA_947623365.1. NCBI lineage: Eukaryota > Metazoa > Arthropoda > Insecta > Lepidoptera > Drepanidae > Achlya > Achlya flavicornis. The sequence goes on from OX392490.1 coordinate 8,154,691, forward strand.
TAGGGACATACAGACATGTTCATGCACACAAATGCATGTCCTGTGTGGATATCGAACCCACGACCTGCGGCGCGATAGGTGGCATTTTAACCAACTGGGCCAACTGGCCCGTCATTAAGAAGGGGTTTTGTTTATATGGAAAATCATTGGAAAATCTAATTCCTTATTTTTATAAACTTGAAACTTAGCACGATTACTTACATAAATAAATAATAAAGTTTCTCATTATTCGTTTTTAAAAACTACCCCTAAAAGGGGGTTAGTTTGTATGGAAGAAACGGGTTACGCGTGGTGCGATTAACTTGACAGACACGGCTCGGTAGTCAGAAAATAAAAAAACACGACTCGGTACAGGGATATGTGTGCTGCCCCTCTAGACAAGAAGATTATCGACAATCGTCATCGTTAGTAAACCTTTGTATGGGATTGACATAAGAGATTGTTAAAAATTACGTTATATTTCGATTTGAAATGTTAAACCCATACAAAGGTTGATCGTTTACTTACGATTAGTAAACGATCAACCTTTGTATGGAATTGACATAAGAGATTATTAAAAGTCACGTGATATTTCGATTTGAAATGTCAATCCCATACAAAGGTTGATCGTTTACTAACGATGACGATTGTCGATAACCATCTTGTCTAGGGGGGCTGGTACGCGAACTGCACGAGAACCCGCCCCACTCTGTAGCGCAGGTGGCGATCACCGTGGGGTTTTTAGCCGGTATAAGTCTGGCATAAACTGGCCGCTCCCCCCAGGGCGGTATGAGGATTTCCCCACGCTATCGCTAATAAAAAAGGGGAAATCCCGCGCTCGCCTACGTCTACGTAGCATCGTAATTAGGCTCTGTGCCACGAAAGGAGCCGCTCGGACGGGGTGCTGTATGTACTATTAAATATTCTGTGGTGCTGTATAGTTGCGCGATGATACCTATGTTCGAATACTTATTGTTTATTGTCTAACTCAAATAATTCTATACATTTGATTTGATTTTGATTTATTTGTTTCCAAATATATCTACCTACATTATATTTTTACCGTGTGATGTTTCCCGAAGGCTGTCAACACATGGATGTGTAGCAGACGTAACGTTGTCCACGTTGATAAAAACCTTGAAATTTACTCAATCCACAGTTCGAGATGGTGGTGGCGTCAAAATTCCACCGTGAGGCAATAATAACAGGATGCGTGGACAGCTTTTGCCTGGCGTGCGAGGAGTACCTGAAGTGCGAGCGAGACGTCACCACACACGTCACCAAGCCGGTGCACCGCAAGAACCTGCTAACTGTGCAGTACGTGGAAAAGTATTGCGATGATCACATCAGGAAGGTAAGTGAAAATGTATATAATTTCCTCTGACAGATTCAATTCACCCAGTTGTATGGTTTTTTTTTTACCGGGCCGGTTAGCATGGTTGGCACACACCTGTCATGCTACTGGTGGTTTTGATTCCCACCCAGCACAGACATTTGAGTGCTTGAACATAATCTGTTCTAAGTCTAGGTGTAATTATCTATAAAGTTAGTATCTGATGGTAAAAATCTCAATTAATATAATTTTTTAGGTCAAAAAGGGGTACTATTGCGAATTTTGCAATTTACTTCTGCCAACTGCTGCAAGAGTAAATTTGCATATCGGTGAGGCAACGCACAGAAATAATAGAGGAATGCAGCTTTTAGAAAGAGCTGGCAACGACGTAATAGCGTACAACAATATTTGTATAAAAGAACTCTCTTGGAATGGACTGATCGACAATACTTGCGTTATATGTAATACGGAGTTTGATAATGAAAGTATTCACAAAAATGAACGGGATCATCTGATGAATTTGGTCCAAAATAAAATTGAATTTGATTCAAAAAACAATATTTATAGAAAGGTATGTCACAATAAATAAATAAATATCCTGGGAAATTATTCACACACAATGTTAGTTGACGAAGATTTATTATTATTTGTATGTTGGTAAGTATTGTAATAAATGTCCTAATTTCAGACGGATGAAGCCTCGTTCCAATGTTTGACCTGTAATACAGTATTAGCCTTGGAGAATCTAATGTCGCATTTTGATGACGAGGTACATAAAAGTCTGTATATTAAATGTGTGTTAAAAACATCCATTCAACCTGAAGTTAAAGATGATGCAAATGACATAATAGCTGATAAAGAGAAGACAGATAAAGAACAGACAGTAAAAGAAAATACATTAAAACAAAAAAACGAAGAAGCAAAAAAGTCTAGTTCATTCCAAATCAAGAAACAAGATAAGACTCCGAAGGCGCAACCTCCCTTTGACCGTGATGCTCATTTGTGCAAAGCTTTGAATGCTCCAGATTTTATCGGTGACGATAGTCAAGGCATGAAATGGTGCATATTGTGCGAATGGACTATGGATCGCCATGCTGTACCGACTCACATAGTTAGCAAACATCATCAATCACTGATGAAAATGCATAAAGATCGTATGAAGAAGAAGGAAAAGTTTATTGAAGAAAAGATAAAACCTGTTGAGGACATTGTTGCTGACTCAGATTTAGCTGATAATGAAGTAGAAGATAATAAAACAAAAATACTCGAGTCCATCGGCAAATTTCAACAGAACCGCATTAAATTTGATCTGATAGCGGGAACAGCATTTTGTAATATGTGCTCTAAAAACATCAACTACAATTTTGATGATATAGAGAATCATATTGAAGAACATAAGAAGAAACCAGAAAAAAAAGAGTCTACCAAAAGTTTTCCATCCTTTGGTGTAGTTCCTAATGGGAATAAGACTCCATCGAAAACAAGTTTGTATTCCAGACCGGTGCAATTGAAAAAGAAGGATGACGAGGAGTCCTTAAGATCCAGATCAGTGTCGTCGTCCACATCTCGTGACGACGATGAAGATGTAGAAACATTCGCGCGACTAAACAACCTGACTATCGACAGAGCTAGAAACAGCGCTGTTTGCCGCGCGTGCGATACCAAAATACCAAATTCACTCAGGAATATGAAACAACATGTCGCCGGTAAAACGCATAAGACTAATATGACTAAAGTGGATATACCCAAAAAGCCAAGGAAGAGTACACTCATGAAAATGCCAATACAGGAATTTGTTAATACTATGACGACAGTAGAATTCGCGTTTGGGAAGGATGTCGTCATAAATGATAGCATTTGCCTGAGTTTAATGAGTTTTCTAGCATTTTCGAAAATTGGACTTAATAACAAAGTAGAGTGCTTACTGTGCGATATGAAAATAAATCCTATCGAAGGAGATGAACATATGAAAGGCTACAGACATACTCAAAAGTATGATGAGAGCCTTGTGGTGACCTCGTTGGATTCAGAATTTATAAGAGAGGTAAGATACAATCAATATATCTAACCTTTGTCCGCAACTCTCCAATTTACAAATATATTTATTTTGTACTAAAACAGTAATGAATTTTGTGAAAGACTGAAGTGGCTGTATGCCAAATTTTGCCGATTTCGCCGATTTACGTGATTTAAGGATCGTGATTTTACAGTAAAAATACTGTATTTGTATTTGCTTTGTTTAAACAAAGTTTATTAAGAAGAAAGTGTTTTGGTTACATAAAGTTTGTTAAACAAGGCAAATACAAATTCAAAAGCGAATACCAGCTATGTGTTTTCCTCTACCTCTCTCCCGTGTTCCGCGCGCTCTATCTGCGTTTTGTTCTGTAATCTGTGACAATAAAGTATTCTTTAATTCACAGATTAGACCTGATGTCTACCATTGCGGGTTCTGCAACATTGTAAAAGACTGGGATGGCCTTGAAGATCACCTGCAGACCACTGATCATCGCGAAAGTAAGACTTCGGCAGATTGGCGGTTACAACAACACCTCCCTCAGATTGCGCGTGATAGACAGATTAGATCATTTGCGTCTGCTATGAGACTAATGAACTTATTTTAAAAATAAACTATCGTGAACAAATATACTTTTTGATTAATCGGACAATGGACAATTTTTGATTAATGGCCCTGATTCTATTGTTTACAACTAAACTAATTTTAATCTCACTTTATCTCTTTCTAACAAAGAACATAAGACAAGGATGTAAGAAACATAGTCCTGTCAAATTAGTCCAATGCTTGTTTTCAATATAAATTTAGTCGCCATCTATCGCGGTTACGCCTAAATACACGCAAAATAAGACGGGAAAGATTAATTTGACAGCATTAAATATTTTCTATCCTTTTTCAATAATGTTCGTAAGAAAGAGATGAGATGTGACTAAAATTAGTTTAATAGTGCGATTTGCAACAGCACTGCACTGCACCATTATGTTTAATAAAAATAGCCTTTATTAGTAAGATAAAAAAGTAATAGTGATTTTGATTAAAATTTATGGTTATTGTCGCCAAATCTCGTATTCGTAATAGAAAAGGCTGATTGTATTTTTTTTAATTTCTTCCAAATTAAAAAACTTAAAAATAATATAGTTTTTAAATTAATTTGAGATTATATTCTTATTTTATAATTAGTATAATATTTTCTCCTGATATTTTAATTATCTTTTAATTTACCTATAATTACTCATTAACTATAAAAAACGAACTATGTAGTAGATAGTCTGTATGTAAGTGAAATTTGGGAAGGAATTGTTCAGTTTGATAGGGGAAGTATCTTGCGCGTTTATTCGGTTCTTCATTCCTCCTAAGTTTATAGCAGGGTTTCTGGAGAGTGAACTGTGTCACATAGAGATGGGTGACCAAACATACTACAAACCACAGACTACCCTACTAACTAAAGAATATTGCAGAGCAAAAGTGCATCAGGCGATCACATTTTTAAAAAGCTATTGGCCATGGGCCCATTCTGCTATTTCAATTGGTTTGGTAGTCTACTCATTATGACAAGTGTTTTAGTAAACTACCAAAACTGTAAAACGTTACAATTTTGACACCACTGAAAGTTCATTGGAACACCTAGAATCGGCCCTTTTGATTTTGCAAGAAAATGTTGAATAACGATGAAAAAATATTGCCATACTTAGTAATTTTGTCGACTTTTAGCCGACAATCGGAGAATTGGCTAAAAGATGTTAGTATGAATTGGAACTTAAGTATTTTATATGTATCATTCCATGTATACTTAAGTAGGTACTCTAAAATAAAGACTTCCACCTGTAAAACAAACGTTTTATTTTATAACTTCTCCCCCTAATTTTCGCCCAAGTCCGATTCAGTCCACTTCAGCCGTGATTATGTGATAGAGATAACAGAGACACATAAACGTTAGCTTATGTAGGTAATATTAGTAGTTTAAACTAGTCGAGCTTAATTATTTTGACGTCGCTCAAACAAATTCCGCGTTGTTTCACGAGTTATCAGTTCTTTCTTTTTCTCTTTTTAGTTTTTCTTTGTGTCGATGTAATTACAATATGGATTATGATACCGGTTCTTTGACAAAATTCCTTCGAAACGACCCGCCTTTAGACCACACGGGTTTGCGGTATAATCGACAGATGGCGCTACCAATCCGTCCAATAGCCTTTGATAACGTAACCTTCATTTCGCGCCTCATACAATCGCATCGAATATACTATTTTACAGGAAATTGTTTGCATCGTACACATTGTCATGTCGTTGTTCGCCGTGATTGCACGTTTTTAAATAATGCAGTAAATATTTCGCAAATTTACAAATTAACTGAAACCCAATAAACATCTCTAGTGACAATATACATATACACCTATCAGTGACATAAAAGTGCAAAAAAGGATTTTTTAAATAGGTGTGGGTTTTCCCGCCATTTTATTTAAAAAGTTGTGTGTGTTGTGATTTTTTTTTTTAAACTGCGTTCCAATTTAGTGCTAAGGTATGTATTTTTTTTTACAAATTATTAATATTCGAATAAGTAGGTATCTAGTATTCGAAATATGTAACTTATTTATGAATAAGTTTAATTTTTATGTACTTACTGGCAAAGGTTTTTTGAATCTTATTATAAACTAGCTGCCCGGCGCGACTTCGTTCGCGTGGTGCTACCCTACCCTGTGGTGCTACCCTACCCTATCTTACCCTACCCTGTGGAGCTACCCTACCCTGTGGTGCTACCCTACCCTATCCTACTGTACCCTGTTGTGCTACACTACCCTATCCTACCCTGCCCTGCCCTGCCCTGCCCTGCCCTGCCCTGCACTGCCCTGCCCTGCCCTGCCCTACCCTACCCTACCCTACCCTACCCTACCCTACCCTACCCTACCCTACCCTACCTACCCTACCCTACCCTGCCCTGCCCTGCCCTTCCCCCTTCCCACCTCCCTACCCAACCCTACCGTCAAGCCGTTTTTTACAAACACTGAGCCACACGCAAAGAGATTGACTCCCTGCCGTACGGCCCGTACTCGTGACGTGATTTTTCTGCTAATGCTTATATTTTTAAACTCGTGATATCTTTTGAATGGAATGTCCGAATTGAATAATTCAAAAAGTTATATAAAGGTTTTGAAGCAGTCTTGGATATGAAGTAATTTATTTTGATAAGGATTAATACCAAGATACAAATAGAGAGACATTTCTAGCGGCGGCATTTCAATTAAAATTTTAAAATAGAAAAACCCTTATTGTGGCATAACTATAATAGTTAGACATATGGTATCGCGACACTTTTTGTAAATAATAATGTGTTCTGCAAAGTCGTAGTACATTTTTTTATTCTATCATCAATAGTTTTCGCAGCGCACGCGATGTAATGAATATTTTAGGTAATTTTTTTACACCTTGGGTTACATTATTGGAGATTTAGTAAGGATCCCTAATTTTTTTGAAAATATAATATAGCCTATGTCACCCGGGGATAGTGTAGCTTCCCAACAGTGAAAGAATTTTTCAAATCGGTTCAGTACTTTCGGAGCCTATTCAATGCAAACAAACAAACAAACAAACAATCAAATCTTTCCTCTTTATAATATTAGTATAGACTAGAAAAGTAAATTACCCTTTAAAAGTAGGTACAGTTGAGGACATCAATATGTATACACTTAGTGAAATTCAACAACGATTTTCTCTTAAACTACTGATTGAAATCATGAGATACTATGCCGGCAGAATCTTTTAACATATACTATTATGATTTGTGTAATATTTCAACATTTGTATGTTCGCCTACATTTGGACACTCACACTACTTAGTCAATAAAAAAATATGGAGAAGCATAAATTGCCAGAGAATAGCTTTTCGTATTTTCTCCAAAGGGAAAATACTCATAAATGTTTTGCTATGTAAAATTAAGTTTAAATAAATCTGATGAACATATACCTATTTCTAACGCGTAAATAGATTTTTAATAAGTTAGAAATAAAGAAAAAAACATTTATTATACACACAACATTACAGAATTATATATTACCTAGCACAGACTACCTTACCTAGGTACATATTACGTTACAAAATAAACAAATTAAAAAATAATAACAATACACACAATCAGTAAGTATTGTGTGATGTTGAAAAAGGATTATGATGTTAGTAACATAGAAATAAATATACCTAGAAAGAACGTCGCCATACTACACGAATATACAAAACAGGCCAACTTGTATAGGCTGCTGCGCGTAACAGCTACGTTTTACGCTCCCTCTGCGTCATTCTGCTTGCCATAATGACGTTCATAATGATAGTAGTTTTAAAAATATTCCAATTAAAATCGGGAGAAATTTAAATATTGATAATTATTTTGCATTTTTATTTATTTTTATTTGATTTAGCCCCTAACTGTTAGAGCCTATTTTTATCGACGCGTGCACAGCTGCGACACTCTATCTGGATGTATCCTTAATCAAAGGTTAGTAATATAGACCTGAGAGGTTTTTGGTGTTTTATCAATAACCCTGTATAACGTAGACAGACATACAAAACTGAAAACGTTTTTCAAAACTGATCCTATAAGGGGTCTAAATAAGGTAAAGCAAGTTATAAAACATTGACTGAAAAATATAATCATTGTACCCACATTGTACCTATCTTGAATCAATTTAAACGCAAAAGGATATAATGATTGATTAGAAGTAAATAGGAGATTGCCTTCGGCAAGGTAAGCCAGTCTAAGTAACTCGTTTGTAATAGCAATCGCCTTCGTTACAATCTAGGTACCCAATAATACAAGAGAGGGGATAGTGTAGCTTTCTTTAGTGAAAGATTTTTTCTAATCCGACTGGTATTTCAGACATTTACAAACAAACAATCAAATAAAACTTATTATTATTAGCTTTATTATAAATTAGTAATTAAAGATGTGAATGTTTGATGTGTGACTCAATTACGCATAAACGGCTGAAGGGATTTGGATGTAATTTTGCACACAGATAGAATATATTCTGGATAGGATACTGTTTATCTCGGTAGAATAATTGATTCTTTGGGTGCACGGGTGAAACCGCAGGCGGAATCTAGATAGATAGATAACTCTATTGTACAAAAAATATTTAACAAAGTATAAAAATATAAGCTTAAAATTAAAAATTACTGTTAATTATTAATTAATCTATAGAAAAAATACTAAAGTATTCCTTAAAGAATTAAAAAAGAGGAAGTTAGTCTACCCGAGGGATTATGCGAATGGGTGGCCAGCTTTCTATCCAGCAGATGCATAAGAGCCGCGAATGACTCGTGTCTGAAATCGAGAGTACCCACAAGTGCCTCCGATTGAGATCTACCTACTAACCCTAGTCCCATTTCAATCCTACTAAGACACAGGCCTGCGTGTCCACCTCTAAGAAAACCTCATTTACTGTGGCTCAACAATTCAAGAAACTCAGCAAGGAGATATTCCTCCTTTTACACATTTTGTCTCTCGTATATCTGACTAACAATTCTGCATAGGAAACATGAGTTGGTGAATATACCTATACATACAGTATTTTTAACTCAATTATTTCCTTATAACATACTAGCTGCCCGTCGCGACTTCGTTCGCGTTCGCGTGGTGCTGCCCGTAATTATATTTTTAAACTCGTGATATCTTTCGAATGGAATAATTCAAAATTTTGTATAACGGTATTGAAGCAGTCTATTTGATTATGCTGTTTATTAACAGCATTATTAGCATTATTATAAGCAGTCTTGAATATGAAGTAATTTATTTTGATAAGGATTAATAACAAGATACAAATAAAGAGCATTTTCTAGCGGCGGCATTTCATTTTTCAAATCGGTTCAGTACTTTCGGAGCCTATTCAATGCAAACAAACAAACAATCAAATCTTTCCTCTTTATAATATTAGTATAGATAATAGCTTGTTTATGCCAATTCTAGACGTAAAAGTTACCAATACCTACTACCTAGTATAAAGTATTAACCGGTTTTCAGCTGTTCAATCCAGTACCAATTGGTCGTCATTTGTCAATTGCAGGCAGAAATAGAGATCTAAGTAGTTAAAAATTTAGGTATAGGTACCTTGTTTATGAGAAACAAACAAACGTTCCTTTGTATTGTTTTTGTGTATTTAAATATAACACTAGGACGTCTAGGACACCACAATAATGATTGATGTAAAATCGTTTATTTTATATTTAACTTTGAAGGGTCAGAAATTCTTGAATTATGGTACGGTGGACCGCTAACCCTTTGGGCTAGAGTTGAGCCAAAGCAGCTAATTACTATCGTTGGGCTATAATTGGTAGCTATGGTCTACCGGCTAGACACAAACGTCCAAAGTAGAGCAAACTATAGCTAACAAGATTCAGTCCTCAGCAGACCAACGGATTTTCTTGGTTTGACGAAAGGAAAAGTGATATAGTGATAATTTTCTTCCAATATACCATGCGTTTCGGTTATAAAAAGTGTTCTTATCTTCATGGTCTGCTCAGTTTCAACGTCATCAAAATCGATTCAGTAGATAGTTGCCCTGAAAACGTAAATAACACACATACAGACCATTCTCTAAAATTAAGCACTGTAACATGGTTAAAAAATTGTTAGACCTATAATATCAATAATATCTAAGTATAATATCCTTCTGTATATCAATGATATGCTGTCTATTGACGGCATTCATTGCTATGCGGACGACAGTACAGGGGACGCTCATTATACGGGGCCGTGCAAATATCCCTCGTTCCGAGGTGGAGGAAAGCCGCGAACGGCTGGTGTCTGAAATCGGGAGTAGGTACACTAACTAGTGTCTCCGATTGGGGTCGACTAAGCTTAGTCCATTTCAACCCCACCAAGGCTCAAGCCTGCGCGTTCACCGCTAAGAAAACTCCATGGTCTGTGGCTCCAGGCGATGTGCCGTCAGAATTGTTGACGATCTCGAGCTCACAAGCGGTTTAGAGCACCTCAGTCTGAGGAGAGACTTTGCCTTGGAATTGTTCGACTTGATGCCCACGGCTACCTTCTACCATCGCAACTCTCGCCATCGACGGGGAGTCCATCCTCACACATTGAAACCAGATTTGTTTCGAACTGTACGGGCTAAAAGGAGTTTTCTTCCGCTGACGCTCGGACTGTGGAATGAGCTCCCCGCCGTGGTTTTCCCAATGGAGTACAACATGGGGTTCTTAAAAAAGGGTGTGTAGAGATTTCTTCAGGGTCGGCAACGCGCGAGTGATACCCCTGGTGTTGCAAGCGTCCATAGGCTACGGTAACTGCTTACCATCAGGCGGGCCGTATGCTTGTTTGACAACTTAGTGGTATAAAAAAAAATATGTATGAAAAGAGAAACTTATCTATTGGTGTGGTCAAAGTTGGAACTAAAGCCTGTGCTAAAGCTCTCATTTCAAATATGGCATACATTGGATGTAATAATGTCGATTTTAGCGCCCCCTCATCTGGCAAGGTGATGGGACTTGCGTGTGTACATACGTAGTGTTGGCGATCGCAATAAATATCCGACGCATTTCCAATATAAGCTGACCTCTCACTGTACGTAAATCCTATACAATGCACGATCAGCTTATACTGGAAATGTATAGCTTGATGTGTAGCCACTATGTACGTACACTATTTTGCAAGCTTCATGACCGTACTGTGACCATACTCTACATGGATTGATTTAGAATGACTTCCGCAAATTGATGTATTGCATCCATTAGTGCTGCAATTGTTACTATTAATACTTAGTTTGTTATTGTCCATATTATCGTAGTTTTTGCAGTTACACTTAAGTACTAGCTTACCTTCACGATTTCACCATGGTAAGTACCTAATGATGTATGGCCGCAGACGAAGCCTAGAACTGACAGTTTTTCAAATTAAGGGTAGCTGGTCAAGACTTAAAATCAGGTAGGTGGGTCCCACCGTTCCGATATTAGTTTTTAGGGTTCCGTAGCCAAATGACAAAAAACGGAACCCTTATAGATTCGTCATGTCTGTCTGTCTGTCTGTCCGTCCGTATGTAACAGCCACTTATTTCCGAAACTATAAGAACTATAAAGTTGAAAATTGGTAAGTAGATGTATTCTGTGAACCGCATTAAGATTTCCACACAAAAATAGAAAAAAAACAAAAAATTTTGGGATTCCCCATACTTAGAACTGAATCTCATATTTTTTTTTTAAATTAAATAAGTGTGTGGTGTCTATGGATAGGTCTTCAAAAATCATATTGAGGTTTCTAATATAATTTTTTTCGAAACTGAATAGTTTGCGCGAGAGACACTTCCAAAGTGGTAAAATGTGTGTCCCCCCCCCCCCTGTAACTTCTAAAATAAGAGAATGATAAATCTATAAAAAGTATATGATTACGATGCAAACTTCCACCGAAAATTGGTTTGAACGAGATCTAGTAAGTAGTTTTTTTTTTAATACGTCATAAATTGAAATTCATATCAAATACTCAGGTCTATACTACCATTCACATATATACCTACAGGTTTGTACGGAACCCTCGGTGCGCGAGTCTGACTCGCACTTGGCCGGTTTTTTATATACGACATTGCAACACATGAGGCATCGCTCACGCGTTACCGACCCTTCCCCCCTCCCCAATGAGCTCTGGCGACCTTACTCACGCGCTGGAAGGAACACAACATAAAGTTATTTGGCTGCGGTATTCTGTAAGGTGCTTCGAGCTGCTCTTTGAGCGAATAAACGCTATTCTCTATCTATCTCAATGAATTTTGATTTAATCTAAGTATCAGAGTAATTGTCTCTGAATCTTAGATTAAACCAAACACAAATAAATTAAATAATTAAACAATGAGCCAGTTGACGCAGTTGGTTAAGAGTCTGGTAAAGATTCCACCCATTGCGCCGCAGGTCGTGGGTTCGATTTCCGCACAGGACATGCATTTGTGTGCATGAACATGTCTGTATGTCCTGAGTCTGGGTGTAATTATGTATATTAAGTATGTATTTACAAACAAAAAAGTAATAGGTATATGTATTATATCAGTTATCTGGTTTCCATAGTACAAGCTCTGCTTAGTTTGGGATCAGATGACCGTGTGTGAGGAATGTCGCAGGATTTATTATTATTATTATTAATGGCAGACTCGGAGCTGTGGAAAATGAAATAAGCTTAACGCTCGATTTAATTAAGTAAGTCGGGATCTTTACATTTTTTCAGGTGCTCTTAAGAGTGTCTAAGGACTGCTTCATTATCTTTAAAATCCATGTTTTTACATTAAGCCTCTACAGTATCTATGATGCTAATATTATGAAGAGGTTGCATGTAGCAGGCTATCTCTGGAATTACTAATCCGATTCTGATAAATCTTTAACTAATTAGGAAGCTACGAGTACATTGTCCCAGAGTGCTATGTAATACTGCTGTGGCTATAGGCTACTTTTTATCCCGGGAACGCGGGTGAAACCGCGGGGACAGCTAGTGTGGCATAAAGCAATTAGTAGCGTATCTAACACCTTACCAAAGACCTTACTTTTCCTCATGGCTACCGTCCTTCGTTGGTGTTTCCGTATCGGTCCCAAGTTCCAACCAATCTGTAATTCCTAATGCCTAGTTGTGTGAGTTGACGATCTCGACGAGGCCATGTGTGTGAGAAACGTGACGGTTTGACCTCTCTCTCTACCATTAAAGGTTTCATAGACATGCAACCTTTGCACTGTGCTATGTAACTTACTTGATACTCATGTGATCTCACTAAGGATTTATAAAAGGGAACTAATTTTTTGAGCTGTTATTTAAATATTCGAGATGTTATTATGATCAGTTGAAAAACATATTGAGCAGTTATTTAATTTAATGGCGGTTGATTAATTATTGCGAAAGTAAAACATGGACAGTAATAAAAAATCAATTAGTCGGTTATTTTATCATACAATGTCAATTCTAAAAATAATTGAGCAGTCCAATAACTGAATGAGCGGTAAAAATGATGGAATGAGCGGCTCGATAAATAGTTCGGCAGATCATAGCGAGCGGTGACACCCGAACTCAAATTCATTGAAAAGAGAGGTAAATGTTCGTTAGTTGGGCGGAGCTTATTAGCGCGGGTGGCGGAAGCGACAATCACGTAATCGTTTAAATTACGAATAAAAGTTCCTATTATTATTATACAATTTGTTTTACTTAATTCCTTCAGTCAAAGCAAAAGTAATTTAATTTTTCATTACTATTTAAGTACTGTTTTTAGGGTTCCGTATGAAAAAGGTAAAAAGGAAGCCTTATGGTGTGACTTCGTCCGTCTGTCCGTCCGTCCGTCACACCGCTATATCTCGACAACTATTTTACCACCTCATTGTTTATAGAATTGCTTAGAATGAGATTTCTTACCGACAAATTTCGATTTATTACTGCTCACACGTAACCGCTCGTTCAATAATTTTTACCGCCCATTTAATTATTTCCTGCTCAATTATATATTCACTGATCCATTTCATTATTTTTTATTACTCATTTTTGTTTACTTTACTGCTTAGTTTTAACTGCTGAACTAGTTATTAAACGTGCCATTTATAATTTTTAACGTACCAAAACCGCTATTTACAACTGCCTCTTTAAATCAGTGCCTTTATAAAATCATTGAATTACCTATATTCTGCAAATATCTTGCTCCGAGAAAGATATCGAAAAGAATCGAAACATGATTAGGACTAGTTAAAACTGCTATTACATGAGATGGTTTAAGCCAAGTCTAGAAAAACCCAGGTTTTAAATATATCAGTCTCATTCTAACGTCATATAACAAAAAGAGCAGGGACTATAAGACAAAGGTTCATGCAGTTTTGAAATGTCACGTGATGGTCACCGTCGTCTACAGGCAGACATAGAAAGATATGGCAGGGGGTTAACAATGTTTCTGACTTTTACAATGTCTAGATTTGGTCTAGATAAACTGGCTCTCATGGGGAAAGCGTCGGATAAACTGAAGGAGTGTGGCAAGGCGAGTAATACAGACATTACCCTATCTGTAATGGCGTAGCCAGTACTAGGCGGGCCCTGTACAAAAATTTTAGTCATCTTCAATGCGAACATCATCAAAACTCTGGCGGCAAGTAGTTGTAGGAAAACGCGAAGAGGTGGGTCCTGCATACTAATACATAATAGTCACAAATTCAGAGAACTTTGCGAAGTAAAAAAATATAGCAGTATAAATAACATAGAATGTTCCGCTGTAGAACTATTTGAGCATAATGTTATAGTGGTTTGTATTTATAGAGCACCTAAAAAGCAAAACGAGGCAAAAGAAATATTTTATGATTGTCTTAAAAAAATATTTAACTTAACATGCTTAAAACGAAAAAAAGTAATTGTATGTGGAGATTTTAATATTGACATTTTGGAAAATAATAAAACCACTGAGACTTTTAAAAACATAATTAAAAACTACAATCTAAAGATATCGCTTCACGAAGTAACTAGACCGTCCAGTGGCACTTGTCTTGATAATTTCATTCACAATGTTCGTGGTTCTGCCTGTGAATTATTCGAATTAGTTCTATCTGATCACTTGGCACAATATTTTCAATGCCCCGTAAAAGAGTTTTACCCGATTAAATATTGGTTCTCATTCCGGCGAGACTATAGTAGAGAGAACATGGCAAAATTTAGGGAAAACTTAAATATGTTGAGTTTTAGTGAGATATTTGAGTGCGACTGCCCTAATGAAGCTTTTAATCACTTCCATGATACATTCAAATTATTGTATGATCTTTGCTTTCCCTTAGTAAAACGTAAACACACAGTACATAATAAACCAACTTGGATATCTAAAGGGATAAGAACATGTACTAAAAAGAAGAGAATGATGTTATGGAAGTATAGAAATAAACCAAGTACAGAGAATAAAATAGCATTTAAAAACTATTCTAAGCGATTAAAAAGTATTATTAAATTAACTCAGAAATCGAGAAATAATTATGCAATTAAAACAGCTGCCAATAAGTCGAAAGCTACTTGGAATATTATAACCAGAAATATTGTTACAAAACCTCCCAGCATTGACATAAAACAAATAAAGCATAAAAATCAAATATTAACAGATCCAAATGATATTGTTCAAGCATTTAACGACTTTTATATAAATCTAGATATACCTAGTAAAATGAGTAAGAAATATGTCAGGTCCGGCATTGTGAATAAATCGAACTCTATGTTTATGGCTCCTTCCACATCGAATGATATCTTCAATATCATCATGTCTTTGAGAAATACTCCAAGTACGGGATATGATGAGATAACCACGAAGATAATACAAGACGTGGCTCCTATTATATCTCCGGTTTTGAGTTATGTTATTAATTTATGTATTGATTGTGGTATATTTCCCGACAAGTTAAAATTAACTATTGTTAAACCGATACACAAAAAACAAGACAGAGAGATTATGAGTAATTATAGACCAGTTGCACTAGTACCCGTATTTTCGAAAATATTTGAGAAATATATTCACGCTAGTCTCTATTCGTATATGGAAAAATATAATATCCTGATTGAGGAGCAGCTTGGTTTTCGTAAAAACAAATCAACTAACATTGCTATTTACAATTTTTTAAAAATGGTTATGTCGGGCTGTGAAAGTAAATTGCCAGTGTTTGCTATGTATATGGACCTTACTAAAGCGTTCGACTATGTAGATCATGACATTCTGCTCAATAAACTTGAGACATATGGGGTAAGAGGAAATGTTCGGAATCTAATAAAATCTTACCTTAGTGATCGATATCAGCAAACACAAATAATACAAGTTTGTACGGATACAAAAACTGAAATAAAATATACGTCTAATGCGAGTCTTGTTAAATTTGGAGTACCGCAAGGAAGTGTTCTAGGACCATTGTTATTTATAACTTATATTAATGATCTACCCCAAGCTATAGATCACCCAATGGTTTTATTTGCTGACGATAGCACAGCTATTTTTATTGGGGATAAATATAATACTCCAGAGAAGGACATTAATTTTGCTTTAAATAAAATAGTTAAATGGTTATCATGCAATAATTTATTAATAAATTTTGGTAAAACTAATATAATGACATTTAATAAGTATATACAATTGACATCGAAAATTAGCTATATGAATAATGATATTGCCGACATTCCTGTTGCAAAATTTTTGGGTTTATATGTTGATTCTGAACTAAAGTGGATCAAACATGCTGAATCAGTATGCTCTAAGCTTAGCAGCTACTCATACGCCTTGTACATGCTGTCCAAAGTTGTTAGTCAATCAGCAGTGCTCACGTCATATCATGCGTACGTTACGTCTACTTTACGCTACGGCATTATTTTTTGGGGAAACTGCTCGGATAGGGAAACTATTTTTAGAGCTCAAAAGAAATGTCTGCGATCTGTGTGCCATTTGAAATCGACGGATTCCTGTAAACCATATTTTCTCAAACATAAAATATTGTCATTCCCGTGTTTGTACATTTATGAAGTCGCTTTATTCGTAAGAAATAATCTACATATGTTTAAGTTTTATACAAGTGAGCGAAATAAATACAAAATTTGTATGCCGAGTCATAGAACCGCACTATTCCGTAAAAGTGTATTTGGAATGGCACCGACAATTTACAACCATTTGCCAAAATCGATACTGGAATCGGAGAACGTCGTTACATTTAAAAGGAAATTGTATGATTTTTTGACATCGAAGAGTTATTATGCTGTTAATGAATATCTTGCTGAATAATTATGTAATAGTCAATTCAATATTTAATTTAATAACATAGTTGATATTTAAAATTAGATTTGTTTTCTTTTTTACATTGTTTAATATTTTTGATTCCTTTGACATTACAATAAAATTAATATGATTTAGTGTTTAGTGTGTATTTTGTATGATTATGATATAAAATTTTATAAATGTGTAATTAAATTGTTTAATGTTATTAATAATCTTAGTAAAATAGCTACTACTATTGCATGTTCGATGTGGACGAAGCTGTTGAGACTCATGAAATGTATTTTTTTTTTAACAACATTATTCTGTACAGTTTATGCAATAAATTATTTCTGATTCTGATTCTGAAAAAAGGACAGTCATCTTTAACTAAACCAATCCTTCTAACCACAGCCTTTGCAATCTACCAAATATTGTGTTTGCTATCCAGCCACTGTGTTGGATGGAGCTGATGTGATGAAGAACTGAGACAGATCCATTTTTGTCAGGGCCAGCATTTGCCATGGATAAGATTCCAGAATGTTTTAATTCAGATGATATTTCACCATCAAATTGTGGTCCATAAATGGATTGGCCTCCTTACCCTGTTCCTGTTGGACCATACTTTGTATAATGAAGTCTCTTATTATTCCGTGGACCTTGGTGTTGGTGTAATAACCTCTTCTTACCAACTCCATGAAGTAAATGTTGTAGGAGATTGTTTCCAATACATTTCTACAATCAACGTCCCCATTGTTCCACCTGACAGCGGCGAAACCAATTGGAGGGTACCTATTTAGTAATTTTTGCTTACACACGTTTGGGCCCCTTTAGCCCGGAGGCCCCGTATCATACAGCGGTATCTATACTACCCTACGCCCCTGTCTTTATTTATTTATTATAGCACACAACACAGAATACAATCAATTTATGGCATAAGTAGAGGTACTTATTGAACTGAAATGTATCCCAATACATATATGCCTAAATGCATCTACAAAACACGCAAGTGATGTTCGCTAGAAGGTAGGTAATATAATGTCATCTGCCACTGTGCAAGATTATTTGTCTTCAACATTTTCACAGAGCGTTATGTTTACGTAGTATCTGTTTAGTAATCTGTGGTTATGTGATCAAAATGTTTATTTTAGTTTTGTTTCTTATTATCATATTGGCAATGATCAGTCCCTATTGATCCTCCTCTCTTAGGCGTATTAGGTACTTACCTATCCTCATTTATTTGAAGAAACCAACATTGCGTCCTTGACTTTCTCTTTGGGCAATAAATTTTAAATAATTTGCGTTTTATTCGCCATTTGTCTAATCGAATTAAAGCAATCCTAATGAATCTTATAATCTTCACTGAACGAGTCCATTTCTTAATTAGATTCTTAATAAGTAAGTCACGTAGGCACACGTATCGTTTTAATAGAATCAATCAAATAACGATTAGTCAACAATAATTGTAACAATTTAGGTCCTACATAACCTATGTTATTATAACTAATTGATGCTGACCTTTAAATAATAGTAATTGGAGTTTTGAATGTTGGTTAATTTAGGTTAAATAAATAGCCTAAAGACTTCGGGTTAGGGCGGACTGTTTCACTAAGTTAGGGGTACCTACAAAAAAATGCCTTATTCAATTAAAATTTAACAGGTAGGTATAATAAAGTGAATGGATATACCTACGGGAAGAGGAAGACCTAAATATAGGTGTATGGATTTTGTGAAAGATGGTAAGAAAGGAGTGAATGCTGATATGACGGATAGAAGACAGGAATGGAAGAAGCAAATTTAACTATTGAATTATCTAACTACAACTACCAGTCAAACGTAAATTAATAATTATAAGAATTAGGTGCCTTCTAAAATCACAAAAACTTACCATTTTTAACGCCCTTATCAGACGTCCAGCGAACAAATTTGACGCCTATAAAACAAAAAACCGGCCAAGTGCGAGTCAGACTCGCGCACCGAGGGTTCCGTACAAACCTGTAGGTATATAAGTAAATGGTAGTATAGACCTTTATTTGATATTAATTTCAATTTATGACCTATTAAAAAAAAACTACTTACTAGATCTCGTTCAAACCAATTTTCAGTGGAAGTTTGCACCGTAATGTACATCATATATTTTTTATAGATTTATCATTCTCTTATTTTAGAAGTTACAGGGGGGGGGACACACATTTTACCACTTTGGAAGTGTCTCTCGCGCAAACTATTCAGTTTAGAAAAAAATGATATTAGAAACCTCAATATCATTTTTGAAGACCTATCCATAGACACCCCACACTTATGGGTTTGATGAAAAAAAAAATTTGAGTTTCAGTTCTAAGTATGGGGAACCCCCAAAATTTATTGTTTTTTTTCTATTTTTGTGTAAAAATCTTAATGCGGTTCACAGAATACATCTACTTACCAAGTTTCAACATTATAGTTCTTATAGTTTCGGAAATAAATGGCTGTGACATACACGGACAGACAGACAGACAGACATGACGAATCTATAAGGGTTCCGTTTTTTGCCATTTGCTACGGAACCCCAAAGCCCTCCTTAATATGATTCTTGTTTTTTTTTATCGATCCAGTTTTGGAGGAGAAAACCGGGGATTACGAAATAGCGATTTCGTCTAATTTAGATTGTCTCTATCGCTATCGTGCGGGATAGCTCGGGCACAGCGCGACAGCAATAAATAGTAGTTAAAAACCTATTTTTCAAATTTCTTGCAGCCATCCTTACCTCTTAACCACAGACTTAACTCTGACAAGGTTGACAACCTGGTAACCTTGCGTGCGTATCAACCAAAGACTACAGTAATATACCTACTTGTATCAACTAAGGGTATCAACATAGGTATCAAGTTATCAAGTAAAATCAAATCAAATCAAAATTCATTTATTCAAATTTGGCCCTTATAGGGCACTTGTGAAAGTTAACAAATGACTCTACAGAAGAACTAACACTAAAAGAAGTAAGCTAACATTTGTTTGTTTATAACTATTTGTATTAGGTAGCAAGCAACTAACTGTCCTCCGCGGTATCACCACAGTATCGCAAAACTGTGGTATCGCCCACTTGGGATTAAAAAGTAGCCTACTTAGGTACTTGGTAGGTCAATGTTGGTAGGTACCTAGTCTATGCCGACTTATCATTGTTTTATTTAGGTACATTAAGGCCTAAAATTTCACACAACACTTCATTCATAATAAGTTGTGATTTTATATTTCAATCGTATTAGAGAAATAGAAATATAGGTAATGATGTAACTTATCACGGTTTTATTACTGACTGCGTTTAATACCGTACCAAAATTAATTTAATAAAATAAAATTATTTGAAACTGAAATATTTTTGTGAGGAACTCAAAATATTGATTACCACTGCGGAACAAAAAGTTTTGTAATCGACGATTAAATTCTTCATGACATGACAGTCTGACAAAGTGGTTGGCCGCGTGACAGTCAATCGTGTGAACTCGCGTCTATGTTCATAGCAGTTCAATATGAGAGCGATGGCCGCGCCCATTCGCGTGGCGTCACGTTGCCTCACTGACGCGTCATACAGCGTTAGTGACACAAAAATAATTTTGTTCCACCATGAGAGACGATTACAGTTTCAACTTTAAGTTCATCGATTTAGTGAAGCAAAAGCCATGTTTGTATGACAGCACTAGATCGGATTACAAAAGCAATAATAGGCATAACCAGGATGCAGCTTGGATTGATATTGCAAAGGAGGTTGACGAGTCAGGTATGTAATATTTATTTATGTTACTTATATCTTTAAATTATGTTGCTGTTTTAACATAATTATGTAGGTAATTTAAGCTTCGTTCAAACTGAGGCGAATCCCGCGCGCGATGCGGGACGCGATTCGCTCGCGCCGATTGTGTCATGTAACGAGTATGAACCTGTTCAAATTGACGCGACTAGTCGCACGCGCTGCAGCGAAATATATGCGGGATCTGCGCGGGATTTGTTGTTATTCGAAATGCCGCTGAACCTTGAACTATTTTTACAAAAAGACCTCACTTTACGACCTCAGCCATGAAGAGTATAAAAATAATTGGTATCAAAGAGTTAAATTCTCCAAAATCTGTGCGTTGAGTACTTAGCTCATGAATCCATATTCTTCTTTTCTTCCTCACAACTTGAGTTCCTTCTTCAGATAATGCCAATAACAATAAAACCTCAGCTTCGATATCAAAGGACATGTTTCTCAATAGGGAAACCAAAAATAATAACGCGCGGGATTCGCCTCAGTTTGGGAGGCTAAGCGAGCGAACGAATCGCGCAGTTTCGCGTCCCGCATCGCGCGCGGGATTCGCCTCAGTTTGAACGAAGCTTTACCTTTCCATTAAGATTTCTGTTTCTACCTAACAATTTCGATTGTGAATTTTGTTTGTTTGGTCAAATTAGTTCCACGAGTATTCAGCTAGAGGCGCTGTTCTATCTATACAATAAGCGTCAGCTGTGCTCGTATCGAGTGTACCTACAGCGTTGTTTTGAATGCTTATGTGTGGGAACTTTTGTTGCACGTTGCCGTCGCCCTTTGTCAGTTGGAAATTGTATAACTTTTATACAAGTTCCAACAAAAATATATGTACTTATGTGTGGCTATTTTGTCGGTTTGCATCGTTTGCTAACGCCTGCTTACACAGATTTTGACGAAAATTGGTAGACGGGTAACTTGGACGGAGACGATGGAGATTAGGGCTGCCACCTTTTATAAAAACCAGATTTTGATTTTTAGAAATATTGTATTTTTTTAATGAAATTAAATAAAAAGGCGCGTGCTCAGCAGTGGGACATTATGGGCTGATGATGAATTATTTATTTATTAAAGTATTGGTGGTGTATTTTTTACATTTAAATAATTAATTTAGTTTGACTTGGACCAGCTTGATACTTAAAACTATATTTTCATTCTGGAGGGATTGTTTTAGCATATATTCTTGATCGGACTTTTTCAAAAACTTCAAAAATTCATCCGGCCAATGATATCCGGAGATATCGATGTTAAACCCGTAGCCCGGATATGCATGTAGACTTCAGGTAAAACCCGGAGAGGTGGCAGCCCTAATGGAGATACATAGGGGCAGCTAGTAAATAGAAAAATGCGTAGGCCTCGTTTGACCACAATCTCACCAACGTAAGTGAATGTAGTGAAAGGGAACTGGCTCTCAAGTGCAGCTGCCGGCGATAGATTTTTAACATCAAGGTGGAACTTGGAAGCCATCCTCAGGTGGGTCCCATAATGAACCACCGTGCTATGGTTTCGTCGCGATTGATGAACAAAAGCACAAAATAATCTTTTAGAGATGAAAGTGCAACTCCAGTTTTTTTGCATGCCTGGCTCTGGTATGTGGTAGGGTTTCCGGAACCGGTCTCTTTTTTGAGAACCGGGAATTTCGGGATTTAGGTTTAAAGGAACCGGGATTTCCCGGTTCTTTCGGTATTTTCGGTTCTTGGTAGTTTTTGTTATATAAAGCAGTGATACGCCTCAAAAGTATACCACAATTAAATATTCAAGTAATTTTGAAGTAATTAAAAAAAGCTTAAGAATAAAATTTTAAGTAATTAAAAAAAACTTAAGAATAAAACAGAATTTAATCACTCAAGTCTTCTCATAGTAATTTTTCTTCTATTTTCTATTGTCATAACTAAGTAAGACAAGACTTTGGAAAATCTAATTTATTCTTTTTGATTCTTATATGTAGATCTTATACGTAGTTGATGGTAGTAAAAAAAAAATGAATGTAATGGTGACTTATGAATTATGATCCTTCATCCCCTAGATGGGGCAGTCTTGAGCATCGAGCTTGATCTCACTCCAAGACTTCCCGATTTTCTTCGCTTCGCCAAGCACAGTGTTTGTGGGAGTGGGTTTGTTTGGGACGGCCACGCTTTCGTTTCCCCTGGGGATTCTAGTCCATTGCCTGCTTGGGTATATGTCGGGATCCCGTCGGAGAGTGTGGCCAATCCCGTTCCATTTGCGACGCATGATCTGTTGGTCAATCGGGGTTTCGTGGCAGCGTGCTCGGAGATCTATGTTCGTGATTATCTCAGGCCAGAATTTGGCGAAGGCATCGGTTGACAAAAACCTGGAGCTGGTGCGAGATGGCCTTGGTTACGTTCCGCATTTCGCATCTGTACAGACTTCACGTTGGACCCAGATATCTGGAGCTTAACTCTTCGGGTCAGCTTCAGAGACTGACATACGGGGCACAGCTGCGCGAAAGTTGCTTGGGCCTTGGCAATCCGAGAAGAGATGTCACCTTCAGTTCCTCCTGATTCTGACACGACACTACCAAGGTAAGTGAATTTGTGGACGCGTTCCACTACCTATGTGCCTATCAGCAATGGTGCAAAATTCTTCAATCCAGATCGCATCTTGGGTCTTCCGGATGTTGATTTTCAGTCCTGTTTGCTGCCTCATGGCTCAGATCGTCGAGCTTAGCTTGCATATCGGCACATTGTATGACTCAACAGGCATATGTCGTCGGCGTTGTCTAAATCCTCCCAGACGTTGGAGATTACCCACTCTATCCCGCGGTGCCCGTTGTCATACACGCGAAGCATAATCCCATCCAAAGCGATCAAAAAGAGGAGGGGTGATATGAGGCAGTCTCGCACACTAGGAATGCATGCACGGATGCACGGCTATATCCTTAGAAATGACGCCATCATGTGTAACTTTACAAGAATAGTTCTTGTTAAGTAAGTAGTAAGCTAGACCATAAGCTAATTCAACGTATCAAAAGTTTTTTCGAAGTCGACAAAAGTATGGTATAACTATCTCTGCCATTCTGATACTTGTTCCAGTATGATACGAAGAGTGTTGATTTGGTCGGTATACGAGAGGTTCGAGCAGAAGCCTGCCTGCTCATTGCGCAGAAGAGGTTTTACGGCATTCGATCTAGCCAAGATA
Source organism: Achlya flavicornis (assembly GCA_947623365.1). Taxonomy (NCBI): domain Eukaryota; kingdom Metazoa; phylum Arthropoda; class Insecta; order Lepidoptera; family Drepanidae; genus Achlya; species Achlya flavicornis. The sequence continues at coordinate 8,178,661 of OX392490.1, forward strand.
ATCTTGCAGAAGACTTTAGAAATAATCGAAAGCAAAGTGATGCCTCTCGAGTTACTGCAGTAATAACTGCAGTGACAGTTATCAGGAGCTCTTTAATCCAGACTCCTGGTAGCTCTTGAGCCTTTCAGACCGTTACAATCAAAGGCGTCAGGGTCTCTACAATGGATGGTAGGTCAGCTTTATGCATTTCTGCGGATATTAGATCGAATCCCGGTGCCTTTCTGAGAAAATCGGAAAATCGAAATTATTCTTTTTGATCGTGTCGCAGACGCGTATGTACCTACTACTTTCCATCCTAGCAACTAGCAACTGCGAGCGAATGTAGATTATATAGCGAGCGCATCATTCAGTCGCACGTTATTTCTTTTAGCGCTGAATTATTTATATTAGTTTTGAACTTTTGAACAGTAGAAGTAAGTAGTAGTGTGAATTGCGTAAATACCGAAAAAAATAAAATTCCCGAAAATACCGAAAGAACCGGTAATCAAATTTGATTTCCCGGTTCCATTTTACTGACAAAAGAACCGGGAATTCCCGGTACTTTCGAGACCGGTATTTCCCGGTTCTGAACCCTAGTATGTGGCTACCATTGCATTTGGAAATTAGTAATGACAAAAGGATTAATGGTGTTGCTGATCCATACAATGCCTAGAAGTTAGCCTAGATAGTATATTTTGATTGCCCATATTGTCTTATATGCAACACGGTCGCAAATAGTTTGAAACGTGTTTCAAACTAGTCACTGATTAAATAAATGTTTTACTCATGATCCAAGAAAATCAACATGTTTTACTGTTTTGGTGTGTCGTTGTAAACTTGTAATACTACAACGACACATTTAGAATCAAAAATAATACTATTTTTGATTCGAAATAAAGCATAAGATACGTCAATTAATATCTTAAAATCTTTTCAGTTCCCGATTGTAAAGAGAAATGGAAGAACTTAAGAGCTTGTTACACAAGACACTTGAAAAATATGAACCGAGCTACTCCAACCGGGAAACACTCGAAACCATATTATTTAGCGGAGAAACTTAATTTTTTATATAATTTTACTAAATCGAAAAGTCTGAAGGATGATAACAGAACCGAAGAATCTAAAACTGACCCGGAGCAGGTTTCAGAAAGTCCAGATAAAAATGACGACGAATCTAACGAAAGTAGTGATCGTGAAACACCTGTCTCCTTTCAAAAAGTCCTCAAGAAATCTAGAATAGAATCTCGAAGCGAATTGAAAACACCTACAAAGGCTGTTTTGCGGCCTATGCTAGAAACTACTAACCAAGAAAAAAACCCTGAAATCTTAGGTAACATGTGTCCGGACTTAGCGTTCCTTTACAGTTTATTACCGGATTTAAAAGAAATGAATGGGGCACAGAAGAGAAAATTTAAAATGGGCATTTTAAGTTTGACTCATGATATATTTCAGGAAAACGATAATACCACTGGCGGCTTTATGGAGGACGTTCCAGAACCCTCGGCCCCTCCTAGACACAAAAATATAAGAACTTATTAAGAATATAATTCATTGTATGAAAAAAAGTGTATCTGTCAAACTGTTGATAATTCGAACCAATTTGATCTTTGATTCAAAACAAAAAAAAGAGTTTACATTTTTTTTTTATCTTCGTAGAACAAAATAGATAGATATTTCAGTGATTCGCTACCATAGTAGTTCATTTAGCATATTGTGGAATTGCTACTTTTTGTTTAAGATTAACTATTTTTGAACATTTCACAAAATAGTAAGATTTACGGTTTTTAGAGAAACCGTGAGAAATGTTCAAATATGGCTCATATCATACAAAAAACATTAATAACACAATATGCCAAATGAACTTGAACTGTCGCTAATCACTGAAACATCTATCCATATTGATCTACGAATGTAAAAAAAAGAAAAACTCGAAAAAAAACAAATTTCCTGCCTCGGAAGTACCTAACTGATGTTTACCCTTAAGTTCACGATTTGACAGGTATTTTGAGCAAAGAGATATCTTAAGAAAACTCCTCATTTTATTTCACCTTTTACCTACATCCTAATGTAGATTAGCCGATACTTGAAAAAGAGAAGAAAACTTTATAATCACCTTATCTTTATTTATCACATCCTATCCTATCAATATTAAATGCCCAAATGTAAATAAAATAAGTACAATTTAATCTCAATAATTGAATTGGTGCCGAATTGTCCATTCAATATAGATAGGTACGAATAAGTCTACAAGGTTTACATTACACATTTAACAATCGATATAGGTATTTATTCCATTGCCCTTCTAAGCTAGATCTGTATCAAATAAAAGTAAAACTTAAAGCATGAGCAATAAAGGCTTTATTCGTTATATAAAAATCGGAGTTTGCTTAGTAGAGTCAGTAAACTTGACCCAATCAACTGGCCTGGCAATGCCAAGGCTGTAAGGGCGGTAAATTAATGTAATCGACAGTTAAATTTAAAATGTAATTTTATCGATCTATTTACGAAGTGGACAGATTAATTTAGTGGAATTTAATCATCTACCTATTATATGAAATATGTTTACCTAAATAAAAAATAATTTGTTTTGGTTAAATAGTAAAAAGGGCCTGGGTTAATTTCGCTATTAAATATCTGAAAAAACTGTGGGATTATCCCACAGTTTTTACTCGTGAATTGGCGAAATGAGTGGCGCGCTCTGCGAAAAGCCTATGTCCAGCAGTGGCTGATAAAGGCTGATGATGATGGTGAAAAGGGTGCTAGACAGTTTTACCAGCTAGGTTGATATTTTTTTTTATTAAATTCACGATTTAAAACTATATTTTATGCCGCTTTTCCCTGTTTATGTAGTGTAATTTTAATATTTGTTGACGTCACTCAAATTATGTGTAATAAGTAAGTAATTTATAATATATTTATTACTAATTGGTGGTAAAAGTTCCCTATGACGAGTTTAATTTCTGATGTAAGTAATTTTGCAACTTGTGAAGTTGCGAGTCCTCAAAAGTTGGTTTCTTTATTTTACTTAACACCAAACAATTAATTTAATTAATTACATAATTAATTTGGATAACAACAAAGACCGCCCATTGCAAACGCGTCGTGGTCTTTCTTTATTGCCATTTGCCATAAAGCGTTGTGGTTGACACGACACTAATATTTCACTATGTGGTCAAATCTGTCTCCCATAACATGAATATTGCGATGTAGATATTTTACAGTGACCATAACGCGTTGTGAGCTGTTTTTCCCTGTATGAGCATGTTCGTTCTTTGAGCCTAACCGTTAGTACTATAATCTATTCTGTGGCCTAACCACAGACAAGAATAACATACTGGGTGTAACGGAAAGGTTATACCCATTATAGTAATCCACTATTTTGGTACTAGGCGCACAGATCGCGGAAGAGAGCATGGGATGCAAAATGATAATGACCCAATCTACTAGAAAACCCTAGTTCCAAGTGTCACAGAGTAGGTTGAATTCTTAGTTGGATTTTACTCTTACGTGTTACTAGGAATGTCTCTCGTCAGTTAGGTAAAAGTATCCAACACTTTAGTTTGTTTACACCCTGTGCCTTTACACACATGATAACGGTAGTGATAATATTTAATGGGAGCCTTATTTTATCGGTTTGGGATCATAAAATTCGAGGAAAAGTGACGCGGTGCGGATAGAAATTTGAAAGATTATAATAAAACATCTTTACTCTTATACTTACCATCTCCATTATAAAGTTCTGTTTGACGTTTAAGAATGCCAAAGAAAAATATACGTTTTTACTTTACAATAAGGTTTATTTGTTAAAACAATAGTTCATAAAAATGTTTGATGATAAAAATTAACTTCATTATATAGGAAAAAGGTTGGTGTTTCTTTGACATTCTTAACGTAACGTAACCGAAAATTTTATGATTGACAAGTTGTAAGTGTATAAAAAATACTAGTAAATAAAATTGACGTTATTCCACACAGATTACAGAATAACTAATTAATCTGTGTTATTCCAGTAAAAAAAAAAAAAAAAAAAGGAAACATTAATATAAATAAATTATTTATTTATTAAAGACTATATTAAAAAGTTTTGTGCCCTTTATTCCTTCGTATTCGCATCTCATGCAAACTTCACAAATGCCTTGTCAGCAACGCATACGTCGATAGCCTCAATGAAATCAACTGTCTCTTGATGGCATGTCTCGGCGGTGTAAGGCTTCTCTTCGATCCTTTTCTGACACTTCCTCAATTCCATGAAGTACTTCCTCACTGTACAGTCCCCTGGAATGAAACGTGCTATTTTTTATTATAAAGAACGAATTAAGTTAGTATGACGAAACTAATCGAGTCAATAATAAGTAGGTAGAATATTGTAATATAGTAATTATATTTTGACTAGACATTTTTATTTAATTGGGCATAATCGGGTATAACGTAGGTACATCTAAGCATAATTTACATTCCTTCCTACATACATATAACCCGGCCGTATATTGAACTGGAAAACCAAATTGTAGCAATCTCCTTTAAATAAAATGCTCCTTATATTTTTGTGTTACAAAAGATTTTTTATTTCTTTATTAGGTAGCTTTGTTTCAGGGATTAAATAAAATGTATTCAATGTCTTAAAATGGTACATACGCGACATGCACACTCCACGCTCCTTAGTTAATTGATCAGTTGAGTTCTGAAATGTGACAAAAATTAATAAAACCTTTAAGTAATTGGTTCCGATATGTAGCGGTTTCAAATCGGTTGGAATCGGTTTCGATTAAACAAGTTCAATTGCCTTGTGGTACTTATTCGTGGTACAATATGTAATATAATACTGTATAACGAACTAAAAAAGTTGATTAGACTAATTCTTATTTCATCGTTTTTTTGCGGTCTCTTTTTTTTTTTTTTTTGGGTACAGCTATTATTATAATGCGAAAGCAATTCTGCCTGATTGTTACCAGGAACCGAACGCGATGAAATTTTGCACGTAGATAGCTTATGATATCGAGAAGGACATAGGCTAGTTTTTATCACGGAAACGTAGGTGGAAACGCGGGAGACAGCTAGTTTCTAATATTTACACCTACTTCTTTGATTTATGTTTAATGAATCCGGTTTCCAAATCATTCAAAAAATATAATATGACCTCACCATGCTTATTTCCAAAGACTTTTTTCGTTTGACGTCAATAGGAATATGACTCGAGCAAGTTATTTATTATAACAAAAAAAAAATAACTATAACGAGGTAGTTTCTGAACACGTGAGTTTTTAGTTTAGGGTTCCATACGGTACGCAAAGGGCACAATTGGGGCCCTTCTATTCAAAGTCATATATATTATGAATGGACTTGATTTCCATGTGATGTCATTGCCTAAACATAAAAAAATATTAGGTAGAGTAGGTACTAACATATTTTATTGTTAGATATCTAGAGCCGCAGTTTAACTGCCCCCTTATGGGCTTTGTGAAGGCTATCCGTCGTAAAAATATCTTGTGTTTGACTATAATGTCACCCTGGTAAGTTTGAAATGCTGGGGCCAAACACGGGTTTGGTGGAGCTAAAGGTGTTGAGAAAAGCCTAGAAGGAAACTACTCTCAAGTGCCGCAGCCGGAGCAGACCAGTAGGTAACAAGTCTCGTGGTGACAAATCAACGTGAAGGTGGTAGCCAGCCAAGCTACCGTGCTATGGTTTCCTCGCGATGTTTTGCCTACTTTTCAAACAACTCATCCATAACTGGGGGTAATTTAGCTACATACGAAACATGATCAATTCTTCTGGGTTGTCATTTGACTTTTTGCTTAGGTCGGACATCGCCAGTAAAAATTATTGGTCGTTTGGATAGTAATGCAGTCATTATAGCGATCTTGTCCAACCGGGCAGCCTTTGCCAGGAGGTTGAAAATAGTGAATAGGCTATGTACCACAAATTATCACAATGGCATAGGACTAGAAAGTACGAAAGTGTAAGTTGTTTTCTATCATCAGAAAGAAAATGGACGGGGTAAAGTCGTAGAATAAAAACTAGTGTTATTATTAAACTAAATACAATGACAGATCGCGTGGTAAATGTTTTATTGATTACTCGTTGATTACTCGTCATGTCAACCTGTCAGCCTGGCGTGTGTATTGTCTTGCTTGGCTTGACCCATGATTAAAGACTTACATTGACTACCTACTTAGTACAATACGAACCCACGATACGAACAGTTCATCTGAAGGTAAGTTTACTGATGACCGGTTTCAATAATTTACGCACCGTTATTAAAATTAAGACTCTTATGTCTTAACCACGGAAAAGAGATTTATATTTCTTTTCTCTGTGGTCTTAACTAATAATGAAGCAAAGACTTCAAAGCTTCGCATAGTAGACCCTTTAAAATTAGCTTACGAAATGATCTATATGCCCAGTTTGGCAATAAAAAAACCTACCATTGGTAAGCAAAACGAATCGTTTTTAGGGTTCCGTAGCCAAATGGCAAAAAACGGAACCCTTATAGATTCGTCATGTCTGTCTGTCTGTCTGTCTGTCCGTCCGTATGTCACAGCCATTTATTTCCGAAACTATAAGAACTATAATGTTGAAACTTGGTAAGTAGATGTATTTTGTTAACCGCATTAAGATTTTCACACAAAAATAGAAAAAAAACAATAAATTTTGGGGGTTCCCCATACTTAGAACTGAAACTCAAAAATTTTTTTTTCATCAACCCCATAAGTGTGGGGTCTCTATGGATAGGTCTTTAAAAATGATATTGAGGTTTCTAATATCATTTTTTTCTAAACTGAATAGTTTGCGCGAGAGACACTTCCAAAGTGGTAAAATGTGTGTCCCCCCCCCCTGTAACTTCTAAAATAAGAGAATGATAAATCTATAAAAAATATATGATGTACATTACGGTGCAAACTTCCACCGAAAATTGGTTTGAACGAGATCTAGTAAGTAGTTTTTTTTTAATACGTCATAAATAGAAATTAATATCAAATACTCAGGTCTATACTACCATTTACTTATATACCTACAGGTTTGTACGGAACCCTCGGTGCGTGAGTCTGACTCGCACTTGGCCGGTTTTGATTGTTCAAACAGGGCATAATACACCGTGATAATACATATGTTCATGTTCGTCGGATAAAAGTTTTATTACTTAAAAATGGCAAATAAGCAATAATTTTTTAATTGAATTGAAATACAAAAAAATATTTTATTATCAATTCGAAAATATTTGTGTTTGAATTTTGGAAATCCTTATTGACTGTATGGGCATTAGTTACAAGTTAGAAACCCTAAAGCCGTCACTATCTAATAGGCCTTCCCGCTTTGACAGCACATATACCACAGAGAAAAGAAATATAAATTGTATTATTGTGTATTCTCTTTTCCGTGACATATACACATGTGCCAAAAAAAGACAAAGATAGCACAAGAAGAGCCTCTAGTAAAACTTGTGAGTACTATGGCGTTTATTCACACGTATCGCAACCACACCACAGCGTCGCGACAAAATGTGGTCATGCTGTGGTTACGTGTGAATAAAATTGCTGCGGCTTTTTGCGGTTGCGTTGTGGTAGGTGGTAGCTACTCATATCGCTAGTTCACGGTGTCGTTGGTTACGTTGTGGTTAGTGTGATCACACACGCGGTCAATAGTGACGGCAAAATGTGGTCCCGTTGAATTCAAAATATTTAGTTTAATAAAATTTAGCGCCCGCCCACGTGGTGTGGTTGTGATGTGGTTGCGATTGTAGTGTAGTTGTGGTACGTGTGAATAGAGGCTTTTGTATAGTTTCAGTAGGTTGGTACAACTAGGAACTTACGAACGGCTTCATTCGAAAACTGTATCAAAATCTCGTTTCCAAGGTCAGAATACAGGCAGATCTCGGCTATTGCGTCGTGTTTTGAGCAGGTTTACTACAAAATACCGGTAGATACCTACCACACAAGGTTTCTAAGAGCAAAAACAATTGAAACGTAGAAAACTCCGAGCTTTATGCAACACATAATAGTATTTGTAAATCACGACTGTCTGTTTGAAATAGCTAGGGCTGACACAACACGGATATGGCAATAAAAAAACCGGATTTCATGTAAAAAAAAGAGTACACCATCGGATTCTTCAAAAAGGGTATGGATTGATTTTAGTACCTAGTGGGCAGCGCGCGAGCGATACCTCTGGTTTTCAAGCGTTCATATGCTACGGTGCCCGCTTACCATCAGGCGGGCCGCTAACTACCATAGTACTATATAAAAATTTGGCAACCCTACCAGACCGAGAATAAATACCTAAGATAACTAGAGTAAAAAAATATTTACTTTGTAAATCATGCTAATAATACTTAGCAAATACTGTATGTATTTATTAATGTAGGGTGCAGCAACTCTATCTACCTATCCACACTAAAATAAAAAAAGCTGAACAGTTTTTTGTGTGATTGTTTTTTAGGGTTCCGTCCGTAACCAAACGGTGCCAACGGGACCCTATTACTAAGCCTCCGCTGTTCGTCCGTCCGGACGTACGCGTCCGTCCGGCTATCTGTCAGTGGGCTGTATCTCATCTCATGAACCGTAATAGTTAAGACAGTAGTGTATTTCTGTTGGCGTTATAACAAAAAATAATAAAATTTAAAATTTAAGGTAGGTAAGTACCCATACAACAAACGTCTATACGGAATCCTTCGTGTGTGAGACGTAAGTCCAACTGACACATGGCCGGTTTTTTTTTGTTTGTTTAAACATGCTAATATCTGGAACTATCATTCGGATTAAAAACAAAAAACACTAATTGGAAGCTACAGTATCCCTGAGAGCTAAAGGCTACTTTTTATCCCGGGAACGCGAATGAAACCGCGGGGAATAGCTATTGTTTTATAAAGTTAAAAATAATTCAATGAGAAGGAGAATCATTGTCAGTCTTTTGGTGGCATTGATAATTGAGTACCTAAGTAAGTACTTAAGTAGATCTTAGTTATTAAAATTAAATGTATCTCGCCATAATACTAGTTTGCGCCAGGTTTACCTGCGATGGCTGCGATCACGATTGGTTGTGCCGTTGAGGCGTCAAGGGTTAAAATATAGATAGATAACACTTATTTGTTACACCACATATGATTTACAATATACAAAAACAAAAAAATTGGTAACGAAAGTGTTACAATGGGCGGCCTTATCACTAAAAGTGATCTCTACCAGGCAACAAACAAATAAACTCATTTTCGCATTTATCAGATTTGTATGATAAATAAATATTACCTAGCTATGTGCCCCAAGGTCGGTAGTAGAAAATTCTAAATCTATGGGCTCCCCTGTGCCCCAGGAAAGGCCCTTTCGAGCGTATTGCCTATTCCTAGTTTAAAAACTGAGTAGGGGAGAGGGGGGCAGTTTAGAACAGAGGCAGTTTTGAATTATTGGATTTATGAACGCAATTTTTATTTTTCCAAAACTCTAAAACCTTTTTAATATTGGTAACATCGAACTACACATCTGTCAGTTTCCAACTAACGTCAATGTCAGTGTCAATTCGAAAAAAAATTGCCGGCTGCTTATTACAGACGAAAATAAACATATATTTTATTACTTGTAAGCGAATTACACACAAAGTAAATATTATTTTCGATTTGTGATTATTTTATAATGTTACATATATTATTGCCAAAGTTTTAACAAATATAAGTTCATTGAACACAAGTTAGTTTTTCTTTTAGTCATGCATATTTCTGAAGGTTGGTATTGGGGCAGATTTTAACAAAATCACTGGGGCACTTTTGAATAAAATTTTCAAAAGTGCCCCATGCTATGCTAATAGATGATATATTTATTTTTTAGTTTAAAGTTAAATATGTATAAATAAATTAAACTTGTTTTTTTTACAATTAATTAAAATTATTGAATAAATAAATTATTCAATAAATTTTTTTACACTCATAATGGTAAGAAATAAAAAAAAGAGCTGTATCGTGTGTTGTCAACGATGGCATGAAGCTGAGGACCGCTGCTAAATTATATAACATAAAACCAACCACTTTATTCTATAGAGTTAAGAATTATAAGGAGAATATTACTCCAAAAAATAAAAACTTTAGTAGCAAACACACTGTGCATCAAGTTTTCACCAACGATGAGGAATGTATGCTGGAAAACTATTTTTTGAAAAGGTCAAAAATGAATTATGGTCTGACATATATACAAGGTCGAGAATTGGCATATGTATATGCAGAAGCTTTAGACAAGTGTCCTGAAAAATGGATTAATAACAAGATTGCGGGTATTGAATGGATGAAAAACTTTATGAAAAGGCATCCAGTATTATCATTGCAAAAACCGAAAAGTACCAGCCTTTCACAACATATTTTTATATTTAATTTATTCTGGCCATTAATTAAGGCTGTTTAGATTGTTTATTTTATATTTGATATCTTCAAAGTGCCATCCTAAGACTATTTTAAATGTGATATTTATAAAGGCCCATTACTTTATAAATATCGTATCTTATCGTTTTGCAATATTTAATTTGATCTCAGTTATAATAATTAGTTTGTAACCCTTGTTCAAGACTGCCCCAGACTGTTTATAGTTTTATACAGTTTATCTAATTAAAAGTTTATGTAAGAAATAAATGACAGTGTACAATGATAATATAAGATGCTAATAACATAAATATAGTGTTAATTTTATTCTAGGTTACATGGTTTTTATTTTATTCTGCATTTTCAAAACTGCCCCTAGGGCTTTCAAATGTGCCCCGCGGATGGGGCAAATTTGAAAAAAAAAAGGTTTTTTAAAAACTGGAATTGTGTTACTTTCATAAGTCTAAATAAATAAATATCATTTTTATTATGTAGTATAAGCCCCATATTTATTTTTTATATATAATAAATCTTGATAAATAACACCATATGAGTAATATATTACCTTACTCAAAAAGTGTTCAAATGTGCCCCCCTCTCCCCTAGGTATTTTGTAATTTATCGGAATGAAAAGAGATCAAATTGTTGGACCGGTCAATAATAATAACAAGAACAATTTTCCCCACAGAAATATTCTTGAAGACCAAGAGCCATGGTGATATGACGTCATGGCGACCACCACAATGGTAGTATCACCGCTGGCCATCCAACCATCACCTAAAAATAAGAGGCGACTCTTCGCTGAGGCCAGACAAAACAGCCTTCAGAAACTCAGCGTTATTTTCGATCACGGAAATAAAAACGGTAAATATTTAAAAGTAGGTAGGTATAGTTAAATAAACCATTTTCACTTACTATATCAAACAAATCGTACATTTCTTTACTCATTTTGTATTATTTTAACTGCCTAGTTTCTTCTAAAATATTATCGAAATGTCAACGAGCTACAACAATCAAAACATTTTTTTTTTGAATTATGAACCAAACTCCCGGATGTACAACTAATACTATTTAATCAACAGGGTTATAGATTTTATTTAAGAAGTTGCAAATGGAATATTTCTTATCCCCAATATTGAAACAAATAAAAATATATTTATATTTCTTCTACAAAAATATCATATTTTTAAAAGGTTGATACATGGTTGATAATAATTAGTTTCTGGTCGGTAAAACAGAAACATGTTTCAGTATCCTGCTATAAGATGGCGCTAAATTCCGGCTAATGAAATGCGCGCTTTTGTGCGACTGTTGAACTGTTTTTTCATCGAATGTCAACTTTGACATTTATATGTCGTGTGTAGCCAGTAGATGAAGATTTTATACTATACTGGTAGGATAGGTTAAAAAAAACTGTCATAGACGGCATAATAGAAAATGATGGTAACATTTATAAGATCTTAACATTTTTTATTTTAAGTTTGTTGGGCCGAATGGCGTAATGGTAAGATATGTTGTCTACCAAACCCCAGGCAGTGGGTTTGATATGTGGTGTGGTAAAGAAAACAAGGATTTGATGTTTGTTACCCAGTTGCCCAATACGAAACGTATAGCTTAATGGTTCTGCTCTTTTATCTTATTATAATAAAAATAAATCTCCTTTCAATTAATGAATCTTATCATAGGAAAACTTTTCACCCCTTATTACAAAAGATGATTCAGTCACTTTTTAGCGTAATTATAACAAAAACATACAAGGCTATTTTAAAATCTGTGTTTGCTTTAAACCATGTTTTTTATTAAGGGGGTATGTGTTTTTATTATATTCATTAATATTAAAATGCTTTTCTATATGAATAACCCTTTGAGTATTTAGAATAACCTTATGTTCATCTGAAATTAAATCTTATTTCTTGTTAAACATAAAATAGCATGTACATTAACAAGTAACAATAGTACATTTTATGAGGTTTCATTTAAGTCATACCAGCCTGTGTGACAAGTATTTAATTTTAGTCAAATGTAAAATAAAATACTCATTATACAAAATATAGAAATGGGTTCAGTTATGACAACGAACAAATGTTGTTTCATTTTATAGATTAGTTAAAGTTCAAAAGTCATTTCATGGAAACAGTGTACCTACGTTTTTATAATAAAATACCACTTTCGGTAACCAAGTTGACTGATTTTAAATATTTCAAAAATAGATTACCGAAGTATGTCTGAACATCTCAAATTGAAAACTTTCGCGTACATTGTATCGGATTTTAGAGCCTGGCCTCCCTTGCAAAAATCCTAGATACGCCAGTGCCGTTTTCCAGTTGAAGGTTGGCTTCCAACTGGTGGTAGCTTCAGTGGCTTTGACCTTCATAAGTGCCCTACTGGAGTCTACATTGAATAAATGGCTTTAAATTTGTTCCATTTTCCTTTTACAGGTATGATAAATCGGTATTTTTAATCACTTGAATAGCAGTTCTTGTTTTTTTTTCCTAAGTTATAGAAACACGAGTTCAATCTACGAGTTTTTAAGTTTTTAGAGCTGCGGAAATTGAGACTTGAGACCAACTTCATCGTCACTTCTGATGATCAATTGCTGCATTAAAAATAGTTACATAATTCGTTACTTTTAATTTAAAACTTTTAGTAAGTAACGAAACTAATTGGATTAGTATCTTCGCGAGACATTATTAGTTTTAATTGCCGTTAACCCTTGACTTGAGGTTAAAAAATAACAATTGATTTCTATGGTTTTCTTCGCCCGCGCGGGTTATCAAACAGTCAAAGGATTATCACGTACAAAGTACTTTTTATATGGTAGTATTTGTTCGCCTTAGTGAGGCAACACTATACTCTGCAGTAATTATTTGTATGTATTTCTGAGCGCCATTGCTATTTACCGATGTAATGTTGAAATGATTCTAATCCGTTTTCATCGGCATATCTGAGTGATGTTTTAGCAAAACATTTAAGTGATTGTGTACTAAAACTATCGAACTTCTTAAAGTTTTTGTGCTGGGCTTTGTCATGGCCGGTAAGTGGTGACTTTTTGCGCCCGCTAGTCAAGGGCGAAATCGGATTTGGGAATCGCAATAAGTCGAAGATGTTTTATCGTTCGAACTCCGACGGTAAATGCAATGTTATTGTCATTAGTTTGGTTTTTAGTGATTAGTGTTTACATACTACGGAGATAGCTTGATGTATCCTATGTTTGGTTATTACAACTTACGCCGATAGTTTTAACCTTTTGCTCTTTGATTTTGTTGATGCGCTAGTTGTAGTCAAGGGAAGGTTCTCGCAACGGTCTTTACGAGGTGTTACGTCGCGTAAATATGATACATTCCATGTAAAATAATGTAAATGCGGGTGATTACAATTCTGTTTTCATGAACAGATGACTTGGTAAATGTTGTAAGCTCTCGTCAATTTGACGATGAATCTAGCATATTACCAATGATTACCACCTATAAGAGCATAAAACACCGTAATCTGAGCGAAAAAGTGCACAAACAAGAGTTTGTAGACAGAAAATACGTTATTCAAATGAGATTGAAAGTAGGTAAGTCAGGTAAGATGTTTTTTTGCACCCGCCGCTCGTGTGTCGTAAATTATGGTAGCGTATATTATCAAGAAATTTACGCATATTATTGAGTTTAGTAGTTAGTAGAATACATTCAAATATTAGTTCTTTCTCTTAGGTTATAGCAAAATCATGTTAGTGTAAAAATCAAACAGTGGAATTTTATGTGACACATATCTTTGACTATTAAACTAACGCTAGGTCATTCTAATAAACTTTTATACTATACCTATTAGATTAACTGTATGTAGGAACATAATAAACAGTATTTTGATAGACCTAAAGGTGAATTATTACCTAAATAGATGACAATTTGATGGAGTAACTCATGAAAACTTATGGCATTGAAATGTTACTTTTGTTTTCTGTAGATGGTTAAATTTGTTTTAAATTTTTACATGAGCAATAGAACTGACAGGTAACTATATCTTGTCAGCTAGTTTACCCATAATCACCCTGTTTCAACTTTTTGAGTGATATCTTGCACCAATTTCATTTCAATAGACCCACTTTTTAGGTTATTTTCACTTATTAAAACCCATCTTGTCTGCAGTTCAGTGACCTTGTTTTTATTTTACTATTTAAATCTCAAGCATGGTGGACCTATTGATCTTTGGATTTGTCTCTGCCCTGAATAGCAGAATAACCAAAAAAAAGGGTAGGGTAGGGATAGGAACACATTAATGAAGTCTCGCCGGGCAGCTAGTACTGTATTATTTCTAAGTTATATATTTTGGCAATACACTTTAACTAGCCAGCAGTTGGCGTGGTTGGTCAGACTCATATTTATCACTCATAATTTTGTGTGCACAAGTTCTATGACAAGAATGTCCCAGGATATTTATAAGTATATTTACAGTTTGTAACTATCTAAAAAACCAAACAAAGTTAAGACTGATAAGTACAGTGATAACCTAGACATTGTCCCATCATAATTTACATAAGAATACTGTGGTATGGCTGAAATTATTATATTGGAAGCACTTACAATGATAATATGTCTCACGACTCATGTAGGTTTATTTTCTTGTTATAAGAAGATTGTAGTAATAATTTGAATTTGCCTGTGGCTCTGCCCATGTGTAAGAGTTGTTTGTTATTTATATGTTACACAAAATAGTATTTGGCTCCCTTTGAGTTACAATGCAATGAGTCTTGGTATAAATCCTTTACAAGAACTCTTTCTTACTTCTTCCTTCAATAGTGCCCAACTGGGGCCTCAAATACTCAATTGAATAAATTGTTTTAACTTTCTTGCAATTCTATTTTTCTATTCTTTCTATTATAAATTCTATTTATTTAGAGTGATCTTAAAGTATATCTAATAAATATATTTTCCTGCCATGGTTTACCCCTTTTTCCAGAAAAAACTATAATAAAAGCAATAAAAAACAATTATGTTTTAAATAAAAATAAAAATTACATCTTAAAAATATTCATACATAAAAAAATCCTCAAAGATACATAAAGGTCGATTAGGGATAGGTAAGAAAAATACATAAAAAAAAAAACACAGTGTTGTTATTGTAATCATCTTCCTAACCTAGATTTTCACAAACTAAACTATCATGACTGTTTTCACATTTAGGTTTGATTAATTCTAATCAGTCTTAAAAAGTAACATACCTGTCATGTCTGTTTTAAACGAGGTCATAGACTTGCTTAGCATACCTTAGATGTAGCACAAACTATGATAAACTTGGTATCAAGCCAAATTAGTCTATGACAGAGATAACATTATGTTTTTCCTTATGACTTACCTGGAAATGTGTACTACATTCCAATCTATAGGATGGAATTATTTATTTATTTAAAATAATACTTTGCCAATAAAAAAAAGTAAATACCATTTCACAGAGTTGCAATTTGTAATTAAAATAAATTTTTGTCAATTATTTACCTGTCTCACAGAGATAGTTCTGAAGTACAGCCTAGTAAACACATAAATAAATAACATCACAGATTGACTATCTTAAAGTTCATCATTTGTTATCTAAACTTACTTGGTTATTATAATAAAGTTTCCTATTAAGTACAGTCTAGTATAGGTAGGCTGAGTACTTTTTAACAGACGAAAAAACGGATTTTATGTATGATCACGCATAACTTTTTACAGAGTAGTCCGATTTTGATAATTATGTTTTTATTAGATACCTTAGGGCCTTAGGGTATACCGTTTATTTGGTCCCATATAATTCTGGGTAAAAAATACCTACCCTAAGGCTGGGAAAATAGGGGTGATTTATTGTTTTGCAGTTGGGGATAAACAAATATTACAAAAAATAGATACTTAAGTAGGTTATTGGTTTGTCCGCGACTGCAAAACCTTATAAAATTCAAGTTATATTCAAAATTCTATATATTTAAAAGGTTTATTATTTTTTGCTTTTCACTTTTTTCCATGGTTTAATTTTTTTGTAAAAAAGTTTTTATACAGGTATAGGCTTGCTGAGGAAACACCTACAATAGCAGCACAAAGTTATAAAATTATTATGGTTGTTAATAATGGGCTTGCATTATATGGGGAATTTAATTGGGAGGACTATCTGGGTTATCCTTTATCATTCGGTTTAATATTTCTTTCTGTGAGTAGGTCTTTTTATCTACAGGATAAACCATTTACATTTTAATCTTTACTTGACATTGTCTAGGATTTAATGATGTAATCAATTTACGTAACTTACTCGATTATAATTTGTAAAAAAACCTGATGAATAATTGATGTTTAAATTTGAAATAATATCCATTTTGTATATGTCTGGTCTGACTTAATGATAAAGTAATGAACTGCCAGTTTCTGAAAGCCAAATTAAAGTTAATCTCTTGTTGAAAGTATACCTGTCATTGTCAATGACATCTGAAATTACAAAGACGGCAACAGTTTTGATTATAGACTATCTTTGATTTGGTTTTCAGAAACTGGCAGTGAGGTTTTAGTTTTATTAAATAATCCCTTTTATAATTATCATAGAAACAAAATTGCCTATTAACTTAGATTATCTTGAATAGTCAATTATCTTGAGATTTTAATCTTTGAAAACTCTTAAATCTTTCAATCAATGTTTTTTAATTGAAGCTGTTACGCGACTATATGCGAAATTATCATTGCGACTCTATTTATATCATTTGAATTACGTTATGTACCAGTTACATGTTAAAAAGGTGGCATTGTTTACACTGAGTCATGCATACAACCTATTATGAACTCTCCTTTTGTTTTTACCCTCCAGAGAAGAGCACAAAAGGTAGGGTAATATTACATAGAAGATTTCACATTGAAGGGATAATGTTACTGTAGTCCAAACAGGTTTAGGAAATTAACTTTTATTTCACATTCATATTCAAGTCATGAAGGAGTCTGGTCCTGTTTTATTTTTAAATTAAAATGTGCATTGATGTCACACGATTCTGCCTCATTACTTTTAAGATTTGCTAGTGTAGAGATGTTAAAAAAGAAAGAGGTGCCATGGTATTCGAATCATCGTATAAGAATTCAAGATAATTTTACTAATTGGAGACAGCACTCATGTCGGCTGCATTGGAATACTACTTGTGATTGTATGTATCACACAAAAGTGTCTTTTTTAAGTTTGATAGTGGATTGAAGAATAAAATCAAATGTTTTTGCATATTTACTTTGATAATTACAAAAAAGGGCATTTAATACTTTAGGTAGAAAAAACGTGAAAGAAATTATTTTCTTTACATTTAGAAAGACCATTGTGGGAACTATTAATTAATTATTGGTTGATAATTTTATTTAACATTATTTTATTTGATTAACATGTTTTGAGTATTTCTTTTTTCCTTACTAAAAGTATTTTTTTTATACATTGCATTTACATGACTAACCTAAATACTAAATCCGTAGGTACTAACCAATTTTCTAACATATATTTTTTGACTAACTTTGCAAGTAAGATATTTTTGAGATGCTTTGTAAAGTAGACATCATAAGTACCTAGTAGAAATGAAGTAATTTAACGGTAAATAATAGAACTCAGCATACGAAACCTACTTAAACATTGTAACAAGAAGTTTATGATACAGCCAGTGGACTGTTTAACTTTAAGATTAAAATGCCCACATTGCACAGATTTGTTTATTTGTACTTATTATTGGTATGCATAGGATAGATAATATGCATCTAGATTCTAGAGCTTAACTCCAAGAGGGCAAATATCCAGATAGTTTAAAGGCTGGGGTCAGCTTTGACAGTGCTGAGTTGGAATAGAGTACTTATTGTCAGTTAAAATTTACAGGCAATGGTGGGGAGACAACATGGTGTTTCAGTCAGGTGAAGGGTACGCTAGAGGACGACGTGACAGAAGCGGACCTGATCTCCTGCGTGGAGTTCAACCACGATGGGGAGCTGCTCGCCACTGGTGATAAGGGCGGGAGGGTTGTTATATTTCAGGTAATTTAATTCTAATATAATAGCTGTTACTTTACCAAAGCACAGCACTCTGGGACAGTGTAGCTGTCTATTAGTGAAAGAATGTTCAGAATCGGATCCAGATATTCTTACATGCAAGCCATAAAACAAACTTTATTATTGTACTAGCTGTCCCCCGCGGTTTCACCCGCGTTCCCGGGATAAAATTTAGTTCATGTCCTTCTCCATACCATAGGCTATCTGCATGCCAAATTTCATGATGATCCGTCAGTAGTTGAGGCGTGAAGGCGTAACAAACAAACTCATAGTTAGGATTAGTATAGATTAGCATCCCCTGCATTTTCGTGATAAGTCAGTAAACAAGATTAATAATAAACTTTTAAAGTCAATGAAAATTACGTTTGAAAATTCCATTACATGGATACATACAGGTAAAACTAATTAAAGCGTGTTAAAAAATAGACGACTGCCCTGCCAAAATACTTATTAAAAAGTTAAATACCAGTGCCACTCGGTTCGCTGTAAGGATTCAAACTAAAAGTGAGCTTGTTTGTCATTGACGTAGTAACAGCAATTAATCAACTAGATTTTTTCGCGTCTGTATAGGTGGAAAATGATGGACTTTTTATACCAATAACGCGGTTAAAAGAGCAGTACCTAGTAAACTATTTACGAATTGGCTCACTCGAATCTATCTCTCATCTCCCTCAATTGGAATTGGAATTACGAAATTGCCGTTCACTTGTACAATATATAATGCTAGATTTTATAATAAATACTTATATTTAAGAGAGGTAGAGCATAGCGTTTATTCGCTCAAAGAGCAGCTCGACTGGGGAAGTACCTCCACCTTACAGAAAACCGCAGCCAAATAACTTTATGTTGTGTAAAGTTGTGTTCCTGCGCGTGAGTAAGGTCGCCAGAGCTCATTGGGGAGGGGGGGAAAGGTCGGTAACGCGTGAGCGATGCTTCGTGTGTTGCAAGCGTCCATATGGCTACGGTAACCGCTTACCATCAGGCGGGCCGTATGCTTGTTTACCGACTTAGTCGTATAAAAAAAAAATATTACATACAGTCTCATAACAAACAGACATGTTCATGCACACAAATATCTGTCCTTGGTGGGAATCGAACCCATAACCTGTAGGTGACAGATCGCCACAGGTTTCGGGTACCACCAGCATGAAATATGCTCAGTATTGTATATTAGCCATTCAATGATATGTGATGGACGTGGACACCCAATTAGAATTAATTGATATTAGTTACTCTTGCCTTGCCACGGCTTATCTGGGGTCATCAATGTATGACTAGATTATAGTCGTTGATTGCGTACAGTAGCTTGTACAAACGTCACAATGTAAGGCCGATCCTGATGATGGCTGCGTAGAAGCATTTTTATATGTTTTGTTGAGGTTTAAAATTATGGACAATATTTCTGATATTCGCAATATATTTGAAACTAGCTGCCCGACGCGACTTCGTTCGCGTGGTGCTACCCTACCCTGTGGTGCTACCCTACCCTATCCTACCCTACCCTGAGGTGCTACCCTACCCTACCCTACCCTGTGGTGCTACCCTACCCTATCCTACTCTACCCTGTTGTGCTACCCTACCCTATCGTACCCTGCCCTGCCCTGCCCTGCCCTGCCCTGCCCTGCCCTGCCCTGCCCTGCCCTGCCCTGCCCTGCCCTGCCCTGCCCTGCCCTGCCCTGCCCTGCCCTGCCCTGCCCTGCCCTGCCCTGCCCTACCCTACCCTACCCTACCCTACCCTACCCTACCCTACCCTACCCTACCCTACCCTACCCTGCCCTTCCCCCTTCACCCTTCCCTACCCTACCCTACCGTCAAACACTGAGCCACACGCAAAGAGATTGACTCCCTGCCGTACGGCCCGTACCCGTGACGTGATTTTTCTGCTAATACTTATATTTTTAAACTCGTGATATCTTTTGAATGGAATGTCCGAATTGAATAATTCAAAAAGTTATATAAAGGTATTGAAGCAGTCTTGGATATGAAGTAATTTATTTTGATAATGATTAATACCAAGATACAAATAGGGAGACATTTATAGCGGCGGCATTTCAATAAAAAAATTAAAATAGAAAAACACTTATTGTGGCATAACTATAATAGTTAGACATATGGTATCGCGACACTTTTTGTAAATAATAATGTGTTCTGCAAAGTCGTAGTACAAAAAAATATAATATAGCCTATGTCACCCGGGGATAGTGTAGCTTCCCAACAGTGAAAGAATTATTCAAATCGGTTCAGTACTTTCGGAGCCTATTCAATGCAAACAAACAAACAAACAAACAATCAAATCTTTCCTCTTTATAATATTAGTATAGATATTTTAAGATATTGTAACTTATATATAAATCTATAGTTTATTTAGTACTACTAGTATTTTTTTATACAACTTAGTCGATAAACAAGCATACGGCACGCCTGATGGTAAGCGGTTATAGACGCATATATAGACGCTTGCAACACACGAAGCATCGCACACGCGTTATCGACCTATCACACCTCACCTATTAGCTCTGGCAACCTTACTCACGCGCAGGAACACAACTTTACACAACATAAAGTTATTTGGCTGCGGTATTCTGTAAGGTGGAGGTACTTCCCCAGTCGAGCTGCTCTTTGAGCGAATAAACGCTATGCTCTACCTCTCTTGAAACTACTAGTACTATATGAGCTTATGAAAAAGTCTTTTATTGGAAACCACTGACAGACACTTCAATTTTATATATTGACGTTATCTGGCTAGTATTAAATTAAGCACTATTAATTAATCCTTATATTCTATATCATACTCATCGTCCATAAATACTGATATTATAATCCTCACCCAGGATATTATATTCACTGCTTAAGATTTAAGTCCGTATTCTAGAACGATCATCAATGCTAAGTCAAGTTTTGAGTCGAGATTAAAACAATAGAAATTGGAACTTGCACCAATGACACTAGGATTATTTTCGATTAACATGATTTATTCTTGAGACTTGATTTGTCAGCTAAACATCCCTCGCTACACATTTCTGGTGGGCATGCAGCCTTATGCGAGTACCCTGTCCGCACGAAACAGTTTCAAAAGAAGAGCATTGTACAAACACTCGCTTCATCTATTTATATTTATATCTGTGGTCGGTACTTCATCTTATTTTGGAATATAACCAGCATTATAGAATAAGTGAATTAAATAGAAAAGTTACTCAAATGAGTCGTAAATAGTTTTCGCTTATAGCATAATAGGATTTCTGTTTTGTTAATCTGTTGGCTTCGTATATCCTCATAATCTTAAAAAAAAAAAAAAAAAAAAAAAACTAAGACTGGTTGTTGGTATACTAAACAGTCTGACCTAGTAATCACAGTTCATCTACCTTTTCAACTACCTGTTTCTATTCACATACAAATTTCAACCTTTATATGAATGCAATAAGGTTTTAACTTACATGCTAACATTAGATGTTTTATTTTTAGAGGGACCCAGCATCAAAGCAATGTGTGCCCAAAAAGGGCGAGTACAACGTGTATTCTACCTTCCAATCTCACGAGCCAGAGTTTGACTACCTCAAATCATTGGAGATCGAAGAGAAAATCAACAAGATTAGGTGGCTGAAGCGAAAGAACCAAGCGCACTTTCTGCTATCAACCAACGACAAGACCATTAAACTCTGGAAGGTTAGTCTTGTACGTATAGCTAAGTATATATTTTTATTTCTATATAAGCTTGTATATTTTAAGTGCGTCCGCAAACATGTTCAAACTAGGAAAGGTACTACGCTTCTGGGTGGAGCTAGACTGGCTAGAGACATAGCCGGCGTTTTCTTCACGCAAAAACGGCCCATCTAAGCGGCCTATTTGCGGAGAAAGAGGAGAGCCCTCAACAAGTTGTCATTAATTAATATTAAAATAAAAACCATACGGGCTTTAGTTTTCTGTGTAGGAAAACATAACATGGTAGGGTAGTACTAGTGTTGTCGGCTACCATTCTCAAGATGAAAATCAATTGCCAGTTGGTGGTTTAGTCAAAAGTAGCCTTGACGTGCCTACAGCGAAACGAAGCCT
Source organism: Achlya flavicornis (assembly GCA_947623365.1). Lineage (NCBI taxonomy): Eukaryota > Metazoa > Arthropoda > Insecta > Lepidoptera > Drepanidae > Achlya > Achlya flavicornis. The sequence continues at coordinate 8,201,035 of OX392490.1, forward strand.
ATAATTAAACTTAAACTAAGACATACTGGTTAAGAGGGTTTCTATTTGGAACAAATATATATATCCATTATATGAAATGCTGATGTAGATGAAAATCGCAATTTTATTTTTATCACATTACATCTCTTTCTTGCAATACTTATTGAAAAAGGATAGCAACAAATTAAAGCTGTCAAATTAGTCTATGCCGTTTTCATAAAATAAATTAATAGACGCCGGTAAATTGACCTCATTTCTCTTGATGGCGAATAAATTCACGTTGAAAACGAACAATTGGATTCATATCCTTGTCTTTTGTTAGAATTAGTTTAGTTTGTAAACAACAATCAGCAGCATGGGCTGGCCTAGTTTAAGTTTGGACTTCGATGCGATGTAACTATGGTGTATAATGTTGTGTAGGTGTCGGAGCGGGACAAACGCGTGACGGGGTACAACACGCGCGAGGAGGGCGGGCGTGTGCGGGACCCGGCGCGCGTCACGCAGCTGCGCGTGCCCACCGTCAGACCTGCCGAGCTCATGGTCGAGGCCTCGCCCAGGTTAGTACTACACTATAATGTTGTGTACGTGTCGGAGCGGGACAAACGCGTGACGGGGTACAACACGCGCGAGGAGGGCGGGCGTGTGCGGGACCCGGCGCGCGTCACGCAGCTGCGCGTGCCCACCGTCAGACCTGCCGAGCTCATGGTCGAGGCCTCGCCCAGGTTAGTACTACACTATAATGTTGTGTACGTGTCGGAGCGGGACAAACGCGTGACGGGGTACAACACGCGCGAGGAGGGCGGGCGTGTGCGAGACCCGGCGCGCGTCACGCAGCTGCGCGTGCCCACCGTCCATCGAGGAAATATCCCTTTAGAGTAGTAATAATGAACAATCAAATTCCGAAACTCGTCAGTGATTTGTCACTGAATTTGAACAGTAAGGACCAATCACTGCATCGTGTGTTTTTGACTTGGCCAATCAGAGTGCATGCGTCCTTGACTTAACCAATCAGAGCGCGTTGTCGGCGGTGGGAAATTGGCGGAATATATTTCAATCAAAACGAACGCCATTGCGCTTCTTTGGGTTAATTGTTCGATGCCACCGTCAGACCTGCCGAGCTCATGGTCGAGGCCTCGCCCAGGTTAGTACTACACTATAATGTTGTGTACGTGTCGGAGCGGGACAAACGCGTGACAAGTACAACACGCGCGAGGAGGGCGGGCGTGTGCGAGACCCGGCGCGCGTCACGCAGCTGTGCGTGCCAACCGTCAGACCTGCCGAGCTCATGGTCGAGGTCTCGCCCAGGTTAGTACTACACTATAATGTTGTGTACGTGTCGGAGCGGGACAAACGCGTGACGGGGTACAACACGCGCGAGGAGGGCGGGCGTGTGCGGGACCCGGCGCGCGTCACGCAGCTGCGCGTGCCCACCGTCAGACCTGCCGAGCTCATGGTCGAGGTCTCGCCCAGGTTAGTACTACACTATAATGTTGTGTACGTGTCGGAGCGGGACAAACGCGTGACGGGGTACAACACGCGCGAGGAGGGCGGGCGTGTGCGGGACCCGGCGCGCGTCACGCAGCTGCGCGTGCCCACCGTCAGACCTGCCGAGCTCATGGTCGAGGCCTCGCCCAGGTTAGTACTACACTATAATGTTGTGTACGTGTCGGAGCGGGACAAACGCGTGACGGGGTACAACACGCGCGAGGAGGGCGGGCGTGTGCGGGACCCGGCGCGCGTCACGCAGCTGCGCGTGCCCACCGTCAGACCTGCCGAGCTCATGGTCGAGGCCTCGCCCAGGTTAGTACTACACTATAATGTTGTGTACGTGTCGGAGCGGGACAAACGCGTGACGGGGTACAACACGCGCGAGGAGGGCGGGCGTGTGCGGGACCCGGCGCGCGTCACGCAGCTGCGCGTGCCCACCGTCAGACCTGCCGAGCTCATGGTCGAGGCCTCGCCCAGGTTAGTACTACACTATAATGTTGTGTACGTGTCGGAGCGGGACAAACGCGTGACGGGGTACAACACGCGCGAGGAGGGCGGGCGTGTGCGGGACCCGGCGCGCGTCACGCAGCTGCGCGTGCCCACCGTCAGACCTGCCGAGCTCATGGTCGAGGCCTCGCCCAGGTTAGTACTACACTATAATGTTGTGTACGTGTCGGAGCGGGACAAACGCGTGACGGGGTACAACACGCGCGAGGAGGGCGGGCGTGTGCGGGACCCGGCGCGCGTCACGCAGCTGCGCGTGCCCACCGTCAGACCTGCCGAGCTCATGGTCGAGGCCTCGCCCAGGTTAGTACTACACTATAATGTTGTGTACGTGTCGGAGCGGGACAAACGCGTGACGGGGTACAACACGCGCGAGGAGGGCGGGCGTGTGCGGGACCCGGCGCGCGTCACGCAGCTGCGCGTGCCCACCGTCAGACCTGCCGAGCTCATGGTCGAGGCCTCGCCCAGGTTAGTACTACACTATAATGTTGTGTACGTGTCGGAGCGGGACAAACGCGTGACGGGGTACAACACGCGCGAGGAGGGCGGGCGTGTGCGGGACCCGGCGCGCGTCACGCAGCTGCGCGTGCCCACCGTCAGACCTGCCGAGCTCATGGTCGAGGTCTCGCCCAGGTTAGTACTACACTATAATGTTGTGTACGTGTCGGAGCGGGACAAACGCGTGACGGGGTACAACACGCGCGAGGAGGGCGGGCGTGTGCGGGACCCGGCGCGCGTCACGCAGCTGCGCGTGCCCACCGTCAGACCTGCCGAGCTCATGGTCGAGGCCTCGCCCAGGTTAGTACTACACTATAATGTTGTGTACGTGTCGGAGCGGGACAAACGCGTGACGGGGTACAACACGCGCGAGGAGGGCGGGCGTGTGCGGGACCCGGCGCGCGTCACGCAGCTGCGCGTGCCCACCGTCAGACCTGCCGAGCTCATGGTCGAGGCCTCGCCCAGGTTAGTACTACACTATAATGTTGTGTACGTGTCGGAGCGGGACAAACGCGTGACGGGGTACAACACGCGCGAGGAGGGCGGGCGTGTGCGGGACCCGGCGCGCGTCACGCAGCTGCGCGTGCCCACCGTCAGACCTGCCGAGCTCATGGTCGAGGCCTCGCCCAGGTTAGTACTACACTATAATGTTGTGTACGTGTCGGAGCGGGACAAACGAATGACAGGATATTTACTCAAAAAAAGCTTGAATATTAAAAACATCGTACACACGGCTACAGATCAAGCTATTCATTTCCCTTATAAGCTGATCTCGCATTGTATAGGATTTCCGTACAATGGGAGGTCAGCTTTTACTATAAATGTATAGCTTGATCTGTAACCGTGTGTGTGTACATGGAACCTCCTCCTTTTTTGAAGTCAGTTAAAAACCACTCAACAAAATGCTGTTGTTGCTCCAAGTTTTGTTACAAAAAAGGCTTTTGAGACCAACTTCTACCACTTCATCACTTACCATGTTGAGATAGTGGTCAAATCACTCAAACACAATCCAATCAGGAAGCGCTCATAAAAATGTAGGTGCCAGTAAGACAATCTTCAAAGTATATCGAGCATAGACACATAGATTCCTGCTAAAAGAAAAAAATAAATAAATGGAGCCATTACGAGCTTTTTTATGTCACAGATGACGAAATATGTATTATCAGTCACTTTTATGATATCACGGAATATTGCGATATATTGCGAACACGTCATTTTTTTATTATTATTTATTTAGCACCAACTTTATCTCCTAAATTATATTTAGGTTTTTAATATATCATCCGTTATCTATATTGAGTAAGCGATCGAGTGCTGTATCGTTTTCAATTATGTTTGTTTACTTAGATAAGCAATGCGCCAATTTTGATTGCGTTTATCTTGTTTGGAAGATGGGTTGTTTGGCTTTCCACTTGAACTTTGTTAAGTGTTATTAAATAATGTGATAATAAAGCGACCGAAGTAACGACAAAACCGGTTATTATAATTTTAATACTTATTACTTACTACACTGACGTGCAATATAAAATGGCGCTAACTTAACATGAAATATTTCCGAAAAGATGCAACATAGCTTTTTGAAGTGAGAACCAACTTTCAAACAGGTCGGTTAACTAAAACTGGCACGTTCGACACATTTACAAGTTGCGCTAGTGTAGTGTCTGTGAGTGACTTAACACTGCATGCGCATCATGAACAATCTGTCCGTCTCTATCGCGCGCTGTCAAGCTTATGAGTATGAAGGAGATACTTATTGTTTTGCTACTGCTCATACATATAAAGTGGTATTTTTTGAATTCAATAATTAGAATTGACAGACTGATTAGAAGCAATAATGTAATAAAACATACTGTATCGTGAAATTGCATGTGTGAGTACTGTGCACGTGTCAGCTTTCGTTAACAGAACTGTATGTATTTAATAACTATTTAGGTTTCTTTCTCCAATTGCCTTTTAATATTGCTCGTCGGTGTATTTAAATATTAAATTAAATTAAAATGAAATTAGGTATTAAAAATTAACAATACTGTTAGTTAGGGGTACATAATTATGTGATTCCTAGACTCAGCCAAAATTACAGTATAATGTGTGCAGTACTTGTTACTTTCCCATTGATAACATAAGAATAAAACTGTAGGTGACTTTGTGAATATCTACAAAGACAGGTCAAAACAACGTGTAAAGATAAGACCGCCTGTAATGTACACATTATATCTGTATATATGTATGCTATGCTAATTTATGTGTTAGCAATTTGTGATACCCATTTGGAACATTCAAATAAATAAATTTGCGATTTATCATAGTATTGCTATCTAAAGAATAAATAAAGAACAATCATAACTAAATATCAGAACACAGAGAGTAGACACAGGTTTTCTTGGATGTGAATCGAATTTTCAATCAGTGCGCTACGGGGTCGTTGTCAGGGGATAGTAATCCCCAAGGCAATATTGCATATTGCTCCAATAGGCGACTTTTCGAACTGGTGTTATAGTCAGACAATGACGTAATGATGTCAGATAATGAAACTGTCCTAATTATAAAAGTTTCATGCATGCAATAAAAATGCTTAATTAACTAACTAAAATGTTGATTGTTGAAGTGGTCACATACATAACGTCACATTATTACAATCACAGGGAGGTGGTCTGTAATCAAGTGTACATTTTTGTGAATATTGTTTTATACAGCTGATAATGTTTTGACAGACGGATATTCGCGAACGCGCACACATACCACATAAACTCGATCTCGCTGAACTCGGACCAGGAGACGTATTTGTCTGCGGACGACCTGCGCATCAACCTGTGGCACCTCGAGATCACCGACCAGAGCTTCAACATCGTGGACATCAAGCCCGCCAATATGGAGGAACTCACTGAGGTACGACTAACATACATATTATATACTGGGTGTAACGAAAAGGGTATATCTGAAAAGGGTGAAGTCTTCATCAGGTACAGACTCTCTAAAAAGTTTCAACTCAAATTAAATTCATACCACATTTTTGCATCCAAGTTTATTGAACTAAATTCATAACCAAACATGTCACCGCTCAATGGGTCATAATCATTTTGCGTCACTTGCTAATATTAATAATATTTCTCTTCCAAAAATGTGGATTATTGTAATGAATATACACTTTCCGTTACACCCAGTATATAGGCCTGTGTTTGACCACAATCTCACCATGGTCAGTGATGATGTAGCCGAAGCTGGTACAGTACTACCCAACTAATAAGGCGCGTCGTGAATCTTCGTTAGCACAGAAAAGAAAGTATGACCCCGAAGATTAACGAAAGAATGCTTAAAACTTACAATCAACCTTAGATCACTACAATAAGGTTCATAATACACTGCAGCTGTTAGTTCCGTCTCACTCGCAAGACTCGCCCCTCCGCACACATGGCGGCAGCTGCGGACTAATAGCATTCCCGCGCTTTGAAAATGTATCTTCTGCGCAGGTACATTGGTAAGCCATATCAGTTGGGTACTACTGTAAGTACACAAAGCATAGAAGGAGTGTAGTAGCCATCCAGTTGGGTACTACAAAGTACCCTACCACTGTGCTATGGCACGATGTTTTTCTTCACCGAAAGCTCAAGCACATTGTAGGATTCGAACCCGGGACCTACGTCTCGGTATCCAACGTTACTGAACTGAGTTCATCGCCTTAAAAACATTCACCGTGTTAACGTGGTGTGAATCATGTGTAGCTCTCGAGGTCAGGTGCCTTAACACACCAATAGGACCGATACATCCAAATGTTCATACTGCTAGTTTGCAGTTTATTAACATTTGGTATCATTCAGTTTTTAAATTCCCATTCTTTGTAATCGATATGTTAAAGTTACCAATTATTGACTCTCATGATTGTACTGAGCCAACACGTCTGATAGTTTAGCATGTAAAAGTTAATTTTTGTTTCAGGTTATAACCGCTGCAGAGTTCCATCCGACTGAATGCAATCTCTTTGTATATTCTAGTAGTAAGGGTGAGTGTCCCTCTTATGTTAAGTCATCATAACTGTACAGATCGGATAATTAAAGCTGGCAAGTTCAACACATTTACACGTTGCGCTTGTGTAGTGTCTGTGAATAAGCGCGGCGTGACGTCGCATTGCATGCGCATCATGACAAGTCTGTCCGTCTCTCTCGCGCGCCACCAAGCTTATGGGTATGAAGGAGACAGTTATTGTTTTGCATGTGTTACTCATATATATACATTTTGCCTTCGTCGCTTATAATTGACTGACTGCTTAGAAGCAATAATGTAATAGAACATACTGTATCGTGAAATTGCATATGTGTGAGTACTATGAATGTGCCAGCTTTAGTTAGACGACGTGTATTTACGATTATAGACGATATAGTTGTATTTTTTTGGTCACGTCGCGTATAAGTATGTTTTTTACTTTGCATAGGCCTGTGTTTGACCACAATCTCACTATGGTAAGTCATGATGTGGCCGAAGGTGGTAAGCACACAAAACCTGGAAGGAACTGGTTCTCAAGTGCAGCTGTCGGAACACACCGATAGGTGCTTGGATAGATTTTCAACTTGAGGGTAGTAGCCAGCCAGGTGCGTACTACAAAGCACCCTACCACCGTGTTATGGTTTTCTCAAAGTCAAAGCCATTTATTCAATTTGGGCCCTAGAAGGGCACCTATGAAGGTCAAAGCTACTGAAACTACCGCCAGTGCGTAAGTCGGCCTTCAACTGAGAAGAACAGGCAAGAAACTCAGCAAAGTTACATTTTTTAAATATTTTCTTTATTTTTTTTTGACAATCTAACTATATATTGGCTATTTTTTCCAAAACATTAGTATACATACATACTTTTTATTTTACAAAATAAAATACACAGTCATCAATCTCACGATGCTCAAGCTCATTGTAGGATTTACAAACAAACAAACAAACAAATGTTGTATTGTATTGTAGGTACAATCCGCTTGTGCGACATGCGCGCGGCGGCGCTGTGCGACCGGCACGCCAAGCTGTTCGAGGAGCCCGAGGACCCGCACGCCAGGTCCTTCTTCTCCGAGATCATCTCCTCCATCAGCGACGTCAAGCTGAGCAACTCTGGCAGGTATGCGCGTACCTTCCTTCATACCTTTGTAGCGAACCACTACGACACGCCGATAGATGGCGTGGCGCCACATTATCCTGCATCGTGCTGACAAAGCCACTACATTCTGCATCGCGCTTACGAAGTTTTCTCGAGAATCTGCGTATATACACCTGTCCGACATGTACAGTTGGATCGCGGTCCCCAGGCACGATGCCCCAGCCTGGCGGAAGTTTTAACCTTTTCAATGGAGGTGTCATCCACTTTGCTCCTCCATACCTTCCTTGTGCCCTCATTCTGAAAGGCAAACGTCACAACCTAGCTCTACAATGGAATCAGGGGCTCTACCGCGTAACGTTGGTGGTAATCGTAACGAAACATTAGAACCGAACACCAAAAGAATCGCCGAATTTCCTTTACGCCTGTCGCACAATATTTATAAACAACTCGCGTGCTGCTACGCAACTGATAGAATGCGATTCGATGCGAGCGCATCGGTCGAGTCGACCGCATAAGCCGCGCCGAATCTGATGGCGTCATCCGAATTAGTCTAGGATTTCTGGGGTTCTTCCAGATTCGGACGATTCTACGCGGGTGTGCGAGCTTTCATAAGATTTTATATACAGAATTCTAAAATTCGTTTCGTTCGATGCGTTCGACGCGTTCGGCTCGGATAAGTGTACCTTTAAAATAATATGTTCTATCCTTTTTCAATAATGTTTGTAAGAAAGTTTTGTGGGAATTACAACAGAATCGGCACCATTGTCGATGATGGTCTCATTCCTCGTCTGCCCCCCTAGATAAGATGTTTGTCGACAATCGTCATCGTTAGTAAACAATCAACCTTTGTATGGGATTGACATAGATTTTTTTTAAATCACGTGATATTTCGATTTGAAATGTCAATCCCACAAACCAAACGAAAAGTAGTGTATGTATTATATCAGTTATCTGGTTTCCATAGTACAAGCTCTGCTTAGTTTGGAATCAGGTGACCGTGTGTGAGGAATGTCCCAGGATATTTATTTAATAACCTTCCTTTCCAGATACATGATGTCCAGAGACTACCTAGGTTTAAAAGTGTGGGATCTCCGAATGGAGACGAAGCCAGTAGAAACATATCCAGTGCACGAGTACTTACGCTCGAAGTTGTGCTCGTTGTATGAGAACGATTGTATCTTCGACAAGTTCGAGTGCTGTTGGAGCGGCGACGACCAGAGGTTGATGACCGGCTCCTATAATGGCTTCTTTAGGTATGTGCATTTGGTGTTATTTATTTTTGGTAAACCTTAGTAATATCAAAAAAAAAAAAAAAACGACTGACTTCAAAAAAGAAGGATGTTCTCAATTTGGTTGTATTTTTTTTTTATCTTTGTTACCTCATACCTCCTCCATTTATTAACCGATTTGGAAAATTCCTTTTTTGTTTGGAAGGGTACACTTCCCGTTTTGCTCATTGTCATCAGATCAGGATTTGATTACTTCTTAGTGTTCTTTGAAGTCGGTTTAAGTTTTTTGTGAAACAGTTTTCAATTATGTGGGATCGTATCGTACACACGGCTACATAACAAGCTATACATTTCCAGAGCCTATAGCGTAGCCGTGTGTAGTTATATCAATCAATCAATGCTCAGTTTTCGAGTCGAGATTAAAACAAATTGCATTTGCAATCCGCACCAATATTAGGTTTATTTTCGATTAACATGATCTATTCATAAGACTTGATTAAAGTTCATGTTCTATAATATAGGTCTTAGTTGTGTAAAAAAATAGGAATATTTTGTTGTCCTGTTTTTAGTTAGTTTTTTTAATTCAATATTGGTACTGATGTTAAGTTGTTTGTCATATTCGCCAAAAGGCAGGCAAAGGTATACATAGCCAGGAGCAATACAGCCTTGTCGTATTTGGGTTTTCTTGAGTTGTATTATTATAGTCACAAAATAAATCACTTCATATAGTCCGCACTGTCAGTCACCATCCTTAAAAGTCATGTTTTATAATGATGATGGTAATTGTAAAAAACACTTTTCACAGACTCCCTGAGGCAACTTGAAAAGTCACGATACTCATAATTCATTTCACTTCACTTTTGTACATAGATTGATAGACACAAAATATTAGGAAAATAAAATCGAAAATACAACGTCACTCTACCGCCAAAAAGGATTACGAAATAGCGATTTCGTCTAATTTAAATAAGTATAATCGGTCCAAGCTGTAGTTGTCTCTATCGCTATCGGGCGGGATAGCTCGGGCACAGCGCGACAGCAATAGATATGTTAAAAACCTATTTTTCTTGCAGCCATCCTTCCCTGTAAGTTATTTTTTTTTCAATGGTGTCACACGGCTTGTGTATTTTGCCAATTCAAGTTCAAGTTCTAGTCACAATAAATCACTTTCACATAGTCCTTGGTGGTCATTGTACTACAACTTTTCACGGACTTCTTGAGATAACATGAAAAGTCACGATACACATAATTCATTTCATTTCACTTCACCGGTGCACATGTATTGATCTTTATTGGATAAAATACCGCCGATAATATGCAATAAAACTCTAAAATACAGGAATTTATGAAAATAAAAATGAAAACACAAGGTCACTCTGCAAGTTCTCGCCAAAAAGTTTCTCCTCGTAGGGTTTTTTTTTTTTTTATACCACTAACGTGGCAAACAAGCATACGGCCTGCCTGATGTTAAGCAGTTACCGTAGCCTACCCTACGTAGTTACCAGGGTTGCCGACCCTGAACAAATCTCTTCACGCCCTTTTTGAAGAACCCCATGCTGTACTCCATTGGGAAAACCATAGCGGGGAGCTCATTCCACGACCTGAGCGTCCGCGGAAGAAAGCTCCTTTGAGCCCGCACAGTTCGTAACAATTCTGGTTAGCGAGTATGGTGATAGTCGCCTCTATGGGAACATGAAATAAACAAGCCAGAATTGACAGTATTTTACAGCCGTGCGCAGTACGAACTGAGAGCGATTTGCTCAGGGAGCCCCTCAAGCGGAGTGAAATTAAATGTCATGCTTTAGTAAGGCGGGTAGAGGCACGATGCCCTATGAAAATCTTTGTATAGTATGTTATGTTGTGTTGTGTGTACACTACAGGGTGTTCGAGCGCGGGCCGGCGGGCGCTGGGGGCGCGGTGGGCGCGGTGGGCGCGGTGGGCGCGGGCGGCGCGGCGGGCGCGCGGCGCGGCGAGCTCACGCTGGAGGCGTCGCGCGAGGCGGCCGCGCGCCCGAGACAGCCGCTGCGGGCGAGGCGCGTCGCAGCCACCGCCAAGAGGAAGAAGGTTATATTATATACACATTATCACCCTTACCCATAAAACTTTTTTTTTTTTTTTTTTAATGGGCTTGCGTTTGGCCACTGACCGATGACGAAGCCTAAGATGAAACACGCTTACCCAGAAGAAACCTTTTCACTCTCGCCTTGAAAGTTCCTAGATTGTAGGCGTCAGGAAACACGCCGGAAGCAAGTTCCAATCCCTTGCTGTCCGCATTATAAATGAGGATGCAAGCGCTGTGTCCGTACTTTCGGTATGTCAACAACGTACGGATGAAAAAAAAAAATTTTTTTTCGGGTAAAAGAGAAAAAATATTATAAATGCGAAAGTGAGTTTGTTTGTTTGTACTCAACGGATCATCATGAAATTTGGCATGCAGATAGCCTATGGTATCGAGAAGGACATAGGCTACATTTTGTCCCGGGAACGCGAGTGAAACCTGTTTTTTGCGTTTAACCCTAATTCGTTTTCAAAAAGTAAAATTATCCGAAATAAAATGCCGAATTATCAATTATTTGCCCTGTCGCGCTTACAAATATGTACATTTTCAACGACAGCGATAGGACCTTCCCGCTAGTGGCGCCAACTGATGGCCATGACAACTGGTGGCCCTCATTACCAGACGTGTCAGACTAACGCCTCAGTTCCTCACGAGACTTACATATTGCAATATTATTGTTATTATAAACGTTAATATCTTCCAGGATGAAATCAGCGTAGACTGTCTGGACTTCAACAAGAAGATCCTGCACACGGCGTGGCACCCACACGAGAGCGTGATCGCGGTGGCGGCCACCAACAACCTGTTCATATTCCAAGACAAGTTCTAGCGGCCGCACGCCCCTTTAGCTGCCCACGTTACGCCGGTTTTATAACGGGGACTCTATAAGGTGAGATCCTAATCAGAATACAATCATACGGAAGCGTCAACCGGTTAGGAAAATTTGTAGAGTAAATTTGTCGAGATCTAAGATGCCTCTTCTTGTCGCAATATGTTTGTCTCTTTTTGACACAATGATGTACATGTGCTGTCAATACGGGCCTATTAGATCTCGCCAACTTTAATAAACATATGGCTTGGACTCAAAACTACCTTCCTACTAGATTTAATGTCTACACAAAATCTTGATATTGAACGTTTTCGATAAAAACTAATAATACAATCCTTATAAACACATATAAGAATACTAAAAGGTGCAGTCGTTGCAGTCATATTGTCGCTTGCAGTCGGGATAATAAAGTCTGATAACTGTCAAAGAAAAAAAAACAGATGTACAGTAATAGCCCAACTGATAAGGCGCGTCGTGAATCTTCGTTCGCACAGAATTAACGAAAGAATGCTTAAAACTTACAAACAATCTTAGATCACTAGTAGGAGGTTCATAATAGTAATAATACGAGTTCAGCTGTTAGTTCCGTCTCACTCGCCAGTCAGGCCCCTCCGCACACATGGCGGCAGCTGCCGACCAATAGCATTTCCCGCGCTTTGAAAATGTATCTTCTGCGCTACATCTGTAAGCCATATAAGTTGGGTACTACTGTAGCTAAAACTTAGTCTTCGATTGCATCCAGTTGTAGCTATTTGTTATGTACTAAGTATTCTTATTTGTGAAATAGGCTGATAAAAAATTGGCTAAATGGATATTAAAATATCCAAATGGTCTCTGGCTAGTCTAGGGGTGAAGGTAAAGACGTGAACGACACAGTATTTACCTAAGCGAGTCCTCGTTAAAAAATATCGGTAATTAATAAACTTGTACCGACGGCGACTGTCAGGTGGTAATTGTAATAGAATACTCAGAATTTTTTGTTTTAGGTGTAGATCAGTTCAAATATGTATTTGTGACAAAAATTTTGCTTCAACGGTCCGCTTCAAAAATCGAGGAAACATTCGTTTAGAGTAGTAATAATACTGGGCAATACAACTCCGCAACTAGTAAGTGTTTTTGCACTGATAAATACCAGTACCGACCAATCACTGCATCTAAGTGTTTAGTGTGTCCTTGCCTAAGCCAATCAGAGCGCATTGTCGGCAATAGAGAATTGGCGGAATAGATTAAAAAAAAAATAACAGCTGACTAATCACTGCACCTAAGTGTTTAGTGTCTCCTTGACTCAACCAATAAGAGCGCATGTGTCCTTGCTTAAGCCAATCAGAGCTCATTGTCGGCGATGTGCAATTGGCGGAATAGAGTTCAAACAAAATAACAGTACCGGCCAATCACTGCATCTAAATGTATAGTGTGTCCTTGGCTTAGCCAATCAGCGCACATGTGTCCTTGACTTAGCCAATCGGAGCACAAAATTGGCGATTTAGAAAAAGATCTTCTAAAGCAGGAATTAGAGTTTTTAATATTACGGGCGTAAATTCTAATAAATACACGATTGACTGCACTATACTAATTTTTAAACTAATAACTTCCATTACTCGTTGTTTTAAACATCACAATTTGCATTAGTAGCTGTTATAACACCGCTATACAATTTTTATAGTGTTACTGAATGACAGTTGCCGTCAGATTATTGTTATAAACAATGTCGCGTCGCATTGTATGGACGTTTTTATTTATAAATCCGTGTAGTTAAATGGGTATCTTATTATATACATTTTTAGTCCCAGAATATCAGAGATTAATATGACAAGACAGTGTGTCTCGCTTACACACATCTGTATCTATACGCCAGTAATTGTGTTGTCTGAGATTTAAAATAAAAAGATCTTTTAAATTATTTATTCTAATTACGACTTCAATATTTTCTGATTTATTTTATACTTTTAAAATTTCATGTGATAAACTTATTCTGTGTTAAATCAACTATTATTTTAACTAACTTGTGTTTAAGTTAGAGGTTAAGTTAATTACCCAGTGACTATATCCGTATTGAACGTACCATACAATGTGTTGTGATGTAACTTAGCTAGGTAGAAAATAAGTCCGTTAAATTCAAACTTCTGATATAATTTATACGCTTTTCATATTTAAGGTTCTAAGCGATAATTAAGTATTTATTGTTTAAATGATGAAAAATGAACCAACTGATAGAGGTGATGCTTACCTTCCTGGATATGAGATTAGTTAGGTATATCGAAATGATTTCGTCATAGATAATATTGTTGCTTGAAATGCTTTCGGTATTTGAGAAACTGGTCGACATCTTCCTCACCTTGGGAGCGAGTGATGTTTTAAGACCAATGAGACCTCATCTAGATGTGCTAAGGTGATTCAATGTCAGAATCAAAGATCATTAAAAAAACTCGCCCCTCCTTTATATTCAAACGAGTCAGAGTGCGGCACCGTTTAACTAATATATGATGAATATATGACATAAATGTATTGCTTTAGTACTTTTGACCCATTGCCAACAGTATAGAGTCGATATTAGAATGACGGCCTGCACTCGGTTATGCCGGGTAAATCACTAGGCACGAGTAGTGTGTTTACGTTTCTATAGGCGCGCGGGACTCCTTGTTCTGTAGTCAGAATAAATATACAAAATAAAATGTATATATCAACAATTCCTTAGAGAGTCACTAACTATCAACGGCAAGGTTCCCAGCAGGCTGGCACCAATTCCTCTTTGGATGGTCAAACTAATGCGTTGGGCAAATTTGCGACATTTGGATTCCCATGGTTTCGACCGCTAAAGTCATAAATAGTTTTGGTCAGTTGATAGTATTGTATGTTTTATTTTTATTTAATGTGCTTGCGTTTGGCGACTGACCCGCCCATATGGGACGAAGACTAAGATGGAACACGTTTACTCAGAAGGAACCTATTCTCTGACCCTTGAAAGTCCCTAGATTTTATGGGTCAGGAAACACAGACGCCGGAAGCAAGTTCCACTCCCTTGCTGTCCGCATTATAAATGAGGATGCAAAACGCTGTGTCCCGTGTTTTCGGTATGTCAACAACGTACGGGTGAAAACTTTTTCCGGCGTCTTGTGGCTCGGTGTAAGAATGGTGTGGTGGAATTAGGTAGAACAATTCCTGCGCAGTCTCCAAAATATATCCTGTAGAAAACCGATAGACAAACAACCCTTCTTCGATGGTCGAGGATAATGAGTTTCGCCTTAATTAAAAATTCATCACCGATGAGTCTCCTGGCTCGGCGGTTTATTGAGTCGAGGGCAGATTCTTCTCAGAAAGGCAGCTTTATCGTTTGTGGACTTTTGTTTTGCCCTTATATTTGTCAAAACCTTATTCACTTAATAAGATCATTCTCCCGTTGTACAGCTGTGGTCAGATGAAACTCTCAATGTCAGATCGTATGTGAATCTTCAGCCGAATATCAGCAACTTAATAAGCTGATCTTTATATGAATTTCAGCCCCTTGTATATTTCTTAATATTTGAAAGCATTTCAAGTAATATTTTCAAAACAAGATTGGTATTAAAACTCGATTCTAGATGAATTTAAAACCATCAGAAATGTCCATATAAGAGTGTATTCGATAATAAAGATTTTTATGAATACAAATAAAATGAAACATGTTATTATAAAACTCCACCGCCATATTATAAATCAATTTGCACAGTATTTTTAAAATTATAATGATATTATTTCACTGCCAAAATTTCGGTAAAAACCGGTTGTTTTATCTAATCATATCGGCAATTTGTAGTACCGATTATTTTAATCGGTAAATAAAATTGGCTCAAATTTTTTATTTAAAAAAAATTTTGGTTTGAAAGGAAATATTTCCTTTTCTTTTCCACTGCCAACAATTTTCATTTTTGTTTGCAAATAATATTTGATTATAATTTTAAACACAACTGTGGAGGTTGATAGACCTCATATAAATACATACGTAATAAAACGTCTATTCTGTAGTATAGCGTAAACAAAGCCCGGTTTCACATAGGTTCGCGAGTTACGCTTTATGTATGTATTGTTTTTGTTAATGATACTTTTTATTTATTATTAATATTATGTATTTTTATAAGTCTTTGTGATTTTTTTATTTTATTTTGTACAGCTTAGGCAAATGGCGTTTGTTACTCGACCGATTTTGATGAGGTGTTGCCTTAAATAGCCGATAGCATGTGGAGTTACTTACTAGTCGTGGGATATTTAGCCATCATTAAAAATTTACTAAGGATTTCAAAGATTACTTTGTCAAATTTCAAGATAAAATTGTATTGGATAACTATGTTTTTGGCCAGTATTAGATTTATCCAACAAAAAGTCTTTGTTATCTTATTTTTCCTAGAGAATTGTTTGAGTCTTAAAGAAAACGAAATCTCCAAGGTATCTCACTCGAAAACCACCCTTATTTCACAATAACTTAGGTTTATATTTCTTGCCACGTCAGGTCCAAGATGTCGGTCAACCACCAATAAGTAACAGAAAAGGTAATTCGGAGTCATTGGGCATGTAATACTTATGATAAAAAAAAAAGTGTAAAATTCAATGTGATTTTGTTTCTTATGTAACATTGTTGTAAGAAAGCTTAAACAGTATCTTTAAAGTTAAAAAAAAAATGTAAATAAATAGCGAACGAACGCAGGCCTGATCATTAAAATATATAAATATAGAATATTTTGTCACAACAATTAATTGTACAGTTGTTAATTATGTACTACTTGATTGTGTAATGCTTGGTACGGTTGCGAAATTATGTTACACGTATTAATATTAATGAATTGTCTTTTTTTTTTCTTAATTTGCAAAGCATTTTGTATGGAAGCATATCTCGCTGGTTGTTGGTCTATGGCCCGACATGAACCATTGTATAACTTGAACAAGGCTTATGTCTAAAAATATGGTGTCCATATCAATACTGAATCACAAAATAGACCTTACATATCTAAATATAATGCACAAAATAATTTGAGCTGCGTTTTATTTCGCAGTGTTGCTCACGTCTTAGTAATTTCCTCTCAACGCTTGCTGGTCATGATTCTGGATGTATACAAGTTCATAAATCGTGCAGTTTTAATAAGGGCACCATACGGGCACGTAGACACCATGTGCTTAATAATAATAATATTTGGCTGTATTCAAGCACTTCCATTGCTTGTGTCGTTAAAAAAAAACAATATCCGTAACATTTTTTTGATGTTGTTCGATTTGTATAGGATTTGTGTTAAGTTATAGTTTCATTTCTTTTTGGTAAGGGGTCGGCTCAATTCCTCATTTGAATCGCGTTCTGATGTAGGAACATGCTGTGTGCTGCATACATACTGGCTGAATCGTTAACGTTAAGATATTAAAGATGTGTGATAATTATAAAAAAATATGCCTTTAGCAGCTTGTATCATTTATATTTGTAGCTTGTCACATGTAAATATTGAAAATTCCGCGATTTACACACAATTCATTATATAAATTATTAAAATCACGTGGACTGCTTAAAGACACGACGTTTACACGTGACAAGCTCCATGTTTTTTATATAATTAAAATTAATAAAACTGCTTCAAAAGCAATAATTGTAAAATAGGAATTGACTGTCCCCTAGAAATATCAAATGTAAAAAAAAAAAACAAATATCGAGAGCTCTGTAGTATAAAAGCAAAGACAGCGTGTATAGTTGAGTGCGTGCTGAGCGAGTGTGCGAGCGAGACAGACGATGCGTGTGCGTGCGTATTAATAACTTAAGTCTAGTTTATAGTTAGGCAAAAACTGTGAAAGCGCAGACAGAGAAAAAAAGTAATCAGTTTTTTTTTCCTGCATCGAGGGATCAACAGAAGTGTTGCTAAATGTGATATGTCGCAATAAGCGGTGTGTTAGGGGTGTTGCGAACGATTGTGAATAGACTTTTTTGTGTAAAGTTTGGAGCTGAGAGGGTACCTCGAGCGATTGTTGACAACGAAACATTGTGCTGTCGGAGACGAACGGTGCATGCGCCTATGCCTTGACGCCTTTACTGACCATAGACGCTGTGGAACACTTAAGTTCTTCTGTTTTTTGGTATAACATGCGTATTATTACTTTTGTAAGTACTACCCTGAAGGGATACTTATCACGCGTTGTTTGCAAGTTCTGTCCAAAACAGCAAGATTAAAATGTTTATTTACAGTCTCAAGGCAGTTTTGAAAGTAACCAAAATTTAGCAGTTCATAGAGAAGAGCTCAAATGTCATTTCAAATTCATGACCGACCAGTCGTTATTTTAATGTGTAATAAATTAATGTGCCATGATCACGTCAAACCGCAGGCGCATGCTCGTCATCCTGAAAGAGTTGTTGTTGAACCCAAAATCCTATAAATATAAATTTTTATATCTGAATTTGTGTGTTCTTATTTTTTGATTCCTCTCCCGAAAAGATCCGGCTATTGGACATACATGATGATACTTTCGAAAGCTAGCTAGCTAGCTTTTAGGGTCGGCAACGCGCGAGTGATACCCCTGTACCCCTAGACAAAGTACTTTTCGTTGCGTTTGTGCGAATAGAAACTCTACAAAATGTATGAGATTGACATTTGGTTTCGCTAAGATCCAGCGTATCCTTATGTCAATCTCATACATTTAGTAGCGTTTCTATTCGTGCAAACGCAACGAAAGGTACTTTGTCTAGGGGTACAGGTGTCCATAGCGTCCATAGGCTACGGTAACCGCTTACCATCAGGCGGGCCGTATGCTTGTTTGCCACCTTAGTGGTATAAAAAAAAAACCTTCGAAAGCATTAAAAAAGGTAGTTTGGGGTTAGTACAGTCGAGGACATAAATATGTATACAATTAGTAAAATTCAACAACGGTTTCCTCTTAAACTACTGATTGAAATTATAAGATATTATAAAGGTAGAATCTTCTAACATATACTATTATGATTTGTGTAATAGCTTAACACTTAAATGTTAAACATGCGAGAAAATCGCTTTTGAATTTCTAAAAGTGTATACATATTTATGTCCTCGACTGTACGTACAGTACCCGGCGATAAATATTGCACATCGACCTTTGGAAAGAGAATCGAGAATATTTAAATTTGGGGGTGTTAACAACTCTAAATATATATTTTGAACTGGACGCGACCACACTCTATCGCACTTGAACAACGCCTGACAAAACGTCACATAGGTAGTGTGCGACAGAGATAATGCTCTACGAAGCCGAAATTAGCCGATTGTCTCTTTCCAAAGGTCGATGTGCAATATTTATCGCCGGGTACTGTAGATCCTGTCTGGACTTTTAATTTATGCCAAGCTTATAACTGCTGATATCAGGGTACAAATTTTATAAAGTAAAGACACGACTTGGGCACGACAGACGACCGAACCTGGTAAAGCTGAACGACCGAACAGCAACCAAAACAAGTAAAATAAAAAGATATGGCATATTGAATTAAAGATTGTCTTTATTCATAAATACCCATAAATCACATTGGTATCACAAAACGCCAATTTATGTTTTTATGTTTTGGTTAAACTTTACAAACATGTAAAATATAAGTACTAAGATTTGGTGGCTCTTAATATTTGATACTCTTAAGATTGTTGATCCTCACTCATGTGTAGTAATACTATCTTTATTTATTGAACGAAGACATTGAAAAAAATCTAAATTTTTCAATCAAGTCCCAATATATAGATAATAAATGTATGCAAATCCTATTCTTAACTTATTCAAACCAAATTCTATAAGTACCTACGCTAGCAGTAATATACTGCCAGCTCATATTCCAATATCATAAACTAAATATAGTTTTTTTTATATACCAGATTTTTAAAATTAATATTTTGAATAGTACCACAGAAAATAAATGAACTAACTTATGGTAATTTAAGCTATTTACAAGCTACTACTTCTTAGTACCCAAGATTCTTTCACAATATTCAGTGGGGGATAACTAGGGCTTGTCCTAATTTTAAGGATCTTTCTAGATTTCCCCCAATTATAAATGACCCACGCTTAACACAACCAAAGATATTTTATTTGGACAAGTTGGATTGGACACTGTACGAGTACCTTTATGCCGAAGCAAGTTAGCAGGGTATCATATTACGGGCCGATTTTTCCATCTCCAGTTAGCAGATTAAGCAACATACGTTAATTATATTATTTTTTTATACTATCTGGAGAATGATGAAGAAATAATTAATTTCGTCTTGACACAAAAAGTCCACGTATTCATAAAACATTGTGAAAGAATCCAACACCTATACCAAATAATTGGGTCCAAAACCACTTCAAAAAGTGTCACATAATTATCTAACCAATACAAACGAAGTCCCTAACCCTAAGTCCTAAAATACTACGTTTTCTTATACCTAAGTCTTAACAAAATTAATGATAGATTAACTAGTATCCAGACTATGGTGATGATGTACCCGGAGTAGATGGCGGGCTCGGTGATGGAGGAGCCCTTCTCCATCATGTCGCGGAGGGAGCGCGACGGTATCGTGAAGGGGAGGGTGAGGGCCACGTAGCGGAGGGCGTCCGACATGCCCTCGAGTGGCCAGAGGATGCCTGGAAAGAAAACATTTTTTACTTTTTTGACGAGGTTATGATTGACATTATCACAGTTGGTATGTGATGATGTAGTAGTAGTGATGACATACGGGACAGAGACGTGGTCTTTTACTGCTGGTCGCATAAATAAGCTCAAAGTCACTCAGCGAGCTATGGAACTAGCTATGCTCGGAATTTCTCTACGTGACTGGGTCCGCAATGAGGAAATTCGTAGGAGAACGAAAACGACGGACATAGCTCGTAGAGTTAGTAAGCTGAAGTGGCAATGGGCAGGCCACATCGCTCGAAGAGCCGATAACCGCTGGGGAAGAAAGGTTCTCGAGTGGCGACCACGTACTGGAAAGCGCCGAGCGGGACGTCCTCCTACCAGGTGAATTGACGACCTGGTCAGAGTCGCTGGGCACCGCTGGATGCAAGCGGCCCAAAACCGTTCGAAGTGGAAGTTAATGGGGGAGGCCTATGTTCAGCAGTGGACATCCATAGGCTGATATGATGATAATGATGATGTAGTAGAAGTAAAACACACAAAGCTTAAAAGTGGTGATAGGTACTGTACCCATGAAAATCGCACCGCGATATACACCTTGCACCAGAGGCCTCTAGTGGACACTTTTGGAAGTATTTCATACAAAATGTTTTACGTAGTCCCTAGTGAGTATCGATTACGCTACCTTAGGGAATTCATGGTAGGAATACAGATTTTAATTTAAGGGTGACGTCAGTCAGGCGAGTACTACCAAATTGTTGACTACCTATAAGTAAGTATCACCGATGCAAAAGTGGTGGCACTTCCCATGAAATATCTCGAGTTTTGATTTAAGAATCGATGTAGGCGCTGAGTTCAGGAGTAATAGTAACCGAACTCAGGTAGCCGAAATTGTGAAAATCTTATATAACGTGTAATGGAAAGGGTTGAAGACTACAGCAGGTAGGTATAATAGCGACTATAAAAAGTTTCAGGTCAAAATCAATTACTCAAAAATTCATACCAAATTTTTGTTTCCATGTCCATTTAATTAAAATCGTAACACACGTGTCACCGCTCAATGGATGTCATTAACTTTTTCATCAACATTATTATAAAGTCTACTTTTATGGATATGCCCTTACCGTTACACGTTATATAATATAACACTTACCACACAGCAGTATCATGGGATAGAAGCTGCCAGTGGCGACGAAGAAGGACATGGTGTGAGTGTTGCAGTAGACGGAGAGCAGGAACCCGTAGCACATGCCGCACAGCCCCTGCAGGAACAGCAGCGCGCCGCACGCCAGCGTCGACCCGCGCGACGGCAGCGAGTACCCCGCGAATGCCAGGATCATCATTTCTATTGTCTGTGGATTATGAAACACCATTAGGGGCAGACCCTTGATAAACTACTGAGATTTTCTATAGAGGTCACCTCTACCAACCTTTCGGTAACAAAAGACGGTACACAATACCTGGCAACCCCTTACGAGGCGTCAGGGACCATCTGCGGTAGGTCACGCCACCAAAGTATCCCCTGGTACTCATTCAAATGTGAGTCGCACCGTGATCACTCACTACCTAAAGTCCCCGTCATGAGAAGCTATAAATTATGTAAACAAACATCTTTTACTAAGTAAACATTTTATACTGCGAGATAATAATAAATTGACCATATTCAATCGACATGAAATATAGACGGGTTATATGAAAGTACAACAACCTATTTAATTTAGTCGGATCATATTTTAACGACGCAAAGCGCTATCGTTGGTGTTTCTTGGTACCGGAACGCGTCCGTCGCAGGGATTGTAAACTATCGGGACGCCATTTTGAAATAAACGCGTCATTCGAGTTTCGAATGCGTACGAGTTTGTTTCATTGCTTTGCATATATCGCGGATCTGGTTGTTATTATTAATTTTGTTATTGTTTCGTTATCACTTTTTTATTGTTGTTACTTTAATTGTTGCGTTAATTTTATTTGTTATTACGTATAATGGAGCCAGTAGCCAGTACATCTAAGGAAATAAATTCGCCACGAAAAAAACGTCAAAAGGTGCGTAATACAATTTATCTAAAATATATAATAAGTAAAAAGAAAGAGTTGTTTGTTAAATAATATATGTTAATTAATATTTGTTACTTAATAATTTATTAAATCTTAAACAAATTCATTTTTTTTGTTGGTCCAAATGTTGTGAACTCCTGAACACTTGTTTACAAAATGTATAGCTTCTCATGACGGGGACTTTAGCACTATTACCCTGATATTGATCGTGATCACTCACTAGTAGATTAGGGGCAGCGCAACGAGGAGGGCAGAATAGGATTTTTGGTGTAGCGTGAGTTTCAGACACAGTATATTAGTTAAATAACGTTTTATGAGTAAGGGGGTTAATATACAGTAATCCTAATAAAAGATATCCTTATCAGTCCCAACTGTAGGTGCGTGCGACGTAAATATGAAATGAAATCAGTGGTGGATTTACAAGCAAGCAGAGTAGGCTTGAGTCTAGGGCGGCAGATTTTAGGGGCAGCAAATTTAAGGACCGTTTTTTACTCATGTCTTACAGAAATAAGCATACATTACCCCGGCCTCTTGGTTGGGCGGTAAGGGCGGCAAAAACAGCCTAGGTATGTACATGGGAAATGTGTACACACGGCTACAACAAGCTATATTTCCAGTATAAGCTGATCTCGCATTGTATAGAATTTCCGTACAATGAGAGGTCATATATTGAAAATGTTTAGCTTGATCTTTAGCCGTGCGTAACACCACTGAATGAAATGATTTATACATTTATGAGATTTATTATATACCTATTATTATTTATCGTGAAATTTTTCCGCCCCGTTAAAGTGAGTGAATGAGGTATAAGTATACCGCTAAGACTCAAGCCTGCGCGTTCACCGCTAAGAAAACTCCATTTGCTGTGGGTCCACAACTCCAGAACACAGCCTTGAACATCAGAACACAGTAAAAGCATCGGGATCCTTGGCGTTGACCGAAGTCACTTAGAAGACAAGGTTAAGCTGCCATCCAAAAAGCTCGGAGTGCTCAACAGAGCGAGCAGTACTTCACTGCTGCAAATTTACAAGTCGCAAGTTCGGCCTCATATGGAGTATGCTGTCATCTTTGGGCGGGGGGACCTGGATACCAGCTCGATCCTTTAGATTCCGTTCAACGACGTGCCATCAGAATTTTCAAAAATCCTGAGTTCACAAGTGGCTTAGAGCCCGTTAGTATGAGGACAGAATTTGCGTCCTTATGTGTGGTCTACCGCTTGTAACAACGTTCTAGTACTTTTTAAGCTTTCGCGAACTAAATTCATTATACAAAATAGTCAAAACTAAATTTTGGAGCTTTCTTCCGCGGACACTCAGATTGTGGAATGAGCTCCCCGCCGTAGTTTTCCCAATGGACTACGTAGTATATGTTCTTCAAAAAGGGTGTGAAAAGATTTCTGCACAGTCGGTAACGCACAAGTGACTGGTGTCACAAGCGTCCATAGGCTACGGTAACCGCCACCATCAGGCGGAAAAAATGAGTTCATTTAATGATGTAATTTGAATTCTGGAGCTTGTAACTAAATTTCACATAAATGAAACTATTCTTCCATAATTAATCACATAAAGACTAATATAATATTGACCTGCAGTAATATAACAGTAGACTGCAGCGTTATATGCACGTTGAGCATCTCGCTCGGCTTGACGCCGGCCACGGCGCTGCGCTCCCACACGCCCTCGAGCCGGTCGTCGATCATCAGCGTCGACGTCACTATCGCCGACAGGAAGAATATTATCCTGAAAGACACGTTGGAGATTAGAATGAGGTTCAATGACTTTGGTAGTCTGAGCTAACTGAAATCCATTTTTTTTTAGTTACTTTGTGCTGTGTGTACAGTGGTGTGGCTGAAGGTGGTAAGCACACAGCTTAGAATGAAACTAGCTCTCAATGGCTCTCAATTTCACACTGGTAGGTGCTTGGTGACAGGTTTTAGCTTGAGGGTGGTAACAAGCAAGGCGAGTACTTTAAACTACTCTATCGCAGTGCTATGGTTACCTCAAGATGTCTTATTCTACTTTGGTATCAAACCCGCGACCTTCGTCACAACATTCAACTTTACTACCACTGACTGAGCTGTAATCGCCTTAAAATTACAATTAAAAGCATATGCCGGTATACCTACATCAAAGTAAAGTTATAATACTCTTTAATAATTCTAATGATATACCTACATACCGAATACCAATGAAATTATTATATATTATTGTGGGAACGATTATATTGATATTATTCATGGCAAATTCATCACATAATTCTGGTAGGTAGTACTCACGTTATCATGATGCCTGGTGCCATGAACCCAACGACTTGTGGTTCCATTTTTCCGAAGACTGGCTCTTGAAATCTCACTGGAATCTGTCACACACATTTAAACAAAATTTGAATAAGTACTTTATAAAATTTCAAGTATTCACACACACATAATTCAAACAAAAAAGGGTAACAATTTAGGTATCATTAATTCTATCTAAATCGATACCCTTTTTAATTAAAAACAGAATTAAAATGTACTAATATAAAAAAAAATAGGACCACTTAATAATTACTACTTTACATTTACTTACTACTTTATATTTAACACATAAGTGCCTAAATTGAATAAATACTTTTTGAATTTGAATTTAATTATAAAAAAAACGATAAAAAAGGGATTTCCCTTTGAATATAAATATGAATTATTAATATTCTTTAAGTATTAATTAGGTATATTCATTATAATTTTTAAGCAATAACGTAATACATATATACGATATATATATTTTTTTGTAGCTTCAGTCTTTTGTAAGGAAAGTGTTAGGCGTTGAAGATTTATTTTATGTTAGTAATTTTACCTTATGTTGTTTGTACAATGGAATTAATCGACGATCTGTCTGAAACTGGACATATAAATGTAAGATCTTATAATTATTACAATACAGATACTATAAATATACATAATAATACATTTAGTTTTAGATTCACTTTGCTTAGAAAATGAGAAAAATGCAACGCAATATCCAAATATATATGCATACTTGAAAACCAGTAAAATAATGTTTATTGGCAATTTTAGTCAATAATAAAAAAAAAAAATACTAGTCTTGAAATATAAAACAAAATAAATAAATATAAATGCGTATGCAGTTTAGTAAGTACATGATACATATTATATAAATAAAAGAATGAAACTATAGCATTTATTTCGCCACTGTGTGAAAATATGCAATGAAAACTTGTATAGCGAATTTGAATTTTAGTATAAAGTGTTAAGGATGATATTTTTATCTTAGTCGGAGTTATATAACATGATATCCATACCTGCACTAAATTCTCGGGTCTTCCACATTCCTTCATCGCGCGTTTTGTAAAGGTCTCGTATGCTTTGTGAAGTTGCGCCTTTATAAAATGTGATATTTGATGATCTGTTGAAATAAATTAATAAGTAGCGTTAGTTATTACGACGAAAAAATGTGTTTAATTAAATCTGATGCAAATCTCCATGCATGGCCATTTGTCCTTTATTTTCAATCTAATATAAAAATAACCATGAACATATTTAATAAAGTAAAGTTCAATTGAGAAAGATTATCTTCAATAGTTAAATAAATTAATTTCTCAAATAAATACCTAAATAAGTTAAAAAAAAATCCTTAAGTCCCATTCTTACAATCTGATAATATTTCTCATACAATGTGACAAATCAAAGAAATACCTTTTGATATTTAAGAATGTCAAAGAAAAATTAACGTTTATGAGTTATATCTATGGTTATTTATAGTTTACCTACTAATTTAATTTAACCGCAACCCTTTTAGTGTGGTACTTTTAGGGGCGGCAAAATATCACAATAATAATAGGTATATCTCATAATTTACACATAATACATGAGAAAAAACGGTTCCCATATGTTGCCGCCCCTAAAATCTGGCGCCCTATGCTCAAGCCTACTCAGTCTGCTGGTAAATCCGCCACTGATATAATTTCATATTAAATTATTCTTACAATTCGGACCGATAAGGTTATCTTTAGGACTACTGTATATTTAATTTTTGAAGACCTAAATAAGGGGGCGGCAAAATTTTGCTGAGCCACGGGCGGCTGAAACCCACGCTACGACACCTTAAACAATTCAAATATTCAAATATTCAAAATTCTATACATTAAAGAGCTTGTTTCAGCTTTGGCAAAAATGCTTTCGTATGTCTGGCTGTTCTCCTCTACACGCAGGTCGCATTTTCAACCGATTCTCGTGAAGTTTTGTGAGGTGACCCCTTGAGCAGGTTAGATAAATTACCTCTATGAATTTTTAATGTCAATTCCACGTAATCATCGAGACTCGCGATGTCTACAGTTGACACAGCCATTAATTTAACTTACTGGTCATGTCGAGCCACACACTGACGCTGCTCTCGTCGAGCACGTGGTCGTCGACCTCGCCCTCGGCGACGCGCGCGCCGAGCGCGGCGCTGAAGTTGTGCGAGAAGTGCAGCGCGCCGTAGAACTTGCCGTGAGCCACCGCCGCCTTCGCTTCCTCCGTCGTGTTGTATGGGGTCTGGATAACAAGTAGTGCACACTCAACATTTAATTTGTTCGGTAGTGTGTGACCGAGCGTCATCCCTCGCGCGCAACAATTGTCTGAAGTTACCGGCCTAAGGCAAAGGGCCACCTGGTGGTCAGACGCGGGGTTAGTGAGTAACCCTCAAGCAAGTGAGCTCCTGTGAGTGAACTGCATGTCCGGCACTTTCCTGGATAGAAAGTAGAGGGCTACCCGTTGGATTAGTTTTCCGGTAACCCAGCTGTAGGCATTGGGTAGAGAGCGCATGACAGCTCCGGTACCATTCATGGAGAAATGGAAGTCGGCTTCTCTGGCGTCCCCAGCGGGGATTGAATCCGCGAGCACCCTAGGGTATGTTTGTGCTAGTGCTTGCGCTTGCGTCAGTACTGACACAGACGCAGCTAGTGGGGTGCGCGTAGTGAGCGACTTTTAACAGCTCCGGTACCATTCTGGACAAATGGTAGTGAGCGATCACGGTGTGACTCACATTTTCTCAAGAGTACCAGGTGCGAGTACTCTGGCGGCGTGACCTACCGCAGAGGGTCTCTGACGCTTCGTAAGGGGTTGCCAGGTATAGTGTGCCGTCTATTTTATGACCGACAGGTTGGTAGAGGTGGCCACTATAGAAAATCTCAGTAGATTGATAAGGGTTGTCATCATTTAATGTCAGACTAGTGCATAATATCAGCGGTTGTGCGAGATGCCTATCCACAGCCATGGCTGAGCACTTGTCCTTTTTGTATCTGCTTTTATTTATAACTTTTTTTCTTTTGTAATATTATGTTATTTTTAGTTAGAGACAAATAAACGGTCATTTGTTTATTTATATATTTAATGTGGCTTTAGTACTTTAATAATTTACTAGACGCGTCAATTACTAGATTACTATTTAATTCCTAGTTCTCGTCTAATTACTAGACGCGTCACTAGAAGAGCTCACGGTCCGATCGATTAATCAATCGGTAAAGTTAAGCTACCACCAACGAGGCCGGTACTTGGGTGACCGCCTAGTGGTATATCAAATCGAGCGTTTTCACTTTTCAGTGCTTCGGAAGGCACATAAAGCCGTTGGTCCCAGTTATCACTTCATTGTGATGTCTTTAAGCTAGTTGGAGGCCTCCTAGGCGGCTTGAAAACTCCAACAGTAGGTTGACCACTAGTCTACCTCCACCAATACGCAGTGTGCATAAAGCAGCTACAAAAAGGAGCTCGTGGGCGGGATTCCTTAATGTTAATGATGAAACGATATACACCCTATTCTCGCATTTTCAACACCAATGTTCACATTCGACATTTGCCGAAAGACAGTAACTGGAAAACTGTAACTGTGTCGGGAACGCCCATACATGCTGCGTTACTTGTATAAAAAAAAAAACAGGCAACAGAACAAGTAGTCCCGAGTAGTAAACCGAGATTGAGCGCCGTCTGCCTAATATCGACTCTATGCCACAGGTCTATGTGTCAATAATCCAAAATAATAAGCCAATACATATAAGTCAGCGGTTGAATAGGTATTATGTATTCTGTTTAGTGTTGAGTAAGGCATCTCTAGGAGGGGGGCGAGTTTTTATTATCGATGCAGGTTTATAGAGTAAAACTAGCTGACCGGCGCGACTTCGTTCGCGTGGTGCCTACCCTTATCACTTAGGGGTATGAAAAATAGATAGTAGCCGATTCTCAGACCTACTGAATATGCATATAAAATTTGGTAAAAATCAGTAAAGCCGTTTCGGAGGAGTAAGGTAACTAACATTGTGACACGAGAACTTTATATATAAGATAACGTTGTTAACTTACTTGATATAAATTTTTCTTTTCCATTTCTTCAATAAGCCAACAACTCAGCATATACAGGTGGCACGTGTCGTCCTTATCTAACGTGACGCGTTTAAAACTATTGTTTCTGCATATATCTAGACCGACTGTGGGAAAATAACATATTAATATGGCACCATTATAAGATTAATTACCCACTGTCATGTTTTTTTATTGTATTTAGATATAGCGATGTGTACATGCAATCAGAAAGGTTAGAAGTTTGCCAGCTGAGCAGGTACTACAAAGTTATCATCATGCTGTTTCCTCCCAATGTCTTCCTTTACCGAAAGCTCAAGCTCATTTAGGATTCGAATACGTGACCTTCGCTAAAATAGCATTAAAGGCTTGTCAGCTTGAAATCTATTTTTTTTTACTGGATTTTGTTTTTTTAATTTTACTACGAGTTAGCAAACAAGCATACGGCCGGCTTGATGGTAAGCTGTTACCGTAGGGTGCCATTTAATTATTACATAAGCACCAAAGAAGTCTTTGCTTTGCTAAGCTATTTGCTATTTATTTATTAACTTTTTCTGCAAAATTCTAATTTGAACTTTCTTGACTTGATAAGATGAATCGCAATAAAGAAATCTGAACAGATTAAAAAAATAAAGAGATGAGATTTGCTTACATTTGCTGACAAGGGCGAGGGGGGGATACTAATTCTGCTTACGTAATACTTGAATAACCCCTAGTCTAGCTGACCCTGTCATCCATCACACCTAGAAGGCGCTTGAGACGCGTCAGCCTAACTAAGAATATACACTCAGCTATAGCATAACTGGCCGGGACAAAATGGCGGTTAGGTGCATTAGCAATTTGCGGGGCTTGTATTGTCTAATACTTGGGCGCTCCCCGCACACTGGCAGCACAGCGTCTCCTCAACCTCGAGCTGTCAATAATGTGGTGATGTTTTGTATAGACTGATCCGGGATATCGGATTGAGGGGGCTGAGGAGCTTAATCCAACTAAGGGGATCCTTTATCAAGATTTATCAGGGGTGGAGCCCCTTAGCCCCCCCTGGTTCCGCTAGTGGTATGTATAGTTACATGGCGAGAAGGCGGCCTCGTCGTTGACGACGGCGAGGTGCAGGTCGCGCGGGTCGTGCCCCACCGCCGTGAAGAACGCAACCACTTGGATTATCGGGAATATCACCGAGAATATCAACCCTCTGTTGGACAATGGTACATATTAGCTAATAATTAAGGTTATTTCTTGATAAGAAGCGTTTTTAAATGTATTAAAAAATAAACACACTGCTGTTATAGTAAAGGGCACGAGTCGTGAGCATAGATTGACAACTGCGCAGTAGCTAATTTTCGGTCTGTTTGTCGGGATGAAGAAGAGGGGAGCGCCGAGCTGCACACGATTGGTTCGTCAGTCGATGTGAGTCGTCTATTTGTATGCTCGTAGTCATTTCGATACTGTGATTTGGCCACAATTGTACATGCGCGAGCTTGCCCCCACTACTGGCTATCTGTGCTCACCATTCGTGCCTCATACTGTATAAAAGTTTAAGTACTGAATGTTTAATGCGGTCGTGGAGAGATGCAGTCCTGGGTAAACAAATAATAATTCTAACTAGTCCGTCAGTTAGATATCTTTAAAAATTTACAAAGATAATGTGCGTCAAAGTTCCGGAGTGGGGGCTCGTGACATCACTTTTGAGTAAACACTGTACCATAACGTGACGCCACGCGGAACTTCAAAACACGAATTTTTCGATAATGTAAATGTCGGAACTTTTCGGGCATCTAGCCTATTTTGTTTAGAAACAAATACAATAATATAAATGATAATAAAGTAAGGTTTTTTAAGAATAATCTTTTGAAAAGCATGTTTTTAACCACACTTCCGTGATAAGAGGTAATGTGGCAGAAGGTGGTCAATACAAAGTGGTAAGATATTTACCCGGGATGCCTGCAGAACTGTTGTATACTCTTGATGAACACCGCCTTGTACCTCGAGTTCGTTATGTCTTTCAAGTCTTTTGTCTCCTCCTTTTTTGTTAGTACCTGAAAATAGCATTATAGTTTTTTGAAAAATCCTTTTCGTATATAAGAGAGGTAGAGTAGCGTTTATTCGCTCAAAGAGCAGCTCGACTGGAGAAGTTACCTCCACCTTACAGAAAACCGCAGCCAAATAACTTTCGCCAGGTTCGAGTAAGGTCGCCAGAGCTCATTGAATAGGGGGGAAGGGTCGGTAACGCGTGAGTGAAGCCTCGTGTGTTGCAATCGTCCATATGGCTACGGTAACCGCTTACCATCAGGCAGGCCATAAGCTTGTTAACTGACTTCGTAGTAATAAAAAAAGTAGTTTTCAGTGAAACGACTTGCCAACGAACTCAAGTCGCAAAGTACAAGCGCGAGAAATTGGTTGCATGCACCTACTTTAAAAGACAGAGAGGTTAGAATGCATGAAATATGTATTTATATCCTTCAGGAATACAGTGATTGTACTGTGGAAACCAGATAACTGATATATTATGGGACATGTGTAGGAAGTAAGGGATTTCTCTGCAGGAGCGGTTATATACTTGACGCAAAATTTCGCTCAATGGCTTTTAGTTAGACTTACATCAGTACTGCTGGTTACGACACTGAAGTCTTCCTTGGACTGGTACCTGGTGTCCACATTGTTCACCCCCATGGATTCTGGGATCACGTCGGGCGAAGCTGTTAATGCTGGAAATTCAGAACAATAATTTAATATAGTTATACAAGAAAATTAGGAACGGTGACAAGAATGGGTAAGATTAGTATAGTAAGCGGCACGAGTCGTAAGCACACTTTTAAATATAAAGTTTAAAAGTTATTAGTGTTCAAGCATTTAAATACATTTTAACAACATTAACTTTAATAACGTAACTCTAAGAACTTTTAAACTGTATCTTTAAAAGTGTGCTCACGACTCGTGCCGCTTAAGCCCGCTTACTATACCCAATGACTATGAAGGATGAAAATTGAGACGGGTCAGTAATGGCTGCTACCAACGAAGTACATACATATCACGATATTAAGTGCCCACGATTTTGGCCAATACAACAATAGTCTTCTCTGTAATAACTTTGTAGCAGCTAAGTATTCGGATGAATTTCAAATTCTTCGTCAAAGTAACGTTTTTGCTGAGCAAATTTTTCCGCTCAAAAAGTATGGGATAGTCTCATAAGACCATATTCACGTCGCTTCAACATGTGGCATGGACATTATGAGGAGGAATGCAAGCGATGTGACTAAAAGAGTTTTTAATATGAAAGTTGATATATTGGAAGAGGATAAAAAAAGAGATGGATGAACAGTGTGAAAGACGATACGCGTAAGAAAGGAGAGATTGATGGGTTACAGGTCGGTTAACTAAAGCTGGCACGTTTCAACACATTTACACCGTCTCTCTCGCGCAAAGTCAAGCTTATGAGTATGAAGGAGACAGTTATTGTTTTGCTTTTGCTACTGCTCATAAATATAGAGTGGTCTATTTTTGCATTCGTCCATTAGACTTGACTGATTGCAAATTTATGAGTACTGTGAACGTGCCAGCTTTCGTTAACCGACCTGTATTGGCACGTAATCCTTTGAAACTGTGTGAAGATAGTAAAAGACTTACTAGATCTTGTTCTAGGTGGTAAGTCCTGCTGCCTTAACGCCAGCTTCAGGAATGCATCTTCTAATGTGTTGCAGTTGAATTTCCTCAGGATCTCGTTCGGTGAATCTTCTGCCAGCAGTTGACCGTCTCTGAGTAGACCGATCTGTCGGAATAGATTTTTAGAATTTTATGAACACGTAATTTTATGAATAATTTTAATTTTATATTTGGGTGTTTTCGTTATGAACATTATAGGTAGTACGACTATGTAGTCGTACTACCTATATACCTATACCTATACCAACATCCTTCTCGCTCTAATAAAGATGCATCTTTTCTTTTTAAAATGATTCATTAAGAGCACTCAGCTCACCATACTTTTCATACAAAAGCTCTGTACTTGTGATGGCGTTTTTAAACACTTTTCGTTAGATGTTTTAAACAAATTGGTATCTTGTGAACTACATCTAGCAGTATAACTAGGCGAAAATAAAAAAAGTGTGAAACAAATTCAGTAAAAGCCTCCGAAAAACAGCGGTTTTGCACAAATTTTACCTGAACTTTGGCCATATCTAATGTACCTATAAATTGTAAAAGTAAAGAAAACAGCTCTAAACAATGCTTGCAAATGTATTGGAGATTCTAAATAACTAACTTTTTTTTCACAAACTTGTAAGATTACATCACAGGAAGTATGGGCCTGGAACAAGTTTTATGATATGCGAAATCATGAATGACGACCTAGCGAAGCGGCCGCGAGTGATCAGCCGAATTTACCAACTGATAACCGATGGCTCTGATGGTGTCTCTCTTTTTCGCAGTCAAACTTTACGTTGGATGAAAGTACAAGCTTTTAGGCTAAGCTTGCGTTGAAGTTGCGTTGGCCATGAAGGGCCCCCTTAAGTATCGCCTTAGTTGATTTGATCTCCTAAAGTCAAATAACTTTATGTTTTTCTAAGAATTGTACCTATTAAACAAAGTGCCCGCGTGCCCACTGCGGATTGGTGGAGGTAGGCTAGTGGTCGACATTTTGCTGGAGTTTTCAAGCTGCCTAGGAGGCCTCCAACTAGCTTAACGACTTTCACAATTAAGCTATAACCGGGACCGACGGCTTTACGTGCCTTCCGAAACACGGGCAACGCTCGATTTGAAATACCACTAGGCGGTCACACATCCAGGTACCGGCCTCACCGGTGGTAGTAACTTTGCTGATCGATTAAGAACGGCTAATCATTCTACACCACTACCACTGAACTATAATTGGCTTAACGTATGCACCATTGTTCAACGTTTACATAACTAGCTGTCCCCCGCGGTTTCTCCCACGTTCCTAGGATAAAAAAGTAGCCTATGTCCTTCTCTATAGTATAGGCTATCTGCATGCCAAATTTCATGATTATCCGTTGAGTAGTGGAGGCGTGAAGGCGTAACAAACAAACAAACAAACTCACTTTCGCATTAGTTAGGATTATTACCATTTTTTTTATATCACGAAGTCTGTTAACTTTCATACGGCCCACCTAATGGTAAGCGTTTACCATAGCCATATGGACACTTGCAAAACACATCACTTACGCGATACCGACCCACTCCCCACCCCAATGAGCTCTGGCGACCTTACTCACGCTCCGAAACACAACATAAAGTTATTTGGCTGCGGTATTCTGTAAGGTGGAGGTACTTCCCCAGTCGAGCTGATCTTTGAGCGAATAAACGCTACGCTCTACCTCTCAAAGCAATTTCTCCAGTTCATTGAACCCATCTATGATTTGCAACAACTCTAATACAATCAACATTACAATTAAATCTGTGTTTCAATGTTGACTAACGTTAAGTAGCTATCACGGCATGACGAAAGTAAATTAGGTAATGTAATGAACGGACTCAGCAATAATAGATTTTTCAAGGCCGCAGGTGCTGTGCCATTATCTCGTAACTAGCAATATGTTCATAGATTCACGCCATGATGACTAGGTAGCTAATTGCAGGGCTAATTTCCGTTGCATGGCTTTACATCTAGGTGTTTTTAGGGTTCCGTAGCCAAATGGTAAAAACGGAACCCTTATAGATTCGTCATGTCTGTCAATCTGTCCGTCCGTATGTCACAGCCACTTTTTTCCGAAACTATAAGAACTATAATGTTGAAACTATGGGTTCCCCATACTTAGAACTGAAACTCATTTTTTTTAAAAATAAAACCCATAAGTGTTAAGTAGGTGTCTATGGATAGGTCTTCAAAAATGATATTGAGGTTTCTAATTTAATTTGTTTCTATACTGAATAGTTTGCGCGAGAGACACTTCCAAAGTGGTAAAATGTATGCCCCCCCTGTAATTTCTAAAATAAGAGAATGATAAAACTAAAAAAAATATATGATGTACATTACCATCATGGAGTAAAGTCAAACTTCCACCGAAAATTGTTTTGAACGAGATCTAGTAAGTAGTTTTTTTTTATACATCATAAATTGAAATTCATATCAAATACTCAGGTCTATACATACTACCATTTACTTATATACCTACAGGTTTCTACGGAACCCTCGGTGCGCGAGTCTGACTCGCACTTGGCCGGTTTTTTACTGTTGATAGCTTGGTGTTAAACAATCTCGTTGTGGTGAATGAAGATGTGGTCGAATGTGGCAACACAAAGCCTTTTGACTGACTCTACAGTAAGTTATTGATAAGCAACAGTAGATTCTGATTCTGTATTTCCGGCTAGAGTACGCGTTATTAATAATTGTATTGAAATTTTAGTTATCTATGTATCTATAATACAAGGTGAAATCGAGATTATTTGACCAATTTTAAGGGAGGGTTCTATAGCGACATTTAATATACCGACATATTAAAATTGTGAAGTTCTAAAAAAACGGAAATATTTAAAATAAATCTTTTTCTCTTTTAAGCCGTTCTTGAAACAGTCTAATCATATAATATAGCATATTATTTATCCCATAAAACTTATGTTTAAGCCACAATTTATTTGTTTATACCTATATAACCTAGCCTCTATGTGAAACTCGCTATATGAATGTAACATCCTATTAAATTTTGTCGAATGATTTCCAACGCGCTAATCTCTGTAACTACCAGTTGGATCCGAAAAATTCCTTCACTAATAGGAAGCTACAAATCGCCGAGTATTAAGTACCTATAGGCATAATTTTTATCCCGGGAACGCGGGTTTACCTAGTTTATAAGTTGCATATTTATGTTACTTTCACCTGAAATGACCATAGTACGGTGCGGGGTCCTTTGTAGTACCCGTTTGGCTGGCCACCAGTGGCGTGCAACGCATAAAGGCAAGTAGGCAGTGCCTACCTCATAATATTCAATTAAAGCATTTGTGTCAAAAAGACAGGAATTGGTTTTTAAATTGATTTCTACAGTTATTTAGTAACCAAATAGTATTTTGTTAATAATAAGTATCCGTATATAATTCAATTGCCCCATCTGTCTAGTGACTGCCTATGTAGTTGAAATCTATCGCCAAGCACCTACCGGTGGATCAGACTGCACTTCAGAGCCAGTTCCATTAAGGCTTTGTGTACGACCGCATCATCACGGATCATGGTGAGATTTTTACTCTGACTCAGGACTCTGATAGCTTACCTTATGCGCTTGTTTGGTTTCGTCGATGTAATGTGTAGTTATAATAATAGTGGTGCCGCCACGAGCCAGCTCTGCGAGGAACTCCCAGATTCTGAAACAAAGGATAAAAACAATTGACTATTGTCTATGTTCTTATTTCAACATAGATTTATTATGCTATTGAAGTTATGGGAACTTATGGGAAGTGTACAGAGAGAGTAAGAGTGTAATAATAAACACTGTTTTTAACCGACTTCAAAAAAAGGAGGAGGTTCTCAATTAGGTTGTATTATTTTTTTATGTTTGTTACCTCATTACTTCGTAATTTATTAAACGATTTGGAAAATTCTTTTTTTGTCTGGTACACTTTCCGTTTGGTCCCATTGTCATCAGATCAGGATTCGATTACGTCTTAGTGTACTTTGAAGTCGGTTGAAGTTTTTTGTAAAACAGTCCTATTATTTTAATATAAATATAGATTCTATTCAACTCTTTTCATAGCTACCAATGGATCCTTTGACAGCCATACATGTAGTAACATTGATGATTAAATAACCCAATGATTAGACGACGACTTTATGAATAAACATGATTTTATGAGGCATGCCATTCTTATGCAATACAATATAATTGTCATGTTGAAACGCGATACAAATTATAAAGATACAATGTTTGGTGTAGTGATGAAGAGGCCGAGCGGAAATATGCTTGATTATTCATATTTAATATTTCCAAATAAAAAGAACCGTTATTTTTTATTCTGTTTTTCTTCTAGAAATAGATATACCTAGAAAGAGCTTCGCCTCACTACACGTATGTACTCAGCATTATGATCAACTTAAAGTATAAGTAAGTAAGTAAGTATCTCGAAAAATAAAACGCACTTTTTCATACATTTTGATGGTGCAGCGTTGGCACTTTTGTATGAAAAGTTCGTGTTTCCAGTGTAAAAGTTTATCATAATGTTGAGTACATTAACCCCCGAAAATTTGGCTAGAGGTTGCAAAATAACCCTGTATTTGTGTACAAGAAGGCCTCAGCAAAAACATTTAAGCGGCACGTAAAAATCCGATAAAACATTAAAATCAACTTTATTTCTAAATATACGCTCAAGGTTGCTAATACATCCTTTTCCTCAAGATTTATACTACCTACCTAGTGAGGTATGCAAAAAGAAACAAAGCAAAAAACGCAGTAATCTGTTTCCCAACTGATTGCAACGAGCCAGCGAGACTGAAGCTGCATTTAGCAATGAAGCGATGACGTGAATCAAAGAACACTACGGCATTAAAGTGACGTATTATATTATAGTGACGGGCCAGTTGTCGCAGTTGGTTAAGACTCTGGTAAAGATTCCACCTATTGCGCCGCAGGTCGTTGGTTCGATTCCCGCACAGGACATGCATTTGTGTGCATGAACATGTCTGTATGTCCTGAGTCTGGGTGTAATTATGTATATTAAGTATGTATTTACAAACAAACGGTAGTATACGTATTAAATCAGTTGTCTGGTTTCCATAGTACAAGCTCTGCTTAGTTTGGGATTAGATGACCGTGTGTGAGGAATGGAAATGAAGGAATCCCAGGATATATTTATTATCATTATACTGTTTAAAGCTGCTTATTATTTGAATATTAGTATCTAATCTCATCTCACAAATTAATTGAGTAGGTACAGAAACGAGTCAATTATTACAATAATGAAAATACACGAGTGCTTTACAAGATGTGAACAATAATAGGTCAAAAAGGACATGTAAATTTTGACACGTTATTACTCTATCCGGGTTAAAATAAAGATTGTAAGTTTTTTTTTTTTAATGTTAAATGGTCTTGCGTTTGACCTTCGACTGACCCCATGAGGAGTTATGACGAGGCCGAGGATGTAGCACGCTTACCCAGAAAAAGCCTATTCACTCTGGCCTTGAATACATCTAGGTTGTAGCTGTCGGGAAACACAGATCCCGGAAGAGAGTTCCACTCCTTTGCTGTTCGTATAAGAAACGATGAAGCGAAGCGTTGTGTCCGGGTACGCGGGATGTCGACGACGTATTGGTGGTTTGGCAGATCCATCCCAGAGGTGACAGCAGTACTCGATGCACGAACGGACTTGTGCTTTGTACAGTTGCAATAACTGATCCGGCGTAAAGTACCGCTTCACCTTACCTTGGATGCCCAACTTTTCCAAAAAATATTTTGGTAGTTAATGTTATGCGTAGGAGTTCAAGATTGTAAATATAAACACTTTTTAATTTGGAAGTATTTAGAATTTGATTTTTGAAAGGACACTACTCCTTTCGGAAAATCCTAGCCGTGGCCAGCAATATGTCAATTGGCGGCCTTCTAGCTATTGTATAAAATTTTGGTATGCGCCTTTATTGAAATAATATTGGCAATATGCGTCATTCAGTTCTCTGCCAATGTATAAGTACATCGACCGTGACGTCCGTCAATACTATAAATAGATGATCAATTATAATAACACGTAGGTTATTGATCTTTAATGGGGTCAGGAAGGGGACGAACGCTTTTTATGTTTGCATTACTTAGGTTATTGAAACCTTCATAAAGTTGTACACAAACTCGAGGAAATAACAACATACAAAATCGTAAAAAAAAACTACTTTCTGTTAATTTATTATACATGGAGCCAATGATATTATAATAAAAAAAACATTTATGAAGTCATGAACGTATAAAGAAATCGGTTGAGCAAACAAAGCCACAGCGCCATCGCAAAAAGATTTGTTTTTGCTAACAAAAATTGTTTTATTATTGACCGAGCGAGTGAAGCGTCTCCGTTTCGACTTGGGCAAATGCTTTCGTATGTTTGTCCAGATATCCGGATTTTCAGCTGTTCTCCTCTACAGGGACTCCAATACACCTAATAGAGGAAAACATAGTTAGGAGCTCTGTATCTGCCTGCATGCGTGTTTTTTATTAGTGGACGAGAAGTTAAAAGGCATGTGAAGTGGAAAAGAAGTCCCTTATCAGGGCCTACATTGAATTAATACTTTTGATTTGATTTGATTTGAGAATAACGCAATTTCATTGTTCTAAATCGTGATATATCCCATGAAAAAGAGCTTAATTGGTTTTTCCCGAATTTTTCGGGCAACTTTTCCTCTTTCTTTACCAACGTTATATACATTTTTATAACGACCTTCGCTGGTGGCTGGACGTCATTTCCAAAACGACGTGTCCTCCAGGTGTCGCGTTCATGTATAAATATTTATAATTCTGTCACTGTGTATGGAATATTAAATCAATAGATTCTGTATTAGAACTAACTTCCACCTGGTTTAACCCGCGTTCTGCGAACTGCGTGTGAGGTCCAATGTTTTCCCCGGAATAAAATATCATTAATATTATTTCATGTCTTTTTTAACCACTGAGGTAGCGAAAAGGACCCGCCTGATGGTAAACGGTTACCGTAGCCTAAGATACTATCAAATTAATATAGGTACATTTGAGTCATTGCAGCAGTGTGAGTAACACACTAACTTTTTCACTTATTACATGGTTATTGGTAAAACCTATGGGTAAAACACTGACAACCTTACAGGACTGTATTACTAACATCATAAACAACAACTGTGATGAATAATCAAAATCTGATGAATAATCAAAATCTGATGAATAATCAAAAGTCATACAATACAAGTTGTTGTTTATGATGTTAGTAATATAGTCCTGAGAGGTTGTTACTGTTTTAGCAATAACACTGTATTTATATTGATACAAAATTCATTGTAACTTTGTGTTTAATTTGTTTCAGTGAATATGGTCTGACACAAATTGTTATAGCCGTTAGAATAGCATTTTATATAAGATTTTATTGATAGATTACTTTTTATTGGTATATCACATGGGGAATCAAGTCTTATCACTAATAGCGATATCTTCCAGCCATCTTCAGAAACTGTAAAGTCAGGGGTGCACGCAACACTTTTCAGGATTCCGTAGACAAACGAGAGTCAAGAAACCCTTATAGTATTACATGTCCGTCAGTCTGTATGTCACAACCATTTTTCTTGTAAACCATAAGGTACCTATATGACGCAGAAATGTGGCACGTCCTACTAATATTATAAATGTGAAACTTTGTGGATGTGATTTGTAAAGATGTTTGTTACTCTATCACGCAATAACTGCTGAACTATTTTTAACCGACGAAAAAACGGAGGAGGTTTACAAGTCGACGCGTATATTTTTTTTTTTTTTTTTTTTTATGTATGATCACGCATAACTTTTGACAGAGTAGTCCGATTTTGATAATAATTTTTTATTGGATAGGGTATACCTCGCAGGTGGTCCCATATAAATATGGATAAAAAATACCTACCCTAAGGGTGGGAAAATAGGGATGATTTATTGTTCACTCACGGATTTTAATGCTGAGTTGTGTATTAAATCAAAAGAAATCAAAAATTAAGCATGTAGTAATTAGTAGAGTATAGCCACAAAAAATTATAAAATAAAAACTTTTTAACAAAAAAATAAACCACCGAAAAAACTGAAAAGCAAAAAATAATTTTGAATATAACTTGAATTTTATAAGGTTTTGCCGTCGGGGACAAACCAATCATCATCATCATCATCATCATCATATCAGCCTATGGATGTCCACTGCTGAACATAGGCCTCCCCCATTGACTTCCACTTCGAACGGTTTTGGGCCGCTTGCATCCAGCGGTGCCCAGCGACTCTGACCAGGTCGTCGGTCCACCTGGTAGGAGGGCGTCCCGCTCGGCGCTTTCCAGTACAAACCAACATAACCTATTACGACAATACGACATTAAATGAAACCACGTAAAGTACTTATGTATACGATAAATTTTTTCTATGGGACCGGGGGCTCTACCGCGTAACTTTGGTGTTAATCGTAACGAACACCATTAATGAATTACTTCCAATCGGGGCCCACGAATGGTCATCGTCGCGACATACCGCGTGCGCATCATTGGATGAAATAATTAATGGTGTTCGTTACGATTACCACCAAAGTTACGCGGTAGAGCCCTAGCTTTTGCTTAGCTTCCTTTTTAGACAAACATTACATTTAACAAATATTACAAAAAAAATACATATCTACGTAGGTTATTGGTTTGTCCCCGACTGCAAAACCTTATAAAATTCAAGTTATATTCAAAATTATTTTTTGCTTTTCAGTTTTTTCGGTGGTTTATTTTTTTGTTAAAAAGTTTTTATTTTATACCGGAAGAAACATTTGATCCCTCAGAAACGCGGGTGATTTCGCGGGGGACAGTTAGTAATTATACACCGTGTCATTTTAGTTGTCTTACACTCAATGTATCTGACATAAAATACCTCTAGGAGTAATAAAAAAATGTTACCATCAATTAAGATAATAGGTGCAAAGAAAAATAAATAATGCTTTAGAATTATGAAATATCCTGTTAGTAATGAACGGGCCAAAAAAAACATACCAGCCCAGCTATGCCATTCTGTTTATTCATCTTTTTTTGATTTACCTTTTAATCATCTCGAAAGTCATCTCGCAACTCACCTCGCAACTGAATTGGCGGGTGAATTACGTTTCAGAATACCAAATCCTATTGAAAAACGTCAAAATACTCATCTGTCGTAGTTCTTCTCACTTCCGTCATCACTCGGTGGCGCTAGTGTCGAACTCACTCAGTTTAAGAATATGAAATTCTAATCTCATTCGGATTCAGAAGTGATTTTGCAAATGAACGTTACAGAATAGCACTGCAGCGCACGAGTCGAAGGACACGCGCTCGTAACAAGGTGTTTCAAGCTACGCCATGAGTCATAATGGTGCCGATTCTGTTGTAAATTGCACTAAACTAATTTTAGTCACATCTCATCTCTTTCTTACGAACATTATTGAAAAAGGAAAGAATTTAAAGCTGTCAAATTAATATTTGCCGTCTATGTTGCAGGTATTTAGGCGTAACCGCGATAGATGGCGACTAAATTTATATTGAAAACAAGCATTGGACTAATTTGACAGGACTAAATTGATTATATTCTTTGTTAGAAAGAGACATAGTGAGATTAAAATTAGTTTAGTTGTAAACAATAGAATCAGCTCCAATGTATAATATTTTAAATTATTCATAAATCTTTTTTTTATAAATGTTTGTTAGTTATATGAACAGGGCTGCTGTTGTTATACGACGAAACTGTCTCGGTGTATATTTAAGACTAGAACTGCATGAAAAGTCAAGTTATTGTTCTTCTCCATGTCATAGACAACCTGTGTGCCAAATTTCACCAAGACCGGTTGTGCCACGTATCAAGAGGTAACAAACAAATTCATTTCGCATTTATATAAGTAGACGAGCTATCTAATGCAATAATACATTTGGAATACGACGAGATATGATCGGCCAGTCAGTTGGCGTTCGATTTCCACCCAGGACATGCATTATGCGCCCAAGAAGATGTCTGTATGTCCTGAGTCTGGGTCTAATTATGTAGGTATATTAAGTATCCCACCAAAAACATTTTTATGTAAAATGTTTGCCAATTGTGGTGTTGATTATTATCAAAACTTTACTTCAAAAAATGCAAGTCTGTTTTCTTCCTCGCAAATGTGTTGCACACATGTACAATTACATATCATAATGTACTAAGTATTATAAGAGACTTGCATGATAAACAAAAATGAATAACTTCGATACGCACACAAGGTAACATTAAATGTGTGCCTTAAACACATACTTAAATTAAAGTAAATAAACCTTCACAAAATGAAAGTAAATAAACCTTCGTCCAGTTTGTATCTTTGCATTACAGTATATTATGATAATACCTTGGGTAAGCCCTTTGGAGACTATGTCAAGTGCAGTTGAGATATATCTGTCAGTATGAACGGCGAAGGGTTATATTTTTTTAAAGGATATTCATAAAAATATCGACGAGTTATAAATTTCAACTTTATAATGATGAAACGTGGAGATGGGAGGAAATGTGTAGCATGATTAGCCGTTCTTAATCGATGCTATCACCGTCGTGGTCAGTGCCTGGATTGGTGACTGCTTAGTGGTCATCAAATCGAGCGTTTCCAAGTTTCGGAAGGCATGTAAAGCTATTGGTCCCGGTTATAGTCGTTAAGGTTGTTGGAGGCCTACTAGGCGGCTTGAACAACTCCAACAGTGGTTGACCACTATAACCTACCTCCACCCAAGGGCGGATCCAGCCTTCAGGTCAGGGGGGTCACACACTTATATCCAGCGTGGATGGGTTTCAAAATACACAATACTATATCTGTTACCTGCAGATTCACACGAAAATATAGTACTAATAATACTTCATAGCATCGAAATAGTATAGATAATATATCGATGCTTCCATAGACTTTATTCTATGAAGGTCAAACCAGAGGTCGATATATTCAAAATTCAATTTTTTTTTTCAAAATTCAAAATCATTTATTTAAATAGACCTTCGCAGGCACTTATGAAAAGTCTGACTCTAATACCGGTTAGGAAGGTTTTATTTGCTGAGAAGAGCCGGCAATAAATTCAGCAATTACTCTTTTCAAAACAAGCTTAGATTCATTACATAATATTTACATTCTAATCGCACTGAAAACAATTGCGTGCCCCGGCGCGGCGGCAAAATTACAAAGAAGAGACCAGCCCCCACAAGCAGCACCAGTTCACAAGTATGACGCTTGAGGCAGTTATTGTTGCGTCATTGCGTATAGCGACCCATCTGGTGGTACCGATTACGCGAGCCCTGTGGAGCCTTGCAACACACGGAGCATCACTCACGCATTACCAACCCTTCCCCCCACCCCAATGAGCTCTGAGAACCTTAGTCACCCAGCAAAAAGTAGGTTTCCAGCTGCGGTATTCTGTAAGGTGGGCTCTATATCGAACAGTTTTTTTTTCTGTTTTTAGGCCTGT
This sequence comes from Achlya flavicornis, assembly GCA_947623365.1. Lineage (NCBI taxonomy): Eukaryota > Metazoa > Arthropoda > Insecta > Lepidoptera > Drepanidae > Achlya > Achlya flavicornis. The sequence goes on from OX392490.1 coordinate 8,244,749, forward strand.
GTTTAACTGCTATCTCACCATGAAGTTATGATGTAGCCGAAGGTGGTAAGCACACAAAGGCTAGAAGGAACTGGCTCTCAAGTGCAGCTGTAGAAACATATCCAACGGGTGCTTGGCAACAGATTTTCAACTTGAGGGTGGTAGACGGTCAGGTGGGTTCGGTGGGTACTACAAAGTACCCTACCACGTGCTATGGTTTCCTTCACTAATAGCTCAAGCTCATTTTAGGATTCCAACCTAGGACCTGGAACCCAGGAACTGTAACCCAGGACCTGGAACCTAGGTAGTGACGTCCGCTGCCTTCTTCTTGGCATCCAACGCCACTGAGCTATCATTGTCTTCAAACGACAAGATGCTAACATACATAAATCTTCGCATTTATTATGTAGTGTGCATGGACGTTTAAAAATATCAGGACGGAGCAGCGCTTTATAAGAAAGTGTGGCACTATATTTCCTACATATGTGTGTGTGTGAGTAAAATCAGGAAGCGCTCGTGGCGTAGCATGATTAGCCGTTCTTAATCGATCGGTAAAGTTAAGCTACGTCTGTCGTGGTCGGTACCTGGATGGGTGACCGCCTAGTGGTATTTCAAATCGAGCGTTTCCGTGCTTCGGAAGGCACGTAAAGTCGTTGGTCCCGGTTATCACTTAATTGTGATAGTCGTTAAGCTAGTAGAATGCCTCCTAGGCGGCTTGAAAAATTCCAACAGTAGGTTGACCACTAGCCTACCTCCACCAATCCGCAGTGGGCACACGTGGTGGAGTATCGCCCAGTCCCTTTCACCCTCATTTGTGAAAGGAGGCCTGTTCTCAGCAGTGGGACATTATAGGCTGATGATGATGAGTAAAATCAGTACTGGCCCAAGCAGGCACAAGTGATACTGATCCTTATTGTCACTATCGACGTCTCAATACGAAATGGCAACCAATCGGCAAACTATGGTATATGTGAGGCTTGTAATTTCGAGACGGCATGGCTTACTTGGGGTGCTTCACTTCGTGTAAGGCGACAATCCGTCCTGATTTTTTTATACGTCGATAGTGTGATAGAAAATACTGGTTTCACCGAATCGGGCACGTCTTTAATATTCACGTGGTTTTCGGGATCCTAAAAATTACATGCGTATGATTATAAAATTAATGGTCATCCAATAGTACGGGTTGCAGTCGAGTTGAGCTTTAATTTGATTTTAAAACTGGATTAAAATATGTAAATTGTAGTTAAAGTTTGGCAAATTGAATATATTCCGTGGGTATGGGATTATTTTTGACATTTAAATCGTGATAAAAACATAATCGTCTTGCTGTTGATTATGAAGATTTTATTCGCGAGAATATGGTAACAAATAGAAATATGGAATCAAATATGTGAGAAACACCAACAATGTTGTTGCATGCCGGCGCCATATTGACAGTGTCGGTTTCAGCGCCAGGTGGCAGAATGTGGAACTAAATTTAAATGACTAGGCTAGGCAAGTTATTAAACGAACCAACTCATTTGCCTAATGAACTTCTACGGTCGCTAATCACTGAAACATATATCCATATTGTTCTACGAAAGTAAAAAACAATAAAAAATCGAATAAAATCAAATTTCCCGCCTCGTTACTGATGTTTAACCTTAAGTACCCCTTTGCTCCCCTCTCCTCTACCTATTACGCAAATAGATGAATAAAATGCCTCTTTAACTGAATAAAAAATATTCTCACCAAGCCTTGATTGAAGCTTGTATTTAATTGGTATATTCATAGTTATTAATTTCCTGTTAATGTTTTCAAGTATTTTTATTAATTGGTTAAGTGCGAGTAATAATTGCGCGCTAAGGATTTCGTACCTCCTTACAATAAAATTAGCTGATTCATTGTTACATTCTACTTCATAATAGGTAGATTAGATTTTTTATGAATAAATACAGTATGGCGATTTTAGCGATTGTTTATGGTTTTGGTATAAAATCACTAGAATCAGACCAAGCCGCTTGATGACGATCGACGCTTGTGTGTGTAAGAAAAGCAAAAAAAAATACTTTGAAAACGTACTTGGTACTATAAATTGAAGATATTTTTATTATATCAACGTTTCAACCAACCTATTCAGCCCATCACAGAACTACGTCTGTGATTTATATTGTCATAGCAAGGCATATTACGATTATATTTTTATAATATATATTTCTGTTACTTCACCAACTTGTACTGTAATTTAAATTATAGCTTGGCATATTAATATATAATATAGCTACGTCTGTGGTGGGCTTTAATGTTAAAAAGTTACAGCCCTGTGACTGTGAAGGATGGCGGTGTGCTTTGTAATAAAACCGTTGCCACTCTTTCGGCACGGAATCCTAAAAACGGAATTATTATTATAGTTTTTCAGTTTCTTTTGCAATTTGCAGAGATTAGAAGATCTATCGTCCTAAATCACATCCATCACTATAATATTTATTAATAGTTCAAACGGAACCCCAAGTATTTAATTTCGTCTTTATATAGTGACGTCAAAGAACTTAACGATCCAGTTAATTTATAAGACGAGGAAAAAAGCTCATAGAATAATTTTATTTCTAAATTGGCATTCAATGGCAATATCTAAATATTGCCATAAATGTCAATTTAGAAATAAAATCTAAATTTTGGTTTTGACCAAGGCCAGATCTTATCGAAAACAAATTAGTAAGTTTTTTGAACCTAAGCGCTAAGAACGTCAGTAAAAGCTCAGGCGACACTCAGACCAAGAAACGCGACATAAAACAATTGGATTTGGAACATTTATTTCCGATAAACAAAATCTAGTCTTTTAACATTTGACGTTTCGATTCTCTTATAATTAAGACCAATGTTTATTCTTGTAAAAATATTGGGAGGTACTACGCGTCAATGAGTGAACGATCACTCTCGGGGTAGGTTGGTCTATTCACCACTTAAAAGTTATATTGGCCTTTTCCTTCTTCAAATCCTTTAAAAGTTTATAGGTTGAAATAGTAAATGTAATATTTAAAAAAAAAACTCAATTCTGTGGCAGCGTTTCCTCTTTGGATGGCCAAACTGGCGTTGTCGGAAAAGGCTCCCCACCTGTTTCTCAAGGTCTTTAAAGGTTCAATAAAATATCCTATAACTTAGTAATTACTTCTCTCTGAGCACAGGGTCCAGGCCCACAGTAGGCTCATCCAAGATCAGTAACTCAGGGTCATGCACCAACGCTGCCGCTAGTGACACCCTCCTCTGCTGTCCTCCAGAGAGGGTCTTCACCATTCGTCCACCGCTTGGCAAGTCCAGGAGTGCGCTGAGGAACTCGAACCGTTCCACCATTTTGTGCATCGTCATGCCGTAGATCCTCCCGAAGTAGTATATGGCATCGCGGACCGTGAATTCGCCTACGAGAGCGATGTCCTGCAAAGGAGAATGGTATGTAAAGGTTTTTTTTAACAAAATGGAGAAGGCGATGATAGCTCAGTGTTAGTGACGTTGGATTTCGAGACGAAGGTCCCGGATTCAAATCCTACAATGAGCCTGGGCTTTCGGTGAAGGAAATTATTGTGATGAAACCGTAGCCCGGTGGTAGGGTACTTTGTGGTACCCACCTTGCTGGCTTCCAGCCTCAAAATTCAAATTCATAATTCAAAATCATTTATTCAAATAGACCTTCGCAGGCATTTATGAAAAGTCTGACTCTAATACTCTAATACCGGTTCGGAAGGTTGCATTTGCTGAGAAGAGCCGGCAATAAACTCAGCAATTACTCTTTTCAAAACAAGCTTATTGAATATAAGCTTGTTTTGAAAAGTATACATTACATAATATTTACATTCTAATCGCACTGTAACAATTGCATGCCCCGTCGCGGCGGCAAAATTACAAAGTAGACTGAATAAATATTTAATAAGTAAATAAATAGCAAACTTAAGCAGACCAGCCCCCACAAGCAGCACCTCAAGTTGAGGTTCTATTGCCAAGCACCTATCGGTGTGTTTTGACAGCTGCGTTAAAGAGCCAGTTCCTTCTAGGCTTTGTGTGCTTACCACCTTCGGCCACATCATCACTTATCATTGTGAGATTGCGGTCAAACACAGGCTTATACATAGTAAAGAAAAACATGTCACAACCATTAATAAATATACAGAATGTCCAAGAATTTATATCTATCGGAAGTCCAGAGGTAAGGAACTCTTAGAGGTAACCAAATCACCCCCATGTACGTTGAACAGCTTATGTCAAGTTATGTAATTGCAAGCATTATTGATTTTTAACCAAACTCTGATTTTGCAGATACATGCGTTATTTATTTGCATGCTTGTATCGGTTGCATTATGGTATGTCACTGGTAATTACTTGCTATAACCTCTCAAGTTCTCAAGTCCTTGACACGACTTTTTGGCAGAGTGACGTTGTGTTTTCATTTTTATTTTCATATATTCGTGTATTTTGAGTTTTATTGCATATTATCGGTGGTATTTTATCCAATAAAGATCAATCCATGTGCACCAGTGAAGTGAAATGAAATGAATTATGTGTATCGTGACTTCAAGTTGTCTCAAGAAGTCCGTGAAAAGTTTTTGTACAATTTACCACCATTGTACTAAAAAAATACTTTTAAGGACGGTGACTGACAGTGCGGTCTATATGAAGTGATTTATTCTGTGACTATATTAAATACAACTCGAGAAAACTGAAATAAGACAAGGCTGCATAGCTCAGACCTTTGCCTGCCTTTTGGCGAATAAGACAAACAACATCAATCTCCTTGGGACCTTGACACTGACAAACAATTGCCACGAATCTCACAGTCAATTAAAGTTTATTTTTACACTTCTAAGAGCTTCTAACAATTAAATAAGATATTTAAATTAAGCATCAAAAACCTAAACAACTGTAAATTGGCGAACAAATACTCTGCGCTGGATTTAAGCGAAGCCTTTGAACCACGTGAACAATTACCGGCAGTAAATGAATATTCATTACGATATATACAGATTGAGGGCCGAAGCTGTTTACGCTTAAAAAAAGCCCCTAACTGTTATATGCTTAATCAAGTAGTTCAACACTATCATTAGGAACGTCACTATGACAAGCAGAATGACGCTGAGCGAGCGTGAAACGTAGCTGTCAAGTACACCAGCTTAAAAAAGATGGCCTGTTTTATATAGTCGTGTAGCATGGCGACACTCTTTCTAGGTATATCTATTTCTTTGTCTTTATCATTATTCCTTTCCAATGAACGATTACAAAACTTAAACAAATAATAAATTATAAAAGAACACCGCAAATCGGTGACTTGTGTTTGAAACAAAAACGTGTCGACTCGTACTCAACGGCTTTATACTTCTTGCCGCAGGTAACCTTATAGGATAGCTGCTTAGTTCTAGCTTGTTACATTTTCAACGTATATACCTTAGGAGTTAGGGTATATTAGACCCTGGAGATGGACCATAGGTGTAAATAGAACATACCTGTGGCATATATCCAACTCTGGGTCCCGGTACGCCACTCCCCTTTTCGCCAGGTTGCCCACCCAAAACCCATACATTTCCACTGTCAAGTTTCCGTCTTCCAACGATGCATGACAGTAATGTGGTCTTGCCGCAGCCTGAGGGTCCGAGAAGTCCATATCTATTGGAGAAACGGAAGATCATCATGTAGAAAGTTGGTGAACAAAAAATATATAGCCATTTTATGTGTGCAGTCTCAAGGTTTTTAAAACAAGGAGGTGTCAAAACTCGAATAATGATGACAAAGTTTGGATAACACTGCAGCGGTATAACTTGACCACTGTTGCTTTACTACGCTATAGGCGTGGTATATGGACTAGGAGCAGTGCTTTCGGTGCCTCACTCGTTGCATGTGAAAACCCAGAATCATTTTATCCAGAATCTAGGTCATTGTTATTTAATACTAATAAGAGCCTATTGTAGTCTCTTGGAAGTTGCACTGATGCACAGCAGCACATAGTGAATTGGCTCCTTTTTGACAGCACACCATCCGTGGATGCGCGTGAAATACAAATTTTATTCCTGTTTTCTGTCATCTTTTTGTACTCGTGCTGTCATAGCAAACGTTTTTTTCCATAGTTTTATTCGCGTGAGCAGAAAGTGTCAGTAGTATTCTGTGCTCACAGTTTTTTCTATCAACGCGTGTCATTACGCATTACTTTAGACGTAGTACAGCTACTCAGCGGTCAAACGATCTTCAGATCATCATCTTGCATCACATAACTGGCAAATCGGATATTGTTCGAAATTTGGTGCACAGATAATGAATACAAACCCTCTTTATCCTAAGAAGACATCAGGCTCCTCAGGTACTCAGGTAAAATGGGTAGGAAACTAGTAGGGAAAAGACTTAGAAAATATGGCAAAAGTAAAGTAAAACCGAAACAGACGCTCGGTTTCTGAAGTTCCGTAGAAGATACATCTAACTTGGTTCAAGATTAAGTTACTTACATAATCCCCTTCTCGACTGTCATGTCCATGTCACTGAGCACCAGTTTGTAGTCAGCCTTGCCCGGGCGTCCATAGTACTTGTTCGCCCGTTCAATCACCACCGCAGCAGGGCGGGCCGCCATCTTGGATAATTTGTGCGCCCGCGCTTACTGTTCAGTTCAATGTGTTGACATTTTTGGATCCTGGTGACAAGAGAGAAATTTATTCATTATTTATGGAGCTCAAAATATTTTATTATGATACAAGGTTTGAATGATTTTTAAGTGGAGTAATTCTGTAAGGTAAATACAACCTCAACGATGCACTCAGCGCTGTGATCTCTGTTTGTATGGTTATCTAGGCAACCACGTAAGAAGTACACAGACTAGAAGCTGGCTGAAGTTTCATGTAAGCCATTGTAGTATGTTTTGTTAAGAATATTGCATAGGCTGGTGAATAATCACACTTTTTATACAATTAAAAACAGCAAATTATGTATACTGCATGCTTATCGGTAATTAATAAAGGTTTCAATTATTATTCGTATGTTTATGATCCCCACTTAATTAAAATATTCCACTATAAAAATATCAGATTGTGGTTTCGTATCGATACTCGATGGGCCAGTATTTTACACGTCAAAGCTCAAGTCTAGTTTTGAGTCGAGATTAAAACAATTGAATTTGGAACCTACATTTATGTTATAAGGTTTATTTTCAACTAACACAATCTATTCTTGAGACGACTTAAATAATAATACAAATAATAATAATTAGGTTTTTTTATAATATTTTTAATTGTAATGTTGTAAAAAATATATTTTTAAGACAAAAAACTAAATAAAGAGATAATAATAATAATATTTAAATAGAATTTCATTATTCATATTTAGTTACGGGACGCGCATCTATCCGCGAGGCAACGGGCAAATTTCGGGTCAGCTCTTAGTACATTTTGTGGGAATCATCATCATGTCAGCCTAAGGATGTCCACTGCTGAACATAGGCCTCTCCCATTAACTTCCACTTGGAACGGTTCTGGGCCGCTTGCATCCAGCGGCGCCCAGCGGCTCTGACCAGGTCGTCGGTCCAACTGGCGGGAGGTCGTCCCGCTCGGCACTTTTCAGTACGTGGTCACCACTCGAGAACCTTCCTTCCCCATTGGCTATCGGTTCTTCGAGCGATGTGGCCTGCCCATTGCCACTTCAGCTCACTAACTCTACGAGCTATATCGGTAATTTTGTTCTCCTACGTATGTCCTCGTTTCGGACCCTGTCTCGTAGAGAAATAAAAATGTGTGGGAATAATTTGGGGGTATAGAAGGATTAAGTATACACTCGACTCAATCAACCACCAATGTGCAGTTCGAAAGCATTTAGTACTACTGAGTGAATCAAAAAAACATTCCTTTTGGTGCAACTACACTTGCAGGTGCGACACAGTCTACACTATATATTGGATTTTGGATTAAAGACAAATGACGTCATTTTTCCATGTTTTATTGCCATGATTTTCCCTAATTATCATGCAGTGACCTAATCCATAATGGGAAGTCCTTGTGCAAAGATCACAGTCGGTAACCGGGTCGCTTTACGATCCGCGGTCGAAACCTGTTCGTACGTCTGTCCCACTAAACTCTTTCGTTACTCACACATGAATACTTATATTTATTTACTGACCGGGCCTCTGTTTAATCTGTGAATGCGTATGTGTGAATGAGATTTCTGCGCGTTTCCAATGACATACGATTTTTTTATATGCAGGTATTTGTATTGCGTCTATTTTTTTAAGAATTCTAAAGAAAAATAAACTTATTTTTAAAATAAGGTTTATAAAACGCCATAAGTCGTGGGTTTGAGTCCAGGGCACACATTTTTGCGCATGCAAGTAGTATTTTTGTGGTAGGTATATCAGATATCTATACGGTCTAAAGTATACAAACTGCTTTTTTTGAAGAATGTTATGACATTTATTATTATATGATTAATAATTTAACCATGTTGCATTGAACCCAAGTTTGTGAACAATTGCCTTGATCTTGAAACATACTTGAGTGAAGCTACACATTTTTGCCATTTACTCATTAGAGCGTTTCTACACTAACACGCGATCCTGCTGGCGGAACTGTGGCTTACATTTGAACAACTTTTTTACAGTCTTGCTGAGTATGAAACGTTTGATCTTGGACTGCCACTGGGTTATCAATTATACGCAAAAATAAAAATCATTTCGAATTCATAAAGTTCTTATTGTTAAATAAAATGTACTGTATAATGTATCTACTGATGTATTTCTACCATTAGTATGTACCATTGAAAATAATCGTTTTTGAAATACTCAAAAGTAACACGAGTAAGGCAGCTGTTTCAATCACAATTTTAATATATAAAGAATCGTTTCCTAAAACTCTGATGTATAGTAAGCATCGCTATACAGCTCCATTGATATTAGTTTAATCCTCAGATAAGTTTAAAGCAACTGTTATAAAGTTTACCGGCCAGATTCCGCTTATTTGGCGATTAAAGAGCCCTAATAGTAATAATAATAAAATTGATTATTTAGAATGGTGAATATGAAGGACAGGAGCCCAAACTGGGCTTCCTTTTCCCATGAGACGAGATGATAATGTAGTTAGTATATAGATTGTATGTCATGATTTTATTAAAAGCGTTTTAAATTGTATTTTAATTACCAATGGATTAGAATACAAATTAAAACGGTTATCACATTTCACGCAGTTGTCAGCGATTTCGCTGTCATTACACCGCGCGTCAGTAAGGTAACTTATGCAACGTCTATGGAATACGAATGTTGAATGAAAACAATACAGTCAATCTCAAAGTCTATTTGGATTGAAAATTCATTTGGTATTACGAAATACGTGAGAGAAATAAAAAAAATACATTTGGCGTAGCGCCTTGCATGATAATTTTGTTTTGAATATTAATTCTGTATTATTTTCTAATTTTTTGATAATGGCGACAAAGGTAATTAATACAAGATATTTAATTATTACACTTTAAGTTTATATTCCTTCCCCATCGGCTATCAGTTCTTCGAGCGATGTGGCCTGCCCATTGCCACTTCAGCCTACTAACTCTACGAGCTATATCGGTAGTTTTCGATCTCCTACGAATGTCCTCGTTTCGGACCCTGTCACGTAGAGAGATTCCGAGCATAGCTCGTTCCATAGCTCCTAACCTTGTCTTCGCGGGGCACCTGGATACCAGCTTGGGCCTTTAGACTCGGTTCAGCGACGTGCTGCTAGAATTGTCGACGATCCCGAGCTCACAAGCGGTTTAGAGCCCCTCAGTCTGAGGAGAGATTTTGCCTCCTTATGTGTGTTCTACCGCTTGTACAACGGACAGTGTTCTGAAGAATTGTTTAAGATGATGCCTACGGCTACCTTCTACCATCGCAACTCTCGCCATCGACGGGGAGTCCATCCTCACCAGAAACCAGAATTGTTTCGAACTGTGCGGTCTCAAAGGAGCTTCCTTCCGCTGACGCTCAGATTGTGGAATGAGCTCCCCGCCGTGGTTTTCCCAATGGAGTACAGCATGGGGTTCTTCAAAAAGGCTTTGAAGAGATTGCTGCAGGGTCGGCAACGCGCGAGTAACACCCCTGGTGTTGCAAGCGTCCATAGGCTACGGTAACCGCTTACCATCAGGCGGGCCGTATGCTTGTTTGCTACCTAAGTAGTATAAAAAAAAAAACACCCAACACTTACAGCATCACACGGACGAAGCCGGGGCAGGATATACCATTATGAATAGTAAGAAAAATAAGTTTAAGTTAATTATATAATAGATTAACGTATACTTAAAGAAGTTCCATTTAAAAATCATTTGTATAGGACAAAAAAAAACACAACAAATAAAATTGGTTTGTCTATGTTTTTTTTGTAAGAAATAAACTAGTGTCACAACAATTCTGAAGCCGACATGTTATATATGATTAACCTAAGTCATTAATAATAATAAAAAACAGTCATCATCGTTATTGTCATAGATTTTTTAGGTGTTATAATGAATTTATTATTATAATAAAAACAGCGTATTGAATCCTTTTGTGTTGGACAAAAAATAACTCGCTGATTACTTCATAAGTTTGTCAGTGTGATCAAAAAATAATGAGGAAAAACCTCCAAGAAATTTTACGAAACAAATTATTTTAAATTAATGTAATGGTGCGTCTATGCTTGGCGAACCGAGCACGAGCCGAGCCTAGAACAAGCACACTGCGAGCACGATTCGCGTAGCGTGGACGGGCTCGCGAGGCTCGAACTAGCGCGATGGACAGTTTTTTCACGAACAAAGGGATAAAGGGATTCGCATCGTGCTCGTTGTAGGTTCGTTCGTGGCTCGGCTGGTGCTCGATTCGCGTAGCATGGACGCACCATAATATATGTCCAATGTCTATTTAAAATTGTAGTTCCATGACGTGAACGTTTTTTTGAAAAAGGTATCAACATTTGTTGTTTAAATCAATATTTAGTAAATTAATGAGCAAACACTAAAAACTAATATGATATCTGAATAAACAAAATTAAAAGCAGTGCTTTGCACTTGTTCTTAGAAATAACATAATTGTGGCTATTTACAGCCAGCGAATTTTTGACAGAAGCCGTTATAATAGTTTTCAAACTATATTACACCATTATGTTAAATTGAAAAGAAAAAAATTAAAAAGATTTCATGTTGAAATTTTCATGTTGTTTCCTCAGACCAAGAAAAAATGAAAGACGGAACGGTCTGTGTTCTTAAGTGACGCAAGTAATAGGAAGCCGGCGTTCTTGTAAATACATGGCCTCACACACACATATAGACCATAGGAAGCCGATGGGTTGTCATTCCGTATTGAGACGTTGACAGTGACAATAAGGCTCAGTACTATTTGACCCTGCTTGGGCCAGTACTGATTTTACTCACGCATACGTAGGAAATTTTTTGCTTCACTTTCTCATAAGGTGACACTCCGTCTTATATGTCTATGGTTGTTTCATGAAAAAATATCTCTATAAAGAGATATTTTTTTGCATTAATCAGTTAACTCACATTTTCTGGAATTATATGTATTTCATATATAGTTATAGGATAAAGTCCTGCCGTATAGTTTAGCATAGAGTGTAATTATTAACCTTGTGTAAGTATTTACCTAAATGCCCAAACAGTGGAAACGCGCAGAAAGACTGTAGATTCTTGACGCAACGGCAAAGTTACGTGCAATCTCGGATGACCGGAACACGGTGTGAGCCAACCTTAGTTATGACATCGACCTCGTATAGTGTCGCGTCGTCTTGGCGAAAATATACACGCGAGTGGGTGTGTTACAGCCTTAATCCAATCCTTGTAGATTCGCAAGGTGCAGTCGAACCAATCCTACTTGACGGGCCAGTATGGTCGTGGGTTCGATTTCAAACATTTGTTCCCCATTATAAAGACAGTAGAACAGACACAGAAACTCTGTCTCTTCGAAGACTGACAGGTTCCAAGCCACCAGTGAGTTCGGGATGTAGCAATATACGAGTAGCTCACCTTTGTACCGAGGTTTAAGTAGATTAAGCTAGACCTTATAGAAGTAGAACTTATATAATACCGCAGCCAAATAACTCTATGTTGTGTTCCTACGCGTGAGTGAGGGGGGAAGGGTTGGAAAAGCGTGGATGATGTCACGTGTGCTGCAAGCATCCATATGGCTACGGTAACCGCCGGCCGTATGCTTGTTTACCGACTTAGTAGTATAAAAAAAAACTACGAAATCGTCGTACGACGCTTGCATCACAAGAAGCTCTGGCGTTACCGACCTTTCCCCCCTCCCCTATGAGCTCTGGCGACCTTACTCACGCGCAGGAACACAACTTTGCACAACATAAAGTGATTTGGCTGCGGTATTCTGTAAGGTGGAGGTACTTCCCCAGTCAAGCTGCTCTTTGAGCGAATAAACGCTATGCTCTACCTCTGTGAAGTATAATAATACCATAGACATCGAGTCGATAAACTGCGAGCAACCGAATCACCAATCCCTGTTTGCCGAAAACTGGTTAACAAACCTGATTAAAAAAACCTGCACATGCAGTTCATGTAGTGTGATTTTGCCAAATTTAATATATTCATTCGCCTTCCGAAGAGATTGTTACACCCATCGTTTTAAGAGAGATAGAGCGTAGCGTTTATTCTCTCAAATAGCAGCTCGACTGTACCTTACAGAATACGGCAGACAAAAAATAATTATGTAAGCTTTTTTTGCAAGCGTCTATATGGCTACTGTAACCGCTTACCATCAGCCGGGCCAAAAAAAATCTTATAATATTTCTTGAGAATGACAGTAAGTTTAGGTATGATGATTGTTTCCATTCAAAGAAATGTCTATTGCATTCCAGACCCTGAAACTCCAGTCTCGAAGCAACGTATCTACTTACTGGAAATATAACTCTTATTCTAAAACTCATGGGCAAAGCGATTACGATCTTTTGGATCCGTAATATAACGTAACACAAAACGTTAGTCAAATTTTGAAACAAGATTCTAATTCTAATCAATTGAATTTGAATCCTAACCCTATTATTTATATGGTTTATTATCGATTAACACAATGTATTCTTAAAAATGTCGATTCATAACGCGATTCGAGTTTTACTCAGTTAAATCAATTGTTACATCATCATCATCATCATCAGCCTATAATGTCCCACTGCTGAGCACAGGCCTCCTTTCACAAATCAAGGTGAAAGGGAATGGGCAGATACTTCACCACGCGTGCCCACAGCGGATCGGTGGAGGTAGGCTAGTGGTCAACCTACTGTTGGAGTTTTCAAGCTGCCTAGAAGGCCTCCAACTAGCTTAACGACTACTTATCACAATTAAGTGATAACCGGGACCAACGGCTTTACGTGCCTTCCGAAGCACGGAAACGCTCGATTTGAAATACCACTAGGCGGTCACCCATCCAGGTACCGACCACGACTGACGTAGCTTAACTTTGCCGATCGTTTAAGAACAGCTAATCATGCTACACCACGAGCGCTTCGCTCGAGGTGTAGCGCTTCGCTTAAATCAATTGTTACATGTGACTACTAAATTATTGGTCATTCATTCAGTATGGATTACAATTGAGATGATCTATTACATAAATTGAAATAATTTAAATGTTAAACGTCAATTAGTTACACTAATAGTGAAAGTTGATCGATGATTTGACACATTGTCGATTGTTAGCGCATGCTATATCAGTACTTATTTCAAAGAGGTATAGAACTATATTTAGATGGCATCCTTAAAAATTGTCGCCAGGTACATGTCGAGTTCTAGCGGCTTTTTCGAGTTTTTTTTTATTAAATGGGCTTGCGTTTTACCCCTGACCCGCCCATAAGGGACGAAGACTAAGCCTAAGATGGAACACGCTTACCCAGAAGGAACCGGGAGAGGTAGAGCATAGCGTTTATTCGCTCAAAGAGCAGCTCGACTGGGGAAGTACCTCCACCTTACAGAATACCGCAGCCAAATAACTTTATGTTGTGTAAAGTTGTGTTCCTCCGCGTGAGTAAGGTTGCCACAGCTCATAGAGGAGGGGGGATAGGTCGATAACGCGTGAACGATGCTTCGTGTGTTGCAAGCGTCTATATGGCTACGGTAACCGCTTACCATCAGGCGGGCCGTATGCTTGTTTATATACTAAGTTGTATATAAAAAAAAACCTATTCACTCTGGCCTTGAAAGTCCCTAGACGCCGAAAGCAAGTTCCACTCCTTTGCTGTCCGCATTATTTTGGTCTATCACAAGCCTAAGTTAACAACTTAAACAATATCTTTGACTTCTTTATATTTTTTTTATAAATATTTCTTAAAAGTTATTTTAATTGCTACATGCTTAGATTTAAAAAAAAAGCCGTCTCAAAATAGTTCATCAATTTAATACGGGCTACGATTTCGTAGCAGAGAGCCCGTTGATGTCTAAATTGAGCATAACAAATTATCACTAAGAAGTTGGTATTTTTGGGATATCATTTGACTTACAGATGCAGTTTTTACAATATCAATGATTTTCCTGACTTCTTTCAACTTGTGAGCAAGATTGTCATACATAATTATGATCATATTGTGACGTAGAACCAGAATTTGGAAAAAAAAATCTTTGTCAATCTCTAACAATTTTTTAAAGCAAAAAATACGTATCCAATTTTTTTTTTCCAAGACTAACGAACAGCAATAGGGATGTTCCCTATTGCTATTCGTTAGTCTCGCTAAAACTCAAAAACGACTTTACCGATTTGAATAAGTATTGTTTTGGTTCGGTCTCTATAATACAGGGGTGGTTTCAAAAAGTTCACCGGGTCAATTTGCATATAATCAACACTTGTCCTGACTAAATGATCACACAGTCTAAACCGTTGGGGCCGGAATTTGAAACATCTAGTCCAGTGGTGTAGCTTGCCCTAGACGGACCCTGTCAAAGTTTGTTGGGAGCTCCTTCTACCTCACTGGGGTTCGGGCCCCTGATACGGCAATAGACTATAAGCCATTTTGTTAAAATATACAAATAAAAGCATTATTAGCGAAGTTAGAATTTTAGAAGAAAATATAACCCGAAAAATAAAACAAATTGTAATACCCTACGGCTGCTTTTCCACCAGAGATGTGCTATGCTACGTTGCTATGGATGCATTCGATATCCACCAATCATATTCATTGGTTCACATAGCTTAGCACTGGTGGAAACGGATTCAACTAAGATATGTTTTTTATATGGAAGGATGCGTACTATGGATGCGTGCTGTGGATGTGTGCTATGGATGCGTGCTATGGATGGTCGCGAGTGGTGCATCTCATAGCTCGAACTGCGCATCTTCCTCGCGCAGCTACTTTGTGGCGGCGCATCATCATAGCACATCTTACTCGCACCGCTACATAGCTTAGTATCAGTGGAAACGGTCACATAGTTTCACAGCTTAGCTATTACATCCTCGCAGCAAAGCACATCTCTGGTGGAAAAGCAGCCTTATTCCTTGAACCTTGTTTAGTCGTGAACTAAAAGAAGGCTTCGTCGCAAATCGCGAATACCTGTTCAACCCGTTACTAGAGGTTATCCAACCCAGCCGAGCGTGAATCGGCGTTTGATTTTAAACAAGGAGTTTTATTTATTTAAAGGATTTTAGTAAAATGGTGGCCGTGCTACCAAATCTTTTCAAAGACTTTTCGAGACAACTTGAAGAGACGAAAATTTTAATGTGTCTTGGCAATGAATTATTTTTTATTATTTAGTGACAATCTTAATATGAAGACAACCAGGAAATTTTTAAGACATATTTATTTATTTGTGGGTCATTTTTGATTTACACGACTGGTATTAGAATTGTGGACTTGAAATTATATAATACGGGTTTATTATCATAGTGAATGCAAAATTGCGTTTTGATCTTTGATAACCTGTTTTTAAGGTCCATAAAAATATATTATCAGAATGTCATGGGAGTATCTCCTAAGTTACACTAATTAATTAATATTAGTAGTAAAAATTAAATTAACTTTTTTCATTGTTATACTCGCACTTTTACCTGCGTAGCTCCTTCTTTGTAAATAGCACAGGATTAATAATAGTACAAGTAATAATAGGTATATTGCAAGGCTGGGGTCGCGTGGGTGAAAGTGTGAGTACAAAGATAAACGTGGTTTAGTATACCTAGTTTAACTAAATTAACTCAAATATATGAACTTGTCAGTATTACTATTTAATCCTCTGTGGTATTGCTTTATTCGTAATTAATATGATAAACCAACCTTTCTGTGTGTGTATTACCTACTGTTTTAGATAATGAACAAACAATATTTGAACAAAGTAATAGACACTCAAAGTCTACAATTTTAAGTTAAGTATACCTAAGTATTTCGTAAAAAAAAAAATTATTACTGTATGATGTCAGAAACAAAAAACATACATACACTCGAAAAACATAACCCTCCTTCCGGGTCAGTCGGGTAAAAAGTTTATAATAAACAACGTGTGGCGTTGGTGGTGGTGTTGTAGGAGAGTGGAGAGGATTTGCTGAACTGAGAGGGTGACGAAAGAGGAAAAATTGAGTCGAGTAAAAGAGAAAAGGAATATTATGGAAACGATGGAGAATAGAAGGGGAAAGATATTTGGCCATCTTATACGACACGACGAATTTATCAAAAACATAATAGAAGGAAAGATAGAGGGAACAGGAAGACCAACAATAAGTTACACAGATCAAGTGAAGGTAAAAATAGACTCCGTGTAAGGAGGAGCAAAATGTTGCGAAAGATAGAGCAGACTGGAAGAAGCTACACCGACAAGAGCACGTACAGATGAATAAACAACGTTTACCGTGTGAGTTGTCATTATGACAGCTTAAAATTTTTCGTCATACTAAGTACAGTCGCGAACTTTTGGGTATTGGAAACGTATTTTTTGGTTTACCAAATAATAAAAAAAATAAAAAAAGCACGACAAAGTTCGGGAGTGGGGGTTCGTGACGTCACTTGTTACTAAAAAGTGTAATACACCGTGACGTCACGCGGAACTTCGTATTTTTTTGTTTAATGGACAAAAGTTTGAATAGTGTCTAAAGAGAAAGAAAGAATATTTTTTAATAATTTAATGACGAACTAAATAGATGTTTTCAAGAAACTAGCCTAGTGCGAATACGGATGAGTGCGAGATTTGTCGTAGTTAAAGTTTATATGATTTTTGAACCACTATCATAAATTAAACAAATAAAAATTCATGATAAACAATTGACGGCCGAGAAACTAAAGACATTCATTGTTTACAATTTTGACGTACCAAGAGCACCAGTTCAATACCGCGTCGAATAAGTATTGTACATAAATGTCATGTGTTCTCTAAAGTACAGTTACAATGTATTGAGGGCATTGTGCCGCGTGAGCCGTCACGAGGACATGTCACAGGATTTTGGTATTTATACCAACCAGCATTAGAACCTTCACTCTTATATAGGGTGACTGGTAATTAGTAAACGATACTTAGACACAAGATTGTGCTCATGATAACAATCTTTCCCAAAGAATTCTTTTTATAAATTGACATATCACATTAGCCCATAATATTTAGTACCTAACAAGAATAAGAATACACCATCAGCTTTTAGTTAATTTAGTTATTTATCTCTATTTGTTTCTTTGGGAAAGTTGTTTGTTATCATGAGTACTATCATGTGTCTAAGTATCATTTACTAATTACCAGTCACCGTATATATAAGGTAATAATAGGTATGTAGTAAAGTTGAATAAGTCTAAATAAATCGTAAGGAACCCATAGTACGGTGGTAAGTTACTTTGTCCCGCCTGGGTGGTTTACATTTACAGTTACAGTCTTAAGTCGAAAATCTGTCGTCAAGTATCTACCTGTGTGGTCCAGGACTTCCAGATCAGCTGATGTGTATGTGCCTACTACTTTCGCTAGGGCTAGCTAGGGCTTTTTATTGAGAGGATTATAAATATACCGCGTACTTATCCGTACAAAAAGGAAAACCTCTCAGATTGAGGGTCCAAGCCTTTCACGCGTCAAAGAAATTAGCCCCTAACTGTTAGGGGTTGAAATAAATAAATAATGTTTCATATTCAAATTTCTCCTGATTTTAGTTGGAATAGTTCGACAAATGCTATAATTATGAACGTTACTGTGACAAGCATAATGACGCAGAGCGAGTGTAAAACGTATCAGCCACGTACACCAGCCTAAAAAAGCTGGCCTGTTTTATATAGTCGTGTAGTATGGTGACTCATGCTCATAGTACGATCACATCTAGTACCTGTCAAAGAGAGTCCTCTGGCTAGACCCCCTAGCCTTTGGATTATCATTATACTTATTTAAGTTGACAATCTTGATGTATAATCAGAAATAGGTACAAAATTATTTCTCTAACCCAATTATAGCATAAAAACGGAAACGAAAACGCGAACGGAACGATTTAGAGCTATTTAAGTAATAAATAAATGTATGGGCTGTTATAATTATGAAGATAAATACGGCTTGGCTAGCCTTGTTATAAATATGTAATACTTTCAAAAAGTACTAAGTCAGGTGCGGTATAAGTTCTCGAGATTGTTTCAAAGAAGTTCACAAGTTCAGGATTATGAAATGAAATGAAATAATTTATTCATTCAAATAGGCCTTCACAGGTACTTATGAATAGTCAAACTCTAATGCATGGTTCGGAAGGTTGCTTTTGCTGACAAGTGCCGGCAATGAACTCAGCAATTACTCTTATCAAAAACAAACTTAAATTTATTACATCAGATGTTGATTACCATGGCATTAAGGTATCTATAATAACGAAGCTGAACTTAAAATCATTGTTTTTTACATATAAATAAATATACCTAGAAAGAACGTTGCCATACTACACGAATATATAAAACAGGCCAACTTTTACAGGCTATATAATGATATGAACTAAGGATATGAATGATAGTTGTTGAAATATTCCAATTAAAATCGGGAGAAAGTTAAATATTGAACATTATTTTGCATTTTTATTAATTTTTATTTGATTTAGCCTCTAACAGTTAGAGGCTATTTTTATCGACGCGTGCACATCTGCAACTCTCTATCTGGAAAGGTTTTTTATATGCACGTTTAGTTTGGATACATTATTTATTCTTAAACCATAAATTATACAAACATATCTGTCAAAAATGTCTCCGAAATAATTTGACGTAGGAAGAACATAACCTAAAATACAATATAACAGCTGTTTTGGCGGTACACGTCACAGTGACCTCAATTCTACATACCATAGACAAGTGCTCCCTTCGAATCAAGACTGGTTGAAGGCCGAACGACCTACAGACGAATATTACGTATCGTATTACGTTGCAGGTAGTTAAAATGCGTAATTTATACACAGTTCATTCAACGCGGTTAAGTTTTGAGGCCAGGCAGGTTTAGAAGTAGGCTACAAACCTTTGGTTCAACTTTTTTCATGAAAAATATTATCGTACAATCGTCTTTTTGAGTTTTATTGAATACTAGCTGTTCCCCGCGGTTTCACTCGCGTTTCCGGGATAATAAGTAGCCTATAATACTCAGGGATAATGTAAAGAGGACCCGGTAAAAAACAGGTAAAACCCGACTGGTAGTTTCAGAGATTAGCCCGTTTAAACAAACAAAAATACTAAAAAAATGTATATTAGGTATAGATTATCGGTGGTTTAAATTTAGCTTTTGCCTTGACTCGGGGTAGCTTTAAATAAATGTATTTTTTATTTATTTTCTCCAATAAAGATAAATCCAAATGCACCAGTGAAATTAATGCGTGTGTTGTGACTTTTCAAGTTGTTTTTCGTGAAAAGTTTTAGTAGAACGGCCACCATTTTACTAAAACCGGACTAGTACGGACGGTGACTGAAACTGAAAAACAATATAACGTGTCAAAAACATAATATAACCTGAGATTGGTAAAAAAATATTGAAAATAAAAATGCTTTAAAAGAATGCTTTAAAATGTATGTTACCTCATGTGTTCAATAAATTAAATATGATAATAGTAAAATATTAATATTAAACAAAATATTACAGTCATCAAGAGTCAAGCAAGACTACCGATCAGTAGACGTAATTATGAAATTGGAAAAAATTATATCACCAAATTCTTGAGTCATATAATCGTATAGACAGCCAAACGTACAGAAACCGCTGAGTAACAAATATACATATTATATTTATAAAACTTTACGGACAAACGAAATAACCGGCATGATTTCACTTTCTTATGAATTGTCGTGAACAAATAAAATACCAAACAAGTTTAGTGTGCGTATTCTTGGTGCGCATCTACCATAAAGTTCATAAATAATTTCTAGTCTGTATTTTTCCCCTGTACTTTTTACCCGGGTCCTCTTTACTTTACTTTAGGGTTGATTTCCCGGGAATAAGATCTTTTTGAATGATTAGTACCTATTCTTTGTGTACATTATGTGCGCTGCGTTTCTAAGACGAATAAATTTGAATTTTGATTTTTTTTTTGTATTTTGAAAAAATATTTTTTTGAATACTAATAATATTGGTGAGAAGAGACCTATCTGTGACTCCCACCCACCTACGGCTTGCTTTCACTAGCTGGCAGAGGAAGTACTCAATGCGTAATTGGGAATCAAACTCCTAAAATACTCGCGATGGTAAAACCGGTGTACACCTCTCGACACCCTTAGCTGTTGACTCAAATATTCCTCCCTTTGTCACCTTTCTGTAACTATTTAATAAGCGGCGAGTCTGGCAGGATTATTAAGATTGGGGACATTCGATTTGGCAGGCATTCCGTTACCCCAGCAACCAGTCAAGCAAGTCCCACTCCGTTGGTCTGGTATAGGGTCCTTGTACCTAACGGGTACTGTCTTTGTTCATGTCTTCAATACTGCAGGCAGAGATAGTATCCAGTATCCAGTTATCATTTCTCAACGCATTGACGTATCATCAAGGGCTTTATAAATATAACGGAAATTGAGAAAAAAGAAGACCATTTCAATGACGTTCATTAAGATTCACATAGGGACTAGATACGCGTTTGAAAATCTAGTTTAAGAGGAAATGCTGGTGGCATTTGTTCCATACAAACGTAATCCTCAGTTTCCTCTCTGGATACTAGAGCAATCATTATTTTACCATGCAATCTGTAGGTACCACTTTATGTCCCTCGGTTGTGCTTTTCTCCATGAATTAATTATTTTAAGAATTAGGAGCCTTCTAAAACTTACCATTTTTAACGCCCCTGTCAGACGTCCAGCGAAAAAATTTGACGAATTTAAAAAAAAACTAAGGAAAACCGACATACATAGCCAAAGCCCTACTTATTATGATTCATGAAAACTTTTTTTAAATCGATCCACTTTTGGAGGGGAAAACCGGGGATTACGAAATAGCGATTTCGTCTATTTTAAATAGGTATAATCGGTCCAAGCTGTTGTTGTCTCTATTGCCCTCGGGCGGGATAGCTCGGGCACAGCGCGACAACAATAGATGTTAAAAACCTATTTTCCAAAGAAGAATGGGTAATAACGTCCCCAGACTGTAGCACGATGAGCTATAGTGGTAATTGTAGGTCTCGTCGAGCACATTATTTTATTCTATGACAGCAAGTCTGAATTCCATGGGAGAAAAAAGATATTCACATTTGAAGTTACAAAAATGTTCCTTTGGTAATGATTGTTTTTTGTTATTATTAGCTCTGCCCTGCGGCACAGAATACTCAATACCAGCGATACCAACCGCGTTTTCAAGACAAAAATAACTGTATGTCAATTTCCAGGTTCCATGCTATCTGTCTGCTAATATTTATCCATATCGGTCCAGTAACATAGCTGTGAAACCATAACAAACGGACAGATCTACTCTCGCATTACAATTGTCGACGATCCCGAGCTCACAAGCGGTGTAGAGCCCGTTAGTCTGAGAAGAGACTCTGCCTCCTTATGTGTGTTGTACCGCTTGTACAACGGACAGTGTTCTAAAGAATGTTTTGACCTGATGCCCACGGCTACCTTCTACCATCGCAACTCTCGCCATCGACGGGGAGTCCAACCTCACAAATTGGAACCGAAATAGTTTCGTACTGTGCGGTTTCAATGGAGCTCACTACCGCGGACGCTCAGCCTGTAGAATGAGCGCCCCACCGAGGTTTTCCAAAGGTGTGAAGAGATTTTTGCAGGGTCAGTAACGTGCGTATTACCCTAGGTGTTACAAGCGTCTATATAGGGTACGGTAACCGCTATGGTAACCGCTTACCATCAGGCGGGGCGTATGTTTGTTTGCTGCCTTAGTGATATAAAAAAAACTATCTTTCGCATTAATAACGTTAAAGTATACTATTAATTTGTACCTCGGGATTTTACATGTGTTTCCGGGATACAAAGTAGGTACCTACTTTATGTACGTGTCTTCGGTTATCATTAACGATATGGAACATAAAAAAAATATGACTTTCACTAACCAAATTCATATTTTAAACCATATTCAGTTTTTAGTCATCTTCAAGTTCTCTTTTTTATTATGTTTTGCTATTTACCATAATCCAGTCAGTCATTGCCCATGGGGCTGATTACACTTAAAGAACGGCAATTAAACAAAATGTCATATAGTATGTAGGTAATATGTGAGTGTCATTGTTTGCTGTGCCAAATAAAAAAAGAAATAACAATATTTAGATCTTTACCTTATCCTAGTAATGTAAGTAAAAATGCTTATGTTTTTATCGATGTTTGTTATTAAATACGCCGAAATGGCTTATCAGATGTGGGTGAAACTTAGCACAAAGATAGATTAAACTCTGCTATAGCATATATAATACTTTTAAACCAGAAAAGTTATACAAATACTGCGGGACGGTAACAAAGTTACACATTATTTTGTCTGCTTTAACCGTCAATATCTTTTTTTTCCCATGGAATCCAGACTTGGTGTCATACAATGAAATGATACCCTCGATGTGGCCAACAATCTCCACCATAGCTCATAGTGCTACACTCTGGGGACGCGTTTCATATAAAATTACCCATCGTTCTTTCTTGCAGACATCCATTCCTCTTAAGATCAGTGAAATAGTTTTGTTTTTACATTGATTGCTGGAGAGCAGTCCTAACAAAAGAAGTGAAATGTAAAAATAAACCTTATTTCAATGACCCTAAGCCCCGCTAGTAGTGAATAAATGGAAAGACACAGATGTAGTTAGCAATTAAATATGATTTGAATACCTTATTAGCACTTAATATAATTATAAAATGCTACAGCGCAGGTAAATATTTTTCCTCGTAATTACACAAGAATCATTTGTTTAAATAATGACAATTCAATTGTTTGCTTTTAAACTGTGCAATTATTGTTTTATCTATGACTTAAGTGCTATTAATACGCAATGTTTATTGGAAAATATTGATAAACCTTTTATTTATCCCTCTTTCATCGATTCCCGACACTTTTAACATTGATGTCTTGATGTCCACAGTGAATAGGCATTTTCTGGGTAAGCGTGCTAAATCCTCGGCCTCGAGACAGGGATAAAAACATGATAAAAAGGGATAAAAAATGTTCTTTCCTAAAAAAGATATTTTGGACTATTACGAGTAAATATAAAAAAAAAAATTGGTTTAAGCATTTTAGCTGTCTTATAATCGGTTATTTATTATTGAATTCGCGTTGAGCTCTTGTGCAGTGTAGGGTCGATTCGCTTCGTAATAAGTATGAACCATTACGTATTACATTACATTTGATACGTACGTGTCTGGACATACCTCCACCATCGCTCTACTCTCAACTCGCGATCCAACTTTACTTATGCTGATTTGCGTTTCTGCAAAATTTCGCTTTTTCCCATACATTTTGACGTCTTTTGATATAACGACGATACAGCCTGCGAAGCACTACAAAAATCATAAAAATACTATTTTTTTCGTGTATTTTGACAGGGGCCTAAATAACATGCAAAAAGAACATTGGGAGCTCCATTTCACAGTGCGAAAAGACGACAATACCGGAACAAAATTCATTCAATAGTTGCGGAATCTCTACAGGCAGATGTGTGAGACTTTGTTTTATAATATAGTGAGTGATAGGAAGACTATAACGTAACGTTGGAAAAAAAATACGGAAACAGGAAAAACTCGGGTCTAATGTAAGTGTAATGTCATCTTACCACCTTCGTTCTGTTTGAGGTTTCATTAGCTGGTGATGAGTTGTTACTTTATGTTATTTGCTTACTGACTGTGTGAATTTGTGTTCCGTGCAATCGTTAAATCTCGTGTATTACTCAATAAATATCTAGGATTAAACAGATGATAGGATAGTGACGTCAAATGGCAGATTGGCGTCAAAATCAGGTAACTAAAGCACGAATGTTAGGGTACTTTTTAGTACGCGCCTGCCTCGCTGCCATCCTCAATGAAAGTCTGGAATGAATCACAGTCTGATTCACACTAAAATACCTTTAAAAACTTACGTTTGAAACATAGATATTTTTAGTTTAAATGTTGTGTAAAAATGTTTTAATATTATGGTTATGGTTTAGTATTAAATACAATTTCAAATGACATGCAAGATAGATAACTCTTATTAATAAAAGTTCATATGATATGAACAATAATAGACAAAAATCTATAATAATGTAAAGACAATATTTAAGCTTTTAAAATTAATGAAGAACTTCTCTTTGATTAATAAATATATCCAGATTGAGAGTCGAAGCTGTTCACGCGTCGAAAAAAGCAGACCCAAGGACCCGTTCCCACAGAGAGTTCTAGAGATCTGCGTTCAGAGTTCTGCATTTCGCGTTATTGTCAAACTATGTGACGTTATTTACGTGACCATCCTATCCTACTAATATTATAAATCTGAAATTGAATTTGTTTGTGTGTTTGTTACGCCTTCACGCCTCCACTACTCAACCGAACATCACGAAATTTGACCAGCTGTCCACCGCGGGTGAACCCGCGGTGGACAGCTGGTTTGTAATAATTCGTATATTAGTTGAATATAATTTTTTGAGAAGGCCGTACTACATTAGTATCATAAATTATGTTTTTTTTTATACCACTAAGGTGGCAAAACTGGCAAACAAGCATATTCCCCGCCTGATGGTAAGCGGTTACCTATGGACGCTTGCAACACCAGGGGTATCACTCGTACGTTGCCGACCCTGAAGAAACCTCTTCACACCCTTCTTGAAGAACGCCATGCTGTACTCCATTGGGAAAACGACGAACAAACACGGCCTTTTTGGATCACCAAAAAGTTGGCATATTTAACTAATCCGCTTGGGGGATAAACCGGATAAACAATTATTATAGATTATAACGATAAGCTATAGAATCGATTACAGATTCAAAAGATTTTATTAATTAACAGAGTATAAAAAAAAATGTTTTCATCACAACTTTGGTAGATAATCGTCTAAAAAAAAAGATAAAAGTCGTGATGAAAACATTTTTTTATCGCTTTAGGTAAAGCGATACTGATTTAATAATTACCATTTTTGGAAATGGTAAGCTTAGTTCGAGGTTACTCATCATCAATAATCTTATTATATATTTAAGCTTCTTGCTCATCGTCAATCAATACGAAGTGTCATTGAATCATAATAAAAATGGCATTAAGAAAAGATTATCACTTTTTTGAAATGACAAGCTTAGTTTGACGTCACTTTTCGTCTATCAATACGAAGTCATAATAAAAATTCCATGGATTATCCTCAGACCAAGAAAAAATGAAAGACGGAACGGTATGTGTTCTTAAGTGTCGCAAGCAATAGGAAGCCGGCGTTCTTGTAAATACATGGTCTCACACACACATATAGACCATAGGAAGCCGATCGGTTGTCATTCCGTATTGAGACGTTGACAGTGACAATAAGGCTCAGTATCATTTGTGGGCCAGTACTGATTTTACTCAAGCACACGTAGGAAATTTTTTGCTTCTCTTTCTTATAAGGTGACACTCCGTCTAGATTTTTTTATATGTCTATGGGATTATCTTAATTATCCGTGTAAAATATAAACCATTGAAATTGCGTAATTCTGCAGATCCGGGGAATTTTAAATTAAAAAATTTATGAATTTAAAGAGAATAAGCTTTGATAATAAGATAATTTAAATAAATTAAACCGCTGTAAACAGATGGGATCATCAAAAAGATTCGCTGCAATTGTCCACAATGGCTCAGATCCATTAACTTCATCATAACTGGGCATTGCAGAAACGATTATGTTATTTGTGGCTGAACGCGATGGCACGGGTGGTTCATTGTCAGCCAGTGGGACAGATAAATTTACTTTAGGTCATTGTTCTGAGGTCGTATTACCAACTCTTATTGAGATAATTTCTTATAATATATAAAAATAATCTTAATGATTTTAAGGCGATGATAGCTCAGTGGTAGTGACGTCGGATACCGAGACGAATGTCCCGGGTTCGAATCCTACAATGAGCTTGAGCTTTCGGTGAAGGAAAACATCGTGAGGAAACCATAGCACGGTGGTAGGGTACTTTGTAGTACCCGTCTGGCTGGCTACCACCCTCAAGTTGAAAATCTGTCGCCAAGCAGGTGATAGATTTTCAACACATTTTTCGACGGATTTTTTTTTCTTGTTTCTTTTTTTTCTGACGGAGGAACACACCGATAAGCTGCACTTGAGAGCCAGTTCCTTCTAGGCTTTGTGCGCTTACCACCTTCGACCACATTATCACTTACCATAGTGAGATTGTGGTCAAACACAGGCCTATACACAGTAAAAAAAAAAAAAAATATCACACTCCTTCATCGAACTACCAAGACGCCGGAAAAATGTACTCCCACACGTTTGTCGACATCCCGCTGTGTACGGACAACGCTTCATTTCTTCATTCCTTATGCCGAAAGGATACAGCAAAGGAGTGGAATTCTCTTCTGGGGTCTGTTTCCCGATACCTATAATCTTTAGATGTCTTCGAGGCCAGGGTGAATAGGCATTTTCCGGGGTCCGTCGAGGCCACACGTGAGCCTTCAAGGTTGGACTGTTTTACAAAAAACTTAAACCGACTTCTAAGTACACTAAGAAGTAATCAAATCCTGATCTGATGAAAATGGGACCAAACGGGAAGTGTACCCTTTGAGACAAAAAAAGAATTTTCCAAATCTGTTGGGTAAATGACGGAGTTATGAGGTAACAAACATAAAAAAAAAAAAAAAAAAAATACAACCGAATTGAGAACCTCCTCCTTTTTTGAAGTCGGTTAAAAAAAGCAGTGAACTGAATCATTTTTGAGTCAAAGAACCTAATGTATGGAAAAAGGTTACATTTGACAAAAAACAAGTTAATTTGGGTAAAGTAGACTCGCTATTAAAATTGATAGTGGACCCAGGGTTGCAGCCTTTGTTTCTTTTTATCGCAGGTAAATTGGCGAACCGAGCACGAGCCGAGCCACGAACGAGCACACTGCGAGCACGATTTGCGTAGCGTGGACGGGCTTGCGAGCTTCGAACGAGCATTCGTAGCGTGCTCGACTGCGCTCCGCCTGATTGTCAGTTTTTTCACGAACACAGGGATTCGCATCTCGCTCGTTGTAGGCTCGTTGAAGGCTCATTAAGTACGTCCACGCTTGAAATCGCGAGCAACGAACGAAATCTGTTCGTTCGAGGCTCGGCTAGTGCTCGCTTCGCGTAGCAAGGACGCACCATTAGTCACTTGGGTGCGGGAAAAAACACGAGGCAGAGACTTGTAAGTGAATACAATTGATATGATAATTGCGTATAATGTATCAAGTTGCAACATGTATAACATTGTCTGTCCGTGACCCGTGCGTGACGCAGTTTGCGGTAATCTAAAATTAGACTAAACAAGTCATAAAATATGTGGAAGTAAAGTAATACAATTTTAATAAAAACAGTTGAGTTCTTTTCATTTTGTTTGGGACTAATAGTGGATCTGCCCCCCTAGACAAGTTGGTTGTCGACAATCGTCATCGTTAGTAAACGATCAACCTTTGTATGGTTTTTTACTGTCGATAACCATCTTGTCTACTGGCCCTGAGTTTGTACTTGCGTTGCAAAAAGGGACTAAAAGTAGGGCATAGTAGAAAAATATGTATATGAATTGCTTTGATATTTGAAAAGCAGTAGGATAAAAAGGAGTTAAGCTCAAGATATTCGGGTCCAACGTGAAGTCTGTACTTTTGTACTGGTGTGAAACGTGGAAGGTAACTAAGGCCATCTCGCACCAGCTCCGGGATTTTGTCAACCAATGCCTTCGCCAAATTCTCGTTATTCACTGGCCCGAGAAAATCTCGAACGTAGAGCTCCAAGAACGCTGCCACGAAACACCGATCGACCAACAGATCAAGCGTCGCAAATGGAAATGGATTGCCCACACTCTCCGAAGGGACCTCGACCATATGGTTATATTATTGGGTATATATATACCCCAGCAGGCAATGGACTGGAATCCGGACGGGAAACGAAAGCGTGGCCGTCCCAAACAATACTGGCGACGCACTGTGCTTGACGAAGCGAAGAAGATCGGGAAGTCTTGGAGTGAGATCAAGCGCGTAGTTCGATCGGGATGCTGAGTTTCTGTGGACGCCCTCTGCCCCATCTAGGGGTCACAGGATCACAAGTCAAGTAAGTAACAAAGATCCCGTTTTTTTTTTACAAGAAAACTTGATGGACGATTTTATATGGCCGAAGGCTATGTAAAAAATAACGCACCAGTAGGTTACACTTATATTCAAAACTATTTGCCAATAATAATTTATTAAAGTGGGCAAACCATTTGAACACTTGAAATGGCCTATACTATTTGAGATCCACTCCATGTACGATGTTTATGGTATGTGTACGTTGCGTTTTTTGCTGAACCATCAACAGCTAGACTTTATGGACTAGATCACACATTCAGATTTAAAATTGTTGTAATAATGTATGACTCTACCGGTTCGCAAGATCTAGCCACGAAAATATTTTCGGTGGATCTTTATATTTATATTTTACTTCGAAAATGATTTTTGACTTTGAACAATTTTTCATATATTTAAAGTAAACTATTAAGTATTAATTTAAGTTATGTTATATAATCTTAAAGGTCAAACTGCTTTATAATAGACGGTAACAAAAAAAAAGGTAAATGCATTCAAGGTCTTTTTCTATATTTATACTTGACTTTTTGCATAAATATCCATTATATTTTTATTGGGTAGCATAAGTATTCAAAAAGATATCCTTTACTAATATGTACAACTAATATTATAAACGCGAAAGTTTGTATGTATGTTTGTTTCTCTTTCACGAAAAAACTACTTAACGGATTTGAATGAAATTTGGCACACAGATAGAATATGTTCTGGATTAACACATAGGATAATTTATCCTGGGAAAACATACGATCCCTCGAGAATGCAGGAGATAGCTAGTATAAGATAAATATGCCGTCAGCCTTGATCTGTTCTCACTTTGGTCCATCCCCAATCACCTGGCTGTGGATCCTGCAGTTCCACTTGATAGCCAGTTGCTAATCCCACTGGTAATGTATACTGGGTGGAGATTTCAAAATGGCATATTTTCGAAACCTATGTTGGATTAGTCATTCTTAACAACTTTTACTATGGGACCAATAGTGAATTCCAATATATATTTTTTTAAATGTCAACCTTGCTTGACCATAATGTATGAAAAGCAAAAAGTTTTTTTTGAGATTTAGGTGTTGGTCCCATTGTAAAAGTTTTTCAGTTTTTTGGTTTGTCTAACCCAACATAGGTTTCGAAAATATGCCATCTCGAAATATCCAACTGTTATATGCGACGGTACCCACTAACTTCACCGACTGTGGACCACCAGCTTTCTAGTCAGCCTTCAACATAAAAAGAACCAAGCAGTCTTGTCTGCAAACTGTATGCGTCAGCATTCAAAACTACGGCAGCGGTGGGGGGCCGATTTCATGTCAGCTGTTCAACTATTTTACCCCGTGATTTTACCGGTCACTAGATGGCTTGGGGGGCCCTTCTACCTGACTGCGGCGTAACCAAATGGAGGGTAAAATTTATACTTACACACGTTCGGCGCCTCTAAAGCCCGGGGCCCCTGATACGGCGATAGCTACGCCCCTGATCATATTCTATGTGGTTTATTTTCTCAAAAGAAATAATGAGCGCCAACTCCTGCGTTTTTGCCTTTTTTGGCGGGCTAAACGATCATCGCAAAATCATAATGCACTGGGCAACAAGAGATATTTGACATTAGGTTTTTTTTTTAAATAGTTTTTGAAAGGTTAAATGTTGTTTTTAATCGAACACCTATACCTAAAACAATAAAAATGTATTTAAAATACTGACCGACCTCTTATCGGCGACCGCTTAGCCTTAAGATTTATTAATTATTGCATAATAATTGAATTGCTAATTTGACATTCTAGTCACCTTACAAAGACATTATTATTATATAATTAATATATTATTAGGTAATAATTTTCGATGCTTCCTGGCTATTTAAGAGTATTATGGTCATCTTGAGTTTATAATTTATTGGGTCACTTTTCAATGGGTAGCCCAGGGTTATTGTACTCATAAGGTGCAGCGCAGACTACGGACTATCCGTTCCGCAAAATTCAAAATTCAATTCAAAATCATTTATTCAAATAGACCTTCGCAGGCACTTATGAAAACTCTGACTCTAATACTCTAATACCGGTTCGGAAGGTTGCATTTGTTGAGAAGAGCTGGCAATAAACTCAGCAATTACTCTTTTCAAAACAAGCTTAGATTAATTGCATAATATTTACATTCTAATCGCACTGACAATCGCACTGACAAGCACAACAACAGTCTACTTTGTAAGAACTACAAAGTAGACTGAATCTATGTTTAATAAGTAAATAAATAAATGGCAAACTTAAACAGACCAGCCCCCAAAAGCTGCACCTGTTCACAAGTATGACGCGTGTGGCAGCCATCGCCCTCCTCGCCACATTGGAGGGAAGCGAGCGACCCGCAATAAAATTGAAAATATACAATTCTAAGCAGTAACGCACACGACGTGCAATAAGTCTGCGATAGAATAGGTTTTAAGCCCATCAATGATCTTCAAATGTCATAATGACACTACTCCCATTACCACCAAAGATACGCACGTAGACAACGGATATGCAGTAGCCCCGCTGGTCCCTGCAAACTGGCAGCACATCTCCAAGTCATAGGGCTCTTGGGACCTTACTCACTGCAGGTGCCGGGACACAACACCAAATTAATGTTATGTGTGTACCTAGGCAAATAGGTCTTCTCAGGAAGACAGATGGCTCCTTCACGTCTAACGAGAAGGAAAGCTTGGAGGTGTTAATTTCTGCCCATTTTCCTGGGGCTCAGGCTATGAGCCTAGTAAATGCCGGAATGCCCGTCTGCAGAAGGCCTCATAACGAGGACTGGCGCAGGGCGGCGCAGATCATTAGACCACAACAGGTAAAATGGGCGGTAAACTCCTTCAAACCTTATAAATCAAGTGGGGCTGACGGTATCCAACCTATTCTGCTACAGAAAGGATTGGATGTCCTTATTCCTTTCCTGATTAAAATATTTAGAGCTAGTTTAGCCCTGGGGGTGGTTCCAGAACCATGGACCAGGGTAAAAGTACTATTTATACCTAAGGCTGGTAAAAAGGACTATTCTTTACCAAAGTCCTTTAGACCTATAAGCCTTACTTCTTTCTTGCTTAAATCTATGGAGAAAATCATAGATAGCTATATTAGGGATATGGTTCTAGCCACGAATCCTATCCATTGTACTCAACACGCCTATCAAAGTGGAAAATCCACTGAAACTGCTCTGCTCAACCTTGTTGACAGAGTAGAGAAGGCGTTAGAGGACAAAGAAATTGCCTTATGTGCTTTTCTAGATATTGAGGGAGCCTTTGACAATACCCCTACTAGCAGTCTGGTTGGGGGACTGGAACATAAAAATGTGGACCCCACCACTGTTCGATGGGTTAAGGCCATGCTCTCCAATAGATCTAATACCGTATCACTGCATGGCACTTCTCTTGAAGTATCTGTAGTGAGAGGCTGTCCACAAGGAGGAGTACTATCTCCCCTACTTTGGACACTGACCATTGACCAACTCTTATATAAGATGGCGGAACTTCGTATAGATGTGCAAGGCTACGCTGATGACCTTGTAATCACTGTTCGAGGATTCTGCCAAAGTACCATATCGTACCTTATGCAAAGAGCGCTCAATACTGTAAGTAGATGGTGCAAAGAAAACCAACTATCGGTAAATGCCGACAAGACGGTTCTGGTACCATTTACTAGAAAACGGTGCCTAGATAAACTAGTCATGCCGACACTTAATAACAAAAGTGTACAGTTTTCCAAGGAAGTCAAGTATCTGGGAGTAACCATCGACCAGAAGCTGACTTGGAACAGTCATGTCGCTAACATAATACATAAGGCGAAAATCGCCTTAGGAATATGTAGCAGAATGGCAGGTCAACGTTGGGGACTCAAGCCTCAAATGATGCTATGGCTATACTCCACCATTGTGAGGCCGTTGATAACATACGCCTCTGTGGCTTGGAGTAAAAAAGTCAGTCAAAAAACAACAATTGCCTTATTAGGCGGGATTCAAAGGACCGCCTGTATTATGGCAACTGGAGCCATGTCAACCTCCCCTGGAGCGGCCCTTGATGCTATGTTACATCTGACGCCCCTGCATCTACATGTAGAGAAGGTGGCGAAGACAACCATGCACAGGATTCACGCACAGGTGGGAGTGAAATGGCTCTCCCAGGCACTAAACTCCCTTCAGGATTCAGTACTGGAAATTCCTATTCTGAACATGGTCTCAGACATGATGATCCCTCAGAATAATTTTCGTAAGCATTACGAAATTGAAATACCCACCCGTGACGACTGGCTAGATGACAAGGTCACGTGGGTGGAGGGTAGCCTCAAGTGGTATACCGATGGATCCAAATCAGGATCTGATGTAGGCTGTGGAATTTATGGAGAGCGTCCAAAAATCAGCAAAAAGCTGAATCTTGGAAAATATGCCTCTATATTCCAGGCAGAAGTACACGCCATACTTGAATGTGCGGACACTAACCTGCAGAAAGACTACGTCAACCATACAATCTATATCCACTCGGACAGCCAGGCAGCTCTCTTAGCACTGGCCTCCGATTCAATTAACTCTAAGCTAGTTAAAAACTGCATGGACCTACTAAACCACCTGGGCGAAAAGAACAGGGTTGTGTTACGGTGGGTTCCTGGACACACTGGAATCGTCGGTAATGAAAAAGCTGACGAACTAGCTAAAGCTGGAGCTAATGGGACCCCTTATGGCCCCGAGCCAATTTGTGGTGTACCTAAAAGCCTGGCTAAACTAATTATGAGGAACTTATATGTAAACTCATCCATTGATTCTTGGAAAAACGCTCCTGGAATGAACCATTCCAAGGCACTTATAAAGGCCTTTGATAAAAAGTCTACCATAGAGGTATTATCTCTAAGTAGAAACAACTTACGCATACTTGTGAGAGCCTTAACGGGGCACTGTGGATTGAACAAACATATGTTCACCATCAGCGTTCACGACTCGAGGCTTTGCAGATTCTGCCGTGAGGCAGATGAAACACCATTACATCTCTTGTGTGACTGCAGTCCACTTATGCCTAAACGAAATACACATCTGGGAAAACACCTGTTACACCTAGATGAAGTAAAATCCATTCCTGCCAAGAATATTGTGCAGTTTATTATAGCTGCAGGTCTTGGCAGTGAAATTTAATTAACGTGGCGATCACAATAGATCTAGTCTGGTCGCAGTGATACAAGCTCTGGAAAGACTTGAAATAGCCACTTAACCCCAAATAATAATAATATGTGTGTTCTACCGCTTGTACAACGGGGAGTGTTCCAAGGAATTGTTCGACTTGATGCCCACGGCTACCTTCCACCACCGAAACTCTCGCCATCGACGGGGAGTCCATCCTCACACATTGAAACCAGAATTGTTTCGAACTGTGCGGGCCCAAAGGAGTTTTCTTCCGCGGACGCTCAGACTATGGTATGAGCTCACCTCCGTAGTTTTCCCAATGGAATACAGCATGGGGTTCTTCTAGAAGGGTGTGAAGAGGTTTCTTTAGGGTCGGCAACGTGCGTGTAATACCCCTGGTGTTGCAAGCGTTCATAGGCTACGGTAACCGCTTACTATCAGGCGGGCCGTATGCTTGTTTGCCCCTTAGAAGTAAAAAAAAAAAATTTGCTTCCATCTTCTGTAGGGTGGAGATACTTCCCCACCCATACTGCTCCATATTTGACCGGGAGAACTGGTTGTAACTCTCAACGAAGCAACACAATGTGACCACCCATAAACTCTTGCGCAGACGGGTCATAGACCATAGAATTTGCACAAGCATTCGATCGCAGTTAACATACATATACGTACAATTGAGTGTAAAGTTGCGCGGACCAAGGGCGGGTTACACGACTAAACGTGACGCGCATCATTAATAACCAAGGTTAATTTCACTCCGCACGCCACTTGAATACTTATGTCAATGGACATAGCATTCAAAATACGTTTTAATGAGTGTGGAATTTGATACAAGTCTGTTTGGAATAATGTAACAATTATTATCATTGGTTGTTTTAGAAAAAACAAAAAAACTTTGAAAAAAGAATGAAGTTTCTTCCTCTAATTAAGTCGCGAATATTGAAGTTTTATTATGTACCAGCAACATGTTAATATGTATAGGTAGGAACTCATTTTTAAACCGTGCAAATTAAATACACAGTAAAACTTTGAGCTATTATTGCTATAGAGAAGCTATCATAAGCAAAGGTTATGTCCAATATTTTAGAGTCAACGAAAGTTCTCTTTAGCGCTGAAACAATAATTAGCCATCTAAGTAGACGGTAGAAACACGTAGCGCTATCAGAACGCTTTTAAGAGTAATTTTCTCGCAAACACCGTGATTTTCACAGCACAACAGTTGTGGCCGGATAGCCTCGCTTGAACGGAACTCTAGTTGTGATGTGTGGCGTCTTCTCTATACGTAGTAACAATAACTCAATGAGTAAAACTAGTTTATATTCTTTTATCTTCCTACAAAGTAATGTTGACAGTCGTACCTATAATTATTTAATTTAAATTAAATACTTTGATCCCGGGGTTCTAAAAGGTTTGAGAGAGGTCGCTGTACCGGCAACGGAAGGCAAAATGCGCAGTTTAATTTGGTTCTACAAGCTGGTCCTGCACACTGCCAGCACACACCGCTAATCAGTCTTGTGTTAATGATACTTCTTTAAACTATAACTACTCAATCTTAGGAAGTTAGAAAGGAAACCCAAGGACAGTTGCTAAATCCCACGTAAGGTACAGAACTGTTCTACCTGCTTCAAAGTTCAATTTAGAACTACAGTTCGTGACAAACATACAAACAATGGCTTCCTTTACGAAATTGTTAGACAGATGTCCGATAGAGATGAGCCATGATTGGAATTGTAATCGTATGACGAACGAATGATTTTAATTATCATTCTATAAGGATTGAGGTGATGAGACTAGTGATGTAAATAATTAGGAATCAATATCCTAACTAATATTATAAATGCGAAAGTGAGTTTGTTTGTTACGCCTTCACGCCTCAACTACTCAACGGATCATCATGAAATTTGGCATGCAGATGGCCTATGGTATGGAGAAGGAAGCTACTTTTTATCCTGGGAACGAGGGTGAAACCGCGGGGGACAGCTAGTTAATTATAATCTCATTTTACGCCATGTTAGTTTTTTTATGTCAGACAGTACCTTCGAACAATTAACCCAAAGAAGTCATTAAATGCCCACCACCAAAAATGCGCTCTGATTGGCTAAGTTAAGGATGGAAGGAAGGACTAAACATTTAGATGCAGTGACTGGTTGGTACTGTTATTAATCAGTGCAAAAGCACTTATTAGTTGCGGAATTGGATTGCTCGGTATCTACTCTACAGGGACTTTTCCTCGATGGTCAGCCCACAGTGGCCATAGATATAGCTGATAGAAATTAGCAACAATAGGGACATTGCCAATGAGTTGCCTTTACAAAGCGAAAATCCTGGGCTACGGACGAATCTCACTAATATTATAAATGCGAAAGTTTGGATGTTTGTGAGTTTGTGTGTTTGTTAGTTTGAATGTTTCTACTAGCAAAACTGCAAAGTAGACTGAATAATGGTGCCGATTCTGTTGTAAATCACACTTAACTAATTTTAGTCACATCTCATCTCTTTCTTACGAACATTATTGAAAAAGGATAGAAAATATTTTAAGTTGTAAAATTAATCTTTGCCGTCTTATTTTGCGTGTATTTAGGCGTAACGGATCCGCGATAGATGGCGACTAAATTTATATTGAAAACAAGCATTGGACTAATTTGACAGGTCTAAATTTCTTACATCCTTTTCTTATGTTGTTTCTGGCCCTGATTCTGTTGTTTACAACTAAACTAATTTTAATCTCACTATGTCTCTTTTTAACGAAGAACATAAGAAAAGGATGCAAGAAATTTAGTCCTGTCAAATTAGTCCAATGCTTGTTTTCAATATAAATTAAGTCGCCATCTATCGCGGTTACGCCCAAATTCACGCAAAATAAGACAGCAAAGATTAATTTGACAGCTTTAAATATGTTCTATCCTTTTTCAATAATGTTCGTAAGAAAAAGATGAGATGTGACTAAAATTAGATTAGTGCGATTTACAACAGAATCGGCACCATAGTTAGATTAAAATTAGTTTAGTTGTAAACAACAGAATCACCATTAGGGTTCGTCATCGTCCCTTTTGGCTATTGAATATTCTGTGCTTATGGGCGAGTCAGTGACTAAAAACAAGCTCATTTAATTAAAAAATTAAAATAAGGGGAAGCTTGAACGTAGTGCCAGTGACTTTCGTGTTATGGACATGTTATGAGGAGAAATGAAAGCCACGTAACTAAAAGAGTTATGAATATGAAAGTGGATGGATACGGGAAGACAAAGACCGAAAAAGAGATGGATGGATTGTGTGAAAGATGATGTGGGTAAGAAAGGAGTGGATGTTGGTATGATGGATAGAAGAGACGAATGGAAGACATGTAGGCACTTATTACGCCGACCCAAGTGATTGGAAACAAGGCAAGGAGAAGACGAACGGAATATCATCAAATAATTCAATTATTTTAATTGCAATTTGGAACCTGTTCCTGAACAGTCTCATAATGCATTCAATTTTCGTCCATATACAAACGTGATACTAACAAAAATTGCATGCACATAAATTAATAATGATCTCTATCTGCCGGATAGGTATCAAGGAAATGTTTTCAATGACTTTTGATACAATGATGTTTGAAATATCAACGTCAGCTCTTCCTGTGAAATTCATTGTTCCATTGTTCAATCAAACGTTTACATAAAGGGCTTTGGATAACAGTGTGGTCATGAATCTCTTGGCATTGTGATAATTATTATCAGTTATCATTATCAAAGAACGTGCGTAACTTTTAGTTTTATGGGGCTAACGTAAAAAGGCTATAGGTTTTATTGACTTTTGGATTTCAAAAAGAAAGATTTTCGTATCCTTTTCAAGTTTTGAAGAGGATTGTGAGATTATATATCGAGATGGAGTTCTGAAAGCTAAAATGTATTTATTTATTTTAAATTTTAATGTAATTAGATTACGGTCGAAATTCGATCACTGAGGGAGCAGTATTGCAATAGTACCCATAAATACAAAATACTTTTAGTATTGGACCAATTCTGTTTGACCCTTTTTGTTTGTAATAACCTAGTGAAACGTAAACATTTTGATACTTACATTTTATTTTGAAAAGACACGACTTTAGTTCGCGTATAGTAAAACTAAATCAAATAATAATAATAATAGTGTATAGATAATAAATAAATATAATAATTATATGTTTCATGTTACTTGTGACGATCCATAAATTAATAGATTTTCATGAGTCATATAAAAAATAATTAAAACATCATCAGACCATTGTCAATAATAATTATAGAATGTCACGTACGTATATCTTGAACAGTTGTTATTAGTAATCGATTGATCTATGTCTGGGTAATATAACATTTATAAATAAGCGATGGATGTGTATCTGCATAAAAATAATCTAATAGGTATAAAATTGTTTGAGCAGGTACTTAGTTGCGAACAATCATACGGCCCGCCTGATGGTAAGCAGTTACCGTAGCCTATGGACGCTTGCAACACCAGGGGTATCAATCGCGCGTCGCCGACCTTACAAAAATCTTTTCACACCCTTTTAAAGAACCCTATACTGTACTACCTTCTATTAAATAATTATATTATTAATTCACTAGACGGGCCAGTTGGCGCAGTTAAACACTGGTAAAGATTCCACCTATTGCGCCGCAGGTCGTGGGTTCGATTCTCGCACAGGACATGCATTTGTGTGCATGAACATGTCTGTATGTCCTGAGTCTGGGTGTAATTATGTATATTAAGTATGTATTTACAAACAAAAAGTAGTATATGTATTATATCAGTTGTCTGGTTTCCATAGTACCAGCTCTGCTTAATTTGGGATCAGATGACCGTGTGTGAGGAATGTCCCAGGTTTTTTTTTAAATTTACTTAATTATGTCGTGTTTTTTTTAGAGGATTAGATTTTTTATAGTTAAGCCTAAGTTAATTATCGGTTGAGATCCATCAAACCCGGTTTACAGCCATCAATGCGCGTGCCGAGTAGGTGTAAAAGCTATTTCTGACTAATAACATCGTGACCGCTTACCATCAGCTGGGCCACTTGTTTGCTACCTTAGTAGTATAAAAAAATGCAAAATGTATGAAAGTACATGTGATTAATTCCTAACTATTATTCGTTTAACAATACTAACAACCACAAAATAAATAGTAAATAAATAGTAGTACAAGTATACCTACTAACTATGGGGAGATGATAAAATGTACTTACGAGCTCGATTCGTGAGAAAAAACTAATTGAATTGATGATTATCGCAAAAAAAAAGTACGATTAAAACATGCAATAATGTAACTAATAATGCTCAATCTTGCAATAATACGTAGCGAATCAAACGGAAAATATTTGACCTAGCATTTGTTGCAAATATGTCAATAAATGTCAACAGACACAGTAAAAAAAACACAAAAAAAAATTTTTTTTCAACATTTTTCACGTATTCGATATTTGAAGTTTTTAACCAATCTCCAGAAGGATATAGCATGATTGAAGTTAGGAATTGCTATCGTAAACGAAATGGTATTTGATGGTCAGTTAGGCCAGTTTGCGGGATTGGAAAACCCTATCAAGATGCAGATCGTGGGTTCAACGGGAGTTGAAGGTGGGTGGGAACCTAGGACAAACATTTGTGTGCATGAATATTTCTGCTTGCCCTGACTTGGGTGTAATTCTCTATATTAAGCATTGAGCTATTATTATATTACTACGTATAGAGAAGTTATCATAAACAAAGGTTAGTATGTCCCATTTTTTTAGTCAACTAAAGTTCTGACACAATAATTTGTCGTCTAAACAGACAGTAGAAACACGTAGCGCTATCAGAACTATTTTAGGAGTATTTTTCTCGCAAACACTGTGATTTTCAGCTTACGCGTTTTATTCATCGTTCTACAACAACAATTGTGGTCGGATGGCCTCACTTGAACGGAACATAGTTGTGATGTGTGGTGTCTTCTCAATACGTAGTAATAGCTCAATGATAAGACATAGAATAGTTTGTATATCAATCTGGTTTCCGTAGTATAATCTTTGCTTATTATGAAATCAGATTCCGTGTGTGAAGACTGCCCCAGGATATTATTATTATTAGTTAAAAATGTAGGTGGGATGTTTATAAAACAGAAAATATGATGGTGTTCGAACGATGTTACGGTTTATGTCGAATGTTATCGCAGCATCATGATTGTTTGCGAAACTGCCAGCTGCAATCGCGTTGGTAACAGCTACCTACTTTTTTGTGATTCATGTCGATTTTTTGATGTCACCATATTCTATTTTATATTCTTTTTTTGTTTTTATTAAAATATTGAATGTAGAGTAGGTATGTACTTAGTATAAGTCATAAGTTTTTCATTTCGTTTTTTGTCTTCGTCTTCGATAATTTTACTACGTTGGCTTATATACTCTGATATCTACTCACTTTTCTTTTATAATATTTTTTTTAGTTTTTATACTTCTTTGTTACCATAAAATTAAGTAAGAGTGTATAAAACTTTGTATGTCGCTATAATCACATATTAAGTAATACATAATCTAGGTAAACAAAATTGTCATACATAAGATATTAAAACGAGAACATGCCAAAACGAACTTACCAAATAACGAACGTTTCACCTCCT
This sequence comes from Achlya flavicornis, assembly GCA_947623365.1. NCBI lineage: Eukaryota > Metazoa > Arthropoda > Insecta > Lepidoptera > Drepanidae > Achlya > Achlya flavicornis. The sequence continues at coordinate 8,285,028 of OX392490.1, forward strand.
TTTACTTTTTGTATCGCAATACACTCACACAAAATTATTAATAAACAAAAACAAAATATTGGCACGAAAGAAAAATTGCACACAATAAATTTAAAAATAAATTGATAGGAACGATTTCGCAAAAGGCGCGCGATTTGACAGTGATTTGAAAATGTTCTATTTTCGAAGTCGTCGCGAACGGTTCAAGTTTGAGCTAACACTGGCAGTCGACGATCGCAAGAGCGCTCTCTCCCGACGCTAACGTAGCAATGAAAATATTAAGACGCGGCAACACTATTATTTCTCAACTGACCAAACGTCTCTAAGATCATGATAATTATTAACCATCGAGAAAAAATCCCTTTAGAGTAGTAATACCGAGCAATCCAATTCCGCAACTAGTAAGTGCTTTTGCACTGATAAATAACAGTACCGACCAATCACTGCATCTAACCTCCTTACTCATAAAGCGCTATTTAACTAATATACTGTTTAAAGGGTCACGTAAATAATGTCACTTTATTTGACAATGAAAATAGAGTGACGTTATTTACGTGACCCTTCAAACAGTATATTAGTTAAATAACGTTTGATGAGTAAGGGGTAAATGTTTAGTGTGTCCTAGACTTAGCCAATCAGAGCGCAAGTGTCCTTGATTTAGGCAATCGGAGCGTATTGTCAGTGGCGATGAATTGGCGGAATAAGTAGTTTATAAAAAAAAACAAAATTAACGTCATTGCGCTTCTTTGGGTTAATTATTCGATGTTATTAACTCAGACAATGGTTAGAAAAACAATGGTATTATAACTCTAGGAATATACTTATCATGCTGAGGATTATATGGGCTTTCTTAACACATATAATATTAAAAATAATCACATACTGCACAAATCATGTAATATTAGTAGTTAGCGAGATGAAGAGATAAAAAATATATTATTTTCACATGATCTTTGCAGTCCGCTTTATGATAAAAGATTACAAATGCGTGTATAATAAGTATATATAATTATTTCATCGCATTTTGACGTCTTCTACACTTTGTTTGAAGTAAGTAATCATTGGTGCCGATTCTGTTGTAAATCGCACTAAACTAATTTTAGTCACATCACATCTCTTTCTTACGAACATTATTGAAAAAGGATAGAATATATTTAAAGCTGTCAAATTAATCGTTGCCGTCTTATTTTGCGTGTATTTAGGCGTAACCGCGATAGATGGCGACTAAATTTATATTGAAAACAAGCATTGGACTAATTTGACAGGACTAAATTTCTTACATCCTTTTCTTATGTTCTTTGTTAGAAAGAGACATAGTGAGATTAAAATTAGTTTAGTTGTAAACAACAGAATCAGGGCCATTATTTTTTATTACGTCGTTGTTGCCAACTTTCATAGATTAACAGACGTAAGATTAATAATTTGATTGGAAACTTTGCTGATTGATAAATTCCTGTTCATAAAACGAACTATCTATTTTAATTTTATTTCATATAACTTAGGTACCTACGTCAAATACAGCTAAACATGATAAGAAACTATTTTCCGAACCTATCTCAAAACCGGGAAAATATTACTATTAATTTAAATTCGTATAAAACATATCTAATAGAGTTATTGTGTCTACAACTTGCGTGTAATGACGTCATCAGAAATGAGACACCTTTCTCCATCGGCTATCGGAACGCACCCGATAGCTGGGAATGCAATGCAATACTATGATTAACGTAGTTTCATGACCTACATATAGTACTTTACCCCATCATTAAGTTGTGACCTAAATTTGAGACACTTACCTTAACATTGCAGTGTTATGTAACATAGGCTCTCGACCTAACTTTGAGCCAGTTATGCGAGACTGCAAGAATTAATTTTCCGTCTATTAATTTGATAATCGAACGCAATGCTGTAAAAAAACAAACGGTCGCTGGTTCGTTAAATTGTTTATAGGATTCTAAATTAGTCCATTGAAATGTTAGTTTTTGTTGGGCTTAGCGTGCATTTGTTAGAGGATGCAATTTTATTTTTAGATATCAAGTGGTCAGTTTAAAGTTAAATACAAGTTTATGGGGTTGTAATTGTAACTTTAAAATATAACTTTAGCTTATAACTTTTATATTTTTAGTTCTATGACTAAAAGTTACTTGACAAAAGTTGTAAATATTCTTATTTGCAACAAAAAATGTCGTCCGATAAACCATAAAAACCATTTGAAACCCTTTTTTCAAGATGGCGGCCGTGGGACAAGGTTTGCAACCCCACAAAACAAACTTAGATTTAACTTTAAACTGACCCCCCGCTTGATATCTAAAAATATAATTGCGTCCTCTGACAAATGCAACCCCAAAATGTAACTTTTCAATGGACTAAATTCAAATATTATAAAGTGAGTGTGTTCCGTATATACAGGTGGACACGATCATAGGAAACCAAATGAAACCACGTAAAGTACTCATACATACGAACAAGTTTGACTATGGGACCAACTTCGAAATCGCAAAAAAGAACAGCTGTTTCATACATTTTAGCCGAATAGACATTGACTTTATGTTTTTTTTTAAAGTTGGTCCCGTAGTAAAAGTTGTTCGAATTTATGAGTAATTTACGTGGTTTCATTTATTGTCGTATCCATACAGGGGCTCTACCGCGTATCTTTGGTGGTAATCGTAACGTACACCATTAATGAATTTCATCCAATCAGGGCCCACGAATGGTCATCGTCGCGTCGTAACGCGTGCGCGTCATTGGTTGAAACAATTAATGGTGTTCGTTACGATTACCACCAAAGTTACGCGGTAGAGCCCCTGTATATGGAGGGTAATCTTCGGATCTACTGATCCATTCTAAAAACTCTTTCACTAATAGAAAGTTACAGTAATCACTGAGTGCTAGCTATAGGTTATTTTTATAGGGAGCGCCGGGGAAACCGCAGGGGCTCTACCGCGTAACTTTGGTGGTAATCGTAACGAACACCATTAATGAATTTCAACCAATCAGAGCCCACGAATGGTCGTCGTCGCGTCATACCGCGTGCGCGTCATTGGATGAAATAAGTTAAAGATAAAGATAAAATGTTATTTATTGAACACACAGATACACACACAACACAATAAAAAAAAAAAACAGCATAATAACATACAAAATATACAAACTAAAAGACTTAAAAACAATACAATAAATTAGTGTGTGATATCGTGGGTCCAATTGGCCCCAGCTCAGCATGTGCTGCAGATTACTACATCGCTGATTTTCGGCTGAAGCCACGTTAATGGTTTTCGTTACGATTACCACCAAAGTTACGCGGTAGAGCCCCCGGTCAGTATCATATAAACAAGAATGTAAACTACATATACATTATCTTAAATTCCAATATGAGTACCTATAATATAAGTCACCAATATGGTATGGTAATGATATTTGTGACCTACATTGGAGCCTTTTACCTTAACATTGGTAACTATTACGTGATAATGGTATATGTGACCCACATTACAGTTTTAGCGTCAACATTAATTAGATAATGTTAATGTTGGCCTCCATACGAAACGAGTGTTGGGCGAATTTCGTTAGGAGGTAGATAAAATTAATAGGTAAGCTAACGTTAGAATATCAGAAGAATAATTGGACTGTTTTACAAAAACTTAAACCGACTTCAAAGTACACTAAAAAGTAATCAAATCCTGATCTGACAATGGGACCAAACGGGAAGTGTACCCTTCCAGACAAAAAAATAATTTGTATGTGTAATGTACTGATGATAAGTATTGCTTATGAATTTATGTTCAGGCAGAAATATAAGGTTTTTTTTACGTCAGATTTCTTTAGCTAGCTGATTTCTCCTTCCTTGTTAGAGTGGTGAAGCTAATCTTTTGGGATACAAACTACAAGTCAATCGAAAAAAAAAAACAATCTTTCCTGCCGATCTGATCCCCGGCCAAGACGAGCCAAGCGAAGCGCAAGGGCTCTACCTACCATTTCTCGAAGCGCTTCGTCGTTTTTTTTGAACCCTCATAACTTGGGTTTGGATTATACCAAATACACAAAATTCTCGAAATATTATATCAATAGTGAACTTATTAAACATATTAAGTTTCAATAACATAGCTACATTATACTTTAGATTTTATTGATATCTAAAAAACCGCGATTTCGTCACTGACTCACTGATGATCATCAAAACTCTAACCCCCTTATTAATAAATAAGGTGTAAGTCAGTATTGTAACACCCAGGTGCCCCAGCCCTGTTTGTTTATATAACATTAGAAATTGACGGATATATAACCTAGTTATTACTATACTTGACTTACATCTTATTTATTAATAAGGGAGTTAGGGTACTTCCTGAAGTCAAGCCACATATTTCGAATACGGTGTGTAGAGTTTGTGGACCGACGACCTGGGTCAGACTCTCTGGGCGCCGCTGGATGCAAGCGGCCCAAAACCGGGCGAAGTGGAAATCAAGGGGGTAGGCCTACTCCTACCCCATTGATTTCGAACGGTTTTCGAGGCTCGGCTCGTTCTCGCTTCGCGTAGCATGGGGGCACCATTATATCCCATGAAATCCGGCTTCAAGGTGGAAGCCGATCGAACAATTCCATCTTAAGAGCGGAATGTTAGCCGAGTAGTGTTAGGGTCGCGAGGACGTAAAATATAAATAAAAGCAGACTGTATAAAAATAGGGTGGTTTAATGCCAGCCAAAATTAACAAAAAGGATCGTCTGTCGCCGATGGGTACAATAACGCGAGTGGTCCGATGGCGGGTCGCGACTGCGTCGCCGGCCGCCCGGTGATGGTGGGGGTTGCGCGGCGTAGGAGTGGTGTCCGCCGCCCGCGCGTCTCCTCCCGCGCGTATGTGTTAAGCGGTTTCTTAACATGCTCCCCGGGTTGAAGGCTTCAAAGATCTGGAAGGGGGCAAATATTATTAAATGCCCTCCGAATGGTGCCTCTCTTGGTTTTTATTTCGGCAACTCTAACGACACCGTCGCTGCCGGGGTACGTGTTGATGATTCGTCCCAAAGACCAGAGAAGAGGAGGAAGAGCTCTATCCTTAATGAGGACAAGAGAGCCTAATTTTAATTCATGGCTCGATTGCTGCCATTTCAATTTATGCTGCAGTAGTGTAACATATTCTAGGGAAAAGCGATCCCAGAAATGCTGCTTGATGAGCTGGATCCTCTTGAATCGCTCCAGACGGTTGATGTTGACGTCTTCTGCCATCTGTGGATGAGGTATGGACAAAAGTGGTCGTCCAATTAAAAGGTGGGCTGGAGTAAGAGCAGAGAAGTCGAGAGGGTCGGAGGAAAGTTGAGTTAAAGGACGGGAGTTCAAAACAGCTTCTATTTGAGTGAGGCATGTGGCCATTTCCTCATAAGTTAAATGAGTAGATTGTAATAATCTCTTGAGGTGATATTTGGTTGACCGAACGGCAGCCTCTGCTAAGCCGTTGAAATGAGGGGTGTAAGCCGGTACAAATTTAAATTCGATGCCTTCTTGAGCCATGTGACTCTCGAGATCAGATTTGACAAGGTATCTTGCTAACTCATTAAACGCACCGACAAAATTAGTACCGTTATCGGATGTGATGCTTTGGGGTTTCCCGCGACGGGACACAAAACGATTTAAAGCAGCTATGTAAGCTTCACTAGACAGAGCCGTAACGAGTTCAAGATGGCAGGCTTTTACGGAATTGCAAATGAAAATTGCCAAAAAACATTTAATTAGCTTGCAACCTCTGCCCTTTCGGTCTGCTATCATCACTGGCCCGGCGTAATCAACACTACAATGTGAAAAAGGGAATTCTAGATTGGTTCGGGATGCGGGTAGCTGCCCCATAATGGGTTGAATGGTCTCTGCCTTGTACCTACAACACCGAACACATTTATTAATTATGGTTTTTGATAAGTTCCTGCCGCCTAAGGGCCAGTAAGTTTGTCTTATGTTTGATAACAGAAGTTGAGGTCCAGCATGTAAATATTTTAAATGAAAATGTTCAAAAATAATTTTTGTCAAATGATGTTTGCTACAAAGTAAAATTGGGTGTTTAGCATCATAACTATAGGGAGCATTATCGAGTCTGCCACCAACACGAATAATACTATGAGGGTCTATAAATGGGGATAAAGCAATAAGTCTATTCTTCTTTGGAAGAGGTTTTTTACCTTTAAGAATAGCATATTCGTCAGGAAACATCTCTAACTGAGCTTTATGTATTATTAAATTTAATGAATTTTGAAGTTCAAGAACCGAAACATGACCTTTTAATTTATTGGTCTTGTTTTGACAATTATGAATAAACCTTTGCAAATATGCTATTGATTTTTGCAAGGAAGAAAAATTTGACAATTTGTTAATTAAAGCATTAATCAAATCATCATTAGTGTCGTTATTAAGCACTAAAGAACAAGAAACTAATTCTGGTAGATCGTGTTTCACTAATTCATTGGGCTTTTTTGGCCATTCTACTTCACTTTCTAATAAAAAGGTGGGGCCTTCCCACCACAAAGAAGAACTGCTGATAAGGTCAGCCTTCAGCCCACGCGAAACAAGATCCGCCGGATTGTGTTTTGACGGCACGTAACTCCACGTATGACCCTCCGTGCTTTCCTGAATTTCATGAACACGGTTTCGAACAAAATTTTTAAGTTGACTAGGTGGTGTAGTAAGCCACCCTAGAACAATAGTGGAGTCACACCAGAATCTACAATTACTTATATGAAGAGTTAAGGAGGTCAATACCTTAGTACACAGCCTTGCAGCTAACAAGGCTCCGCAAAGCTCTAGACGCGGAATGGTCGTTGGCTTTATCGGCGCTACCCTACTTTTGGAGGTCAAGAGGTGTACCGTGACTGACCCTGAATTTTGCACAGAACGAATGTACACACATGCACCGTACGCTCGCTCTGAAGCATCTGAAAAAACATGAATTTCGTAGGTGTTGGAGTTATCACCAAGAACCCAACGTGGAATTTTTAAAAGGTTAAGAAGCGGCAAAGTTTTTGCAAAGGAGAACCAAAGATCCCTGATTGTTGATGAGACATCTTCGTCCCATGTACATTTATCAATCCAAAGTCTTTGCATGATAATCTTAGCTTCGACAACGCATGGGCCTACGAGACCCAGAGGGTCGAAGATCTGACTAATAACCGAAAGAATGTGGCGTTTTGTTATCCTTTTATGAAGTTCAATGTTAATTGAAAAAGATAAGGTATCTTGATTGCAAATCCAGTTTAGACCCAGAGTCTTGGAGCAGACATCGGTATTATAATCTGAAATGTCTAAGACGTTGTCTGATGTTGAGGAAGAAGGAGCAATTTGATTTAAAATACTTTGGCTATTTGATCGAAATTTCCGTAAATTAAATTGTGCTGATTTTAATGTATCAATAACTCCTTTGCAAGTTTTAATAGCAACATGTTGAGTCGACGCGCCTCCTAAGTAATCGTCTACATAAAAGTCTCTCTCAATGGATTGTTTTACGTCATTATCTTGAGCACTGAATGCTAAACTAACTAGACACTTGGTTGCTAGGTATGGTGCGGACGCCGTGCCATATGTCACCGTATTGAGTGTGTAAGTTCGTAAAGGCTCTTTGGTATTCGAGCGAAAAATTATTTGTTGAAGGGAGCGTTGCGAAGGATTAATTTCTATAGCTCTATACATTTTCTCGACATCACCAGTAATGACATACTTATGTTGCCGAAAGCGTAATAAGATGGAATAAAGATCTTCTTGAACAGTAGGGCCGATCATCTGAATGTCATTAAGTGACAATCCAGAACTTGTGACGGCCGATGCGTCGAAGACTGTACGAAGCTTTGTTGTAAGACTTGACTCACGGACGACGCCGTGATGTGGTAAAAAATAATTTATTTGTTCATGACTGCCAATTGCTGAAGACTCCCTATTTTCAGTCATATGACCAAGGCTTTCATATTCGTGCATGAATTCTACATACCTAACTTTGAAAGCAGGATCGCGAAGAAATTTTCGCTCTAATGATAAAAAACGACATTTTGCCTTATGAAAAGAGTCACCTAAGGCTGAAGGATCTTGTTTCAGTGGCATGGTGACAACAAAACGACCATCGTCACTACGTTTGGTGTTTTCTAAAAAACTCTGTTCACAAACACGTTCTTCAGGGGATAGGGAGTGTTTGGCTGAAACTGTATCAAGTTCCCAGAAAAGGGACAAATCAGGATTGGCATCCTCGTTTAAAAAATGACAAACAAGGGAAGAAGAGTGAGATTTAAGACGTGGGACATACCCAGACACCAGCCAACCCAGCTTTGTTTCGTACAATTTAGGTTGATTTTTACCTAAATCAATAAAGTTATTACATAAGACGGACCAAAATATGTCAGCTCCGACCAAGATGTCTATCACTGACGGTACATTAAAGGAAGGGTCCGCTAGACTTATTCCCATAGGAAGAGGAATATTATCAATGTTTATAAATGAAGACGGTAAAGCTTTTGTGATGTGAGGTAGAATGAGACAGTCAAAGGTATGTTTATAGTTATTATGACATGACATAATAGTAAGGCTGCAAGACTGTGTACTATGAGAAGAATGGTTGTTAATACCTGTCACCGTGGAGCTAGCACACCGCCTTGACAAACCCAGCTTACCGCAAAGCGATTGCGTTATGAAGTTCGCCGTGCTACCATTGTCGAGCAGTACTCGGGCAGAGTGGACGGCGCCCTCGCCGTCGACCACCTTCACGAGCGCTGTGGAAAGCAAAACATGTGGAGGGGTAGTAAACTGCTGTACATTTGATGAACTTGCGAAGTTATTTATGTTGTTAATGGGAATAGTAGGCTCAGGAGTTGCTTCTGACAAATGCAAGTGTAATAGCGTATTATGTTTTTTCTTACAATATTTACATGGTACAAGATTACAAGTATTTTCTATGTGCCCTGGTCGTAAACAATTAAGGCAGACCTTCGTTTCCTTGGCCTTTTGTATACGACTTTCAATAGGAAGAGACCTAAATGTTTCGCAGTTGAATAAATAATGGGGTTCATTGCACATAGAACATTTAAATGGTTTTTTATTAAAGTTATTATGGGTTTTGTGAGTATTTGTAGTTGTTATAAAATTTGAATTAGATTTACTATTACCTTTATTTTCTTGCAAAGTTTCTAATAAATCTGCTCTATTGCTAAGAAACGTGATAAAAATATTAAAAGAAGGGGGGTCAGTTAGTTCATTCCTATGCTCCTCCCACGCCCTATGAGTGACGCTATCTAGTTTTTCTGTCATCATATGTATTATTAACGTGTCCCAGTGCTCTGTAGGCTGATCTAAAGTAGACAGTGCACGCAAGTTTTTATTTGTGACGTCAAGTAACTGACGAATAGCGGCACAAGATTCCTTATGTATGTGTTCAACGTTAAATAATGCGTGGACATGATTGTTAACGAGCAATCTTTTGTTGTCGTACCTACTACATAACAATTTCCAAGCGGACTCGTAATTCTCGGCTTTAAAATCTAAATTGTCTATCACGAGCAAAGCACTACCTTTGAGAGAAGCACGTAAATAGTGCAACTTATTAATGTTGTCCATATCTTGCCTTGAATGAATTAAAGAATTAAAAGTGTTCCTAAACTCGAGCCAGTGTTGATAGTGACCATGGAAAATAGGCAAGTCAATTTTAGGCAATCTAACGCAATTGGGTTTGAAAACACTCGCCTGCACATCTTCGCAACCCGATACGGAACCATCTCGAAGTCGTTGATGGGGGAGACGCGCACCAAGCAGGCTGCGTGCCTCCGCCAATAGCTTGTAGTACAGGTTCTCGAACTGTTCGCGCTCGCAGACCTCCACGTTGGGCTCTTCCGAAAGCATCTCGATTTCGCACTGTAATTTATCGAAATCGGTGTATAAGGCATCAAATTTGGTAAAGCGGCTTTCTAGGTCTAATAGCTGTAGGCTACTTAAGTCGCTGCAGCTTTTGAGTAAATTTATCTGATTGCTAAAGATGGTTAACTTTGATTTCATACAGCTGCGTTTTTTGTTAAATTTCTCAAGCTTTTCATCAGCCATAGTGATAGAAATATGGATTGCAAACTAAGATTGAAACAATATTACAATATGTAAATGAATAATATAAGTTAATAAAGATTGACCCTTTCTTACGAACAATAGGCCAGGTGTGCAGGTAGCGGTATAAAAAAAATGGGTGCGGCCCGTGCGGTAATAAGTACCTAAAGAATTCTATAGCTTTGTAAGCAAGCGAAGTGATTTGTGGGACTAAAATGCTACGTTAATGATGAAATGAATGATGCAATAATGAACTATGATAGAATATTTAAATTTAAAGAAAACACTCTCTAAAATAAAATGCTATTTGGACATAAATGTAGGACAAAGAATGGGAAAAAGAAGGAATAAATTGGAACGAACTCACAGAATGTCCAAACCATCCAATGTAGTGTCGATGACTTTGTCCTTTTTTGTCCTCTACAATGACCCGACGATTTTGTAGCACCGATGTTCGCGTCGAATGACCTCCAACTGACTTCTTTCTTGGGCGTGTGCGGTTGCTACGCGAAGATTCCTTGACAGGATGATGATGAAAAGGCTCCTGCAGGTGTTTTCGCAGCTGAAGACCACAACTGAAGACCTTCGAAAATTGAAGTGTGGAATTTGTCGTTGTAATGCCGAAGACGACTTTTGCTAAAAAATGACGGCGAATCCTGAAGGACCAATGTTAGGGTCGCGAGGACGTAAAATATAAATAAAAGCAGACTGTATAAAAATAGGGTGGTTTAATGCCAGCCAAAATTAACAAAAAGGATCGTCTGTCGCCGATGGGTACAATAACGCGAGTGGTCCGATGGCGGGTCGCGACTGCGTCGCCGGCCGCCCGGTGATGGTGGGGGTTGCGCGGCGTAGGAGTGGTGTCCGCCGCCCGCGCGTCTCCTCCCGCGCGTATGTGTTAAGCGGTTTCTTAACAGGTAGGTGGATAGTAAAACGCTTCGATAGGTCTCACATTGTATAGTACCGGATATTTATAATTAACTAGATTACATAACCGGCGAGCTTTGCAACAAGTTTACTACGCGTGTTCATTTTCGGTCTTAACATGACAAAATTACAAAGTAGACTGAATAAATATTTAATAAGTAAATAAATAGCAAACTTAAGCAGACCAGCCCCCGCAAGCAGCACCTGTTCACAAGTATGACGCGTGTGGCAGCCATCGCCCTAACAGGGGTCCCAGATTGCTATTACAAAATTGTGTTAAAATGATATCGAATCAGAATGTAATTTTTAGATAAAACAGCAAACTTGGCCCTAGTAAACAGAAAAAAAATGTTTTTTTTTAAATATACATATCTGTTTTTTTATATCATACTCACCAAAGTTTCATTGCAAACGGCTAGATAGTAGGAATGCACACGTTACAAACTGATAACCAGCAAAACATTGATTTTATATATATAGATTATACAAAAACATTACCCAGTTTGCACATATTTGTTGTAAATAATATTACCTTAATTATAATTTTATTTATTTATCAGATAGTGTCCATATTTGTTAAGGATACAATTAATCTTAATCCTTATTTTATTCAAGTAAATAAATTGTATTTGCCTTAAAGTATTTTAGAGGCTATGGCAAAAAATATGTTGTTTAGACCTTGTTTACTAAATTATTTGTTGGTTGTTTTATTTGTACGGTAAAAACCAAGTAGGGTCAAAGTCTAAATACATTTAGGGGTGTCCATCAATTACGTGACTTGTTTAGGGGGGGTGGGAGGGGGTTGAGCCGAATCTCATCCAATCTTATGTGGGGAGAGGGGGAGTCTCGGCAAATATCTATATATACGAATTTTTGAAAATCCCTTTTATATATTTAATGTTCGAAATTTTCACTGTGTTTCTAGACTAAGTTCGAAAAAAAACCCTTGGGAAAGGACCACTTGAACAAATGTGTCAGTTTTTTGTTCAGTTTACTGCCGAACCTTTTTTTTTCTCTTTTACAGCACCACTTCATCGATAAAAATAATTAAGTAAAATATTGTTGTTTAAAAAAAACCAACACAAACAAGCACTGATCAACGCGATTAACGTATTTACGGAAAAATACGCATAGGTATTGAATGATCTCACTCACGTGACATTAGAGGGAAGGGAGACGAGCCATATCTCACGACAACTCACCAAGGGGGTAGGAAAAAACACCAAAATCGCATCACGTAATTTATGGACGCCCCCTTAAGTGGTTTTCTCAATGGAGTACAGCATGGGGTTCTTCAAAAAGGGTGTGAAAAGATTTCTTCAGGGTTGGCGACGCGCGAGTGATACTCCTGGTGTTGCAAGCGTCCATAGGCTACGGTAACTGCTTACCATCAGGTGGGTCGTATGCTTGTTAGCCACCATAGTGGTATAAAAAAAAAAGTTTTCGTTGCCATCCGCCCTTACAATATCTTTTGTACGTCTCTCGATTTCAATGGCGTGGGGTAAAATTTTACAATATACCATGTGAAGGAAAATACGGGCGATGATAGGTCAGGGTATACTGAAGGATGCCGAGACGACGGGACCTTCGGTTTGAATACTACAATTAGCTTGAGCTTTCAGTGAAGTAAAACATCGAGGATACCATAGCACGGTGGTAGGGTAATTTGTCTAATGAATATCAGAGAGTTGGAGCATAACTCTATTTCACTCAAATATTAGCAGTTCGACTGGGTACTCCAACTTACAGTATACCGCAGTCAAATAACCTTATGTTGTGTTCCTGCGCGTGAGTAAGGTCGCCAGAGCTCATAGGGAATGGGGGAAGGCAAAGAGTAATATAATACATTGGGGGGAAGGTGTGTGATGCCCCTTTGTGTTGCAAGCGTCCACGTGGCTACGGTAACCGTTTGCCATCACGTTGGCCGACATTGGGCTCCTCCTGAGAAAATATAGTCAAATGCTAAGTGTGTTTACAAAGTGTCACATACGGAAGTGTCAGCACATGTACACTATTGCGAAAATTATTATTATATAATTTGACCGCAGCCAGTGCGGCTAATTCTTTATTCTCTCTTCTTGATTGGCAGCTTTTCGCCTATTTGAATTTTAAAGATAATTTAGGTTTTTATTTTCTACGACGTTCGATGATACATTCGAAGATTAAAATATAAAGATTAATATATATTTATTAGATACCAAATGAGTACAATTACACAAAAAAGAAACAAAATATATGATAAAATAAACATAACATTATTTGTACTAGTTAGGTCTAAAAGGCCCCAGCTCAGCATAAGCTGCAGAATGTTACACCGCTGATTTTCGGGAAGCCATGGGTGATACACGGACGCATGGTCGGTCAAACACAAATATTAAATGACAAACAAGACAAAAATATACATCCTGACTATAAAAAATTATTAATAATACACCGTAAACTAATTTGGGGTTATTTCATGTCCAGGCATTGATTCTCCCTGGTCCAGGTTGTCCAGGTCACAATTTTAGTATAAAGTTCAAACTTGTCAAGAGCACTTATGTTATACTAGCGGCCCGGTACGTGCTTCGCTACTTATAAAGTGAAATGATAAAAATGTGATAAATGAAGAACCGCTCGACCGATTTTGTGCAAACTTCACATAAACCATCTACTAAATATTCCGAACAAAGCCTAAACATTTGGTTTGGATAGGTGAGCCCGTTCTTGAGTTATAAAATTACAACGAAAAGTGGCATTGATTTTTAGGGTTCCGTAGCCAAATGGCAAAAAACGGAACCCTTATAGATTCGTCATGTCTGTCTGTCTGTCTGTCTGTCCGTGTATGTCACAGCCATTTATTTCCGAAACTATAAGAACTATAATGTTGAAACTTGGTAAGTAGATGTATTCTGTGAACCGCATTAAGATTTTTACACAAAAATAGAAAAAAAACAATAAATTTTGGGGGTTCCCCATACTTAGAACTGAAACTCATTTTTTTTTTTTTCATCAAACCCATAAGTGTGGGGTGTCTATGGATAGGTCTTCAAAAATGATATTGAGGTTTCTAATATCATTTTTTTCTAAACTGAATAGTTTGCGCGAGAGACACTTCCAAAGTGGTAAAATGTGTGTCCCCCCCCCTGTAACTTCTAAAATAAGAGAATGATAAATCTATAAAAAATATATGATGTACATTACGGTGCAAACTTCCACTGAAAATTGGTTTGAACGAGATCTAGTAAGTAGTTTTTTTTTAATAGGTCATAAATTGAAATTAATATCAAATACTCAGGTCTATACTACCATTTACTTATATACCTACAGGTTTGTACGGAACCCTCGGTGCGCGAGTATGACTCGCACTTGGCCTGTTTTTTATATATATAGATCTATGTTAAAACCCTTTGATAAAAATGTTGGTAGGTACCTGTGCAAGATGTTATGTGGCGAATTACAACGATATGTTTCTATGAAACTAAGCTGTTTGATTGGTGATGATTAAAATTAATTGAGTTTGGTCAAAAAAATCTATGGAATCTTTGTTTTTAATAAAATTACCGTCATATTTTTGTATACTAGCTTTCGTTGAAGGTCAAGGTTTTTTTTAGATGTAAACAAGTCTAGCAAAGCTAGGTATTTTAATCTTGACATTTAGATAGAAATTGAAGGTTCTCAAAATAAATATGGAATGTTACGCTTTAAGACCTTAAATTATAAGATATCTACACTGACTGACTGTCAGACAACGAGGAATAGGAAAATGAAGGAGGAGTTCCTTACAAATATAACATAAGGAAATGTTCAGCAGAAGATCGAGCTACCAATATTACTTATATCAAAATAGGATGTTATTTCGTAAAGGATATAAATCTTCACAAGTCATAATAATTTAAGATTAGACTCGATAGACTATTATTAGAAGCGCTCGTGGTGTAGCATGATTAGCCGTTCTTAATCGATCGACGAAGTTAAGCTACGTCTAACGTGGTCGGTACCTGGATGGGTGACCGCCTAGTGGTATTTCAAATCGAGCGTTTCCGTGCTTCGGAAGGCACGTAAAGCCGTTGGTCCCGATTATCACTAAATTGTGATAGTCGTTAAGCTAGTTGGATGCCTCCGAGGCGGCTTGAAAAAATCCAAATTCCAACAGTAGGTTGACGACTAGCCTACCTCCACCAATCCGCAGTGGGCACGCGTGGTGGAGTATCGCCCAGTACCTTTCACCCTCATTTGTGAAAGGAGGCCTGTGCTCAGCAGTGGGACATTATAGGCTGACGATGATGATGATGAAGACCTTAAATTATAAGATATCTACACTGACTGACTGTCAGACAACGAGGAATAGAAAAATGAAGCCGAGGAGTTCCTTACAAATATAACATAAGGAAATGATGTTCTGCAGAAGATCGAGCTAAATATAGGATGTTATTCCGTAAAGGAAATAAATCTTCAAAAGTCATAATAATTTAAGATTAGACTCAATAGACTATTATTATAATTGACTGAGAGAGTCCTTGAGACTTATTTCAAGTTTTATTTATTATTTTTCCATGTATTGTTGTCTACGGTTGTGATATGTGCAATAATAAGTACTTAAAGTAAGTTTTGCTATGAGTAATGTCATCTGCAGACAGCAATATTAATAACTAGCTGTCCCCCGCGGTTTCACCCGCGTTCCCGGGATAAAATGTCTATGTCCTTTTCCATACCATAGGCTATCTGTATGCCAAATTTGATGATGATCCGTTGAGTAGTTGGGGCGTAAAAACGAAACAAACAAACAAACTCACTTTCGCATTTATAATATTAGTTAGGTTTAGGTTAAAGCGATAATGCTATTTGTGTTATTTTTAACCGACTTCAAAAAAAGGAGGGGGTTCTCGTCGTATTCGCTTGTATGTATTTTTATTTTTTTATTTTTTATGTTTGTTACCTCATAACTCCGTCATTTATTAACCGATTTGGAAAATTCTTTTTTTGTCTGGAAGGGTACACTTCCCGTTTGGTCCCATTGTCATCAGATCAGAATTTGATTACTTCTTAGTGTACTTTGAAGTCGGTTTAAGATTTTTGTAAAACAGTCCAATTATATAATATTGTTTTTATTATCTAAATAAGGTATACTTCTATACCCTTTCGGCATACAAATCCGAAATTACACGGTATACACCATAAAAACGCATACATAATTATTAATTTTATTATAATGTTAAAAGAATATTTTGAATATACATTTAATTTCTATAAAAAAACAACATGTTATTTATTGTTGTTTATAAAGGTCACCTCAGTGCAGTCGTCATTCCTCTCAATGCATACCTCATAATTCGCTAAAAGCACGTTTCATCTGGGTACCAATTTATCAACATAAATATTTTTTATTGATTTATTTCGACCGAATTTCGGGATTTCATGCTAACTTCCCAAATATTGATTAAGTTTGCATGGAAGTTCGCCATTTTTGATGATAGAAATATCATAAATTGTGGTTCCGCACTGTTTCAGTGGAACTTCCTGCTGCGGACGATCAGGCTGTGGAATGAGTGCCGTGCCGGGCTATTGCGTATCTTTGTTGGTAATCGTAACGAACACCATTAATTATTTCATCCAATGACGCGTACGCGATATGACGCGACGATGACTATTCGTGGGCCCTGATTGGATGAAATTCATTAATGGTGTTCGTTACCATTACCACCAAAGTTACGCGGTAGAGCCCCTGGGGGGCTAAAAAGGAAGCTAAAGCAATATTGCTACGGAATTAATTTTTTCGAATTCTCGGCAGATCCTACGTAATTCCAATATTTTTTTGGTAAAACTCATTATATACAATTCAATTCATTAAAGGATTCGGAATTGATGAATTGCATAAGATCTGCTGTAAATTCGAAAAAAAGAAATCTGTTAGCAATATTGCTTAGCTTCCTTTTTAGGGGGCCTTTTCCCAATGGAGTACAGCATGGGTGTTAGCGACGCGATCTAAATGTCGTCCCATATTTTCATTGTTTGAATTTCTTAAAATTAAATGAATTGTATTTTGCCATATTAAAGTATTAATTGTCATTGTATAGAATTGTCTTAAGGTAAATAATGTGTAGGAAATAAAGATTTTGAGATTGTTGTGTAAAATTATTTAGAAAAATAAGACACTGAAACGCGGCATTACCGAGACGTGAGCCGTTTCAGTATTTTGTATTATTACTCCTAAAGTAATAAGAATATCTAGGTAATTATTATTGTATAAAGTATATAATGTCAATACCTAGTCGATAAACAAGTTCTCATTGTAATAGGACAACCATTTCCAAGAAAAACCCAGTAAATAGGCAAACTACGCATTAGAAGAGCTTAGAGTACCGATAGACAGAGATAGCTAGAAAACAAACCGCTAGAAAAGGTCAAGGGTGATTCGGATCACACCATCGACTCTCATTGGTCAATAATAAATAAAACTAGCGATTTGATTGGTCAGGGTACATTGCCAAAAGGTATAAATACAGACGCGGTTTTCTTGGAATGGCATTCCTACGGCAGCAACCTCCGAGAGAACAACCAAGAAGGAAAAAGAAAAGGAATAAAAGGAATAATTGTGAAATAAGGAATAAAGGAATAATTGTGAAAGTAAACTGGTGTTTACGCGCCCCTCGCGCCCCCCCCCCCCCCCGCGCCCTTTCGCCCTCCGTGTAGCCACGAGTCTCGTGCTCACGTTGGTACCATCGGCGTCGTTCCCCCACGCCCCGCAACCCGCGCCCTTAGCGCCCCTCCCCGCGCCCCGTGTTTTACGGCGCCCGCGCCCCCCCCGTATACCCCCGCTCTTGTTCAGCACCACCCGTGTGCTCGCCCCTCCCCCTCCTTTTTCGTGTCACTGATCCGTCTTTGACTCTTCGGATTTCGCTCGGATCTGGTCGCGTCTTTAGTGACTTCGTCCAGCCGGCATTTTATGGTTTCAACTTGTAATATACAGTCCACTCAAGTCTCGAGCAGGTCGGATCAAGTGTGTTCGTCACATTTTTTGGTCCTTCGAGCCGGATCTGGAATTGAAGATGTCACGCGTGCCGAGAACCAGATCTACAAGGTCACAAGCGACTGAAGAGACACCGTTGTCATCAGATTGGAGTATGGACACACCTGTTGAATCGTCCAGTTCGGCGGAGAGCCAAGCTACTCTAACGAAGAATAGCCCCCCGCGCCCCGACGGTCTAGAAGGTAGCCCTGCGCATCCCGAAGGCGATCATACCGCCGATGCAGCAGCCGCCGCCGCCGCTCGCATCACAAGAAGTGAAGCTGTGCGCACCGGGGACTCTACGCATGAAGCAACTGGAAGTCGGCGCACCACGGACGCAGAAGTGTTTAAAGCGCCCGCAATACCGAGTCAGGCATTGCGCCGATTCAAGATCAACGAATCATCGAGGGGAATGGATACTCGCTCGGTCCGGTCATCGAAGCGTCGAGCCGAAACCGAAGCTCGTATAGTAGTTGCCAAAAGAGAATTAGATATCGCCGAAGCCAGGTCGAAGTTGGCCTTGGTCGAATTAGAAATGATGCAGTTGGAGTCTGATGAGGAAGATGAAGCAGTCGATGAAGCTGACCGCTCGCACCACGTTGAACAGTGGCTCAACCAGTCCAACCAGCAATCAGTTAAAGCACCAGCTCAAGAAAAGAAGAGTGACTTTCAAGAGCTGGCCATGGCGATCTCCAAGCTCACTGAGAAGAGCTCAACGTCCGGAATGCCGAAGCATATGATCGAGCTTCCGAATTTCAACGGTTCCAGTGAGGAATGGCTTGCCTTCAAGAGAACCTTTGAAGACACAGCACCGACGTTCACTCACGCGCAGAACCTGGCTCGTTTAAGGCGTTCACTGCAAGGAAGGGCGAGAGAGGCAGTGAAGAGCCTACTGTTCACAGCAGAGGAGCCAGCCGAAGTTCTGAAAGGACTAGAAGCGCGCTTTGGAAGACCCGGAGCATTGGCACTTTCAGAACTCGAGAAGCTGAAGAACATCTCGAGAGTGAACGAGAACCCGAATGAAGTCTGCATCTTCGCAAGCAAAGTGAAGAATGCAGTTGCAACCATCAAGGCACTTGGTAAACCACAGTACCTGAGTTCACCAGAAACCATGAAGGTCATCATTGAAAAGATGCCACCGCAGATGAAATACAGATGGTACGCCTATCATCGGAGTCGTCGTGATGAAGAACAAATGGAACTGATTCTTATCGACGACTTCTTGGAAATAGAAGCTGACATGTGTGGGGACTTCGCTTCACCTGAAGTGTTACCAGAAGCGAAGAAAACCCGTCAGCAGTTTGCCCCGGCCGAAGCGCCTCGGGGGCAACGATGGAGCGAACCAAGAAGAGCCATTCATACTGCACAAGAAGGTGAAACATATCAAGAGAATAAGAAAATATGTCCTGAATGCCAAGAAGAACATTGGATTTATGAATGTCCAAAATTCAAGACGGCTAACATCGATGCCAAGTGGGAAATGGCCAAGCAGGCGAAGATTTGTTTCAAATGTCTACGATTCCGACATTCAAGAATGAACTGCAAGGCCCCAACCTGCAAGAAGTGCAATAGATGGCATCATGTTATCCTGCATTCTGAAAGACCGCTTCCGTCAGCTGAAGCCAAACCCCAATGCAACGCTGTCCATGAAGATGATCCCAAAAGCAAGATATCCTCCGTGCACACCACTGCAACCGAAGGCCAAGCCTATCTGAAGATGCTGCCAGTGGACCTGTACGGACCGAAGGGTTCTAAGCGCGTACTTGCTTTACTGGACGAGGGATCGACTGTGACGTTGCTGGACTCTGCCATCGCCGAAAAGATCGGAGCAAAGGGCAAAGAAGAGGCAATCGCAATAGAGACAGTTGGGGGTCAAGGCATAAGGAAGAGCAATTCTCAGCGACTTCAACTGAAGATAAGGGGAGTCCATCGAAGAGAAAAGCGACCAATTGAAGTTAGGACAATTGACAATCTGAAGCTGTCAAAACAAGGAGTCAACAAGGAACTTGTCAGCGGATGTAAGCACCTAATAAGAATCGAAGATCAACTTCTCTACGAAAAAGAAGAGCCACAGCTGTTGATCGGGCAAGACAACTGGGGGTTGATAATTTCGAGAAGGCTGAAGAAAGGCGGGTCATCGGATCCAGTAGCCTTCCTCACAAGCCTTGGTTGGGTACTTCACGGGTGCAACGCAAAGACTCCAGCTCAGATCGTCAACCACAGCAGACTTGCAGAAGTCAAAGAGCTGACAAGACCTCCGGACTTGAAATACGTCCCTACAAAGGAGGAGAAAACACTTGGGCTCAGATTGTTGATCAATGAAGATTCACTGGCATTCAACGTAGGACTACGCGACACATCAGAAGATCTGATCAGCGGCAAGAAAGTTCCTACGAAGAGAGAAGTAACCAGCGCAGTGATGTCAACATTTGACCCAATGGGATTCGCCACACCAATCCTCATTCAAGGAAAGAAGCTCGTCCAGGACACTTGGCGAACGAAGATTGGTTGGGATGAAGAAATCCTAGAAGAGCTTACGAAACCTCAAGACTGGAGATGGGTCCCCACTAAGGAAAATCCTGCCGACGACGCCACGCGGGGAGTGCCAAAGGAGTTCGACCATACTTCGAGATGGTTCAACGGTCCCGACTTCCTGCAACAAAGTGAAGAAGATTGGCCAACCAGAAGGTTCGATTTGGAAGAACCAGACACCGGTGAAGAAAGAACACCCAGAAAATCGCCACAGCAAGGGCTACTGAAGAAAGACCGCCAACCCTGGAGAACATCTCCACCTGGCCTCGTCTTCTCAGAACTATGGCACGTGTCTTCCAATTCGTCGATCTCCTGAAGTTAAGAGTCGAGGCCAAGAAGCAAGTCAGCGTCGCGCGCAAGAAAGAAGAGGATTGGCGGCCACAGAAGCGTCTTCAGAAGAAGCGGCCAGGGACAACCCAGTCACATTAAGAAGAGGTCAAGAAGAATTTCGTTCAACTAGAAGATGTCCACTTGAAGAAAGCTGAAGAAGCCTTAATAAAAAGATGTCAAGAAGAAAGCTTCTTCAATGAAATCGACTGCCAGAAGAATGAAAAATCGATGAAGAAATCAAGCCGATTGAAGAAGATCGATGTGTACTTGAGCAACCAGGGTGTCGTCAAGCTGAGAAGTCGCGCAAGAAAAATTGATACAGTGACAAGAAAGGCGAATCCTGCGGTGTTAGATGGAAGACACAAGATCACCAGGCTTCTCATCGAACACTACCACAAGAAGTTTCTCCATGCGAATACAGCTACGGTGATGAAGAAGATCCGGCAGAAATATTGGATCCTGGGTCTACGAGCGACAATCAAGAAGATCATCCACGAATGTCAATGGTGCAGAGTCAAGAAGAGCATACCCCAGACCCCACCTACAGGAGATCTTCCACTCGAGCGCCTTCATAATCACCAGCATCCGTTTCACTTGCGCAGCTGTGGACTACTTCGGTCCGTTGCAAGTCAACATCGGGAGAAGATTCGAGAAGCGCTGTGGAGCCCTGTTCACATATCTCACAACAAGGGCTGTCCACTTGGAACTGGCCAACTCACTCAGCACCAGTTCCATGATCACAATCAGCGCGGACCCAAACGAAGAAGAAAGCCTGACACCGAACGACTTCCTCAACGGTCGTTCCTGTGGCATGGTGGCGCCAGGCGAGTTCAACAACCAGGAACTCGTCGGCCGAGCAAACTGAAGAACAGCGCAACGAATGGCAGACCACTTCTGGCAAAGATGGCTCAGGGAATACCTACCAACCCTGATGCCAAGAAAAATCAATGGAAGAGATACAACAGACCCCCAAGAAGAAGACATCGTCGTGATCACCGACGCTACGCTGCCCCGCAATACATGGCCGCGTGGGCAGATAATGAAGACGTATCCTGGGCCAGACGGAAGAGTACGAGTCGTGGACGTGCGGACATCGGGAGGCGTGCTACGGCGACCGACGCGCCGCATCATCGTGCTGGTACCTGCGACGTCGCTTCACGAGGATGGAGTGCTTCGCACTGCGGGGGAGACTGTTAGCGACGCGATCTAAATGTCGTCCCATATTTTCATTGTTTGAATTTCTTAAAATTAAATGAATTGTATTTTGCCATATTAAAGTATTAATTGTCATTGTATAGAATTGTCTTAAGGTAAATAATGTGTAGGAAATAAAGATTTTGAGATTGTTGTGTAAAATTATTTAGAAAAATAAGACACTGAAACGCGGCATTACCGAGACGTGAGCCGTTTCAGTATTTTGTATTATTACTCCTAAAGTAATAAGAATATCTAGGTAATTATTATTGTATAAAGTATATAATGTCAATACCTAGTCGATAAACAAGTTCTCATTGTAATAGGACAACCATTTCCAAGAAAAACCCAGTAAATAGGCAAACTACGCATTAGAAGAGCTTAGAGTACCGATAGACAGAGATAGCTAGAAAACAAACCGCTAGAAAAGGTCAAGGGTGATTCGGATCACACCATCGACTCTCATTGGTCAATAATAATTAAAACTAGCGATTTGATTGGTCAGGGTACATTGCCAAAAGGTATAAATACAGACGCGGTTTTCTTGGAATGGCATTCCTACGGCAGCAACCTCCGAGAGAACAACCAAGAAGGAAAAAGAAAAGGAATAAAAGGAATAATTGTGAAATAAGGAATAAAGGAATAATTGTCAAAGTAAACTGGTGTTTTCATTGAGAGGATTGAAGATCTGCTGCAGCGAATCAACGGGCAGGCAAGAGCCCCAACGAGTACCAGCAACAGTACTGGGCAACCAAGCGCCCCGCCGACCGGGTACTTCACGTACCCCGCCGAGAGTGCTCGTCTCCCCCCCCCCGCGCCCTTCGCGCCCCCCCCCCCCCGGCGCCCCGCGCCCTTGGCGGTCCCCCGTGTTCCCCCGCGCCCTCATCGGTCCCCCGTGTCCCCCCGTGCACCGCGCTGCGCGCCAATCGTGTTTCACCGCGCCCCGCGTCGCGCGCCCTTCGCCCCCCCCCCCCCACCCCGCGCCCTTTCGCCCTCCGTGTAGCCACGAGTCTCGTGCTCACGTTGGTACCATCGGCGTCGTTCCCCCGCGCCCCGCAACCCGCGCCCTTAGCGCCCCTCCCCGCGCCCCGTGTTTTACGGCGCCCACGCCCCCCCCGTATACCCCCGCTCTTGTTCAGCACCACCCGTGTGCTCGCCCCTCCCCCTCCTTTTTCGTGTCACTGATCCGTCTTTGACTCTTCGGATTTCGCTCGGATCTGGTCGCGTCTTTAGTGACTTCGTCCAGCCGGCATTTTATGGTTTCAACTTGTAATATACAGTCCACTCAAGTCTCGAGCAGGTCGGATCAAGTGTGTTCGTCACAATGGGGTTCTTCAAGAAGGGTGTAAAGAGATTTTTGCAGGGTTGGCAACGCGCGAGTATAGGAAATAGGATTATGGCCGTTAAATGAAATGCAGAGTTTGAATTTAAATAGAAAACTTGTATCTATATTCAAATTAAATATGGCCACAATGAAGGTTATAATGTCTGCCTCCTAGCACAGTGTAGGTAGAAAGATAAGTAAGAGAAAAAGTAAGGGTACCCATTGCTTTTATAATAATCGTTTAGTGGCAGTGATGCCAGTACTAAACAAATAAAATCGATTAATTTTTGCAATGTGAAATAGTAAATGCCAACACGCCCCTTCAAAAATTAATCATCAATCAACTAATACTTAAACTGATTCATTAGCTTTATACAATCATAGTCATCTAAATAACCAGAACACTATAAAACCTTCAAAGTGATTGCTGGGAAAATTACAATATTATGGTCCAACATTTGTTGCGAGGATTAGGAAAACCCAGAAAAACCTAATCAAACCATTTCATCAAAATCAATAAGTTGATTTATAAACAAAACTGATACATCATTCATTAAAACAAAATAATAATAATAAAACTATTGCATATATAAACCAATCTCATCTCTAAATTGTTTGAATGCAACAGCTGGTAGCGGCTTTGTCAGCACATCCGCTATTTGTTTACCTGTGGGTATATAAAACAATTTTATTACATTGTTTTCAACTTGTTCTCTAGAGAAATGGTACTTGATGTCAATGTGTTTAGACCTCTTATGACTAGTAGGGTTATTCGCTATACTAATACAACCGTTATTGTCTTCATAAATAGCAATTGGACTGACAATATCAATTTTAACACTAATCGCCAGAGACTTTAGCCATAATGATTCTTTTACAGCTTCAAATAATGCCATGTACTCAGCCTCAGTCGACGAAGCCGCTACAGACATTTGCCTCTTTGTATTCCATGTTATTGTACAGCTGCTGAATAATTTAAATAAATAACCTGTGGTACTTTTTCTATCATTGACATCATTACCACCCCAATCTGAATCTACATACCCACATAAAATATCATTAAATTCATTACACCTTTTGTAAGTTAGTTTTAATTCTATTGTGCCCTTCAAATATCTAAGCACTCTTTTGAGACATTGCCACAACTCTTTATTATTTTTGTTGGTGTATCTGCTCAAAATATTAACACTTACACTTAAATCAGGACGAGTACACAACATAACATACATCAAACACCCAATAAGGTTGCGACAAGGTGCATTATATTCACTGTCCAAGTTTAGAGCCTCATAATTAGGTTTATTTTCCAAAGGTGTACTAATAGAATTACAGTCGGACATACCAAATTTATCTAAAATGGTTTTTATGTATGCACTTTGATCCTATGTCACCGTGTCATTATATCGAGTAATTTTAATGCCCAGAAAAAATTTTATCTCATCTAAATCTACCATTTTAAATTTACTCATCAAGTAACCTTTAAGTTTGTTGATTGATTGCTGGTCAAAACACACCAGAACCAGATCATCAACATAAAGCAAAACATAAATATTTTTATGAATATCATCCTTATCCAAAATATAAATACATCTATCAACTGATGAATTTACAAACCCTTTATCTTTAAGACACTGATCAAATAATTCGAACCAGCACCTAGCAGCTTGTTTTAGACCATACAAAGCTTTATTTAATTTACAAACGTAACCATCTTTCCTAATTACCCCTTCTGGCACTCTCATGTATATTTCTTCTTTTAAAATGCCATTTAAAAATGCGGTTTTAACGTCCATATGATGAACTAGTAAATTAAATTGATTTGCAAAACTAATCATAAATCTAAAACTAGCTATACGAGCAACAGGGGCAAAAGTTTCATTATAATCAGTTAAATACTCCTGACTAAAACCCCTGGCAACAAGACGTGCCTTATATCTTAATGGTTTGCCAAATTCGTCATTTTTAATGCTAAAAATCCATTTACAATCAACTATATTTTTATTACTAGGTCTAGGTACTAATGTCCAAGTATCATTAGCTAAAAGTGAATCTAACTCATCCTTAATCGCACCTTCCCATTGAGTTCTATCAGCCAGATTTTTAATGTCATTAAATGAAGTAGGTATTTTGCAATTAATTGATTCAGCACACAATAAAACATCATCAATTTCATTATAAGACACAGGGGGACGACCTAGTAGCCTAGTACTCCTTCTCAATTGACATGAATCATCGATACTTTTTATCAAAAGAACATGTTTTACTTGAACATGCTTCGTCATAAACATTTAATTTGCGAATTTTACTACAGCTAACTGATTCATCAGATTTTGAACTATTATCTGTTTTTGAATCGCTTAATATTGAACTATCTGATTTTGTACTCTCTAATTTCGAACTATCAGATTCAGTACTATCAGATTTCGGACTGTCACTATTTTGAGGTTTTATTGACACTGATTTTGACACCTCGTCAGTACTTACATCAGTTTTGTCATGGAAATGTTCGATTTCATTTCCTTCAATACATGGTAACGCAGGCCTCGACTGCATAAAATCCACCTCATCTACTATGACATCCCTATCTGTATCATATTTTTCGCGTTCTGTGTTCCATACTTTATAGCCATTCGGTACATACCCTACAAGGATACCTTTCCATGACTTTTCATCAAATTTAGTTTTCCTGATTTTATTATGCACATAGACGGTAGAACCGAAAACCTTTAAATACTTTATTTCTGGTTTTTTATCGTGCCACAATTCAAACGGAGTTTTAGATTGTTTCAAAGCGCGGGTAGGTGATAAGTTTATTAAGTATACTGCAGATAAGACTGCCTCACCCCAAAAACACTTAGATAATTTAGCACCGTTAATCATAGCGCGGGCTTTTTCGGTTATTGTCCTAACCATACGCTCCGAAACCCCATTTTGTTGTGGTGTTCTTGGAATGGTAAAGTGATATGAAATTCCTTTAGAAACACAGTAATCTTTCATTTCACTTGACAAATATTCACGACCATTGTCACAATACAAATTAACCAATTTTAAATTGAATTTAGCCTCACTTTTTGCAACAAAATCTTTAAAAGCGGAAAACACATCTGATTTATATGCTAACAAGTATGCAACACAGTAATGAGTAAATTGATCAACAAACAAAACAAAATAATTCTTATTATCGATTGTAGAAGGAGTGATTGGCCCACACACATCGGTATGCACAACAAATAACGGTCGTTTTATGTAACTTTTATCTTTAGAAATGTTAAATGGTAATCGTGTCTGTTTTCCGTTAATGCAAGCTTCGCACAATTTGTTGTCAGGTGATACCACCTCAATTAAGTTTACATCTTCAATCATACAATTATTTTTTAACTCTAAAAACTTTTGTTTACTGATATGTCCTAACCGTTGATGCCACAAATTGTAATTATTTTTATCAATATTGCATATTTGAGAAATAGATCGACTACCTTCAACTTCAAAATCAACTGAAATTAAATTATTAATTGCCTTACCTTGCATCAGTAATTTACCGTTCTTACTGATATTGGTACCATTCGGATCGAATGTGATAGTCAATCCGGCACGCTGCATTTTTGTTACCGATAGCAGGTTGTACGGCACCTCCCGACAGAACAACACGTCCTCTAGAGTACCTTGGATACCGGTATTGCTGGTCACTTGTAATGTCCCTCTTTTGGTAGCTGAAATAAATTCACCATTTTTAGCTATTGAAATTTTTAATGGTGTAGCTAAATTTGTGTATGTAAAGAAAAGGTCTTCCCTGTTAATTATGTGGTCAGATGCCCCGGAATCTAACAGGAAAGTTATTTTGCTTCCTTCCGCGCCACCTTCATAATTGCCAGACATAAAAGCGAACCCGGAAACTTCACTTGTACTTGCCCCTCCCTCGGTAAGCTCCACTGCTTGAACAGTTCGGGGCCTGTCTACAGGTTTCTGTTTATTGGGTTGATTATTACGTTTGAAATAATAACAATCATTTTTAACATGTCCTTTGCGTCCGCAATGGTAGCACTTGATGAAGGATTTCTTCTTAGCCTTGAACTTCTGTTGGCTGTTATTAGGCTTAGTAGTCTCAAATTTTCTTGCATTGTAGTTTCGAGCTTTATATTCGACGTGAAGAATCTTGTTAAATGTGTCACTACCCTCATTTCTCAATTTAACTTCGTGGTCCAACAATCGAGTCTTAACGAAGGCCAAAGTCAAATTGTCTTCAGATAGTGTCTCGATTGCAGTTATGACACCGTCGTA
This sequence comes from Achlya flavicornis, assembly GCA_947623365.1. NCBI lineage: Eukaryota > Metazoa > Arthropoda > Insecta > Lepidoptera > Drepanidae > Achlya > Achlya flavicornis. The sequence goes on from OX392490.1 coordinate 8,312,625, forward strand.
TGAAGTCGGCAACGTGAGAAGTAAATGAGACACCTTGTCCGTTTCTTCCAGTTTTGCACCAGCCGCCAGTAGCTCAGTGAAAAGATCATCGAAAGTCGTGAAGTGCTTAGCTAACGGAGTATCACCTTGTAGCTTCAAACCCAGCAGCTTCTTACGTATCGCCAATTGAGTCGCCAAACTTTTTCTTTCATACAATTGGTCCAAATTCTGTATGATTTCTTTTGCTGTTAATTCTTCTTTCGCAAAACCAAGAAAGGAGTCCTCCAAATACTCAACGATTACACTCTTCGCGATCCGGTTCATTTTCTCCCAACCTTCCATTCGTATTATGGGTTCCTCGTCGATAACTTTAATAACCTCCATCTCGGTCAGTAACGCGCGAATTCGGAACTTCCACACGTTGTATTTTTCACCGTTGAAAGGTTTAATATTGCGCTTGGATTTCAAATTTTCCATGACGGTTAAATGAAGGTTAAACAAAATGAATATTAATTTGAACAGGGTTTTACTTTAGAAATGTACTACTGGGCCCATAACCTATAGGAAATAGGATTATGGCCGTTAAATGAAATGCAGAGTTTGAATTTAAATAGTTAACTTGTATCTATATTCAAATTAAATATGGCCACAATGAAGGTTATAATGTCTGCCTCCTAGCACAGTGTAGGTAGAAAGATAAGTAAGAGAAAAAGTAAGGGTACCCATTGCTTTTATAATAATCGTTTAGTGGCAGTGATGCCAGTACTAAACAAATAAAATCGATTAATTTTTGCAATGTGAAATAGTAAATGCCAACAGCGAGTGATACCCCTGGTGTTGCAAGCGTCCATAGGCTACGGTAACTGCTTACCATCAGGCGGGCCGTATGATTGTTAGCTACCTTAGCATTAAACTCATGGGTCACTCACTCATAAAAAATTAAGGGGTAGAAAAGATGACAGGCTTTGCCAAGAAGATACTACAAGTTGTACTTTCACGTAGTATGTATGTATGTGTGTGTAGTATGCTATAAGGTTAACGATACTTACCTAAAAATAAAAAATAATGCATTTGTTTTTTATAAACACATGAGGATAAGATGATATTTATTCTTTTTAAATCGATTACGTACTAACCTAACAAAAATATACCCATTTTATTTGTAAAGATATTACGGACACGGAATGTTGAGTCGAGGAACGGGCCCCATCTTTGGACCAGTGGGGCTATTGTAAGTGTGTTGCAATTGCAATCAAATTCAGATTGAAACCAAATACTTACCTATAACAAAATCGAAAATGGTTTTAATTTCCGGGTAATTTTAGTGGTTATCGTATTGAACACCATCAGATAAATTAGTACGTTACGCACCTACTGTAGGTCCCGACTAAGAAATTAGTACCATGAGTATTCCGCTAGAGGCGCTGTGCCAATTCCTATAGAGAAGTTTCGTAAACGCAAACGCATTCATAAGCGTTTACTAACGTCAAATCTTTACACTCGGGGTACTGACCTCTGGGTCAGCCGCTATGAAATCGAACAATTAACCCGAAGAAGCGCAATGACGTTCACTATGCTTGAAATCTACCCCGTCAATTTCCCACCTCCGACAATGCGCTCTGATTGGCTAAGTCAAGGACTTATGCGCTCTGATTGGACAAGTCAAAAACACAATGAAGTGATTGGTCCTTACTGTTTACAATTGCAAATAAACCCCGGGCTACAGGCCGGTGCCCCTAGTTTTTGACAACTTTCGTTATTAATGGAATCAGTAGCGACATCTATTTAAATTGTATGAAATAATGATATGTGCCGCCATCTAGAGTAGGTAATAAATAAAATTAGTAATGCTATTTCTCTAATAAGTTACAATTAATTCTAATAGCTGGCAGTGTACACAAAAAGCTTGTTCGGTAAGTTACCATGTGTAGTTCAGAGCTACAGTCATAGATGGCGCTGAAACAGAAATCCTGGGCATGAAACTGAAGAGTAGCTAGTTGGCTTCTGATGCTACGGGGTTCATACTAGTTTGATTAATTCACGATGACATCATCATCATCAGGGTTTATAGGTACCGCACTTGAAGAATTTGTAAGGTGCTATATTTTTGGATGTAGCTATGTAATATATTCCCCAAGATGTTTCCTACCACCGAAAAGGTATAGCAAATATTGATTTTAACTCAATTCTACGGTCTAGTGAATTGAAGAATCTGACCCATCATCCATGCTCGTAGGTGGCGTTACGACTGAGCAACCACACAATTATAATCCGTGACTTGGCTTATTACATATTCCTATTAAATCATTATGCCAAAATCTAACATAAGAAAACATAACTTAGGTAGGTAGGCACCTACTTATATCTATTCGTTGCTTATATTAAATGTAAAGTTTTGTTAGCTTAGATACGTACCTAATTCTGAAGGTTAGAATATTCAAGTAGTAATAAGTATAAACAAGTTCTTCTATGGCAACCTAATCTTTGTATTATAACTTTACTAGCTCTCCCCCGCGGCTTAATCCGCGTTCCTGGGATAAAATGTAGCCTATGTCCTATCTGCATTTTAAATAGAGCTCGTAAGTTAGAGTTAGTTACTACATCGGCGTAGGCAGGCATGCCATTGGAATTCGTAGCTCATCGGGGTTATAAGAGTATCGAGTGCATTGCACCCAATTTGGGCGATGAACTGAATAGTCAGTGTACCATATCGAATGGCTTCTAGTTCTATTTTGCAATGATGAGGCAGCCGATCGAGGCTCATGAAGACAGAATATGTACGTAAGGGTCTAAATGTAAGCAATTTTTGTAAAATTTGAATGAAAAGCGTGGGGCGCTTCTCCTTGCAACCCAATAGAATTTCTAAACATTATCTTTATCATGAAGAAATATTGTAAATTACAAAACGAAAAGCGCCCCACGCTTTTTCATTCACATATTAGAGACCCTTACGGGATATACAGAGGATAATACCTCAGAGTATATAAGTAATACACATAATACTTAGGTTCAATTTTATTATTATTTAATAATTTTTAGTGCAGGGCTTTTTTTTTCTTATAAGGCGACTCTCCGTCCGTTGTACGACTATGATCCTATGATGATGATCATGATGATCATCAGCCTATAATGTCCCACTGCTGAGCACAGGCCTCCTTTCACAAAATGAGGGTGAAAGGGACTGGGCGATACTCCACCACGCGTGCCCACTGCGGATCGGTGGAGGTAGGCTAGTGGTCAAACTACTGTTGGAGTTTTCAAGCCGCCTAGAAGGCCTCCAACTAGCTTAACAACTATCACAATTAAGTGATAACCGGGACCAACGGCTTTACATGCCTTCCGAAGCACGGAAACGCTCGATTTGAAATACCACTAGACGGTCACCCATCCAGGTACCGGCCACGACAGTAGTGAACGGCTTATCATACTAGGTACACCACAGAGAATAATACTTAGGTTTAATTTTATTATCATTTAATTCTTTTTAGTGCAGGGCTTTTTAAAGCGTGTTATTTTTTACTGTAATTTATTTTTCTTATAAGCGACCTCCGTCCGTTGTACAACTATGATCCTATACTATCAATAAATTCTATCAGTGATTTTTACCATAATTGAGGTTTAGCATACGATTAAAGTAACCTTGTGCCTTGTGCGTACAATATATAAATCTCCATTATTGTTTTCTAAGTCTAGGTATTTCCCAACAACAATCGGCGTGTGGCAATATCATTGATCATACTCTCCGGTATGTAAGTGACCACAACAAAACCTTATACAATGCATGTTACGTCTGTCTGTCCGTGAATGTGTTTTGTTCCTCCTCATCTTGGTAAAAGTGCCTATTAAAATAAATTGCAGTAGAAAGGGAGCATAACGTTATGTTTATCACTTACCTGACATCTATAAATTAGGTGCGACATCTATACTAATATAATAAAGCGGAAGAGTTTTTTGTTTGTTTGTTTTAACAGGTTAATCTCTGGAACTACCAGTCGGATTAAAAAAATTATTTCACTAATTCTATACTATACTAGCTAGCTAGCTAGCCCGGCGCGACTTCGTTCGCGTGGTGCCACCCTACCCCACCCTACCCTTCCCTACCCTACCCTACCCCACCCCACCCTACCCTACCCTTACCTACCCTACCCTGACAGCAAAATCCCCATTAACAAAACGATCCGCCATTTATTGAATTCATTTGTTACAAAAAATGAGATAAATGAAGAACCGCGCTCGAACGATCTTGTGCAAACTTCACATAAACCATCTACTAAATAGTCCGAACAAAGCCTAAACATTTGGTTTGGATAGGTGAGCCCGTTCTTGATTTATATAATTGAAGTTTTGCAAAAAACTTAAACCGACTTCAAAGTACACTAAGAAGTAATCAAATCCTGATCTGATGACAATGGGACCAAACGGGAAGTGTACCCTTCCAGACAAATTTTCCAAATCGGTTCATAAATGACGGAGTGATGAGGTAACAAACATAAAAAAAATAAACATACAACCGAATTGAGAACCTCCTCCTTTTTTTGAAAAGAAAACACAGCTTACTCGTTGAAGTCGCTAAGACATCGTTGAAGTTTTGTTACGAGAATCGAGCCACTGGGCTTTTATGAGGACTACTCTGGTCTCCCAAATACTACTTAGATCTTAGGTATATAGGCTGACTGGTAATTGGTAAACGATACTTAGCTTAGACACATGATTGTACTCATGATAACAAACAACTTTCCCAGGTAGTACTGCAAACCTTGATAAAGGTTTTAGTTCCACTGTGTTCTAACTTAGTTAGAGGCCCATTTGAAAAAATGACCTAATAATTCTTTCTTTGAAAAAAAAAATGGGAAAGAAGTTGAGCGTGACAATTTATGTGGAACAAATCAGATATAAAAACGACAATGCGCGTGAAACCTCGGATTAATGCAAGTATACAATAATGCTTTCCACAAGGTCGTTTGCATAATGTGAGACAGCCACTGATGTGATGTGCACTGTGCCATTATAGCAAACTATTATAACAAAATGTGTGTCATTTGCATCACGCACCTGAGAGGCCAAACAATAGCCAGTTGGCATGAACTCGCATACGTCCCTCTTGCAAGGAAAGCGCCTACTACGTGGTCTTGCTGATGGGACGAGCATCCTACAAAAATATAATTCCAGGAACTTATTTAACTTGTCTAGCATAAATAATAATAATAATAAATAATAAATATCCTGGGACATTCCTCACACACGGTCATCTGATCCCAAACTAAGCAGAGCTTGTACTATGGAAACCAGATAACTGATATAATACATATACATACTTTTTGTTTGTAAATACATACTTAATATACATAATTACACCCAGACTCAGGATTCAGATATGTTCATGCACACAAATGCATGTCCTGTGTGGGAATCGAACCCACGACCTGCGGCGCGTAAGGTGAACCTTAACCAACTGCGCCAACTGGCCCGTCTATATAAATAATATAACCTCCGTCGTATAAATATCCTCCTAATGTTCAAATTAAATCATTAGAAAGAACAGACTCCGAACGTAAGCTTCAAAGTAATAAGGAGATGGTCCAATGTTATGACCACAGAAATTTGAATAAATAGGTAAGATTGTTGACTTATATATTACTGTCATAAGGACCGGGCCAGCCGCGCGACGAAATGGCAACAACGCGCTGGCCCTAAAATTAGGTTTAGGGCCAACGCGACTCAGTCGTCTGCGGTCCGCGGAACAGTTCGCTCATTTATTGTTTGTTTTTTCTTGTATGTGTGCATTGTACGCACATACAAGGTTACATCGTATGCAACGTGGCACTTCATAATTCAATTGATTTTAAACACGGATTTTAAACAAATGGCGGTACTGTGAAGAATGAAGAAGATTTAGCAAAATGTTCCGGTGGGCCTATCCTTAGTTTTGATATCATTGGGTAAGATGTGACTCATAGACGTCTGAGCTAGACCGAGGCGAGAAACGTGAAATGTAAGTGTAGTTTCGTAAATGAGACCCCTTCGACAATCGTGATGCTTTTATTGAAGTCTGTGTGGTAAAATATGTCGACAGACTGACGCCGATAACGATGGAAGGTTGCGAACACTTATAATGAATATAAAGAATGGACTCTTCATGATACATTGAAAGATCAAGATCGAGAAGATACGGTAGATTGTTTAGAAGAAAAGGTTGAGGGAAGTTTAAACTAAGTAGGTATTGAAACACCACTTTAAAAGGAGCGTCTTCAATACTTGAGAAGTCCCTATCCCATACAATCGAACTGTCAAATGACTACTTAATATGGTGTAAATTCGTAGACGTGTTATATTTTTGCATTCCTAAAATGCAAAAATATATACAATTTTATATGCAATTATGATATATATGAATTTTTTGAGAGAGGTAGAGCATAGCGTTTATTGAGAGAGGTAGAGCATAGCGTTTATTCGCTCAAAGAGCAGCTCGACTGGGGAAGTACCTCCAACTTACAGAATACCGCAGCCAAATAACTTTATGTTGTGTAAAGTTGTGTTCCTACGAGTGAGTAAGGTCGCCAGAGCTCATAGGGGAGGGGGGAAAGGTCGGTAACGCGTGAGCAATGCTTCGTGTGTTGCAAGCGTACATATGGCTACGGTAACCGCTTACCATCAGGTGGGCCGTATGCTTGTTTACCGACTAAGTTGTATAAAAAAAAAAAAAGTTAGAGCATAGCGTTTATTGAGAGAGGTAGAGCATAGCGTTTATTCGCTCAAAGACCAGCTCGACCGGGGAAGTACCTCCACCTTACAGAATACCGCAGCCAAATAACTTTATGTTGTGTAAAGTTGTGTTCCTGCGCATGAGTAACGTCGCCAGAACTCATAGGGGAGGGGGGAAAGGTCGGTAACGCGTGAGTGATGCTTTTTGTGTTGCAAGCGTCTATATGGCTATGGTAACCGCTTACCATCAGGCGGGCCGTATGCTTGTTTACCGACTAAGTTGTATAAAAAATAAACTGTGAATTAATAAGTAAGTGACTAAGCTAAAGATGAAACCCATGTGATTTCAACAAACGCTTTTTAATTTGGGTCACATTTAATTGGTTTGGGAAGTGGTCATGTAAGCCCATAATGCTTTGAAGCGCTGCTGGAAGATCGGTACCTATGCGCTTGGTGATCGATTTTCAATGAGACAGGCCAGTTGACGGGAGTTGGGCTGCGATTATTCCATACAAATGTATTCCCCTGTTTTCTTCCTGAATAATGCCTCTAGACTAGAGTCATCATTTTTGTTTCATATAATCAAGTTCTGCTTAGGACACGTCCCTGTTACTTCCTTTTTTACAGCAACTAATTATTCAAGAAATTATGGCCCTCCAAAAATTACAATAAATGCCCTATTTTTCCGACGTGATAAAAAGGACTACCAGACAAATTCGAAAAGATTTTAACACAAAAGAAAGTAATAGGGACCTAGATAACCCCTTTCTTAAAATTTTAATATAGCAAATAATCAAGGACTCCATGGTCTTTCCTGCATAAAAAGTGCAGGTCGGATATACCGCCATGCCACGCTAAATGATCTAATCCGCCGAGCTCTTGCCACCGCCGTCCCGGCTAAACTGGAACTATAGAGGTGAGTAATATATAGGGAAACTGGAACCCAGCGGCCTCCCCAGAGACGATGGCAAGAGACCGGATGGTGTGACATTGGTGCCATGGCGATTAGGCCGTGCCCTGGTGCGGGATGTTACCTGTGTTGATACATTGGCAGCCTCCCACATCCATTGCACGCGCCACAGAGCAGGAGCGGCCGCAGAAAATGCGCAGTTCCTCGAGCGCCGCAAGTACTCATGTCTAACTGACGACTATGAATTTGCGGCGCTTGCGGTAGAGACCATGGGCCCTTGGTCATCTGACACTAAATCCATAGTAGAAAACATTGGCAAGCGTTTGGTCTTAGCCTCTGGGGACTTGAGAGCGCAGTGTTTTTTGTGCCTTCATCTACGTGACGCATAACGTGCAATTATCGGGACAATTAACGTGCAACAAATGATGCAGAAAACTGGGTGGCCTCACTATCATTTGATTTGAGTTATCGCGTAACGTCTAACGACATTAATAACGCCATTAGCAAATTAGCGCGCTAACATCCGGGCATATATGCGTACTATTTCCGAACGACGCAGGAGAAAAGAAATCGTACTGTCTATGAGAAAGATGTCGTAAAGTATTGTTTTCAAGAAAATGGAAAACAAACTCATTGAGGCTCATATGAGATGGTTTAAAGTCTTTCAAAACCCTGGTTCTAAACATAACCGTCACTTTATTACGTCGTATAGGTACCAAAATGAGCCGGCTAGAAGATAGGATGCGCGTCCTGAAATAAAAATGAAATTCTAGACACAACCCTATTCATGTGATTAAAACCTTCGTGTTACTAGACTTGTTTTACACAATGTCAACAACAGCATAGTCCATAGACCCAGTAACCGCTTACCACCAGCAAGCCATCGGGCAGGCCGTATGCTTGTTTACTACCTTAGTAGTATAAAAAACCGGCCAAGTGCGAATCGGACTTGTTTACCCAATTAACTCAACTAACTAATTAACACTATTACCCAATGAACTCAACTTTGCTATGAAAAAAATCCCAAAAAAAGTGGTTTCTGGTATGGGCGCCCCCTTTAATTTTTAATGATTAAAATTTTTATTATTTGTTGTTATAGCGGCAATAGAAGTACACATTCTGTGAATATTTCAGCTGTCTACCTATTACAGTTCATGAGATACAGCTCACTGACAGACAGACGGACGGACAGCGGGGTCTTAGTAATAGGGTCCCATTTGGCACCCTTCGGGTACGGAACCCTAAAAAGAGCATTGTCATTCCTAGACAATGGATAACCGATGATGGTTATTATGATTATGGTCACCGTGAAATTGCGTTTAATTGGCGATGAATAATATTTTGCTACAGTAATGAAAATATAGGATAAAAGTCCCTAAAAAAAAAAGAAAAAAAAAAAAGTTATGAAAAATCAAGCAATCACACCTCTTCTTGGAATCGTTCAATGAAATGTAAGAATGTATGGAAAACCCGCGAATTAATAAATGAATAGTCAAGTATCTCATTATTAGCTCATATTTAATTAACAGCATTTGCTAATGGAATATTTATGTTACACGGCAAGTTATAAAGGTTATTTTCCATTAGCAGATACTTGTTGAAGGTAAGCAAGCTCAGTAGTTGCGCTTGAGCATGTTCTATACAACCTCAAGTTCAGTGTTACAGAAACGTTCAAAAGAAAAGGACGCGCGTCGTTTTATTTAAAATTTCGCGCGAATTTTCGATTTGATTTTGGAATAGTGTTGTTTTTACCTGTGCTCTGTGATCTGTGGTATTTGTTTTTTTTTAAGAACTACATGGTTTTTTGTAATTGGAGCCAGGGTTGCTGCTGACAAAGTGAGTTATTGTTCTTTATGTTAAAAATGTAAAAGGAAGTTTAAAAAAAAATATAATTTACGAAATTTTGATAAACATCATTGCTTTGTCATTGGACCACATTAAATATTTATAATCAACTTTTGTAGTAATCTTTGTTAAAGCCATTATTTAATACAAAACTGAATATTTTAGTTCCGCCCATAACTTTTAAGCAAAAAACATAGATAGGTATCGTAATATCATAAAATGATGCTCGAAGAGTGATAAAAAACGTATAATTTACTCGTTATACCTAAGTCGTTTATAAGTCTTTTGAAGATGAACAACCGTTTTCAATAATACGTTTAGGTATAGACCTAGACGTAGGGTTTAGGTATACTTACTAAAAATGCTTGAGAATTTATATCTGGCTTTAACCATCTGTGACCATGTTATTGTTTATTTTTATAACTGACAAAAGACAATAATATTTCATTATGATACATGTGTGCAAAGTTGGTTATTAACACTCGATGCGGAATTAAGTATGGCGATAAGTGAGCCGAGAGTGTAATAATCAATGCACACGCGTGTCATACGACGTTTTTCAACACACTTGCGACGAAAAAACAGACATGTATTTTTTTATGTAGGTAGATTTTTTGATAATAATCAGCCACACATTGAGAACGTCAACAAATATGGCGCGCAAGATTTTTTGATAGCCGTGATCTGTCAAACTATTTTACCCGTTGGTCTACACACACATCACTTGCAGTGAGGTACCTACAAACTTATCATAATCGGGATTATACCTATTATAAAACTGTGCGGTAATGTAAAGTAAAAAGCACTAGTGCGTAATAAACTGTATTAAGATAAGTACTAAAAACGGTGCAATAAAAGTCACTTTACGAGCGAGTGTGTTGAAAAAACTTTGATGCTTCGGTCGCTGTATGCAAAATAGTATCGTCACATCATTTAAAAGAAAAACTTTAATAAGTGCATCGTGTTGTATTCAATATGGAATGGTGGATATCGAGTCGAGAACCTTGAATGGGATTATCTGGTTTTTTTTTAAACTAAAACTTGATCTGTTTATTATCGACTGACGACTGGCTATATCTGAAACTAGAATGGTTTATAATATTTTTATATACACCTATTGTAGCCACCAATATTATTCTAAATGCTAATTCAATATAAAGTTATCAGTTATCAGTGTCGTTGAATAACGTATAATTTACTTGTTATTACCATTAGTTTTTTGAAGTTTAAAGGAGACTGAGCAGAAGTGGTCTATGAACCAATAGCGATACTGTTATGGTATTTCTGTGGAGATACCTCAACTAAACTCTTGTGCAAAGTGGCATCAAAATGTGACCCGACAGTTTTGAGATATATAGGGTGGATATTTTAGACATGACATGCTTAGGTGTTGAACGTGTTACGCGAATATGGTCCAATAAGGGACAGTCTCCCTTATTTATTGAGCTAATGCAATCGGCATTTATAGAAAAAAAAACGTGGATTATACGTGATTATACGTTACTTTATATTCAATTTATTTATATGAAATTCAGATAGAAATAACCTCCGAATCGGTAGAAATATTAAAAAATCTGATATGGTTCCATTTCTAATGAACCCCTGTTTGTATTTGCAATTTTCAGAACGTAAAAAAGTTATTCGAAACCGCTATATTGAACCGATTTCAATTCGAAAATGATTGAAATTGTGTTACGTAATCGCCCCACAGGTCTCCACCCCATGGTTGATGTAAACAATTTTTTAAATATCAAGTGACTAAGATAGTTATATGCGATAACATGACAATTTGCACTTTTTTTTTTTAAATATTGATTGCAAAAAAAATTGAGGAACCACTGTGCAAGGTGCTGTGTGTATGAGGTGTGTTTTAAAAGTATATAGGGGTAGGTGGGTGTTGATGTGTAAGTAAGGGTATGTGTATGTGCGTATGGGGTGCGTGTGAGTGAATGTATGTGAAGAGTGTGTGTGAGGGAAGGATTTATGTGTATTTTTATTACTCAATCGCGTTGTAACGACTCTATGTTGTACGAAAAACATAAAATACGTTTTTACACTGTGAAGTATTAGGTCCGTGTTTACTTGAACTTTGATCGTAGACAAACTATTTACCTTTTGCCGAAACCACTGGTGCTAATGATTAAAGTAGTCTCTTCGGATCCGGCTTTGACGATGCATTCGAATTATTCAATGCCACGTCCATTGTTCGTTTTATGATGAGAAAACACATTAAGTTCCTATGTAATGCGCATAATGAATATTGTAATACGTTTTGACATAGTTATGGGCCTAAAATATTCAAATTCAAAATCGTTTATTCAATTCAGGCCCTAATAAGACACTTCTTCTACCACCCCGTTTCGTAATACACTTGAACTGAGAATTCTTCCGGCAAGAATCTCAGCAAGGGACTTGTTTTTACTTTGACTATTCGTAGGAAATGTATGTCTGATATAAACAGTATTATTTTTATTACCAAAAAGTTTGTAATGGCATACTTACAACCTGGGGGCCATGTCTGCTGATACAATTGTGTTCCAATGAACTCAGTGGCTTAAAATTTGACAAATTTGACAGTTTTGGTAGACTACAATACGAAAATCATTATGGTGCGTCCATGCTTGGCGAACCGAGCACGAGCCGAGCCACGAACGAGCGCACTGCGAGCACGATTCGCGTAGCGTGGACGGGCTTGCGAGCCTCGAACGAGCGCGATTGTCAGTAGTTCACGAACAAAGGGATTCGCATCGTGCTCGCAGTGTGCTCGTTCGTGGCTCGGCTCGTGCTCGGTTCGCCAAGCATGAACGCACCATAAGATAGTGACTGGTTTATGTAAACCTGCTTTTAATATGTTTTGTAATATTTTATATATTAAGGATAATCTAAATAGCTACCACACTTCAATTGCTAGGAAACGTTTTTTGTACTTATAACTTTAGGTAGGTAGGTTAAGGTAAGGATTCGCATCGTGCTCGTTGTAGGCTCGCAGTGCGCTCGTTCGTGGCTCGGCTCGTGCTCGTTTCGCCAAGCATGGACGCACCATTATGAATTTAGTAGCTCAATGGCAATAGCAGACTTGGCCCCTTGCGGTTGCCATAATCGATATATGCAACCTTGATACAACACACGAAGCATCGCTCACGCGTCGCGTTACCGACCCTTCCCACCTCCCCTACGAGCTCTGGCGACCTTACTCACGCGTGCTCACGCGCAGTAGCAGTTTCCAAAGTAGGTAGGTAGGTATATCACTAATTTAGGTACGTAGATTTATATAGTCTTATAAGGTGAATTTCAATCCAGTGGTAGCTTGTATATTGACATTGGTAGGTATAGCCAAGAGATAACCATCGCCATTCATGGTCTGTGGTTGCCGCCACCCTTGAAATCCTTTCGCTTTCGTAAAATCTGTATTAACCGACTTCAAAAAAAGGAGAACGTTAATAATAACCGATTTGAAAAATTATTTTTTTGTTTGGAAGAGTACACTTCCCGTTTAGTCCCATTGTCATTAGGTTAGGATTTGATTAGTTTTTAGTGTATTTTAAAGTCGCTTTAAGTTTTTTTTGAAACAGTTTTCAATTATTTTGTGGCAAAATTTTAATGGCCATTTATAAATCTCTGTACTATATAAAAATAAATCCCTATTTCCCTTGGTCACGCCACAACTTGAGAATGACTACCGATTACATCCATATTTTTTTAAAAGTTTTCTAAAACTCTGGAGAAGGTTCTTGCGGAAAAAAGAAAGTTGCGTAGAAAATAAGAAAACTTAACGGTAGGGTAGTTTAGGGTGGGATATCCCTCGGGTACGCGCGTGAAACCGTGGGGCGCAACTAGTAATAAATAAATATCCTGGGACATTCCTCACTCACGGTCATTTGATCCCAAACCAAGCAGAGCTTGTACTATGGAAATAACATAACTGTCATAATAATACTACTGGTTTACTTTTTGCTTACTACCAATTGTAGCTTCGTCTTCACGTGACCTTTTCTAATAATAAACCAACTTGTTACGTGTAAAAAATTTGCTAAATCACATATTGCTGACTTAATAATACCTTAAATCAAAACCAACGTGACTTTAACGTAAACAAATGATGAAGTCGATGCGACAAGAGATATAAAAACCATAGAAATAAATATACCTAGAAAGAACGTCGCCATACTACACGAATATATAAAACAGGCCAACTTTTATAGGCTGTTGCGCGTAACAGCTACGTTTTACGCTCCCTCTGCGTCATTCTGCTTGTCATTCTGCTTGTCATAGTGACGTTCATAATGATAGTAGTTGTTGAAATATACCAATTAAAATCGGGAGAAATTTAAATATTCAACATTATTTTGCATTTTAAATTATTTTTATTTGATTTAGCGTCTAACAGTTAGAGCGTATTTTTATCGACGTGTGCACAGCTGCGATACTCTATCTGGATCAAAGATAAAAACACGATATTATGGAAAGAAACAAATGAATAATAAAGAAGCTTGAACAACACTGTTTGGTATAAAACATGTAATTATTTTTGAGAGAGGTAGAGCATAGCGTTTATTCGCTCAAAGAGCAGCTCGACTGGGGAAGTACCTCCACCTTACAGAATACCGCAGGTAAATAACTTTATGTTGTGTAAAGTTGTGTTCCTGCGCTAGAGTAAGGTGGCCAGAGTTCATAGGGTAGGGGGGAAAGGTCGGTAACGCGTGGCGTGAGCGATGCATCTTGTGTTGCAAGCGTACATATGGCTACGGTAACCGCTTACCATCAGGTGGGCCGTATGCTTGTTTTTCCGACTAAGTTGTATAAAAAAAATTACACAGCTAAATTATTAGATTGCAATGAGGTAGGTCCAAGATCATTAAATCAGATAAACATAAATTGATGTCTTTTGGGGTCGTGGATGAAACCGCGCGGGGTGCAAAGCTAGTTATAAATTATTATTGAGTCAATTTAGACTTAATACATTATTTTTCCATGAAAAAAAAAATTTATTCACTGACCGATTATTTTGCAATGATAGCATCCAAAAAGAGGCAATTAAATGTACTTAATTGAAGAACATAAAGTTACTAATATACGCTAACCTTCAGTACGTAGGTATATTTGTGAATACCTATAAACAATTATTTATTTGTATTTAAATAGTAGCTATGGTGTATAGTTTTAAAACAAAAAATACATAATTACTGTAATAATAAATAATATTATAGTTTTTGCTTCTAGTTCTTAGATAAATAAAAGATCAAAGGGTTAATTTTATGTCTAAGAGATTTAAATCACTTTACGTAGGTGGTACGTAAAGTTATTCGTCTTCAGTAACTGAACTAATTCGGGTACAAAGATATATTTCTGACTTGTGGTCGCCCAGTAGTGGAAATTCGACAATTATTCATAACTTAAATAAAAAAATTATTCAATACATTAGATTTATCCACTCCTTCTTCACCTTTAACTATTCCTAATCGCATAAACCTCAGCGCAATATGGTTAAAAAATGGTACAATATTTTCGGTTATGAGGCCGGAATTACAACAAAATATATGTGATCTTTACACACTTAAAGAGTCTAGTAATTGTAAAGGTATATTCAGTGCAAATATTTGCTGATACATTATCTTCTTCTACGTGAAAAACGTTTAAAGATACTTCAAATATGTACTGTGTGTCATATTCCGATGCAAAGAAAATTATATTTTTTTTAAATCTCTGGATATTTTGTTTCTAAGGCGCCGATCCCACAGAAGAGTTCTGAGTTCCGCGTTCTCTGTAATCTATGCGGCACCTTTGATCATTGTACACAGAGAACTCGTCGTTCAAGAGAACGCTGTCGGAGTTCCATTCTCAAAAGCTGGTAGTCGAGGTGACACGTCTGAGCTATCACTGTCTTATTTACAGCGTGACACAAGGCAGAAAGGACAATGGGCATTCTGGCCCATGAGCATCCACTAATTAAACTTAAGTAGATTGTATTTTGTACATATTTGTTGTAAATAAAAATATTTAAAATAGTAGGTAATGAAGACGAGATATAGAATGTAAACAAACTATTGCTTGCTGTTTGTGTATAATTTACATTTGGTACGGGATACTAATTACATGTAATGCAACTACCTTGCAATTTATAATATCACCAATTAATTCTTATATCTTCAATACTCTATAACTTTTTATCTAAATACACCACCTTAATAAGCATTGCCTAACAGACAACATAGAAATTATTGCTGACCGCCAATGGGACAAGCTCCATACAAATATGCCCATTTACCTTTATAACTCTAAACTACTCGCTTGCTGTGTGTGCAGTAGTGAACGCGGAACTCGGAACGCGGAACTCTAGAACTCTTTTCTGTGAGATCGGCGCCTTACTATTTATGATATTATGTACTAGTGGTTTTGTTAAATAATTATAATCATAAAAATACCCAGCAAAATATATCTTTTTGCAATTTACTTACTTAAATCAATATAATAATGTATGTAATGATAATGGAACTATCCTAGATTTGATCTTGACAAATATTACTGATGTAAATGTTACTAAACCACTCGAATTGCTATCTAAATTAGACTCACATCATCCACACTTGCTGTTAACTGTCAGTTTTAATAAAAATGATATGGAGTTTTTGTTACCAAAAGGTAGGGATGATTACAATTATTTTAAAGCTAATTTTGCCAAAATAAAGGCAGATTTGAAAGAAGTTCGTTGGCACGAAGTTTTGGATTTTAATCTGCACGTTAACGATATGGTTTCAGCATTTTATAATATTCTTATGACAATTATCAATGAACATGTACCAAAACACACTAAAAAAGATCCAAAATATCCTGTATGGTTCAAAAAGTCCCTCATTAGATTACTTCGTGAAAAACACAAATTGAGAATGAGATATCGCAAGTATATGAACCCTCGAGATAAAATAGAATTTGAGATAATCCGTGAAAGATGTCATAAATTACATAACAAATGCCTAAGTGAATATAACGAAAATATAGAGTCTAATATTAAAAAGAATCCTAAATCTTTCTGGACATATATTAAAGACAAAAGACAAAATAAATCCTCTTTGCCTGCTATAATGCATATGAACGACATTGTTGCGAGTACCGGATCGGATATAGCTAATTTGTGTGCTGCTCAATTTTCTTCTGTGTTCACTAATCACAGCTCAAGTTATTCTATTAATTTGAACAACGCAAATAACTGTTTAGGTAACGTCTCTTTAACTGAAAGGGAGGTATTTAGGATGCTAAATAAAATAAATATTTTTAAAGGAAGCGGTCCTGATAACATTCATCCTGTATTTGCTAAACGGTGTAGTTCTGAGCTTGCTTTGCCCTTAACAATAATATTTAACCGTTCCTTGATAACGGGCGTTTTCCCGCTGGAATGGGCAACGGCAAGAATAGTACCTATTTATAAAAAAGGCAATACCTGTAATGTTGAAAATTATAGGCCAATCTCAATCTTGTCTTGCTTTGCAAAAACATTCGAAACTCTTTTAGCTCCCATACTTAAACGACACATACAAAACACTATATGCAATAACCAACATGGATTCTGTAATGGACGTTCAGTCACAACTAACTTGGTCTCATTTATTTCTGACATAACCAGGGAGATGGATAAGGGAAAGGAAAGTCACGCAATATACACTGATTTTAAAAATGCCTTTGATAAAGTTGATCACTCAATACTTATTCAAAAGCTCCAATCAAATGGTATTCATGGTTCACTTTTAAATTGGTTCAAATCATATCTGGAGAAAAGATCTCAGTTTGTTGCAATAAATGGCTTTACATCAAATATATATCATGCAACTTCTGGAGTACCTCAAGGGTCTATTCTTGGGCCAATCCTATTTTTATTATTTATAAACGACGTAGGTTTAGTTATACGAAACTGTAATTTTTTGTTGTTTGCTGATGACCTTAAAATATACCGCACAATTCATTCCTCAGCAGACTGTGAGCTTATTCAGGATGATCTTAACCGAATATGGCAGTGGTGTAACATAAACCATATGGTGCTTAATGTCAATAAATGCCTCGTAATGTATTTTACTAGGAAAATATTTCCCATCCAATTTACTTACAAGCTACAAGGCAATCCTTTATCAATAGTCAATGAAATCTCTGATCTTGGCGTTATCTTGGACAGAAAATTGAATTTCCATGTACATATTGACAACATTGTTAAGAAAGCATCCAAAATGTTGGGTTTCTTAAAACGCCATACAAAGTTATTTCGATCTGCACATACAAAAATTATATTATTCAACTCTTTAGTTAGAAGTCATTTAGAATTCGCGTGTCCTGTATGGAATCCCCAATATACAATTTCTTCCCAGCGTATTGAAACTATTCAACGTTCATTCACCAGATATCTAGCCCTTGCTAGTTCTAATATATCACACAGGTGTCCATACAACCAGAGACTTGCATTCTTTGAAATTGAATTGCTTCAGCAACGACGTGTAAGCCATGACTTAATCTTTTTATATAGTGTAGTCAACAGTGTATCTGATTGCAGTGATGTACTACAACAAATTGGTCTATCAGTGCCATATAACTACCCCCGAAATCTAATAACAAAGCTTTTCCATACTCCATACTGTCGGTCAAATATAGGTCTCCACTCTCCTTTAGTAAGGATCTGCAAGAAATATAATGAACTTAGTGCTAAATGTCCAGGCCTGGATATTTTTTGCGACTCTATATCTGTTTTTAAAAAGAAAATGCTGAAACCATCTTGTGAGGTACCTATAGTATAGTAGAATAATTATGTTCTTTCTGATCTCTTTGAGTATTTTTTTGATAATATTTTTAGTTAGATATATTTTATGTTAGTTAGTAATAGTAAGTAAGCTAGTTCATGTTTAAGACTCATTGCCAATTATAGTAAGATAGTTTATTTTTGTAATTTGATTAGATTATGTTTACGATTTTCATTGCCAACAACACTTCTGTCAACACTTATAATTGTTATGTTTACGAGATATAATACCCATTTTATGTTATTTTATTAACACATGTAAGCGTAATGTTAGTGTTGCAAATATATAAATAAATAAATAAATAAATTTACCTCACCATATATATATGAAAATCACTCTAACTGTAAGGGTCGGATGTAAGCTAGATCGCGCGCCAAAACCAGCATTCATTTGTTACTTTGCAGTCGTGTTACAGGCACGCACACATGCATCAGCTCGTTGCGTCAAGTTAGGTGCGTACCGCATAACGTGGTACCATCCGATGAAATGCTAATAAATTATTTAAGTAATATTACATTATATACATTTAATTTTTTATTTATTTTCCCTTTTGTGTTCATCTTATTTAAATAGGCACAACAAAAGCTTACATAACAGGTTTACTAAGTAGTAGAATTCATAACATTTATAAGCAAAGCAAACTCAGCGAGATGCAATATTTTAGTACATTGTGTATAAAACATAACATATTACATAACATATTTCAAAAATTAAAGGAAGATACTACATTACCGCCTGAGATAATCTCAATGTTTGGGTATTGGTACAACAAACAAAAGGATTGTGTGAGGTGGGCAGGCGTACATTCGGACGTATATGGGTTGGTTGTGGAAAGCGACAGGGGGGCTTGAGCTCGCTGAAACTGTTCAACCTGTACATGAACCGACTGATCCGTGAGCTCAGCAGTCAGTTTATTGGATGTCATGTGGATGGTGTGTGCATAAATAATATTAGTTACGCCGACGATATGGTTGTGCTGAGCCCTTCGATTGGTGCGTTGCGAAGGTTGTTACACATCTGTGAGACCTATGCGGTGTCCCATGGGCTCAGATATAATGTCGCTAAGAGTGAGCTAATGGTTTTTAAAGCTGGCACAAAATGTACCCTCTGTGGATCTTTTCGGTACCCCTTTAAAAAGAGTCTATCAGGTTAAGTATCTGGGCCACTGGGTCACCGATAACTTGTCAGACAATGTGGATATTGAGCGGGAGCGCAGGGCGATGTGTGTTCGCTGCAATATGTTGGCTCGCAGATTTGCACGTTGTAGTAAGCAAGCTAAATTTACGCTTTTCAAAGCCTACTGTCAGACCTTCTACACGTGCAGTCTGTGGGTCAATTTTACGCGGAGCGCATACGGCGCACTGCGTGTGCAATATAATAATGCATTCAGGGTACTGTTTGGGCTGCAACGATTTTGCAGCGCATCAGGGATGTTTGCAGAGGCAAGCACCGACTGCTTTTATGCAATCATAAGAAAACGGTGCGCGTCGCTGATGTCTCGCCTGCGTGGCAGCCCAAACAGCATCATACGTACGCTAGTCGAGCGGTGGGACTCACAGTTGCTGGGACGGTGGCTACAGTTGCACGCCCCTGCCACTCGCCCCTGATACTGTTTTAATTGTTATGTCATGGTATATTATGTATTTATACTATTATGTAGTATACTTACTTTAAATTTTAGAACATGAGAGAGAACTAACTGCCGACAAACTGCTATGCAGTTTGGCAGATATAAATTATTGTTTTTATTGTATTATTGTAACTTTTATAAAATAAATATATTAAAAAAAAAAAAAAAAAAAAGTTAGGCTTTTGAAATCACCTTGGGCTGAGGAATCGTCTGCATACCAAGATTGAATAGTACTTTGTTCATCTTTCATTTTGTTTATGATGGGTAGTGTTGCACGGGCATAGAGCAGCTTGGCTAATGGGTCTCCCTGAGTTACGCCTTCTTTGCTGTAGAGTCTCATGTCAGAATCACAAATAACAAGTTCCACATGACCGTTGTATGTATTAAACAAGAAACGAGCGCAGTGTGGCCACTGTATTTTCGCTTGCCAGAGTGCTAGTTGTCTATTAACGGCGTTGAATGCATTTTTTGCGTCAACAAGAAGCATACCCGAGTTTGATCCAGAATGACATTTACTTTGGTAGAGATCATTCATAGCATGTATTGCACCTTCAATACCACTACTGAGACCACTGCAGATTTTAAAATCTTAAAAGCTACTGCTTCAAGTTTTTAGATGTGATACCGGTTGGGCCTCCACCACTTGCTGGTTATGTCAATCTCTAGCAGTAGCGGCATTTCCAAGAGTTCGTCTGGAAGGGTAAATAAATCAGAATCGGGCGTTTTAGAGGGTGGGTGTTTATCTATCATGGTATCGCTTACAGTTTTTCCGATAGGGTCTATTTCATTGTTGGTATTAAGGATTATACTAGTGTCTCTCGTCAGCAGCCAGTTTACGGCGTCGCGTATTTTGCCTCTTAAGATTAGGCGTGTAAGCGTTTGTGCTATCTGGTCATTGTGTTTGTTTCAATTGTGAAAATTATGAAGAGAGTTGTCTGATTTGATTGACTTGGTTAGTAGGATTTCAAAATGTTAATATGTGTTTATCTATCCATAACTTTAGGCGGCGTTCAAGTAAACGGCATATGTCTTTAGCATGTTTAGTATTCTTGTCTCTTTGTAGCAGCATATATTATGTATGCATATATTGGGAATTGGTTCGCAAATCTATTTCTTCAGCAAGCATATGATTAAATCTCCTGCTAGTGGTACTAGAGGAGGGAAGATCGGAGAGCTTGCCACGGAGAGTACATACTTTATTCCAGCGTATTTGTCAGGTGCCGGTCTTCGAACCTGTGTCATTGAGTCCAGGAACGGTGATCTATAGGCTTCTTCCAGTGGAGATGCTTGTATTGGTTGCTGTAACGGAGGTGACAGTGATTGTGACGAGCAGTGGGCGCTGTGAGCAGCACGTATGTGACGTTGTAGACCTTTCCTTTTAAAGGATTTGGAGCAGGTTGGACAAAATACAGTTTCAGTACTTTCTTCTTGAATCATCGGAATATTGCGTGTGACATCCATTACACCAACTTCAATATAACCAATTAATTTTGTATATGTTAAACAAACGATCCAAATGACTAATAAGTCAGTTAACGTGTGAAAGAGTCTAATTCAGAATGAGTTTTGTGTCCACCTGTACATTTTAAATTCTTTGGCTTAATCCAAAAGGTTTAATCCAAGTCTAATCGTATGATAATACTAGTTGCACGGCGCGATTTCGTTCGCGTGGGGTCCTACCCTTCCCTACCCTACCCTAAGGTGGACCACCCTTAACACTTAGGGGTATGAAAAATTGTTTAAGTCCTATTCTCAGACGTACTGAATATACATAAAAAAATTCATAAGAATCGGTCCAGCCTTTTCGGAGGAGTTTTGTTACAAACGCTGTGATACGAGAATTTTATATATTAGATTAGTCCTTACCCTAAACGTATGTTTAGGTTATGGATCGTAGATTATACGAATACAAATTGTAAAATACTTACGCGTTATGAGATTCGAGTGAATTTGCTAAATTAACGTGGAATTTTCTGAATGAGAAAAAAATGCATATTAAAATACAAGGATATATTATCAGTGTGAAAATATTTGGGAGTTTAGTTTGTGGGTAAATATGCGAGATACAAGTGAATCATTTAATTGTATAGCGAACCTCTTTATATTAGATTGAAATTTTCGATGGATCTTTTTATAATAATTTCCTTTATTCTTTCCCATATCTGCAAAATTACTAACAATAAAACAGAGAGACAGGACTGAAAATTGTGGGAAATGACAGTATTAACTGAAAAACAAATTGGGCTGCCAGCTGATTTTTGTCATAACAATGTCAAATAGGCAAATCTATCAATGATAGATAGCATTGTATAGGATTTCCGTACAATGGGGGTCAGCTGATACTAGAAATGTATAGCTTGATCTGTAGCCGTGTGTACAATGAAATATTACTAGCAAATGCGAAAATAAAATATAATATTTATTGATTACTAGTTGCACCCCGCGGTTTTTCTACGCAACTTTCTTATTTTTTTTCCGTCAGAACCTTTTCCAGAGTATTAGAAAACTTGAAAAGAAGAGATGGATAAAATCGGTAAAGGCTTTCTCAAGTTATGGCGTGTCCAAGGGGAATAGGGATTCATTTATATATATATTGAGATAAAAATTATATTATGTTTCCTTCTTTTCTGCAGTAGTCCTTGCACTTCGCGGGTGCTATCTCTGCACGTATCTCTTTAATAGTACTGGCAGAGATAGTATCCGTTTATAGATGTCGCCAGAGCTAGTTGGGGAGAGGAGAAATGTCGGGAACGCGTGAGTGATGCCCCGAGTGTTGTAAGCGTCTATATGGCTACGGTAACCGCTTACCATCCGCAGGGCCGTGTGCTTTTTTACCTTGTTTGCTTGGTGACCTGAGTCATCACTGTAACACCACAAAATTAAAGTAATGTTATTTGACTGCGATCGTATGTAAGGTGGAGGTACTCCCGGTCGGGCTGCTCCGAATTTTGAATGGGAGAACCCCTTATCTTATTACCTATCTTATAGCCAAACTTTCTTAAAAATGCTTAGTAGAAAACATTATCTTAGGCACACCAACAAACCATGAAATTGATACGTATGATGATATAATATGTATATTTAATTATTTCTAAGGAATTTAATAACTCTAATAATGTAAAAAATAAAAATGCACTTATCATGTTCTTTTTGACGAGCGCATGTATACAGATATGTGGATGACGTAATTTCCGGTGTCAATAAAAAGCGACGTAGTGTCACCTTGGGACACTGGGGGGAACTGACTGTTTTCGCGATTGCGTCTTGTATATAAAGCTTCACTTGACATTTCATAGAAAAATGT
Source organism: Achlya flavicornis (assembly GCA_947623365.1). Classification (NCBI taxonomy): domain Eukaryota; kingdom Metazoa; phylum Arthropoda; class Insecta; order Lepidoptera; family Drepanidae; genus Achlya; species Achlya flavicornis. Next base: position 8,335,772 of record OX392490.1, read on the forward strand.
ATGGACAAATGGCGTCGCAAAATTGATGCTTATAAATAAATAAATTACATTATTCTCGTACAAAAAAATGAAAATGTGGCCCCACGGATCTGTTGTACATATATTTGTGATTCGATGTTATATATAATTTTTACAAAATGGATTCTAAATTTGATGGTATCACTAAAACGGTAAACCTCCATTTTTATGATTTTGGTAATATTTATATTGTTTTTGCTATTTATTGAAGCAAATTAAAAAAAAAGGGCCTCCACGGATCTGTTAATTGGTGTCTTGATTCTATGAATATGTTCGTATAATACTATTTCTTTCATGTTTTCATTCATAAACCACTAAAATAGCGAACCCTGTTTATGACGTTTAGCTTACATACGGCTCTTCTATCCCTTTGTTTAACGGAAAGGACCTCACGTAGTGACGCACTTACTTGACTCTCAACACAATCTAGATCAAGTTTTTTGTTTACGATAATTACTTTATTTTCATAAAAAAAATGCGGATTTAAAGAATCAAGTTGAATACTGATTCTTGATATACAAGACTTTGAAAAAAATGAATATTAAAAATAAAATTTTCGTACTTTTCATCCGCATTTCAGAATTTATATTTACAATTAATATTATATAAATTATGCTAAAAATATATAATCATATTCTCTACCACAAAATATCATGTTACTAAACACCTGAGGAATCTATATAAAAATGAATCCCTATTTCCCTTGGTCACGCCATATCTAGGGAACAACTTTACCGATTTCATCCACCTATTTTTTAAGTTTTTTAATTTATTGTAGAACGTTCTTACGAAAATAATTGGACTGTTTTACAAAAAACTTAAACCGACTTCAAAGTACACTAAGAAGTTATCAAATCCTGATCTAATGACAATGGGACCAAACGGGAACTGTACCCTTCCAGTCAAAAAAGAATTTTCCAAATCGGTTAATAAATGACGGAGTTATGAGGTAACAAACATAAAAAAAAAAAAAAAAAAAAAAAAAAAACATACAACCGAATTGAGAACCTCCTCCTTTTTTTGAAGTCGGTTAAAAATGGAAGTTGCGCATTTAGGTAGGGTATAGGGTACTAGGACACCACACAAACGAAGTCGCGCCGGGCAGCTAGTAAGTAATAAAAATTATAATTAGCAAATGATAGTCTTTGTTGTAATTTTTTGTCAGACTAAATTAGTTTCCGTGAATCTTGATGATTTTTAAGGTCAAAAATAATTACTTACAGACATTTATCAGTCAAGAACAAAAGACTTGAGAACGATTATACGTAGGCTGGTCTTGATAGCTCGATACATTAAGAACGAGTCTAAACGAGACACATTACCTCAGCCGACGTTCTATAAAAATGAGGCATAGAACATAGACGTATAAAAAAATCAAGACGGAGTTTCAAGCGAAAATGAAGCCGAAATATTCCTACGTATGCGTGACTAAAATAAGTACTGACCCAAGCAGATGATACTAAGCCTTATTGTCACTGTCAACGTTTCAATGTGGAATGACAACCGATCGGTTTCCTGTGGTGTATATGTGTGTGTGAGGCCATGTATTTACAAGAACGCCGGCTTCCTTTTGGTGCTTCATTCGTTTATAGGGCGACACTACGGCCTGATTTTTTTATACGTCTATGGCATAGATTTATATATTATTATTTCATTTCATGTGAATGCACAAACGACACCCAAAATGTCTGAAACACAAAGCCAGATTTTTATGTTTTATACAAGTAAAATTATACTTAATGGCAACATCTGCCAGAGTTTGGCTATTATTATATGAGAAACTAGCTTTCCGCTCGCGGTTTCACCTGCGTCTTTGCCGCCCTACGAATGTAATTTCCAAAAATCCTTTCCACGCTATTGAAGGACAAGCAAAAATTAATTACCTCTTTTTGCCCCGACAGGGGCGATTTTCAAGAAACCCAAAATCACGTGCGCGTTTCTTCAATACAAACTTAAACACCCCCCAAGCGGCGTTTTAGGGGAAATTTTGAAAAGTAATAACGAGTAACTTTATTATTTAATTAGGTTAGTAATCTTGCTAAGGTTCAATAATGATCCCAAGGAATAAGATATTGCATACAAACAAAAAACCCCCCTTTTTACTTTTCTTAGGGGTGGTATTTCCAAAAATCCTTTCGTAGTTGATGCCTACGTTATTAAAGGAGCCGGTGTGCAAAGATTCAACGAAAAGATATTCCGACCCAGTGGTCTGCTTTGATGAATCATTCAGAAAATTAATCAAATATTTATCGACAGAAGATAGATAGATGGACAAAAGTGGGGTAAGAATTCGAGATTTATGATAAAACAATGATGATATACTATGATTACATGTCGGCAACGCGCGAATGATACCCCTGGTGTAGCAAGTGTCCATAGGCTACGGTAACCGATTACCATCGGGCGGGCCGTATGCCTGTTTGCTACCTTAGATGCATAAAAAAAACTGCACTAGACGTTGGAGTAAAAAAAATATATGCTATGTCCATAAAAAAAAAGATGTTGGAGTAAGATCGAGGATTAGTTTATATTCATTTGGTTAGTTTAAGAATTAATTAAAGAAGCGCTCGTGGTGTAGCATGATTAGCCGTTCTTAATTGATCGGCAAAGTTAAGCTACGTCTGTCTTGGTCGGTACCGCCTAGTGGTATTTCAAATCGACCGTTTCCGTGCTTCGGAAGGCACGTAAAGCCGTTGGTCCCTTAATTGTGATAGTCGTTAAGCTAGTTGGATGCCTCCTAGGCGGCTTGAAAAATTCCAACAGTAGGTTGACCACTAGCCTACCTCCACCGATCCGCAGTGGGCACGCGCGGTGGAGTAACTGCCCATTCCCTTTCACCCTGATTTGTGAAAGGAGGCCTGTGCTCAGCAGTGGGACATTATAGGCTGATGATGATGATGAAGAATTAATTTAAAAATAAAAGTAAATTGTAAAAATTAAACATTGCCATTGCCATTGCCAAACATTTTACTCCTTTGTAAGCATTGATCCACGCACAATTTTATTTCCTTGCGTGATTTTTTATGTTTGCGACATTGAATTTGTCTTAAGAATATAATTTCTGCTAAGAAAAAGGACTTTGTAACTAAACGAACGACGTCATTGTTAGTCAATGTCTCGAGTAAACTATGTTAAATACATAAAACCTCGCTTGACAAGTCGTCATAGTAAATAACAGTCTTACTTCAACATACAAAGAGTTTGTGACTCTTACTGACTCATCCTTACTGAAGTTAATCTGTGCCTATTAAGACATTAAGTCTGGTTTACACTGTCCCCGTAGCTGGTCGACAGGCCCCTTCTATCTACTGGAATTAATTTAGCGGCTTTTTTCAGCAACTTAAAAAAAAGAGGACGTTCTCAATTCGGTTTTGTTTTTTTATGTTTGTTACCTCAGAATTCCGTCATTTATTAACAGATTTGTTAAATTCTTTTTTTGCTTGCATTTCCCGTTTGGTCCCATTGTTATCAGGTCAGGATCTAATTACTTTTTAGTGTAAGTACTATGAAGTCGATTTAAGTTTTTTGTAAAACAATTTTTTTCGGTCATAAAATAAAAACTGCACACTACTCTTGATTCAGCGATCAGCGTCTTACCGTGAGATAATCGTTTTCAAAAATTAACCAATAGAAAAAGATAAAAAAAAATTGGTAGCCAATTGTACACGAGATTATGCTACGTTCATAGTTTCATAGTAACCGACGTTTAAAATCTGGTCGAGCTGGTTATAGGTGAAGAAAATGTCCTTCTTCACGTTGCGATGACGATAATTTAAGCGTTTTTATTATTTATAGTTTTTTTTTTTTGAATTTCTCTTCATAAAAAATGCAGAAAATATAATGACCTCCAAAAGCCTCAAAAAGAATTTTGTGACCAATAACCTCTATTACCGAAAAATGTAATATGAAACCAATTTTAGAAAATGATCACCAAAATTAGTAAATTATCACCATTGTTGCGCTATTTCTCGACTCGGGGCACTCCAAATACTGTTGGTTAGGTTAGGTTAGGACTGTGACAATTGCCCTGTATCTGGGGCTTAGAATAACAGCTACGGTGTTCCCATGCCTGTCGTAAAAGGTGACTACTACCCACCTTTAGGGTCGTGGGCAATCAGAGCTCTGTGCCTAAGCGCCGCTCGTGGAAGGGTGAGCAGGTTCGCGTTCAACACGAGAGCTCGCCCCTCTCTCTACAGCGCAGATGGCGACCACCGTGGGGTTTTAGTACAAGTCCGGCATAACCTGGCCGCTCCCCCCGGGGCGGTAGGAGGATCTCCCCAGGAAAATAAAAATTAAAAAAAGAACTGTGACAATACCGTGCGCGAGCGGTGCCGCGGTAGCGGCCGGCGAGCCGCTAGATCCAAGTTTGTGCTTTGTGTAAATTTTGTTGGTGGCTATTTTTGGATTAAACAATTATAATTTGGTTCTAATTTCAAGCTAAATTGGTGGTTAGTTTTGGTGATCATTCACTATTTTTGGCAATATAATGTGTTTTTTTGCAGTTACATTTGACTAAATCTGGTGGTTGGTTAAAGATTTGCCTTTAAAAATTCTTTGGCATGTCGTGTAGTATTATGTTTAGATCTTGTATATATCTATACATTAATTTAATGTTATTTCTACACGTGAGTGTGAAATAATGCGGTGATGACCTCACATAAAAACAAACTGCCAATGAAATGTTAGTACTTATTGCGTAGTCGTACAATTAACATTGTTATGTGAAAAGCACGACAGATTTGGGAATATTTGTAACACTTATTATAAGTTCTTTGTTTTATTTTAATTATTATCAGCCATGTCATCTTCAGTGTAATGTATAGCGGTTTTTAAGCGCGTAACCATAATTCTTTTCTAAAATAAAAGCAGCCTAAGTTACTCCGTTTCGGAGATTAGGTGGAACAGACAGAGACAAAAAAAATGTTTTCTTTGTATTTGCATTATGTAAAAAGCTATTATTTTGTCATTACAAACAGACACTTAAAGGGTAATGAAAATAATAAATCTTTATTTCAAGTTTGTTACATGACTCATATTTTGCTAGAATTTACTTATAATAATTGGACTGTTTTACAAAAAACTTAAACCGACTTCAAAGTACACTAAGAAGTAATCAAATCGTGATCTGATCAATCAATGGGACCAAACGGGAAGTGTACCCTTCCAGACAAAAAAAGAATTTTCCAAATCGGTTAATAAATGACGGAGTTATGAGGTAACAAACATAAAAAAAAAAAAAATTACAGCCAAATTGAGAACCTCCTCCTTTTTTTGAAGTCGGTTAAAAATACAGCCGAATTGAGATCCTCCTCCTTTTTTTGAAGTCGGTTAAACATACTAGAGTAAGACATATGTAAGTACTTAAATCGAGTATAGATAAGGCCAAAGGATATGCGGATATCCTTCTCTTAAGTATATTCTGCCAATATTTAGATATTATTTTGGGTGCCATGTATGTACGAAAAAGTAAATATTACAAATTGCGGATGTTATATTTTATTACAGGTCTAAAAGGTGCTGATATTTTTTTTATACAGGATGATTTAGTTGAACGATCCTATCACAAGCAAATAAGATATGGAATGAGTCCTGGGGGGCTAAAAAGGAAGCTAAAGCGTAGAGGAAAGTTATCTATTCGTCCATGGCTAATAAAGCAATATTGCTACGCAATTCATTTTTTTGAATTCTCGGCAGATCCTAAGTGATTCCAATATTTTTTGGTGAAATAGTTACTCGTTATATACAATTCAATTCATTAAAAGATTTGGAATTGATGAGTTGCATAAGATCTGCGTTAAATTCGAAAAAATGAATTGCGTTAGCAATATTGCTTAGCTTCCTTTTAGGGGGCCTGATAACTGTTTTTGCTCAATTATTCAGTATTGGCACAAAATAGGATGGTACACAACTCTTATGGATCGGTTACTTTGGGAAAAAGGCCACTAGAGCAGTGGTTTTCAAAGTTAAATGGATCGCGACCCATTCAGCAAAAATATCCGGACTCATCTCTTAGTTGTGATAAATAATAATTGGACTGTTTTACAAAAAACTTAAACCGACTTCAAAGTACACGAAGAAGTAATCAAAACCTGATCTGATGACAATGGGACCAAACGGGAAGTGTACCCTTCCAGACAAAAAAAGAATTTTCCAAAAAAAAAAAAAAAAAAAACATACAACCGACTTGAGAACCTCGGTCAAAAAGGTCAATCTTCAGGGCTCGCTACACTTAGGGAAATGCTGCACTAGAGAATTATTGAATAGTAATATTTTTCCGTTAGCAGTAGTCGTAATTTTTTGGGTAAAATAACAATTGTACAATTCAATTCATTAACTGATTCGGATTTGATGAATATATAGTCAAATTTATGGTCAAAATCTAAGCCATTCATTCTGTTTCGGCCACAGATATCTGTGGTATAGGCCCTAGGTTAGGTATACTTTACTTTTATTTGACCTTCTCCAAGGTCAAATTAAAGTCAATAAATTAAAAATCAGAGAAGGACCGACAAGTAGCTCAGCAGGTTTACATTTTTATTTTTTTTCTTCAAATGATTAACAATTTCGAAATAGAATACCTAAGGATTAACACAGAAAAAAAACGACAAGAAAATAAATACAAATCATAAGAACACCCAACCAGATATAAAACCCGACACCATCTCAAATGAAGGTTACCTCCACGTGCCTCCACGTCTCGAGGTTTTATCATCTTGGTGCAATCATGCGGTTTACAATTACGAGAACCACAATATAAGGATCCTATAATATTAAGGTCTAACGATTGCCATTGGAAATTCTCATTACGAATGAGGTCAAGGCTTTAATTGACGTAATATTTTTAATATTAAAATTGACAGACGGTCAACGGAACGTAATTTTTTTTTTTCTTTTTGTACAACTTAGGTAGCAAACAAGCATACGGCCCGCCTGATGGTAAGCGGTTACCGTAGCCTATGAACGCTTGCAACACCAGGGGCGTCACTCGCGCGTTGCCGACCCTGCAGAAATCTCTTCACACCCTTTTTGAAGAACCCCATGCTGGGAAACTATACATACATACTCCATTGGGAAAACCACGGCAGGGAGCTCATTCCACAATCTGAGCGTACGCGGAAGGAAGCTCCTTTGAGACCTCTTATGCATCTGCTGGACAGAAAGCTGGCGACCCATTTGCATAGTCCCTCGGGAAGCCCGTATGCTGGTAACTTTGCAAGAAGACCCCGGTGCCAGACCCCATCAAACGCCTTCGCCACATCTAGGCTCACTGCCAATGCCTCTCCTTGACTCTCAATGGCAAGTGACCAACGGTTTGTGAGATACACTAGAAGGTCGCCAGCCGAGCGACTGTGGCGGAAGCCATATTGTCGGTCGCTCAACAAATCGTGATCCTCCTATCTCAGGAGTTGCGTGTTGATCACTACCTCCACCTTACAGAATACCTTAGCCAAATAACTTTCTGTTGTTGTGTTCTGCGCATGAAGAAGGCCAGTGCTCATTGGTGAGGGGGAAGGATCGGTCTCTTGTCATGCCACAACTCCACAAGCGTCCATAGAGCTACTGTAACCGCATGCCATCACACGGTCCGTACGCTTGTTTGCCGAATTAGTTATTTTATTATTATTAGCCTATACGGACAGTATAGGCTGCAGGCAAAGGCCTCCCTTTTTTCCTTTTTCCATGCCTCGCGGTCGACTGCCATGCTGAACCAGTTTTTTGTCATCATTCATTCATCCCGCCAACTCCGTCCAGGTCTGCCACGGCCCCGCTTAACATTTTGTGGGTCCACTCTGTGGTAATTTTCGCCCTTATATTGGGCATGCGGCACACGTGACCAGCCCAGTTCCACTTCGACTTAGCCGCCTATCAGTGATTTGTATTTTGGATCGTGTATAGAGTTTTGTATGCGGTCTGTAAGTTTGATTCCCGATATACCACGCTCCATGGCACGCTAGCAAACGCCGAGGGTGGACCTCTGCTGTTCTGTCAAGGACCAAGTTTGAGCGTATGAGGTAAGAATAGGCCGAATAGTAGTCATAATACAAAAATTGTATAAGTTAACACACGGTCAGCTTAACCCTACGTTTCCACTACACTCAACAATAAACACCGACGATGTTTAGTCAAGTTTTGTAACAATGTTAATCGGGCTGTTAATCCACTGCATTGACATTTTGTCGAGAGTTGTATTCCCACTACAAATCAAGTTATTATCCGATTCGTCACAAGACAATGTTTTTGGTCGATCCGCTCGCGTCTCGCAAACAAGAAAGGCGATTTTTTCACTTATAAAATGAAAACAAAATTTGTTGTAAGTGTTGACATATTGAAGGTATCATTTGACGTGTTGCGATTTGACATGTTATCCCAACATTGTCTACCCAACATAGTCTTATGCCTAGTTGCGACCCACGCGTGGCCACGGTATGTTAAGTTGGTTACCGCCACCAAGGCGTACGAATACAAGGGAGATTTCAGATGAGTTGCCTACCTTGATGATCTCCTTTCACGACTTTTTTGAAGAATAATTATATGGGAGCTCGTACAACATTCTAATAGGCTGCAATAGGAACGTCACATTGAATTGGTGTACAACTGAGGCGGGCTCGAGGAATGCTTTGAGAACTCTGTTGGCTGTTATAATGGCATCTACAAAACTGTTTTAGAAAAAACTTAAATCGACTTCAAAGTGAAACAATGGGACCAAACGGGAAGTGTCCCCAAGGGTTTTCAAAATCGGTTAGTAAATGACGGAGCTACGCGGTAACAAACATAAAAAAAACTTAATCAAATTGAGAACCTACTCCTTTCTTTGAAGTTGGTTAAAAGAATTAAAGACAGACAGACACCTTTATTAAAATTATTAGATGATCAAACAAACTTACCTAAAGTGAAGTTCGAACTTAATTATCTTGACTTCGTCGAAGAGATTAAGTCAAGATAATTGATATTATTCCTTACCCGTTGGCTCGCAGCTGGGTAGCGCATCCTATAACTTCGTAGAGTTTCAGGAATTGTAAGCCAATTAATCAATTGGCTTACAATTCCTGAAACTAATGATTATAATAAACAATGTATAACCAGCGAACTGTGATCACTTCGTAACTACTCGCTGTGTGTAAGGATAGGGCATTATACACCCGAAAAGGTGTAGACTAAATCAGGTGTAGACACAAAATAATAAATTATTGCTTCCAAGACCAACGTGTCACCGCTCAATAAGGGTTTATCTTTTCACGTCACTTGCTAATCTTATATATAAAATTCTCGTGTCACAATGTTAGTTACCTTACTCCTCCGAAACGGCTTGACTGATTTTTACCAAATTTTATATGCATATTCAGTAGGTCTGAGAATCGGCTACTATCTATTTTTCATACCCCTATGTGATAAGGGTAGGCACCACGCGAACGAAGTCGCGCCGGTCAGCTAGTATTAATATAAAAAGTTCTTTCGCGACCTGTGCGCCAAGTACCAATGAAGTTTTATGGCCTTTCCGTTACACTTTGTTAGACGATTGTAGATAATCTTCTATATATATAAAGATGAATTGCTGTTCGTTAGTCTCGCTAAAACTCGAGAATGGCTGGACCGATTTGGCTAATTTTGGGTTTGAACTATTCGTGGAAGTCCGGGGAAGGTTTAAATGAAGGGTAGGGTAGGGTATTACGCGAAAGAAGTCGCGCCGGGCAGCTAGTAATGATATATTTATCATCATCAATAATATGCTTCTTCATAATATTATCAAATCTGAGATCGCTAATTCACTGACCGACATTTACTTTGCGGATACACGCTATTCAGACCGTGGCCTTTTGTTTGAGCAATATTATGCAACTATACGTATTTTAACAACTGTAACAACCATACACTGGTTTATTCGCATTTGATATAGATACTCGCATATTATCCTTTACTTAAAGCAGTGATTCCCAAAGTGGTCGAGATGGACCCCCAGGGGACTCAAAGAGGGTCTAGGTTAGATAGATCTAATCTTCAAATGTTGTGGAATATGGCAGAAATGTAGCAGCAGGGGGTCCACGGGTCTTAATTACGAGAAAAAAAGTTTAGGAAGCTCTTACTTAAAGGATTAGAAAAAGAGAGAAGACCTTATCCTTCTTCCTTATCAATCACAGCAGCATAAAGAAGGGGTTCTTCTTATTATGGATATAAACGAATAAAACTCAATAAAAATTCTGTGGGATGTCAGATTCCCGTTAAACTCAGTTTTTAATCCAAAAAAATTATAACCTACATACTACAAATATACAGCAGAGTTTCCCAACTTGGGGTCCACTGAAAAAAAAAACCTTCTTTAAAGAAAGAACTATAATATAAATTAAATATAGCAATAGACTACAAGTAGATGCAGATCAAGGACCCAACTGAGCAAAATCATTTCAATCACTACGACTTCGGTCGCAAAAAGGCAACACCACCCCATTCAAATTAAACATGGATGCACCTATGTAAGTAAAATGGATGCATGTGAGGATTGCAAATTGTAACCAATATTATGTAGTTTGTCTTGACGAGCTGAAATTTTGATTAAGCTCTTTCATAAAGATAAAAACAAACAATATTTTAATGCTTATATGAATTTGTTTATTTGTCTGTTACTCAACCGATCATCATGAAATGTGGCATGTAGGTAGCGTATAGTATAGAGAAGGACATAGGCTACTATGTACTACTAGGTATCCTGGGAACGCGGGTGAAACCGCGGCTGACAGCCAGTAAAAATATAAGAATGGTTTTTTGATGTTTTATTAGTGGTTCGCGATTGGTGGCTCTAAGGGTCCGTCCTAAAAAAGGTTGAGAAACTTTGACATATGCTAGGGGCGAACACCAGTAAGTACTTTATTCCAAAAGATGGATCTGATATACCTAACTATATGGAAGGATATGTGAAACTTTTACTTATTACTAGAACTTTTACACCATTATCTTATTTCATGCGAAACAAATTACCTACCTAAATAAGTAAAGTAATTGATTGATTAAGTTACTTAATACTAACTTTCTTATGGTAAAATAAAGGATAAATACATTGTGTATTATTAGGTACTTTGGTATATGTAAAAATTATGAAATAAATCTAATCTGAAACTGATTTGAAGTCAGCTAAAGAGCACGACGCATTCCATTGAAAAATATATGTCGCTGACTTCAAATCAGTGTCAGATTCTCAAATCTCGAAGTGTAAAAAGTATGAAATAACTCTTTATTTCATACTTTTTAGTGTATTTTGAAGTCGTTTTTTTTTTAAATTACTTTTTTATTTTGAAGTCGATTAAAAACATTGAAGTAAAATACGTTAAAACGCTTACTTAAACGACTTAGGAGATTCTTTTGTTTCTATTTCTGGTCAAAACTGGAAAATAGTATGCTTATTAGTTCCCTAAGATTTCTAGGTAAAAAAAAAATCTAATTGGAAAAAAATTACTAAGATAAAGCGCGTCAAAGTTCGGGAGTGGGGGCTCACGTCTCACTTTAAAGTAAAAAGTTAACTCATACGTGACGTCCCGCGTAACTTCAACACTTTTTTTTTTATTGACAAAAGATAAAATACGTGTCTAATATTTTTTGATAATGTAAAAGAAGGACTAAATAGAATTGTTTAGTCATCTGGGTTATTGTGACACGTATTTCTGATGTTATTCAAATCTCTAACGCTCACTTGCTCCAGCCTAGGCTCTCTCAATAACTCAATGAAGACTTAGTCGCGTCGCCTACCTTGGGGTTAAATGTATCATATAAATTCAAGTCAACCGAAGTAACCCAAAGAAGTGCAATTACGTTTTCTTTTTTTTATTTTCTTTTTTCAAATTCAAATTTCTTTATTTTTTTGTTTGAAATCTATACGTTTTCTTTTTTTTATTTTCTTTTTTCAAATTCAAATTTCTTTATTTTTTTGTTTGAAATCTATACCGCCCGCTCTGAAAACGCGTAAGATCGGTAATTTCACTGCAGCATGCTCAAAGTGGTAAGTCGTGGGTTCGATTCCCGATCCGGTCGAACATTTTTGTAGTTATTTTGTATTTTTTTCATGTGCACCGAGTAAAGCCCGTTCAACCAGGTTCTATAAATAATATAAGGAAAACATAACAAAACAATGTTATTTCCGTATCAGTAGATAGGTACCTAAGACTTTCCTCTGAGCTTTGAGCACCAAAATAACTTAACGGGTCAGCTAGCGTGGCTGGTTAAGACTCTTGTTAACAATCCACCTATTGCGCCGCAGGTCGTGGGTTCGATTCCCAGATAGGACCTGCATTTGTGTGCATGAACATGTCTGTATGTTCCGAGTCTGGGTGTAATTATATATATTAAGTATGTATTTCCAAAAAAAATTAGTATATGTATTATATCAGTTATCTGGTTTCCATATGCCAAGCTCTGCTTAGTTTGGGATCAGATGACCGTGTGTGACGAATGTCCCATATTTATTTATTATATTAGCTGTCAAAAGGTTAGTAAACCCAATGATTGCGAGTTAAGTTGGTAACGGGACAGAGCAAAAACTAGACTCATAAAAACTAATGAATACCAACATCAATCTTTGTCTTTATAAAGGTAAGTATAAGGAATCCCGGAATAACCTACCGCTACTAATAAGGTAGGAAATTAAAAACATACGTGTTCTTATTTTGAATTTAAAATTAGAACGAATAAATATTTTTTACACACACAGACACATTTGGTAATATCTACTAAAAGTAAATAAACCCGAAGGCTGCGAGTCGTTATGACGCGTGCATTCCGAAACTTTCCGATTTGAAGGTCCAACCACGCTATCAAAATGACTCATTGAAAGGGTGTAACTACGCTGTGGGTGTCATTTTGAATCTTATTTACCCTGAAATTGTACTAGAACGAAAAACAAAACCAAGAGCTAAATTTTGTCGGTGAAAAAAGTGCCGACGAATTTTGAAATTAGAATCATCTACAGATGGACAGTCATATCACGTCATATTTTAGTAACAATTATTTTTCTTTCTTTCTTAAAACCTATTCCATAGGTGGCCAGCACAAACGCCGTTCTTTTTCTCCAATTAACTTCATCATCATCATCAGCCTATATCCCACTGCTGAGCACAGGCCTCCTTTCACAAATGAGGGTGAAAGGCAATGGGCAGATACTCTACCACGCGTGCCCACTGAGGATCGGTGCAGATAGTGGTCAACCTGCTGTTGGAGTTTTCAAGCCGCCTTGTAGGCCTCCAATTAGCTTAACGACTATCACAATTAAGTGCTAACCGGAACCAACGGCTTTACGTGCCTTCCGAAGCACGGAAAACGCTCGATTTGAAATACCACTAAGCGGTCACCGATCCAGGTACCGACCACGACGGTGGTACGAGCGCTTCAATTGACTTATTTTTATGTAATTGGATCAAAATGTACCGGGGCTTGAGACTGACGGTGACGCTGTGCGATCTGAATTGCACATTATTGTGTACTTGCAAGAGTCGCTTTTTATTTCAATGTCTTTTTCAAAGTGGGGTTTCTGTACTATTATTATTGAATATTCTGTGCCTGGGATCTCGGTCTAGTATAATCAGACGGCTATGGTACCATCGAGCCGATCGCATGCTTGTTTGCTATTAGTATTTTTGTTTATACTACTTAGGTAGCAAACAAACAGGCGACCCACCAGACTTGGGCTTTTTACTTTTTTTACTGATCTCGCATTGTAAAGGATTTCCGTACTAAGAGAGGTCAGCATGTACTGGAAATGTATAGCTTGATATGTAACCGTGTGTAGTACCCAACTGATATGGCTCACCGATGTACCTGCGCAGAAGATACATTTTCAAAGCGTGGGGAATGTTATTGGTCGGCAGCTGCCGCCATGTGTGTGGAGGGGCTTGACTTGCGAGTGAGACGGAAGTAACAGCTGCAGTGTATTATGAACCTTATAGTAGTGATCTAAGGTTGATTGTAAGTTAAAGAATTATTTCGTTAATCTTCGGCGCCATACTTTCTTTTCTGCGCGAACGAAGATTCACGACGCGCCTTATCAGTTGGGTACTACTGTACCTTCGATTTTACATTATTAGTAACTTAACCAAATACGATAATAACTATTAATCCGAACGTAAAACTAAATCAATTATTATAATAAGTAGATGTTGACCTTTAGTAGCTGAGGGTTTAATTATTAATAATTGCTCGTAATAATTGCTGGGAAGTTATTATGATAGGAAAATAATTCAGTAAATTAATTTGCTATTTGCTATGCAATGATATTGAACTGTCTTGAAGGACCTTGTGGCGGCGGAATAGGTTTAATGTTGTTATTTTTAGGGTTCCGTAGCCATAGGGTAAACGGGACCCTATTACTAAGACTCCGCTGTCACCAGGCTGTATCTCATGAACAGTGATAGTAAGACAGTTGAAATTTTCACAGAATATGTATTTCTATTGCCGCTATAACAGAAATGAAATAAAATTTGAAATTAAAGGGGATCTCCATTCAAGAAACGTCTTCTTTTGGTGTTTTTTTTGCGCCTACTATTCATTTCACAGTCAATTTGAGTAAGGTAAAATTATTATTATTATTCTACGGAACCCTCCGTGTGCGAGTCCGATTTGTACTTGGCCGGTTTTTTATAGAACTGAGTCGGCACCTATACAAGCATACGGCCCGCCTGCGGAAATCGTAGCCAGAGATTACTAGTAGTACCCAACTGATAAGGCGCGTCGTGAATCTTCGTTCGTACTGTACTACGTGCCGTAGGCGGCCCGTAGCGTGCTGTAGCCCCATGGACGCTTGCACGCGAGGCATCACCATAGAGATCGATGGGCATCAATGGTGCAAGTCTGATGATGAAACCAGAAAGTGAACATTTTTTTTTAAATAAACAAGGTACCTAACCCCTTCGTTGGATTTGTCTTGATAAGTGTCCAGGGTCTGATAATGGAGCTGGGAGATGGCCATAAACCTCCATGGCCAAAAATTGCTCAGAAGAATATGCAACGAGTTCCAGGTAGCAGTGTGCATTCCCAAGTCTAATAATAATTTTAGGATTTTCACCATCTGCAATTGCAAGTGTCAAGTAGGCTAATCGTCAATTAAAGTCACCTACCAATTTCAATAGTTTGAGTAGGGATTGCAATCCGGATACTTCGAAATCCGAAAATGACTGAAAAATCCGGATTTTAGGGGCCTATTATAAATCCGAATATTGAGAATAAAATCCGGTTTTTTCGGATTTTAATCATAATTGATTATAGTTGATGTTTAACTAAAAAAATTCATTAAATATCCAGTAGATTTAGGTCAGTATTACTCTGAAATCTATACACCGCTCGGCACACACGCGGCTAGCTGCTACCGCTCATCCATCTAGCTAATAGTTAAGTCGGCGCGAGTAACAACTCTTTGCACAACGTAATATCAAGAATGATAGTTCTATATAGTCGGGTTACCGCTGAAAGCATTTTGTACATCGGCTGATCTCAGAAAATTTTTACTTTTGAAAGGGTCTGACACACCAGCCTTCTAAGCAAGCTTCCTTAATATGAAATGTCTGGTGGTCTGTGCGCTTGGATTTCCAATTTCCTGAGCGAACGGTCTATTCATGTAGTCATAGACGGGTGTTCGTCGGACCTTTTCGCAATCAATTCCACAGAGATCAGATTCAGTTCTCTCTGCAACCTTATTTCTGCTGCATTTTAACGATCTGGTGAAGCCCGGTATCTTTGGGTACGTAGACGATAGCACCGTTGTCATAGATCCAATTGTTGCGAGAGGCCATGGTAGAGCGTTTGAACGTAACTTTACAGGCAGTCTCCGATTGGCAATGCCAATCTGGTCACTTTTAATGCTACCAAGACGCAGGTGTGTCTTTTCACCACCAAACGGAGCCCTTTCCACCAGGCTCTCGCCCTCGACTCAATAAACCGCCGAGCCAGAAGACTCATCCAATATGAGACTAATTATGGCGAAACTCACGAGGCTCGACCATCGAAGAAAGGTTGCTTGCCTTATCGGTTTTGTACAGGATCTGTTTTGAGAGTGTGTGCAGGAATTGCTCAACCTTATTCCTACCACCATCCCTATTTTAACTCCGAACCACAAGACACGGGGAAATTTTTCTTTTGTATCCTCAATTATAATGCGGACAGCAAGTGAGTGGAATTTGCTTCCGGCGACTGTATTTCCTGACTCTTAGAATCTAGGGACTTTCACGGCCAGAATGAATAGGTTCCATTTGGGTTAGCGTGCTCCACCTTAGGCTTCGTCATTATCCTTTATGGACGGCTCAGTAGCCAAATACAAGCCCATTTAAAAAAAATATTACTTGCAGTTTAATTCAAATTCAAAAATTGTATATTCAATATAAGCCTTAATAAGGCACTTACGTTACGTTACAATTGATTTTACCACCGGTTCGTAATACACATAAACTGAGAAGACTCCCGGCAAGAAACTCAGCAAGGATATTTTTTTTTTAATTATCTTATAAAAAATTTGACAATATTAGATAATTAAATTAAAATAGCCTGTAAAGCGAACACTTCATTCAAATGCGTTCTTGTCTTCTACAAAGTCGGAAACTTTATAGTACCCTTTATTACGCAATTTTTGTTTTACTAACTTTTTAAATCTATACACAGATAGTTCTTGAATTGATTTGGGTACTTTGTTATAGAAGCGTATACATTGCCCCTTAAAAGAATCCCTAACTTTGCTGAGCCGTGTTACAGGTACAGCAAGTTTGTCCTTATTTCTAGTGTTTAAACTATGAGTGTCGCTATTTGTAGGAAAGTTAAGTATATTTTTTTGAACATAAATTAAGTTTTCATATATGTACTGAGACGACAATGTCATTACATTTATGGTTTTAAACTTATCCCTATGGGAATCTCTTGGCTTTAAGTTATATATTGCGCGAATAGCCTTCTTCTGCAGGATAAAAATTCTATTGCAAATTGTCTGCACCGCTGCCCCAAAGGAGGATGCCGTAAGACATTAAACTATGAAAATAACTAAAATAAACTAATCTTGCCGTAAATTCGTCAGTGCGAGAACGGATTTTCTTCACTGCATACGCTGCAGAACTAAGTCTATTCACTAGATTATGTATGTGTGGACCCCATTGTAACTTATCGTCTAATGTAATACCTAAAAATACAGTTGTTTTAACAAGATCCAATTTTTTTTCAAAAGCAAGCAATGGAAATACAATAAAATAGAACACCTCTCTTCAAACTACTAATAATTAAGCATAAACTACGCGTACAATTTAAAATTACAAAAGATTTCAAAAAAAATACAAAAATTCGAAAAATCCGGATAATCCGGATTTATAGGTGATGAAAAAACGTGAATCCGGATTTGAAAAAAATCCGGATTTTGCAATCCCTAAGTTTGAGTATTACTAATCAAGGGAAAAACTAACCCGTTACTTACTCGTCTGCCAATTAAGCTGTTTAGTTGACTACCTGCATCACGGTCATATTTGTGTTCGTACTTCTAGAAGTGGTCAACCTACAGCTTGTTATCATTCCAACCAATTTATTGAATTTCCGCTCCGAATTTACATAACATTAAGGACAACTGAGCATAATGATCATAATGCTAATACGAACTGAGCGTACCATAACCTAAGCTTGGATATTAATACTGAGTAACTACACCTTAGGCTCTCCATACGAGTACAAACTAGCTAATCGCTAAACCTACGCTTTGATTATACATACGCAGCGAAGGGTGAGGCCATCCTATCGTTCTACCCGGTCTCGAGCTTCGTCCCGTTCAAGCGGCCCGAGCTGCCATGTAATCCGACCGCCCCTAATTAGTCTTAACCAAGGCTACCACCAGCCAGTTCCTTCTACCTTCAGTCACGTCATCACTTACCATGATGAGATTGCATACAAATGCATACCTAGTAGAAGAATATTTTTACAAGAAACTAGCTGCCCGGCGCGACTTCGTTCGCGTGGTGCTACCCTACCTTACCCTACCCTATCTAAACCATCCAGGGCGTCACGTATTCGGGCGTATGCGTTTGGGTTGCGCCCTAGATGGTTTAGATTCACTTTACTGTTGCCAGCGCGTTCAACAGAGTGACTGCTCAGGGTGGCGGCACCCTCATTTTGCTAAATAATAATATTAAATTTAAGAATCGTTCTGATATTACTTGTCACTCTGTGGAACGCGTATGCGAGGTGGCTTGTGCAGAGATTGAAAGCTCCATCATTATATGTGTGTATAGGCCTCCCGCGTCTAATTTTTCGTTGTTTTGTTCTATAATGGAACAAATACTTAGTAAATTATCTAGGTGTAATAAGTCAGTAATTATTTGTGGTGACTTTAATATTGACATCCTGATACCCACATTAGATAGAAATAATTTTATTACTTTATTTAAATCATTTAATATGTCTCTTCTATTTAATGAGCCCACGAGAGTAACGGCTACTAGTTCGTCTTGTATTGATAACATAATTACTAACGGTAACGTTTTAGAGAAGTCCATAATAGGTGGCGTCCGTTCGGATCATTTGGCACAATTGGTAAAATTACCGTGTAAAAAACTTAGGTCATCCATAACGAAAACATTTAGGTCAGTTAATGAAACAAGATTAAATAATTTCAGCGTTAATATGGATTATAAAATTAGTAACACTATGTATATTTCTGATGATCCAAATGTAAACTATGACAAAATATTTAGAGATATTTGCAACGAATTTAATGTATCTTGTCCAATCAAAACTAAAAAGGTAAATAATAAACTTCAATTCTGTAACTGGGCAACTAAAGGAATCAGGAAGAGTAGGGATAACATGTATGATCTTTACCATCAGAGATCTTACAATAGTAATGAAAACTTTCATACATATGTTAGGAACTATTCCAAGTTATTTAAACAGGTATGCATTCGAGCTAAGGCCATCTACATAGGCAATAGGGTAAATAATTCTAATAATAAAATTAAAACAGTGTGGCAGATTATTAATACAGAGACTGGTAAAAATAAAATCAAAGATAATACTTTTTGTCTTAAAATTAATGATAAACTAATATCAGATAAATTAGAAGTAGCATCTGCTTTTGAAACTTTTTTCTCAAATATACCTGTGGAGGCTACTAAAAATCTTGCTTCGTCTTCCACGTTAGCAGAATCGATTTTACAGAAGACTTTTCAACGAAACATTCCAGACTTCGCATTCACCCAGGTTAGTGACTATGACATTATCACGGCTTTCAAGTCACTAAATATGAAAAATACAGAAGACTTATGGGGTTTGTCAGTTAAAGTTATACAGTCAATTATTTTTAATATTGCCCCTATTTTAGCCCTAATTTTTAACCAATGTCTCGAACAGGGCAACTTTCCTGATTTAATGAAATACAGCAAAATTGTTCCGATTTTTAAATCGGGATGTAAAAACAATCCCTCAGATTACAGACCGGTCTCAGTACTTCCTGCATTAAGTAAGATTTTTGAAAAGATTGTGCTAAACCAAATGTTAAGGCATTTTAATAACCACAAGATACTCCATGATGATCAGTTCGGTTTTACGAGAGGTAAGTCCACTACGGATGCGGGAGCTAAACTTATTAAGCATATTTTTCAGGCCTGGGAGTGCTCACACGATGCTATTGGTATCTTTTGTGATCTCTCCAAGGCATTTGATTGCGTAGATCACCAAACGCTAGCTCTTAAACTTAAGTTATACGGAATTCGCGGAGTGGCTCTCGATCTTGTGGTTTCCTATCTTTCAGGGCGCCAACAAAAAGTAGGAATCAATGGTAGTGTGTCATCGGGCTCCTTAGTCAAATTAGGCGTACCTCAAGGCTCGATTTTAGGCCCATTTCTGTTTCTAGTTTATATAAATGACCTACCTTATATGGTGAAAGAACTATCAGATGTCGTTTTGTTTGCAGATGATACGTCTCTGATATTTAAAGTAGATAGAAAAGACAAAGATCTTTTAAAAGTTAACTACGCTCTGAAGACTGTGTCTCAATGGTTTGCTGCCAACAATCTTATGTTAAACTCAAAAAAAACAAAATGTATAAGATTTTCATTACCAAATGTACCAAAAGTTGATACCAGTGTTATTGTGGATGGTAATAAACTTAATGTAGTAGATAAGACTGTTTTTCTTGGTCTGACTATAGACTGTAGATTGCAGTGGGGTGCTCACCTGGAAGCCTTAGGTGGTAAACTGAGCTCCGCTGCGTTTGCAGTCAGCAAAATAAGGCAACTGACGGACATTAATACAGCCAGATTAATTTATTTTGCATATTTTCATAGTCTTATGTCTTACGGCCTTTTGCTGTGGGGCTCTGCCGCAGACTTGGAATCAATTTTTGTATTACAAAAAAGGGCAATTCGCGCCATCTACTGTTTGGGTTCTCGCGAGTCTCTACGAAATATATTTCCGGATATTAATATACTAACTTTGCCCTCTCAGTACATTTTTGAAAATATTATGTATGTCCGCAAGAACATTAATTTGTTTCCAGTCAATAGTGACTATCATGATAGAAACACTAGAAACAAAGACAAAATAACTGTACCTAGATTTAGATTAGCTAAAGTAAATAAGTCCTTTCTTGGGAATTGTATTAAATTTTACAATAAAATTCCTCATAGCGTGACCAGTATGTCCTTTTTTAAATTTAAGGAACATATCAAAAAGCGGCTGTTGAGTAGGGCTTATTATAAAGTGTCTCATTATATTGACGACAAGGATGTATGGAAGTAGCTTCTCTCTGCACCTGCCTCACTGAGCAGATAGTTCAAGGTCCATTTTAATTCAAAGTATGCTATTATTATTATAAGTTATATTTTTAGGTTACAGATTATATTACCTATTGTAATTAAATTAATTCAATTCAATGTTCTTCATTTATTTAGTTTGATATAAATGCATCGATTTATTATGTCTGTCTAATTGTTATATTTTTTTTATTTTGTGATATTTAGTCTAAGCTTGTCAATAGTCACAGTGATAACAAATTGTGTGTTTAGTGTTTCCCTTTAGTTATTTTTTATTTCTAAGGCAGACTTAAGTAAGTCATGCTCACTTTAAGGCCTTTGCTTGCGGCGGCGTCGTGTGACGGGTCGCTCACTTCCCTCCAATATGGCGAGGAGGGCGATGGCTGCCACACGCGTCATACTTGTGAACAGGTGCTGCTTGTGAGGGCTGGTCTGCTTAAGTTTGCTATTTATTTACTTATTAAATATTTTTTCAGTCTACTTTGTAATTTTGCCGCCGCGCCGGGGCACGCAATTGTTTTCAGTGCGATTAGAATGTAAATATTATGTAATTAATCTAAGCCTGTTTTGAAAAGAGTAATTGCTGAGTTTATTGCCGGCTCTTCTCAGCAAATGCAACCTTCCGAACCGGTATTAGAGTATTAGAGTCAGACTTTTCATAAGTGCCTGCGAAGGTCTATTTGAATAAATGATTTTGAATTTTTGAATTTTGAATTTTGAATCAGCCCGGTAGATGGCGCTGCAGTCGGTATCTAGGTTATATTATCGATTCATTCAAATCGGTCCAGCCGTTTAGGAGGAATTCAGTGACATACACACGTACAGTAGAATTTTATATATAAAGAAGGAAAATTGCACGTCATTTCATTGTTTGCAAATTGCAATATAATTTCCGTGCCTACCAAATCAAGGTTTCTTGAATCACCAGCGTTTGTCATTTTATAAAATTGTTGGCAATTCCGCTTTGTGACGTTGTTATGATGCTAAGTTTTTCCAGATGTGACCATGTGGCTCGCGGTTTTACTTAGTATTCAATTGATACTTAGCATTATTATCTGCCTGTAGTTGCACAAAGTGAGAATCATGCAAATGTGACACATTTTAGCTTCTTACTATGATTTCGGACTTCGGTCACTTAAGAATTTGCCTTCTTATGAACCAGTTAAAAATAAACAAGAATTTTTGAAGCTCTCAATGTCGTATCATGATTATATTAATTAAAAGATGGGTTTAATAATAAACGTCGTAAAATAAAAGAACGTTGGGTGCCTATATCGGCATAAAGTAGGTACCAAGTCGTAGGGAAAAACCAGTTTAACATAATTAAAAAGTAAATAAGTAAATTAATATGCATCGATTGGACCCAATTATATTTTTATGCCTTTTGCGGTCGAGACCTTGGGACCATGGGGGTCAGAAGCTCGCCGTTTTGCTCGCACCTTGTCTTCAAAATTGATCGAGACCTCCGGAGACCAGCGGGCGGGGAGCTTTTTCCGCCAACGCGTCAGCTTGGCTATCCAAAGAGGAAACGCTGCCAGCCTTCTGGGAACCTTGCCGTTAATCGGAAGCAGCGGCAGGCTTGAGGAAATTTTCTATATATAGATTATATTTTGTAAATAAAGATTGTATTTTGTACATATTTGTTGTTAATAAAAATTAAAAAGTTACATTATTCAGCAGCTTGCAATAAATGCCATATGTAAATAACCTGCTCCTTTTTTGAAGTCGGTTTTAATATGTTATGATGCATTTAAGGAACTCCTCACGCCTACATATGACAATGAACTTTATTTTTAGGTGAAGACGGGACGCATGAACGTACTTGCGCAGCCTTGACACGGTTCAATTTTGGTCATAAAATTATGCAATAAATTGCGCGAGCGCAGTGAGAGATGATTAAATGAAAGTGCATCCTTTGGTACTGCATAAATTACAGGTACAATTTGGTAAGACTAGGCCGTTAAGTGGCGGGCAAGTTGGCATGAAATTCTGCGCACGATATTTTTCTGGTTAAAAATACAATGAATTTTATTGCCATACAAAATTGTATGCAACGTCTTAAACTGTAAGACCCATGTTTGAAATAGTTTGATATTTGTTTGTTTTTTGTTCCTTTCTAACACTAACCCCCTTAGTCATAAAGCGCTATTTAACTAATATACTGATTTATTGGTCAAGTAATTAATGTCACATTGACAATGACAATAGAGTGACGTTTTTTTCGTGACCCTTTAAACAGTATATTAGTTAAATAACGTTTTATGAGTAAGCTAAAGCTAAAGTTTAATAGTGTTTCTGACGTCATCAAAATTCCCCAACAGTGTCGGCTCATTTATTTATTTTTCAGTATTTTTTATCTATCGGAATGCTATAATGATATGATTTAGAGGTTGCTCGGTAGCAGATTTTTTGGGAAATCAACTCTATGTATTACATAATAAAATTCAGATCGATGTTCTCCGCCTGGGACTATTCATGACGTTAGGTATTTGTAAGTATAATGTCTGGAAAACCATATCAATAAATATATCGTACAAATAATATTATTATATTGTTATACACCTAGTACACAGCAATGTGTGTGTAATGTGTACCTACCTATTACCATGTTTGGTCCTTCGAGCCGGATATTAGCGTACAAATAAAAATATTACATGATAATACAGTCAACTGCATGCCACACCATACTAAAATAAAGGCTAACACTTCATATTCCATCATCCATCCATCCATCCGTCATCACAAGAAATCTCCCAAAGTCAATCAGTTTTCTACTGTTTAGCAATAAAGGCTAGTCACGTTTCGTGACCAAAAATTAAATGAAGACCGTACTAGAACTACGACTCGAGAACCAATCATACCCTCAGAAGATGGTTGCGTTCCTCACTGAGTAACCCAGGCCAGTACCTAATGAGTGCAACACCCAAGCATTGGCGTCCAAGGTTGATCAATCAGGTTTTCTGTCAACCGGTTCTAATAATAAACTCAAGTTGCAACTACGTCACTCCTATCGTATCTACGTCAATTCACATGAAGTAGAGAGAATTGTATGAAATTAATTTATTAGCACGAACGAGGAAGCTGCGGCGTGCGAGTGGAAATATTTTATAGATAACTATCAATATTATGTTTATGGCTATAAAATATGGCGGAGTAATCTAAATCCGAAATATTTTATCCTAGACTTTTGATTTTTGGTAACTTCAGCAAGGCAAGGCGGACGCTCAGACTGTGGAATGAGCTCCCCGCCGTGGTTTTCCCAATGGAGTACAGCATGTGGTTCTTCAAAAAGGGTGTGGAGAGATTTCTTCAGGGTCGGCAACGCACGAGTGATACCCCTGGTGTTGCAATAGGCTACGGTAACCATCAGGCGGGCCGTATGCTTGTTTGCCACCTTAGTGGTATAAAAAATAAAATGAAATTTTTTGTGACCTTCCATTTGCATTTTTGTAATTTTTGTAGTATTAGACCAAAAATGACTTTTTAAACTACGTACAAAGCTGAAGAGTTCACACGCTAATCTCATGAACTCCAGTCCGATTTAAAAACGTTTGATAGGCCTTTTACTGTCGAAGGTTATAATATGCAGATAATACGATTAGCCTTAGCCGTTCTAAAAATATAGGCAAAGTTAATCTACCACCGTCGTGGTCAGTAGCCGTGCTTCGGAAGGCACGTAAAGCCGTTGGTCCCGGTTATCACTTAATTGTGATAGTCGTTAAGCTAGTTGGAGGCCTTCTAGGCGGCTTGAAAACTCCAACAGTATGTTGAACACTAGCCTACCTTCACCGATCCACAGTGGGCACGCGTGGTGGAGTATCTGCCCATACCCATTCGCTTTTGTTCTTCTACGAATTAACTTGATTCCGAGCATAGGTTTTTTGTATAGGTGTGTGTAGTGGATTTTTAAAGTCTCAAAATAGCATTAATTATTATTATAGCATGCTATAGGCTATATGTAGGTATGTCTGGACCGCTTATTAGCAATGTGTCGTTAATTAAATAGCTGCTGTGCGACATTTGTTGAAAGTTGTTGAAATTTTGTACTAGCGCTAGTTGTCTATGAAATGCAAAACAAATTACGCTAAAATGACTCTTAAGAGTGGTTCCTAGCTGCGAGGAATTTGAAAAATAGGTATTTGAAGAAACTATTGCCGTCGCGCTATGCCGCTATGCTATGCGCTATGTGCGATAGGGACATCTGCAGCTCAGACCGATTTATTCCCAAAAAAATTGAAATCGACATTTCGTTTTCCCCATGTTCCTCCTTGAAAACTGAGCCGATTCAATTATTTTTTACATTATAATTTTAAGTAAGTGGTTATGTAGGTCCCTATTACTTTCTTTTATGTTAAAATCTTTTCGAATTTGTCTGGTAGTCCTTTAAATCATGGCGGAAAAATAGGGCATTTATTGTAATTTTTGGAGGGCTATTATTTCTTTAATAATTAGTTGCTGAAAAAAAGGAAGTAACAGGGACGTGTCCAAAGCAGAACTTGATTATATGAAAAAAAATGATGACTCTAGAGGCATTATTCAGGAAGAAAACGGGAATACATTTGTATGGAATAATCGCAGCCCAACTCCCGTCTTAAGTCTTAGTGCTACTATTAGTTCCATTTTTGGCCACGATCATTATGATACGTCGCATACATTCCTTACGGCCTTAGAGCCGGCAGTGTTACTTAAAAAGACAATCTTAGGCTTCCAAGGAAAATCTGTGAGAATGAGTAACATCGGCATAAAAATGGATATGTACAAAATTACGACGAATATTAAAGAGGAATTAAGTATTAATAAATTACGATGAATTAAATATTGTGTAGAAAATCCAGGAATACTTTATTACTATAAACCGACCATGAAAGAGATAACCACTTTACGAACATGTGAAGGTAATAAAAATATAGATATTTCCTGCAATGTCACATAAGTTTAACTACCGTAAAATCTCATATTTTATGTCCGTCTAGGTGTCAAAGATGTACAAAGTTATAAAATTCTGACCTCATCGTTTACTGCAATTTATTTTATACACAAAGTTATTTAACAGCTCGTAAATCTATTATATTTACTGCATGTCTAATAAAAAGTTAATTATATATATAATGTAACATTAAGATATTAAAGATTACTGAACAGATATAATTCATATTTGTATATAGTTACTTACTTGTTTTGAGATCTCGAAGACGAGAACGATTATGATTTGCTATGTATGGGGTTTTTGTGGGTGAAAAATCGACCTAGTTAGGTCTCTGGGAAAACGGATTTTTCCGAGTTTTCACGTTTCATGCAGATGGTGAAATAGTTAGCTTACAGTCGGGTTCTAGGTAGTATTTGTGCGCATCTATGTTTATAATTATGATTTTTTATATAACTTACTAGCTGCCCGGCGCGACTTCGTTCACGTGGTGCTACCCTACCCTACCCCACCCTATCCTACCCTACCCTACCCTACCCTACCCTACCCTACCCTACCCTACCCTACCCTACCCTACCGCAAAATCCCCATTAACAAAATGATCCGCCATTTATTGAATTAATTTGTTACAAAAAATGTGATAAATGAAGAACCGCTCGACCGATTTTGTGCAAACTTTACATAAACCATCTACTAAATAGTCCGAACAAAGCCTAAACATTTGGTTTGGATAGGTAAGCCCGTTCTTGAGTTATAAAATTACAACGAAAAGTGGCATTGATTTTTATATATATATACTAGCGGCCCGGTACGTGCTTCGCTACGTAGGTATAAAGTGAAATAATAGAAATGTGATAAATGAAGAACCGCTCGACCGATTTTGAGCAAACTTCACATAAACCATCTACTAAATAGTCCGAACAAAGCCTAAACATTTGGTTTGAATCGGTGAGCCCGTTCTTGGGTTATAAAATTACAAAGAAAAGTGGCATTGATTTTTATATAAGTATATTGATGATAGATAGAAGATAGATTACAGAAAATAATTAGAGTGTGCTTTATGTGCGTCCGATGAAACGACCACCTAAAAAGGTTGCTAATCGAGTCCGTTACGATAGATTGTAGTTGATCGCACATAGTAATTTTCCACCGACTCACGGCACACGGCATTGATTCCTTTATTTGTATCAAAACAACTTTTTGCCATTCTCGTTTAAAACTCATATAAACCTGTCTATAAAGATGTTTTTCAACTTTTTTTTAACGGTTATAGCTTTTTTATAAATCCAGTGATAATTTATGAACAGATACATACGTAATCTACTAAGTAGTATTCCATGACACAGGCCATTTTAAAAATATATGCCTTCTTTTTTTCAGCAAAAAAATCTAATTCAAAGCCATGTATTCAATTTAGGCCTTAATAGGGCACTTATGACGGCAAAGCTGAAGTGATCACCAGTTTGGAAGTCGGCTTTCAACAGAAGAACAGGCAAGAAACATTTTTGGACAATCTGAATATAATCGAATTAATAATCCGGACGTGACACTCAAAATTGATGATCGTTAATTGGTTATTTAGTTTTATAGACATACCATCGATTAAAAAACGATTTAAGTTCATAATGGTATTGCGGTTCGGTACAAAAACAGAGTAGTAATTTTATAAGCTTATGTATCTGTATAAATAACAGGGTTATTCAGTATATCAGAAGAATCGATGACCATTTTTTTTTTATTACGAATGAAATGGCATATATGAATGTTTCCTAAAGTGACAACACCGTCTGCAAGCTGGCTCTTTTAGCATTGAAACAATATTGAATGCAGTGTAAAAAGCTAATATTAAAGTAGAAAAAATCTTTGCTGAAAACAACTTTTTTTGATGAAATTTCGAGCTTGGGCCAAATTCAATGCCGGTGAGATGGTTTTATATCTTTGATATTATAAGGTATTTTATTCATCTTAATCATAATAAGGCCCGATTTATTATCTTTCCTTTAGAGGAGGTTATGCACTCTATGTTACGTCGTTTAGGTAAGTACCCATTCCGAACTCTGATTATGATAAAAATAATGTATCTATTTGGTAAGACCATTGGGTTGCTGAGATGAATAAAAAATCTGTCAATGAAATGAAAACTTATGATGTATAGCTGAAGTGTAGAGTCGTTTTTGTTAACGTTAATTAGTTGCCTTATAAGGACCCTTAATTGAATAAATACTTTTTGATTTTATATAATACCTGGCCGAAAATAGCATTTATAAAACTGTCATTTGCAGACGGTCACTGAACAATCCTCAAGCTCGCGCACTTATCTCGAATATGTTACGACTGACGCGATTTTTGCGGTGTATGCCGTGAACACTGCATATAACGAGTGCCGCGTTAGACAACCTCTCTTATCTATCGATCTCTATGGGTAACAGACCATTGTAAAAACGGCCCATAATCTTGTAGGATTGTATTAATAGGTGTACAACAACATTGTATACTCGATTCGTAAATAAAACAAAATTTGGTAAGTATCAGATTTTATTTGATGTCTTCCGAGAGTGAATAAGTATTTTCTAGGTATGTATGTGATGTGATACATCGGTGGCCTTGTCAGAACTCTTTCCGGTGTCAGTTGACAAGCCCAATTTACATAAAAACATGAAATTTTATAATAAATATTATGATAAAAAATATGTATTCGTTTAGACCGTTTGACTTGCCGAGGCGGATAGAAAAACTGTCAATGAAACAAAACAATGAAAATGTCAATATTTAAAAATAGAATATTTTTGTACCTGGCCGAAAATAATATAAAATTGAGAATAAAACCTAAGAATGACGTTTTTGTTTTTGTGATTCATTTTATGAATTAATTAGCATTTTTTTAATCTTATACTGACGTTAGTTAGGCAGGTATCTACGTCATACACGCGCAATAAATTGTGAAAAATGATTTTCGGGTATTATTATTTAGGCGATGTTAGTGCAGTAGTGACGTTGGTTACCGAGAGGGTCGGCTACGTGTGACCATTAAGACCTGCTACCATACTGAAGCTGAAAATCTATTAATCACCAATCATCCATAGATGTCTTCCGGCCACATTATCACTTGGTTACCTACACAGGAAGAGCGAGCTAACTAGCACAGTTTTAACGTGCCACTTTCGGAACGCTTATAACCAATCTACCTCTTTTGCTTATAATATCATTGTGCCAGCCAGAGTGAGATTTTTGTCTTAGTATTTTTGAAAATTGAAACCGTGAACAGCTTGTTCAACTATAGGGTGTCTGGTAATTAGTGACCTATACTTGAAAATATGATTGTCCTCATGATAACTTTCCCAAAGAAACAATATTATTTTTATTTACTTCTGTAAACAAAACATACAAATTACCTGAACCAGGGCTTATTGGTAATAACCATAGAAATAAATATACCTAGAAAGAATGTCGCCATACTACATGAATATATAAAACAGGCCAACTTTTATAGGCTGCTGCGCGTAACAGCTACGTTTTACGCTCCCTCTGCGTCATTCTGCTTGTCATAGAGAGGTTCATAATGATAGCAGTTGTTGAAATATTCCAATTAAAATCGGGAGAAATTTAAATATTGAACATTATTTTGCAATTTTATTTGATTTAGCCCCTAACAGTTAGGGGCTATTTTTATCGACGCGTGCACAGCTGCGAAACTCTATCTGGATGTATCCTTAATCAAAGGTAATAACCTAAAACTTTTCTTTCCAGAAAATGCCAGCTTACGACAACGAAGGGGCGACCATCTCTATGGAAGATGTCCGCGACCCGGACCAGCCCATCACAATCAGCACTATAGAAGGAGAATTAGCTGCCAGAAGAAATAGAACGTTCAAAACGCAGAAGTCTACGGTAGCTTCTAGAAGAGAACAGGCCGTGTGCGTGAGACGCGCTCACAAAAAATATGGCACCTCCAAAAATCCTAACGTCATTCTTGATGGATTGAACATGACAGTTCCTAAGGGTGCCATGTAAGTATTCTGATGATCCTAATCCCAACTTAATATTATAATTGCGAAAGTGAGTTTGTTTGTTTGTTACGCCTTCACGCCTCAACTACTCAACGGATTATGAAAGGCATGCAGATAGCCTATTGTATAGGGCATAGGCAACTTTTTATCCCGGGAACGCGAGTGAAACCGCGGGGGACAGCTAGTAATTTCATATTTATAAAATGACTAGTTTTTACACCGCTGCTTCGCCTGCGTTACCGAGGGACCTACTTCCCCGGGCTAAAAAGTAATCCAGGACATATTTTATTTATGTGCCAAAATATAGCTTTGTAATCATAAACGTTGAAGTATTATATGGTAAATTATAATATGAATAACGTGGGACCCAAATTATAGCTTTGGCTTCGAGATAGAGGACGAACAAAAACTCTTCCGTTTTATTGTATTATATATGGTGCGTCCAAGTTTGGCGAACCGAGCACGAGCCGAGCCACGAACGAGCACACTGCAAGCACGATTCGCGTAGCGTGGACGGGCTTGCGGCCTCGAACGAGCATTCGTAGCGTGCTCGACTGCGCTCCGCCCGATTGACAGTTTTTTCACGAACACGGATTCGCATCGCGCTCGCTCGCTAGGCTCGTTAAGTACGTCCACGCTTGAAATCGCGAGCAACGAACGAATCCTGTTCATTCTAGGCTCGGCTCGAGCTCCCTTTGCGTAGCATGGACGCATCATTAGAGTATATTAAAGATATATGAAATAAGATTTTATGTCAGATGAAACGACGTCAGTAAACAAAGCAAAAAGTAGTTGGAAGTCATCCTACGTACATGTTTTTTTTTACAATTAAGCTATTATTATTATAACTATGTATAGAGAAGACACGCTCATGTTCGTTCCGTTCAAGTGAGGCCAACCGGCCACAATTGTTGTTGTAGAACGATGAACAAAACGCGTAAGCGCTGTGAAAATCAAGTTGTTTGCGAGAAAAATACTCCTAAAAGCGCCTGAATGATAGCGCAGTTTCTACTGTCTGTTTAGACGACTAAATAGTGTTTCAGTGCTAAAGTTTATTTAGATGACACTAAAAAAATGGGATATAAGCTTTGCTTATGATAGCTTCTCTATTACCCGAATATTCTTGCGTGCTTGTATGTCATAACTTTATTATCGCCCTTAGCTAGTTTGAGCGCCTCCCGTGGAAACTATCATAAAATAATTGGACTTTTTTTACAAAAAACTTAAACCGACTTCAAAGTACATTAAGTTATCCAATCTTGATCTGATGACAATAGGACGAAACGGGAAGTGTACCCTTCCAGACAAAAAAATAATTTTCCAAATCGGTTAATAAATGACGGAGTTATGAGCTAACAAACATATAAAAAAAAAACATCCGAATTGAGGACCTCCTCCTTTTTTTTAAGTCTGTTAGAAAATTAGTAAACGCAACCATAATAATTTCGTTTTCAGTTATTGTTTTTTTTTATACTACTCTTTTTATCCCGGGATCGCGTGTGTGTATTTCGGAGTTTTGACATTCGAAACACCATTGATTTTCTGTAGTGCATGTTCATGAGTTCGAAATACGTTTGTTCGAATTTTGCGAAATGCAATTGCGATAAACTCTGTTACGAATGCTCATAATTTTGGAATACGTTAGTGCGAAAATATGCTATTGAGAAAAACTCCAGTTTGAATATTTTTCATCCCTGATGAATGGAAGATTTTGTCGGCGTGTTTAGTGTACTGTGAGAAGATTGTATGAAAGTTGTGTCTTTGATTAGTTGTAAGTGTCCTGCGGCCGTTTCTAACAAAGTAAAAAAATCATAAATGCGAAGTAAATTTTTTCGAAATTATATCTTTGCGAAATACATAATAGTATAAAGTATAATATACAGATGAAACATAATATGAAATTCATCAATTTGTGATAATTTTCGATTGCTTTTCGACGTCTCCATTTATAAAGAAAACCCATTAGAAAACCAACATTGAAGCTTATAATAAAAACAAAAAACTCCAAAAATGTATTTCTAAGTGTTGCCAGTTGTAATAAATTTCCACCATTACATTTCCCAGCCGCTTGTAAATTGGAAATTATCATTTTGTTTCAGTCCATTCGTTACGACAATTATTTAAAATGTTTCCTTCCTTTAGATGGAAAATAGCTTTTTCGCAACTTTATATAAGTGGTTTTTTATTTTGGCATAATTTTATTGGTAACCTGTCTTACTAAAGAAAAGTTTTAGTATTTTTTTTTACAGAGAGTCTTCCATCATATCTTAACAATTATAGGAACTTACCATTTAGTGTATTCCTGTTAATATAAACATTTGCCACACATACATACATTTGGCTTAAGTATATAAAAGATAGATTACACATTACATTAGTTTACATTAGATACGGTAGATACTTACTACATTTGTCTCACGATGTTTTTTTCATAATTCTACCACAGAACCATCACTTAATTTCACTTGGAATTATTTTTTCAGTTACGGTCTTCTCGGAGCATCTGGTTGTGGAAAGACTACTCTCTTGTCATGTATAGTTGGAAGACGAAGACTGAATTCAGGAGAGATTTGGGTGCTGGGAGGAAGACCTGGTAGCCCTGGCAGCGGTGTTCCTGGACCTAGGATAGGATATATGCCTCAGGTTTGTTTTTTTGACTACTGTTATCAGGGACTTATTAAGTTACGACGAAAGTGATATCGATATAGATTTCGAGATGGCATATTTTCGAAACCTATGTTGGGTTAGTCATTCTGAACAAGTTTTACTATGGAATAGTGAATTTCATTTTTTTTTTAACTTTTTTTAACTTGCTCGATCATAATGTATGAAAAGCAGTTTTTTTTTGAGAAGTCAGTGTTGGTTTCATAGTAAAAGTTGTTCAGCATGACTGATCCAACATAGGTTTCGAAAATATGCCATCTCGAAATCTCCACCCAGTATAAATCAGGAGTTTATTAACTAAAATTATGAGTAGTAGTTATAATTATATAAAATTATAAATATCCTGGGACACGGTCATCTGATCCCAAACTAAGCAGAGCTTGTCTATGGAAACCAGATAACTGATATAATACATATACTACTTTTCTTTTTATTATTACATACTTAATTTACATAATTACACCCAGACTCAGGACATACAGACATGTTCATGCACAAAAATGCATGTCCTGTGTGGGAATCGAACCCACGACCTGCGGCGCGATAGCTGGAATCTTAACCAGAGTCTTAACCAACCGCGCCAGCTGGCCTGGCGTCTCACTACACACACAAATTACTCACGTAATATACAAGGATCTGACGTCAAAGGTTAAGGATATCGGAAGTCAAGTTGAAAATGAAGGTCGAGAGCCCATTAACCTGGGAAAGACGAAAGCAGGTGTACAATGTGGTTTTTCTGCTTATTTTGAGATATTTTGAAGTTACTACTAAATTACGAGACAAGCATACGTCCATCTATGGTGGGGTTTCACAAACTCTTTTGTTAAAAAAAAAGTTTCTTGTTAAAAAAAAAAATTATAGCAAGCTTTTTTTGGTGACTGTACTTTTTTTTACTGTACTTACATTGTCTTTCAATATAGTAATGTATACCAAATATCAAGTCAATCCGACCACTGGAAGTGGGTGAAATTCGACATGCAAGATTCCACCCGAACAAACATACACACATACAATAAAAGCTTGTAATAAAAATAACGCTCAATTTGTCGATCTCCAAAAATTGTCTCAAGACAAATAATAATGGCGCTAAGAAATCGCATTATCTCAAAATAAAAACATATGGTTACAAAATAAACACAATTCATCCCAAGAAAACCATTACTATCCTTGGATTGCGAGAAAAATGCCGCGGTACGAAGGCGATGGTCCATAGTCCATAGCTAAATTGACTATACAACTGTACAACATTGCTATTTTTAACTGACCCTGGACGGACAAGTTACTAGACACAAAACAGGTTCATCCCAAGACCAGCTTAACGTTTTAAAATTGCAAAATTAGTATGCGGAGCTATAAAGTTTGTAAATAAATTGTATTCATTATTTATTCCTTTTGTATGGTTATTTGTAATTTAACTCGTTTATATTTTAACTTTGGTTGTTTTTCCTAGAGAGGGAACAACTAAAGAAGTTTAAACGGATTATATTTTTGCCTATAGATGCTACAACAATAGTCACAAATAATTGGACTTTTTTTTTACAAAAAACTTAAACCGACTTCAAAGTACACTAAGACATAATCAAATCCTGATCTGATGACAATGGGACCAAACGGGAAGTGTACCCTTCCAGACAAAAAAATAATTTTCCAAATCGGTTAATAAATCACGGAGTTATGAGGTAACAAACATAAAAAAAAAAAAAAAAAAACACAACCGAATTGAGAACCTCCTCCTTTTTTTTAAGTTGGTTAAATATGCATTTTGCTAATAATCTTTTAGGAAAAAGCTTGTACTTTCCTACTTTCATCCAACGTAATGTTTGACTGCGAAAAAAGAGAGACAGCATCAGAGCCGTCGGTTATCAGTCGGTAAATTCCGCTGATCACTGGCGGCCGCTTCGCTAGGTTCATGATTTCGCATATCATAAAACTTGTTCCAGGAGTATGCTTCTTGTGAAAAAATCTTATAAGCTCGTGAAAAAAAAGTTAGTTATTTAGAATCTCCAATACATTTGCAAGTCTGGTATCTAGATGTTTACTTTACTTTTCAATTTATAGGTACATTAGATATGGCCAAAGTTCAGGTAAAATTTGTGCATAAACGCTGTTTTTTCGGAGGCTTTTACTGAATTTGATCAACCAATCAAGGAAGTGATTTATCGTCACGATGATGAACATATAATTTTTTTACTGTTTTGTAAACGCTATTTACCAAGAACTCTTTTCGACAATAATATTGTAATAGACCTGACACATGGGGATTGCGGCACATTTCGGCACCAATTTCAATCCAGCCAGATTTATATCAGTTAATAGATCACAATCATTAGGTAATTTAGGCGTCTACTATTTTTCCAAGAAAATGGTGTTAATTACGCTGGATTGCGACCGAATCCACCGGGCGATAAATGACGCCGGATCCGCCGGATTACCAGATCTGGTTTTCCGGATTGCAATATATATTACCTACATAAACTACGTTACACATCCATCTGACACCAAATTACTGATTTTAGTACCTACTAGTAGTGCTAGTACGTACCTCGGCTAAAACTGGATCCTTTTCTACATCAGTCATTAAGATTTGTTCTTGTTCTACTTTGTTAATACGTCATCTTAATGTAATATCTTACAATGGTACCCCCCATCTGTAGTACTCGAACAGATGGGGTTTGCAGCTTGAACTACGGGTCCGGCTATTTGGATAAGGGAACGCGGGGTCAGGTAGGCCCACCGCCTTTATTAAGGCGGCGCCTGACATTGGATACGGTCTCGCGATGGGCTATGTGGTGGTTGCAGAGGTTGGCATGTTGTCTGTTCGGTAGTGTGTGACCGAGCGTCATCCCTCGCACGCAACAAGTGTCTGAAGTTACCGGCCTAAGGTAAAGGGCCACCTGGTGGTGAACGCAAGTGAACTCCTGTGAGTGAACTGCATGTCCGGCACTTTCCTGGATAGAAAGTAGAGGGCTACCCGTTGGATTAGTTTTCCGGCAACCCAGCTGTAGGCATTGGGTAGATATGTGGATACGTATTGTGAAGTGAGCGCGCATGACAGCTCCGGTACCATTCATGGAGAAATGGAAGTCGGCTTCTCTGGCGTCCCCAGCGGGGATTGAATCCCTACCACCCTAGGGTGTGTTTGTGCTAGTTCTTGCGCTTGCGTAAGTACTGGCACAGACGCAGCGCATGGTGAGCGACTCTTAATGGCTCCGGTACCATTCAGGACAAATGGTAGTGAGTGATCACGGTGCGACTCACATATTTTTAATTAGTACCAGGGGCGAGTACTCTCGCGGCAGGGCCTACCGCAGATGGTCTCTGACGCCTCGTAAGGGGTTGCCAGAAATAGTGTGCCGTCTTTTATACCTAAGGGTGGGCAAGGTGACCACTATATAAAATAATTAGTAATTTTGATAAGGGTTTGTTCCGTATCAATTCGATCAATATCTTCTTCTTCCATCAGGTCAAAAACCTAAACTTCACCTGTAGCCTGCCGAGTGTTCTAACAAATTTTCTACTGCCGTATATTTTAAATTAATTCCGCTGAAGTCACATAATTCGTCAAAACATTATCTTCAGAACACGATACTACGCCGCCGTCGTTTCCCAAATATGTACAGAATACGGCAAAGATTAATGTTTCGTACGAGCAATAACGCGGAGCTCCCTAAATTACTTTACGTGTTAAATTATGTTGCTTTGTTATCGATGTCATGTGTGGGTGAAACGATTTAATATGATGGTAAAATGTAGAATTATATAATAGTTAATAAACTTACAAAATTTAAATTAGGCGGATTGTATCCGTTATCAAATGCTTGACTAAAATCTTTGGAATATTGTTAAAGATAATATATTGATCTCAGACCAAGAAAAAATGAAAGACTGAGCGGTCTGTGTTCTTAAGTGACGCAAGTAATAGGAAGCCGGCGTTCTTGTAAATACATGGCCTCACACACACATATACACCATAGGAAGCCGATCGGTTGTCATTCCGTATTGAGACGTTGACAGTGACAATAAGGCTCATACTTCAGATCGAGCGTTTCCGTGTTTCGGAAGGCACGTAAAGCCGTTGGTCCCGATTATCACTTATGTGATAGTTGTTAAGCTAGTTGGAGGCCACCTAGGCGGCTTGAGAACTCCAACAGTAGGTTGACCACTAGCTTACCTCCACCGATCCGCAGTGGGTAAGCGTGGTGGAGTACCTGCCCATTTCCTTTCACCCTCATTTGTAAAAGGAGGCCTGTGCTCAGCAGTGGGACATTATAGGCTGATGATGATGATGATACTGTTTATCTTGGAAAAATCATTATTTCAAGAAGCCAAACAGGTAGATATAGGGCAATCATAATGGATGAAATGACTTCGATAGACGGATGAAATAGTTTAGAAGCAGTAAACCTATGGATTGATCAAATACTAGACGTGAAACGTAGGCCTACCTCCCGCAATTTATTCAATGTTAATCAAATATGTAGTAGACTTGTCCGACCGGTTTTCTGTGAATACAGAGTTAGTCAAATTAAACAAAATGGTCTAAACAGGAATTGATTAACAAAAATACCTGTAGTTATTTCTATATATAAAGAAAAAGATAGATAAGTTATTAATCTACCTACTGGACGGTTATGGGTGTTTTTTAAATTTTCGTATTAGTCCGAATAAGGTTTTACGGAAAGGTTTTCCATGGGATTGACATGTCCTACTTTTTATCCCTGATGGAAATGTAAATAATTTTAGTAAAGACAGTTATAAATAATTTTCAAGATATTATAATAAGATTTAGTTATTTAAAAATGTGTTCCTACCGATTATCCTACGTTTGGTTCAATCTGAAGATCTTCTTGCGGAATGTGATTATCCCATCGCTCGTTTTTGTAACATGGTGCTTCAAAAAAAAAGCGCGCAACACATTAGATACCTATCCCCTGATATTTCAAATGTCGACAGTTGTCGGTGGTCTCTTACCACCAGATTCTGCCCATTTGTTACGAGTGTATTAACCTTTTGACGTAAAGCTATTTTCCAAGGTTGTGTCCGGATAAGTCATTTTGTGAGTGCTTTGGAAATATATTCTCCAAATTTAAAAAGTTCAATGGCATATGGAAATTAGTTTGAGGGAAAGTACTAAATAACCTTCTGTCTCGGACTTCCCTTGTTAATAGAGTTCGTAGTTTACTCTGAAAATGTCGAGGCCATAGATTGTTTAATCGTGTGTTGAGAAATTGTTGGGAGGCCGTATAGCAGTTTATATAGGTATATAGTCTACGGATGCGACTTGCGATGATCTATTAGATCGGAAACACTTACAGCAGATTAAATAATTAAGCTGTTAAGCTGTTATTATTTCAACGTCTATTTTGGAATATTAGTGATAACAATTGTTCAAAGAAATTACATAAAAGGTTTTTGTTTAATTTAGAAAACAGTTTAAATGTCTGTTTTGCATTTGATCGCAATTTTACCAAGGCACTTGAAAAGTTAACATTAATCTAAGACTAGAAGAGACCTACTGGTCAGATACATGTACCAAAATTATTCTTATTCTCTGTAGGCCTCTAAGATTTAATCGAATTTAGAACTTCACTTTTCGCCTTGTACCTGTCCTTTATTATATTATTGCTTGATTTCGTCCCAATATTATACTTGCTGCACAAGGGATCACATATAAAGTATTCCAAGAAAATTTGACATGTATGTAGGTAACATACATGTCAAATTTCTTCAAAATCCGTTAAGCTGTTACAGCCTGATAGGTTGATTAAAAAAATCTCATTTTTAATACCTATTATGCAGGATAGGTAGGTAGTTACTCTGCAATATAAAGTATCATTAATTATCAACTTGACTAACTATCTTAATGACGCCTCGGAGTAAGGCTGCTTTTCCACCAGATATGTGCTATGCACCTAAGTTGCGAGGATGTAATAGCTAAGCTGTGAAACTATGTGACCGTTTCCACTGATACTAAGCTATGTAGCGGTGCGAGTAAGATGTGCTATGAAGATGCGCCGCCGCAAAGTAGCTGCGCGAGGAAGATGCACAGCTCGAGCTATGCGATGTATAACTTTTTGGCATTTCCACGATGGCATGTCTACTTTCAGCGCCTACTGTAGGTACTCTGCTCTGCACATAGCTACACCACTCGCGACCATAGCACGCATCTATAGCAGGCATCCATAGCACGCATCCATAGCACACATCCATAGCACGCATCCATAGCACGCATCCTTCCTTCCTTATAAAAAAAATATCTTATTTGAATCCGCAAACACAAGAACAAAGTGTCTTCCCCTTAATAGAGACAATAAGAAAAGTGTTAATGGACACATTCTTAGATATAGTCAATATAGGAGTTTATGTTAAATATAAATTACTTATTAGCCTAATATTAAGGCTAGATTGTAGTATGAATAAAGAACACTAAAGAAGGTGTAACTTAGGATAAAAAAAAAAAAAATTTGAATCCGTTTCTACCAGTGCTAAGCTATATGCACCAATGAATATGATTGGTGGATATCAAACGCATCCATAGCAACGTAGCATAGCACATCTCTGGTGGAAAAGCAGCCTAAAAAACGATATTGTAAATATTGATGGTAGGCCTTTAGGGCCCGATAAACAGGTAAAAAAGCCTCTAATAAAATATGACACAAGATTCTTTACAGAGCATTCAAGAATTATATTAAAATCAGACCATAATCAGATAATTCTATTATATATTCTTTTGTTCGTTTAATTTCTCAAATTATTATAAAGACCGGTAAGATGATAATCATAATATGACTATTGTCCACATTAAACCTTGATTATGAACCAGATGATGCTATCTGTAAGTTATGTAATAAGTTGGGGACAATGACAATGGGACAGAGATGCAATTAGGATAAGAGACCTTTACTAAGATGCTATCATCTGTATCGTCATTCATCATCAGATAATCTATAGCTGGATGAGCATCTCATTCAGGGCACAAATAAGGATAAGGAATATATATAAGGACCTTTTATTGAAATCTGTTCTTGTCAAAATGTTGTCAGCAGTAACAGATGCCTCTTTATTTTTCTCATTCATATCGAGGCTTAAACGAATATTCAATGTAGTTGCAGATTATGTATTCATAATATCCCATCTACAAGAACTAATTTGTTTCAGTAATTTAGCTCGCACCTGACTATCAATCACGGGCTTGTACAGTCACCGTCAGATATATCGCAAAGGTGTTCAAATATAGTGTACAAGTTACCATTATCTGAACATCAGTGGCGTGCATTCCATATAGGCAAATAAGCAATGCCTACCTCATAAGATTCAATTCAATAATATTTTGATTCAATTAAACTACATAATCACTTTAAATAAAAATTCTAACCTAACATTCAATACGAAATTTCAAACTTTGCCGCGCAGGCACTCGCGAGTTCGCCTCTCAAATTCACGGCAATTCACGCACACTAAAAAGATTTCGGCATATTCATACACACACACGCACTTCTTTAAGATAATACGACGAAAGCATAAATCACGCCTATGCTATGCGTAGCATACTGACATTTGACATTCGCGATTTATGGACCAAAAGTAACCTTACCTACTCTGTTGTAAGTAAAGTAACCCATCCAAATTAAAAAGACTACAGTTACAACTACTTTACCAACATTAGAGCAACTCAAATATAACTTCGCAAAATTTATTTGTGTTGATTTGTTTATGGTTTGGCTGGCATTGTATGCAATGCTGTTGTTATTTACTTATTGTGATTTTGCGAAGTGTATCTATGAAGTGTATTGTGTGTGAAATTAAGAAATTTTGTGGTGAAGATGCAAAATGTATCGATAAATTATTCCTTTAGTCAGTTTTCGTTTGTTGAAAATAGTAGGTAACTTGCTGTAGACCAACTCCAAAACATTCATCATGGATTTAAAACAAAGGTAAAAATCTTAGACATTTTAACACAGAATATTATGTTTATTATACACCTGGCTACCTGGGTGCTGGTATTCGAATCTATTATTCTGTTATTATGTATTTTGTTTGCTAATGAATCATACCAAATGTGTGTGGAATGATACGCTGACCTTAACAATTTTACGAATCTGGTCAAAAAACATGGCAAAGTTAAGCTACGACTGTCGTGGTCGGTACATGGATGGGTGACCGAATAGTGGTATTTCAAATCGAGCGTCCGGGGCACGCAATTGTTTTCAGTGCGATTAGAATGTAAATATTATGTAATTAATCTAAGCCTGTTTTGAAAAGAGTAATTGCTGAGTTTATTGCCGGCTCTTCTCAGCAAATGCAACCTTCCGAACCGGTATTAGAGTATTAGAGTCAGACTTTTCATAAGTGCCTGCGAAGGTCTATTTGAATAAATGACTTTGAATTTTGAATTTTTTGAATTTAGCGTTTCCGCGTTTCGAAGGCACGTAAAGCCGTTGGTCTCGGTTATCACTTAATTGTGATAGTCGTTAAGCTAGTTGGATGCCTCCTAGGCGGCTTGAAAAATTCCAACAGTAGGTTGGCCACTAGCCTACCTCCACCGATCCGCAGTGGGCACGCGTGGTGGAGTATCTGCCCATTCCCTTTCACCCTGATTTGTGAAAGGAGACCTGTGCTCAGTAGTGCGACATTATAGGCTGATGATGATGATGATGATGATCTGAGCAGCTGATTTCCAATACATATTATCTTAACACACAACCAAACAAAAATATACGTCTATAATTAATTCATTTATCTATATAATAAATTCCGCTAGCCTGTGTATCGTTGTGGTGTTACCGTATGTACTTCGCGTGTCAAAATTTGTGCAAAAACGGAGAACAATGTTCTTCTTCTGAAACTGATTCGCGCGGACAGGGAACTCGCGGAAGGCTGCATGTTCACCAGAGATGTGTAGCGAGGGATGTGTTTAGCTGACAAATAGGATAGTTTCATTTTCACGTTAAAAATCAAATGCCAACCTAACTAAATCAATCTTGTGGCATTATGGTAGGTACAAAAATGTATGTTTGTGGGTGTTGCACAGATAGTTATTTTATTTTGTAAAATAAAAAGAATGTATGTATACCTACTAATGTTTTGGGAAAAATAGCCAATTACAGTCAGATAGTTAAAAAAAAAAAAAACAAAAATGTTACCTTGCTGAGTTTCTTGCCTGTTCTTCTCAGTTGAAGGCCGACTTACGAACTGGCGGTAACTTCAGTAGCTTTGACCTTCATAGGTGCCCTTCTAGGGTCTAAATTGAATAAATGGCTTTGACTTTGACTTTGACTTTGAGTCGATGCGATAAGGCGTCGTGACGTGACTGGTGAATGAGCGCTCCCAAGCTGTAGCAAATAAGCATACAGCCCTTTCTGTGGCCTATATACGCTTGCAACACCGGGGTATCACTATTTCGTTGCCAACCTTGTAAAATAGCTTTTAACCTAAAAGTGGTTTGAATGAGAGAAGTCGCTGTGCCAGCAGCAGAACCCACATAGCTTAGTGTAATTTGGTGCTACACAGTTGCACACTGCCGGCACTGCACCTCCTCATGCAGAAAGAGTCGTATGTCCACGTGTCATGTGTGCAACTAATAGGTATAGGTACATTTATGCCTGCAGAGAGAGATCGAGATGGTTAGAAAGAGAGAGGAGATATTTCTGGACTTATTTTATAAGTCGTTGGGAGAGGAATCTGCGACGCCCCGTATCCGTATCGTATATTAATTATATCAATTATAATAATGTGGGCCTTCATTGTTAGACATTGGGGATATTCCGCGATTACATTTGCCTTTGCCTATGCTTAGGTATATGCTTTCTTTTTTATTGTTAATTATTTGGAAGAAAGGCAAACATAGTCAGATTGTCCAAAAAATATTAAAAAAATGTAATCTTCCTGAATTTCTTGCCGGATTCTTCTCAGTTGAAGGCTGAGTTCCGAACCGGTGGTAACTTCAGTAAATGTGACCTTCATAAGTGCCCTTCTGGGGCCTAAATTGAATAAATGGCTTTGACTTTGACTTTGGATGAATAGGTGGCTTATGATTTATCACCATGTATGATCATTTCATGATTATCGTTGTAATATTATCATTTTAAAAACATTTAAACAATAGGCTTATAATATTTCCTAGGATAAGAAATATAGCACAATATCATAGTATATCTTAACTCACGTCCCATAGTCCCAGATCCACACTCATACTCAGCCATAGGGCGTCTCAAGGCTATGCCAAAGAGAGGGAAAGTAGTTTTAACATTGATTTTGCTGAAAGAAGACTGCATTTACAGTTCTATGTCAATACAAAATGATTGAACGTTTTGATGGCTATCATAAGTTTAAAAAAAAAAAAAAAAAAACGAGCTTCATTTTGTGACTGTACTTGTTGTTGACTGTACTTGCATTATCTTCCAATATATTGTATACCAAATATCAAGTCAATCCGACCACTGGTAGTGGGTGAAATTCAACTGGCAAAATTTCACCCGAACATAAAAGCTTGTAACAATACAGAATTGTATTTTTTTCAGGAAGTGGCCCTATTCGGAGAGTTCTCGATACGGGAGACGCTGATATATTTCGGATGGATCGCCAACATGAGTACGAAGGATGTGGAGGAACGCATCGACTTCCTAGTTTCGCTACTCCAGCTTCCTAATCCTAACAGGTAAATAATCTTCATTTTGAACTTGTTAGTCAGTTTCTGGCTCGCGCGTTTTTCCTCACGCTCTTAAGAGTTCCAATGTCTCCCTTTACGTTGTGTTTATACGTCACAACGAAATTATTAGAAAATATAATCAGAGAAGGAAAGATAGAGGGAAAGCGAGGTAGAGATAGACCCAGGATAAAGCTATACAGGGTAGTTTTAGACGGATCAGTAAGGGCAAACTACCCAAAGGGTTTATGGAGGTGCAAGGTGGTTGACACCTCTATTTAAAAGGGAAGATCTTCGGCCAGGCTGGGTCATCGTGCCTGGGGCCTCGGTCCAATTATACATGTAGGACAGTTGAATGTATGCAGGCAGATTCTCGAGAAAACTTCGTAAGCGCGATGCAGGATAATGTGGCGCCACGCCATCTATATTTCCGTGTGTGAACTATCTCAGTGTTACTGATAGATGGCTGATAGATGTCGCTACAGGTTGAATTAACGCGAATATGGTCTTTGGAGATTATCTCAAACTTTTTGAGTTATTGGTATCGACGTTTACAGAATTTGAAAAATAACTACTTTTCACATCATAATTTTTGTAATAAAATGTATGGCTTTTTTAAATTTATGACGTTTTAGTAGTTACTCTAACGCCGACAAGAGCGTATCTCTTGAAT
The DNA here is from genome assembly GCA_947623365.1 of Achlya flavicornis. Lineage (NCBI taxonomy): Eukaryota > Metazoa > Arthropoda > Insecta > Lepidoptera > Drepanidae > Achlya > Achlya flavicornis. The sequence continues at coordinate 8,379,450 of OX392490.1, forward strand.
ATAGAAGAAGAAGAGATCTATATTATGTGCCAATCGATTAAAACAGGTTCATTATCTGTATTTTGAACCTTGAAATTCCATGATACAGTTATATAAAAAACCGTGACGCCAATACTTATAAATCCTTGCGTCAATAACCGTATTAATAAACTTTAAGCTATATACCTTTTGTCATAAATGTATATCGAAAACTGGTTATTTTAATTATGATTGATTGAATGTTGCATTATTAATTCTATATCTCTTTATCTCGATACAGACAAAGTTACTATCTGTTTTTTTGCGATTTTCAAAAACTGGTAAAACCGCGGAGCTGAAACAATTTGCAATTAAATAAATTAATATATTTTTCTAAAATTTTTGACCCCACACAACATACTAATTAATTATAAGCAGTTATTTATGTGTGTACACATAGAATATGTTTCTGTTTTTTTTCTCTTTTTCTTTATAAAATGTTGTTATTATAAGTGTGTACTGTGGGGCAATAAATATTTTTTCTTTCTTTCTTTCTTTTAAAATATTTCATGAAAGTCAGTTCCTCCCTCAGGAGGTAAGCCCGGTACAACAGAGAGAGGTTGACAAAAAAATATACCTCTGTTTTGATTTTAGTAACGTATACAAATTACTTGAAATAAACGAACTTAAGAAAATGTCTTCATTAATTTAACTACACAACTTGTGTAGTGTTAGTATTAAACCAACATCAAATCTCCACCATCCGTCAACACACACTTTTTTTTACAGACAAGTAAAGAATCTATCAGGTGGTCAGGCGAGAAGGACCTCACTGGCAGCTGCATTGATCCATGATCCTGAGTTGCTGATCTTGGACGAACCAACTGTTGGAGTCGACCCCGTTTTAAGACAAAGGTAAATTCTACAAGTTTTCACAGGACAGGGCCTTATTGTTAAAAGTCTTATGTCAACGGCATAAGGTTGTAAATGACGTTATTCGACTCGGAAAAATAAAAGCACCTTCAAAATGGACTTATACTAAAATACCAATGAAGAAACTCTAATCTGAAACTGTTTTGAAGTCAGCGAAAGAGTCGCACGTGTTCCATAGAAAATATTAATTTAAAAAACATAAAATTTATTATTCTTTTCAATTCAATTCAAATCATTTATTTCAAATAGACCTTCGCAGGCACTTATGAATAGTCTGACTCTAATACCGGTTCGGAAGGTTGCATTTGCTGAGAAGATAATTACCAATACGTTGGTACTATTAACTGTGATAAAAAAAGGCATGTATTTAACGCGGCGACAAATTAATCTGAATTTGGTATTTATAAAAAATGAAAGGAGGTACTAAAAATAATAGGTTGGCAGCTAAAGTGAAGGATCATTTTAAGTAGAAAGCAGCAGCTAAATAAGCTTTGTTTTAATTTAAACTGGCATCGATATTTTTGTTTTGGTAACTGAATTTATTGTTAGGCGAAGACTTGATGGCGGATAAAAAGTAGAAAATAGGCTTTGTATAGAGGTTGTATATAAAGTTAACTAAGATGAGAAGAAAATATGAACATGGTCATATAAAACATACTTTGTGCGACATTTTAAGAGCTCTAATTAAAGCAAATAGTGGCATGCAAAAAAAAAAGTGTGTGTCTATAGATTTATTTCTTGACTTTTATTTTCAACACGCTTTTATTAGCTTCACCTGGAAACATGGAATTGCTTCACATTCTATGGAATCACATATATGTAAGCCGTGTTCGGAATCGTCTTGAGATGCATGATGATGCATTTTAGTTTTAGTTTTAGTTTTAGTTTTAGTTTTAGTTTTGGTTTTAGTTTTAGTTTTAGTTTTAGTTTTAGTTTTAGTTTTAGTTTTAGTTTTAGTTTTAGTTTTAGTTTTAGTTTTAGTTTTAGTTTTAGTTTTAGTTTTAGTTTTAGTTTCAGTTTCAGTTTCAGTTTTAGTTTTAGTTTTAGTATTTTAGTTCCAGTGCTTACCCTCCTACTCCATCATCAGACCCTGAAAACCTTACATGGTTAAAGTTCATCTCACGACAATTCCAACAAACCCAAACACGGCCAGGATACGATGATCCACTATGGAGTTCGAGTGCTTACCCTCCTACTCCATCATCAGACCCTGAAATCTATATACAGTCAAAGTTCATCTCATGACAATTTCTCGAACACGGGTAGGATACGTTGCTCCACTATGGAGTTCCAGTGCCTACCCTCCTACTCCATCATCAGACCCTGAAAATCATACATGGTCAAAGTTCATGTCACGACAATTCTAACTACCCCAAACACGGCCAGGATACGATGATACACTATGGAGTTCCAGTGCCAACCCTCCTACTCCTTCATCAGACCCTGAAAACCATACAAAATCAAAGGACACAACAAAACCAGAAGACCCCGGTTTGAGTCCAGCTGTTTTTTTTAAATTCGAATCTAAATATAATTTCCAAAAAACACGATAAGCTAAAAAGTAAAAACCAGGTTCAACTCGGTCATCCAGATACTAATTATGATGCCACAAACAAAAATACTGAAACCCTAATTCTTAATTATAGTACCCGTTTAAATTTTTACAGCTGCTTGCAAATCGCAGCCCGAAAGTGTATTTTTATATGGAAGCCTATAGTTGCCAATAATACAATGTTTGTTATCCCACTGTCAATATTAGTCGCCAAGTCATTATTTATAGTACCCCACCTATTAATTCTATGTGCCTGTTTAATATATTTGCTACCTTCAAGAAGCTGCCACTATTTGGTTTTTATGATACCTTGCAATTTGTAGCCCATCTAATTTAATAGTTACCAAATTATTTAATCGCTGCCAAGTTATTTTTTTAGTAACCAATAGTTAGTCGCCCTTTAATTTGTTAGTCGCCTCGAAAATAATTTGCCATAAAAAAACGGGTTTTTATCAGAAAATCATCTACAAATAAATTGGAAACTATGACAATCTAAATCCGGCCCTGGTGAAAACTGGCATTTCAAACTTTACTTACAGTGTTTGAAGTCATTTGTCAAATAAGTTAGTGAGAGAGGCGCAGGATCGTAAGGCAATTAGTTAATTTAAATTGGGTTTCGAAGTAGGGCAGATATATCTGATTAAAAATCTGCCATGTTATGGTACTAGTTAGCCATTTAGTTTTTTAAGTTTGAAACGACTTCAGATTGAAGGGATTCTTAAATCGAACTTTTTAATTCGAACAAATAACCCAAAGAAGCGCAATGACGTTCATTTTGGTTGAAATATATTCCGTCAAGGAGACATGCACTCTGATTGGCCAAGTCAAAAACACACGATGCAGTGATTGGTCCTTACTGTTCAAAATCAGTGACAAATCACTGACTAGTTGCGGAATTTGATTGTTCAGTATTACTACTCTAAAGGAATATTTCCTCGATGCTTAAAGGTAAACGCACACTTATCAGAGCCGAAGGAAGCGAAGGAGCGGAAAGAATCGAATTCTAGAATTACTTGAATAAATCCTATGTCAATTCGCACAATTATCCGCGATGAATGTAACGAATCTTCGTAGTTCGTTCTTGGAATTTTGTTTCCCGCTTGATTCTTTCGGTGCGGGCAAAGTGCATTTAACTTTGTGCACCTCTTTGTGTTTGTCTCAAAAACCGACTATTGATGGATTTCTCCGCGCGTGACTTGACACACGGGCGTGCACCAAACCACACACACTATTCGAATTTGTTTCAAAGTGCTTGCTTACCTTGCTTGTTGCAAGCTTCAATGTGGATGGCACATTCTTGCATTGCATCAATCTGGAGGCAGTATCACGCCATTCGAAGTAACCACTGAGCTACCACAACCTTTACACATAATATTGGTAATATTATGAAATGAGAAAGTTTTTACGGATATTTGTAACTCAAGGATCCGGAGCACGTTACCTATTCCTAAATCCGACCCTGACATCCCAAGATTTGAATGCAATATCTGGGCCTCTTGCTAATCGCTTATTTGTTTTCAGTATTTGGGATCATCTAGTGGACATTACTAGAGGAGGTCGAACAACCGCTATTATCACAACACATTATATCGACGAAACTAAACAAGCAAACATTGTAAGTATTGTTTAAACTTTTTTATAGGTGTACTTAAATCGGTTTGACCTATTTTTGGAGTTGAGACAGTTAGTTTGTTTACTTAATCGGGTGTTAGGTTTCTAATGCCACAGATGGCAGACCACATCGCTTGAGCTAATAACAGATTAGAATAAGGTTCTCATTTGAAAGTCAACGCCGTTTATTGACGATCAGTTGGGTTGGTATTCAACTATTTTGGAAATGTTACTTTGCTTCCGTTTTCCTTTTGAGGTATGGTATTCTAAAAATGGCAAAGCTGCCAATAAACGGTACAATTATCATGGCAAAAAGTCTTCGTATTCAGTTCAGATGTGAATATATGAAGCTGCAAATCTAGTGGCATTTACCCCCATGGTAAAAGCCGTTTGGTCCGTTTGTCATGTAAATTCGTAGGATTAGATACTGCACGTACGCTTACAAAGTGGAGTATATAATCTAGTCGACATTTCTAGGCGGCAAAGCTTTTATTTGGTAACGATAAGAAAGTAAACATCAAGTTATGGACGACTAATGGCCGATTCCTATAATTTACGGACCGTTAGCGGTTAAAATTAAGAGTCTTATATCTTTACTAATAATGAAGCAAAAACCTCAAAGCTTTGCATAGCAGACCCTCCCATATGGAAGTAGCTATCACAGTTAAAATTAGCTTACGAAATTATCCATATGCCCAGTTTGGCAATAACAAAACCTACCATTGGTAAGCAAAAAGATATCTTTTTACAAACTTTTTTTAAAGTACCGAACGACGCTGTCAGATTTTCGGAACAAAAACGTTGGAGTACCTAATAAGCTTTAAAATACAGACTTTACTGACGCAGAACTCTCCGTGGAGAATTTCAATACCCTTGGGATTATTGACATAACGTCAATACTTGATAGTGATGCGACTTAATAGGCAATTTTCTACTCGAGTTACTCGAAAAATACAAAATTATTCGGCCTCTGGTTGAATAGACTCAGACGCATTTTTAATTTTCGAATGACAATTTTATAAGAATTCTACTTTTTATAAAATGATTTGAAAATATTAATTTAAAGCACATTCATTTTCTGGCGTGTTATATGATACAGATTTTGATTTTCAACGATACATTTCTTAGAATTCCTCTACAGTAGAGACACAATTATACAATTTTGTATAAATTATTCATATTGATAAGTAGTTCGTCTATAGCAGTGCTGGTGAATTAAAAATAGCCATATAGATCATATATATAATGTAAATTCAATTTCAGATTCAAAATTATATGCTGTCAAAAGATCACTAAAACTTATAATAGTACAAATACATTTTACAATTTATATACAAGTTAGATAACATGAAAAATAATCAATAATATTAATAAAACACAAATAAATAAAAGAAAAAAAAAATTCATTCTGCCATTGGAAGCAGCGGCAGATTTGAGGATTTTTATGATAGAGTATAATTTGTACATACTTGTAAATATACCTTCGCAGGCACTTATGAATAGTCTGACTCTAATACCGGTTCAGAAGGTTGCATTTGCTGAGAAGAGGCTGGCATTAAACTCAGCAATTACCTACTCTTTTCCGAGATCAATGCTATGCTGTATCTAGAACCTACAAACTATCGTTGTACTAATTTTCATCGAAAGCTAATACACTCAACGGCATTGAATTTGGCCCTAGCTCCAAATTTCGTACAAAGTAGGTGTTAACCGCAAAGATTTTTCTCTTAATAATAAATATAATGTATTGAATGTATACAATTATACATACTTACATCAGATACCTATATTAAAGATAATATTCTTTTTCTTCTTTCAAAAAACTTATCTCGTATTTTACTCGAACAATTTGTGTCGCTTTCACGACTCTAGTGTTGAATTTTTGAGCAATATTTCCATGTTTTAAATTCAGTTCTTCGTTATGTTGTCTGAAATATTTAAAATATTTTGTCGTTTCCACGTAGCTTTTGAAAATTATTTTTTCATCAAATTCCCGCAATATAGCTTTTACCAAAGATTTTCATAGGGCATCGTGCCTCTGCTTTTTCATTCTTTTCACTAAGTCTGGCTACATATTATACATGTGGCATAGACATATAAAAAAATCAAGACGGAGTGTCACCTTATAACAAAGTGAAGCCGATAATTTCCTACGTGTGCGTGAGTAAAATCAGTACTGGCCGAAGCAGGCACAAATGGTACTGAGCCTTATTGTCACTGTCAACGTCTCAATACGGAATGACAACCGATCGGCTTCCTATGGTGTATATGTGTGTGTGAGGCGGTGTTTTTACAGATCACCCTCAGATGTATTAAATATGAGCATGTCCTATTATTAATGCATATTATTTTGGTGTCTTTATGTTCCATTATAATGCATACTTCTAATACAGCTGTTGCAACAGGAATAATAATGTAAATATTTCATTTAGATTTTGGCAAGGACGCGAGTTCAGAATGTCTAATGAGTTTGCGACGCCATTTTTGTTTCGGCGTTTACCTCATAATGTAAAAAAGTATAAATAGTTTGCGTATTACACGATGCCGAGGGGTATTGAGAGGCTCTGGTAGGTATTAAGATAAAGTATGGTTTAAGAAAATCGTGGAAGTTATACTTAATATTATTTAATGTCTTAGAATAACTTGACGTTGTACGCTATATAAAGTACGTAACATACTAGTATATGTTGGTCTCATTGGGTTTTATGATCCATGAAATAACCATCCATTGGCGTTAAAAAGGAAAATGTGGAAGCATTTTTCCGTTGGACTATTTTTGTTTTAATTTAGGATTAAGTCTTCCCATACTTTAAAAGCTTTTTTTGAAATCTCTACCTATACTTTTATTGTCTCTTGTTGATGTCTCTAGAATAAAGAACAAAACTGTTAATAAACCAATTTTCATACGCTATTAGCTGTTGAGAAAATATAGAAAAAAGTATAGTTGAGAAATGAAGAAAAGGAATCCCTGTTAAATTAGTCTCCTGTTTAATAAAGCAGATATATACCTATAGAATTCCCTAGATGGAAATTCTTACCCTAGTATGATTTGATGATGATGTTCAGTTTAATAAAAATTCCATGATTTTCCCAGATCGGCCTAATGCGTGGAGGCAGGTTCCTAGCAGAAGAATCACCAACAGAACTCCTCAATCGGTATCAAGCCGAAAGCTTAGAGGCAGTGTTCCTCAAGTTATCTGTAATACAGAACTTGGGCAAGCGACGTCGTTCCAGTATTCTTGCTGATGTGGTGGAAAAGGTTGAACTGCCTACTATACCAGTAAGTTTCTTTAAATTTTAGAATTAGCTGTCTCGCAAATTCAAGTGCGTTCTTGTGATGAATATGATTCGTTGTACATGTCCGGGGTCGTAGCTACGCAAACGGAACGAATAGACAGACATGTTTCACGTTGGTTTCATAATATTAAAGAAATTAAGGATAATACATTTCTTCCGTCGAATAGCTTTGTTTTGAAAATGAAGGGATTATTAAATGTGTGCTTTTGTGTCAGGAGTAGGTATGACAAGCAGGCAGTTGATCCACATGATGCAGTAGCTACTGAACATTGAATTTGTCAAGGAGATTACCAATGTAATGCCGATATTTACGAAGCCTAGAAGTCAACTTCAAGGCTGTCCGATTAATTTGTCTCTGTCCGACGCCTAAACTTAATGCTAATCGAGTTCTACCGCCCTTTTTATGTTCATAATTCTAATCTTTAATTCGATGGAAAAAATATTGTTGACCATGGAAGAACATAGCGTAAATTAGGCGAGCAGTTTGCAAATTGATACCTGAGCCTATTTAAAAAACTCCAATCACCTCTCAATCTACATAATTCAACTATAATTTATTCTGGTTTCAGAATCCTTCAGCGATAGATCTAGAAGAAGCAGAAATTGGTGAGATCTCTGGTGAATTTGGTGATAACGTCTCAATGAGCAGTAAAGGCCGAGTAGTTGTAACACCAGAAGTGAATCCACCAGTAGATGCCCTGCCCCCAGAAGGAGCCCCTCAGGACTACTTTAAGAGGATGTCGCCGATGCAATGGTGTCATATGAAGGCGTTAATTTGGAAGAACTTTTGGAGTTTGTTTAGGAATTTAGGGTGAGTCCTAACTTTAACTAAAGTAGATTGAACGAATTAGTTGTGTATAATACTAGCGTAAAGAAATATCGAGGTAGCATTCGGATCGACATAATATAATAAACCCATCACTTTGGGGGTTGACCGATATTTTCTTACTAGATTTCTTTATCAGTATGGCTGATTTGTTAATCTGCTTTATTTATCTAGTATCTAGTTCTTATTTGCCAGCTTATTTGACTAATTCATAATTTTCTTTATCAGTGTGATAGCCTTCATCGTCGGTCTTCCACTTAGTCAGATGTTCTTCTTCTGTCTCGCCATCGGCCACTACCCCGAAGGTCTGCCCATTGCGGTCGTTAACTATGAAACCAACAGCACTGAACCATTGTGTCCATACCAGAAAGACGTGTGTCCTCAAGACACAGTCACATATGAATGGAATCTTACTGACTTCAGCTGTCAATATTTGGACTACTTGAATAAGCGGCAAAAGAATTTGGTGAGTTGATTGAAGGAATTCTTAATAAATTGAATTGATAAATCTCAAAATTTGTTACTCAAAAGTTTATACCAAATTGATTCCAAGTTTATGGAATTAAAATCATGACCAACGAGTCACCTCTCATTAATAATAATAATGAAAAGTAATGGTCAATGGTGTTGATTTTGTTGTTTACTACTAAACTAATTTAAGTCTCACTATGTCTCTTTCTAACAAAGAACATAAGAAAAGGATGCAAGAAATTTTGTCGTCTCAAATTAGTCGAATGCTTGTTTTTAATATAAATTTAGTCGCCATCTATCGCGGTTACGTCTATTTAGACGTGCACCGATACTGATGACGGCATAGACTAATTTGACAGCATTAAATATGTTCTATCCTTTTTCAATAATATTTGTAAGAAAGAGATGTGATGTGACTAAAATTTGTGCGATTTATACTACTATACTAAAGATATTTGATTTGAATATGAATTTACCATTTGACGTCATCCTTAAAGATTTTGCGGAGTTCAGTAACTTGGCACAAAACGTCAAAAAACCAAATAAATAAATCACTCATACACGAGAACACCAACATTTGCTTATAATTTGATAACAACGAGGCTAGCGTTCTTTCTTAAAGTTCATTTATCTTCTAATTCTGCTGTCCGTAAATCTTGCTCGATAACATATTGTAGAGAAACAGCATTATTCATGTCAGGATAACTTAATTTTTATCCGCCATTCTGTTTGTCACTCCCACTAATTATTACAAGTTGGGATTTATTTGTGTATTAGCTTTTAGACGTTTGAAAAGAAAATATTTGGCCGAGTGCCTGTAAACATTTTGTAAAGATTTTTTTTGTCACTATTCCAAATCATTTAGTGGAAATAGAAATTCAGTGGCGAATAAAATGATGATGTTCAAATTACTTGCTTCGTATATGCTTTTCACTGTCAGCTTTTTGATGTAGGAAATCCTTGAGACTTGAGAAGAAATCTGTATGACTGGCAATCTACCTGCTCTAGGCTAGCATGGTTGACTTTTGCCTTGGTCTTCCTTATTGTTAGAAGAAGCAAGTACGATCAACTGAGACTGGATTGTAGATTACAGTGCTGATGACAAATGTGTAACGTAAATATACTCTTACAGATATACTATCCAGAGAAAGAGCTGGCAATGGAAGAAGCAAAGAGAGGCAAAGCTCGTGTCGTCCTTGTCTTTCACGCAAACTTCTCTAGTAGCCTGATGGATAGGATGAGTGACCCGCGACATGCTACCGCCGCCATTGTTAATAACTCTGAAGTTGAAGCACATATGGATGAAACTGGTAAGTCTTAGTACATATTTTTTCAATTAGGGCTTATATTTTGCAGTCACCAGATAACGGTAATCAATTGGGTAGTCCTAACAGACTAAATAGAGTTTATCTAGGCCTGTGTTTGAAAACAATCCCACCATGGTAAGTGATGATGTGGTCGAAGCTTTCAAGCACATAAAGCCTAGAAGGATCTGGCTTTCAAGTACGGCTGTCCGACTCCGGTAGGTGCTTAGCGACAGATTCTCAACATGAGGTTGGTAATCAGACAGGTGGGTACTACAAAGTACCCTACTACCGTGCTATGGTTTCCTCATGACACTTTCCTTCACCGAAAGCTGTAAGATTTGAACCCGGGACCTTCGTCTCGGCATTCGACGTCACTACCACTGAGCTATCATAGTTTTAAAAACCTGAACACTTTAGAAACCAAGCATATTTCTTGGTTATTACTTTTTTTTTACTCACTTTTCCAATCATCATATTTGCATTATCCTTTCGTAAACCTCTAACAAATAAATTAAATTAAAGGTGTAGTAAGGGCATCGAGGAAAGATCCCTTTAGAGTAGTAATAATGAACAATCAAATTCCGAAACTCGTCAGTGATTTGTCACTGAATTTGAACAGTAAGCACCAATCACTGCATCGCGTGTTTTTGACTTGGCCAATCAGAGTGCATGCGTGCTTGACTTAGCCAATCACAGCGCGTTGTCGGCGGTGGGAAATTGGCGGAATATATTTCAACCAAAATGAACGTCATTGCGCTTCTTTGGGTTAATTGTTCGATGAGTAAGGGGCACGAGTCGTGAGCACAGATTGACACCTGCGCAGTAGTTAATTTTTCGGTCTGTTTGGCGGAATGAAGGAGGGGGAGCGCTGAGCTGCACACGATTGGTTCATCAGTCGATGCTGATTTTATTGGACGTTTTTGACGTCTATTGGATTCTCGCGTGTCATTTGGACAAAAGTGCACATGCGCGAGCTTGCCCCAACTACTGCCTATCTGTGCTCACCATTCGTGCCTCATACTGCACAGGGGACAGGATTTTGACCTTTGATTTTGATGCAAACGGCAGAAAAAATCTGTATATTTGAATAGAGAATCTCATTCGTTTTGACGATACCAGCCGAGTACTTTTTAAATAATTTGCATTTAAATTAGATTTATACCTTCCGCCGACCAATCACGCTGATTGGTCCACTTGATGTTTTTTTTTTATTAACATCATCCACTTCTACTTTCAACGCTACCCCGTGGAAACAAAGTATATTTTCCAACGGCAGTTTTTGATGGATATTAATGGTAACAAGGTGCTTTCAAGAATTAATTTAGAATAACACAGAGTATGCTTCTTATTTTGCTTAGCTTGAATATATTACGTGATGGGTGTTCGTAATATTAGGCGTTTTTGTTTATTAAAATTTAAATAATGTTGATACAAAAGTCATCTATTCCCAGCCTGAAGAGAGCCTATTTGATGTGACCAAAAAAGAGCTTTATTTTATAAAAACCCGTTAATCATTCAGTTATTTTGATTTATGGGAGGAATTGACTTAGCTTTAAGCGTTTACATTTTCTTTTTAAAATTAATGTATATACCTGCGTTAATTTAATTTTAATATATTATATTATCGTCTATCAAGGATTAAAATAGTTTGAAAATTAATATATATTTTGCGACATTTCTTTTCACACGGAAATCTGATTCAAATCAAAGCAGAGAAAATACGACCAGGATCAAAAAAATATTAATTTCTTATACAATACGAATTTCTCTAAAAATTTAAATTTATTTCTTTCTTTGAGTCTTTTTCTTTTGAGTTTTTATTCTTTTTTTATTTGAAGGACTTTCTCATTCGGTTTCACCCGCGTCCCTGGGATATACTCGGCCTATAGCTTATTATTTTTATATATTAGCTTATTTTTAACCGACTTCAAAAAAAGGAGGAGATTCTCAATTCGGTTGTATGTTTTTTTTTTTTTATGTTTGTTACCTCATAACTCCGTTATTAACCGATTTGGAAAATTCTTTTTTTGACTGGAAGGGTACACTTCCCGTTTGGTCCCATTGTCATCAGATCAGGATTTGATTACTTCTTAGTGTACTTTGAAGTCATTTTAAGTTTTTTGTAAAACAGTCCAATTATTTCGAATCCGACTAGTAGATAGTTCCAGAGATTAGCATGTTCAAACAAAAAAGGTCTTCTGCTTTATTAGTATAGATAGTATGGATTATTCGCAAGTCAAACCGGAAGATGATAAATAAGACTTAAAACATCATCCTATACAGCGCTATTTCGGAAATACAAATTATTTTCAAGATAAACATAAGGCAGGAATATTAATTCCAACGTCAAGTGAAGGCTTTGCCTCGTCTCTGCACAAAGTACCTATGAGACTTGCAAATTGAGGCGGTATCTTGTAAATGATGGTATGTTACCTAGCTTAATTAAATTATATTTAATACATAATGAGAGATGGTTACGTTTTAATAGGTAGATTATAATAGCCACAGATATAAATCAAAATAATCTTTTTTGGAAAAAAGCTGTTAATACGAAAAGATCTTCCACAACTATAAAAAAAGCCTTGCTGAGTTTCTTGCCGGAGTCTTCTCAGTTTAAGTGTATTTCGAACCGGTGGTAAATTCAACTGTATGTAACGTTCATAAGCGCCTTACCAGGGCCTAAACTGAATAAATGACTTTGACGGGGCCATCAACCCCGGTTTTGTTCCCCCGTTTCCCCTAAGGGGGAAACGTGAGAAGATCAATACGTCCGCCAGGCGGCCCGTATGCTTATGGTGCCTTAGTATTATAAAAAAAAACTAGCTGTCCCCCGCGGTTTCACCTGCGTTCCCGAAATAAAAAAGTAGCTTACTTATATCCTTCTCCATACCATAGGCTATCTACATGTCAAATTTCATCATGATCGGTAGAGTAGTTGGAGCGTGAAAGCGTAACAAACAATCTCACTTTCGCATTTATAAAGTAATATTAAAATAAAATAAAAACTGCGTCTGAAGTTTATCTAGAACAAGCAACTTGACTCATAATTAAAACCACGTCACATAAAACGCCATTAATGACGTAATAAAATCCAAAACGCCACTTCATTCAAAACTTTCAGTAGTAAAACTGAAACTTTTTCTCCAAACGCCGTAAAACTCACCACAATTAAATAACGGCACTTTTGATAGCTTTGTCAGGCGTAAAAGCACGTTTATTGCCTCGTTTGAATTTACGGATAGCTTAAAATATTACGGATTTTAATATTGCTTCTGTTTACAAATATAAAAATAGAACTTTTTCTTCTGCGTATGAAAATGCAGGGATTTTACCAATGTTAAAGATTTTGTATAGACGTTGGTGCCGATTCTGATGTATATCGCACTAAACTAATTTTAGTAACATCACATCTCTTTCCTACAAAAAGATTTTTAAGAACATTTAGAACAGTCTCCGTTTTCTTTTGCGGGTATTTAGACGTATCAGCGATAGATGGCGACTAAATTTATGTTGAAAACAAGCATTGGACTAATTTGACAGGACTAAATTTCTTATATCCTTTTCTTATGTTCTTGGTTAGAAAGAGATACAGTGAGACTAAATTTAGTTTAGTTGTAACCATCAGCATCGTAGCTTCTCAATCACGCCGAATGATAGAACGGATTTCGATAAAATATGGCATATAGATAGAACATACCGAGACGAAGGTCGGGCCGGGTTCGAAACCTGCAATGAGCTTGAGCTTTCGGTGAAGGAAAATATCGCGAGGAAAGCAAAGCACGGTGGTAGGGTAGGTTGTAGTACCCAATATTTATATTAAAATGACAAAAAAAACCCTTTTGTTTGATATGTGACACGCTACAGTTTTTAATTAATTAATAATTTTAATATTAAAAATTTATTAATAAATAAATAAATAAATATCCTGGGCCATTCCTCACACACGGTCATCTGATCCCAAACTAAGCAGAGCTTGTACTATGGAAACCAGATAACTGATATATACATACTTTTTGTTTGTAAATACATACTTAATATACATAATTACACCCAGACTCAGGACATACAGACATGTTCATGCACACAAATGCATGTCCTGTGTGGGAATCGAACCTTAACCAACGAAGGTGAACCTTAACCAACTGCGCCAACTGGCCCGTCGTAATGTACGGTACACGTCCGTGTAGTCACAGAAAGTCATATGTTTGCCATCCAGTAGATTCGAAGCAAATCGGCTGTAACAGACAAACCGATGTGTCGTTTGTCGGAACGCTAAAAAAGGAGATTTATATTTTTACATCATTCTATTACTTAAAAAGCATTCACTGTCTTAATAAACAAGACCCAAGATCAATCTTCCAACATCATGTAACCACGCAATAAATTGTGGACCTTTAATTAAACGGTCCATCACCAGCCTCTTCGACTGGGTCACTCGGTTTCGTAGATTGTATCGTTTATCAAAATCTACAGAATCTGTGCAGGACAGTTTTATTGCCGTTCTTTGGTGACAAATTGATTTCTTCCTTGCAACACAAAGTCTTGTTAACAAAGGATTCTAACAATATCGGAAGAAGTATTAGGGATCGTATTTGACTCTGTTCCTTTTATGAACTTGCCAATTTTAATTGCCAGTTCTAAATGAAGGAACGTTTTTGATTAACACAATAACACTTGAATCGATCTTAAATTGGTTTGTCTACTTTTTTGCAACCAGATTTATTGTATAAATCTTAGATAATCCGTAATCCGTAATCGATGATATCGAGTTCCTTATAAAAAGTGAGTTCAGAAAAGATTTTCGAAATTTCATCGCCTACGGGTTATTTACCTAACCTGACGGTTAAGTAAATAGGGGGAAGCTAATCTACATATATCAAAATGAATAAAATTGCTGTTCGTTAGTCTCACTAAAACTCGAGAACGGCTCGACCGATTTGGCAAATTTTGGGTTTGATATATTGGTGGAAGTCCAGAGAAGGTTTAAACGTAGGGGAAGGTAGAGCACCAAGCGAACGAAGTCGCGCCGGCTAACTAGTATCTCGATAAAAATTACATTTAATCTATAGCCATATCCAATCATTCTAATTCACATCAAACTACTACAGTAATCAGACAAAACCTGCTTTCCACTGTCAACAGATAAGCAAGTGGAATGGATGTTGAGCAGAGACCTTCAGCTATCCTTCATGGAGGCTACAGAGCACTTGGCTACCATTTGCCACTTGCCCAAGCGACTACTCTCCATACCTGTACATGTAAGTTTCATTAATACAGTAAAAAAATATGTGTCATTTGATCATAGTATCATAGGGTCAAATTATAGACTTATATCTTTGGCTTAAGGTATATTGTCCAACGATCTCAAAGGGAACGTGGGACTTGATAAGGCATTGACTTACGCGGTAGCCCCGTAGTTCTAGCCCAAGGTCTGTATTAATAAATGTTTCTTTACAGTTCAACAACCCAATATATGGCTTGGAAGTGCCCAATTTCACGGACTTCGCGGGACCCGGTGTCATTTTGACGTAAGTCTCTTATTTTTTACTTAAGACGAGGTTAACCAAGATATTTTACGGTAGTACATTTGTAGTTGTGTTTGTATTGTCTAGTAATATAACCTCGATTATCCGAACTAATTGTGACCGAGACTAGTTCGAATAATCAAAAGTTCGGATAATCGAAATGTGGGTTTTTTTTGGGGTGAGATTAAACAAAAACAAAACCTTTATACATAAAAACAATACAGTATATTAAAATTTGACATACATAATTATATCTCCGTAAGCGGACAAAAACGTTCCATGAAACAAAAATCCTATAAAAATACCTATACGCAGCGTCAGCGAGCAACAAATTCGCGCCAAACGTTCGGATAATAGAGCGTTCGGATTCACTAAGTCAGCGTTCGGATAATCGAGGTTCGGATAATAGAGGTTCAACTGTACATAATGGCAAAAGATTGAAAGAATAACGCTTGATAGAGAGGTATAGCCGGGATCATAGGTAGAGATAGAATATTAATTGAGTGACTCTAGTAGAGTATGTGCCGTGAGCACGTGTATGTGCAACGCTCCCGTAAAATGAACTGCGCGCTCATAGTTTGAACGCGCCCATAGTTTGAATGTGCTCATAATCTTCCCCTTTGAAATTATTGACCAGAACAAAGAGATTACATATCACCGATCCAAAGTTCCTTTGTGTCGGCAATCCCTGAGACTACCAAAACTAATAATGAATACTTCCCTATACTGTTGGAAAGTTAACTTACTCAAAGTTTCTGAGGTAATAATCAACATTATGATAAGAAGCAAGTTTTGGGTGGCAATAGTTAGGCTTTTTTATGTTTATTGACATAATTTTGTTTTTCAAAGAGAAAAAAAATCCCTGGGACATTCCTCACACACGGTCATCTGATCCCAAACTAAGCAGTGTACTATCGAAACCAGATAACTAGTATAATACATATACTACTTTTTGTTTGTAAATACATACTTAATATACATAATTACACCCAGACTCAGGACATACTGACATGTTCATACAGACAAATGCATGTCCTTAGTGGGAATCGAATCCACGACCTGCGGCGTGATAGGTGGAGTCTGAACTAACTGCGCCAACTGGCCCGTCAACAAACAACAGTATTTTTTATACTTCTATGGTGTACCTGATGGCATGCAGTCACCATATTCAGGAAATAAATCAATTTTCATTAGAAATAATCAATGCGTTTTCGAAAATTCTAACTTCTTATTTTGGACGAAGAGAGAACTGTCTGTCTTTGGTTGTTAATTCTGACACTACTATCTATTTTTTTCAATGTATTGTATGAGAAAGCAATCACGAAATATTTACGATGTAACATTTAATAAGTGTGTTTATGCTGTGTATCTCAAAAACTGCTAAAACTATATTAAAATACATATTCTCAATTCACAATCCCGATTCCAGTGTTTATAAAAATCGGTTTCATAAAACACGGTAGATATAGGAAGAATTGCAAACATTCCTTTATTCTGTTCGTCGCTAAAAGTAAATGTTTTTTTGCAGGATTATTTTCTTCTTGGCTGTCGCTTTGACGTCGGGGGCCATGTTGGCTGAGCGGAATGAGGGAATCCTGGAGCGCTCCTTAGTTTCAGGAATCACAGGTAAATTAATCTTTTTTATGTTTATAGGCCTTTTTGACGGCAATCTCACCACGGTAACTAATGTGGTGGCCGAAAGTGGTAACCACACGAAGCCTAGAAGTAACTGGCTCTCAAGTGAAGCTTTCGGAACACATCAAGAGGTGACAGATTTTCAACTTGAGGGTGGTAAACAGCCAGGTGGGTAATACAAAGTACCTTACTATCGCGCTAAAAACGAAAGCTCAAGCTCATATTAGGATTCGAACCCGAGACCTTGTAATTTTTTTTTTTAAATATTTCTATAGGAAAAAAAAAACTATGACCTACATAATAAGACTATATGAGTACCTACTACTAAGAATACAAGTACCTACTCGTGGTCGTTGTACCCCCATAATCTTGTATAATTAGCAAATCACCTAGTTAAGCCCCGATCCTCAGTAAGTACCGGTACTTAATTACCCGCTTCCGTACGTTTTCACCCCTACATAAACCGATAACGAAAGGACGTGCCAAAAATTAACAGTAGGTACCTAAGTAATGTCTTGTTTTTACTTTTGTTTATTTATCTAAAAACAAACCCCTTACTCATAAATCGCTATTTAACTAATATACTGTTTAAAGGGTCACGTACATAATGTCACATTATTTGAAAATGACAATAGAGTGACGTTATTTACGTGAACCTTTAAACATTACCTATATTAGTTAAATAACGTTTAATGAGTAAGGAGGAAAAGGGTTTAAAAAAGGACTATATACAGGAGTTTATAAGTTTGTGGCAAAATTGTTAGAAAACTTAATTTAAGTAAAATCTAACAAAAAAAAATTCAAATAATACCTTAACTTACCTAACCTTACTTACCTTACTTATTTGGTTAAATTAAATAAAAAATTGAGCTAATTAATAATAGATTTGATCTTCATAATAGTTATTGAAAAATTTGGTATACTTTGTATGCAGTAGTTTTGTACTAATTTCTTTATATTTTCGGCTTTTATTATTAAAATCGATGATAGCATGCAAATAGACAAAAATATCGTTAAAATAAGAGCCTTTTAAAGATAACAGCCCTTTTTACAACGAAACTTGACTGTCATTTCAGCGGAAATGCAATTTTATGGTTGTCAAAGATAAGGTCACAATCCTGTTTTATCTAAAAAGGGTTTGTTATTTACACACAGTAAATTCTCGTGGGAGAAAACCTGATTAGCGTTATTCATCTGTCCTTTTTAGGTGAGATTAAGGGATATCGTTGGAACTTCCCCTGGGTCTGCAGTTTCATTCGAGTTTGCCCATTGGCGGGTAGGGTAGTATAGAACCAACCTCATATAAATAAAGAATAATAAAATCAAAAAGTATTTATTCAATTTAGGCCCGGATAAGGCACTTATGAACGTTAACAAAATGCAACCGGTTCCAAATACAACTTGAACTGATAAGACTCTGACCACGGAGGACAGAAGGATCTTCCTCCTCCTTCTGTCCTCCGTGACTCTGACAAACTCAGCAAGTCCTTTTTTAAAGAAACTTAACAATTTCATAAGCTAACTTGAGATTTTTTAGTAAAATGTGGAGGCACAGTTTATACTACGTGCTTAAGAATATAGGTATTCTTATGGATATTTGCAATACTACGGAGATTGCTAATGGATGGTCGACCTTGGACAGCTTGTTTTCCAAAAAACCCCTTATAATGCTGCGGTTAGTCTGTAGTGGGGAGCTCATTCCACATCCGTTACGCAATAGGAACACCAGTTTTTATTTTATTTTTTTGATACAACTAAGTCAGTAAACAAGCATACGGCCCCCCCGATGGTAAGCGGTTACCGTAGCCATATGGACGCTTGCAACACACGAAGCATCGCTCACGCGTTACCGACCTTTCCCTCCTCCCCTATGAGCACCGGCGACCTTACTCACGCGCAGGAACACAACTTTACACAACATAAAGTTATTTGGCTGCGGTATTCTGTAAGGTGGATGTACTTCCCCAGTCGAGCTGCTCTTTGAGCGAATAAACGCTAACTAATAACTAATATAACGAATAACTACTCTACCTCTCTGAAAATTGTTGAATTTTACAATAAATCAATACCAATGTACTTTATACTTAATTCTCAGGTACAGAGATTTTATTCTCGCACGTCATAGTACAAATGCTGGTTATGATCGCACAAACTGTGGTGGTCCTGCTGATTGGTTTCGTCGGCTTCGGCCTCACCATGCAGGGCCCATTAGGATGGGTCATTTTCCTTACCCTGATCACTGGCCTTTGCGGAATGACTTTCGGTGAGTATTGATATGTCAAAAGTTTGGTATACCTTACGTACAGACTTAAGATTTGATTGTTTATAGCTATCATCATTATCACAATCATCAGCAAATTTTGCCGATTTCGCTGGTTTACGTGATTTGTGAGAGTTCTGAAAGGATTTTCATGCTCAAACGTTAATGGAATTAGATCTTCCGCACGTTCTTGTTTGTCTGTAAAGCTCTGAGTTGGAGGTTAAAAAAATAAACTGAGATTAGAGAGATCATTTTCTTTTATTTATTTTTATTAAATCATTATAGCATAATATTATTATGCTATTGAAGGCAAAACGGGTCTAATCCTTAATACTTCTCAACCAAATCAATACTCAATACTCAATCATTTATTGCAACATGTACATTTGATATTTATAATCTTATACATAATTACCCTATAATAGGGTGTAGCAATTCAATACAATACAATAGGTAGGTACAATATTATTCTCCCAGAAAGGAAGGGCGGAGGACGGACCGATATTTTGTGAAGACATAATTACAAAATGAAGTATAAGTACTATCAACTAATTGGGCAATAGATTTATTATTATTATTATCAGTACATTATTTAAACTATGTGAATGGATCGTTCATAAAATCATTCAGACAATAATAACATTTTTTTATTAATAGACGTTTAATGTGTTATATCATCAACTTATCGAACCGTGCGATAGTCCTTTTAGTTAGGGTATTTTAATTACATTTAACGCTGATTTCAAATTGAATTTTGCATTGTATTTTCATGTAATGAATGAAACCCTTTTCTGGTCCAAATTCATTAATTAAATAACAATATTATTTATCTTTCCGTACATATAAAAACACTTTTCCTGACTGGCTGACTGTTATATCAACGCTCAGCCTAAAGCTGGCAATAGAAAATTTGATTTTGGAGAATATATTCCTTTTATTTCATTGGCATCCAGGAAAGGATTAGAAATTACACCCCTAAAGGTATAAAATGGGGGGAGTAGCCGAAAACCGAATCTATTTTATTATATTTTTTTAATTTCTCAGGTTTTGTGGTGGCATGTATCTGCGACACGGATAGGACGGCCACATATCTCGCACTCGGGTCTTTCCTGCCGATGGTGCTTCTCTGCGGAATCATCTGGCCGATTGAAGGTAAGATGCAATGTCTTCTTAACAATATTATGTTCTTTTTTATACTAAGGTATACGCATACTGCCCGCATGGTATATTCAGCAGTTACCGTAGCTTATAGATGCTTGCACGCTTATTTGTTGCCAACCTTGCAAATATCTCTTCACACCCTTGCTGAAGAATTCCATGCTATGGTGTGGAGCTTCCACAACTGAAGAAATCCGCATCTGTGAAGAGTAACCTTCAGTTCTAAAACTCCTATACACGGTGACTTTTTAATCGTTTTAGCTTTAGAACAAACGTTGTTCAGACCATGGTCTACTAACATTCGATAATATCAAATAAAAAAAAAACTTTCTGAAAAAAACAAAAACAGAAAAATTTGAAAAAGTCTGGCAGCCGCGGGTTCCCATACCTGCTACAAAACTGGCGTGCCGCCGTGCCACAACAACGTACTTTGAAGTGCAAGCGCGGTGTCTGGGTTGTAAGGAGTAACGATAATCCCGACTATTTTTAACTTTATTTCGAGTTTTTTCAAAAATTTATAATTAGACTGTTTTACAAAAAACTTAAACCGACTTCAAAGTACACTATGAAGTAATCAAATCCTGATCTGATGACAATGGGACCAAACGGGAAGTGTACCCTTCCAGACAAAAAAAGAATTTTCCAAATCGGTTAATAAACGACGGTGTTATGAGGTAACAAACATAAAAAAAAAAACATACAACCGAATTGAGAACCTCCTCCTTTTTTTGAAGTCGGTTAAAAACAAAACCTATTTTTTATCATGTACTTATAGAGTTTGGTAGTAGACCATGGTCTGAACAACATTTTATCTAGCGTTAAGACGATTAAAAAGTCACCGTTTATAAAATAGTATGGGAAGGTAAAGAAGAGCAGACTCATTTAGTTTGGAATATTGTACTATTTTACAATAGAAGTTGCTTTTTTATCAGGTATGCACTTCATCCTCCAATGGGTGAGCTACGTTCTCCCCCTCACGAAATCAACGGAATCTCTTCGTTCGATGCTGCAAAGAGGATGGTCAATCGATGTACCCACGGTATACTCTGGATTCATTTCAACCACAATTTGGATACTTATTTACTTGATCACGAGTATACTCCTACTTAAATTTAAGAAGGGATGATTTCAATGTCATTTTGTAAACTGTTTAGTCTTATATTATGATCAAATTACTTACTCATGTGATATCTACATATCTTTCAAAATTTTCTAAAATATTGTATGATGCAGTTGTTCTATTTCACGAAGTCCGTTTTGCTGTGTGTATTTGAGGCGTGTACATGTAAACGTGTCTGTGTGTGTGGTGCAAATCGGTGTCGTGACACACGCGCACACTAAAACAAGAAGCATGTACACGCGTCACGGGCACTCACACATTAATAGACAACCATACTTTTTTTTTATAGAATAATTACACCTATTGTTCATACTTACGTTCATAGTATTGATTTGTAATATATATTAAATTGATGAAAGGGGATTATTTAATTTGATCATGTTCACTTTGTTTTATAATAAGTTTTTGTCAAAAATTTCATTTTTAATACAAGCTTTTTTTTGGTGACTGTACTTTTTGTTGACTGTACTTGCATTGTCTTCCAATATACTAATGTATACCAAATATCAAGTCAATCCGACCACTGGAAGTGGGTGAAATTCGACAAGCAAGATTCCACCCGAACAAACATACATTTAAATTGCAAGTTAAATAAAAGCTTGCAAAAATTCAAAGCCAATTTGATGTTAATTTTTTAAATGTAGCTGTTGGTATTTGGGAGTAGAGTATTTGAACATAAGAAATGATTTTCGTCTATTTTAAGTAATAATTAGGTAAATGTGCAGTTTTGTTCAAAATTCAATAGCGTTTTTAGAACGTGTTGGTAGGGTAATAATTCATATAGAGTTCATGCTTAATTTATTGTTGTGTATTACTTCAAATTTGGGTACTTATTGCTTTATTCTTTTGTAAATATTATATTTCTTTTAGATTTATTTTGTGTGCAATGATAAAATGGGATTAATGTACAAATTGTTTAGAACAACGAATTGTGATCGGATAAGACGTTGTGATAGTATGTTTAAGGAAATAAAAACAAAAAAAATAGTATTGAGTATTTATTTCGAATATTTATATTCATTTATTACCCACGTTACAAATAAGTTACGTTACACAGAAAAGTGAGGGACTCTCAAAATAAGTGATTTCCAAATCAGACCTATGAAATCAGGAAAAAATATATGCATTATGATCGAGCACATGTACAGTCGAAGACATAAATATGTATACACTTTTTGAAATTCAAAAGCAATTTTCTCGCATGTTTAACATTTAAGTGTTAAACTATTACACAAATCATAATAGTATATGTTAGAAGATTCTGCCTTTATAATATCTCATAATTTCAATCAGTAGTTTAAGAGGAAACCGTTGTTGAATTTTACTAAGTGTATACATATTTATGTCCTCGACTGTACATATGAATATTTGTGTCATTACACAAAGATTCGCTTTTTATGAGGAATTAACAAACTAGAAACTCTGTGTCACAGTTTATCCTAAACTCTAAAGTAATAGTTATTCTGTGTCAAAGCCAGGTAAATAGTCAAAAAATGCTGATATCTGGAAGTATCTACCAGTTACATGTACAGTCTCGCTACTGAATAAAACACCTTAAAAATCGTTATTTTTTGGAAGCTTGCCTTACGAGCGTCAATCGCCGAGTGTTTTTTTTTATACTGCTAATGTGGCAAACAAGCATACGGCCCGCCTGTTGGTAAGCAGTTACCGTAGCCTATGGACGCTTGCAACACCAGGGGTATCACTCGCGCGGTACCGACCCTGAAGAAATCTCTTCACACCCTTTTTGAAGAACGCCATGCTGTACTCCATTGGGAAAACCACGGCGGGGAGCTCATTGGGGGGATTATTTTGTCGCACTCAGAGTTCAATACTAAAACGACCATGTGCTAAAAAAAGTCACTCCTAAACAACGTACTATTTTTGGTAGCCGCGATTATCGGAGCTACAAAAAGTAGTGCGTGGGCTAGCTCCCTCCGTCGCTCCCTTTCTCCTTAAAGCAAACGCTTAAGGCCTTTCCAATCTGCATCCGAAGACAGTTGCGTAAGTATCAGCAAGTCTGAGCTGACAGGAGGCAGCGTTGTTGTGGTAGAACTGCTCTGCTACTCTTGCGTGAGGGTTGATGGCTACCTGGTTACAAAATAGGTTTTTGAACGTCAAAAGCATCGTCGTCGACCTTTACAAATACTAGGGGGGGGGGACTATTACTCATTTTAAATTTCGAACCGCGATAATGATAATTTCTAGGGGGTTATTGGTAAAATAGTAACAACCTCTCTGGAGTATATTACTAACATCACAATGAGATATATCCATAATGTTACAAAATCTTGTATCCTCTTGGATGCGATAGTTAACTATCCGTTGCATGTGACAAAATTAGGTATGCATAGAACCGGACATTGTTATGTTTTCATAATAAGTGCAATAATTATGTAGGTATATCACCATAATGCCACTGAAATGTATACCTACTGTTAAGCTTATTTTAATAGTTAACTATTGCACCCAAGAGGATACCTAACTCTGTAACATTATATGGTTATATATCATTGTAATCGACTGTACATAGAGAATAGAAGGTACAAAATGTACGAAATCTTGAATGTTTGATTTTATAAATACGAGTATAGTATGTATTGTAAAAAGTCAGGACTGTTAGTAATACCACGATAAAGAATATCTAATATGGTTTACCAAATTTATTTAGTATTTTGGTTTATTATTTTAGGTTTGCCCTTGATTATTTTTTCCTTGGTATTTTAAAAAACTTTCCCGCCTGGGAACATTATTTACCTTGAATTTATAATCACCCGGTTCTACGTCAGTAACGTCCACCCACTGGCAGTCGATATTGTACTGGTACACATCTGAACAATTTACTGAGATACCTGAAATAAAAAAACGAGCTCTTTAATCTATAGAATTTAGAATATAACTTGAATTTTATAAGGTATTGCAGTCGGGAGCAAATTAATAACCTAAGTATGTTTTTTTTGTGATATTTGTTTAATAATATAAAAAGCTTTCACTGCTGGCCGCATAAATAAGCTCAGAGTCACTCAGCGAGCTATGGAACGAGCTATGCTCGGAATTTCTCTACGTGACAGGGTCCGACCGAAATGAGGACATTGGTAGGAGAACAAAAACGACGGACATAGCTCGAAGAGTTAGTAAGCTGAAGTGGCAATGGGCAGGCCACATCGCTCGAAGAGCCGATAACCGCTGGGGAAGAAAGGTTCTCTCATGGCGACCACGTACTGGTGCGCGCCGAGCGGGACGACCTCCCACTGCGGTGGACCGATGACCTGGTCACAGTCGCTGGGCGCCGCTGGATGCAAGCGGCACAGAACCGTTCCAAGTGGAAATCAATGGGGGAGGCCTATGTTCAGCAGTGGACATCCATGGGCTGATATGATGATAAAAAGCTTTTAAAACTGTTGTACACACCTTGGTCTCCATAATTCTTGCAGAAGAACTTCCTCTCTATTCCTGGTAGACAAGTATTGTCTTCGAGACAGAAGGATGCTTTATGTCCTTCAGCAACTCTGATGCCGTTACCATCAAGAATATCGAAGGTAGCAAAGACTTCCATACTGTGGTAGTGCCTGGAAAATATAACGTTTAAGTCTGTGTTTTTTTACAACAAGCATAAAGCCGAATTATTAAAAGTCATAGAACAAAATCCATTGCTTATTATGTAGTCTTGAGAGATTGTTAGTGTTTTTCAAATAACCCTGTATAGGAATCTGCAATAGAGCAGTAATAAAAAAACCAATGGAAATTATTATAGATCTAGTTTATTCCAGGTCTTGTTTCTTCTCGAGGTTTTCCTTAAAGCTCAAGCCCATTGTAAGATTCGAGCCCACAATCGTCACTCAAAAGTAAGTCAATAAGTAATTCATTGAGTTTAGGTCCTGGTAAGTCATCGGTCCACATGGTGGGAGGTCCACCGTTTCGGAAAATTCTAGCACTATCCTTTAATACACAAATTCATGAATGAGAGCACTCACATATGACATAAATGCCACTGCCATAAATGCTTTGGCAGGTAAGGTCTAAATTCTTCATTTCCGATGTTTAGTGAAGATGCAGTAAAGCGGAGAAGTCGTCGGGTTTCAAATTGCCAATTCGGGTTTGTTCTTTGGATCTGAATAAGAGTATACATGAGTAAGTTAACAATAGTAATTAGATTGTGTTAGTCTCGGCCCGTACCAGCGGGCCGAGCTGCCAATAGTCATTCCCACCGCCCCTAATTTCTCGTAACGTAAAACTGTCTGCCCTCTCCCCCTGGTAACGCTCTGAGCAGAGGCTCATGCCCCACCTGGGTTGCAATCAGGAGTGGTTCCTAAATTTTACACGGTTGACAGCCATCTGCGCTCGCCGATCTGCCTGTGTAGGGTGAGGAAGCCATCTTAGTTATCAACTATTAGTCCATTTTTTTACAGTCACGTTTTACAGTAGCGTTTTATATCAGATTATTAACATTTGTGGCATTTAGGAATGGTGTTATGAAGATGCATTTATTATGTAATCATAAAATTTGACATCTGCATCACAACTTTACCCATATTCCAAAGGATCTTATTTTTTCCCAGTATGAAAAGTATAGGTACTGAATGATCTATTCATGTGATCCTTCATTAGAATCCATTCAACGCGTGATCGAGTAAACTACATATATTTATGGTATAATGAAAGCTTACATCATAAGCAGACTTGCTCAAGCAGTTCTCCTCCATAGCACATTGCAATTGAAACATAGATACATCCTGGAGATGAACTGTTCTCTCTATTGCAGTCGTATCTAGTGCTAAGTCAGCCAAATGTTGAGTGCAGACTACTGCAGCTACGTGTCCTGTAACAAGATGCAGTCGAAATTCATCGATGAGCGTATACGTTATGCCATTATGATACACTAATCTATATATATAAAATAAAGTCGTGTTAGTTAAACTGTGCGTGAGTAAAATCCGTACTGGTCCAAGCAGGCACAAATGGTACTGAGCCTTATTGTCACTGTCAGCCTTATTGTCACTGTCAACGTCTCAATACGGAATTACAACCGATCGGCTTCCTATGGTTTATATGTGTGTGTGAGGCCATGTATTTATAAGAACGCCGGCTTCCTATTACTTGCGTCACTTAAGAACACAGACCGTTCCGTCTTAAATTTTTTCTTGGTTGGGTATATTGAATTTAATTAGTATAGGTTGTTATGGTGCTATAATTTGCAATAAAATTATAATAAATACTAGCTGCCCGGCGCGACTTCGTTCGCGTGGTGCTACCCTACTCTATGGTGCTACCCTACCCTACCCTACCCCACCTTGCCCTACTCTACCCTACCCTACCCCACCCTACCCTACCCTACCCTACCCCACCCCACCCTACCCTACCCTACCCTACTTTCTTTGCTTTAAACCTCACGGAGCCCGAGACCTTTCCAACGAATGCAAAACCGTGGAAATCGGTTCGTGCGTTCTGGAGTTATAGCGTCAGGAAGGAAAACCCGACTTATTTTTTACCCGACTGACCCGGAAGGAGGGTTATGTTTTTCGAGTGTATGTATGTATGTATGTATGTATGTCTGTTTCTTTGGCACGCTCTACAGCCTAAACGGCTTGATGGATTTAAGCATATGAGGTGTCGTTAGATTCGCCTTGACTGTGGGAGCGTCATAGGGTATATTGTTTTTATATGGCGTCTACGGATAAGAAAAGAGGGGGGGTATTAAAAACAAATATTTCGTTATTATAACAATATGGGTATCAAATGAAAGCTTGTGAACAGCCCATTCCATATATGTATATATTGCAATACTTTTGTGCTACCATTTTGACGTAAACTGCAAAAAACCATGTTTGATGCGAGGACAGTAGGTACTATGAGCGGTACCGTACGTAACTCAACAGAGTTGCGATGGTTGTTAGCGTTACTTTACCGTACCACTCATTTACTTACTAATACTTACAACTCATTCTGTATAGAACTAAAAAGTCTGAAATAAATTAAATTATTAAAAGAAACAAAAAACCCGACTGCGTAAAACAAAAATTAACTGAAAAGATAAAAACAAGCTCTGGAATATTACTTGAATGTTATAAGATATTGCAGGCGGGGATAAACAAATATTACAAAAAAACACATACCTAGGTTATTGGTTTGTCCCCGACTGCAATACCTTATATCATTCAAGTAATATTCCAGAGCTTGTTTTTATCTTTTCAGTTAATTTTTGTTTTACGCAGTCGGGTTTTTTGTTTCTTTTAATAATTTAATATATAGTAGATAAAAGGAAAAACTAAACTAGGTTTATAAACTTTTGAAGCGTGGGTAGTAAAGGTGATTATTCAAAAACTAGCCTATTTTCAAATCAGTAAACGTTTCAAACTAGTGTATAATTGTAGTGAAAATTATTGTTTCGTGTTACAAAGTTAATGGTTGGATAACAAAACTGAGTCAGTTCTCCTTTAGTAATGGTATTTGAGACAATACTAAACGTGCTTGAACTTATACAATAATATTAGTTACAACTTTGTTGTTATTGTTCCTGAATTTATTTGAGTTCGTAATTTTGAACACGTTCATTGTAATGTGCCTTTAAATTGCTCTTAAGTTGCCAATATGTCTAGTTCCATTTGATTGCAGCTCTTAAATATAAAATAATTCCGGAAAATGTTAAACTGATGCTGTTCAATAAAATTTCCTTTCGAAGTAGAGCCGATTAGAGTTGAGTTGAGTAGAGTAGAGTTGATACGTATAAATCTCTTATTTCGAATCTAAAAGCTATTAAAAATGAAAAGCAGTTCTTTAAACTTACCGATTTCACCAGGACAAACGACATCACCATACTCCTGATGTTTGCACGAGAACATATTGGTTTCGTTTCCCTCACACTGTACTCCACTTAGACGAATCTTCGAATTTCCGAAGAAGTCGGTTTGCAGAGCCTGCTCAGCGAACCCTAGAGCCAAGTGGCGACAGACCGACGCAGCTTCATAAAGCGTCCAGCCATCAGGGCAGATGCTCCCCCAAACCCCGCTGTGGTAGATCTGATAATTTTTTGAAAACAGTTTTGGTTCTGGTTTACTAGTAGGCTTAAATTGTTCATAAAAAAAAATGCGATAGGTAACACATTTAAATCCTTTCTACTTTTGAATAATAAAATATAGTCAGAATCATCATCATCATCATATCAGCCTAAGGATGTCCACTGCTGAACATAGGCCTCTCCCATTAACTTCCACTTTTTTTTTTTTTTTTTTTTATACAACTTAGTCGGTAAACAAGCATACGGCCCACCTGATGGTAAGCGGTTACCGTAGCCATATGGACGCTTGCAACACAAAAAGCGTCGCTCACGCGTTACCGACCTTTCCCCCCTCCCCAATGAGCTCTGGCGACCTTACTCACGCGCAGGAACACAACTTTAGACAACATAAAGTTATTTGGCTGCGGTATTCTGTAAGGTGGAGGTACTTCCCCAGTCGAGCTGCTCTTTGAGCGAATAAACGCTATGCACTACCTCTCTTAAAACGGAACGGAACGGTTTTGGCCCGCTTGCATCCAACGGAGCCTAGCGACTCTGACCAAGTCATCGGTCCACCTGGTGGGAGGTCGTCCCACACGGTGCTTTCCAGTACGTGGTCGCCACTCGAGAACCTTCCTTGCCCATCGGTTATCGGTTCGCCGAGCGATGTGGCCCGCCCATTGCCACTTCAGCTTACTAACTCTACGAGCTATATCGGTAATTTTTGTTCTCCTACGAATGTCCTCGTTTCGGACCCTGTCTCGTAGAGAAATTCCGAGCATAGCTCGTTCCATAGCTCGCTGAGTGACTCTGAGCTTATTTATGCGGCCAGCAGTAAAAGACCACGTATGTCATAGTCAGAATGCCATCGTTATCTCTGGTATCAAATTAGTTTTCACATGATCATCTTTCCCATAAAATCCTATATTAGAGATAAAAATTGATAAACAGTATTTATTTACCTCTACTCTTCCTTCATGATTACTTCTTCCTCCAACTAGCCTCAAACTAGCGCTCCTCACATCCAAAACCTCATGTATTCTCCGTACAATGTTAGTTTTCTTCGTATACGTTCCAGGGATATTATTATCATCGTCATGACGACATACGACCCCAGCTGCTTCACTCAGTTCACAATCTGATGATCCCCAGCCAGTGAAGATGCATTGGGAGAGAGATGTTTCATCACTTTGGCAGACAACATCGTCCATCCAATATTTTTCTAGACGATAAAATGCAAAATGTCAAATTAGTTCACTACCATGTCCGTTGCCCGATAAATTCAAATTCAAATTCAAAATCATTTATTCAAATAGACCTTCGCAGGCACTTATGAAAAGTCTGACTCTAATACCGGTTCGGAAGGTTGCATTTGCTGAGAAGAGCCGGCAATAAACTCAGCAATTACTCTTTTCAAAACAAGCTTAGATTCATTACATAATATTTACATTCTAATCGCACTGAAAACAATTGCGTGCGGCAAAATTACAAAGAAGACTGAATAAATATTTATAAGTAAATAAATAGCAAACTTAAGCAGACCAGCCCCCACAAGCAGCACCTGTTCACAAGTATGACTCGTGTGGCAGCCATCGCCCTCCTCGCCATATTGGAGGGAAGTGAGCGAACCGTCACACAACGCCGCCGCAATAAAAAAATATAGAGCTAAGTACTTAGATCAATTTCAGTCGATTTTATTTGAAGAATCAAACCAAGTGACTGTAAAAGTATATGGCCAAGGATTTCTTACTTCCAGCGGTTAAGACCTTAATTCATGAATAAATATGATACAACAACAATACTAAAGAATAGTCACCTAAAGCTTTTCCATATTGCCCGCCATGTGTTGCTACCCCGCTTCTGTTGAAGTAACGACAAACAACTTGTGCTGCAGCATTGTCCCATGAATCATCACATACTGCACCCCATCGACCAGCATGGTAGATATTAACATTACCTATTGGTTTTTCGAAATAATAATGTATTATTAGAGCTAATTAATTGTTAAGGGTTGTACGGATATAAGGAAAACGATTACGATATCACCAATAAGAAGTTCCGATCAAGTAAAAACTAACGTCCTCAAAATTTTACACCGTCGTAAGGGACACGTTGGACAGAAACTGATAGGCAGATCCTCCACTCTAGAAGTTTACCCGAAGCTGACCACGATCCTCGGACATGATGGGAGCGGCTAATACAGAGTACATAATATATAAATTAAGATATTAAATCAGTTTTGCTAATGCTCACGATTGCAGTGGACTTTATGCTTTCAAAATAAAACTGCAATTCTTACCTTCAAATTGATTAGGCCCTCCAACTAGTTTTATTCTTCCTTCCAAATTCTTCTGTTTATTTAACAACCTTTGAATGAATGCAGCTCTAAGAGCTCTTTCACTTTCACTCAAATCTCTGCTCAACACTCCCACTGTCCGTATAAATAAAAATATGAACACTACCGCGTTGACTATCATCTTTAATCTTACCATTATTATATATTTTTTCTAAATTATCCCTCAAGTATTACTTGGTTTGTATGGTTTTTGTATTTTAATGTTTTGACACTGAAAAGTTACTTACAGTAAAAAGGTAATTGTAGCACTAATCACTATGTAAAGAAGAGGTCACAAAACATCTCCCTGTGGTACTCTTTACAGTAACATGTTTCTTCAGTTAGGGATACTTTTTGAATATTACTAGAGCATAGAGAGTACCTCACTGTAGTATAAGTACACTGTAAGATAAGATAACTTGATAAACAACTTGTAAATTTTTCGAAGAGGTTTAATTATTATTTTTATAGTTGACGTCAAATGCTTGTTACAAAACCATTGACTGTAATGATGCGTGTTGAGTCTACAAGTCGACTGAATTGAATGCGAGTTTTATGATTGTTTTGATGTTACACTGGTTCAATGTCAAGAAATTCCTTGATTGAAAGACCACATGTTCTATTAAGGAGAATGTTTTCATTTAGTCGTGTATTTTAATATTTTCATTAATCATTTTCATTTCATTATCAATATAAACATATTTTATTATTTTAGATTGCCCTTTTAATTGCGTGGAAGACACATTTCGATAAATGTCATTTGGAATGTGTAACACATACTTCAAAAGGGATGTGAAGAGATTTCTGCAGGGTCGGCAACGCGCGCGTGATACCCCTGGTGTTGCAAGCGTCCATAGGCTACGGTAACCGCTTACCATCAGGCGGGCCGTATGCTTGTTTGCCACCTAAGTGGTATAAAGGAAAAAAAAAACTTACTAATTATATGTAATGTCACAGTATGACTGTAAACACAGTTAGTTTATAATCTATCGTGCGAGATTGCAAGCTATCCATAAATTGTGAATTGTACTCTGCTTACAATATATAACTTATACATTATCGATAGTTTATAATCTATCCATGTCAAACCGTCAAATTGTGAACGAACCTGTACTTAGTAGTAGGGTTCACCACAGAGAAAAGAAATATAATTCTCGTGTATTCTCTTTTCCGTGGGGTTCACAATCTGTCCGATGTCATCACTCGTAATATTGTGAACCGACCCTGATTGGTCGGTCTTAGTGAAAGCTCATTCTGTCTTGTAGGTGTAGGTACCAATGTCCTATAGTAGGTACTACCTACTATAGGTACCTTATTATCATCTTTTTAAAATATAATATTATCTCATTTCAACAAGCTGATACCTCCTTAATTAGAGCAATCAGCAAGCGGAACATTTTAAGGAACCACGTTTCATTTGACCTAAATAATGTGTTCATAAATGAGTGTACAGATTGAATTGTTTGTTACACTAGCTACATTATGCAATTTTTATCCTTATGCTGTTGGTTTAGGAGCTACAATAGAAAATAAGTAAAAAATGGTTCCTACAACGAATGGGTTTCTGTTTAAAAAAAGTTAATTAACATGATGTCATCTAAACATATAATATGGAAGCTAAATGACTATACCAACTTTATTAATTATTTTTTATGGATAAATAGCCCTGGAAATGAATGGTGCATAGGTAATAGAATGCCGGTACCATGCTGTTTTTTTAAGTTATCAACCTTAAAAAAAACTAAAAAACGCATAGACTTTTGATAACTAGTAAATTCAGTAAAACCGCACAAACGTAAAGTCAAAATATTGCGCACTTATTAAAATCAAACTGATAAGTGTACAATTATTTAAACTTTCCTAAAAGCGATGCCACATTTTGATACGCGCAAGGGTCTATACCCTTGCGCGTATCAAAATGTGGCATAATAAATGGATCTATATCCATTTATTATACACAGTTATTACACACTACAAAATGCTTCATAAGATACCAAAAAATATATTTGAATACAGTAGACAATACCATCTATCTATATATATAAAAATCAATGCCACTTTTCGTTGTAATTTTATAACTCACGAACGGGTTCACCTATCCGAACCAAATATTTAGGCTGCGTTCGGACTATTTAGTAGATGGTTTATGTGAAGTTTGCACTAAATCGGTAGAGCGGTTCTTCATTTATCACAGTTTTTGTAACAAATTAATTCAATAAATGGCGGATCATTTTGTTAATGGGGATTTTGTTGGGGGTAGGGTAGGGTAGGGTAGGGTTGGGTAGTACCATAGGGTAGGGTAGCACCACGCGAACGAAGTCGCGCCGGGCAGCTAGTATAATATAAAAATCAATGCCACTTTTCGTTGTAATTTTATAACTCAAGAACGGGCTCACCTATCCAAACCAAATGTTTAGGCTTTGTTCGGACTATTTAGTAGATAGTTTATGTGAAGTTTGCACAAAATCGGTCGAGCGGTTCTTCATTTATCACATTTTTTGTAACAAATGAATTCAATAAATGGAGGATCATTTTGTTGCTGTCAGGGTAGGGTAGGGTATGGTAGGGTAGGGTTAGGTAGGGTAGAGTAGGGTAGGGTAGCACCATAGGGTATGGTAACACCACGCGAACGAAGTCGCGCCGGGCAGCTAGTAATACTATGAAAATACCTAAAGTGTAAAGAATCGAATAGTGTAGCTAGCGAAGGAAAGTCAATAATTAGTGCAAACACTATTTGCCAAAAGGTTACAATTGAACTCAAACGATACCCTAAATTACCTCCTATTGAGGTTTTCCTAATGATACACCTGTATACAGCAACCTGAACCCCACGCATCTCACCCCAATAAAAACGTTACACCCATTGATGTAGCAAAATTTATAGGAACAACAGAAGTTTTATTACCTCCTCTTATTGTGAGACCAGAATATCCTGACCCTCCTCACCACTCACTTCAGATATACGCCTGAATCAAAGAGGGCTTTTGTATGGTTTTGGAAGGATCTACAAGTCTGGTCCAGTTGCAATGTCATGAAAGTAAAATACTTCAGTAGTATTTGGGTAAATCATTGTTATTATGGAATTTGTTTGTTCTGATTGTTATACATTTGATTTTTATAACATAGTTTGATTTTAAGTGTTATAAATATAAGTATTTAAAAACGCCGGCCAATTGCGAGTCTGAGCTGAGTCTGACTCGCTCACCGAGGGTGACCATCGACGCATCGAAGAAAATACCCTTTAGAGTAGTAACAGAACTTATGATATAACTCGACACTGGCAAAAATAATTCCTATGTTTGTATTAATGACATTTTGATTATAATATGATGGTTGTTATGGAATCTCCATGCGGATCCCTAATCACACGGTCTTCTACCATTACCGATTACTCAGCATAGTGTCTGATGTCCTGCGCTCCGTGAGAACCGCGACTGTTACGGATTACCGTGGCTTTTTCCAACCTAACATCGGTGGAACTCTAGTAAGTTCTAATCTTAAGAAACTTTTTTGGAACGATTAATATACCAATGATTATTTTAAATTGAACTCTGGATTACTTTTATAAAAAATCAAACTTTTACAGTGAGTGAACAATTAGTGTAGATTACAAGAATAGAGACATTAGTTGATCATCAATAGAAATTAAGAAACAAGTGGATCACCTTGTCCCACGCACATTTTCATTCATTGGTTTTCATCATGCACCCTTTCACTTTTCTCCCCCGGGAACATGTACGAGCTAACTACCGTACAATTGCGCGGTCAGCATAAACCAATTTATATTTCTTTAAAGTCAGTTCACATTAAACATCCGTACCGTGTACTCATCTACATTTTCGTATTAATTCAAGTTATTAAATAATAACCAGTATAAATTTCCTCTTATTTCTATCAATTCTTCAATCAATGTACCTTGCCGGTACATTTATGGTACCACCTACATAAGTTGGTGGAGACCACGTGGAGACGTAGTACTTAATTGTTTTTTTTCGTTTATTATTTTGTGATATGTATAACAATATACTAGCGAAATATTTTTGCCACGATTTAGGATTGTTAGAAGAATGAGACGATTTCTTTCCATAGAGTTGGTTGAAATTACCTATAACCCCCAAAACAGGTAGGCAGGGGTACTAGAAATGAGACCAATATCTAATGTCTCTCGGGCATATTACCAAACCAGGATTATTATCATTAATATAAATAATAAACAAATAAACTTCATTCTACCCCGGGAATCAAACCCAGGATTTCAATTCTCATACTGCTCGAGATAATTCAATAGAAAGTGATAACAATAGATTAAAGTCAATTCTACTTCAAATTTATGTCTGTAATTAAATGTTATATTTGGCAACTACCCCCGCATGAATTATTATAGACATTTACCTTTGCTAAATGTGAATCTCATCCGCAAACGGCTTGTTGGTGTAAAGAGCCTGGCCAAATTGTTTAGATCATGCTCTTAATGGCTTGTATACTCACGACCATTTATTTTCATACTGTTTGAAATCTGTATTATATTTTGAGATCATACATAACGTGACCATTTATTTATTTTGTCAGGCCGGGACACATCTGCGGAAATATATAATAAAAAAAAGTTTTTAGTGTTTATAAGTATTTTATTACAGAAGACAGAATAACACAAAATAATCAAAGCTCTAAACACAAAAACATTTCGAGCGGAAAAAAATAATTTTAAACTATCGTTGGGTCTGCTTGCAACACCGGGACTATGTTGGCTTCGCTGGGGATACCGGGACAGACTGCCTGAAACCGGGACTGTCCCGCCCAAACCGGGACGATTGGTCACGTTAAATACATTCTATTTCATGGATTTCATGTGTGCATGATACGTTTTCGGTTGTCTGCCAAATAGGTTGAAGAAGTACCTATTGTATACGACGAAAGATGATAGTGTCTTAGTTTTACTATACTGTGATAGTGTGATTGTGAAGAATTAAATTCTCGAGTGTCACACTGGTGTAACTATGAAGAAAAAAATGCTTCTGTTCCACACTGGTGTGACAAAATGGTGTGACGGTGAGTCTGCCCCCCCTGTTACTTCGTTAACCTAGGATAGCATAATATTATACAAGATTCTTTTTATATCGGTAAAATTTTAGATCCCTACGCAGGTGAATGCAGGTGATAGTCTCTAATGCCCGGTTTCAATAAACAAAAACGAATCGTTTTGCTTACCAATGGTAGGTTTTTTTATTGCCAAACTGGACATATAGATCATTTCGTAAGCAAATTTTACCTGTGATAGCTACTTCCATATGGGAGGGTCTGCTATGCAAAGCTTTGAGGTATTTGCTTCATTATAAGTAAAGAGTCTTAATTTTAATAAATGTTAAACTGATAACGGTCCGTAAATTATTAAAACCGGGCATTATACACATTTCAAATGTATGAAATGGTAATGCATAGAACTATTATTTTGTTAATTTTTACTTCGGTTTTAACAATTTGCATGCACTTTATCATCAAAATTGATCGAGGCTTCTGGAGAGCAGCGGGCGAGGAGCTTTTTAGCAGTAGCTTGGTTATATCCAAAGAGGAAACCTTGCCGTCAATCGGTAGCAGCCGTAAACTCGAGGAACTATATAATATAATAGATTTTATATTGTACATATTTGTTGTATATAATATAAATAAAATAATCATAAAATGTATCCTGTACATCAACATGTATATGACTTCTTCTTGTATTGTATTGTTATGTTTCGTCTGCTACCATGCGGCCATGTGGTGTACAAATGAATAATATTTATCTTATAACTAGGCCAATCCAAATACCTTTAATAATAATTTAATATTTAATATAATTGTAATTTTGAATCAACAAATTAAATTTTACTCAGTAAAAATAATACAAATGACAAACATTATTTGGATAAAGTTGACAAGATAATGAGATTAGTAAAAAGAAACATACAGTCATGTAAATATAAACTAAATACACAATCAATAATAGGTTTCAAACACGTGGAACAAATATAAGAAGCAACAGTAACTGTAGCCTTATATAAAACTGAACACGGCAAGACATGAAGGAATGCTGCCACCTAGCACTTGGAATGTTTATATGCTAGTTTTTGGCTAAAAAGTATGGCCCCTTAAAACTGACTTTGCGATGAAATCCAGTGATTGAATACTCTCAATGTTGTCCTAAAAAATGGACAATGCTGTCTTAGAGTTTGAGAAAATAACAGAAAACATCATTATCAAATACAGTAAAGTAGTTTTGAGAGAGGTAGAGCGTAGCGTTTATTCGCTCAAAGAGCAGCTCGATTGGGGAAGTACCTCCACTTTACAGAATACCGCAGCCAAATAGCTTTATGTTGTGTAAAGTTGTGTTCCTGCGCGTGAGTAAGGTCGCCAGAGCTTACCGACCTTACCCCGGTAAAGCGTGAGCGATGCTTCTTGTGTTGCAAGCGAAAAGCAAAAAAAAAGTAAAAAATATACATTATTAATATCATTACAGTTTACCTAATAATGATTTATATCTCTTAATTTCGCCAATGATACTATTAAGCATTCGCTTTTCTAGCTCTGTCGATCTTAATTTTATTATGCCTATGTAAGAATAAACAAAATGTTCACATTCATCCACAATTTCTTTTTGTACTTGTATATTAAATAGTTTCTTGTAAGTGTTCAAAATATTTTTAAATGATGTCTTGACGGCAGGATGGGTTTCCCAATAGTTTTTGTTTTCTTTCTGTAGTTCAAAAACTTCTTTATTGTAAGTTAACGCTTTTCTATAATAACAAAAAGCTTCATTTGAATTAGATTCATTTTCCATTATAATACCAAGTATGAAATAAATATAGCCAATACTACGCTTCGTTTTAATTATTTGGTTGTGAAAATGTTCTAATTTGTCACTTTGGATTTTATGAATTTCTTCATAAATTTTTAATGCATCCTTACAATTGTTTTCGTTGTTATTAAGAATTTTAGATTTACTATACGCCATGTCACTTTTGATCCTTAGAATTTCTAAATATTTACTTGATACTTTTTGTGCAGTTTTATATCTTTCATGGTTTGTGATGTCGTTGTAAACGTCTATATTAAATTCAGTTGGTGTATCACGCAGTATATATTCGACAAACTCTCTATATAATGTTTCGTAGTTATTATACGCTTCTTCATGATGGCCAACCTTATTCTGTATTTTTGCCATGTAACTAAGCGTTAAGAAATAAAATGGTTTCACTTCTTGTGTTGTTGCCGTTCTTAACATATCTTTCAGAATCTGGATGCACTCTTTACTTTTTCCAGTTTTATAGTGAAAGCGAGCAATATTAAGTTTGACACTCCAATAAAGATCCAGTGCTATATGTTCCAGCTTTGCAACAGCTTTGTTTATATTTTCCTTGGTTAGCAACTCCAAACCTGTGTTATAGTTTTTAAAATCACACGCGATTGTAAAAGATGTTCCAACTAAAGTGTCTAATATTTTTGTAATTATTTCATTGAGATTGATATCTTCAGGCATTCCTAAATAAATGCCGATTATATCATTAGCAATAGCAGCGTTACCTAAAATTTTGTACAAGTACTCAATGTTCTTATTAGCATTATAATTTTCCAAAATACGTGTACATATCATCTCCATAAACTTTTTCTTAACATTTTCATTACCTTTCTTTTTGCAGACTTTTATGATGATGGGTTTTAAATGTATAATGTAATCTTCATGTACGAGTTTCTTTATAGCATTGCACAAACCTAAATCTTTGATACTTATGCCGTAGTTTGGCAAATTTATAATTCTTGCGTAAAGCGGAATCATGAAATAAAGACATTCTTTCATGAGATTAGGCAAAAATATATCTTGTTTACATAAATAATCCAAAAATTCGCAGTCATTGAATACGTCATTTATATCATTGGAAATTGGTTTCTGAGATTCATTATAAACTATCTCGTAAATAATTGCAACAAATCTATCGGGATTGAACTGTCTGATAATTTTACGTTGCGGAATGAAAGTTTTGAATAAAATATGCACTTCACAAATTTTCGTCAGTGGCAAAGAGCTAATCTTCTCTTCGAGAGATCCTTTGTTGAACGTCAACTCCCTTCTTTCACGATACATTTTAATAATATCTTTTACAGAACATTTGTATTCGATTTGTTGTTTATTGATGATTTCAATAAGTCTACAAATATTGTTGATGTACCTGTTGTAATTGTCAACTTGAATATTATCCGTGTTAATTGTTAATGTAACTATATAATTAAAATCTTCCTCCATTATACCGTAGTCAGTTTTGAATGATTGTTGCAATGATTTCTTAATAGTCTCGTAGTCTTTTTCAAATCCTGTTTGAGTTGTTTTTTTTAATCTCTGTAAATCTATCAAATCGGTTTTAATTTTCAATACTTGTT
Source organism: Achlya flavicornis (assembly GCA_947623365.1). Classification (NCBI taxonomy): domain Eukaryota; kingdom Metazoa; phylum Arthropoda; class Insecta; order Lepidoptera; family Drepanidae; genus Achlya; species Achlya flavicornis. The sequence continues at coordinate 8,418,844 of OX392490.1, forward strand.
CAACATTTAAGTTTTTGTACCGTCTTGTAATATCTTCATCTTCACTATTAGCATCTGTTCCATCCTTAGAGACTTCGTTTGCAATAAATAGAAGCAAATTAAAATAATCTTCTACATTTTCTTTAATCTTATTTATATTATCGTTATGTGGTACTTTATAAAAAGTGAAAGCGTCAGGTGTATTTGTATGGTCTTGGTTCTGCGTATCAGCACAAGTACTTTGATTTTGAACACTTTGTTGCCGCGAAATTTTAGTGCTATGGATACCTAAAAAAGTTCCTAAGGAGTTCTTTAGCTTTTCTTTAATGTTTTCAATATTGTCCTTGTTATTTTTCTTTTTTTCTAATGCCTTGTTAAAATTTTGAAGCAATGGATATACGTATCTGCTGTAGCAACATTTAAACAAACTATTTTTATTTTCACGTAGATAGTTTGTTAATGCATACTCAATTGCAAATCTCTCGTCGCTGTATCTATAGAATTCATGTATTTGTATATTTCTCATCTCTTTAAGGACTTCTTTTCTTTTATTAAAGGCATTGTCAAAATATGGAGCAAAATTAACGATCAAATCGAAAATGCTTTGCTTTTCTTCGTCGTGTGTTTGTTTGTCGTTACTATAAGAAGGCAAACTGAAAGCCTTACTGAAGAATTTTTCCAGGTGGTTATCGATCTCTTTATTATATTCGTCTAGTTCAACGTCGTCACCAACTTTTGATACATCTTTGACAAGAAATTGATTCGGCCGTATTATTTGTTTATTACAAATACATGTACCTTGTAGTATACTCAAAATGTAATTAACATAATTTGATATATTTTGAAAGAAATCATTAACGTTTTGACTCACGTTTATGTCGATTACGAGCTTTAAATGGTCAGGTTTTATTATATCAGGTTTGTTTTGGATACTGTTACGGTGAAGAAGTAATTTGCTACGAATACTTGCAACACGATCAACGTCTTCTCTGTTTATTATGTTTATTAAATATTTCTTATAATCTGGCTCTATATCATTCATGTGAAGGTCTTGCAATGCAAATGTTTCAAGAAAATGCAGAAATATGTTTGCGTTGGAGTAGTTAAAGTCAACTATTTTATCTTGATTCATTTGCTTCAATTCTTTTGTAAGATTGTTCGACAGCGTATTCAACTTGATTTTCTGTATTTGCATAATTTGTAGACAACTTGTTAGTGATTTCCTTTTTTCAATCATATCACCAGGATTGCATGCCAAAATGCCATTAAATAATTGGTCAGTGTTATCTAATAGTATTTGTTCCTTGTTGTTATATAATGCAACAGCAGTGTCCAATGCTAAAATACCACTTTCGTAGTATTTGTAGTTTATATCATTGAGCAATTCTAAATCATGAATAATAATTCCATCAAACTTCAATTGAGCTTCCAATACATCAGGAATTACTGTTTTGTAGTGATCAGTGTAATATGCAGCATTTTTTGTTTTACAAACCATAAGCGTAGACCAATGGTTAGTATTGTAAAAGATGACAACTAGGGGTATATTCTCACCATTATCATTATAATCATTAATATATTCATCCAGTCCGAGCAGTAAACTCTTTATTTCATCGAATACTTTAAATATCAAATTTTGATTGACATCATATCCATATTTGATGAGAGCAATATCAATAATATTTTGCTTGTTTAGATTAATTCTAAAATTGCCATTGATAGTTCTTTCAAGAAATCGATTATCTTCATTACTTAAAGGTTGAATAGTACTAGTTCTGGCAGCCATTTCGCTTTGTCTATCTGAAAATATAATAATCATATTAGTTTTTGTTGTCAATTGACAATCCTAATCCAATATGTCTGTGATCCTAACTAATATTATAAATGCAAAAGTGAGTTTGTTTGTTACGCCTTCACGTCTCAAGTACTCAACTGATCATCATAAAATTCGGCATGCAGACAGCCTATGGCATACCATAGAGAAGAAACTTTATTATATCTAGGTTAGTACACATGCTAAGTTTCAAATTTATAAAGTCAACGAATAAGATTTTCAATACAAACAAATCCCCCTTTTCACCTTATCATCTATCAGAATGAATCAGTCAGTCAGTCAAGACAAGTAATTGTATATGTATAGATAGTGCCTATGGGAGCTGTACCTACTAACAGGTACAATGTAAGGTAATGAAATGAAATAATTTATTCATTCAAATAGGCCTTCACAGGCACTTATGAATAGTCAAACTCTAATACTCTAATGCACGGTTCGGAAGGTTGCTTTTGCTAAGAAGAGCCGGCAATAAACTCAGCAATTGGGTTATTGAAAAAAAAAAAAAACATTTTTTTATGATGTATTTTAAAACTTTATTAGAACAATTTTGAAAGTCAATTCAAAAAAACCAAAATATATTTATTATCAATTTATTATAAATTATTTAAAATGGACCAAATTTGAAAAATGATCACGTGACTCAAAACGGGTCGGCTGGCTTGGCGCCCTGCTTGAAACGTCACAATGTTAAAGTAACTCTACGTGAGTACACGGTCGAACGGTTTCTACAATACAGTTGGTTAAGATTCTCGCAGGTCGTGGGTTCGATTCCCACACAGGACGTACATTTGTGTGCATGAACATGTCTGTATGTCCTAAGTCTGGGTGTAATTATGTATGTTAAGTATGTATTTACAAACAAAAAGTTTTAGGTATTTGTATTATATCAGTTATCTGTTTCCATAGTACAAGCTCTGCTTAATTTGGGATTGACATGACAAATGACATGACATTTTGGTGATGATGTGGCCGTTGGTAAGCACACAAAGCCTACAAGGAACTGGCTCTCAAGTGCAGCTGTCGGAACACACCGACAGGTGCTTGGTGGTAGCCAGCCAGATGGGTATTGGGTATTACAAATTACTCTTCCACCGTGCTATGATTTCCTCACGTTGTTTTCCTTCACCGAAAGCTCAAGCTCATTGTAGGATTCGAACCCGGGACCTTCGTCTCGGTGTCCGACGTCATTACCACTGAGCTATCATCGACTTAAGATCATAAAAGTTTCCCATAAATTGGGAAAATAGATGCGGTTAGCAATTTTTATTATTGATCACATACACTATTAAAAGTGAAATGTTATGAGTCACATTTTTTTTATACGACTAAGTCGGTAAACAAGCTTACGGCCCGCCTGATGGTAAGCGGTTACCGCAGCCATATGGACGCATCGCTCACGCGTTACCGACTTTTCCCCCCTCCCCTATGAGCTCTGGTGACCTTACACACGCGCAGGAACACAACTTTACACAACATAAAGTTATTATTTAGTTTAGTCGATCTGCTCTTTGAGCGAATAAACGCTACGCTCTACCCCGTGGCTCTCTCTCCTCTCTTAAACAAGAATAAAAAATTGCGCCATTTTGAACTATTCAGTTATTGGTCCGAGTACTCTCAAAATTTATATTTGAGAGGTCCTTGGACCTCATAAAATGAATATTTCACAAAATTCAAAAAGTGGCCGCCATATTGAACTATCTAGTTATTGTTCCGATTGCTCTCAAAATGGATATTAGAGAGACCCTTGGGCCACATAACATGAATCTTTGCTCACAATTAAAAATATTGTCCGCCATTTTGAATTATTTAGTTATTGGTCCGATTGCTCTCAGAATGGATATTTGAGAGAACCTTGGACCACATAACATAGATCAAAGCTCAAAATTAAATAAAATGACAGCCATATTAAACTTCTTACTTGAATGATATCTCTCAAAATCGATATCCGGGTTCCGCGTCGTGACTGAATACGAATATTTTGTTAGAATAAATAAAAATTTGCCGCCGTTTTGAAAGTTTTAATTGACTCAAATATCATTTTTGAGAGCAATCGGACCAATACCTACATAAATCAATATGGCGGCCACTTTTTTTAATGTTGAGGAAAGTATCATTTTATGTTGCCCAAGGGTCTCTCGAATATCCATTATGAGAGCAATCGGACCAGTAACTAAATAATTCAAAATGGCGACCACTTTTTTTTAATTTTGAGCATAGATTCATGTTATGTGGCCTAAGGGTCTCTCAAATATCTATTTTGAGAGCAATCGGACCAGTAACTAAATAATTCAAAATGGCGGACACTTTTTTAAATTTTGAGCAAATATTCATGTTATGTGGCAATAACCGGGACAATAACTAGATAGTTCAATATGGCTTTTAACTCAATTCAATTTAACTTTTTGAATTTTGTGAAGAGATAAATGTTATGAGGTTCCAAGGGCCTCTCAAATATCCATTTTGAGAGAAATCGGAAAAACAACTAAATAGATGAAAATGGTGGCAATGAAAAAATTATGAAGGGAAATGAAATTTTAATAAAACATGGCGTCTTACCGGCCAGCAAATTATTTAAAACTATACACAAGATTACGTGATTATTTGCTCAGTAGTCCCTAAAGTTTCATGCTTTGGTGAATTGGGCTATCCTACTATCCATCTGATTAGAGGTACGTTGCCCTATGTTTCTATGGTTTCAACTTTTAGACATTTTGTAGCAAATTTAAAAACATTTTTTGGGGAGTTATTTGTGAATTATTTGTACACGATGGCACAGAATATTTAATAGTACTACGTACAGAAAACCCACTTCGAAAACGACATTTAAACAAAAATCGACTCTTGGAACGACAGAATAAAGCGCAATCCAGTTCGCGCAGCGCTGCGCGCCTAAAATTATATTCACCTACAACTTCCCTCTCTTTCTATCGTATAACTCTATCCTGTATGACGCGGCACGTGTTACGGTAGGGTTGTCTAATGACGTATTTTGAATCTTCAATATTTCCTTATCGCCTATGTATGTCCTATTACTATTCTCTGTGTTTATTTTATTTCTATGCTATTCTCCTTTCGTGAACAATGACATTTAAAATATCCTAGCTAACTAGTATTAGATCAGAAAGTTATTTTAAAATGTCTACATACTTTAATCTAAGTTGTTAGACCTATACGTACTTTGTATACTGAATGTGTATTCTGTCTACGAAACTGCATACAACTATTTTGGGGAAGGGTTTTAGTAACATACATGCTTATCAAATCTGGAATGACTGACGACGCGACAAGAAACGGCACGATTACCTAGTCCAGTTGCCGTCAGCTGAAATTCACAATATTTGTTCTTAATAATCTTCATGTGAATAATCTTTCATAATGATTAAAGAAGTTTGTTATATAAAAATTAATAAAGAATTAACCAAAAAAAAGGATATATTGAGTTACTTACCTACATAACAATAAGAATTGTTAAATTTTTCTGAATATTGTTCTACTGATTTTTGAAATAGTGGTATGTTAAATCTTAGTTATTCTAAGAGTTGTAAGGTAGAATTACTGTATATTTAAAGAGGGAACTCTCTCTATTCTGGAACTACTAACAGTTTCTAAAAAAAAACGTCAAAATCGGTTCATAAACGACGAAGTTATCCGCGAACACACATAAAAATAATTAGACTGTTTTACAAAAAAACTTAAACCGACTTCAAAGTACACTAAGAAGTAATCAAATCCTGATCTGATGACAATGGGACCAAACGGGAAGTGTACCCTTCCAGACAAAAAAAGAATTTTCCAAATCGTTAATAAACGACGAAGTTATGAGGTAACAAACATAAAAAAATAAAAAAAATAAAAACATACAACCGAATTGAGAACCTCCTCCTTTTTTTGAAGTCGGTTAAAAAATATACGGTCGAATTGAGAAACCTCCTCCTTTTTTTGAAGTGGGTTAAAAATCATTCACATGAGTTTTCGAGGTCTAAGAGGCCCGTTTATACAAGAGGGTCTCTTCTGGTCACTCTATCTTTGTCTCTTTTTAACACACTGGTATGTTATCAAAACGGGCCTATTATTATAATAAGGACTTTAGGACAATACAATGAAACAACAACAAAATATCTAGAACTATAAAAACAACGATATCTACACAAGATAGTGTTAAAAAAAGAACAGTAAACACTTTATATAGGTAGTACGTAGGTATTTATACCCACACGCGTCTTGCACTGCGTGCGCGTTGCAGTTGCAACCGACTAGCGTTGTTCCGGTAGTCTGCGTGCGCGCGATCGTACCTAAACATGGGAGTGGGACAGGCCTGACGATGGTACGAAATAAAGACGGTAACCTTTAAAATTTACTTTCTGTGATAAATTTATAAATATATTGACGATAATAACAAGATTTAATTGATGAAAACGTAAACAAATTGTATCATTTGTATGTAATGGTGAGTAACAATTAACATTGTGACGTCACGCGCCCTCCTCGGGGTAGCTCGGTACATGTCGGTTCGTTTTCGGTACACAGTTCAAAAAAATATTTTCAATTGGTTATAAATTTTTAATAACAACGAAAAAAATAAAACTAAAAATAGTTTTGTAAAATAACTTATACATGATCTTTCGATTTATGACAAAAAAAAAACACTTCAAATTCCCAATTACTCTTTTCAAAATCAAACTTAAATTTATTACATCAGATGTTTCCTGCAGAGCGAGCGCTACACCCAAGCATTTTTATCATTTAAATATTCGGTAATATTGTAGTAAGCCTTCTGTACTAAAGCGGCCTTAATACATTCCTTAAACTTATGTGACGGTATTTTTTTATTTTTATTAGGGATCTTATTATAAAATTGTATACTCAGTCCTAAAAATGAACCTTGCACTTTTTGGAGTCTATAAGCAGAGGTCACAAGTTTATGCTTATTTTTAGTATTAAAAGAGTGCACGTCACTTTTTTTTACACTGATGTACAAATAATATATTTGCATAAATATACTGCGATGCTACTGTGAGGATACCTATATGTTTAAACTTATCTCTGAGGGAAGCTATATATATCCTTATTATGTGCATGTACTAAAACTCATGTTAATATTGTTGCCATGGACGTATCATATTGATTTTGGGGTGAGTCATAGTGTGCAATGTGCATGCGTGCAATAATTATGAGTAGCCGATAATTTACACAAACTGTTGAGCTTCTAATTTATTCTCGTTGAGTTGGATTATTTTTGACGGGCCAGCTGGCGCGGTTGGTTAAGACTCTGGTCAAGATTCCACCTAGCGCGTCGCTGGTCGTGAGTTTGATTCCCACACAGGACATGCATGAACATGTCTGTATGTCCTGAGTCTGGGTGTAATTATATGTATATTATGTTTTAGGGTCGGCAACGCGCGCGTGATACCCCTGGTGTTGCAAGCGTCCATAGGCTACGGTAACCGCTTACCATCAGGCGGGCCGTATGCTTGTTTGCCACCTAAGTGGTATAAAAAATAAAAAAAAATTAAGTATGTATTTACAAACAAAAAGTAGTGTATGTATTATATCAGTTATCTGGTTTCCATAGTACAAGCTCTGCTTAGTTTGGGATCAGATGACTGTGTGTGAGGGTGAGGAATGTCCCAGGATATTTATTTATTTATTTAGTGATTTTTTTAGACGCGTCATAATGGTGCGTCCACGCTACGCGAACCGAGCCGAGCACACGTGGAGCACGGATTCGCCTAGCGCATAGCGTGGACGGACTTGCAAGAATTCTGTTCGTTCGTGGCTCGGCTCGTGTTCGGTTCGCGTAGCATGGACGCACCATTATTGTACACTTCCGTGCGCACAATATGCTAAAATAGGGGTACAAAGTTTTCTCAAAGTTGAACGAATTACCTACCTATATCTGGGGCACGGTAGTGCCCCCCGACAAGACAGCCAAGCGAATGTGGCACTACCTACCTTTTCACGAAGCGTTTCGACGTTTTTTTGAACCCTCATAACTTGGGTTTGGGTTATACCAGATAAAAAAAAACGGGATATGATGTCTATAGAGAACTTATTAAATATATTAAGTTTCAATAACATAGCTCTTATTTTTTAGATTTTGTTGATATCTAAAAAACCCCGATTTCGTCACTGACTCACTGGTGATCATCAAAACTCTTAGGGTACTTCCTGAAGTCCTAGAAAGCTGAATTTTCATATGTAAGCTAGTATTAGTACACCATCAACAAAAAAATATAAAACTGGGAAATTTCAAACAGAAAAAAATAAAAAACAATAGCAACTTTCAAAAAGAAGTGAAATCCCACCAAAAACATTTTTATGTAAAATGCTGCCAAGACATATGGCTCGCACTGTCAAAAAGTTATCAGATCTCATGTAGAGCCTAGCTAATAACTCTACATGCCCTTACTCTAGAAGCCCTAACTTCACAAACTACACACCGTAGTCAAAATATGTGGTAATGTATGCATTCGCGATTATTACCTACAACAATTGGCTAAATTAATAAATAGCTAATCCTACCTACATTTGTCTTTTAATTTCTTATGATTATTACTCAATAATAAAATTAAATAAACATACACTATTTTACAAACAATAATATTATCATAATATTGTGAATGCTTAAACTTTTAAGCTTACCTTATTACAAACAATTGTATTAAATGCTTCAACAAGACAACCTTCATTCAAAGTACCCTGTGCTTCAGTCTGCAGACAGGATGCTATTATCAGAAAAAAAGAACTATATTTAGTTGTTTTAAATCATAAACAATCCAATGACACTGCGCCGCCCGGCCGAGCGATCACGTCATCACGTCAACAACACAGGGTGGGGCGCGACACAGTATTGCCCAATACAAAAATAAAATACCCTTATGAAAAAAAAAATACCCCAAAATTAATGTTTGTCCATATATCTATCATATATCTATAAATATATACAGTCCCACAAAGAATCATGGCGAGATTTGTACAAAAAAATTAAGATTTTTAGAGACGTAAGAATGAGATCCTTGGTGCCCATTGGCGCCTAAGGAATAATTTGAGCCATTAAAAATATTTTTAGATCCCCGGGATAAAAATGCGATTTTCTATGACATGCCGGCTTATCGCGACAATTCGTGACCAAAACCGTTATGTTGTTATGTTTTGCGGGGTTTATAAAATATCTCATGTATATTAATATGTTGCTAGTAATCTCAATATTGGAAGTGATTCAAAACCCTTTAAAATGTTATTTTTTTTGTACAAATCAATGTATGGATCTCGTCATGATTTCTTATCTGACCCGACGAGGCAGGCGCTGTTATCGCATTTGATAGAGCAATCAACCAATGGCGAATGGCAGGCAGATTGACATTTCTAACAGACGTCGTTAGTTCCTATTGTGATCACCGGGTCGTCAATTAATGGCCATAGATTCTTAACTGTCCTTTGACTGTTTGGTGCAAGTTTGGTGATCCGCGCGGGCGAGGAAAACAATAAAAATCAATTGTTATTTTTTAACCGCAAGTCAAGGGATATACAATTACTTTTAGGTAATGTAATAACATAGATCAATAAATAAATAAAATTGTTGTTATTGGTCGTATAAATTCTGTTAAATTGAGAGATGGTTTCCGAATCAAATTAATAAAAGTATGTGTTCGTTATAATGGTTAGGTATTTGCTAATACAATATTATATTTTTTATGATTATTACAATTATGCACGGTGACTTTTTAATAGTTTTAACGCTAGAACAAACGTTGTTCAGGCCATGGTCTACTAACATTCTATAACATCAAATGAAAAAAATTACGTCATTGGTATTTGAAAAAACACAAAATAAAGTTAAAAAAGTCGGGATTATCGTTACTCCTTACAACCCAGACACGGCGCTTGCACTTCAAAGTTGTTGTTGCACGGCGGCACGCCAGTATTGTAGCAGGTGAGGGAATCCGCGGCTGCCTGACTTTAATTTTTATTAAAGAAATTTTTCTGTTTTGTGGTTTTTCCCAAAACCAATGACTTTTTTTTATTTGATGTTATAGAAAGTTAGTAGACCATGGTCTGAACAACGCTTGTTCTTTATTACATATATAAAATTACCCAAATTAAAGGTTAACCCTGTATGCTGGCAATCTTGCCTGGCGATACGTTCAGTGTTGCCTTTTAATGCTTTTAATTTTGTTTTTGCGTATTGAAGCGCCAAACGAACACTGTTTGATATATCTACTGTGGTTATACTGTGCTGTTATCGAGACTTTAGAGTAGGTAGGTATGTGTATTTCGTCACATAAAAAAGTACCTAAATAAAATATACTGAGTACAACAGAGGGTCGCTGCCACACGCGTCATACTTGTGAACAGGTGCTGCTTGTGGGTGCTGGTCTGCTTAAGTTTGCTATTTATTTACTTATTAAATATTTTTTCAGTCTACTTTGTAATTTTGCCGCCGCGCCGGGGCACGCAATTGTTTTCAGTGCGATTAGAATGTAAATATTATGTAATTAATCTAAGCCTGTTTTGAAAAGAGTAATTGCTGAGTTTATTGCCGGCTCTTCTCAGCAAATGCAACCTTCCGAACCGGTATTAGAGTATTAGAGTCAGACTTTTCATAAGTGCCTGCGAAGGTCTATTTGAATAAATGATTTTTGAATTTTGGTCAATCAAAGCCCATATTTCAAAAGTTGCCACCGTAAATGCGCATACCTACAGCGCCGGTGTTGAGTAAATATTTTTGGCTCCATCCTTTTAAATATTTTTTCATTCAATTTATAAACTTAAAGCAAACTCGGGTTTTAAAATAGCTTCATATCTTTTTGTTACATGATGTAATGGTGCGTCCGCACGATTCGCGTAGCGTGGACGGGCTTGCGAGCCTCGAATGAGCGCGATTGTCAGTAGTTCACGAACAAAGGGATTCGCATCGTGCTCGCAGTGTGCTCGTTCGTGGCTCTGCTCGTGCTCGGTTCGCCAAGCATGGACGCACCATAAGACAGTGACTGGTTTATGTAAACCTGCTTTTAACATGTTTTGTAATATTTTATATTATTTTTTTTTTTTTTTTTATAAATTAAATGGGCTTGCGTTTGGCCACTGACCCGCCCATAAGGGGCGATGACGAAGCCTACACGGAAAAAAAAAATTAGCTATGGTTACTAAATTTTAGCTGCAGTAGCTAAAAACCTTCCAAACTATAGGGACAGCGAACATATTTGCTATAGTAGCTAAGTGTTTTTAGTTACCAGAACTTAGCTATGGTAGCTAATTATGTAGGTGAAATTTCCATAAAATATTTGCTATATTTAGCTGTGGCTGCTAATAAAATTAGCTATATTTAGCTGTGAATGCTAATAAAATTAGCTATATTTAGCTGTAGATGCTAATAAAATTCGCTATATTTAGCAGCGGATGCGAATAGTTTTTCTTAGTTTTGCAAATTACTTAGGCATGACTTATAAGAATTTAGCAATATTTAGCTGTAGATGCTAATAATATTAGCAATATTTAGCTATGGACGCTAATTAAATTAGTAATATTTATCGGTGACTGCTAATTTTGTTTCCTAGTGTTGCAAATAACTTAGTCATGCCATATAAGAATTTAGCTATATTTAGCTGTGAATGCTAATAAAATTAGCTATATTTAGCTGTGGATGCTAATTAAATTAGCAATATTTATCGATGGCTGCTAATGTTTTTTCCTAGTGTTGCAAATAACTTAGTCATGCCATATAAGGATTTAGCAATATTTAGCTGTAGATGCTAATAATATTAGCAATATTTAGCTATGGACGCTAATTAATCTATCTATATTTATCGGTGGCTGCTAATGTTTTTTCCTAGTGTTGCAAATAACTTAGTCATGCCATATAAGAATTTAGCAATATTTAGCTGTAGATGCTAATAATATTAGCAATATTTAGCTATGGACGCTAATTAAATTAGCAATATTTATCGGTGACTGCTAATGTTGTTTCCTAGTGTTGCAAATAACTTAGTCATGCCATATAAGAATTTAGCAATATTTAGCTGTAGATGCTAATAATATTAGCAATATTTAGCTATGGACGCTAATTAAATTAGCAATATTTATCGGTGACTGCTAATGTTGTTTCCTAGTGTTGCAAATAACTTAGTCATGCCATATAAGAATTTAGCAATATTTAGCTGTAGATGCTAATAATATTAGCAATATTTAGCTATGGATGCTAATTAAATTAGCAATATTTATCGGTGGCTGCTAATGTTTTTTCCTAGTGTTGCAAATAACTTAGTCATGCCATATAAGAATTTAGCTATATTTAGTTGTAGATGCTAATAATATTAGCTATATTTAGCTATGGACGCTAATTAATCTATCTATATTTATCGATGGCTGCTAATGTTTTTTCCTATTGCTGCAAATAACTTGGTCATGATATATAAGTATTTAGGTATATTTAGCTGTAGCTGTCAATTATGTTTGTTACTCCAACTAAGGCATTTAGTTGCGTGACCTAATAACTTTATGTGTAACAGCTAATTAAATTTGATGCATTAGAGATCATCTTAGAAGTAGCAGCTAAGTTTATTCGATCAAATATCGTATAACCTTACCTGCACTTGATAATGCTTTAGCTGTGGCTGTGAATTGTGTTTGTTTCTCCAGCATAGGATTTTAATTGCTTTATCTAACAACTTTATGTATGACAGCTAAGTTTATTTGATCCTATATCGTATTACCTTAGTTGTACTTGACAGTTTTTTTAGCTGTGGCTGTGAATTGTGTTTGTTTCTCCAGCATAGGATTTTAGTTGCTTTATCTAATAACTTTATATATGAAAACTAAGTTTATTTGATCCTATATCGTATTACCTTAGTTGTACTTGACAGTTTTTTTAGCTGTGGCTGTGAATTGTGTTTGTTTCTCCAGCATAGGATTTTAGTTGCTTTATCTAATAACTTTATATATGACAACTAAGTTTATTTGATCCTATATCGTATTACCTTAGTTGTACTTGACAGTTTTTTTAGCTATGGCTGTGAATTGTGTTTGTTTCTCCAGCATAGGATTTTAGTTGCTTTATCTAATAACTTTATGTATGACAGCTAAGCTTATTTGATCCTATATCGTATTACCTTAGCTGTACTTGACAGTTTTTTAGCTGTGGCTGTGAATTATGTTTGTGACTCCAGCTATGGGTTTTAGTTGCAAGATCTAATAAGTTTATGTGTAACAGCTAATGTACTTCGATGCATTGAGTATTAGTTTTAGCAGTAGCAGCTAAGTTTATTTGATCCTTTATCGTATTACCTTAGCTGTTCTTGACAGTGTGTTAGCTGTGGCTATGAATTGTGTTTGTGGCTCCAGCTATGAGTTTTAGTTGCAAGATCTAATAACTTTATGTGTAACAGCTAATGCAATTCGATGCATTGAGTATTAGTTTTAGCAATAGCAGCTAAGTTTATTTGATCCTTTATCATATTACCTTAGCTGTACTTGACAGTTTTTTAGCTGTGGCTGTGAATTGTGTTTGTGACTCCAGCTATGGGCTTCGTAGCAAGAAAAAGGTTTAGGTAGAAGTAGCAACTAAGTTAATTTGATACTCTACGTATTACGATAGAGGATCAAAAAACTATAGCCGCTACTACTAAAACCATCTTCCATGCTACGAACTATTCATTGAAGATGTTACACAAAGTTATTACACCACGGACTAAAATCCATAGTTGCGAGCCACGAACACAATTTACAGCCGTAGATAAAATACTGTCACGGTAATACGATAGAGGATCAAAGAAACATAGCCGCTACTGCTAAAAATATCTTCCATGCTACGAGTCGGATAAGATGTTACACAGTTATTACACCACGCCTAAAACCAGTTGGAGTCACAAGAACAATTCACAGCCACAGCTGAAATACTGTCAAGTACAGCTAAGGTAATACGATAAAGGATCAAATAAACTTAGCTGCTACTGCTAAAACTAATACTCAATGCATCGAATTGCATTAGCTGTTACACATAAAGTTATTAGATCTTGCAACTAAAACCCATAGCTGGAGTCACAAACAATTCAAAGCCACAGCTAAAACACTGTCAAGAACAGCTAAGGTAATACGATATAGGATCATATAAACATAGCCGGATCATATAAACATAGCCGCTATTGCTATAACTATCATCTTACATGTTACGTCAAATGGCTTACTAATTAAACGTAATTTGTTGCATCTTAATTTAAATTTAACATTATAATAGCATAATACTATAAGTCACATATAAAAGTCATTACATGATGCAACTAAAACACTTAGATGCGATTCTTAACACTATTCATAGCCACAAGTAAAGTATGTACTTTCATATGAAATATTGGGATTTGACTTAAAATATTATTATAATTAAAGTATTTGGACATCAATTAAAAAACAAATTGAATTACAATTTTTTTTTATTCACAAAAAAAATTCAACACGTTTAAGTTTAATAATAGTGATTGAACGAAAAAACACGAAAAAAGTATTTAATTGTTTACATTAATATTGTGTTATACAGAGTAAAATAGTTTGCATATAATTGCGAAATAGTTGGCATATAATATATAATTATCCATTTAAGGTGGAACGTAACGACTAGCCCTCCAAATAAAAATTTTCATGCGAATTTGCAAATATTAGCTCTATAAAACCCATTTTTCTTGAGAACTGTATCCGCGGAATTAACTCAAACAAATTCAAAATGTTCAACTTCATATTAACGAAATGATGCGGTAAATCTTGCATAATCGTTTGTTTCATTTGAACATTTGAATTTGGAAGGCTAGTCGTCGTGATATTCCTCCTTAAGGAGGTGCTTTAGTCCAGCCAACTGGACACTACTGAAATTGAGAAAAAAAAACAGCTGATAGTTACGGAACTTGTTACTATTCAAACCTGACGAGGCCCGGGTCGATGCGAATTACAATGCAACATGGGTTTTTTGAAGCCTACTAAATGATTATAGTAGATTGTTAAACAAGGGACGTAAGCGAGTTGAACACTTATTATTCATCATTCATTAGCGTGGAAATAAAAATAGAAGTAAAATACAGAGAGATTAGACAGAATAGATATTTTCCACATTAAGCTAGAGTGAGTATAGTAAGAGATACCAGCCTACATCAACCTTCACTCATAGTTTCCTCTTAAAATTATACACTACCAATAATGTGTAAATAAACCCTAGCCGGGTTACAAGTGTTGCTGACTCATAGCAGCATAGCTATCTCCAATTAAAAAATAATTAATTAAAATACAAACATAATGCATAATAAATATTAACAATAAGTATTAACTATAAATATAAATTAAAACTATGCAGACATATGAAGTTGCACCCTAGCACATTTTTTTACATTATGTTTTAAACAATATTTATATTATTAGGAAACTCGATGAGGGAAGGTCAATGTAGGGTGGGATCTTAGACCAGTAGTAACCACTTAGTGAATCTAATGAAAAGGAGCCTCGTTAAATACGTCATACTTTCAGAGGATTAGTGATGTTAGTGAGTTTTTATGGCTGTTTAAAAGTAAATAATTATGTAACGTGCATCCGCTCGCGCATGTCTTGGGCACTCAGGTGCACTCCGATGCATCCGTCAGGTGAGAATCGTATCTGCTTTACACTTTTTATTGATACTTACCGATTAATGTAGTTTAGTTACTTCTTATATTCTAATGCTTTATTAATATGTATAATAAATAATCTTACCGACTAATTATTAATGTACGTACATAATATTTAATGGATCCGTTTTGGCATAATATATTTATCACCGTTTGGAGATGTGACAACACAAAGAGGGAACGCCTTTTTTAGCAAATTTAATATATATGTTCGATTATGGCCCCGATGCCAATAATAAGCCACCCTCTGTAACACATGAAAACTTAGACAAGGAAAAATTGAAAATGACTGCTTCTGAAATGACTTTGAAATGTATTTGTCAGATATTTTGGATTGTTTGTAGGAGATATGGTACCGGAAGATGATGAATATTGGCATATGTACTTACATCTATATGATATTTTCGAAATTTTTCAATCTAGACACCTCACTGTTGATATTGTACCAATACTACAAAGTCTTGTGTCTGAACATAATCAGTTATACATGAAACTCACTGGCGAAACTCTAAAACCCAAGCATCACTTTTTGCTACATTATCCTCGCCTTTTCCGTATGAATGGTCCATTTGCGCCGATATCTTCAATGCGTAATGAGGGAAAACACAAGGAATTAAAAAGCTATACAAACGTGTGCATGTCTCAAAGACATGTACTATATTCATTAGCAGTCAAAAGACCGATAGCACATTGTTACAGATTCATTTTAAAAGAGTCCATACTGCCTAAAATGGTTTTGACATCGGGGCCATAGTCGAACGTATACATACGAGAATTAAGTGTTTCTAGTGAGAAAGGATCTAAATCAAGTAAATGTTTTAATATAGGAATCATCGTATAGTGGGCTACGCCTTCAGGACCATCATGCATACAGTCAACTGCATAAGCATTTGGAATATCATGGCCTAAACTTTTTACATCTTTAAACTCGAATTCCTCCCTAATACCAGATTTTCTTGTTGCGTGTGCGGCGTCATTGTTTACGGGCGGCGAAAAAGTGAGTGTACAGTCGAGGACATAAATATGTATACAATTAGTAAAATTCAACAACGGTTTCCTCTTAAACTACTGATTGAAATTATGAGATATTTTAAAGGATTAATAATAATAAACTACTAACTTTTACATACTGAAACAAGCCATCTTTTGTTTCTAATTTGGATTGCCGTTTATTTTTCAAGACTATATTTTTTATAGGAAATAGGTTTGAGAGTGCTCTGAGAGTTAACACTTTCTTTCCATCTGCAAAAAAAGAACAAGATTACTTGAAGCATTTCCTTTGATTGACCATGACATTTATTGCAAACTTTTATTTATTGAAATTCAATTTTGGCCACAATATGGATTGTGCTAAAATAATTATATTGTAGTATAATATAATAGCTCAGTTTGCGTCGAAAGTGTATAACTACCTGATGTGAAGCAGTCGTTTATTGCGTTTTGTTCCTTGGCCGGAAGTTTTCCTATGATGAATGTTGCTAGAGTCGGCCAGTC
This sequence comes from Achlya flavicornis, assembly GCA_947623365.1. Lineage (NCBI taxonomy): Eukaryota > Metazoa > Arthropoda > Insecta > Lepidoptera > Drepanidae > Achlya > Achlya flavicornis. The sequence continues at coordinate 8,435,791 of OX392490.1, forward strand.
TCCGTATAGTTGCATTACAGATTCCGGATACATATTTTTAAAATCTGTTTCTAACTGTGGGCAAAAGAAACTGTCAATTGTAATTAAAACGGATTTATATTGTGCCGTTTTCTAAAACACAAACGTTCAAAAAAACTTTACTGACACTAGATGGCTACATTGAGCGCCAAAACAAGTAATAAATAATAGTACAACCATGGCCATGAGTCGGGGAGGGCAATTAGGGTTATTCGGCCTTTTCACTGACCACCACCCGCTTATGGCAACTTATACTTAAATGGTAAAAAAAATATTCTAATATAGCGCTGTAAACATTAGGTACAATCATAGCTTCGCACATAGAAACCTGGGGGCTCTCTGCCAGCACTCTTTTTATCTAAAAGCTTGTTGTTTCATCAAACCTATAGTATATATTTACCTACACAAAACAGTCAAACAAAAACTTACCCTTTAACTAAATCATTTCGCAGCTCATGTCTGATGATTAAATCTGCACACTTTTGGCGATAAAAGTCATTCAGCTTTTTTCCATTTTGTAAAAGGACAAAACCATTTTCCCTTCCGGCTCCTCATTAAGAATTCTTGTATAGTCTGAAAAAATGGGGATTAGGAAGGTACTACATATATTTAAAGTATGGACATATGAAAGGAAATTTAAAAAGTTAAGCTTCATAAGCTAAAATTCATACAAATGTGATTTAACAACAAATAATCTACATTTATTACATGACAAACTTACCAAAGTATGACTAGAGTGAGTTGTGCATCTAGAGGTATTACTCGTAGATGCACAAGAAGTTGAAGACATTCTTCTTATTTTAGCTGGTGGTGCCTACAATCATACAATTGACATTATCATAAAGGCCCATAAAGATAGACATTCAGTTTTAACTAATAATTTTTTTATGCAACCTTAACATCCTTATCACCTATAAGATGAGTATCATCAGGAAGAAGGAAATAGTTGTACAGTACTCGCAAAATAGCTTGGCCGGAGTAAAAGATTTGCAGGTGGTTGCACAGAGTGGTTTGTAGTAGTAAAAAGGTGATCAGGGCAATCCGGAAGTAAGCTATTTTGCGAGTAGGTAGTGTAATTATTATGTACTTGACAAACAATGTTTTACCTCCTTTGACATACAATCAACATTATGAATAAAAGTAGTTCTTTCTCCAATTTTAGGTTATATTTTCTCTAAAGAATACTCTGTGAGGTTAGGCAGTTGCCATAACTCAATGCCTTCATCTGAAAAAGAATAAAATTACAATTATTTCATAATGTGAAGCCCAGCAAAGTAGGTAAGTATTTTAATTTAATAATATTAATTATTATATACCTACCTAATCTAAACTAAAGTGATTTTGTTTGTTTGTTACGCCTTCACGCCTTAACTATTCAACGGATCATCATGAAAGGCATGCAGATAGCCTATAGTATGGAGCTATGCTACTTTTTATCCCGGGAACGCGGGTGTAACCGCGGGGGACAACTAGTAGTAATATAGTGTGGATAAAACATGAGTTTTGTTGTAAGTACATAGGTACCTACCTACAACATGAACATGTGCGTGCAGGCATAGTTAGGTATGTGCTGTGTGTGCCTGTATGCAACCGGCTCGTGAACATCGAATACTGGCTCAATTTACTGATCATCAATGCATCTTCCGAAGACCCATCGCCGCATATGCTCTCACACATTGATGATCAGTAAATTCAGTCAGTATTCGGCCTGAACATTGCCTTTTTGACGAGGCGGTTGCGCGTTTACATAGAATGTAGAATCCAAACTGGATCTTTTGAGTTCACATACGCTAAGTAGGTACCTACCTTACCTATGATATGGAAATAAATGAATAAAATGCAGTTTTAGGTCTAGGTATTCGACTTACCTATGAATTTGTCGATAACAATTTGACTGTAACCCCAACCGGCTAACACTTGTGATATTTTCATATCGGATTCCATAATTTTTCCTCCACCACTCACTAGTTAATCAGTCGGGTAAAAACTATATTATTGTATAAAATAAAATCAAAATAGGTATAGGTACACTCACTTTTTCGCCGCCCGTAAACAATGACGCCGCACACGCAACAACGCAATCTATCGAAATGAACCGGATGGATGAATGGCGGGCGGACGCCGCGGAGGCGCGGACGGACGGACGACAGGGTTCCCAACTCCAAAAAAATACCCCTAATAACAAGACGAAATAAAATAACCCTAGATTAATATAAGCCCGTTCCTCTTGAAACGTATCGATTCAAACGTTTTATTAATGCCGAAACTTAACCGTTATGGAGATATTGAATTTGAAAGTTCGAAGTTTTGTTATGATTTACTACCACTTGAGCCTATTCAATAGTTCTTTCTGAATAGCTAAAGAGACGCAGAAGTTTTTAAAATCATTTGCAAAATAAGTTCCATACATATTTTTTTAAATTAATTCTACTCTAAAAATCTTAAATAATGTTATTTGAATAGGCCCAACTGTTAATACAACGGAACTTCGAACTTTAAAATTCAATATCTCCATAGCGGTTACAGAATCAAATTCATCAGAAATGACCTGAATAATAATGTTCTTTGATATTTTTACGATAGTATGCTTCTTAGTGTGGCATCTGAGTCTTTCGAGTTCTTAAAATCTTAATGTTTTTTATTATCAACTGTAACATTTTTGGAAATGGGTTAAATATTACGCATGATGATCTGTTGTATGATCTAGCATTATTTTCATAATCATCATCTAAGTCGCAAATAGCCCTTTGGTCAAATTGGTCAGCTTATGTCCCTAAAAATAGCTCTAAACTAGGATAAGGGAGCTGCAGACCTCGCGAATCACGATATTAAGTAAGTATAGGTAGATATGTAATTGTTTCGTCGATTCAGTTTTATATCATACTATTAGTTTTTTTAATGCAAAAAACCCATACATCCAAAGAACTGCATTGTTAAAAAAAATCTTTATAATTACTAAACCTGCTTGGAAGGAAAATAATATATTTAGTGGGCTGAAGGACCACCAGCCTTTGGAATGGAAAATGCTTGACTCACGTTCTGAGGTAAGGTTAAAGATCAGGAAGGAAAAAAGGATGCACAGTACTTACCTCAGCTGGAGCTAATGGCGGGCGGCAAACTCCTGTTTTCTTCTAATTTATTAGCGGTTTCAAAGGCCGGAATCTTTTGCGATGCGGTGACAATATCGTAATTTTTTCTTGTGGTCTTTTTTAGTTATTGACGTATGACGTGTAATGTATGTATTTTCGTATTTATGAATTTTTTCTTGTGGTCTTTTTTAGTTATTGACGTATGACGTGTAATGTATGTATTTTCGTATTTATGGTTTCGCGAAGTAGGCTTCACGCCGAGCTCTTACAGCAAGTATTGTGCGGGAGCGGGATGGGTAAAGGAAAGAACGTGAGCCCGGCGAAAGTTATTTAAGAAAATTTAAGCGCATTAAGGCGCAAACACTGCTCACAAAGGCGATTGCAGATTTTGGCATACTTTTTGGTCGCATTTTGTTTTTTTTAATAGCGGCCTACGATTTATTCTGTATAAATCAATTGGGGACACTCATACGAACATAAAATTACTGGGGTGTCTATGTCCTAAAACGTCACTTTACAGAGTTATTCTCAAAAAAAGATCGATTTTTGACAAATTCAATAACCATGAAAAATTACTTATTAAACGATCATACGCATTCTATGGTGCTAGAGTAGCTAGATGGATTCATTATATACCAGATATCCTACAAGTATTAGTATGAATAGCACTTTTGGACTTTTTTAATAGTATAGGGTGCAAAGTTGGTCATTACAGACGAGGCTGTATTAAGATAAGAAACCAGAGTGTAATGATGTGACAGTGACAGCGCATGCGCTGTCAAAATGTTTTACCCGTTTAAATTAAGAATGCTTCATCTACACACATATCACTTGAGGTGAGGTATAAACTTAACATATTTAATTGGAAGTATACCTATCATTAAACTGCTATAATGTAAAGTAAAAAGCACAAGTGCGTATTAAGCTGCATCAAGATACTAAAAACGGTGCAATAAATGTCACATTACGAGCAAGTGTGTTGAAAAATATGTTAAACTAGCTGTCTCGCGCGGTTTCACCCGCGTTCCCTTGATAAAAAGTCAAGAATACTTGAGGATAATTTAGTTTCCTATTAGTGAAAGAATTTTTCGAATCCAACTGGTAGTTCACACAAACCCCCTTATTAATAAATAAGGTTTAAGTCAAGTATAGTAATACCTAGGATTAAAATATATCCGTCACTTTCTAATGTCAAAAAGGATACAAGACTGACTTACACCTTATTTATTAATAAGGGGGAAACAGTATATAGTATAGATAGTTTATATGACTGGATTCGATAGAATAACATTACGGATATCTCATGTAAATTTTTATGCTGATAGTATCTTCTTCACCATAAAGGTTTCGAAAAGATTCAGTATTAGATCTGTAGTAGTAGGTTTAGTAGATAACTAAACAAATTAAATTTATGTCCAAATATGAATTACCAGGCAAATGAATTTTATGATAACAAGTGTGGTGAGTTGTTGACAAACATACTAAATATATTCAGCTGGACTATACAATATTAACTTAACTTAGTTTAAAACCATGCAAAAAGACCCATAATTTTGGCAGAATGACATGTTGGATCTTGCAATACCGGTTATGACGCTTCCCAAATTCCCAATGCCCCGCCCCGCCAACCGTCATAATTTCGGCTCGCACCCAAGCCAGTGCTGCCAACTTGGCGCTTTCGGCGCCAGATCTAGCGCTTTTTGTGTACAGCCCTATATAGCGCCTGGCACAAAATCTAGCGCTTTTTCCATTCCCATTTATTTCATACTAATTTACGTCGCAAACTGACGATGTTCGACTATCTACTAAGATTCTCGCAGACGTAATCGATCACAGGTTGGTGAAGAAGTCCAAGAATTAGATGATGATAAAATTTCAATAAACCTAAGTAAGATATTTTATTTTATAAAAAAAATATGCTATGTTATTTATCATCTCAGCAGTATTTGGAGCGCTATCTAGCGCTTTTTCAAATACTGGCTCCTTTTTAGGGTTCCGTAGCCAAATGGCAAAAAACGGAACCCTTATAGATTCGTCATGTCTGTCTGTCTGTCTGTCTGTCTGTCTGTCTGTCTGTCTGTCTGTCCGTGTATGTCACAGCCATTTATTTCCGAAACTATAAGAACTATAATGTTGAAACTTGGTAAGTAGATGTATTCTGTGAACCGCATTAAGATTTTTACACAAAAATAGAAAAAAAACAATAAATTTTGGGGGTTCCCCATACTTAAACTGAAACTCAAATTTTTTTTTTCATCAAACCCAAGTGTGGGGTGTCTATGGATAGGTCTTCAAAAATGATATTGAGGTTTCTAATATCATTTTTTTCTAAACTGAATAGTTTGCGCGAGAGACACTTCCAAAGTGGTAAAATGTGTGTCCCCCCCCCTGTAACTTCTAAAATAAGAGAATGATAAATCTATAAAAAATATATGATGTACATTACGGTGCAAACTTCCACTGAAAATTGGTTTGAACGAGATCTAGTAAGTAGTTTTTTTTTAATAGGTCATAAATTGAAATTAATATCAAATACTCAGGTCTATACTACCATTTACTTATATACCTACAGGTTTGTACGGAACCCTCGGTGCGCGAGTCTGACTCGCACTTGGCCGGTTTTTTTAGTTAGGTAGAAGAGTTGGCAGCACTGTGAAAGTAGGCAAGTAAACCGACGCGCGTGCCGCTCGTCGCTACTAACGAAAAACTGTTTGTTAAAGCAACAAAAGAATCTTAGCAGTGATTACGAATGTTGAATTCACTAAAATAGCTAAAAGATTCGGGCTTATCTTGGTAGCAAGCTACAGTACAGGCTAAAATTCTATCTTGCTAAAATTGTAAGTACCTACATGGTTATACCTACATACACTCGCAAAACTCTAAAAGATATTAACTTCAAACTTTGAGAAAATGTATTTTCAGGGTAGGTGCCTACAAAGTACATGTAAAGTGAGGTTGGTTTTTTCTTTTTAATTATATACCTACCTAGGTAGGGTAACTACCTACTACCTACCTACTTCATCATTTGAGTTATCGTTGTCGTTGAATAGGTAGGTAAGTACCTACTTACATGCCCTGTGTAAATCTTTGGTGGGTACTTACTAGGTCTTTAGGTAATATGTACCTAAGTACATTTTTATAAAGATTTTTTCGATAGAGAATCCTTCCTACGCTAACGGATTCTGTATCGAATAAATCTTTATATTATCTTTCGATACCTATAAAAAGCTGCAATAAAAGCAAATCATTTTTGTTGGTCGCGTGTCAACTGGCGGGAAAATATAGGTAGGTAATTTGGACGTCCGGGCAAGATACCTACAACCACAGATTACAGAATACTGTAATCTGTGCCTACAACGAAACTAAAGACATAGTACCATACCAGGGGAGTCGACTTCGTGGGTCCAAAACCCATGAAAGCCAAATACCTAGTAGGTGCGGAGTTCTGTTCTGTGGTGCGGAGCACCCATGACCACATATACTTAAAATCCCTAGACTTGCGGTTAAAAAATAACAATTTTCGCGGATCGTCAAACAGTCAAAGTAACATTAAAATTGATCAGTACCTAGGTACCTACGTACTAGGTAGGTAATAGGTTTGAGCAATATCTCTCTACAACCTCACTCGGTCGTGGGCAAGTGGTCCACTACCTACTTCTTAGATTATTCTATGTCTAGTCTAACCACCAACTACTTACCAAACTAAGTATCACGCATAACTGAATGCGCAGATTGATTTTGAAAAATACTTTTTTTTACCTATCTTTCCTACATTTATAATTTGTATCACCTTATTTGTCCTACTGCTTTTCTGTTCTTTTAAACGAGTCATCAAATAAATGTGCATGATCACCCACGGGGTTGCCCCTGCCTATAGGTAATAAGTATGTAGGTACCTACTTACCGTGTCAAATAAAATGAATTCATGCAACTGTCTTCTAGCTTTTACAAATTAAGTATACCTAATTATTTTAACTATATTATTATTACTGGTTTGAAGTGACAAAACAACATCACCGTGCGTGGGTGTCCTAAAACCCAGATTTAATTAACCAAAATGGAATACTTACCTATCTCATTAAATCCTTTTATTTATTAAAATTATTGTATATTAAGTTAAATACATACCTACCTAAACATTTATTTTATGCTTGCATTTAATCAAATAATAGAAAATAATGTGTAAAGTGTGCTAAAATGTCGCATCATGTAGCACATCACCAATTATTTATTCTGTGACATCACTGAAACCATATTCTTAGACCTCTTAGACTAAAACCTTCTATACCAACTGCCGCTGGCCTCCGGGTATCCTTGGTGTACCCCACAGATATAAATCTGCCAGTTTTTTGAGAAAATGATTTGTTTTCTTATAGATTCGACCTTTGGTTATCCAAAATCATCAGCACGTTGGTTTTTTTATTACTGACTACCTCAACTAACTCTGGGTTGCTACTATCATAGTCTATAAAACCATACAGTCGTTCGACGAAGCCGTCTAGACTGGGCAATCGTGCGGGGTGTGAGGGGCGAGACGTGGCCCGACCTGCGAACAAAACCATGTTAGTAGCTCGGGAACCTGCATACTTTATATGGCCGTCGCGATACTGTCTAGACATTGTTGGCATTTTCCACGAGATCAAAGGTGTCGATGACTATGGTTTTATAGACTGTGCTACTACTGCATACTGATAACAAATTGTTAGGGTTTATTGCCTAGCTAATTTGGTGCTGTTAATAAAATTCTTAGCAACAATAAATAATAATAATGTTATAGCAACTGCATCTAAAAATCTTAGTAGCTAATGTTTTGATTAATTAGTTATATCTACAAATCATTTTACTAACCACAACTAACTCCGGATTGCCACTACTGGCAGTAAATTATTAGGGTTCATTACCTATCTAATTTGGTGCTCTTACTAAGATTTTTAGCAACAATAAATAATAATATTTTAGCATGTGCAGCTAAAATCTTAGTACCTGGTGTTTTGATAATTTAGTTACAGCTACAAATCATTTTACTAATCTCAACTAACTCCGGGTTGCCACTACTGACAGTAAATTATTAGGGTTCATTACCTAGCTAATTTGGTGCTCTTACTAAGGTTTTTAGCAACATTAAATAATAATATTTTAGCATGTGCAGCTAAAATCATATTTAATAATAAATAATAATAATAAATATCCTGGGACATTCCTCACACACGGTCATCTGATCCCAAACTAAGCAGAGCTTGTACTATGGAAACCAGATAACTGATATAATACATATACTACTTTTTGTTTGTAAATACATACTTAATATACATAATTACACCCAGACTCAGTACATACAGACATGTTCATGCACACAAATGCATGTCCTGTGTGGGAATCGAACCCACGACCTGCGGCGCGTAAGGTGAATCTTAACCAACTGCGCCAACTGGCCCGTCCCCATACTACCTGGTGTTTTGATAATTTAGTTACATCTACGAATCATTTTACTAATCTCAACTAACTCCGGGATGCCACTACTGACAGTATTTTAGGACGGTTCATTACCTAGCTAATTTGGTGCTCTTACTAAGATTTTTAGCAACAACAAATAATAATATTTTAGCAAGCGCAGCTAAAAATCTTAATACCTAGTGTTTTGATAATTTAGTTACAGCTACAAATCATTTTACTAACCTCAACTAACTCCGGATTGCCACTACTGACAGTACATTGTTAGGGTTCATTACCTTGCTAATTTGGTGCTGTTAATAAAATTCTTAGCAACAATAAATAATAATAATGTTATAGCAACTGCATCTAAAAATCTTAGTAGCTAATGTTTTGATTAATTAGTTATATCTACAAATCATTTTACTAACCACAACTAACTCCGGATTGCCACTACTGGCAGTAAATTATTAGGGTTCATTACCTATCTAATTTGGTGCTCTTACTAAGATTTTTAGCAACAATAAATAATAATATTTTAGCATGTGCAGCTAAAATCTTAGTACCTGGTGTTTTGATAATTTAGTTACAGCTACAAATCATTTTACTAATCTCAACTAACTCCGGGTTGCCACTACTGACAGTAAATTATTAGGGTTCATTACCTAGCTAATTTGGTGCTCTTACTAAGGTTTTTAGCAACATTAAATAATAATATTTTAGCATGTGCAGCTAAAATCATATTTAATAATAAATAATAATAATAAATATCCTGGGACATTCCTCACACACGGTCATCTGATCCCAAACTAAGCAGAGCTTGTACTATGGAAACCAGATAACTGATATAATACATATACTACTTTTTGTTTGTAAATACATACTTAATATACATAATTACACCCAGACTCAGTACATACAGACATGTTCATGCACACAAATGCATGTCCTGTGTGGGAATCGAACCCACGACCTGCGGCGCGTAAGGTGAATCTTAACCAACTGCGCCAACTGGCCCGTCCCCATACTACCTGGTGTTTTGATAATTTAGTTACATCTACGAATCATTTTACTAATCTCAACTAACTCCGGGATGCCACTACTGACAGTATTTTAGGACGGTTCATTACCTAGCTAATTTGGTGCTCTTACTAAGATTTTTAGCAACAACAAATAATAATATTTTAGCAAGCGCAGCTAAAAATCTTAATACCTAGTGTTTTGATAATTTAGTTACAGCTACAAATCATTTTACTAACCTCAACTAACTCCGGATTGCCACTACTGACAGTACATTGTTAGGGTTCATTACCTTGCTAATTTGGTGCTCTTACTAAGATTCTTAGCAACAATAAATAATAATGTTTTAGGAAGCGCAGCTAAAAATCTTAGAACCTAGTGTTTTGATAATTTAGTTACAGCTACAAATCATTTTACTAATCTCAACTAACTCCGGGTTGCCACTACTGACAGTAAATTATTAGGGTTCATTACCTAGCTAATTTGGTGCTCTTACTAATATTCTTAGCAACAATAAATAATAAAATTTTAGCAAGCGCAGCTAAAAATCTTAGAACCTAGTGTTTTGATAATTTAGTTACAGCTGCAAATCATTTTACTAATCTCAACTAACTCCGGGTTGCCACTACTGACAGTAAATTATTAGGGTTCATTACCTAGCTAATTTGGTGCTCTTACTAATATTCTTAGCAACAATAAATAATAATATTTAGCAAGCGCAGCTAAAAATCTTAGTACCTAGTGTTTTGATAATTTAGTTTCAGCTACAAATCATTTTACTAATTTCAACTAACTCCAGGTTGCCACTACTGACAGTAAATTATTAGGGTTCATTACCTAGCTAATTTGGTGCTCTTACTAAGATTCTTAGCAACAATAAATAATAATGTTTAGCAAGCGCAGCTAAAAATCTTAATACTTAGTGTTTTGATAATTTAGTTACAGCTACAAATAATTTTACTAATCTCAACTAACTCCAGGTTGCCACTACTGACAGTAAATTATTAGGGTTCATTACCTAGCTAATTTGGTGCTCTTACTAAGATTCTTAGCAACAAAAAATTATAATGTTAAGCAAGCGCAGCTAAAAATCTTAGTAGCTAATGTTTTGATTAATTAGTTATATCTACAAATCATTTTACTAACCACAACTAACTCCGGATTGCCACTACTGGCAGTAAATTATTAGGGTTCATTACCTATCTAATTTGGTGCTCTTACTAAGATTTTTAGCAACAATAAATAATAATATTTTAGCATGTGCAGCTAAAATCTTAGTACCTGGTGTTTTGAAAATTTTGTTACAGCTACAAATCATTTTACTAATCGCAACTAACTCCAGGTTGCCACTACTGACAGTAAATTATTAGGGCTCATTACCTAGCTAATTTGGTGCTCTTACTAAGATTCTTAGCAACAATAAATTATAATGTTTAGCAAGCGCAGCTAAAAATCTTAGAACCTAGTGTTTTGATAATTTAGTTACAGCTACAAATCATTTTACTAATCTCAACTAATTCCGGGTTGCCACTACTGACAGTAAATTATTAGGGTTCATTACGTAGCTAATTTGGTGCTCTTACTAAGATTCTTAGCAACAATAAATTATAATGTTTAGCAAGCGCAGCTAAAAATCTTAATACCTAGTGTTTTGATAATTTAGTTACAGCTACAAATCATTTTACTAATCTCAACTAACTCCAGGTTGCCACTACTGACAGTAAATTATTAGGGTTCATTACCTAGCTAATTTGGTGCTCTTACTAAGATTTTTAGCAACAACAAATAATAATATGTTAGCAAGCGCAGCTAAAAATCTTAGTACCTAGTGTTTTGATAATTTAGTTTCAGCTACAAATCATTTTACTAATTTCAACTAACTCCAGGTTGCCACTACTGACAGTAAATTATTAGGGTTCATTACCTAGCTAATTTGGTGCTCTTACTAAGATTCTTAGCAACAATAAATAATAATGTTTTATCAAGCGCAGCTAAAAATCTTAGTACCTAGTGTTTTGATAATTTAGTTACAGCTACAAATAATTTTACTAATCTCAACTAACTCCAAGTTGCCACTACTGACAGTAAATTATTAGGGTTCATTACCTAGCTAATTTGGTGCTCTTACTAATATTCTTAGCAACAATAAATAAAAAAAAATAAGCATTCATCAGATAATAAATTTAGCTGCTGTAGCAAAAGCGTTTTTTGTGATAGCAAAGTTTATTATCACTTCTGACAAAGACATCTCTTCGCTGCCAAAAGCACGTATGAATTAGCAATAGTAACGAAGTATTTATCGATAACTCGTAAAATTTGTTGTCATAGATATGACAAACCGTGATAATTTTTTCGTTGATGTAACTAAGAAGTTTGTGATGACTGATAATAAATTTGTTAAACTTGCGAATCGTTTGAAATTCTGATAGCTAAATTTCGTTATCAAAGACTACGAAGTGGTCTTAGTTGTATCTAATAACGCTTCGCTCAGGTAGCTAAGACATTCGAAGCAGCAGCGAAGGATTCGACAGCTAACCGAATTTAGCAACTATAGCTAAACCATTTTTTTCCGTGTAAGATGAAACACGCTTACCCAGAAGAAACCTATTCACTCTGGCCTTGAAAGTTCCTAGATTGTAGGCAATATACTTAGGATAATCTAAATAGCTACCACACTTCAATTGCTAGGAAACGTTTTTAGTACCTACTTATAACTACAGGTAGGTAGGTAATTAACACAATCATTAGATATGGAAATACTTTATTGACTACAGAATTACAAGCATTCGGTAAGTACTACATATTAGGAAAATATAACTAATTTTAAAATTACGTGTAAATGAATGAAAGGCTCTATCCGAAAGGGGTGAAGACGACATGATAAAAACGACAAAAAAAAAGCCTTGCTGAGTTTCTTGCCGGAGTCTTCTCAGTTTAAGTGTATTTCACGTCCCAAAAATTACTATTTAAATTCCTAGCCTGGGCTTTCCACAATTATATATTTTCCCAATGATATTGTTTAATTCTTTTATGTCTTCCTCTGTAGATCTGGTTTTCATTTTGACTATAGGAATGATTAATGTAGCTATTTTCCCTATAATTATTATCGTAGTTATTTTGACTATAATTAATATTATAATTATTATTGTAGTTATTTTGCCTATAATTAATATTATAATTATTATGGTAATTATTTTGCCTATAATTAATATTATAATTATTATGGTAGTTATTTTGCCTATAATTATTATTGTAGTTGTTTTGTCTGTAATTATTATAGACATTATTTTGGCTACAATGATTATAGCCATATCGGCTGTGATCATTATCACAATTATAATTAAAAATTTCTCTTCGAATTATACTCATTTTTTTGCGAGTATTTCTAACATATTCAAGTGATTTCTTTACAGCTGGATGGGTTTCCCAATATTTACGTTTCTGCAGGTTATAAACGTCTTCATTATATTTTAGCGCTTGTGCATAATAATATTCAGCTTCATTTAATTTACGTATCTCACCCATTTTGATACCGAGACGAAAACTAACATAGCCGATTCTACGTTTCGTTTTGATTAATTGTTCGTCAATTTTATCTAGTATGACACATTGGATTTTATGAACTTCCTTGTAAATATTTAACGCATCTATATAATTTTGTTCGTTGTTATTATCAATTTCACATTTACTAAATGCCATGTCACATCTGATCCTAAGAATTTCTAAATATTTACTTGATATTTTTAGTGCAGTTTTATATCTTTCATGGTTTACGATATCGTTGTAAACGTGTATATTAAATTCAGTTGGTGTATCACACAGTATATATTCGACAATCTCTATATATAAAGCGCGGTAGTTGTTAAACGCTTCTTCATAATGACCTTCCTTATTTTGAATTTTAGCCATGAAACTAAGTGATAAGAAATAAAACGGTTTCAATTCTTGTGTTATTGTCGTGTTTATCATATTCTTCAAAATGTTGAGACACTCTTTATTATTATTAGTTTTATATTGTAGTCGAGCAATATTAAGATTGACACTCCAATAAATTTCTTGTGATATAGGTTTCAGTTTCGAAACAGCTTTATTAACATTTTCCTTGGTTAACAAATCCAAACATCTATCGTAGTTTTTAAAATCACACGCGATTGTGAAACATGTCCCTACTAGAGAGTCTAATATTTTTGTGATTATCGCATTGACATTGATATCTTCAGACATTTCTAAATATATGCCGAGTATATCATTAGCAAAATCAGCGTCACCTAAAATGTTGTCCAAGTACTCAATATTCTTAGTATCATTATAATTTTCCAAAATACATGTAGATATTAGCTCCATAAACTTGGTCTTTAAATTTTGATTCCCTTTTTTGTTACAGACTTTTATAATGATGGGTTTTAAATGTATAATGTAAACTTTATCTACTAGTTTCTTTAGAGCATTACACAGACCTAAATCTTTCATACTAATACTATAGTTCGGCAAACTTATAATTCTTGCGTAAACCGGAATCATTAAATCAAGACATTCCTTCATGAGATTAGGAAAAAATATATCATTTTTACCTAAATAATCCAAAAATTCGCAGTCATTGAATATGTCATTTATATCATTGGAAATTGGTTTCCGAGATTCATTTTTAATAATCTCGTAAATTATTGCAACAAATTTGTCAGGATTGATTTTTCTGGTAATTTTACGTTGAGGATTGGAGCTTTTGAACAAAATATGCACCTCGCAAATTTTCGTCTGTGGCAAAGAGCTAATCTTCTCTTCGAGAGATCCCTTGCTGAACGACAAGTCTCTTCTTTCACGATACATGTTAAGAATATCTTTAACAGAACATTTGTATTCGTTCTGTTGTTTATTGATGATTTCAATAAGACTACAGATACTGTAAATGTGCCCGTTGTAATCCTCAACTTGAATATCATCCCAGTTAACTGTTAATTTAACTATAGAATCAAAATCTTCCTCCATTATACCGTAGTCAGTTTTAAATTGTTGTTGCAATGATTCCTGGAAAGTCTTGTAGTCGTTTTTAAATTCTGACTTTGTAGACTGTTCCAAGCTTTGTAAATTCGTCAAGTTATTCTTAATTTGCAACATTTGCTCAACATTTAAATTTTTGTATCGCCTTTTGATATCTTCATCTTCACTATCAGCATTTGTTCTATATTTAGTGTCTTCGTTTGCAATAAATAGAAGCAATTTGAAATAATCTTCTACAATGTCTTTAATCTTGCTAATATTATGGTTTTGCGATACTTTAGTGCAAGTGAAAGCGTCATGTGTATTTTCATGGTTTTTGTTCTGCGTAATAACACAAGTTCTTTGATTTTGATCACTTTGTTGTTTTAAAATTGTTGTCGCATGAATACCTAAAAAAGATACTAAGGAATTACATAGCTTTTCTTTATTTTCTTCAATATTCTCTTTGTTATTTTTCTTTTTTTCTAATGCCTTGTTAAAATCTTGAAGCATTGGATACACGTATCTGCTGTAGCAACATTTAAATAAGCTATTTTTATTTTCACGCAGAAAATTCGTTAGTGCGTACTCAATTGCAAATCTTTCGTCGCTGTATCTATAGAATTCGTGTATTTGTATATTTCTTATCTTGTGTAGAAATTCTGTTTGTTTATTAAAAGCGTTATCAAAATATGGAGCAAAATTAACTATCAAATCGAATATGCATTGATTTTCTTCGTCGTGTGATAGTATGTCATTACTATAAGAAGGCGAAATAAAAGCTTTAATGAGGAATTTTTCCAGGTGTCTGTCAATTTCCTTACTATATTCGTCTTGTTCAATGTCATCACCAATTTTTGTTATACCAGTTTTAAGAAAATCTTTCGGATGTTTTATGACTTTATTAGAAATCGATGTGTCTTGTTTCATTATACTCAAAATAGAATTTACATATTCTGCTATATTTACAAAGATATCTTTTAAATTTGGGTTGTTAATTAATTTCTTCAAATGTTCTGGTTTTATTATATTAGTTATACCTTTTTCACGATGAACAATTAATTTGCTACGTATATTAGCAACACTATCAACATCATCGAGGTTTATTATGTTCATTAAATATTTCTTATATTCTGGCTCTATATCTTTCATGCGTAGGTCTTGCAATGCAATTGTTTCAAGGAAATGCAGAAATACGTTTGCGTTGCAGTAGTTAAAATCAACTGCTTTTTCATGATTTATTTTCTTTAAAACTTTTGTAACATTATTGGACAGCGTACTTAACTTGGTTTTTTGTATTTGCATAATTTGTAGACAACTAGCAAGTGATTTCCTTTTTTTAATCATATCACTAGGATTGCATGGCAAAATGTTACGAAATACCTCCTCATAGTTACCGTGACGTAATTGTTCCTTATTGTTATATAATGCGACTGCAGTTTCTAGAGCTATAATACCACTATCGTAGATTTCATATGTCACATCTTCAAACAATTTTGAATCATCAAGAATAATTTTATGTAATTTTATTTGATCTTTCAACTCACTGGGAATTAAGGTTTTGTAATGATTAATGTAATGGGCAGCATTTTCTGTTTTACAAACCATAAGCGTAGACCAATGGTTACGATTATAAAATACGACAACGAGAGGTATATGCTCATTATTATCTTTAATATATTCATCCAGTCCGTGCAGTAAACCCTCTATTTTATCAAATACTTTAAATTTTAAATCTTGATTTACACCATAGCCGTGTTTGATGAGAGCAATATCAATAATATTTTGCTTGTTTAGATGTATTTTAAAATTTCCTATGTTAGTTCTTTGAATAAATCGATTATCTTCAGTATGAATTGGTTGATTTCTAGTTGTTGCAGTCATTTCTTTCTTTTGTTCGTCTGAAAAAAATATAATTGCATGAGGTTTTAGATGTCAATTGATAATATTTCACATTTACAGTGGGGTTTTGCGCTGTTTTATCCTTATTCCAAACTGTTACAGATATAACAGGTTTATATAAATAACACATTTATAAATCTATTGTTAGATGGTAAAGAAAAAAATAACATAACATTGAATTGAAGCCTTCCGTAGTAGCTTTAGGTATAATGCGACTAAATGTTGGAACTACCTCCCTCCACCAATTCGTGGTCTCCAATCTAAACACGCATTTAAAATTAAGTGAAAACAACATCTTCTTGAAAATCTGTTGTAGCACCATTATCTTCATTTCATTATTATTCGTTGTGTAAATATGTTCTGGATTTTCATTCTATTATTATATCTCAGATCCTGAGCCAGATCATATTGTTTCATTTTGTAATTTAGTAGTCACCTCTAGTATTTACCTCTTTTTTTTCATCACTCTTTGTTTTGTACCGGCTGCACTCACATTAAATTCATTTTATTATAATTAAATTGCTCACTATGTTTATTTCTGCACCCTCATTCAGCTTATGTTGACTGATTATTTTTCATATAGGAATATTATTCTTATAATGGTTATTATGTATTTATTATTTGTTCGATTATTTTAATTTTAAAAAGAAAAAACACTTTCACAGATCTTTTCCAACTGATTTTCGTGACGCACACTCACGAGGCGCCGAACAGCATATCAGCGCTGTGGGGTACCTCCACGGTACCTCAACATTAGGCTGAGTCGGCTGCCTTTTCTTTCCGATACACACAGATTCGATATTTATTCATACTTTATATTACTGTTCTATTTTTATATTTACTTTTCAGTTGTGTGATTTTGGAAAAATAAAATAATTTTCTTTCTTTCTTTAAAACGATGTCACACACACCACAGATGATTGTAATTTTCTAGTTTCGGCTACTTCCGTTCAAGGGTAATATTTAATAGTTTTTTTAACCGACTTCAAAAAAAGGAGGAGGTTCTCAATTCGGTTGTTTTTTTTTTACCTCATAACTCCGTCATTTATTAACCGATTTGGAAAATTATTTTTTTATTTGATAGGGTAAACTTCCCGTTTGGTCCCATAGTCATCACATCAGGATTTTATTACTTCTAAATGTAATTTGAAGTAAATTAGCTAAACTTACAGGCAATGCTTCAATTCAACGAGTTAGGGAATAATTTGCCGTATCTCAAGTCAACTCAATAATACTTCTTATCTTATCTTATATTTGTACTGACGTAGTATTTATTATACGGAGTGGATACGACAATACGCTATAATGAACCGATTTCAATTCAAAAATGATTGAAAGGATCATGGCGAGATTTGTACAAAAAAATAAAGATTTTTAGAGACGTTGGAATGACGTTATAATTGATCCTTGGTGCCTAAGGAACAACTTGAGCCATTTTTTAGAACCCCGTGATAAAAATGCGAATTTCTATGGCAAGCCGGCGAATCGCGACTTCTTGCGACCAAAACCATTATATTGTTGTTATGTTTTACGGGGTTTATAAAATATTTCATGTATATTAACATGTTGCTGGTAATGTAATCTCAACATTAGAAGTGATTAAATACC
This sequence comes from Achlya flavicornis, assembly GCA_947623365.1. NCBI lineage: Eukaryota > Metazoa > Arthropoda > Insecta > Lepidoptera > Drepanidae > Achlya > Achlya flavicornis. Next base: position 8,453,835 of record OX392490.1, read on the forward strand.
CTCTAAAATGTTTTATTTTTTTGTACAAATCAATGTATGGAGCTCGCCATGATTCTTTAGTTACGTAATCGCCCCGCCCGATCGTTTTGTTCGCAGGTCGGGCCACGTCTCGCCCCTCACACCCCACACGATTGCTCTGTCTAGACGGCTTCGTCGAACGACTGTATAGTTTATAGACTGTGATAATACCATGATCAAGGAAAATGTACTAGTAGTCTATTTTGTAAAAATTTCATTCTGTATACCAAATTTTATTTATATTCAGACACTGGAAAATGGATCAAATTTAACTTGCAAATTTCGAATACAGACACCGGATAGGTGAAACTATATAAAATCTAGTAAAAAAGGCTTAGCTACAACACTGCACAGCATATTTTATTAACGCTTATCTAAAGTGGACCAATAGATGTACAACACGTAGCTACACTCTGTGTAGCTACATATAGACTAGGAGGGCACGACAGAAATGGTAACGATAAGGTAAATGGCTAAACTCATGTTCATGGGATAAAGGACACCTCTCTGATGCCAAATATGTCGGTCTGCCTGCGCCAAGTGGTTGCGTTATCTAGATATGGCGCCTGAAAAACTGTTTATCGTGACCGAAAAAAAACGATAAGGTAAATGGCTGAACTCGACGTAGAAAGTAAGTGTTAGTTGTACTGATGTCAATTTAAAAAAAACTGACCAAATATTCGGTTGCGTTATCTAGATAGGGCGCCTGAAAAACTGTTTATCGTGACCGAAAAAAAATGATAAGGTAAATGGCTGAGCTCGACGTAGAAAGTAAGTGTTAGTTGTACTGATGTCAATTTAAAAAAAACTGACCTAATATTCGGTTGCGTTATCTAGATATGGCGCCTGAAAAACTGTTCATCGTGACCGAAAAATAATAATAATAATGGCTGATCTCGACGAATCATAGTCGTCACCATTACTAGCTTATTAATAAAAAAACTGTCAAAAATTTTGGTTGCATTTCTATCTACGTAACATACGTTTCTAAGCGATCTACGTAACAATTATCACTATGAATAATTTGTGTGTTTTACGGTTTCGCGGATTTTGCATTGTCAAAAATATTAAATGTTATCAGTGCCGCCGCCGTTCCTTTACACCCTCCGCCGCCCTGCCTGCACTGATCGGCATTCAAATTTGGTTTGCTGCCAAAAATCTTATGCTAAATTATTAAAAACATAAAATGTATAAGGTTTTCAGTATCAAATGTAAGTTGATACCAATTTTAGTTTATTTCTTGGTCTGACCATAGACTTTAGATTGGGGGGTGCTCACCTGGAAGCCTTAGGTGGTAAACTGAGCTCCGCTGCTTTTTCAGTCAACAGAATAAAGTAACTGATAATAGTCTTATGTCTTACGGTATTTTGCTGTGGAGCTCTGTTTGATTGTTTGTTTCTGAGTTTTGTTTTGTAGCATATATGATATCAATGTAACTATGACACAAACCTAAGCAAATTTTTGGTTTTTATTTTTAACTTTTATTTTATGCTACTATTATTGTTTGTTTTTTTGTTCTTAAACTGGTATCGTTTGTTGTTATTATAATAACAACGTTAACGTCTGCTAAAATTAGTATAACTATTATTTTTGATGTGTATCTAAATAAGTGTATTTCCAATTATGCTAAAAATTAACAATTATTCTATTCTATTCTCTGCCGCAGACTACGCATCAATTTTTGTATTATTTTTCTTTCTTTCTATTACAAAAAAGGGCAATTCGCGCCATCTACTGTTTGCCTTCTATTGTTCGCGTCATCTATTTTTTACTATTTGCCGACGAGACATGTACCTTTTGTATGAGAAGCTGTAATTTTTTTATCGATTTCGAAGTTGGTCCCGTATTAAAAGTTGTTCGTATTTATGAGTACTTTACGTGGTTTCATTTAACACCGTATTGTCGTATCCACCCCGTATAGACTGATTTGCAAAATTATTTTTTTGTTTCGCTTTAACCCTTTTGGGTTAATTGCAAAATGGTCCCATATAAATTCATACAGATCTGATGATGAGTATCGGAGACAGACCTTGGATCTCTTAAAAAAATGTCAGCAAATCATCCGCAATTGCTGCTATCTCATAAATATGCATTGTTTACGCAATTACACCAAATAAATGTAATGTATGTAATTAGGCATGTACACGAAAGGGTTACGCGGATGTATTCAGTATAATATGAAACTTTCGCTCACTACAAAACAGTGCAAAACATACTGCTATGAGGAATTTTATTGTAAATTGGATACATAATATTTTCAAAAATGTACTGAGACAGCAAAATTAATATATTTATTTCCAGAAATACATTTCGTGGAGACTCCTGAGAACCCAAGTAGATGGCGCGAATTGCCCTTTTTTGTAATACAAAAATTGATGCCAAGTCTGCGGCAGAGCTCCACAGCAAAAGACCGTAAGACATAAGACTATGAAAATATGCAAAATAAATTAATCTGGCTGTATGAATGTCCGTCAGTTGCCTTATTTTGCTGACTGCAAAAGCAGCGAAGCTCAGTTTACCACCTAAGGCTTCCAGGTGAGCACCCCAAAATCTGCAGACTATGGTCAGACTAACAAAACAGTCTTATCTACTATATTAAGTTTAATACCAATACCATCCACAATAACATTGGTATCAACATTGTACATTATTTGATAATGAAAATCTTGTACATTTTGTTTTTTTTAGAATTTAGCATAAGATTTTTGGCAGCAAACCATTGAGACACTGTTTTCAGAGCGTGGCTAGTATTATAACAATGTACATGTGTGTGTATATATATTTATAACAATGTTATAATCTTATCTATGTTTGCCTGTTGACTTCTGAATGCCGCTCAGTGCAGGCGGGGTGGCGGAGGGTATAAAGGGACGGGGGCGGCACTGATAACATTTCATATTTTTGATAATCCAAATTCCGCGAAACCGTAAAACACTCAAATTATCCATAGTGATAATTGTTACGTAGATCGCTTATAAACGTATGTTACGTAGATGGAAATGCAATCAATTTTTTTTACAGTTTTTTTATTAATAAGCTAGTCATAGTGACGACCATGATTCGTCGAGATCAGCCATTATTATTATTATTTTTCGGTCACGATGAACAGTTTTTCAGGCGCCATATCTAGATAACGCAACCGAATATTAGGTCAGTTTTTTTTAAATTGACATCAGTACCACTAACAATTACTTTCTACGTCGAGCTCAGCCATTTACCTTATCGTTTTTTTTCGGACACGATAAACAGTTTTTCAGGCACCATATCTAGATAACGCAACCGAATATTTGGTCAGTTTTTTTTAAATTGACATCAGTACAACTAACACTTACTTTCTACGTCGAGTTCAGCCATTTACCTTATCGTTTTTTTTCGGTCACGATAAACAGTTTTTCAGGCGCCATATCTAGATAACGCAACCACTTCGCGCAGGCAGACCGACATATTTGGCATCAGAGAGGTGTCCTTTATCCCATGAACATGAGTTTAGCCATTTACCTTATCGTGACCATTTCTGTCGTCACCTCCTAGTATAATATATGAAGTCATCACAAGTATCACCTCAAAGTTGAATGACCTTGCAAAATATTAATTTATATTCTGCGTGACCAGAATAAAGTGACAGGGACTTCAAGTCTGGGATACGTGAAGGTGATGACAAAATTTCGAATTGAAAATTGAACTGAATGGATCGATTGTTCGCAATCGCTGTTTATGTAGGTATGATGGTAGTCAGGAATCTTGAGAGGGAAAGCGGGATTGAGCAAGCGCTGAGGAACACGTTGTCTACGTGTTCCCAACATCGCCCTAAACGCATTATTGTACTGGACGCGGAGGGCGTTGTACGATAAGGACACACACAAGACCCTCGAGAAGGCCCTCCGCTCCCGTTCTAAGTCCGCATTGTCCTTGAGGTCGGTTTGGAGTAAGTGGCCTAGGTATTTAAATTGTTCCACTCTGACAAGGGGAACACCGTATAGCGGAATGGCTGGTACACTTATAGGCCGTATATTACCAGCCTCGAAAACAATGTACCGACTTTTGGATACATTGTATTTAAGACCATGACTCATGGCGTAGTTCTCACACGTCAGTAAAAGCTTTCTCAAGCCGCAAACCGACGCACTCATCAGCCACTCATCAGCTATTATGCCACGGGGTGCCCCGCGCTGTATTATTCACTCTTGCATCAAAATCTCAATCCCGCGGATCCGCGGGATTTGCGGGACTGCAAGATAATCATAAATTTTGTTCTAAGTGGGATAAGTTCATGCATTTATGATGAAGTGTTAATGATAGTCCCCCATGCGTCCGTCCTGCCCCCTAGACAAGATGGTTGTCGACAATCGTCATCGTTAGTAAACGATCGATCTTTGTATGGGATTGACATAGGAGATTGTTAAAAATCACGTGATATTTCGATTTGAAATGTCAATATCATACAAAAAATGTCACCGTAGTCGCTAGCGAGTGTAGATTACGTTAACGTAGAAAACTCATGGTAGAGGTACTGTTTGTCTAATACTAATGGGTAGACTTTATCAAGAAGGTTTTTGTAGATAATCAATAACTCGTGCGAAGCCGCGGGTGTAAAGCTTGTATGACTAGGAATTAAAAATATACTTTTTATTCATAAAATGAGTTAAACATAATGTTGTTTTTTCAATTGGGTGTATTTTTGTCGTTATAATTACCGCGACTCCCCGCGACCCGTGCCTTTTCCCCGTATGCTGATATGGTCGTGGCGCGTGGGGAATACCCTGTGATTCTACAATTACTTGACATTGATAACATTCAGATACATGCACGCACATAAATAAACAGGGAAGAATTCATTTTTTTTTCAGTCCTGCAAATCCTGCGTATCTCAAATATGTAAGTAGTCCCGCATTACTAAGCCCGCAAAAATACGGCATTGGATTAGCGGGACGTTACAATTCTTTTAACACTTTTCAATGTATAAAGATGCATTGATTTATTATTTAAATATCAAAATCAGAACACAGGCATCAACCACATATAGGTATTACTAATGCTTATTTTTTTTTACTAACCTGATAGGCAACAATTCTAATCTAAAATTAAATTTTTCGTAAAATACTCCAACAAGACAGCCAGACTTGACCTTCGCCAGGATAAAACAGACAGACAGATTGAAAGAAAGAACTAGAGAAGTACTAAGTATAAGTTTAATTAAAGTTTATTATACAAACTTATTTATTATAATGACACTGCGCTGACCACGCAAACAAATATTTTCTTTTTTTATTTGACCATGGATTCAAAGTCCTTCAGTCGCATACATTTTATTTATAATATCACTTTCATATAGTCCGTACATTAACTTTCGCATAGTCCGCATTATCAGTCACCGTCCAGTCATGGTTTAGTAAAATGGTGGTCATTGTACTAAAGCTTTTCACGGACTTTTTGAAACAACTTGTAAAGTCACGATACAGATAATTGATTACATAAGAAAGGGCTCAGTGTTGCCAGATGAATTTGACGTTTTCGATACTACCGAAAAATAGTACGCAAATTTACTTTTGAGAGCACTAAATGCTACTATTTTATTATTTATGTTTGTTCGTAAAAACTTAAATTTATTTGAAATTAATAGTAGCCACCATAACTTCAATACAAGAAATAAAGATAAAATTGTGACACCTAGATTCAGATTATCTAAAGTTAATAAGTCTTTTCTCGGAAATTGCGTTCGATCTATAATAAAATCCCACTTGAAGTACTTAGCTAAAATGTCTTATAATAAATTCAAAGATTTCATAAACCCGAGGTTAATTGACAAAGCTTAATAAGGTGGCTCATTACGTGGAAGACCAGAATATATGGTTGTAGTAGCTTCTCTCTGCAGTTGCATCCCCCCTGGCTAAGTGACAATTGTATGAATAAGCATAATAATTATATGGTATATTGAGAGATCCTGTTTATCTCTCATTCTATATCTCCGAATGTTCACCTATCTTAACACGCCTGTTTCGCCTCTCTCTTTGAACAGGTCAAGCTCCAAAAGTCTGCAAGCTTGCTAATTTCCCAAAAACGACCGACCGTAAGTGTTCACCTCCATACTCTGCAAGACTATGGAGTGTGTATCGGAGGCTACCGGAATACCTTGAAGATAACGAATTCCTCAGCGCAGTTTGGCTTCCGCCAAAAACGGTGGAGTGAAGCCATTAAGAGATACGGGAAAGTAATTTCCGTATTCCTCGATTTCTAAGACTTTCGATAGGGTCTAGCACACCAGTTTTCTAAGTAAGCTTCCTTCGTATGGGGTTTCTGACGGCCTGTGCGCTTGAATTTCTGATTTCCTGAATCAACGGTCTATACGAGTGGTCTAGACGGGAGTTCGTGGAACCTTTGGCAATCAATGCTGGAAGACTTTCCTTAGACGCATAATTTCAAGGTTTTGGCCATAACTGTAGAAAAAAAAACCGGACCGCATAGCAACATTTTTTATGAAGGAATTTTGATTATTTCGAAAAAACTGTAGTTCTAGAATCATCGTTCTATTTTTCCTGTAATATTTACATCAATATCTATCTACTGTAATTATTTCATCGGACTATCAAATTACACAAAGCGTAAGATTACGCGAGTACGCTAGATTACTAAATAGTACGCCATGCGTACAAATGCATAACTATATGGCAACGCTGAAAGGGCTGGGCTTGAGTTGGGCATTACATAGTATTGCCAGGTCCTAAAATGTAATAATATCCATAAAACAACAAAAAAAACCATAACCACATGGTATAAAAAAACACTTTACACAAAAAAAAAATAGACAAATTGCAAAGCGTATTTATAGATTCGTGTATTTTGAAAAAATATAATGTAAATTTAAATACCGCATAATACTTGAAATAAACAGTTTTTCATAATCACAAATGTAATCGATTCTAATTATTCTATTTTGTGTATATATGCACAAATTATATTATTTAACATAAAATTAAATGTGATTACTTATAACAAAAATAATCAAATTCAAAAAATACGTATCGATTGGACCCAATTATATTTTAATGCCTTTAGAAAAATATAATTGGGAAAAAAGAAAGAAAAATCTTTTACAATTTAATTTATTTAATGTACAAATCAAACACCGAACAATTTTAAAATTATTCTTACACTTGTAACATAATATACTATTTCGATTTCTTTGGGAAGAAAATTTAAATAATTATGGTCATGGCCTTCTCTCTTCTCTTTCAATCTTTTTTGTATTTTGTGTCATGGTGTCAAGCTCCATAATTAAATAATAAGCGTATTATAATTAAATAATATTTATCAAAGTGTCATCTTACTGAAATATTTTAAAATTATTATCCATCCAAAAGGAAAAAAAATAAGAACTAAGTGTCACTAAGAAAAAAAAGATGCTTCATTTGATTAAATAAAAATAACATTCTCATGAACGGTTTTTTGTTTTAGGTATAAGAAAATCAAGCACACTCGAGTGAAACCCTCTGATAACTAATGTATTTTTTTTTTTTTTGGTAAGCGGTTACCAAAAATGATAATTAACAAAAAAATGAAGACAAAAATATACAATAATTAATAAATCAATAAACATGGACAATATTAATGAATCACAAACAATTTATTGACATTGAAAATATTGCAAATAATATACATAATGCACACAAAGATGACAAATACCTATATGATATGAAATGAAAATTTATCTAATAGTCTGTTAATGTTTACGATACATATAATTCACTTATATTTTCTAATATTATTAATAATAATGTTAAGCGCTTGTACTTCGTGTTCTGTCGATCCTGATTTTATATTGGCTATATTATTATTAATAAAATTGTCACATTCTTGGAACACTGTTCTATTTATCATTAATAAATTCATGTAAATGTTTAAAACAAATTTAAATGACTTCCTAACCGTAGGATGAGTATCCCAAAAAAATTTTTTTTTTAGCTCAAAAACTTCTTTATTAATGTTTAAAGCCTTGATGTAATAATATATTGCTTCATTTATTCTCCTTTCGTTATACATATTGATACCAAGTCTGTAACTAACGAAGCCAATATTATTTTTTATATTAATCATTTGTTTGTGTGAATCTCCAAGTACTACACATTGGATTTTATGAATTTCTTCGTGAATTTTCAACGCATCTTTATGATGTTGTTCCTTCATATCATCAAATATTCTAAATTTATTATACGCAATGTCATTTTTCATCCTTAACACGTTTAAATATTTATCTGATATTCTCTGAGCATATTTATATCTTTCATGATTTATAATGGCATTGTAAACATCTATATTAAATTCAGCCGGTACAGTACCGAGTATATATGATACAAACTCATTATATAATGTAGAAAAGTTATCATACGCTTTTTGATATTGATTTTTCTTATTTTGTATATCCGCCATATAGCTAAGCGATAAGAAATAATACGGTTTGACTTCATCTGTTGTTTTCGTCTTTAACGTAAGAGCCTCTAGAATCTTGTAACATACTTTTGTTTTTCCCATTTTGTTGTTAAGATGAGCAATTGAATACTTTATTTTCCAATAGAGATATAATTCATCGGGTAAATTACCTTCTTTTAATGTATCAACCGCGTCATGTATATTTTTTTTAGTTAATAAATCCAAAGCTTTTAAGTTATCATGAAATGCGGTCACGAAAGATTTATCAACTAAAGTCTCTAATATTTTTATCGTGATCTTATTGTCTTTTTTACTCATTACACCAATTATATCATTAGCAGTATCAGCATCTTCTAAAACATTGTTTAAAAAGTAAATATTATCATTTTTATTATATTTTTCTAAAATACGATCACATATTTCATCCAAAAAATGTTTCCTATGTTTTACGTTGCATCGTACTTTTTTTATAATGGGTTGTAAATGTATAATAATATTATCTTCGTCTACGAGTTTTTTTATAATATGATCGTATAAACCTAAATCATCATTACTTATACTGTACTGTGGTAAATTTATAATTTTTGCGTAGAGAGGAATCATGAAATCAAAACATTCCTTCACAAGATTAGGAAAAAATATACCTTGTTTAACTAAACAATCTAAAAATTCGCAGTCATTGAACAAGTCATTTATATCATTGGAAATAGGTTTCTGAGATTCATTATTAATAATCTCGTATATTATAGCAACAAATCTATCAGGACTTACTTGTGTGGTAACTTTGCGTTGTGGGAAGGTGTTTTTGAATGAAATATCCACCTCCCAATATTTTGTCAGTGGCAGAGAGTTAATCAAATGTTCCAGAGATCCTTTGCCGAGCATTAACTTTCTTGCACGATATTTATTACTAATATATTGAACAGAAGACTTGTATTCGTTTTGTAGTTTATTGAGTATTTTAACATGTTTAATAATATGGTCAATGTAATTGTTATAATTATCAACTTGAAAATCATTCCAATTAATTGTTAAAGTAATTATTGAATCAAAATCATCTTTAGTTATACCGTAGTCAGTTGTCAATTGATTAAGTAATGATTTTTTTATGGTATCATAGTCATTTTCACATCCATTTTGATTATACTGTTTTAATCTCTGTAAATCAGTTTTGATTTTCAATATCTGTTCTACTTCTAGGTATTTGTATCGTTGTGTATTAGATTTGTCTTCACTATCAAAATCTGTTCCGTCTTTATTGCGTTCGTTTGCAATAATAAGAAGCAATTTAAAAAAATCTTCAACGATTTCATTAATTTTATCATCGTTTTCCAGTACTATGTTACAATGTACTTTTTTCTGCGAATCGGCAGAAGTACCTTCGGTTTGAATACATTGTTGTGACAAAAATTTTGTGTCATGAAGTTTGAGAAACGTTTCTAACGAATTACATAGCTTTTCTTTAATGTTTTGAATGTCGGTCTTGTTATTTTTTTCTAATGCTTCATTTAAATCTCTAATTAATGGATATACGAACCTGCTGTAACAACATTTAAACAAGCTATTATTATTTTCACGTAGATATTTTGGTAGTGCGTACTTAATTTCGAATTTTTCACTGCTATAAAACTGGTGTATTGTTTTACTTCTCATATCATCTAGATCTTTTGTTCTATTAATAAAAATGTTGTGAAAATATGGAGCAAAATTTACGATCAAATCGAATATGCATTGCTGTTCTTCGTCGTGTGTCAGTACGTCATTACTATAAGACGGCGTACTGAAAGCCTTAGAGACGAATTTTTCCAGCTGGTTGTCGATTTTTTTATGATATTCGTCTTGTTCCATATTGTTACCAATTTTTGTTATATCTTTGACAAGAAATTGATTCGGTCGTAGTATTTGTTTATCACAAATATATGTACCTTCTGTTATACTTAAAATATAATTTACATAATTTGATATATTTCGGAAGAAATCATTCACATTTAGACTGACGTCTAAGTTAATAAAGAGCTTTAAATCATCAGGTTTTACTATATCAGGTTTGTTATTGGTCTTGTCATAGTAAAAAAGTTTTTTACGTATACTAACAACACATTCAATGTCTTCGAGGTTTATTATGTTTCCTAAATATTTCTTAAATTCTGGCTCTATAAGTTTCATTCGATGATCTTGTAATGCAAATGTTGTGAGGAATTGCAGAAATACGTTTGCGTTCGAGTAGTGAAAGGCATTGTGATCATGAGTCATTTGCTTCAATACTTCTTTAAGATTATTCGAAAGCATATTCAACTTAATTTTCTGTATTTGCAGGATTTGTAAAAAATTTACAATTTTTTTCCTATTTTCAATCATGTTACTATTATTGGATGATAAAATGTCTCTAAATATCTCCTCAGTGCTATCAAATAGTATTTGTTCTTTTTTACTATATAACGTGACTGCGGTTTCTAAAGCTAATAAACCACTATCGTAATATTTGTAGTTTAAATCATTTATCAATTTTAAATCATGAATAATAATTCCACCAAGTTTTAATTGAGCTTCCAATACATCCGGAATTAATGTATTGTAGTAATCAGCGTAATATGCAGCATTTTTTATTTTACAAACCATAAGCGTACACCAATGGTCACTATTGTAAAATATGACAACTAGGGGTATTTTCTCATAATTATCATTATTAGCATTAATATATTCATCCAGTTCGTGCAGTAAACCCTCTATTTCATCAAAAACTTTGAATTTTGGATCTTGATTTACACCATAGCCATATTTGATGAGAGCAATATCAACAATATTTTGTTTGTTTAGAGCAATCATATAATTTCCTTTGGTAGTTTTTTCAATGAAATGATTATCTTCATTATTAAATTGTAGATTACTAGTTGCTGCAGTCATTTTGTTTCGTGTGTCTGGAAAAATAATAATGACATTAGTTTAGGCTAGTATTTAATATACTCTGAGGTTTAGGTATTAACTATATACATATAACATTAATATATTTTATAGGTTTCCGTACGTCAAGAGAAAAAAAAATAGAACACTTAAAAGGACAGGATGGCTGCAAGAAATTTGAAAAATAGGTTTTTTAACATATCTATTGCTGTCGCGCTGTGCCCGAGCTATCTCGCCCGAGGGTGATAGAGACAACTGCAGCTTGGACCGATTATACCTATTCAAATTAGACGAAATCGCTATTTCGTTATCCCCGGTTTTCACGTCCAAAACTGGATCGATTTAAAAAAAATCCTTTGTTGTTTTATATTCGTTGTTCGCTGGACCTCTGATAAGGGCGTTAAAAATGGTACGTTTTTGTTATTTTAGAAGGCTCCTAATTCTTATAATAATTAATTTATGGAGAAAAACACAACCGAGGGACATACAGTGGTACCTTCAGATTGCATGGTAAAATAATCATTGCTCTAGATCCAGAGAGGAAACTGAGGATTACGTTTGTATGGAACAAGCGCCACCAGCATATCCTCTTAAAAGATCGATTTGTTGTCCGTTTCTTCTCTAACCTTTTTTCAAGCAAGACTATCTTTCTCTGGATCAAGTAATAGTTATATCAAATACTAAAGTCTACGGCTACAATTTCAACGCAAAATTTTAATAATATTTTAATATTATTAAAATATGTCACATATTTTAAAAATAGCTATTTCAACAAAAATTAAATTAAACACTAGCAATAACATCATTGAAAAAGTAACTGGTATAATTAAATTCTTGATTTTAGTGAGCACTAGCTGTCCCCCGCAGTTTCCACCCGCGTTCTCGAGATAAAAGGTAGCCTATGTCCTTCTCTATACCATAAGCTATCCGCATGCCAAATTTCATGATGATCCGTTGAGTAGTTGAGGCGTGAAGGCGTAACAAACAAACAAACACTTTTATATTTATAAAATTATACTAGCTGTCCCCCGCGGTTTCACCCGCGTTCCCGGGATAAAAAGTAGCCTATGTCCTTTTCCATATCATAGGCTATCTGCATGCCAAATTTCATGATCATCCGTTGAGTAGTAGAGGCGTGAAGACGTAATTTATTATTATTATTATTTATCAAATATTATAATAAGTATCCTTTCCTTGTTACCATCACCGAAATATAATTCAAGGTATTTTCCTCATAGTTATAAGCTTTTAATGTTTATTACACATATTGTGTCTGTTATCGCAATTTATTTCGACATTATTGCCATGAATTTAAGTAGTTACCGTCCTCGGTTTCGCTTGATTGATCTTTGATTTTCCCGGATCTCAAAATATCCTAGTTTTAACCTATGGAGTCGCGGATGGGACGCGTGCTAATAACTAGATTATAAAAAAAAAAGATATCCAGGAAATGCGAGTCAGCTGATCAGCTAGATACTGTTTATAATAGCCTATCAAGCGGTATCTGGCTTTCGAATTCAAAATCATTTATTCAAATAGACCTTCGCAGGCACTTATGAAAATTCTGACTCTACTATCGGTTTGGAAGGTTCGGAAGAGCCGGCAATAAACTCAGCAATTACTCTTTTCAAAACAAACTTAGATTTATTACCTAATTTAAAATTAGAATAACATCAACTTAAATAACTATTTTAATTTTGTAATGAACAGGATGTACAGCCGACATTATGATGAGAATACAGATGATTTAATTCCACCATATCCGCAGGCCACACATCTGAACCGATAAAAAAAAAAAACTACCAAACTGTAGTACCTATGTATCTCATCTCACTAATATTATACTGGAACCAGTGGTACCAGCAATTTTTTTTTGAGCTTTCTTCCCTATTTTAACCACCCCGCCCCGTGATAGAATGAACAATACAAAAAAATATTTATTCAAAGTCAATTTAAATCATGTAGGTAAGTTCTCCTCCTTGCATCGTATACCTCATTGCTGAGGGACGTGACCTTTTTGGGTTATCTTCTCACGGACTATTGCACGCCATCTGGATCGATCTTCTGCTGTGTGGATAGCAGCACACACACTGGTATCCAATGCTGCGCGTATTTGATCAGACCAACGCATCGGGCTTCGACCCCTCGGCCTCTTTCCGTCCATCATGTAGGTAAGTACGTACTAATAATAATATATGACTCACATATTCATACCAACATGCTTATCAACCATTATTATACTAACTATACTAAAGGATTTTATTAACTACCAAACTATAGTTATTATAAACTTTTGATGTACAACATTTAGTGCGTTTTCACACGAGACGATAACGACACCGTAACCACACAGTAAAAAAACTGTGACGATTTAGCCGACCATACATTTCTATGTACCGTTTTCACACGCAACGATAACGACACAGCACTGCACGGCACAGGAACGATAATTCGGCTATGTCGTTGGTTCGGCTAGATCGTGACGATTTTTTTACTGTGGCGATTTAGCGGGCCTTCGAAATGTATTGAAAAACGTCAGGACTTTCACACGGCGAACAGCACGATAACGATAACGACACTTCTTGTCACCTCGCTGTTTGTTTTGAATGGTGTTTGTTTACTGGTTAAGAGTTTTCTAGTGGTTTTATCATGGAAAAAAAATCAAGTCAATTAAAAAAAAGCTAAGTTAAGTTGTCGGCGATTGAAATTTGGCCACATGATGGACGTTTAGTCGCTAAAATTTATATTCGTAACTGTCGTTACGGTGTGGTATCGTTCCTCGTGTGAAAACGAACGACGCGCGACGACACGACAGTTTGCCAATTATCGTCGGTCGTTTATCGTCACGACAAAATTGTGTCGTTATCGTCTCGTGTGAAAACGCTCTTACAATAATAAAAAGAGGAAAAATGTATTCATTAGTTTTGATGCGGGAATTTCCGGACCTTCTGATCTGATTCTGAAATATATTTCACTAATAGGAAGCTAGATAGGCACCGAGTTGTATATGCTACTTTTAAACACCATAACGTAAGTACAACGGTGGGACTAGCTTAATTAATATGATTAATTTGATAAAGATAAAAGCTGGAAAGGACGAAATGTTAGAAAAATATCCCACCACCGATCAGGAATTTCAATTCAATGAGATAATTCCAAAAACTATACAAACTACATCTTGTAATTGCGAAAGCCACAACAGAACAAAATAAACAAATGGTGTTAACATTTGGTACCATTGTGATGGGAAAAAACAGAAAGGTCGTCAAAAAATGAGATGGGAGGATGAAATTAAGAAAATGCTGGAACAACATGGGAAAGAAAAGCTACAAATATAAAATTATGGCAAACCCTAGGGGAGCCCTTTGCCAAAGGGCAAGCTGATACTGACGCTACCGATGTCGAAGATTAATAAAAATATGAGTATATAAAGAGAAATAATGTAATTTATGAAGTATCGTAATTTAACTGTTATTCAATTCAATAGTTTTATTTAAGGTTATATTAATTTAGTAATAGTTTAAATTAAATGTACTTATTATATAGAATAGTATCAGAAAAAAAAGCTATTTGTATTAATTAGTACTTTTTACGTGCATAATTTAGTACTAGTTTTTAGTTTCGAATAATTCACCATTAAGGTAAGGATGTATCAGTATGAAGCGGGATATTTGTTTTTTTTCAAGTTTTTATTGTTACCTGTGTAGAAAAATATGACTAAAATTTCAGTGATTAGCGACCGTAGTAGTTCACTTGGCATATTGCGTTTTTTTTTTATACAACTAATTCGGTAAACAAGCATACGGCCCGCCTGATGGTAAGCGGTTACCGTAGCCATATGGACGCTTGCAACACAAGAAGCATCGCTCACGCGTTACCGACCTTTCCCCCCTCCCCTATGAGCTCTGGCTACCTTACTCACGCGCAGGAACACAACTTTACACAACATAAAGTTATTTGGCTGCGGTGTTCTGTAAGGTGGAGGTACTTCCCCAGTCGAGCTGCTCTTTGAGCGAATAAACGCTATGCTCTACCTCTCTAGAAATTGATACTTTTTGTTTAAATTATTAACTATTTTTGTACATTCAGTAAAATAGTCAGTTTTACAGTTTTTAGAGGGGCGCTCAAATTGGGCTCATACTATACAAAAACATTCGTAACACAATGTGCCAAACTACCACGGCTATGAATCACTGAAATATTTAATCACATTATTTTACGGAGGTAAAAAACAATTAAAACTTGAAAATAAACAACAAATTTCCCGCCTTTCCCGTCTGATACATCCACCTTAAAGCTCTAAATTAGTCAGATTAAGCTTGAAGAAATGTATGTAGATCTACGGATTTTTGTAGGCAATCAACGGATTTTTGAGTCACTACGGAATTTTAGAAATCAGAACCAGCAACACAAACATAGCTACTTTACATTTTTTATTAAAATTATTATTTAAATTTAAAACAACAAACAATTGAGAAACTTAATTTCTTACCTGATAGACAGAAATTCCAAAATTTAAAGTATTGTTTAAAATGGTACAATAATATGACAACCAGTCTTCCTTATGAAGGCAGGGTGCGGCGGCCAGAGAACTGAAGTAGTAACATGATGACTCTCCAGTATATAAGTTACTCTATGATCAATCTATGATAATGACTTTGTATTGTCACTTTAGGTACTTCTATTAAAAATATTTAACAATCGAAACAAAATTAACACTTGCTTACGCCCACGATGACGCACGTCTGCCAAGCAGTGTTACCATTCTCAAATTCAGTTAGTTACTAAAATATTGTTAAAATAAACCATAATAAATTAAACGAAATCTATAATGACATACGTATATGTACTGTATTTATGAGTGATTGAAAAAGCAGGTTATGTAACTCTTTTATTTCTTTATTTGGCTACTTTTGACCGGCACCTTATAAAGACCTCCGCTTATTTTCGGGTTATATTTAGAAAAACCCTTCTTTAGTGGATGATGACGTCACATCATGAAACCAATAGGTAGTTAATATAATTAGAATATACACAATAATAATTTGCAGCGAATTTCCAAAGAACTATCATTTTAAGTTTAATTTCGACTCCTTTAATAAAAAAAAATAAGGAATTATCTGGACGTATTTTAAAATTGCAATCTAGATTGGCTTTTATGTATCCTTCTTCATTACGTGGAATAATCATAACAATCATCTATCATAAAAAAAAAACAAATTTGTACTAATACACTTTTTTAAACATACTAAATTCATCTAAAACTACTAAAATTGTAGTAAACTACCAAAACCGGCTACACTGCTGCCGAGCCGATAACAGACATTCTATAAAATAACGATATAGTGCCACAAGGTTACTTGGCCCGGTGAGAGAGTCGCTGCTATCGCATTTGGTTGAGCAAACAACCAATGAACGTAGTATTTAAATTCTCTTTGACCAATGGCGATTGACATTTCGATATGGCGTCGTTAGTTCCTCTTTTGACCACCGGGTCAGATAAGTTTATAGGACTATACAGTAAACAACACAGGGGTCCCTTGTTTCTTGTTTTACATGATATTGCCAGCTCCTAAAATGCAATATCCTCATAGAAAAGTCACCCAATGAAGGATATCGTTTTCTGTTCATACTATAAATAGGTAACAAAACATAGTTTTTTTTTTCTATCTGCTTATTTTTTCATTTAATTAAACTTATCTTATAATAACACTTTACCTGTCAAAATGTTAGAATAAGTTCAATGCGTTTCTTATTAAGAATACGTATTATTAAGCAGTTGATTTCAAAGCCTGTTTTCGAATCGAATCAATAAAATTATTTAATTTTAACTGATTAAAAAAATGTAAGAGGTTCTCAATTCGGTTGCACGTTTTTTTATGTTTCTTACCTCATAACTCCGTAATTTATTAACTGATTTGGAAAATTCTACTTTTGTTTCGAAGGGTACACTTCCCGTATGGTCCCATCCATTGTCATCAGGTCAGGATTTATTTCTTTTTAGTGGACTTTGAAGTCGGTTTATGTTTTTTGTAAAACAGTTTTCAATTATTGTTTTAATGGTTCGACATAATCTGTGGTACTTAAGCATATTTCAATATTTATTTTGATTCATGATAGTGATTTATTGGTATCAAAATAAAATTACGACTTCAAAAAAGGAGATTTTTTTTTGTTACTTCATAACTTCGTCATTTATTAACCGATTTGGAAAATTCTTTTTTTTGTCTGGAAGGGTACACTTCCCGTTTGGTCCCATTGTCATCAGATTAGGATTTGAATACTTTTTAGTGTACTTTGAAGTCGGTTTAAGTTTTTTGTAAAACAGTCCAATTATCTCACTAATAAACACAAAACTCTCATTATTTTACTCATAAAATGTTACCCAATTTTTGAGGAAATCTTCCAAGCTGGCAATCCTGCATTTATCGGTTGCTTACGTAGTTATCGAGGAAATATCCTTTAGAGAAGTAATACCTGTGTGGTAATACCAAGTAATCAAAATAAAATTACGCAACTACTCACTGATTATGAGCTGTAAGGACACAATTAATGCATCGTGTGTACTTGACATGGCCAATCAGAGCGCATTGTTAATGGTGGGCAAAGGGCTAGATGACTAAAAAAATCTATTTATTCCGTCTTTTACATTATCAAAAAATATTAGGCATGTATTTTTTCATTTGTCAATTAAACAAAATAATTGGACTGTTTTACAAAAAACTTAAACCGACTTCAAAGTACACTAAGAAGTAATCAAATCCTGATCTGATGACAATGGGACCAAACGGGAAGTGTACCCTTCCAGACAAAAAAAGAATTTTTCAAATCGGTTGATAAATGACGGAGTTATGAGGTACAGGTCGGTTAACTAAAGCTGGCACGTTTCAACACATTTACACCGTCTCTCTCGCGCAAAGTCAAGCTTATGAGTATGAAGGAGACAGTTATTGTTTTGCTTTTGCTACTGCTCATAAATATAGAGTGGTCTATTTTTGCATTCGTCCATTAGACTTGACTGATTGCATATTTATGAGTACTGTGAACGTGCCAGCTTTCGTTAACCGACCTGTAACAAACATAAAAAAAAAAAAAAAAAAAATACAACCGAATTGAGAACCTTCTCCTTTTTTTGAAGTCGGTTAAAAATACTAATATATCGTGTGTTGAAGTTACGAGTTACGTCACGAGCCCAACTCCCGAACTTTGACTCGCTTTATCTTTTTCATTTTTTAACGATTTGGTAATGCAAAAAATTGTTGTAATATTTTTTTAATAATCTATCTGACTCGGACTAATTACAATTCTTTTTTACCTAGGAAGAAATTATGATATTAGTTTGGATGCGAAAGTGAGTTTGTTTGTTTGTTTGTTACGCCTCACGATACTTTTTATCCCAGGAACGCGGGTGAAGCCGCGCCTATGTCCTTCTGCATACCATAGGTTATCTGCAAGCAAAATTTCACGATGATCCGTTGAGTAGTTGAGGCGTGAAGGCGTAAAAAATAAACAGATAAAGAAACAAACTCACTTTCGCATTTATAATATAAATAAATAATAAATAAATAAATAAATAAATATCCTGGGACATTTCTCACACACGGTCATCTGATCCCAAACTAAGCAGAGCTTGTACTATGGAAACCAGATAACTGATAAAATACATATACATACTTTTTGTTTGTAAATACATACTTAATATACATAATTACACCCAGACTCAGGACATACAGACATGTTCATGCACACAATATAATATTAACTTAGGATTAGGATTGTTAGGATTAGGATTAGGATACTATAGAATAAACTAGTTGTCCCCGCAGTTTCACCCACGTTTTCGACGATCTATTATTTTCCCAGGATAAACAGTGTCAGTGTCCAGTATGGAAACGTGTTATAAGGAGTAACTTAGGCTATTGTTATTTATTTGACCAAATTTGCCGCGCAATAAAACGTGGGTAAAATCGCTGGGGTCAGCTATTATCTATTATCTACTTAAATTCAATCTAAGTATGCATCAGCGAAGTGAAATGAAATGAATTATGTGTATGGTGACTTTTCAAGTTGTTTCAAAAAGTCTGTGAAAAGTTTAAGTATGATGGTGCCCATCATTTTACTAAAACATGACTTATGGACGGTGACTGATAGTGCGAACCATGTGAAAGTGGTTTATTGTAGTCACAATAACTTTAAATATATCTTGACACTGGCAAAAATGAGTCCTAATAAAAAGGATTGCCAAACTGAAAACTAAGAAAAAGAACGCGAATTACTTTAGTAATTAGTAGAAATAATTTAATGTATTTTCCCTCATATTCATCGAACTCATAATTAAGTCTAAAAGTCGTAAAGAAAAGCCATTGAAATCTAAAGTATCTCTCAAACAATATAAAGAACTGAACAAACAACTAACAACACTACTAAGCTGCAGTGTTCAAGTATAAAAAGAAATCATTAAGTTAATCTATTGAACTTTACGAACTTGAACAAGACTTTGTGCGTATCTCATATAGACATCTTAAAGAAATAAGTACCTATAGAAGTGGTATATTTTACTGAGTGATTACTTACAATCATATATTCAATAAAAAATACGTGTGGCACTCGGAGACTGCCGCGGTAAAGCTATTGCGTCAATGCCACCTAGAGGCGGGTTGCTGAACTAAAGAGACAAGCTTGATATTTCAAAAAGTCATTAAAAGTTCTGCTATTCATCGATAGATTTAGTTTGTTAGGTATTTCTTTCAATCATCCAAAAGTTAATTGAAAGCTACTTTCCCTTACGCTTCAATAAAGAAGAAATTGTACGGCAACTTTAGTGCAGTTTTTCACGACTAAAATGACAAAATTACGTGTTTTCTCCATATATTCCAGTACCACTTTACTAGAAAGCGACATCACATTCTTGTATCAATTTGTATGGGGCGTTTTCGACGCTGTCTGACTTTGACTCTCATTTCTGACTTTTGTGGTGCTCTATTTGCCATTGGACCCATATAGACTTTCGACTGTTTTGCAATTTGATTCCACCAGAAACCATCGATTAACATCATAAAAAAAGAAGTATTTGGTAATAATTCTGGTAAACAATGAATGAGGAACGAAAGGAACTGGTTTTTACCTGTAATAAAGACATACACTTTATTACAGGTAAAAACTCATCACTGTAAAACGTCGATTTACTAATCATCGTACCAAATGCGCTTGGTGGCAAGTTCTCTCATTGACAATGGACAAGAAGCCAGTTCTATAACATATTAAATTTCTACGGTTACTCGATATATCTGAATGGCCGCTTGAAACTAGTTTCGCGAGAAACCTAATACATTATTTGACCCTTGAAATTGCCTTCGCTTAGTTTTCAGAGGCATGAATCTTCAAGATTGTTTTAGATGACACCCTAACCGAAATCCCTTTTGTTAATAAAACTCATTTATGTAAAAAAAAACTGTAGACTATTAAGGCTGCTAGCACACGTACTTCTTATAAGTTGAATCCTAATCCTAATCGCCTTTTACTCGTTAATATCATCATCATAATGTCTCACTGCATAGCACAGGCCCCCTAAAAAGGTAGCTAAGCAATATTGCTAACGCAATTCATTTTTTCCAATAAACAATCCTTCGATCACCATTCACACAAAAAGGTACAGTATGAGGCACGAGTGGTGAGCACAGATAGGCAGTAGTGGGGGCAAGCTCGCGCAGTACTCTTTTGGCCAAATCACAGTAGCCAATGATACGCGAGAATCCAATAGACGACGAGCATCGACTGACGAACGAATCGTGTGCAGCTCGGGGCTCTCCACTTCTTCATTCCATTAAACAGACCGAAAAATTAACTACTGCGCAGGTAGGTATTAACATCTGTGCTCACGACTCGTGCTCCTTACCATACATTCCTGTTGGATTGTCAAACGCGATCAAACTGTCAGTGGATGGTCACAATCCTGTTATTTCTGGAGGATTGTTGACTTTTATGAGGAATGCCCGTCATTTTGTATAATCATTAAGGAATATTTTCGCGACGCTCAATCCTGTCGGAAATATAAACGTCATTCGCGACAGGACAGAACCACGGATTTTAATACCTTCATTCTTTCTCGCTAAGGCACATTCACTGGCGTTCAATCCTTAAGGATTATAGATTCCGGCGGGACAGAACGCTAGTGGATGGCCCGCTAAAATCTGACTAATTTCCATTTTTTAACGTAGGCTTAATAATATATTCCATGAATTCTCCTCGACAAAATACCAATGAATCAATGGTTCTATCTGTATAACCATAACAGACATGGGTTTCATCGCAAATGCTATAAATCTGAAGAAAATGTTCGGTGAAAATTGGTCATGTATTTGCTTTTCACATTTACCCATGATACACTTAGCTTTGTTTACGCCTATTTGTTGGTTTTCTAGATTTATTTGATGTAGTTTGCGACAAGCACAGAGTAATGGAAGCCGCCAAGATTTTTGTTATGTGATCCTGACCCTGACTAATAAGTAGTGACAATTGTATGTAGTTGTCATAATTGGTTGAGCTATTTCGGTTACTTTGGTTCTTTGTCGGACGACCTCAAAAAATGGCTGGACTGAGCTGGATGCGGGTGGCAAGAAATTGGAAGAAGTGGCGCACTCTGGGAGATGCCTATGTCCAGCAGTGGGCTTGAAAAGGTTTTTTTTATTTATTTAATAATGATGAACCCCTGATAAATGTATTTGACTCGGACTGTTGAATGAGCTCCCCGCCGTGGTTTTCCCAATGGAGTACAGCATGGGGTTCTTCAAAAAAGGTGTGAAGAGGTTTCTTCAGGGTCGGCAACGCGCGAGTGATACCCCTGGTGTTGCAAGCGTCCATAGGCTACGGTAACTGCTTACCATCAGGCGGGCCGTATGCTTGTTTGCCACCTCAGTGGTATAAAAATAATAATAATATTAGTTTTAAGATAACTTAAAAAAAAACAAAACAATTTTAAAATTCACAATACTGCATGTTGTATTACGGATAGAATATTTTTTCGAGTATTAATTTTAAAGATTTTCTTCAGCAAAGTTACAGCTTATTTTTAAAGATGTTCACCTCTCATCAGTATCAGCACAACTTCAGAATCTGCAAAGCTCTCTAGAGATCGTTAATCTTCGTCATTTGGTTATCGTCGCCCTTAGAGGGCTCCCTTTATTCGACGCTGACACTATACAGGCTTAAACGTGTAACATCATATCTATGGATATTTTTTCTGGTATCTTGGGTTATTTGTTACTAGTTTTCGTTCCTGGTTTTACCTGAAGGATGAAAAGTTTTATCGGGATATATTCTCTAGGTCAGTCTAGGTACTAATATTATAAATGCGAAGGGAAGTTTGTTATCTTTTCAAGACTAAACCTCTGACTGGTCGCTATGAAATATGGCACCCAGATAGTCTATTATATGGAGAAGGATATAGGCTACTCTTTAGCCCGGGCACGCTGGTGAAACCGGGAGGGGAGGAGTGGGGCAGATAATATCCTAAATGTTATTCAAAACTTAATACCTATTAACAGGTATCAGAAAAGGCAATCGCAATCGCTTCTCTCGGCAACCGAAGTATAAGACAATAGTCAATTACATGAGCACAAAATAAACACTAAAGGTGCGTTCGAATTGGGGTATGGTAGCAAAAATAACAGTCAAAAATGCCAAAAACGAAGACATCTGCCGTTCGATTTGGAAAGTTGTGGGCGAAATTGGCGTTTTGAACTGTTTTCGTTCACCGTTCGTTTTACTTGGAAACAGTTAAAAACGACATCGTGAACTACAAATTTTGACCCACCTCCGAGGCAGGGTCGTTTGTGATCATATTTTGACATCTTTGAATTTGACAGATAAGTTTTGGAAAATTCAAACGGGAAGCAAAAATTCTAATTGTTATTGTAAAATTTGATAGAAATGCTAAGAGGCAAGAGAATAATTTGTCAGATTAACTTTGTTTAAAGATTACCTGAAGGAAAAAGGTAGGTTGAGACAAGTGACGAGCAGGCGATGAGCATGCAAATGTCATTTTTGTATCTAATCGTTCGATTTGAGAAATTTCGATTGTGGCAAAAGTTGCAAAATTGTTGAAATTTTCCAATTCGAACGCATGAACAAAAATGCCCATTTTGAAACTGTTAAAAACGACATCACTCCAATTCGAACGCACCTTATAATGAGTACTCATTGAGCTAATGTTACTACGTAGGTATAGAGAAGACGCCACACATCACATATGTTCCGTTCAAGTGAGGCCATCCGGCCACAATTGTTGTTGTAGAGCGATGAAAGAATTGCGTAAGCGCCGTGAAAATCATGGTGTTTGCGAGAAAAATACACCTAAAAGCGCTACGTATTTCTACTATCTGCTTAGACGACTGTTTTAGCGCTAAAGAGAACTTTCGTTGAGTCCAAAAAAATTGGACATAACTTTTGCTTATGATAGATTCTCTATACGTAGTAATAATAGCTCAATGCTTTAAACCGAACTACTTAATTGAAAAGCGATTTAATCGCTATACGATATATCTACTATACCTATATACCTACTGGCCGTGCTTCCACCTTGACCGCCGCTGAGGACTCCATCATCAGCTGTCGGTGTACCTTTCCGCCTCACCTTCGTGCTCACATACATGACATCTGGCAACGCTGCTGTCACGTCACGCTTACGAGGCCAGTGAATCCAAGAAGAAGGGTATAGCGTCAAGTTGAGGGGCTATAGACATACCTACTTATATTTTTCTATGTTATAGATTTAATGGTTATTTCAATCTTTTATTTGAACCCTTAATTATCTACCTACCAATTTCTGCGACTGAGCTAGCCGTCGCAGTGGCGTCAATAACTGAGGATGACAATCTGAGCATATATCTCGTTATGCCAGTCGTCATTTTGACATAATAAATTATGTGGTGACCTGTCAGTGGTCCATTATTGTCCCTTACCCGTACTTCCTCCATTGTTCAGAGGGTGGCTGGTGGCATCTATTGTCCCTTTTGTGACCTTTCCGACACCATGTTAGAGTGGTGTCATTTGATAGACACCTAGGACCCCTAGTTAATTATTCGAACACTGGTGCTGATTCTGTTGTTTACAACTTACAACTAATTTTAGTCTCACTATGTCTCGTTCTAACAAAGAACATAAGGAAAGGATGTAAGAAATTTAGTCCTGTCAAATTAGTCCAAGTTTTGTTTCCAATATAAAAGTCGCCATCTTGGTCGCCATATACCCGCAAATGAAGACGGCAAACTTATTTGACAGCTTTAAATATGTTCTATCCTTTTTCAATAATGTTCGTAAGAAAGAGATGTGATGTGACTAAAATTTGTTTTGTGCGATTTACAACAGAATCGGCGCCACAGAATACTTGGCATTTGGATTATGTCATATTTTTTAAATAAATGACCACCAAAAAGAATTTTGTGACCATATAACTTCTATTCAAAGATTTTCATAGGGCATCGTGCCTCTACCCAGATGGATAATCCGCCTAACTAAAGCATGACATTTAATTTCACTCCGCTTGAGGGGCTCCCTGAGCAAATCGCTCTCAGTTCGTACTGCGCACGGCTGTCAAATACTGTCAAATACTGTCAATTCTGGCTTGTTTATTTCATCTTGCCATAGAGGCGACTATCCTTCTGGACGTTTTAAATTCTTTGCTTCTATTATAATATATCACTTTAAAATATTAGAAAACATAGCATTCATTAGATATAGAAATTTTGATTAGACGGAATCTTATTGGAATAGTTTTTTTGAAGCATGCTTTATTTAAAGAAAATGAATTTTCTGGATTCATACATGACTTCCTATACTCTCAGATTACAGAATAAAATGCGGATGGAGTGCGCGGAACGCGAAAGTGAAGCCACAAAAGCAAATACAAATTCAAAATCAGATACTTACTGGTATTCGCTTTGGAATTTGTATTTGCTTTGTTTAACAAACTTACTTCCGCGCGCTCCATCTGCCTTTTGTTCTGGAATCTGAGCCTATACTTAAGCAAAACTTGTATGGTAAAGATTTTGGCTTTACAGTTTTTTTAATTATCATTTCATTTTCTTATAGCTCGACCCTGCCGTCCTCATCAAACTGCTGCCAGCCACAATCTTTTGTCGATTTGGTTACGGTTTTATATTATAAAGGCAATAAGACAGAGACTAAAAAATAAAAGTGAAAATGAAAAATTTCAATAAGGTTGCCAACTTCTGAAGTTTGTTTTTTCACTGTGTGATAAAACGGCACCGATACGTGCTTGGCGACACATTTTCATCTTTAGGGTGATAGTCAGCCAGGTTACTACAGAGTACGTTACAGTTATGGTTTCCTCACGATATTTTCTTCACTAAAAGTAGCCTCTTCATCATTGCCTATAATGTCCCACTGCTGAGCACAGGCCTCCTTTCACAAATGAGGATGAAAGGGAATGGGCAGATACTCCACCACGCATGCCCACTGCGGATCGGTGGAGGTAGGCTAGCCGCTAGTGGACAACCTACTGTTGGAGCTTTCAAGCCATCTAGGAGGCCTCCAACTAGCTTACCAACGGCTTTACGTGCCTTCCGAAGCCCGGGAAACGCTCGAGTTAAAATACCACCAGGCGATCACCCATCCAGGTCGGATGAGGACGGTTCCTCACCGGGCGGTGGTAGGTTAACGTTGCCAATGATGTTACACCATGAGCGCTCCCCTAAAACCTTACTTCTTGGAAAGCCTTTATCATATTCAAAGGAAATATCGGATCATCATGCATATCGTCAGGTTTTAGGTAAATACAAACCTATTCTAAGTATATAAATACTATATTCGACACACAGGAGCTTATAACATTTATCATTAAATAATTTTGCTTGTAATTTCTAAACTACATAATACTGTATTTTGATTTGAAACATGAATTAATTAATTGAAATGTATCTAGTTGTTATCCGGCTTAATGGACAAATAGTTTCTCGCATGTATTAAATCGAACAGGTTACCTACTATGCTATCTGATTATGTTATGTTAATTGGATTTCAACCTATTCTATGGTGGTGTAGTATGAAAAAAAAAAACTAAAAATATGCAAAAGCAGTAGAAGATTTATAAAATTCAAAATTTATTCAAATAGACCTTCGCAGGCACTTATGAAAAGTCTGACTCTAATACTCCAATTCCGGTTTGGAAGGTTGCATTTGTTGAGAAGAGCCGGCAATAAACTCAGCAATTACTCTTTCCAAACAAGCTTAGATTCATTACATAATATTTACATTCTAATCGCACTGACAACAATTGCGAAAATTAAAATTACAAAGTAGACTGAATCTATATCTAATAAGTAAATAAATGGCAAACTCGGCGCAGACCAGCCCCCACAAGCAGCACCTGTTCACAAGTATGACGCGTGTGGCAGCCATCGCCCTCCTCGCCATATTGGAGGGACTTGGAACTTCGGACCAATTACAATTACAATTGGGCTATTACAATTGTGCTCCCATGAACTATCAGTTTTGACATTTTTGGTACTCTTCTAATTATTGAATAGCGTCGAAAACCATTATCAATTAAGGGATCTAGAACTTTTATGAAAAAAACTGAACCTAACACAAAACTCTATACGTATCATATCAATTTAAAAACGTAATTAAAATATTTGCACAATACCTTCTTATCTTTCTTAAGAAATCTTACGAATGCCAGAATTGTTATACAATAATGTATTGAACCTATGACCCTACAGGTCACTGCAACCTTTGTGAGTCTGCGGCAATGCCCTTTGATATATTATTAGAAAAGGGCCGACGTCTTATATTATCACCACTATTTAATTCTGTTTCGAGATTAGGTTTATAATAATTAAATTATTTTAGGTTGTTGCCCCACCACGTGAGTAACTTTGCGATGCGAAGCTATTGATGTTGAATTTGAAACGATAATATAAATAATAAATATCCAAGGACATTCCTCACACACGGTCATTAATGCATAAATTTGTAACTAACCCCCGGCCACTTACCATCAGGTGGCCCGTCTGCCTGCTTGTCAAACTGTTGACATAAAAAAAAAGCTTGTCGTATTGGATGCGCAGTTCGCTCACGTCCGACTGCGCTCCGCCCGATTGACAGTTTTTTCATGAACGCAGGGTTTCGCATCGCGCTCGTTGTACGCACGTTGTCGTCGCTGTGACGTTCACTCTTGACATCGCGAGCATCGAAAGAATTCTGTTCGTTCGTGGCTCGGCTCGTCCTCAGTTCGCGTAGCATGGACGCACAATTAGATCTCTCGGGGCGGAATCCAGTATTTTTTAAGTAGCTTATATATTTGTATCGCTCGTAATATACAGCTTGTAGTAGGTATAATGCCTATAGTTAAAATATCTGTCGCTGCAACAATATTTGTTGTATAAACTAAATAATGTATGTAAACGCACATAATATAAAGGCACAGAATAACAGTGATAGTCAATGATGCATCTTCCAAATATTTTTTAGAGTATTTAGATGAAAAACAATGTCTGAATTTATTAATTTAACTACATGATTTCAACAGATTTTATTGAAGAAAAAAGAAAGAAATAAATAAGGTCAATTTTTTTCTCTTTTTAGGGTTCCGTAGCCAAATGGCAAAAAACGGAACCCTTATGGATTCGTCATGTCTCGTCTGTCTGTCCGTCCGTATGTCACAGCCACGTGCAAGTGCAAGCAAGCAAGTGTGGGGTGTCTATGGATATGTCTTCAAAAATGATATTGAGGTTTCCAATATATTTTTTTTCTAAACTGAATAGTTTGCGCGAGAGACACTTCCAAAGTGGTAAAATATGTGTCCCCCCTGTAACTTCTAAAATAAGAGAATGATAAAACTAAAAAGAATATATGATGTAAATTATCATGCAAACTTCCACCGAAAATTGGTTTGAACGAGATCTAGTGAGTAGTTTTTTTTAATACGTCATAAATTGAAATTCATATCAAATACTCAGGTCTATACTACCATTTACTTATATACCCACAGGTTTGAACGGAACCCTCGGTGCGCGAGTCTGACTCGCACTAGGCCGGTTTTTTAGTTAATAAAATAATGTATTATTTTCAATGTACGAATTATTTTTCTAATATTGTTTTTGATTACTAATGACCTATACATTCATCCCTCAAGATAAACGTGACATATTTTTTTATTTATTGTAATTTTTACTAGAAACATTCCAATTCAGGAGCTCTATAAAGAAAGGCTTTAAAACAAAGTAACCCTGTTAAATGATGGTATAACTGTTGCATAAATCTTTCGAAACGAGCCATTTAAGCCTGCCATTGATTTAAATAGCTATTTCTTGTTTTATAACACCATTAAAATTATAAATTCAATGAGATGTAAAGATGATAATAAATAACCTTATTTTATTGTGACATTTATTTCATTTTACTCGTAAAAATAAAATAAGTATCTGAAACCATTTATTTCGCCGTACTCGTGATCTTATGTGGGAGTTTCGGAGAAAACGTGGGTACTAACATGCCTCCATTATTAAAATAACAATGCTTTTTTTGGCCGTATAAATTGGTTGTATATTACTCTGTGAATTATGTAAGCCTCAGATTACTGAATAAAAGGCAGATGGAACATTAAAAGAAGAATTGTTTTTTCTAAAAAAAAGTTTCTTAAACATATTCAATTGCGAACACGGGCCCAAGTCTGCTATTACAATTGTGTTCCAATGAATTATCCGTGGTGTCAAAATTTACAAATTTTACAGTTTTGGTAGTCTTCTTCTTCTTATTTTTAATTTTGGCAACCAAGCCCAAATTAGGGCTCATTTCTGCCAGTGTCGAGTTATATTATAGTTTCCAGTCACAATAAATCACTTCACATTATAGTCCTCAGTCAGTCACCGTCCATAAAAGTCATGTTTTACTACAATGGTGGTCATTGTACTAAAACTCTTCACGGACAACTTGAAAAGTCACGATACACATAATTCATTTCATTTCACTTCACTGGTGCACATGGATGATCTTTATTGGGTAAAATACCACAAAAAATACACAATAAAACTCAAAATACACGAATTTATGAAAATAAAAATGAAAATGCTACGTCACTCTGCAAGTTCCCGCCAAAAAGTCCTTTGGTAGTCTACTAACTCAATAGCGACATAATGGCGCCATAATAGCTTTCCGATGATTTTCCACCGAAACTACTATGATCTTTTAGTTGTCAGTGTTGACAGTTTTTTACTAAAATTCTTTTCGTTCATTAATTAATAATAATAATAAATATCCTGGGACATTCCTTACACACGGTCATCTGCGGGGTTATTTTAAAACGATCGAATTCGGAATCGGGAGCGGAATCGGAAACCTTCATCGAAAAGATCCGATCGCGGAAAGTTGGAGTGCGTTTACAAAGTTTGTTTTTAATAATGGTAGGAAATGGTATACCTAAACTAAAATTTAAACTAAAATCGAAATGCTTACGGATTTTTATTGTTGAAAGCCCTCATTTAAACACTCATATCAAATGCATAAAGACAGATACTTGTTATTTTCTATATTTTGGATTTTAGGTCTACATTGTGTTAATAAACATAAAAATGGTTTCTAGTTTTATCGAACTTCGAAAACTGACTGATAGGTCGAAGTAACTGTTGTTTATAACATTAGCAAAAGTCAGGCAAAGGTTTGAGCCATACAGCCTAATCGTATTTGAGTTATACCTAAGTTCTAGTCACAAAATAAATCACTTTCATATTGTACGCACTGTCAGTCACAGTCCATAAACGTCATGTGTTAGTAAAATAGTGGTCAATAAACTAAAACTTCTCACGGACTTTTTGAGACAAGTTGAAGTCACGATACACATAATTCATTTAATTTCCCTTCATTGGTGCGCGTGGATTTATATTTATATGATAAAACATCACAGATAATATGCAATAAAACTCAAAATACATGATTTTTTGAAAATTAAACGAAAACGCAACGTCACTTTGCAAGTTCCCGCCAAAAATCCCTCTGTGTCAAAGTAGTTTTTTTTTTCAGTACATTCATGGAGAGTATAATAAAACAAATATTTTATTTTTTTCTTTTTTTCTTTTGAGTCTTATAAAATATTTTAACTTTTATTTGCAAATAGATAATTTGCAATAGATTTTATGGTTACGTAGATTTTTTAGTGGTAGTGAATCTAGCATCCAACATGAGTAACGGTATTGAGTAGTGACCAATATGTTTTAGTCCCTACGAAGTTTGAGTATGTAGCTATTACTTTTACCGCAGACCTTTCTTATTCATTATTTACTTAAAATAGGGGCAAACACAACACACACAAACACACCAACTAACCATTATATAAGTTTAAATAATGCGTTTATATTAAATAATAGTCAAAAACGAACATTAAATAAAATTCGGAAAGAATTCCGCCATCTAAAAGCTATCGGAAACTTTTCGATGATTTGGATTGATATTTCCGTCGAGAAACGTCAAACTATTCGATTCGGAAATTAAAATAGCAATGGCCGCTTTAACCTATCATGCAGAATATATTTATTTAATATAATAATAAATTTATTTTCTTTCTCCTTACAAACTAGTTTAACAATTCACACAATAAACATGGTTTAAAATTTAAAAAATAACAAAGCTTGTAGGAGAAACTGGTATCCAAGCTAAGCCGGAGCCTGTGTTAAGGATAACCAGCCTCTTCCACCACGGACTAATTTTGAGTTATGCAGAAGATATTTAGAGAAAGATGTAACATTAAAATCTACGTAAAATATTAAAAGGTTATGTGATCAGTGTTGTGTGTGTGTGTGTTGTGGGGGTGTGTTGGTGTATGTGTGTGGGGGGTGTGTG
Source organism: Achlya flavicornis (assembly GCA_947623365.1). NCBI lineage: Eukaryota > Metazoa > Arthropoda > Insecta > Lepidoptera > Drepanidae > Achlya > Achlya flavicornis. Next base: position 8,485,032 of record OX392490.1, read on the forward strand.
TGTGTGTGTTAGTGTGACTGATTGCCCTACGGTTAAGAAAATAGATGCCTTGGGATCGAGAGCTTCGGGACTCTTTTAAGCCACGGAGATGCACAATCGTCAGAGTGGTATGTGTGAGAGTGTAATTTTAGTGTATGTGTGAGAGTGTGAGTTTAGTTTGCGTAATTGTAGCGTATGTGTGTGAAAGTGTCTGATAGCCCTACGGTCACGATAATAGATGCCTTGGGATCGAGAGCCCCGGACTTTTTAGCCGCGGAGATGCGCAATCAGGTGTGTATAATTAGTGTCTAGTCTAACAGTAGGTTATGAGTTTCAACCAGGCTTATAATACAAAAGTTTCAGGAAAATGCCTCATTGATCAAGTTTAAGAACGGATTTTAGTTTAGGTATTATTCTGTAACACTTAAATTGTACTATTATCATACTATGTTAAATAAATATTGATGTTCTTACAGTTTTAATTGTATTTTAATGTGCAAATATACATTTTCATTATTATTTTATCATGTCGGAAACTCATCTCGGAAGTTTCCGATTCCGCTCCCGAATCCGAATTCGATCGTTTTAAAATAACCCCGCTGATCCCAAACTAAGCAAGGCTTGTATATGGAAACCAGATAACCGATTTAATACATATGCTACTTTTTGTTTGTAAATACATACTTAATATACATAATTACACCCAGACTCAGGACACACAGACATGTTCATGCACACAAATGCATGTCCTGTGTGGGAATCGAACCCACGACCTGCGGCGCTATAGGTTAAGGCGCTAACTGGCCCGTCAAATTCATTATGAGACCATTATGAATTAGTAGACTGCGCACATCGGCTCAACGATAATAGAATTGCAATAGTATGACATTGAGTCAGTGTGACATTTTAGCAGACTTTGCCCCCTGGTGTTCGCTTTTGTATTTGCTTTAGTTCTGTAATCTGTGGCTAAGACAAATCCACTAAGAACAGGAAAATGGGTTATTTATTTTTACGAATTCTTAGCACATCCTACTAAATTGAATTTTTTTTTGGTAAAGTTATCACTCATTAATTTCAATTCATTTTAAGATTTGGATTTCGGAATTGATGAATTGCATAAGATCTGCTGTAAATTTGAAAAAATATTATCGAAAGTGGTATTTTAAAATAATAATATAAAAATTTATATTGTGTTTTTTTTTGTTAATTTTAGAAAATTTATGTGTTTCTAGATAATTTAATACATAATTAACTGTCACACATACTTAATTAATTATTCAAATATTTATGACAATATAGATTTTGTTTTAGTTTTTGTCAATCCCATGGAAAAAGCACTTGCATTTTTTCCAGAATTTTTCAATGTTTTCTATTCGTAAAACCGTGTCCTGACAATTACGAATACAACAAAAAACAGCCAAAACTCAAGATGATGATGACGAGATGTTCTCAAGTGATGATCTTTGATACATGGGCAATTGTTTTTTTTTATTAATCTGTATTTTTAGATAGGTAGAGCGTAGCGTTTATTCGCTCAAAGAGCAGCTCGACTGGGAAAGTACAGTCGAGGACAAAAATAAGTATACACCACCAAGCCACATAAAAAGTAGCCGTTTACATTATCATAGATATGGGAACACACAGAAGTTCAAAAATAAGTATACACTGATGGACAATTATGTGTGTAAACAACAAGTTCAATAATATATATCCATGTATCTAATCATAAATTTGTGAACAACCAAAATATCATAAATATGTATTCAACATTACAGTCAAAAATATGTAAACTCATTGCAGTCAAGGCCTTCATAGAATTTTATTGAAGAACGGTAGGTACTTGAAAAAAGTTTTGAAAAAAATCAATAATTTTGCGTGCGTCCGTTGGTAGTTTCGCGCTCGCGATGTTGTCAGCTCGTGCGCAAGCTGGCTGGCAACGTCGCCTACCGCATGAAGTGATCAAGTCGTTGAGAAAGGTAATGTTATTGTCGCTCCATTCACTGTGCAATTTCAACGATTCGTCGTGAAATATTTATTCATGATTACTATTTCAAATATTTTGAATTAGGTACGTAGCCGTAGCCATGTTTGGGTTTGTTGGAATTTTCGTGAGATGAACTTTGACTATATATGGTTTTTAGGGTCCGAGAAGAAATGTAGGCACTGGAATCCCACATTTTTTGGTGTTCTTCGAATTGTCTTGAGATGAAATTTGACTACACAACGTGTAACGGAATGGGTATATCTTTCTAAAAGGGGTGAACGAAGACTACATCAGGTATAGGCTCTCTATAAAAAGTTTCAGCTCAAAATAAATTACTCAAATATTCATAACAAAATGTTTGCTTCCAAGTTTATTGAATTAAAATCATAACCAACGTCACCGCTCAATGATCATTATTTTTTCACGCCACTTACTTAAGTACCTAACTGTTCTGAGCGTCGACACGCACACAACAGTGTCTCAGCTCTGTCACCTTTGTCGTCCGTTTGCACCCACACGACAAAAGTAAATTAAAATTAAAAAAATGATTTAATGTTGATTGACATCAGTTACAAATGTTACAACGACAGGACTTTTTTTATGTGCTTTTCTCAAAATGTTGAAAAAGTGTCCGCCATGTTGAACTTTTTACATAATGGTCCGATTGCGCTCAAAATCGATATTTGAGAGACCTTTGGGTCACAAAACAAGAATCTTTTCTCAAAATGTCAAAAAAGTGTCCGCCATGTTGAACTTTTTAGGTACTGGTCCGATTGCTCTCAAAATCGATATTTGTGAGTCCTTGGGGTCACAAAACAAGAATCTTTTCTCAAAATGTCGAAAAAGTGTCCGCCATGTTGAACTTTTTAGATACTGGTCCGATTGCTCTCAAAATCGATATTTGAGAGACCTTTGGGTCACAAAACAAGAATCTTTTCTCAAAATGTCAAAAAAGTGTCCGCCATGTTGAACTTTTTAGATACTGGTCCGATTGCTCTTAAAATCGATATTTGAGAGACCTTTGGGTCACAAAACAAGAATCTTTTCTCAAAATGTCAAAAAAGTATCCGCCATGTTGAACTTTTTAGGTACTGGTCCGATTGCTCTCAAAATCGATATTTGTGAGTCCTTGGGGTCACAAAACAAGAATCTTTTCTCAAAATGTCGAAAAAGTGTCCGCCATGTTGAACTTTTTAGATACTGGTCCGATTGCTCTCAAAATCGATATTTGAGAGACCTTTGGGTCACAAAACAAGAATCTTTTCTCAAAATGTCGAAAAAGTGTCCGCCATGTTGAACTTTTTAGATACTGGTCCGATCGCTCTCAAAATCGATATTTGTGAGTCCTTCGGGTCACAAAACAAGAAACTTTTCTCAGAATTTTGAAAAGGTGTCCGCCATGTTGAACTTTTTAGGTACTGATCCGATTGCTCTCAAAATCGATATTTGTGAGTCCTTCGGGTCACAAAACAAGAATCTTTTCTCAGAATTTTGAAAAGGTGTCCGCCATGTTGAACTTTTTAGGTACTGATCCGATTGCTCTCAAAATCGATATTTGTGAGTCCTTCGGGTCACAAAACAAGAATCTTTTCTCAAAATGTCGAAAAAGTGTCCGCCATGTTGAACTTTTTAGATACTGGTCCGATCGCTCTCAAAATCGATATTTGTGAGTCCTTCGGGTCACAAAACAAGAAACTTTTCTCAGAATTTTGAAAAGGTGTCCGCCATGTTGAACTTTTTAGGTACTGATCCGATTGCTCTCAAAATCGATATTTGTGAGTCCTTCGGGTCACAAAACAAGAATCTTTTCTCATAATGTTGAAAAAGTGTCCACCATGTAGATTTTTTTAGATACCGGTCCGTTTGCTCTTAAAAGCGATATTTGAGAGACATTTCCTTCCTTGGGGTCACCAGTATCTAAAAGGTTCATAAGCCGGACACTTTTTCGTCATTTTGAGAAAAGATTCTTGTTTTGTGACCCCAAGATCTCTCAAATATCGAATTTAAGTGCAATCGGACCAGTATCTAAAAAGTTCAACATGGCGGACACTTTTTCGACATTTTGAGAAAAGATTCTTGTTTTGTGACCCCAAAGACTCACAAATATCGATTTTGAGAGCAATCGGACCCGTACCTAAAAAGTTCAACATGGCGGACACTTTTTGACATTTTGAGAAAAGATTCTTGTTTTGTGACCCAAAGGTCTCTCAAATATCGATTTTGAGAGCAATCGGACCAGTATCTAAAAAGTTCAACATGGCGGACACTTTTTCGACATTTTGAGAAAAGATTCTTGTTTTGTGACCCCAAGGACTCACAAATATCGATTTTGAGAGCAATCGGACCAGTACCTAAAAAGTTCAACATTGCGGACACTTTCTTGACATTTTGAGAAAAGATTCTTGTTTAGTGACCCAAAGGTCTCTCAAATATCGATTTTGAGAGCAATCGGACCAGTATCTAAAAAGTTCAACATGGCGGACAGTTTTTCAAATGACGTCATGACCTGGTCTAAAGACATCACAGAACGTAAATATTTAATCATGTGTGCAGCGATACTACATAATATATTAATGAATGTTTGTGTCATATACAGTGTCATCATTGCTCAGATGGTAGTATACATATTTTTGGCACATTGAGTGGTAACAATTTTATGCATCTTTTATGAATACATATTTTTGTTTTATCTAATGTTTACAAATTTATGATCGTGTCGGGTACATATTTATGTTTTCTATATTGTTTACATATTTTTGAGCATTTGGATGAGTACAAATTAATGGAGCTTTTTATGATTACTTATTTTTTATAATGATAAGTGTATACATATCTTTGTCTTCGACTGTACCTTACAGAATATCGCATACAATAATTTTAAGTTCCTGCGCGTGAGTAAGGTCGCCAGATCTCATTTGGGGGAGGAAGGGTCGGTAAAGCGTGAGTGATGCTTCGTGTGTTCCAAGCGCCCATATGGCTACGGTAACCGCTTACCATCAGACGGGCCTTACGCTTGTATACCGACTTCGTAGTATAAGAAAAACACAAATATGTTCATTCTTTATCATTCTAAACATATTTATACAAAATGAAAACTGATTTTGCTATTAATTCACTCCTCATAAAGTGAAAATTAGATTGCAATACATTACCTATTACTTAAAAGATTTCATGATGGCCGTCGCAAAAAAATATTACCATAATATTAAATAGGTACCTACAAACATGGACGTATAAAAAAATCAGGACGGAGTGTCGCCTTATATGAAGTGAAGCACCCCAAGTAAGTCAGGCCGTCTCGTAAATGAAGCCTCACACATGCATCTATACCATAGTAAGCCGATTGTTTGTCATACAGTGACAATAAGGCTCAGTATCAGTTGTGCGTGTTAAACTTGGGCCAGTACTGATTTTACTCACACATACGTAGGAAATATAGTGCTTCACTTTCTTATGAGGCGGTGCTCCGTCCTGATATTTTTATACGTCCCTGCCTACCAAATATAAAGTTTTAAATTAGCAGAGGCCAATAAGACGTTGGGCCGTTAAATCAATTATGGTTCATGAAAAAAAGTAATTTAATAACTTCACTGCATACTTTGAAAGTATTTTTCTCGATACCTACTGAATACAAAACAAATTAATGAAAATCCCGCTGAAATATTTCAAACTTTTTGTAAACTTTTGTTGTAAAAACTTTATTACTTTACTCTTTAAAATTTTCTTAAACTTCATGTAAACAATAAGATAATAAAAACCGGCCAAGTGCGAGTCAGACTCGCGCACCGAGGGTTCCGTAGGTATATAAGTAAATGGTAGTATAGACCTAAGTATTTGATATTAATTTCAATTTATGACGTATTAAAAAAAAACTACTTACTAGATCTCGTTCAAACCAATTTTCGGTGGAAGTTTGCATGATAATTTACATCATATATTCTTTTTAGTTTTATCATTCTCTGAGACACATATTTTACCACTTTGGAAGTGTCTCTCGCGCAAACTATTCAGTTTAGAAAAAAATGATATTAGAAACCTCAATATCATTTTTGAAGACATATCCATAGACACCCCACACTTGCTTGCTTGCACTTGCACGTGGCTGTGACATACGGACGGACAGACAGACGAGACATGACGAATCCATAAGGGTTCCGTTTTTTGCCATTTGGCTACGGAACCCTAAAAATGACTATAAAAAGAATGTTTGAAATATTTCGGGAGAATAATAATTTATTTATATTTATAAGGTGATGATAGCCCAGTGGTAGTGACGTCGGATACCGAGACGAAGGTCCCGGGTTGGAATCCAACGATGAGCTTGAGCTTTCGGTGAAGGAAAACTTCGTGAGAAAACCATAGCACGGGTACGGTGGTAGGGAACTTTGTAGTACCCAACCGGCTGAGTACCACCCTCAAGTTGAAAATCTGTCGCCAAGCACCTACCCAAGTAGCATAACAAGCTGTTTAAAGGCTGTATTAAAGTTCGTTCTTATACTAAAAGCTGAATATTCAGGCTGTAAAAAGGCTGTATAAGCGCTTATACAGGCCTTATAAGTGTAAAAAGGGCCCACATTACACAGCTTATTTCGTTATTGGAGCTGTATAGAGGCTGTATAAACAAAAGACAAGTATAAAAGCTGTATTAGGGCTGTTATTAGGTGTATAGAGCAGCCTATACTCTACGGATATCCTCTTATAAGTATCTTGTAAGAATAATAGTTCTAAATAGGTTGTCGAAGAGAATTATGTGAGAATAAAATAAATAAAACTATTTACGATGCCATATTGAATGGCGACATAATATTGTTATTAAAATGGAAAGGATAAAATCTTGGACATGGATATCTAATGCTGTTTATTGATGAATTCAATGTGCAAATTTTAATTTATTGTGAACCTGTGTATGTTTTCCGTCAAAATATTCACGCGCCAACAAAATAATCAATCCAAAATAAAGAAATTATACTAAATACAGTAAATAAGTGTTTGTTTTTAAGGTTAGGAAGTTAAAAATATATTTATAAATAATAGATATGAGTATACAAGATCATTATTCAAGATGATAACCATGATACGGCTATAGTTATTATGAAATATTCCTTTAATTGTAATTTAAATGTTGTTATTGTAAATGTAAAATGTCGACAATTGCTATACAGCCTAAACGATACTTGGAGTGTGTTATAAGTCTTAGTAGCTGTACTAACTAAGTAAGTTATGAACGTTTATTGCTGTATTAAGTAAGTGAACACATGCTTAATACAGCCTGTATACAGCTTGAACGATAAAACCAGCTTGAAGTGTCAGAAAACACTTAACGCTGTATTATAGAGTTATAATATCTGTTTCAGAACCCTAAGCTGACGCGGATCCCTTTATACAGCCTGTATACAGCTTTAACGATAAAACCAGTTTGAAGTGTCAGAAAAAGCTTAAAGCTGTATTATAGAGTTATAATATCTGTTTCAGAACCCTAAGCTGACGCGGATCCCTTTATACAGCCTATATACAGCTTTAAAGATAAAACCAGCTTGGAGTGTTATTAAATTCTTAACGCTCTATAGTAGAGTTTTGATATTCTGTTTAAGAACCCTAAGCTGACGCGGATCCCTTACTAAGAATGTTATACAGCTAGAGCTGTATAATATCTCATAAATCACTCTTATAAGTATTAAAACTGTTCTTTACACTCTTGTAAGTCTCTAAAAGAACTCCTGGTTTATTGATGTAGAATATGCTTGCGTGCTGCTTGGGTATCGGTGTGTTACGACAGCTGAACTCGAGAGCCAGTTCCTTCTAGGCTTTGTGTGCTTACCACCTTCGACCACATCATCACTTACCATGTTGAGATTGTGGTCAAACAAAGGCCTATACACAATAAAAAAAATAAAAAACATATTATTAATTTAAGTGCTAATAAATTATAATAAGTTTACACATGGCAGTCCAAGTTTGTGTATTTTTACAGGAACCCAAATCGTAACATTCCGGGATTTTCCCTTCTAGATTTTGCGTGCTTATACCATATTCGGCCATCATCATTGTGGTCTAAAAACAAGTCTATTCATAACTTATTGATCTCATCACTCAAGAGCCACTCACTTAACTCAAAAAGTTCAAGTAGAGCTATTCTGAAAATGTCCTTAGCAAAAACACTTCTGAATCCGAGACTACTAAAAAGTAAGTTCGACACAAGCGCCACCGAGTGATGACGGAAGTTTTTTTTTTTTTATCGTGGGACATTCCTCACACACGGTCATCTGATCCCAAACTAAGCAAAGCTTGTACTATGGAAACCATATAACTGATATAATACATAATATACTACTTTTTGTTTGTAAATACATACTTAATATACATAATTACATCCAGACTCAGGACATACAATCTTCATGCACACAAATGCATGTCCTGTGTGGGAATCGAACCCACGACCTGCGGCGCTATAGGTTAAGACTCCATCGTGGAAGTGGGACGAAAGTTTTTTTTACTTTATATAGGCCTTTGTTTGACCTCAATATAACGGTAAGTCATGATGTGGCCGAAGGTGGTAAGCACACAAAGCCTAGAAGGAACTGGCTCTCAAGTGCAGCTGTCGGAACACACCGATAGTTGCAGATTTAGTTTTTTTAGCTTCAGTGATGGCCCATACCAATAAATATACGTCCGAGGATGAACCAGACTTAGACTTTACCGGCTTTATTTTGTTATCCAGTGGCAAGAACAGTTCTGTCCCGGAAATTTGGGTCGCATGAGTTATAGTTTTACAAATGAGTTTACATATTAGATGCCAAATATACAAATAAGGCTATTTCCATGTAGCTCTACTCGTTATTGCTTGTGTTAGCCTGTTTTTAGGGTTCCAAACTAAAAATCTTTAGTTTTCAATATTGCTGACTCAAACAAAAACTGCTTAAGTTTGCTATTTATTTACTTATTAAATATTTATTCAGTCTACTTTGTAATTTTGCCGCTGCGCCGAGGCACGCAATTGTTTTCAGTGCGATTAGAATGTAAATATTATGTAATGAATCTAAGCTTGTTTTGAAAAGAGTAATTGCTGAGTTTATTGCCGGCTCTTCTCAGCAAATGCAACCTTCCGAACCGGTATTAGAGTCAGACTTTTGAAGTGCCTGCGAAGGTCTATTTGAATAAATGATTTTGAATTTGAATTTGAACATCATCATCATCATCAGCCTATAATGTTCCACTGCTGAGCACAGGCCTCCTTTCACAAATGAGGTTGAAAGGGAATGGGCGATACTCCACCACGCGTGCCCACTGCGGATTGGTGGAGGTAGGCTAGTGGTCAACCTACTGTTGGAATTTTTCAAGCCGCCTAGGTGGCATCCAACTAGCTTAACGACTATCACAATTAAGCGTAAACCGGGACCAACGGCTTTATGTGCCTTCCGAAGCTCGGAAACGCTCGATTTGAAATACCACTAGGCGGTCACCCATCCAGGTACCGACCAAGACAGACGTAGCTTAACTTTGCCGATCGATTAAGAACGGCTAATATGCTACACCATGAGCGCTTCAGATTTATGATAATAATCAAAAAAGCTTGATTTTACATACATTTTTTTTGTCGTGCCTATTAATACTGAGACAAAATCCTGAATAATGTGGGGTGTCCGGCCTTTCTACCCAAATGTCCGGCAAAACTGGCTGGTCTGTCCGGCTATTAGGTTTGGCGACCTGGCAACCCTACATACATAGCTACACTGCAAGTTGAATAAAAGCTTGTAAAATGGCCATAGCTTGTCAAGTCTGTCGGCGCGATTTTCTCAGTATCTAACCATTGACAGTTTCAGCGATTACATAGATTGATTTGCGAGAAAAGCTTATAATGATAAATTTATAACTTTTTTATGCAAATTGGCAATCCATAGACGATAACGATAAATTTAAAATCGATGAGGCTCTTTATGTTTGACGTTTTTATTTCAACTTGTTGATAAGCAGAGAGTTTTTCCACTTGATGGCAAGTGGTCACTGCTGCTGACATTTGTAATAGCTGGGGATCGCCGATGTGTTGCTGACCTTGAAGAGCTCTTTTAAGCCCTTTTTAACCGACTTCAAAAAGGAAGAGGTTATCAATTCGAATGTTTATATATAATATAGTATTTTTTTTATGTATGTTCTGTCATAATTCCGTCATATTATATATGTGTGTCTGTCTGGGTGTAATTATGTATCAGATGGCCGTGTGTGAGGAATGTCCTAGGATATTTAGATTGTACAGAACTACATTTTATCTGAGGGGCGTGGGGTACATTGCAAATCAAAATGGACACTTTAGCATTTAAAGGCATTAGGTACCTACCAGACCAGACGACCAGCCGCATCAGTTTGCTCGTCAGAGGGTTCCGTAGCCAAACGGCAAAAAACGGAACCCTTATAGATTCGTCATGTCTGTCTGTCTGTCTGTCCGTCCGTATGTCACAGCCACTTATTTCCGAAACTATAAGAACTATAAGAACGAAAACGACGGACATAGCTCGTAGAGTTAGTAAGCGACCACGTTCTGGAAAGCGTCAAGCGGGACGCCCTCCTACCAGGTGGACCGACGACCTGGTCAGAGTCGCTGGGCACCGCTGGATGCAAGCGGCCCAAGACCGGTCGAAGTGGAAGTCAATGGGGGAGGCCTATGTTCAGCAGTGGACATCCATAGGCTGATATGATGATGATGATGATGAAGAACTATAATGTTGAAACTTGGTAAGTAGATCTATTATGTGAACCGCATTAAGATTTTCACACAAAAATAGAAAAAAAACCGGCCAAGTGCGAGTCAGACACGCGCACCGAGGGTTCCGTACAAACCTGTAGGTATATAAGTAAATGGTAGTATAGACCTGAGTATTTAATATGGATTTCAATTTATGACGTATTAAAAAAAAACTACTTACTAGATCTCGTTCAAACCAATTTTCGTTGGTAGTTTGCATCGTAATGTACATCATATATTTTTTATAGATTTATCATTCTCTTATTTTAGAAGTTACAGGGGGGGGACACACATTTTACCACTTTGGAAGATTCTCTCGCGCAAACTATTCAGTTTAGAAAAAAATGATATTAGAAACCTCAATTTCATTTTTGAAGACTATCCATAGACGCTCGATGAAGCGCTCGTGGTGTAGCATGATTAGCCGTTCTTAATCGATTGGCAAAGTTAAGCTACGTCTGTCTTGGTCGGTACCTGGATGGGTGACCGCCTAGTGGTATTTCAAATCGAGCGTTTCCGTGCTTCGGAAGGCACGTAAAGCCGTTGGTCCCGGTTATCACTTAATTGTGATAGTCGTTAAGCTGGTTGGATGCCTCCTAGGCGGCTTGAAAAACTCCAACAGTAGGTTGGCCACTAGCCTACCTCCACCGATCCGCAGTGGGCACGCGTGGTGGAGTATCTGCCCATTCCCTTTCACCCTGATTTGTGAAAGGAGGCCTGTGCTCAGCAGTGGGACATTATAGGCTGATGATGATGATCCATAGACAACCCACACTTATGGGTTTTATAAAAAAAAAAAAAATGAGTTTCAGTTCTAAGTATGGGGACCCCCAAAATTTATTGTTTTTTTTCTATTTTTGTGTGAAAATCTTAATGCGGTTCGCAGAATACATCTACTTACCAAGTTTCAACATTATAGTTCTTATGGATTCGGAAAAAAGTGGCTGTGACATACGGACGGACAGACAGACAGACAGACATGACGAATCTATAAGGGTTCCGTTTTTTGCCATTTGGCTACGGAACCCTAAAAACAATAAATTTTGGCGGTTCCCCATACTTAGATCTGAAGCTCAATTTTTTTTTAATAAAACCTATGTGTCTGTGGTGTCTATGGATCGGTCTTCAAAAATGATATTGAGGTTTCTAACATCATTTTTTTCTAAATTCAATAGTTTGCGCGATAGACACTTCCAAAGTGCGCGAGTCTAACTCGCACTTGGCCGGGTTTTTTTTTAAGATATACCTAATATGTAAATGTACCCTAATTGTGGAGGAAAAGGAGGTACCTACACCTAGTTACAGAATAAATGAATATGAATATGAACGTACGAGCGCGTAAACTCAAACATAAGTGAAATAAATTGGGAAGCACCTCAAATTGCCGAAAAATAAACATCAATTCGACGTACGAAAATGGTCCTTATCATATTGAGAATAAAGAAAAATGTGAGAAGATTATGCAAAAGGAGTCAAGAAGAAAACTTCCCTTTCGGTTTTCTGTTTGAATTTACGTAACAATTTGACGGGCCCGTTGGCGCAGTTGGTTAAGACGTGGAGTCTCAACCTATAGGGCCGCATGTCGTGGGTTCGATTCCCACACAGGACATGCATTTGTGTGCATGAACATGTCTGTATGTCCTGAGTCTGGGTGTAATTATGTATATTAAGTATGTATTTACAAACAAAAAGTATATCAGTTATCTGGTTTCCATAGTACAAGCTTTGCTTAGTTTGGGATCAGATGACCGTGTGTGAGGAATGTCCCGAGTATTTATTTATTTGTTTATTTGGGTACGTTCACGCTACACACACCGAGCACGAGCCGAGCCTCTTTCATTCGTTGCTCGCGATGTCAAGTGTGGACGTACAACGAGCCTACAATACGAGTGTGATGCGAATCCCTGTGTTCGTCAAGAAACTGACAATCGGCGGAGCGTAGTCGAGCGCTAGCCGAAAGCTCGTTAGAGGCTTGCAAGTTGCAAGCCCGTCTACACTATGCGAATCCGTGCTCTACGTGTGCTCGCTCGGCTCGTGCTCAGTTCGCGTAGCGTGGACGCAACATTAAACCTAAGTATTCTCGGTCATTATTTGCTGGTTTTCGACTGAATAAAGACTTCTTTCAACAAAGAAATTTATAAGAACATTTCTTTTGGTGCCTAGTGTTTTTGTAGCGCCTGTGGAGGGTCCTCATCAATAAAGGATGTCGGTTTATTTAGTGTCTGTAAGGAGTCGATAAACGATTTATCGATAAAACTACGTAGATTCCATGGGCTGATATTTTGTACGTCAAAGTGAAGCAAAAAATTTAAAGATTCATGAGGTACCTACTTTATTTTTTATAGAACAGCCGTATAATAGTGTAAAGGCAAACCCATACACTTTTATTATTTTTATTAGGGTTCCGTACGCGACGGGTGCCAAACCCTATTACAAAGATTCCATGTCCGTCCGTCTGTCTGTCTGTCTGTGGGCTGTATCTCATGAACGGTAATAGGTAGACAGCTGAAACAGAATTCATAGAATATGTATTTCTATTGCCGCCAAAGCCTGCAAAAAATAAAATAAAAATAAAATTAAAGGGGGCGCCCATGCAAGAAACTTCTTTCTTTGGCGTTTCTTTTTGCATAGCAAAGTTGAGTTAGTTAATATTGTACAGAATCCTCCGTGTGCGAGTCCGACTCGCACTTGGTCGGTTTTTTATGCTAACATGCAAGTGCACTTGACAGTATTAAACGTAGTCGTAGACACCAGTCAATTTCTCATTTGGACATCCCTTACCGGCGATGATCATCATCATCATCATCTTCTTCATCCATCGAAATAGGATATAAAGTGAGGTGGTTCGAACTCACCCATCACATCTAGAACAATTTCATTTTAACATTTTGAATTCCACTGTTAAAGATTTGAAAAATTCATTGTTCATCGCAAATTATTTTTATCGATATGACTTTAGTGATAAGTATCGATATAGTATCGATTTTTGGTAACCCTAGCATAATTTATATCGTCTGTCAAAACTGACTTCACACCAACTTCGCACTCTACTACGTTGGAATAAAGTGCAAAATGGCTGGATGTCCTACTCTGAAATATATAATTTACGTTTTGACCTAAAAGGAGTTTAGGGCATTGTGACAAAAGAAATGACAGTCTGCTTTAGATTTATTTATTGAATGTGCTTTAACGTTTTTCATGATGAGACCCTCATAAATACGAGTACTGAAAAATATACTTTATCTTCATAAAACAGGAGTTTTATTTAGTAAGTACGTTTGTAGTGTAGTACAGTCAGCGTCAAAAGTAGATAGGCATTTCAGTACCCTTTCATAATAATCTATTGGTATTCTCCAGTATTCTCTTGACAGTTTGTATCATCATCATAATCAGCCTATAATGTCCCTCTGCTGAGCACAGGCCTCCCGCACACAAATGAGGGTGAAAGGGAATGGGCTCCACCACGCGCGTTCACTGATCGGTGAAGGTATATAGGATAGTGGTCAACCTACTGTTGGAGTTTTCAAGCCACCTAGTAAGCCTCTAGCTAGCTTAACGACGATAACCCTGATTAATGGCTTTACGTGCCTTCCAAGGCAAGGAAACGCTCGGTTTGAAATACCACTAGGTGGTGGTCACCCGTCCAAGTGGAGCACTGTCTGTCTGTCTGTCTGTCTATCCGTCCGTATGTCACATCCACTTTTTTCCGAAACTATAATGTTGAAACTTGGTACGTAGATGTATTCTGTGAACCGCAATTTTCACACAATAATAGAAAAAAAACAATAAATTTTGGGGTTCCCCATACTTAGAACTGAAACACTTTTTTTTTTAATAAAACCCATAAGTTTGGGGTGTCTATGGATAGTTCTTCAAAAATGATATTGAGTTTTCTAATATCATTTTTTTCTAAACTGAATAGTTTGCGCGAGAGACACTTCCAAAGTGGTAAATTGTGTGTCCCCCCCTGTAACTTCTAAAATAGAGAATGATACAAATAAAAAAAAAAAGATGTACATTAAGATGCAAACTTCCACCGAAAATTGGTTTGAACGAGATCTAGTAAGTAGTTTTTTTTTCATACGTCATACATTTAAATTCATATCAAATACTCAGGTATATCCTTCCATTTAATTATATACCTACAGGTTTGTACGGAACCCTCAGTGCGCGAGTCTGACTCGCAGTTGGCCGGTTTTTTTATTATGTTTAACTTTCAGTTTTAAGTTTAATATGGAAATAGACCTTGGCATTTAAATATATTGACTACTAGGGCAAATTTAATGGCGAAATATGCGTTATCTAGCGTTGTTTTTTTTTGTATCAGAGGTATAGTTTATCTGAATTTTATCTAGCGCTCGAAATATTGGACTTGAGTCTAATACTTTGGCATAAAATAAGTCTTCCAAAAGGTCGAAATTATAATTATGCATCATTTTATCTGACTGTAGTAATTAGGTAGGTATTATTTGGAGTCTTCACTATTTGAAATATTCTTTTCCATAATGGGATGGTCCGGTCCACCAAGCGTTAAATGTGATATTTTATGTCGATAAATAACTACTACAGAAGCGCTCGTGGTGTAGCATGATAAGCCGTTCTTAATCGATCGGCAAGGCCTAGTGGTATTTCAAATCGAGCGTTTCCGTGCTTCGGAAGGCACGTAAAGCCGTTGGTCCCGATTATGCGGACTAGGCGGCTTGAAAACTCCAACAGTAGGTTGATCACTAGCCCGCGCGGTGGAGTTTCTGGCTATTCTGCCTTTCACCCTGATTTGTGTGCAGGATGCCTGTGCTCAGCAGTGGGACATTATAGGCTGATGATGACTGAGTTAAATACTGATTGTAGAGTTAGGCACACAGAAGGAAAACACATAGGTTGTTCACCAACAAACTAGAGCGATCAAAATTGAAAGATTTATCGTTATTAAAGTCACGGTTTCGGGGACGCGTTAGACAGAAACCGTTTGAGGCAGATTATCCAGAAGTAAACCTGAAGCTAACCACGATCCTCAGACAAAAGAGCGACCATAGAGAGAGATAATCACTCCATCGCGTGGTATGAGCTCAAGTAGATATATAGATCTCAGAATTAGAACGTAAAATTAATGCAAATCTGTGAAACGAACTGAAAATCAATAAAATTCCAATAATAGAAATGGAACTCCAGTCGGTGCCTGTGACGTCAGAGCCGAAAAGGTCAAGCTATTTGAGAAAAGAGCAGTCTTAGAACGGGAATATGTTGTGTTTAGATCAAATAATGTCTTTGAAGATTGATTTGTCCGTGGACAAAAGTGGGAACTGCAAACTACTACTAACTTTGAACAATTGTATGAGTTCTGTTGGCTTCTTAAAAATGCTATAATATTATTAGGTGCGTTTACGCTACGCAAACCGAGCACGAGCCGAACCGCTCTTCGTTCGTCTATCGCGTTGTCAAGTTTGGACGTAACGAGCCTACAACACGAGGGCGATGCGGAACTCGGAGTTCGTAAAAAAAACTGACACAGTCGAGCGTGTGCCGAACGTTCGTTCAAGGCTTGCAAGTCTGTCTACGCCTCTTTCTTTTTTTTCTTTGTTTTTATACCTACTAAGTACTTAGGTAGCAAACAAGTATACGGCCCGCCTGATGGTAAGCGGTTACCGCAGCCTATGGACGCTTGCAACACTAGGGGTGTTACTCGCGCGTTACCGACCCTGCAGAAATCTCTTCACACCCTTTATGAAGAACCCCATGCTGTACTCCATTGGAACAACCACGGCGGGGAGCTCATTCTACAATCTGAGCGACCGCGGAAGGAAGCTCCTTTGAGATCGCACAGTTCGAAACAATTCTCTTCGTTTCAATTATGTAATACATAATATAATTTAATTATATAATATTCAATGCTCTGCGTCTGCTCGGCTCGTGCTCGGTTCGCGTATCGTAGACGCACCTTTAGATATTACTAGAGAAAAAATCTTAAAACTGTTACGCCATGTTTATATTTGCAAGTCTGCGAGATTTTTCATGAAGAAATTGATTATGCAATACTACTCCGACATTTATAGAATAATTTAATCCCAGAATTCAGCAACTTTCCCGAACATTTTGCTAGTTGGCAGCACTGGTAAATTGTTAAAATTAAACTTTGGCTCTCGGTGTCGGGTCTAACCAGGCAATTAATTTAGTTATAACTTGTAGCGGGGAATCTGAAATAGAATAGAGATATAGCACCTATTCTAGATCATAAAGACTATGATTATTACCAATATAATTGGACTGTTTTACAAAAAACTTAAACCGACTTCAAAGTACACTAAGAAGTAATCAAATCCTGATCTGATGACAATGGGATCAAACGAGAAGTGTACCCTTCCAGTAAATGACGGAGTTATGAGGTAACAAACATAAAAAAAAAACACAACCGAATTGAGAACCTTCTCCTTTTTTTGAAGTCGGTTAAAAATAGGCTAAAAAGTGATCAAAACAGCAATATTTAGAAAGTTTGTATATTTCGAAATAAAAGAAAATTATTTTATTTCTACCAAAACAACGCACAACATACAAATAGGTACATAAAGAGGTACACAATAATACAATAGAGAAATAAGTAATGAACTGTGCGACACTGTGCGTGGCATAGTAGAAATAAGGCCCCGACTCAGTAGAAAGTTGTGAGAGCTACCCACAACACTGATATTCTGCCGGCACCTTGTAACGTGTGAGTCACTTCCTTTTGTTTTATTCAAATTGCGTGTTTGTTTATTTTAGAGCTTTTGCTATCCATTATGCGCTGATCTTTAATATTATTTAGATTTTAGTTTTACGGGGTGGATACGACAATACGACATTAAATGAAACCACGTAAAGTACTCATAAATACGATCAACTTTTACTATGGGACCAACTTCGTAGAGGTAAGGTAGAGCATAGCGTTTATTCGCTCAAAGAGCAGCTCGACTGGGGAAGTACCTCCACCTTACAGAATACCGCAGCCAAATAACTTTATGTTGTGTAAAGTTGTGTTCCTGCGCGTGAGTTAGGTCGCCAGAGCTCATAGGGGAGGGGGGAAAGGTCGGTAACGCGTGAGCGATGCTTCGTGTGTTGCAAGCGTCCATATGGCTACGGTAATCGCTTACCATCAGGTGGGCCGTATGCTTGTTAACCGACTAAGTTGTATAAAAAAAAAAACGTGCAAATGAGTGCTTTACGTGGTTTCATTTAATGTCTTATTTTCGTATCCACCCACCAGGTATATCAATTTTCTATATGGAGATTAAAATTTTTACATAGGTATATTTCAAATTCAAATGAAATTAAATGAAAATCTATATAAAACATTATCTAAACCTAAACTAGAATGCTGGCGGCATTGCCGCGCTGAAACTGAAACGCGAGGCATTATTCTTTGGGCTAAGTAGCCGCTAAGTCCGTTATCTGTTTTTCGATCAATCAATTCGCAGTCACTCAAACTTAGAGAATAAATTCTCTAAGCGCACAGACTGTGGAATGAGCTCGCCGTCGTTGCTTTCCCAACGGAGTACAACATGGGGTTCTTCAAAAAGGGTGTGAAGAGATTTACAGGGTCGGCAAAGCGCGATTGATACAAGCAGGTGTTACAAGCGTCCATAGGCTAAGGTAACCGCGGGCCGTATGCGTGTTTGCCACCTTAGTGGTAAAAAAGGTCATTAGCATGCAGATTATTATGAATGATTTTTTTTTCTATAAATTATATATGAATAATTTTTCATATTATGAATAATTTTTCTTTCATTTTTAATATATATTATGAATATTTTTTCTTTCTATAACCCCATTGTTCGAATGTGTCGCCAATACAATGAGATCCTCGTAACTAATAGAGACATCGATATTTTCAATGCAACATTGTGTCAGTCCCGGAGACAATTAAGAAATATTCTGTTTTAGTTTTGTTTTTTATAATATTTGTTTTATTGTAAACCATACATATATTTAAACTTAATACTTACCTACCTTCTAGCGAACTTGCGTATTTGTATTTGATGCATTTAGGCATACATGTATTGGGATACATTCCAGTTCAATACCTCTACTTGTTTGTAACTGCCATCAATTGATTGTATTCTGTGTTGTGTGCTATAATAAATAAATGAATGAGTTGGAGTCCAATTCCCTAGCATGGTTTACTCCGAAATTCCCATGACACTATTCCATAAATATAATTCATACATTTTATTGAATTTATTATAGATATTAGGGTTAAGGTCATCGTCCCAATGGGATCGGCCCCAATTCTATAAATTCGTTATGGGGTTGATGTCCCATGTCATTTACGTTATTGACTGTTATTTTTGGGAATATTCTTTGGCACTGTTATAATGAAGACCTCTGAAACGCATCCGATTGGCAAACCATTAACAATTATAATTATAACCTAATCGACCAAAAAATATAATTTAAACTTTATCCATCTTCTTACAAAATATGGTTAAAAGCAAGTCTAGTAAAACCAAGAACACCCTAATAGGTATGATCCAGGTATACCTATTTGTATTAATAGTAAAGTTTAACTAGCTAACTTATATTATTTTGTACATTGTGCAATAATAAACAAGGAAATAAATATAATATGTTTAGTTAAGTTAATATATAATTTAATGTTTAATTTAGATAATGATTAATTATAATAAGTTTTGCAATACCCTAACAGGGTCCATGTATACCTAAATAATATAATATGTTCTTCTTCTTATTTTTAATTTTGGCAACCAAGCCCAAATTAGCGCTCATTTCTGCCAGTGTCGAGTTATATTATAGTTTCCAGTCACAAGAAATCACTTCACATTATAGTCCTCAGTCAGTCACCGTCCATAAAAGTCATGTTTTACTACAATGGTGGTCATTGTACTAAAACTCTTCACGGACATTTTGAGACAACTTGAAAAGTCACGATACACATAATTCATTTCATTTCACTTCACTGGTGCACATGGATGATCTTTATTGGGTAAACTACCACCAAAAATACACAATAAAACTCAAAATACACAAATTTATGAAAATAAAAATGAAAATGCTACGTCACTCTGCAAGTTCCCGCCAAAAAGTCCATATAATATGTTATTTTGTGTACCTACATTGTGCAGTAAATAAATAAAGCACAGTTAATTTATTTCTTATATTTAGGTATTTACTAGTAACGGTATATGCAATAGTGTTTAATTGCAAATAAGGCCATTTTTAATATTGTAATATTTAAAAACACGCACCGGCATTGAATGTGGCCCGAGCTCAAAATTTCATACAAAAGTCGTGTTTCAGAAAAGATTCTCTACTTTAATGTTGATTTCAGGCATTGTATTGTAACGTTGATATAATCATTTGGATCATCATCATCATCATATCAGCCCATGGATGTCCACTGCTGAACATAGGCCTACCCCATTGATTTCCACTTCGAACGGTTTTGGGCCGCTTGCATCCAGCGGCGCCCAGCGACTCTGACCAGGGGCTCTACCGCGTAACTTTGGTGGTAATCGTAACGAACACTATTAATTATTTCATCCAATGACGCGCACGCGATATGACGCGACGATGACCATTGGTGTTCGTTGCGATAACCACCAAAGTTACGCGGTAGAGCCCCTGTCGTCAGTCCACCTGGTGGGAGGTCGTCCCGCTCGGCGCGCACCAGTACGTGGTCGCCATGAGAGAACCTTTCTTCCGTTTTCGAGAAACTTTCCTTTGGAATCATTTGGATACTTCAATTGAATTTACTGTGTCATTACTTGTATACGCCAAAAATGCTAATTACTATGGACAGGGCAAATATTGTTAATTTTTATATGAATATTGAAATTTTTACACCACATGGCAAATTGAACGTCCATATTTAAAGTGACAACACCGACTGTGCAAGCTATGAAACGATATCCAGCCAACGACGTGCAATGCAAAAAGCTAATATTGAAGTAGAGATAATCTTTGCTGAAAACACTTCTTTTCTAAGCTTGGGCAAGATTCGATTCTGGTGGCTTTATTATGGTTTGAGGTTGTTTCAAATCTGTGGATAAAAAGATTGCTTTGCAGTCCTCGTGGCGTATCTATAATTAGATTGCCATCGATTGTTTTCTACAAAACATGTAGAAATTAATTACATTTGCATCCATTTGAGTTCTATTCATTGACGGCTTAATTTATGTAAGAGATTTTATTTGTAAATAAGAGATCCAACAGATGTTGTCCTGTTGAAATGACACTTTCAGTTTTCCCGAATTTCCTTGAAAACCTTATTCGGACTGTTTTACAAAAAACTTAAACCGACTTCAAAGTACACTAAGAAGTAATCAAATCGCGATCTGATGACTAATGGGACCAAACGGGAAGTGTACCCTTCCAGACAAAAAAGAATTTTCCAAATCGGTTAATAAATGACGGAGTTATGAGGTAACAAACATAAAAAAAAAATACAACCGAATTGAGAACCTCCACCTTTTTTTGAAGTCGGTTAAAAAGACCGGCCAAGTGGGAGACTCACCCAGTCTGACTCGGGCAATGACAAGTGTGGACGTACATACAACGAGCCTTCAACACGAGCGCGATGCGAATCCCTGTGTTCGTGAAAAAACTGACAATCGGCGGAGCGCAGTCGAGCGCGAGACGAATGCTCGTTCGACGCTCGCAAGTCAGTCCACGCTACCCGAATCCGTGCTCCTCCGTGCTCCGTGGACGCACCATTAGGTTTACATATTTCAAGGTAGATTTCGCGAATAAAATGCCTTGTTGTTACGACTTGTGAACATTATACAAGTTACTCGCATTATATACCTACGCGTTATGTTACTAAAGTTCAAAATGCAAGTCATGGTTGTAATGCTAGATCATTTATCAAAATTTACAAAGTCATGTCATATAGTGTGGTATAGTCGGCTACAGAAGTCCTTCGATTTAGAATGTTTTATTCAACAACTAGATTTTTTTACATTTTCAGCTTTTAGTAAGAGACATTTTGAACAATATTAGAATAGCAGGTCGTGGGCTCGATTCCCACACAGGACATGCATTTGTGTGCATGAACATGTCTGTATGTCCTGAGTCTGGGTGTAATTATGTATATTAAGTATGTATTTACAAACAAAAAGTAGTATATGTATTATATCAGTTATCTGGTTTCCATAGTACAAGCTTTGCTTAGTTTCGGATCAGATGACCGTGTGTGAGGAATGTCCCAGGATATTTATTTATTTATTTTCCTCACCTGCACATTTATTGTCGTGTATCTAAATAATATTATAAAATCTAATCGATCCTAACTAATCCTAATCCTAACTAATATTATAAATGCGAAAGTGAGTTTGTTTGTTACGACTTCACACTACCTACTAACTACTCAACGGATCATTATGAAATTTGGCATTCAGATAGCCTTTGGTATGGAGAAGGACATAGGCATTATCCCATGAACGCGGGTGAAACCGCGGGGGACAGCTAGTGAAATATATTAACAGAGATTACTATGAAAAAATATGTAGGTAAAACAGTATCACAGACATAATAGCACAGAATATTTAATAATAGATATTATAATAGACTATTTTGATTTTTAATTTGTATGCAAACACTTTTATGGTCGCTTATACTTTTTCGACAAAATAGAAGTAGGTGTATAAAATGAATATTGACTTATTGAAAATTTACAGTCGAGGACACATTTTTATGTATAATTTTTAGGGTTCCGTAGCCAAATGGCAAAAAACGGAACCCTTATAGATTCGTCATGTCTGTCTGTCTGTCTGTCTGTCTGTCTGTCTGTCTGTCTGTCCGTCCGTATGTCACAGCCATTTATTTCTGAAACTATAAGAACTATAATGTTGAAACTTGGTAAGTAAATGTATTCTGTGAACCGCATTAAGATTTTCATACAAAAATAGAAAAAAAACAATAAATTTTGGGGGTCCCCATACTTAGAACTGAAACTAAAAAAATTTTTTTTCATCAAACCCATGAGTGTGGGGTTTCTATGGATAGGTCTTCAAAAATGATATTGAGGTTTCTAACATCATTTTTTTCTAAACTGAATAGTTTGCGCGAGAGACACTTCCAAAGTGGTAAAATGTGTGTCCCCCCCCCTGTAACTTCTAAAATAAGAGAATGATAAATCTATAAAAAATATATGATGTACATTACGGTGGAAACTTCCACCGAAAATTGGTTTGAACGAGATCTAGTGAGTAGTTTTTTTTTAATACGTCATACATTGAAATTAATATCAAATACTCAGGTATATACTACCATTTACTTATATACCTACAGCTTTGTACGGAACCCTCGGTGCGCGAGTCTGACTCGCACTTGGCCGGTTTTTTAACGTATGTTTTAAGTATAGAAAACTGAAGAATGCAGACTGTTGATGGTTGGATGGATGATTTCAATACAAACCCATATTTTTAATATTTCGTTTTAAAGCAGTTTACAGAGAAATAATAGAAAATAGTAAAACTAGTGACTGTTTGACGCGGGCGAGGAAAACTATAGAAATCAATTATTATTTTTTTACCGCAAGTCAAGGGATTAAATAAAATATAGGCGAGAATAGGAGATACAATAATAACAGGGAAGGGTTAATCGGTAATTCCAAAAATAACTGATCCACATTTGAAAAACGAAAATTATTGAGTTTTGTCTTTTTTTATCCGCCCTAAGAATATTTTCTATAATATAAACCAGCTTTTATTAAAAAAGCAAATAATTGGCAACATATAGCTCCGAGATGAAAGGGAGCCGTTTGTCACATGAACCGTGAGCCGATAAGAAACGCCTTAGAGAGGTCCACGGCGATTTTTTTTTCATTGATACTGGGGCCCGATTCTCGCGACTTCGACATCGAATGTCGTATTAGACAATTCAAAGCTATTTATTCAATTTAGGCCCTAGTAGAACACTTATGAAGGTCAAAGCTCCTAAAGTTACTGAACTCGGCCTTCAACTGAGAAGAACAGGCAAGAAACTCAGCAAGGTTTAAATTTTTATATATTTTTTTGACAATCTATAAGACTATATTGGTTTTTTTTTTGGTTATTTTTGATACGCAAGCAAAAAAATATTGCTGAAGAGTGCGAGAATCGGGGGCCACAAGCGATACAATCGCGAACCAGGGCTGGTCGTATACCTTCATCCATTTCACCATGATTCTTCATCGCAATAACACGATACAGACGCGCTAGTGAATCGCTGCAAAAAGTCGCCGTTGGTGACCTCCCTTAGACTTCGTCAGCTCCTACGATATATACATATACTACCTACCTAGAGTTGAGAGTTTATTGTATCAAAATCAGAAACGTGTCACCGCTCAAGGGTCATTATTTCACGTCCCTTGCTAATATTAAAAGTTACTCTTTCGCGATATGTGAGCCTAGTGACCATAGAAGTCGTGTACTTCAATGGGTGCTTTCCGTTACACATTGTATATAATTATATACTACTAGTTGTCCGGCGCGATTTCGTTCGCTTGGTGCTACCCTACCTACCCTACCCTATCTAAACTATCCAGGGAGTTAATTCTACTGTAGGCGTGTGTGTCACTGAACTTCTAAACGGCTGGACCGATTTGAATGAATTTTTTTGTATGCGTTTGGGGGCGCCCTGGATGGTTTAGATTCACAAATCAGTCCGGCAGATGGCGCTGCAGTCGGTATCTTGGTTGTATTATCGACTGCAGCGCCATTAGTATGCAATGTTATATACAAAGATATATACCATATCATATCTTAACGTCCAGAATACCTCAGAGTCTGACAAAGGTATTCAATCAGTGCGTGTTACCAGTGATGACAAACGGGACAGAGACGTGGTCTTTTACTGCTGGCCACTTAAATAAGCTCAGAGTCACTCAGCGAGCTATAATAACCGCAGACTTTATTTATTATAACAGAATTTATTTCTCTTATAAAAACAAATATTAAAATGCAACTCAATAAAATTGCGAACGCAGCTCACGTTTGAATAAAAGCGGACCAAGCTCATTTTCATAAATCATTGGGATTCCTACAGCTTTTACTGTGTTGTGAGAACAATTTATTTTCTGTTTCCTTTTCTGTAAACAGGCTTTGTGATGTCTAAATAATTGGCTTTTTTTCGCTATTTTTATTGAATACTAGCTGCCCGGCACAACTTCGTTCGCGTGGTGTCCCTAACCTACCACTGCCCCTACCCTACCACTGCCCCTACCCTACCCTACCCTACCCTACCCTACCCTACCCTACCCTACCCTACCCTACCCTACCCTACCCTACCCTACCCTACCCTACCCTACCCTACCCTACCCTACCCTACCCTACCCTACCCTACCCTACCCTACCCTACCCTACCCTACCCTACCCTACCCTACCCTACCCTACCCTACCCTACCCTACCCTACCCTACCCTACCCTACCCTACCCTACCCTACCCTACCCTACCCTACCCTACCCTACCCTACCCTACCCTACCCTACCCTACCCTACCCTACCCTACCCTACCCTACCCTACCCTACCCTACCCTACCCTACCCTACCCTACCCTACCCTACCCTACCCTACCCTACCCTACCCTACCCTACCCTACCCTACCCTACCCTACCCTACCCTACCCTACCCTACCCTACCCTACCCTACCCTACCCTACCCTACCCTACCCTACCCTACCCTACCCTACCCTACCCTACCCTACCCTACCACATAAATAATTATAAATGCAGGAAAATAATTGATTTCAATGTAGAGCACAATAAGTTTACATTCCAGAACAAAATATTAACTGTAATTAATTTAAATTGTTAGTACCTATACACAGTTATACAAGCTACAGTAATTAAAAAGCATTAAAAATATTTAATAATTATTAAACTAATTTGCCGACAAATAAAACTCAAATGTAGAGAAATGTAGACTCTACCTAACAAAAAAAAAAATCAAATAAATTAATAATACTGAATTATAAATTCCATAATATTTAGAAACAAAACTAAATTCAAGACTGGAGAGTATTCACAATAACTAATATATTAAATGCATTATAAAATAATCTTTTTTTTTCTTTCCTTTTTCCTTAAAAAATCGATTACGGTCAAGCAACAGTGCTACCGTTAGATTTAGCAGTGGCTCGGACCACCCTTTCAGCATATTTAATGAATTCCTGACGATCGTCGTTGTCTCTCATTATAATGGAATAACTTTCAGGCTCTATGTTACGATTAAGTCTAATTGAGATGTCATTGCGCCAGGAACCGAATCGTGGGCATACACTAATGACGTGCTCTACAGTTTCATGAGAGAGTTGATCACACACACACACAGGGGACATCTTAAGCTTAAATCTAAACAAATATTCACTGAAACCCCCGTGTCCGGTGAGCAGTTGAGCCAGTATGTTGCTCATCTTGGTCTTCTCAATAATCTTGTAGGCTTCTTTGGCGCAGGGTAAAAAAAGCTTGGTGACTCTACCTGTGTCAGCCTCTGTATATCGGGTATTCCAGATTGCTATAGAGCACTGGCGGATAGAGCGCTTCAGGTAGGACGCTGGGATCTTATCGTAGAGCGGCCGGGACTTCTTGGTCAGCGCTGCTTTCTTTGCCAACTCGTCAGCTCGCTCGTTGCCTGGTATACCAATGTGAGCCTTTATCCAGAACAAGTTGATAGTTTTCCCTTCTGCTAATCTATCCCGGATGCTAGACTGGATCTCAACGACAATGGGGTGTGTGTTTTCCATGTCAGCAATTGCTTCTAGAGAAGACCTAGAGTCACTGATAATGTTAACGATCCGGGTGGTTTTACTCTTTGCCAACATTTCTATGGCGCGCAATATGGCTGCAAGTTCCGCTTGGTATACCGAGCAATAAGACGCGAGGATGAAATTGGAATACTTTTTTTCCAATCCTTCCTCCCACCACGTTACTGCCGCCCCAACCCTTCCGTCTATCTTGCTTCCATCCGTGAAAACCCTAGGTCCATCGTTATCGATGAGGTCGATCTCTTCCTGCGTCAGCAAGAGTTTGTGGGCTAATGGAGTTCTCTTCGATGGGTGCGGCAGTTTGAAGGGACTGATAATCTCCTCTAGTTCCTGCCCCGGCAAAGCATCCCAAGGCTTGCCTCTCCTCAATTCGTACCATTTTGCAGCCTCTTTGATACGGAGGTCTATCGGGAGGATTCCCGCCAGACAAAGAACTGAGGTGAGAGAGGCTGTTCTATGAGCTCTACTTATGACTATACCGAATTTCCTTGAGAGCTGGTTAAGTCTGGTGATCGCGTATTTCTTGTCTGTGACTGGGGCCCAAACACTTGCCGCATAGAGCACTGTAGGTTCAACTACTGCTCTATATAACAGTCTTGTTATTTGCGTATTAAGTCCCCAGTTTGCTCTTGTAGCTGAGGAGACTGCTCTATATAAGTTTGTAGCCTTTGCACAGACATTCTGCAAGTGGGATTTAAACAGAAGTTTAGAGTCTATGGTAAGTCCCAGCACTTTCAGTTCATTAGAAATAGCGATGTTGACTCCACCCAGCACTATATTTGGTTCATCATATTTTAGCTTCCTTGTGACAATAATAGCCTGAGTCTTGTGCGCTGCAAATCGCATCTTGCTGCTTTGTCCCCAAATCGAAATCCGTTCAAGAGCTTCGTTTGCGATTCGGTTTAGTTCCGACGTGGTAGAGGCGGCCGCTATTACTAGTATGTCATCGGCGAATGCCTGTATGTGGGCTTCGAACTGATCCGCTGACTCTAAGAGTGGATCCAATTGGATGTTCCACATAACTGGGCCACATGTGGAGCCTTGGATACAACCTTTGTTGGTCTCTCTTCGGACCTCTTCCCCAGCGTATTGCACCTCCACGGATCTATCTGAAAGATAGCTATCAATTAGGAGCAGAAGGTCAGTAGGACAATCCTTACGTGCAAGTTGTTTAAGAATTAATGGCCACCATGCACTATCAAATGCTCCCTCAATATCGAGAGAAATCACTGCCACGATTTTTTTTGCAGAAACTTCCCTACGAATTAGGTTTACAGCGTCGTATAATGCATCTTCTGTACTGGTCTGGGGCATGAAACCATATTGCCGTTTGCTCAGAAGTTCTTTACTTCCCAGATGCCACATTAGCCGTGCCGTAAACATTTTCTCTATGATCTTCCCTAGCACGGGGAGTAGTCCAATGGGCCTGTAGGATTTAGGCACTGAATAATCTTCTTTAAGGGGCTTCGGGACAATCCTTATAACAGCAACCTTCCATATAGCCGGAAAGTAACCGGTTGAGAGGCACTTATTTGTCAGCTCTAGAAAAAGAGAACCAGAAATGATGATTGCGCGCGAGCAAATGTCTGCCGTGAGACTGTCCCCTCCAGGTGCCTTCGCTGGTCCAATCTTCTCAAGAGTGTTGAGCAATTCATCCATCTTGAAGGGGGTAGAGGCAGGTTTGTTACTTGCCCGCTGCCTTAGCAATGCGATATGTCTTCCGGTGTCCTCTCTGATTACTGATTGCTCTATACTGTCTGTGCTCGGGTCATCTTTTGGGAAAAAAGTGTCAGCCACAAGTGTAGCCGATTGGACTGGATTTAATATGGGTCCATTTTTGTCCCTCAGAAGGCTGTCTCCCCGACGGTCCTTCATTGTGAGGACTTTGTAGATGCTGTCCCACATTCCCCCTTTACTTTGTCCAGTACAGAACTCCCTCCAGCTGTTCGTTCTAACTTCGTTTATGCTATCTTTTCGATTTGCGTTTCAAGGCGAGTGTCGGGTTCAGAAGACGCGCACTCAGCAGCTGGTGAGGGGGAGGAAGCACGAGCTTTCTCTAGACTCTCAGAGAGCCGGTTAAAGTCGAGTCTCATGGTCCTCAGATGATCAGAGACCTGATTTAATCCAATGGCTAAAGCTTTGGCTACTCCATCAGTGTGGTCCGCACTACAGCTCTTTACAGGACTGTCAGGTGGTCGGCTCGTCGATAGGCGAGACAGGGTTCTAAGCTCCGTCTGTATGGTGCCAATTGTTTTGAGAGGCCCGTCCATCTCGAAGTTGAGCCAACCCTTAATTGCTTCCGCAACCTTATGTGTTTCGGTGATGGTCGTTTGAGCGTCCCGGAGCTTCACTGCGTGCGACTGGTGTAGATCTGTTAGTTGTTTATTATGGGCCCGTTCAACGCGCACCAGTTCTCTGGCTGCGCGGACCCGCTCCTGCTCAAGGTTCACTCTATGACGGGATCTAGAGTCAGAGATTGACAGTACTATCTCATAGAGATTCTGAAGGCACTCCAAGGCTTCCGTCTTGCTCTCACGACGCATGTTACCCGCCCTCTCCAGAGCCTCCTTAGCAGATAGGAAAAGCTCGTTAGCTCTCTGGGTGGCGAGGTCCATGGTAATTCCTGGTCTTTTATGGGTTGACGGCAGCATGCTGGAGCGCCGGCTGGCCAAGCTCTCTACATCAGACCAGTCATCGTCAGTCCTGGACGCTGGTCTCGCAACCCCAAGACGGTCCATCTCCTCCTCCATATCTGGTGTTCCGGTCACATCAGAGCAGGCAGTTACGAGTATTAGCGCAGCTTTGTTGGCGGACTCGACCAATTGAGTACCCGGGGCCTGGTCTGGTTTCGCTGAAGTTCTAGCTTCAGTTGGCCCATCTATTCGCTGGTCAGCACACTGAGCGAGCGTTTTTTTCCGAAGCGTTTTTCCGCTCGCGTTTCTTGAGCCTGTAGTGGTTGGTGCGGAGCTGCCCGAGCGTGAAGACATATTGATGAGTGGTTGGCTCTACTTAGAGTCTCCAAAAGTTGTTCACAATGTGCCTTGCGATGCGCCCAATCCAACGGAAGGAACACACGAGATCCAGGTGTGTGTAAAGAGCTCCTCTAGCTCTAGCGAGCTACCCTACCCTACCCTACCCTACCCTACCTAAACTACCCTACCCTACCCTACCTAAACTACCCTACCCTACCCTACCCTACCCTCGCAACTTTCTTAATTTTTTCTTTCATAAGAACCTTCTCCTGACAATAACTAACACAAAAAAAAAGAATTAGCGAAATCGGTCTAGCCGTTCACGCGGGATGGCGTGACCAATGGAAATAGGGATTCATTTTTATATATATAATAGATAGATTAAACTTCCCGAACCATAAAATAAGTTGGGAAATATAAAAAAACCGGATAAAGGACTGGAGCATCTGCAAACGCCACATATTTCATCACTCATAAAACCTGAATTATGATATTTCTATGCAAATTCAATACTTTTTTATAACTTATAAAATTTTCTCCGTCGGAAAACCACTGCTTTTTATTATGTCCATGTTTGAGGTTTTTTTTTTTATATACAACTAAGTCGGTAAACAAGCTTACGGCCCGCCTGATGGTAAGCGGTTACCGTAGCCATATGGACGCTTGCAACACAAGAAGAATCGTTCACGCGTTACCGACCTTTCCCCCCTCCCCGATGAGCTCTGGCGACCTTACTCACGCGCAGGAACACGACTTTACACAACATAAAGTTATTTGGCTGCGGTATTCTGTAAGGTGGAGGTACTTCCCCAGTCGAGCTGCTCTTTGAGCGAATAAACGCTATGCTCGAACTCTCTCAAAAATATTTACAATAATATGGAGTACTGCTGTCTTCAATGGGCGGGAGCACCTGGATACTAGCTTGGGCCTTTGAACTCAGTTCAGCGACGTGCCTTAGAATTGTCGACGATCCAGAGCTCACAAGCGGTTTAGGACCCCTAAGCCTCAAGAGAGATTTTGCCTCCTAATATGTGTTCTACCGCTTGTGCGACGGACAGTATTCTGGAGAATTGTTTAACGTGATGCCCACGACTACCTTCACCATCGCAACTCTCGCCATCGAACGGGGAGTTCAAGTGGTTCAAACCAAAATGATCTCGAACTGTGCGTTCAAAGAAGCTTACTGTCGCGAACGCTCAGTCTGTGGAATGCCGAGGTTCATATTTTCAATATAACAGGTGGAGATTTCGAGATGGCATATTTTCGAAACCTATGTTGGTTTAGTCATACTGAACAACTTTTACTATGGGTGCGATGCGTCGTGAATCTTCGTTCGCACAGAAAAGAAAGTATGGCCCGAAGATTAACGAAAGAATGCTTAAAACTTACAATCAACCTTAGATCACTACTATAAGGTTCGGCAGCTGCCGACCAATAGCGTTTCCCGCGCTTTGAAAATGTGTCTTCTACGCAGGTACATCGGTAAGCCATATTAGTTTGGTACTACATTACGTACTTCAAAATGCATTCTAATATAATAATGCCCTCGCGCAAATATTCCAGCGACATTTTAATTGTTTTTAGGGATGCTTGGCACCTACGATTGGTCTGGCTGCTTGTAAAAAGTATTGAAATAGTTCTTTGAGTATCATATATAAAAATCAGCTCGCAGAATTTAAGAAGAGTACCTACGTAATGTGCATAACATACCTTTCATGCCTGGTACCTGAAAACTGGCCGACGGGACAAGTTAGTTAGGTATTCTTACATTTAAAGTACGTACTAAAACTACTCAATTCTAAACATTTTGTCCATCAGAAAACAGGTTATGTCAGGCGAGCCTGGGCTCTCAGTCTAAAATGGAGATTCATCATGCGGGTGACATTTATTTTTTTAACTAATTATGATAGTTGTTTTCTTCGAAACTATGTATTTTGGAACTCTTGTTCTAGGAGTTTTTTGTATTATTTTTACTTATATGCACCTTTTTTTAGGTAACCGTTGAGGTATGGGAGTTTAAAAAACCGGCCAAGTGCGAGTCAGACTCGCTCACCGAGGGTTCCGTACAAACCTGTAGGTATATAAGTAAAGGGTAGTATAGACCTGAGTATTTGATATTAATTTCAATTTATGACGTATTAAAAAAAAACTACTTACTAGATCTCGTTCAAACCAATTTTCGGTGGAAGTTTGCACCGTAATGTACATCATATATTTTTTATAGATTTATCATTCTCTTATTTTAGAAGTTACAGGGGGGGGACACACCTTTTACCACTTTGGAAGTGTCTCTCGCGCAAACTATGCAGTTTAGAAAAAAATGATATTAGAAACCTCAATATCATTTTTGAAGACCTATCCATAGCCACCCCACACATATGGGTTTGATGAAAAAAAAAATTTTGAGTTTCAGTTCTAAGTATGGGGAACCCCCAAAGTTTATTGTTTTTTTTCTATTTTTGTGTGAAAATCTTAATGCGGTTCACAGAATACATCTACTTACCTAGTTTCAACATTATAGTTCTTATAGTTTCGGAAATAAATGGCTGTGACATACGGACGGACAGACAGACATGACGAATCTATAAGGGTTCCGTTTTTGCCATTTGGCTACGGAACCCTAAAAAGGAAAACATTGTAGATATATCTCATTGTGGTTTCTTGGTTCTCTGGCAAAAAACATTTCAAACAATTGTAGCTACAGATAAAGATATATTTTGCTATGTTTTTATAGCATGTCCGCCTACACTTTGAAAAAAAGATCGTTCAGTTGCCATTAGCTTAATGTACGGTGTGTAATAAAGATAGTTTCTTTAACTCTAAATACAGTTTGTGTTCAGTTGCAAGTTGTGGAGGTGGAATAACCCTCTTATTCATAATCGCCTTATAACTCAATCAGTATTATACTGGGTGGAGATTTCGAGATGGCATATTTTCGAAACCTATGTTGGGTTAGTCATGCTGAACAACTTTTACTATGGAACCAACACTAAATTATCAAAACAAAAATTTACATTCCATACTAACGATCAACTTCGCTCTTTCATAATGTATGAAATAACAATTTTTTTTCGACTGGTATTTGTGCCTTAGTAAAATTTGTTGAACTCAACATGGGTTTCGAAAAGATGCCATCTCGAAATCTCCGGTATAGTGTCATCTGTCTCTCTTTCGATTTGTATGTCACGTGTGAGATAAAGAATTCAGAATTTTAACTTAAAATGTTTCATAACTTTATTATGTACATCCCAAGTAGCATAACAAGCTGTTTAAAGGCTGTATTAAAGTTCGTTCTTATACTAAAAGCTGAATATTCAGTCTGTAAAAAGGCTGTATAAGCGCTTATACAGGCCTTATAAGTGTAAAAAGGGCCCACATTACACAGCTTATTTCGTTATTGGAGCTGTATAGATGCTGTATAAACAAAAGACAAGTATAAAAGCTGTATTAGAGCTGTTATTAGGTGTATAGAGCAGCCTATACTCTACGGATATCCTCTTATAAGTATCTTGTAAGAATAAGAGTTCTAAATAGGTTGTCGAAGAGAATTATGTCAGAATAAAATAAATAAAACTATTTACGATGCCATATTGAATGGCGACATAATATTTAATAAATGAAAAGGATAAAATCTTGGACATGGATATCTAATGCTGTTTATTGATGAATTCAATGTGCAAATTTTAATTTATTGTGAACCTGTGTATGTTTTCCGTCAAAATATTCACGCGCCAACAAAATAATCAAGCCAAAATAAAGAAATTATACTAAATACGGTAAATAAGTGTTTGTTTTTAAGGTTAGAATAAAAATATATTTATAAATAATAGATATGAGTATACAAGATCATTTTTCAAGCTGATAACCATGATACGGCTATAGTTATTATCAAATATTCCTTTAATTGTAATTTAAATGTTGTTATTGTAAATGTAAAAATGTCGACAATTTGCTATACAGCCTAGACGATACTTGGAGTGTGTTATAAGTCTTAGTAGCTGTACTAAGTAAGTTATGAACGTTTATTGCTGTATTATGTAAGTGAACACGTGCTTAATACAGCCTGTATACAGCTTTAACGATAAAACCAGTTTGAAGTGTCAGAAAACACTTAACGCTGTATTATAGAGTTATAATATCTGTTTCAGAACCCTAAGCTGACGCGGATCCCTTTATACAGCCTATATACAGCTATAACGATAAAACCAGCTTGGAGTGTTATAAAATTCTTAACGCTGTATTGTAGAGTTTTGTTATTCTGTTTAAGACTATTACTAAGAATTTTATACAGCTAGAGCTGTATAATATCTCATAAATCACTCTTATAAGTATTAAAACTGTTCTTTACACTCTTGTAAGTCTCTAAAAGAACTCTAAGTTCTAAATGGGCTGGTTTATTGATGTAGAATATGCTTGCGTGCTGCTTGGGATGTTTCTTTTTCTTATTCTTGCTAAAGGTGGTATAAATAAACTAGCTTTTCGCCCGGTACCCACCTGACGTTGAGTTTTCGAACCCCAGTATAATTGTAGAAAAACCAATAGGAATAAAAAGTTTTATATGTGTACGTATTTTTTTTAAGGCGATGATAGCTCAGTGGTAGTGACGTCGGATACCGAGACGAAGGTCCCGGGTTCGAATCCTACAATGAGCTTGAGCTTTCGGTGAAGGAAAACATCGTGAGGAAACCATAGCACGGTGGTAGGGTACTTTGTAGTACCCGTCTGGCTGGCTACCACCCTCAAGTTGAAAATCTGTCGCCAAGCACCTATCCGTGTGTTCCGTCAGCTGCACTTGAGAGCCAGTTCCTTCTAGGCTTTGTGTGCTTACCACCTTCGACCACATCATCACTTATCATAGTGAGATTGTGGTCAAACACAGGCCTATACACAGTAAAAAAAAAAAAAAAAGAACAGATTGAAATCCTCAAGCTAGTTTGAAGCTTAAAAAATGGGTCGTTGGTGCACACACAATGAAATGAGCTTGGTCTTTTATTCAAGAATGGATTTCTTAGCTCGTTTCGTGAAGAGCAGAAATCTTTTTGGTTGGTTTAGTACATTTTCTTATGTGGATTGAAATGGTCACAACGTAGCAATTTTTTTTTATTCCTTATTTTTTTATTGAAAGGGCTTGCGTGTGGCCACTGGCCACCGCCCATAAGGGGCGATGATGAAGCCTAAGATGAAACACGCTTACCCAGAAGAAACCTATTCACTCTGGCCTTGAAAGTTCCTAGATTGTAAGCGTCAGGAAACAGACGCCGGAAGCAAGTACCACTCCCTTGCTGTCCATATTATAAATGGGGATGCAAAACGCTGTGTCCGTATTTTCGGTATGTCAAAAACGTACCGGTGAAAATTTTCCCGGCGTCTTGTGGTTCGGTGTAAAAAAAGGGATGGTGGAATAAGGTTGAACAATTCCTGCGCACACTCTCCAAAACATATCCTGTAGAAAACCGATAAGCAAGCAACTTTTCGTCGATGGTCGAGGCTAGTGAGTTTCGCCTTAATCTCCGATGAGCTTCTTTGCTCGGCGGTCTAGTTTGGCGGTCTATTGTTGTGATTTGTGAAACCGACTCGCACTTGGCCAGTTTTATCGCTTGCATTCGGGTAAATTGAACACGTGCCTAGTATGTACTCAGTCTAATAAAAAAAGCAATTGTTCTCTTTTTAGTTTCGCCTCAGCACGTCCGTGTTCTGTTTTTGAATTTATATCCATTTGTAGTGAGTTACGATTATTATTCTTTTCACGCCTTTTCTCGTGCGTATTGTTGTTCCATAACGCCGGGTATAAAAGCTAATTTTAAATAAAGAATAGTACCTACCTCTTCGTAGAAATACGGAAATTGTCTAATAGGTTATAGTTCGAAATTCGAATGGCTTTTTTTAAATATCTAAAATGGAATCAAAGTGGAATAGAATATTATTAATTTTCAACACAACAAAGACGGCAAACCAGCATAGCCTCTTTGTTGATAAACATTTGCCGACTAATGGCCGATTCCTATAATTTACGGACCGGTATCGGTTAAAATTAAGACTCTTATATCTTAACTAATAATAAAGCAAATACCTCAAGGCTTTGCATAGCAGACCCTCGCATATGGAAGTAGCTATCACAGGTAAAATTAGCTTACGAAATGATCTATATATGCCCAGTTTGGCAATAAAAAACCTACCATTGGTTTAGAAACCGGGCATTAGTAGTTTAAAAAACCCCACCCGATAAGTTCAGATATCTGATATATATAGTTAAGTTATCTGGCTAATAGTTTCTATAAGGTGGAGGTTCTTCTAGTCGGGACCAAAAATCACTCTTCGATTTTGTTTGATAGGATTTATAATAAGTTTCCACTCCGCGGTTTCAACCGTGTTCCCGAGAGATCTTTTGTTTTTTCCGGGATAAAAAGTATCCTTCGTGCTAATCCAGAACATAATCTATCCGTGCGCCAAATTTCATCCAAATCCGTTCAGTAGTTTTTACGTGAAAGAGTAACAAACATTTGTACATCTATCCTCACAAACTTTCGCGTATAATATTGTAGGATGTATGTTGATTCTTTGATCCAGACTAAGTGTCGAAGCTGTGCACGCGTCGATATTCAAATTCAAAATCATTTATTCAAATAGACCTTCGCAGGTAGGTACTTATGAAAAGTCTGACTCTAATACTCTAATACCGGTTCGGAAGGTTGCATTTGCTGAGAAGAGCCAGCAATAAACTAAGCAATTAGTACTAACTAAGCAGCTGTAATTTGTGTGTAAAATAAATAAATAAATAAATAAATAAAATTACTCTTTTCAAAACAAGCTTAGATTCATTACATAATATTTACATTCTAATCGCACTGAAAACAATTGCGTGCGCTCAACGTGCGCTCGAAAAAAATAGCCCCTAACTGTTAGGGGCAAAATCAAATAATGTTTAATATTTAAATTACTCCCGATTTTAATTAGAATATTTCAACAACTGCTATCATTATGAACGTCACTATGACAAGCAGAATGACGCAGAGGGAGCGTAAAACGTAGCTGTTACGCGCAGCAGCATATAAAAGTTGGCCTGTTTTATATATTCGTGTATTATGGCGACGTTCTTTCTAGGTATATTTATTTCTATGGATAGAATGTAGTTCGTAATCAAAACAATCCATCGGCTACAAATCAACAAAACCATTTGTTTTTTTAAGTTCGAAAAATTTGAAACGTTCTATTTAATTTTTTGCGGCCAATCAGAATGTCACAAACGTAACATCAAAATGAAATAAACGCGTGCTACAGCGTTGGAATTTTTAAATTCTCGAAACCCGCAATATTCTATTCACAAAAAGAATTTTCTGTTTGGAAAATTCAATATAAAATCAAACATACGTGCAACCCGTGGTTGCTTTCTGCACCGTTTGTGCTATGTACGTTTGCATTTACGTGTTTGTATGCGAACATTGCTCGTACCTATATGTATTTTTTTTCAAAGACGCAGTTGGTTCTATGTTCGTTGTACCTAATTTTACGTTATAGCTGTTTAATTTTTGCCAAGGATGTTAAAAAAAGTCTGATATAAGGCGATGATAGCTCAGTGGTAGAAGGCGATGATAGCTCAGTGGTAGTGACGTCGGATACCGAGACGAAGGTCCCGGGTTCGAATCCTACAATGAGCTTGAGCTTTCGGTGAAGGAAAACATCGTGAGGAAACCATAGCACGGTGGTAGGGTACTTTGTAGTACCCATCTGGCTGGCTACCACCCTCAAGTTGAAAATCTGTCGCCAAGCACCTATCGGTGTGTTCCGACAGCTGCACTTGAGAGCCAGTTCCTTCTAGGCTTTGTGTGCTTACCACCTTCGGCCACATCATCACTTACCATGGTGAGATTGTGGTCAAACACAGGCCTATACATAATAAAAAAAAAAAAAAAATATATATATTCTCTCTAACAAAAAACTGCGTCACTCAAGTCGGCCACCACGCTGTACGTACAAGCCGGCACGAACACATTCACACATTAGTTGAGCGCGGATAATCGGCTCTGTGTAAACGGCGACAGAGTCTAGTTTCCCGCAGAATAGCCAACCAATGTGTGCGTGAGAGGTGGCCGATTCCATAGACACAGTTTTTTGTTAGCGAGAATATTTTCGACGTAGTCTGTGATTTTTCGTTGCGTATTCGTGATTGTGTATGACATGTATGACCCTATAATTTTGGAAAATTATAGGTACGCAGGGTGGTAGCAATGAATACCTACTAATACTATACTAAAATAGTACATAAACAAATCACAACCCTCCGCGAATTTATCGCCCATCCGTCCTGCCGCTCGGAATCACAGAACACTTTTACGAGCTGGGAATGTACCTAATGGCGTGACAGTAGGTACACCACGGGTCCATATCTGCTGTTATATAATTTTACTAGCTAAAATTTTATTCTTACTCGATCCCATTAAACTAGCGATGGGCGATTTTTCCAAAAAAAGTAATCGAAAGAATCGACAATTTTAAAACTGTACATTCGATTGTCGATTCATTCGTTCTAACGAATAAACAATCGAATAACAATCGACCTTTCGAATGAAAAGCAATAGTATGCACAATCACAGGTGAGCGCGCGGGCGAATAGATTCATTCATTCGGCGAACGGAAAGTCAGCGCACGGTACAGGCCACGCGCGGTACCGCACGAAGCAAAATTCAAAATTCAAAATTCAAAATCATTTATTCAAATAGACCTTCGCAGGCACTTATGAAAAGTCTGACTCTAATACTCTAATACCGGTTCGGAAGGTTGCATTTGCTGAGAAAAGCCGGCAATAAACTCAGCAATTACTCTTTTCAAAACAGGCTTAGATTCATTACATAATATTTACATTCTAATCGCACTGAAAACAATTGCGTGCCCCGGCGTATTAAGAACGTAGCGTATTATGAACAATCGAAAAAAGTCGATAGTTATTCGAATGATTCGAATAAATTGGACAATAGAATAATTCGATTGTTTTTAGTAACAATCGCCCATCCCTACATTAAACTCCATTACCATTATGCCAAGTTTTTGTCATTAAGCCATTAATGAACAGACTACTAAAACTGTAAAATCTGTCAATTTTGACACCACTGATACCTAGTTCATAAAACTTAGGCCATGATAGTATTGCCTTGCCTATCGACCAATGGCCTCACCAGCGTAGCTACCTAGGGGCTAGGCGGGACAGTGCCCTGGGGCCCCCAAGCTCAGGGGGCCCCTCGGACACTGACTTACAAACTATAAATAGTTATTGAAAAAAAAGAAACGCATAACTCTGAACGCGGAACTCTAGAACTCTGTCTGTGGGATCGGCGCCTAATTTTCGCATAAAAACAAACAGACGAACAAAATGGCGGAACTGCTACGATCTATCTTTTTTCAATGTGTGAGTGTAGTCTTGCTCCAGGTGTAAAAACGAGATGGATTATTTGAAATCGACCATCGATCGGACACTACTTATTACTTCAAGGGTATAGTAATCAGAGTGAATTTCAACGAGCACGTACGAAATAAAGCACTCAGAAAATAAATGAAGTAACGTCCAGGGCCGATCTGATCCAAGTAACCGAGGTATGTTTGTTACTCACATTTTATATTTATATAGAAAAAATGTTCTAACGTCTAAATTGGGTACTCAACCCTTTGTAATTTTATGACGAAGAAAGGCAGGCATTTTTTCTATTGAAAAGATTTTTAACGATATAGATACCTAACTAAAGTATGTGCTGGGAATGAAAGGGGATGATTTTAGTTATGTGTATGTGTAGCATAAGTCCCGCAAATTAAACTATGGTAGGTATAATCGTCAATAATGTATAATGAACTCTCACCGGACAACAGCCTTTCAGGCCTTCGTCTGGTGGTAATGTAAAACTATATTTCATGTAATTTTTAAATAAATAATGACTTTTGGCCGAATTCCTGTATTTTGAGTTTTATTGCATATTCATCATCATCAGCCTATAATGTCCAACTGCCTAGCACATGCCTCCTTTCACAAATCAGGGTGAAAGGGAATGGGCAGATACTCCACCACGCGTGCCCACTGCGGATCGGTAGAGGTAGGCTAGTAGTCAACCTACTGTTGGAGTTTTCAAGCCGCCTCTTTCCAGCCTCTAACTAGTTTAACGAATATCACAATTAAGTGATAACCGGGACCAACGGCTTTACGTGCCTTCCGAAGCACGGAAACGCTCGATTTGAAATACCACTAGGTGGTCACCCATCCAGGTCCGGACCACGACAGACGTAGCTTAACTTTGACGATCGATTAAGAACGGCTAATCATGCTACACCACGAGCGCTTCATAACTTAGAATTTAGATAAAAGTAAACCAATCCCAGTGTGTACAAGAGAAAATTTGTGTAAGATACAAAGAATCATGGCGAGCTCCATACATTGATTTGTACAAAAAAATAAAAAATTTTAGAGGTTATCGAATCACTTCCAATGTTGAGATTACATTACCAGCAACATATTAATATACTTGAAATATTTTATAAACCCCGCAAAACATAACAACAACATAATGGTTTTGGTCGCGAATAGTCGCGATTCGCCGGCATGCCATAGAAATTCTCATTATTATCCCGGGGTTCTAAAAATATTATAAATGGCTCAAGTTGTTCCTTGGGCACCAAGGATCAATTATAACGTAATTCCAACGTCTCTAAAAATCTTTATTTTTATGTACAAATCTCGCCATGATCCTTTTAGATACATCAAAGATCAAATCACTAAAAACAAATCTGGAAAGTAATCGCAAGTCAAACGTTAAGCTTACAAACAAAAGTGGTAGCTTTAATTTAATTTCACGAACTACCTTCCGATTCGTAAGCGTTATTTCACACTCAATTACTTCAGGAAAAACTTTTTTGTTTTGCTAACTTTTGCGGAGCTACCTTACTTTGTTGTAAGGTTGTAGTGTAAGCGATTGGCGGAAGCGGTTACGGTTTAAGGCGATGATAGCGTATAGTGATTTCTACATTGAGTTTGATATTTCGTTGATGAAAACACATCGTGAGGAAACCGTAGCATAGTGGAGGGATTGTTTATTTGCTTTATTTACACTTGCTGGCAGCTGCTTTTAAGAGCCCTCTCATAGGTTTCACATAATCACTTTCCAAGATGAGATTAGGATCCAACATAAACACTAGTAAAAGAATAAAACATGATGTGATTAATCTAAATTAAGAATCCAGGCCAGAGAATTTTGAAACACGCTCAGTGTATAGGATTCCGTGATCAGTACGATGCGATGGATTGAACCCCCTACTGGTGTTTCGACAGCTGCACTTGAGAGCCAGTTCCTTTCTAGGCGTTGTTTTTATTACATCATCACTGACCATGGTGAAATTGTGGCCAAACACAGGTCTAAAAATAATTTATCAAAATTTAAAATAAAGCTAATTTAAATTAATGTCTTAATTTTAAAGTGAAGATATTTTTCCTATTTAAACAAATGCACTTTTCTGCCACATGCAATTTTTTTTTCTTTAATTCAAGTGTGCATATTCATACATTTCAATAAGGTAAAGAAAAATGGAAATATGATAAAAATAACCGCTGTAAGTAGAGACGCACACTTTACATAAACTCGCGTAAAGATATTTGAACACAGTGAGGAAAAGTCTTTTCTTTTGCCGCAAAAGAAAAAAATTGTTCTCTGAAGTAAAATGACTCGTAAATTGTGAGATGTATGAACCTTTTACTTGTGGATAGAAAAACTTGAAATAGTTTTAAAACTATAAGAACTAAGAGTAAACTATGTAGAACTTTCTTTTATGAGTATCTAGCGGCCTATATCGCTCAGCTTAGCAGAAGTTTCTGTGGATGTTTGTTACTCAATCATTGAGTAACCATTGCTGAATGGATTTTAAAAGAAAAATAAGTACGTGTTACCCCTGGTGTTGCAAGCGTCCATAGGCTACGGTAACCGCTTACCATCAGGCGGGCCGCATGCTTGTTTCCACCTAAGTGGTATAAAAAAAACAAAAAAAATACAAGGAAAATACACTGGAAATAAACGATAAATAAAAATGGTAGAAAATATAACGACCACCAAAAAGAATTTTGTGACCTCAATTACCTGAAATTGTAATAAATAAAAAAACCTTTTTATTTCTTGTAGATAATGACAGTTCCTATATATGTATAATACATCTCTAAATTAATAAAATTGTAATATGAAACCAAATTGAGTAAATGATGACCAAAATTAGTAAATTATCACCAAAATTAGTAAATTATCACCAAAATTAGTAAATTATCACCAGAATTAGTAAATGATTACCAAATTTTAATGAGGAAATGTGATGCTATTTCTGACTTGGGGGACTTCAAATACAGTTAGGTTAGGTTAGGTTAGAATTAGTTTGAATCGTATCAATAACGAGCTACATGCAAGTTTGTGCTTTGTGTAATTCTTTGGTTAACTATATTTGGATTAAACAATCATAATTTGGGCATTAATTTTACGCTAGAATGGTGGTTAATTTTGGTGATCATTTACTATTTTAGCCAATATAAAGTACGCTACGGTAACCGCTTACCAATAGGCTCAGGCAGATATTATTATGCTTAGTTATCATTATTTTATTGAATAATGCAAATTTTACGGAACTAGGTATATTGCACCGAGTTACACTCAGATTTTTCAACACGTGAAATTTCTAATTAATAATCCGAATAAAATTACCTCAAATAA
Source organism: Achlya flavicornis (assembly GCA_947623365.1). Classification (NCBI taxonomy): domain Eukaryota; kingdom Metazoa; phylum Arthropoda; class Insecta; order Lepidoptera; family Drepanidae; genus Achlya; species Achlya flavicornis. The sequence goes on from OX392490.1 coordinate 8,527,155, forward strand.
AAATGAATTCCAATCGAGAGCAATCAAAGAGTTTTAATAAATAACTCTGCTTCCAGGTCAGTAGGGTAAGAATCCGCGCTATTTAATTGGCTAAGCCGATGAAATGTTCCGGGCTTCAGAGTAGCTATTTAATTTTCGTAACAGATTTTAATGTGGAGGCGCGGTATGAAGCAATTTTTTAGGTAATTGATCGTAAGGCTTCGTGCTAATAAATAAGGTTCAAAACAGCGACGCATTTGATGTTCGTTGAATTGACTGAACACGAAATTAGAATACATTTTGCAGGTTTAATTAAATTGAAAAATAAATGCATGCAAGTGGAATATTTTTAGGTAATTCTTTAGTAGATTGAATTTCCTTTATTACAATTACAATTATGATAGTTACCGCTCAAAATTTTGAGAACATGCGACGATAAAAAAATACGAAAAAAATTGAACTCTATCTTTCGATTTTTTTATCATGATACTATTTTATTTTTCAATAAGTATTTTCTTTGTACATTATCAGTACAATAAATTTTGTTCTCGCTTGTAATATGTACTAATAAGCCTAACTGTGAGTGCAACAAAAAACTAACCCCTGATTTACTTAATTACACTGATTTAGTTAAGGCGCAGACTCCTCTCCAGCAGATTTCAGTTTTCACCCTTGCGCCACATTTTCACATAAATTAGCGGAAATTACCGGAACTAAGCAAACAAAAAATACTAGCTCCCTCTATTTAGAAGTGCGTCATTGCAAGCAAACAATTCAACGTGACAAACCGCCATCTATACATTTCCGCGAGAACGAAGCTGTTTGAATTGGACACAGTAAAAATGTTAACAGTAGACAAACTGTAGACAAACATTTAAAAATATAAATTCTAAAATACCTTAAAAAAAACTTTTGACGGGCCAGTTGGTGTAGTTTGTTAAGATTCCACGACGCCGCCGATTGTATGTTCGATTCCCACCAAGGATATGCATCTGTGTGCATGAACACGTTTGCATGCCCCGAGTCAGGGTGGAATTATGTATATTAAGTACTAGCGACCCGCCCCGGCTTCGCACGGGTACAATGTCATAATGTGGTGACAGTGGAGCGATTTGCGCGGCAGCCCACCCGGTCACGGTATCGCGTATAAAAAGTGTGGCCGAATGGCCTCACTTTAATGGAACATAGTTGTGACGTATGGCGTCTTTTCTATGCGTAGTAATAATTTTCTATCTGATGGTTAAAACTGCATCGAAATACATTGCGTGGTTTAGAGTTAGCGGATAAACAGAGACACAAGCTGACGCGGAAAACGAATTCGGAGAATACAGGCTGTGACAAATGGACAGACAGGAGAGGACCTCAATCGAGATATTAGATGTTATTTGACAAATAAACAGGTTTTCTTCCACCACTTTTTACAATAATTGTAGAATTTCTCCATAAAATGCCCTCTACTTTACCTACCATTTTTATTCATCATTATCATATCAGCCTAAGGATATCCACTGCTGAACATAGGCCTCCCCTATTAACTTCCACTTCAAGCGGTTTCGGGCCGCTTGAATCCAGCAGCGCCCAGTAACTCTGACCAGGTCGACGGTCCACCTGGTGGGACATCCACGTACGGTGTCCCCTTCCAGTACGTGGCCGCTCTCGAGAACCTTCCATCCCCATCGGTTATCGGTTCTTCGAGCGATGTGGCCTGCCCATTGCCACATCAACATACTAACTCTACGAGCTATATTAGCGATGGGAGACTGTTAAAAAAAAAGTAAACGAAAGAATCGACAATTGTAAAACTTTACATTCGATTGTCGATTCATTCGTTCTAACGAATAAACAATCGAATAACAATCGACCTTTCGAATGAAAATTGACGCACGCCACGCAGGTTGCAATAGTATGCACAATCGACGGGTGATTCTGAAAGAAAATGACACAGGTCCATCTAGCAACGCGGATCGCCGCGGAATGCGAGTGAGCGCGAAGTAAAATACGCGAGTTGCAGGACAATAGAGTGCGGTATGATGTTGATGGTGCTCGGATTGAATTTGACGTAAGCGACTTTTTTTAAAATCATTATTATGAAAAACTGAATAGCTAATTCAAAAAACTAGATCGGGCGTTTATTTTCTTATGATATGTACTATATCGATGAAAAAAATCGTATCAAAATACCTTCAGGCGTTGGATATATTTGGGAATTTCTTGATTTTTAGAGGTATGTTTGAAATTTTTTTTTATCGAGGCTTTTTATTGAAATCGTGTTTTCGGCTCGGGCGATGTGTTTGTTATATCCTTAAGTATCATATATTTAAATTTCAACACCGTAGAGTTAGCAGGTTTCATATAATTTGGGCAGCAATGTAGTGTATTTTGCCCAAGTCTGCCCCTTAAGCGATTATGAATAAGGGGGTAAGCGTTTAACGGTGTCCAGCTTTGGATAGCGTAACAGCTCAGCAAAATTACAGACTCTTTCAAGGGGCAAAGTATACGATTCTAAAAGTACCCAAATAAATTAAAGAACTATCCGTGTACAGATTGAAAAAGTTAATGAAATAAAAGTTATAAAGTTTCCAACTTTTTTGATGAGAAGAACGCATTGATTTATATTAGGTATATTGTAAAACTTATTTTAAGATATAAAAAACACCCTTGCCGTTTTTCATGCCAGAGTCCTCTCAGTTCAAGCTCAGAGTATATAAATACTACGTACAAGTTCAAGTATATTAACAAACAGTTCTTCTCGGTTCAAGTGTATAACCAAAAGGTTCTTCTCAGTTCAAGTATATTACCAAACGGCTCTTCTCAGTTCAAGTATATTACCAAACGGCTCTTCTCAGTTCAAGTATATTACCAAACGGTTCTTCTCGGTTCAAGTGTATTACCAAAAGGTTCTTCTCAGTTCAAGTATATTACCAAACGGCTCTTCTCAGTTCTAGTATATTACAAAACGGTTCTTCTCAGTTCAAGTATATTAACAAACGGTTCTTCTCGGTTCAAGTGTATTACCAAAAGGTTCTTCTCAGTTCAGGTACATTACGAAACGGTTCTTCTCAGTTCAAGTATTTTACCAAAAGGTTCTTCTCAGTTAAGTATATTAACAAATGATGGCGGTCGTAGAATCAATTTTGTAACGTTCGTAAGTGCCTTATTAGGGCCTATATTGATTAAACGATTTATGAATTTGAATTAGACAAAAATTTTATCATTATATATCACTACAGCTTAAGCTTGAGGTAAAAACATCGCGAGGAAACCATGGGGTACTTAATAGTACCCACCTGGCTAGTAAATATTCTCAAGTTGAAAGTCTGGAGGCGAACACATAAGTATTACTAGTATAGACTACTATCTATTATAATCTATTACCAATTACCAATTTACCATGTATAGGTAATTGAATCTTGTATACGAGTATCAGAATACGTATTATGTACAGTGCGAATAATTAATTGAATCGGCATGTTTATGATAGGTACGTAAATAAGTAAGTAATGAATCGTGTGAGAATTTCTTTATGCTTATTATATTTATTCTAAAATGTCTTCAGGTCCATTCTAGTATTAGTCTTTCCAATAAAATGATTGTGACGCAATTGTGTTGAAACATTATGCAGTTGCTGCTGGAACTTTCATCATATTCCTTATGCGTCGTCCTAATTGGCGACGATCGCACGATCAAACGATGCGTTTTCGTCGCACGATCGCGCTGATGTTCCTGTGCTCGCGCGATGACTTGCGAGCTTCAATTAGGACACTCTAAAGCGTTTTGTGTATGTAATCTCGTCGTGCGACGAAATCGCATCGTTTGATCGTACGATCGTCGCCAATTAGGACGAAGCCTTATGCTGCGCTTCCGTGAAAGTTTTTGATAAGAATAATTAAAGAGACATTGCATAGGCTGTTTAAGTGTTTATATTTATAGCTTCAGGGCACTTTTTCTGTTTTATTATACCACTAGCTTCTGCCCGCGGCTTCGCCCGCGTGGCCTACAGGAAACAAATGACATATTTTCCTTCAAAAACAAACGTAATAAGTGCTCTCACTCCCTCTCAATTGTGTTTTTTTTCTTGTTTAAGCCCTATTGACTCTGTTAGGCATCTCCCATTTCGAAAAAACTATGATACACGTGACCTTTCTTAGTGGATACTTACACTTCACAAAGAACACACCGTCAAAATTTCATGTCTCTAGGACCAGCGGTTTAGGCTGTGCGTTGATATATCAGTCAGTCAGGACTTTGAATTTTATATTCTGTTGACTATATTGGCTATTTTTTTCCATTTTTTTTAGTTACAAAATAAAGTATTAATAATAATACACAATCATAAAAACGCATGAAAAAACCAAGAACTTAAATTACGTGTGTAATAATAATTATGTTTTACAGAAAATTCAACCCCCGTTTCACCCTCTTAACCCCTAAGAGGGTGAAACGGGGGTTGGAATTTCGAAAAACCCTTTCACATTTGATACGTATACTTCACAAAGAACACACCCTCCAAATTTCATGTCTCTAAGACCAGCAGTTTAAGCTGTGCGTTGATATATCAATCAATGATTTCCCATACACAACTTCATCCTGCTTTTCATCCCTTCGAGGGTGGATTATCAAAAAAAGCTAAGACACGTATGAATTAATTTTCAGTCATCAGCTTAAAAACAAAATTTGATGATCCTAACTTCAAAACCGACGGACTTTCATACAAACTTTCATCCCCTATTTTACCCCCTCAGGGGTGGAATTTCGAAAAACCCTATCATAGTGCTTACCTACACTTCGCAAAGCACACAACCTCCAAATTTCATGTCTGTAGGACCAGCGGTTTAGCCTGTGTGTTGATATATTAGTCAGTGAGATCAAATACACAACTTCATCCCGCTTTTCTCCCTTCGAGGGTGGAATTATCAAAAACGCTGAGACAGGTATAAAGTAATTTTCAATCGTCAGCCTTAACACTAATTTTGAACATCCTAACTTCGAAACTGACGGACTTTCATACAAACTTTCATCCCCTTTTTTACTCCCTTAGGAGTGTAATATCAAAAAATCCTTCGTTAGTGGATGCCTACACTGTATAATAATATATTTAGTGGTGTTTAATGTGGAAATGAAGGACTTGCATAAGTAACTTCATCCCTCTTTTCCCCCCTACGGCGGTGTAATTATAACAAACGCTCAGACACCTATAAATTAATTTTCAATCTTCAGCCTAGACACAAAATTTGAAGATCCTAACTTTGAAACTGACGGACTTTCATACAAACTTTCAACCCCTATTTTACCCCCTCAGGGGTGGAATTTCGAAAAACCCTTTCTTAGTGGATACCTACTCTTCACAAAGAATACACCCTCCAAATTTCATGTCTCTAGGACCAGCGGTTTAGGCTGTGCGTTGATATATCAGTCAGTCAGTCAGTCAGTCAGGACTTTGAATTTTATATATACAGATTATGCTATTGATTGTTTGCTTTGTTGTTTATGTTTTGTTTGTGCCGAAATAAAATGAATAAATCCCGGGAATATAGGTACACGGTGGGATAATAAAGGTGGGCTATGGAGTGCAAATTTTATTCAAATTAAATATTCTTTCACTAAAGAAAAATTATAACTTCTTTTAAAGATTTTTGAAAATATGCATGACTGGTGTAGACGGGAAAAATAGCATCCAGTGTTTTTATAGCATAAATCGGATCAATTATGAGTATCAAATCTAGAGAGATTAGATTAGATTAGATTAGCTTATATTGGAGAGATATTAGAGAATTAATATGCTTAATTCGAATTAAATTTATTTATTTATTTTAGGGTCGGCAACGCGCGCGTGATACCCCTGGTGTTGCAAGCGTCCATAGGCTACGGTAACCGCTTACCATCAGGCGGGTCGTATGCTTGTTTGCCACCTAAGTGGTATAAAAAAAATTTAAGTAAATAAAAACAAAATCAAAGACAAAACTTACCCCAAATACGCGCGATCCGATTCTATAGTCCGAAGCAGGAAATGAAACAGTTGTCTAGTGACGTAATTTATGTGAATCTACAGATTAGTTGAGTTTAAGGAACAGTCATTAATATTTATTTACGTCCATTCAAGGATATGGCCAACCTAATTAGCTGTTTGTTTCTATCAAATTTGTCCAAAACTGGGTCAGGCGATCAGTTATTGGTGAAACTATACCTACCATTAATTTTAATTCGTGATATAAGGTGAATGGGGCGAAAACCGTCCTGTAGGGTAAGACCGTACAGTAAGAAATACGACGAATAATATTCTGAATAGCTACAAATATCGCAGCCCAGTAACACTTCAGTTTAATAGCTAAGCTTTTCGAATATCGAGCTGCTATATTTGTAGCTATTCAGAAATCGTCGTATTTCTTACTGTACGGTCTTACCCAAACGGACGGTTTTGCCCCATTGACCTAACCACAGAGAAAAGAAATATAATAGAGACGCTATGCTAGCGGAGCCCGCGCGCCACACATGACATCAAATGGGCATATATCAACCAAAACACGCGTCAACGCTTCGTAGTATCCGCCATACTTAGCAGAGGTGCGTAGCTCCGCGAAAAATATTAATTATGTCGTGATGCGCTATTATGTCCTGTAGGAAACGAAGTGAGGAGTCGGAGTGTAACTCAAGGAGGGATTTCCTTTCATCGATGAGTCTACAAACCTTTATTTAATTGTGATATTTATAAAAATGTATTCGAGATTATGATAATTTTAGGTGTAAACGATAAACTCTGATACTACTGCAAAATTATACATTGAAGGCAATGTACTCACTTTATATGTACGCAAGGTAGCGAGCGGAACTCCGCACGTAATGTATTGCGTTCTTTCACATTCGTCGTGAGTCATGACCTGTCGTGACCCCAAAACACGTGCATCGATAGTTTTGTTCGATCAATATCGATAAAATTCATCTTTTTATCACTGATTTGATTAAGGCAATAGTTGAAAGTTATATCAATATCCGCATTCATCTGTTAAAATTAAGCTTTCAAAACGAGAATTTCGAAACAAATAAATTTTATTTCAAGGGCAATAAACCGTGTAAAAATAACTATTTTTTAATTTACTTCATCATGTTAAACGTTTTTTTTTACAATTCAGTATTCTTAGCACAATTATTCTTATCGAACGTGAATTTTCTTACGGAATTTCTAAAAATAATTAAATTTAATATCGACGAAATCAAAATATCGAAATCGCATCGTTTGATCGTACGATCGTCGCCAATTAGGACGAAGCCTTATGCTGCGCTTCCGTGAAAGTTTTTGATAAGAATAATTAAAGAGACATTGCATAGGCTGTTTAAGTGTTTATATTTATAGCTTCAGGGCACTTTTTCTGTTTTATTATACCACTAGCTTCTGCCCGCGGCTTCGCCCGCGTGGCCTACAGGAAACAAATGACATATTTTCCTTCAAAAACAAACGTAATAAGTGCTCTCACTCCCTCTCAATTGTGTTTTTTTTCTTGTTTAAGCCCTATTGACTCTGTTAGGCATCTCCCATTTCGAAAAAACTATGATACACGTGACCTTTCTTAGTGGATACTTACACTTCACAAAGAACACACCGTCAAAATTTCATGTCTCTAGGACCAGCGGTTTAGGCTGTGCGTTGATATATCAGTCAGTCAGGACTTTGAATTTTATATTCTGTTGACTATATTGGCTATTTTTTTCCATTTTTTTTAGTTACAAAATAAAGTATTAATAATAATACACAATCATAAAAACGCATGAAAAAACCAAGAACTTAAATTACGTGTGTAATAATAATTATGTTTTACAGAAAATTCAACCCCCGTTTCACCCTCTTAACCCCTAAGAGGGTGAAACGGGGGTTGGAATTTCGAAAAACCCTTTCACATTTGATACGTATACTTCACAAAGAACACACCCTCCAAATTTCATGTCTCTAAGACCAGCAGTTTAAGCTGTGCGTTGATATATCAATCAATGATTTCCCATACACAACTTCATCCTGCTTTTCATCCCTTCGAGGGTGGATTATCAAAAAAAGCTAAGACACGTATGAATTAATTTTCAGTCATCAGCTTAAAAACAAAATTTGATGATCCTAACTTCAAAACCGACGGACTTTCATACAAACTTTCATCCCCTATTTTACCCCCTCAGGGGTGGAATTTCGAAAAACCCTATCATAGTGCTTACCTACACTTCGCAAAGCACACAACCTCCAAATTTCATGTCTGTAGGACCAGCGGTTTAGCCTGTGTGTTGATATATTAGTCAGTGAGATCAAATACACAACTTCATCCCGCTTTTCTCCCTTCGAGGGTGGAATTATCAAAAACGCTGAGACAGGTATAAAGTAATTTTCAATCGTCAGCCTTAACACTAATTTTGAACATCCTAACTTCGAAACTGACGGACTTTCATACAAACTTTCATCCCCTTTTTTACTCCCTTAGGAGTGTAATATCAAAAAATCCTTCGTTAGTGGATGCCTACACTGTATAATAATATATTTAGTGGTGTTTAATGTGGAAATGAAGGACTTGCATAAGTAACTTCATCCCTCTTTTCCCCCCTACGGCGGTGTAATTATAACAAACGCTCAGACACCTATAAATTAATTTTCAATCTTCAGCCTAGACACAAAATTTGAAGATCCTAACTTTGAAACTGACGGACTTTCATACAAACTTTCAACCCCTATTTTACCCCCTCAGGGGTGGAATTTCGAAAAACCCTTTCTTAGTGGATACCTACTCTTCACAAAGAATACACCCTCCAAATTTCATGTCTCTAGGACCAGCGGTTTAGGCTGTGCGTTGATATATCAGTCAGTCAGTCAGTCAGTCAGGACTTTGAATTTTATATATACAGATTATGCTATTGATTGTTTGCTTTGTTGTTTATGTTTTGTTTGTGCCGAAATAAAATGAATAAATCCCGGGAATATAGGTACACGGTGGGATAATAAAGGTGGGCTATGGAGTGCAAATTTTATTCAAATTAAATATTCTTTCACTAAAGAAAAATTATAACTTCTTTTAAAGATTTTTGAAAATATGCATGACTGGTGTAGACGGGAAAAATAGCATCCAGTGTTTTTATAGCATAAATCGGATCAATTATGAGTATCAAATCTAGAGAGATTAGATTAGATTAGATTAGCTTATATTGGAGAGATATTAGAGAATTAATATGCTTAATTCGAATTAAATTTATTTATTTATTTTAGGGTCGGCAACGCGCGCGTGATACCCCTGGTGTTGCAAGCGTCCATAGGCTACGGTAACCGCTTACCATCAGGCGGGTCGTATGCTTGTTTGCCACCTAAGTGGTATAAAAAAAATTTAAGTAAATAAAAACAAAATCAAAGACAAAACTTACCCCAAATACGCGCGATCCGATTCTATAGTCCGAAGCAGGAAATGAAACAGTTGTCTAGTGACGTAATTTATGTGAATCTACAGATTAGTTGAGTTTAAGGAACAGTCATTAATATTTATTTACGTCCATTCAAGGATATGGCCAACCTAATTAGCTGTTTGTTTCTATCAAATTTGTCCAAAACTGGGTCAGGCGATCAGTTATTGGTGAAACTATACCTACCATTAATTTTAATTCGTGATATAAGGTGAATGGGGCGAAAACCGTCCTGTAGGGTAAGACCGTACAGTAAGAAATACGACGAATAATATTCTGAATAGCTACAAATATCGCAGCCCAGTAACACTTCAGTTTAATAGCTAAGCTTTTCGAATATCGAGCTGCTATATTTGTAGCTATTCAGAAATCGTCGTATTTCTTACTGTACGGTCTTACCCAAACGGACGGTTTTGCCCCATTGACCTAACCACAGGACCTAACATTATCATCTTTTGAAAGGAACATAATTAATCCAAGGAAGTGCAATCACTTTCATTTTGATTAAAATCTATTCAACGAATTCCCAATGCGCTGTGATTGGCTAAGTGAAGGTGATCTAAATGTTTAGTGTCTCCAAACATTTAGATGCAGTTATTGGTTCTTATTTATTTATTTATTTTATTTTATTTATTTATTTATTTATTTATTTATTAGTTTGCAGCTTAACAGCATCAATAAACAGCCAAAACGCTACAAAAACAAAATTCATTATAACATTAAAATATTTCATTCATCGTTCTAACATTCTTTTCCATTCATTCATCAATCGTACCATTCCTGTCACAAACAAGTCACAGTGAGGTGCGTCCTCGAGCAGAGAGTTGATAAGAAGCATTGCATTCTGCACGGGCGAGTGCCGGCGGTGGAGCGTGCGCGGCGCGCTCACCGCCAGCAGCCGGTGTCTGCGAGCCCGCACGTACTTGTCCGGCACAAATAACATCAGTGTTTTAACTAACAGATCCATGCAATCTACACTATTCCTTATTAAGCCTACGAAGAATCTCACAAGGTGGACGTTTCTCCTTAATTCAAGTGAATCATATCCTAACTGACCTTGGAGAAATAATGTAGGGTATAAATATGGATAATAGTGGTATATTTTCTTATAAAGGTTTCGGAGAAATTTCTTTTGAACCTGTTCCAACATAAGAATATATTTATTTTCATGTGGACTCCAGACCACTGTATTGGTCTCCAGAATACTTCTTACCAACGCTGCATATAAAACCCGAGCAGCATTAACTGACAGTAAGGTCGAGTTACGCAACACAAAACCTAAGCGTTGATATGCCTTTACCGTCATTAATTGTGCGTGTTTACGTAAAGTGAGTTGTTGATCAAAATGAACGCCCAAGTCTCGAACCTCAGTGACGCGTGCGACTGGCGCGCCAGCTATATTATATTCGTAGAGCAACGGCGCTGCTGATCGCGTAAAGCTCATAATCTCACACTTATTTGCGTTAAACAATAACTTATTTTGCACACTCCAATTATATACTGCATCGAGATCATTTTGCAGCACCCTACAATCTTCGGATGATTTGATGACTTTCATTAGCTTAACATCGTCCGCAAATATTAGAACTTGTGACCCTTGAACTACAGTTGGCAGATCATCTATCAGGAGAATAAACAAGAATGGTCCTAGATTCGAACCCTGACTTATACCGGACGGCGTTCGATACTCCTCAGACAAATACTGACCATATTTAACAAACTGCTTTCTATGCGACAAATAGCTAGCAAATACTTTAAGTAACCTAGGCACGAATCCCATCATACTTAATTTCGTCAACATGACATCATTATCTACGCGATCAAACGCCTTTTGGAAGTCGAGGTATACTACATCCACTTGGTACCCCTCATCCATGCCCACCGACAGATAATCCACCAACGTAACTAGATTGGTACCCACCGAGCGCTTTGGTAAGAAAGCATGCTGTGCCCCGCTGATGTAAGGAAGACACTGTGGCAAAAGGTTGCTATGCAGGACCATCTCGAATATTTTTGCGATTGCGGACAGTATTGCAATAGGTCGATAATTCTCAACCTTTGATTTTGAACCCATTTTAGGAATGGGTGTAACACGAGACGTCTTCCAGATCGATGGATATTGACCTGTCTTTAGTATTTGGTTAAAAATAAATGTTATAGGCCCCACTAAGTCATCAATACATGCCTTGATGATAAAAGCCGGCACAGCATCAGGGCCCGGTGAGGTGTTTGCTTTCAACTTGGCTACTGCCCGTCGCACCTCTAAGACACTAATTATTATTATTACTTATTGTTCAAAATCAGTGCAAAATTACTGACTAGTTGTGGAATTTGGGTTGCTCGGTGTTACGACTCTAAAGGTATTTTTCCTCTATGGAAAGGAATAAAAAACTGTATCGCTCAATTCGGCCACCTTACTGTACTTGCGTACTATCTTGGCAAAAAACGCTAATGGTAAGCAGTTACTGTAGCCTTATATGCTTGCAGCATCAGCTAACTCTTGCGTTGTGCAAAAATCTCTTCGCACCCAATAGGGGTTCAAAGGGGTTTAGACATGCCGGCAGCGGAAGGGACTAAGCGCAGTGTCATTTGATAATACATCGCTGGCGCGCCGCCCGCGAGCTGCCACATCTTAGTGGTTGGATTGAGTTGAGGCAATGCCGGGCCGTTGCTGCGATAGAGCGGTGCTGATATAGTTGGCGATGACCCTAAAGAGGCTTTTCTTTACTGGGTGGAGATTTCGAGATGGTATACATTTAGAAACCTATGTTGGGGCATGCTGAGAAACTTTTAGTATGGACCATCACATAATAGATAATAGTGGATAAAGGCCAAATATTTTTCACGTTTCAGAAGTCGGGTTTTTTTTGCTATTAATCTTGTAAACTGGCGTCAGGGGGCCAACCACAAGCTCTTAAAACAATATTATTATAACCTTACTTGTCTTTTGTCCTGTTTTGACGCCGGATGTCAAAGAGGGACAAAAGACAAATAAGGTTATTTTAACCTTATCGTAGGCCCTTGGAGCTTGTGGTAGGCCCTGTTATTAACAGATGCTAATAACTCCAAGAAGTATGATAAGTCTTTTAATATCGTTTTCCTTTACTCAAGTTAAATATCCTTACTGACATATCTCCCAGCATGTATAGGACAAAGTACTTAAGAAAATAAGACGTGATTGCAAATATGAATATCTGAAACTTTATGTAATGTACGTACTAAAATCCAGCCCGGCCAAAGCAGTCGCATACATAAGCAATAGGCGCGTCTGTCACGTGTGAAATAAATTCCAACTTTGACGGCGAGACCTTTTTTTGTCATCTCTGTCATTTGCCATGAGACCCTCTTTTTACATGTGATATAAAAACGGTATAAGTTACAAGCTTGGATATACTTTCAAATGATGAAAGGAGACGTGGGGCCCCTTAAAAACAAAAATTCCATCATTCGATTTTTGACAATGTTATTTACGTGGGGAATTCAGGAGCACACCGCTTCAGCATCACTGCTGGTATGCCGTCTGGCCCACTCGACTTATGGACGTCCAGAGAAAGCAATTCCCGCCGGGCTTCCCCCTAGGTAATGCTTTTCTCTGATATTTAGCATTCACACTGCGGGATAGTAGGCGGTGTGGCGCCCCAGTCAGCCAAAGTCGAGTTCGAGGGAAAGAGAGAGCCTAAAAGATCAGCTTTCTCCATAGCACTACGGGTCAAGCATGGGTCAAGTTTCCATCTGGCTTACGTAGTGGTGGCAAAGACGACTCTCAGAGGGAAGGCTAGTCAGCCTATCATTAATCCTGCTGACGAAATCGACCATAGCACTGGCAATCATTCGCTTATTGAACCTCGAGGCAGCGTTAAATTTGCGTTTCGAATCAGAGATGTTAGGGTCCTGATTAGTTCGGGCCGTGGTCCAAACCTCATACAAAGTCTGTTTATTTCTTCTAGCAGACCACGGTCGTTTCTTCAGCCCTGCAGCCACTAGCGGTTTTGGGATATAATATTTAATTCCCACCAGTATTGCCTGTTATTTTTGTGTATTTTTTGTGTCGAATGTTTTCCATTCTTTAATTATTTTACTAACTTGAGTATGCTAAGCTCACCTCGGCCACAATAGAAACGCAATTTTTACTCTCTTGAAGTTCATGACTTGTACCAAATACCATTTAGGTTCTGTGACGCAATATCGGGTTTGGTGTCAATGTCAGTCCTCTGACGATTTTGGGTATTATGGCCTTTGATCTCCAAGTTTTGTTGTAACAAGGGGTTATAAGCTCGATTATTATAGTCATTGCCTTCTACAATGGTTAGCAATACGCCATGAAATAAAAATAACAACTACTGGTTGCCCAGTACAAGGTGTCGAAATTCGCACGTGTTTCAGTTGTGTCAGTCAGTCGCATGTTTTAAGTTTAAATGAATCTCAATCTCTCAATAGCTTCGTTGCGTGCCCAGCCCCCCTAGACAAGTTGGTTTTCGACAGTCGTCATCGACAGTAAACGATCAACCTTTGTATGGGATTGACATTTCAAATCGAAATATCACGTGATTTTTAACAATCTCTTATGTCAAAGGCTGATCGTTGACGAGTGTCGATAACCATCTTGTCTACAGGCTAAGAGGAGTTCGCATATGAACATACAAAAAATGTAGAGAAAGATACTTAGCAAAAATCACAGTTTCTATATTAGATAAATCCTTGATTTTACGATTGTCTATTGATATTTAAAATCAATGATTTCAAAACTAAGGACAGGCCCACCGGCACATTTTGCAAAAAACTTCTTCATACAAGTAAACATTACCGTCATTTGTTTAAAATCGATCGAAATACGAAGTGCCGCGTCGCATAGGCGTAGTAACCTTGTATGTGCGTACAATGCACACACATAGACATAAAAATATCTATCGGAGTGTCACCTTCCCGGTTATCACTTAATTGTGATAGTCGTTAAGCTAGTTGGATGCCTACTAGGCGGCTTGAAAAACTCCAACAGTAGGTTGGCCACTAGCCTACCTCCACCAATCCGCAGCAGTGGGCACGCGTGGTGGAGTATCGCCCAGTCCCTTTTACCCTCTTTCGCCTTCGCCTGTGCTCAGCAGTGGGACATTATAGGCTGATGATGACGATGAAGATGTTGGTTATGATTTTATTTCAATAAACTTGGATGCAAAAAATTGGTATGAATTTTTGAGTAATTTATTTTGAGCTGAAACTTTTTATAGAGTCTATACTTGATGGTTCACTCCTTTCGGATGTATATATCCCCTTTTAGTTACACCCAGTACGTAATATACACCCAGTATAAAAGTAAAGAAAGGTTCATATAAAAACCAAATTAAGCTTACGATCCTCACGATCCTTACGCCATCCCCTGTGTGATATGTAAAAACCCGTGAAATCGTTTTTGTTGCTATACTTTATATAGTATCATCATAGTCCTTTGAGCAAGACGCTCTTTCAAATGAAAAATACTTTCGTTAAAAATGTAAATTTCAACATTATCTTAAACCGATTTTAATCAAAACAATATCCACTTGCGGGTTTGTCGGGAGTAGTTTAAAAAAAAAAAGCTACTCATAAAGCGCTATTTATTTAAAACACTGTTTAAGTGGTCACATATTTTTCGATCACCTTACTGTCATTGTCAAACAATGGGACGTTATTTACGTTGCCAGTGTAATCAGTTTATTAGTCGTTTTACGACTAAGGTCGTTATTGTAACCAGAATTGTTTCGAACTGTGCGGGCTAAACGGAGTTTTCTTCTGCGGACGCTCGGACTGTGGAATGAACTCCCCGCCGTGGTTTTTCCAATGGGTACAGCATGGGGTTCTTCAAAAAGGGTGTGAAGAGATTTATTCAGGATCGGCAACGCGCAAGTAACACCCCTGGTGTTGCAAGCGTCCATAGGCTACGGTAACTGCTTACCATCAGGTGGGTTATATGCTTGTGTGCCATCTTAGTGGTAAAAAAAAAGTCACAGATTACAGAATAAAAGGCAGATGGACCTTGCGGAACACGAAAGTGAAGCCAAAAAAGCAAATACAAATCAAAAAATTGGTACCAGGTAGTCGTTTTCCAGTTTGTATTTGCTTTGTTTAACATCAGTTTATTAAAAAAGAAGTGTTTTTTGTTAAATAATGTTTGTGAAACAAAGCAAACACAATCAAAAGCAATACAATATATAGGTATAATAATCTGTGGTTTTAGTGTATTTTTTTACAAAATTTGAGATACGCTTGACTGTTTTTTGATGAATAAAAAATTTGCAACACTTATTTTTATTAATCAAAAAACTAATCAACAGTGCTCGTAAAGCTATTTTTAGTAACTAATTATTTTGAGATGGTCTCGAAAGAATACTTAATTTCAATATTTTTCAAGACATTTTGACATCTTTTATTATCATGCTAAGATTTGGTTTACTTCATCATATTCATAAATATCTTCGTTGCTTACGCATCGTTCGACAAGAGATTCTAATTTTGATATGAATTTCTTACGAGGTAACCTATAACTTACACTTGTATTTTTCTTTGAGAATTATTCATATTAATCAAGACTAGAATATAAAAAAACTGATTAGATTTTTCAAATCTCTTAGTAAAAAAATAATGAAATCGCAAAGAAAAGAAGTCTGGCAGAAATCGCTTCTTAGCGATAAGACCGCCCATTGTACAGTCATTTTTATATGAAGAATTTATTGTTACTTTTGTTTTATATTTTTATTGATTTTATATATATAAAATTCAAAACCCTGAGGGCGAATGGGCGAATCCTTCTTTGACATCCGACGTCAAAACGGGACAAAAGACAAATAAGGTTATTATAATATATTTAATATAATTTTAAGAGCTTGGGTTGGCCCCCTGACTGACTGACTGACTGATATATCAACGCACACCCTAACCACTGGTCCTAGAGACATGAAATTTAGAGGGTATATTCTTTGTGCAGAGCTATCCACTAAGACAGGGTTTTTCGAAATTCCATCCTAAGGGGGTGAAATAAGGGATGAAAGTTTGTATGAAAGTCTGCCAGTTTCGAAGTAAGGATCTTAAAATTTTGTGTATAGGCTGAAGATTGAAAATTAATTTATACGTGTCTCAGCGTTTTTAATAATTCCACCCTTGAAGCGGGATGAAGTTGTTTTGTTTTGTTCTATTGTTGTAGAAAAATATGTCATTTATTTCCTGTAGGCCACGCGGGCGAAGCCACGAGCAGAAGCTAGTATACGCATATATTAGTAGCGGCCATAGACTAAGCGAGACCTAGGACTTAGACTTGGCATTCACGGGTTCTGTAGCTGCCGACGGACAGTTACTTTCTGACTAAACAGTTAACTAGTTGACCTAATAAACTGGTTCGTGACCCTCAAAATACCGTGACGTAGGACGTGGATTCGAATCCAACAATGAGCTGAAGCTTTCGGTCAAGGAAAACATCGTGAGGAAATCATAGCATGATATAGGTACCTACTTTTTAGTACCCGCCTGGCTTGCACCCTCAAGTTGAATATCGGTCACCAAGCACCGGTGGTGTTCCGACAGCTGCACTTGAGAGCCAGGTTCCTTCTAGACTGTTACTACTTTTGGCAAGATTGTGGTTATAAAGAGGACGCACCACAAAAAAAACTAAAGCCTGAATTATACGGAGCGGAAATGGGAAAAGAAGATTTTAACGGGCGAGTACACTTTGTCCGTCCCTATCCACACAAATCCATCGACATACGGTTCTGTACGTATAGATGTAACTACGTTTTTGCACTATATAGGTGACTTTTTAATCGTTTTAACGGTAGAACAAACGTTGTACAGACCATGGTCTACTACCATTCTATAACAAATGAAAAAAATACGTCATTGGTTTTTGAAAAAACACAATATAAAATTAAAAAAGTCGGGATTGGTACTCCTTACAACCCAGACACCGCGCAAGCTTGCACTTCAAAGTAAGTGTGGCACGGCGGCACGCCAGTTTTGTAGCAGGTGTGGGAATCCGCGGCTGCCCGACTTTTTTAAATTTTTCTGTTTTGTGGTTTTTTCAAAACCAATGACGTAATTTTTGTCATTTGATGTTATAGAATGTTAGTAGACCATGGTCAGAACAACGTTTGTTCTAGCGTTAAAACTATTAAAAAGTCACCGTGTATGGGTGGTTAGTATCAAGAATAGATCGTGATAATGGATAATAAACCTTACGTCTCGAAGCGATGTTTCAAATCTACTTCTTATTAATATGATCGATGTAAAACGTGATAAGAGTGTTCTTTGAAATACACTGGTAGGTACTAGGCGACAGATTTTCAACTAAGTAGATAACCATAGAGATAGAGTATTCATAGAGCGACTATACTAGGGTATATGTGCCTTGTACGGGTATGTGCAACGCTGCCTTGAACTGCGCGTTCATAGTTTGAATGACTAAATACAAAATGAATGCCAATTTCTCGCTTGTTATCGATAGTTTATCGAGAACAAATGACAAGGAACTCTTATAATTTTTTTCTGACATTAGTCTCACTATATCTCTTTCTAACAAAGAACATAAGGAAAAGGATGTAAGAGATTCAGTCTTGTCAAATTAGTCCAAATGCTTGTTTTCGAAATTTTAGTCGCCGTCTATCGCTGTTACGTCTAAATACCCGCAAATGAAGATGGAAAAGACTAATTTGACAGCTTTAAATAATGTTCTATCCTTTTTCAATAATGTTCGTAAGAAAGAGATGTGATGTGACTAAAATTAGTTTAGAGCGATTTACAACAGAATCGGCACCAGTATATTACTAGTGTTAGATATATCTATGAATGCATCTATATGCAAACTGCTCATGCTTCGCACAAGGTAATGTTCATAAGAGGAAAGGATGGCTGCAAGAAATTTGAAAAGTAGGTTTTTAACATATCTATTGCTGTCGCGTTGTGCCCGAGATATCCCACCCGAGGGCGATAGAGACAACTACAGCTTGGCCCGATTATACTTATTTAAATTAGACGAAATCGCTATTTCGAAATCCCCGGTTTACTCCTCCAAAACAGGATCGATAAAAAAGAAACAACAATTATAATTAGAACGGCTTTGGCTATGTCTGACGGTTTTCCTTTGTTGTTTTATATTTGTCAAATTTGTTCGCTGAACTTCTGATAAGGGCGTTAAAAATAGTAAGTTTTGTGATTTTAGGAGTCTCCTAATTCTTATAATAATTAATTTATGGAGAAAAACAACCGAGGAACATACAGTGGTACCTACATATTGCATGGTAGAATAATCATTGCTCTAGTGTCATTATACAAAAACAGAAACTGAGGAGTACGTTTTGCCACCAGCATTTACTTTTAACACCATCACTCTATTTATATTCTATCTCTATGGTATCTACCTTACAACCATGCTGATTTCTTCCCTATGTTTTTCTTCAACGAAGCTCATTGTAGGATTTAGATACATGCTCTCCACCACAGTTATTGACTTCACTTTACTAGGTACCTATTCATAAATTAACAGCATTTACGTGTGACTACTGCATATTGATGAACATTACTTACACCTGTATAGTATACGAGTACCTTATGTGTAGAGTAGGGTTATTAACTGACTTCAAAAAAAGAGGAGATTCTATGTTCTGCGCGTATGTTTTTTTTTAATATGTTCGTTCACTGATTGTGCAGCCATAGAGCACGATGTGTTCCATAAAAAATATTTCGCCGACTTCAAAACAGTGTCAGGTTCATAGATTTAGATTTTTTTAGTATCTCTTCATCTAAGGTCGGATGAGAGTTATTTCATACTTTTAAGTGTACTTTGGAGTTTAAATTAGGAGGTTTAATTTATAAATAAATAAATAAAAAACTTAATGTAAGCGTCTCATAAATACAAACAAACAGAACAACGAAACCAATGAATAAATTTCCAATTTCCAAATAAAAGTTGAACACGAAAAACAAACTTCGATGTGAATTACCGCGTTTTAGAATACGCAGCATTGAAACCCAGCATAAAGGCAATGCTACATTTATCATTTTGATTTCATAAAGTATCGTATACGAAACGAAAAATGAAAAGTTATAAAATGATTTATTATAAATTTTAAACGTAGTCGCTTCAACGACGTCGTGAATTGACAAAAACTGGTGAAAAAATACACAATGCGAATATGAAATATGAAGGCTTTTATGATCCTCGAATAAATCCTTTTATCATATAGATAAACCCAAATTTTGTGTACAATATAAATAAGAGACGGGTTCAAATTGGAACTTTTATTATTACGCGCACTTTTATTGACAAAACTGGACCCGGGGCAAATTGAGTTCAGTGTAAGTTTGAGAGGAATGGAAGCAATTTTGTGACCTGTATCATAATGTAAATTATTATTTGCGTAACTTCTTCAGAATTATACACATATTATCTGCGAGTTGGAAGTCGCTATTATGAATCAAATTATTTTTATCATAAATTTTATGTCCATAACATAAGGTTTACACTAAATACTTTTCAAATGTTAGCCAAATCAGGGGTTTCTGTACCCAATATACTGGGTGGAGATTTCGAGATGGCATATTTTCGAAACCTAGGTTGGGTTAGTCATGCTGAACAACTTTTACCATGGCACAGACACAAAATTCTCAAAAACAAGAAGTTATTTTCCATAGTAACGAACAACCTAGCTCGATCGGTGTGACGGCACAGAATATTTAATAGTACTACGTACAGAAAACCCACTTCGAAAACGACATTTAAACAAAAATCGACTCTTGGAACGACAGAATAAAGCGCAATCCAGTTCGCGCAGCGCTGCGCGCCTAAAATTATATTCACCTACAACTTCCCTCTCTTTCTATCGTATAACTCTATCCTGTATGACGCGGCACGTGTTACGGTAGGGTTGTCTAATGACGTATTATGAATCTTCAATATTTCCTTATCGTATATGTATGTCCTATTACTATTCTCTGTGTTTATTTTATTTCTATGCTATTCTCCTTTCGTGAACAATGACGTTTAAAATATCCTAGCTAACTAGTATTAGATCAGAAAGTTATTTTAAAATGTCTACATACTTTAATCTAAGTTGTTAGACCTATACGTACTTTGTATACTGAATGTGTATTCTGTCTACGAAACTGAATACAACTATTTTGGGGAAGGGTTTTAGTAACATACATGCTTATCAAATCTGGAATGACTGACGACGCGACAAGAAACGGCACGATTACCTAGTCCAGTAGCAGTCAGCCGAAATTCACAATATTTGTTCTTAATAATCTTCATGTTGATTAAAGAAGTTTGTTATATAAAAATTAATAAAGAATTAACCAAAAAAAGGATATATTGAGTTACTTACCTACATAACAATAAGAATTGTTAGTTTTTTCTGAATATTGTTCTACTGATTTTTGAAATAGTGGTATGTTAAATCTTAGTTATTCTAAGAGTTGTAAGGTAGAATTACTGTATATTTAAAGAGGGAACTCTTTCTATTCTGGAACTACTAACAGTTTCTAAAAAAAAAATCGTCAAAATCGGTTCATAAACGACGAAGTTATCCGCGAACACACATAAAAATAATTAGACTGTTTTACAAAAAACTTAAACCGACTTCAAAGTACACTAAGAAGTAATCAAATCCTGATCTGATGACAATGGGACCAAACGGGAAGTGTACCCTTCCAGACAAAAAATATATTTCCAAATCGGTTTATAAACGACGGAGTTATGAGGTAACAAACATAAAAAAAAAAAAAAAACATACAACCGAATTGAGAACCTCCTCCTTTTTTTGAAGTCGGTTAAAAAATATACGGTCGAATTGAGAAACCTCCTCCTTTTTTTGAAGTGGGTTAAAAATCATTCACATGAGTTTTCGAGGTCTAAGAGGCCCGTTTATACAAGAGGGTCTCTTCTGGTCGCTCTATCTTTGTCTCTTTTTAACACACTGGTATGTTATCAAAACGGGCCTATTATTATAATAAGGACTTTAGGACAATACAATGAAACAACAACAAAATATCTAGAACTATAAAAACAACGATATCTACACAAGATAGTGTTAAAAAAAGAACAGTAAACACTTTATATAGGTAGTACGTAGGTATTTATACCCACACGCGTCTTGCGTTGCGTGCGCGTTGCAACCGACTAGCGTTGTTCCGGAAGTCCGCGTGCGCGCGATCGTACCTAAACATGGGAGTGGGACAGGCCTGGTGACGGGTCGCTCACTTTCCTCCAATATGGCGAGGAGGGCGATGGCTGCCACACGCGTCATACTTGTGAACAGGTGCTGCTTGTGGGTGGGGGCTGGTCTGCTTAAGTTTGCTATTTATTTACTTATTAAATATTTATTCAGTCTACTTTGTAATTTTGCCGCCGCGCCAGGGAACGCAATTGTTTTCAGTGCGATTAGAATGTAAATATTATGTAACGAATCTAAGTTTGTTTTGAAAAGAATAATTGCTAAGTTTATTGCCGGCTCTTCTCAGAAAATGCAACCTTCCGAACCGGTATTAGAGTATTAGAGTCAGACTTTTCATAAGTGCCTGCGAAGGTCTATTTGAATAAATGATATTGAATTTTGAATTTTGATCATAATTTATATGAAATTTTATTTTTTTTGTTCGAGATTGTATTCGTGGCTCATTGTTTTCTTTGGTTTAGTGTTGCCAACGTTATTGACACATTTTCTATGTTTTATTGTTTTTGTAATGTGTATTCTACTTGTATTATTTATGTATACATACACCTTTATTATGCGAATAATAATAAATTTTACAATTTATCTTCCACAATTGAAGTAAATCTCACCAAAGTTATATTGAAATGGCTAAACTGTAAGCCCTGTAAACTGTTTACTGGAAATTGTAAAATTAGGAGAAGTAAAACCAATTAAAATGTTCAATAAATTAATATTTTATTTAAGACTTTTATCACAAATTCGTAGTCCTATTTGACTACCGTACGTATACATTCTTAATATAGCTCTAATACAAAATTATATAAATTAGTAAGGTACCGATGACTAGCTTATACTTTTTTTAAGAGGTACTCATATTTGCGCAAATTTTCTTTATGCGCATTGCTACATACTGCTTTTCACTCGCTGTTTAAACGTGATACGCGAAAAATAACGCATCATCAGTTGTAAATGCAATGTTCACACAAAGACGAGACGCGACGAGACGAGTCTCGACGCAAAGACGGTTGAAGAGCCCAATTGTTTCACAAAGACGCGTCGCGTACTTTTTAAGATAGCGATACAAATAGAACATTTTTTAGTACACAAAAAGGTACTTTCAATGAGAGAATTAGAGTCGCATATTATATATTTCCCGCGCGTATTGCGCCGCGCAGCACTAACCGCAGCGAGACGCGACGTTGTGAAAAAAAAATCCTGTACAAGCATCGTCGCATTGCTCGTCGTTGCGTCTCGTCATGTCTCGTCTTTGTGTGAACTGATCAACTGACCCTTAGTGTTATTTTTTATTTTCTTGCCCGTGTTCTTAAAATATTTTAATTTAGAATTTATGCTATACTTTATTTATGTTAGTTGGTCATGAAATTCATGAACTGAGGATTTTAATCCAATCCTTAGTTCATGAATTTCATGACCAGTACAGTTGGGATGGAATATAGTATATGAATACATTATGATATGTAGCAATTTGCATATGAACGTAGCTCAAATTCATCTCACATTAATATTTCATGAATTAAAATTATTATACATATATGCAATGTAATAAAAAAAAAAAAACTTGATATAATTATTGTATTACATTGTTTTCCAGATACTAATATAATCCAATAGTTTATGGTGTTTTTAATACTTTAAATTATGTAAAAGCTGAAACTACATCGGAGTATCGTACATTTTTATAAATTACCTGAAAAATATAGTTCATTCAAGTGCCTACTCTCGGTCATTTTTCAAGCAAACAAATTATACGTCTGAATTGTACACACTAAAATAATTTTCTTCGTTGAATTTTCTCGCAATAAACATTCTAGGTATTGTTGGGCTTTAGGTAATTAAGTCTTTCCTGTTTTTAATGTCAGTTTTGGAAGAAAATGTGGGCTTGACGCTCATGAATTAAAGCCAAAAGTGGGTAATTTAGATGTGAAATTTGTTGGAAACTTCGTAGTGAAATTAACAATTTTATCGGCCGTAATATTTATTTTAATCATTATAAGTTGTTTGGTAGCAGGTATCGTAATTTTACTGCATGAAATAATAACAGTTTTATTTTATAAGTCTTAGATTTGGCAGATGGTTTTCATCAAATACAACTACATCTACAAAATACTTAGATACAACCCAAAAAATATTCGTTTGTGCTTTTTATTCATGTTCTTAACCGATATTCTATTTACAAATAAATTGCATTTTTTAAAATTCTTTTATTTTTAGTATTTCGTAAAGTGGATAGTAACACAATATTTTATAGATTATTTCGATGATTTACTAATTAATTTGTCTAATTTGGGTCATGATTCAGACTTCTTATAAACTACAACAATTTTTATGAACTTCCAATATTGCAAACAATGTTTACCTACTTAGACACTATATTTTTGGTTCAAAGTATTTCACAATTATATCGTACTGTAAATCATGAGTCATGACAATCTGTATTTATTTAACGTTTATTCCTTTTACATTTTCTTATCGTGAGTCTCCAAAAAGCCAGCCTAAAATCCGGCGAATAGAACGCATAAATAAAAGGATTTATCGCTGAGTTAAACCATCCTAACCACGTTAAAATGTACATTAGAACTGGATTGACGTAGCTATTCGGTATAAATGGTGTGAGTAGATAATATAAGAAGAATGGCAGCCAGCAGGCTACGAATCCTCCCACGACGAGGCTGAGAGTTTGTGCAGTTTTTGTTTCCCGCCTCAAAGAAGACACTCTGTTATTCTCTACGTTTTCTTTCACGGAATGTGTTCTATGGCGTCCGGTGTTCTTGTACTTATAATTTGCTTTAAAAGTAACTTCGTTGTAGAACCGCGATTCCTTTTCTTTACTGCTTCTGTACTGTTTGGTCATTCTTTTCTTTTCATGAAAGCAACAGGGGCATTTGTGGTCGCCTTGTGACGAGCAATCACTCTGTTGGTTTGAATTCTTTGAGGTTTGCTTCGATGCAGTTTGCCTTAGAGATAGTTTATCTGAACCGGAGTCTGATTCTGTTCGAATACACGATAGCTTTGCTCTCTGAAACAATATTGAATGTGTTATTCGTGCTACTGATATCGATATTATGAAGGAGAGTAGTTAGTTGTTATTCAGAAAATACTTCAAATAAAACTTCAATAATAATGTTAGAATTTATGCTTTATATTTCAGCAATAAAAAAAGCCAAAAAATAACCCTTCAAGTATAAATTTTATAAAGAGGACAAATCTAGTCAATCCCTCGGGATGACAGACCTAATGGAATCCCAAAAAGATTTCTCAACTGTCAGCAACGGCTATACATAAATCTTACAATCCATATCGAGTATGAGCTGGACAAAAACCTACCTCATATATCGTTTTACATAAAAGCTGAAACAAAGCGTCTATGGATATGTTTTAGAAAAGACCGGGATTGTCTACTTGAGCCAAAAGCTTTTATATTATCTACCGTTGTAAATACCCGTATGAGAACTCTCAGATTTTACGCTCCAACTATTATTGTGAAGAATGTTCCTTTGTAGCTAAAATAATAGGCGTGTATGCTTTCGTGGGAAACAAAATGGGAAAATATGGGGTCTAAATTGAAGGCATTACTAAAGTGGTGGACTCCTAAATTACGGCGATTAAGAAATAAATTATTGGCTTTTTCGATTCAATGCTTTTTCGTTAATATTATTCTTTGCCTTTACGTTTGATGATTCTTATTCTTATAAAGGTCTTATTTTCGAAATCAAAAACATAGTTATTCAGTTTAGGCCCTCGTAAGGCAATTATGAACGTTAAGAAGTAGGTACATAAAGCTGAATTCACCACCGGTTTGAAATACACTTAAACACACCTTTCTGGAGTGAATAAAATTATATTTTGTAAAATACTGTCGCATTTATTAGAATGGACAATGCTTGCACTTCTATGTACCGCGAAGACTATCAGTTACCAATTGATAGGTTGGAGAAGAATTTGGGATCCGCAATTTATAATGGACAAGGTGATAGGTACTCAAAATTTATATTTGTGACCCTAAATTAATGGAAGGTGATGTGTTCTGAAGAATTGTTTAAGATGATGCCTACGGCTACCTTCTACCATCGCAACTCTCGCCATCGACGGGGGTCCATCTTCACATATTGAAACCAGAATTGTTTCGAACTGTGCGGTCTCAAAGGAGCTTCCTTTCGCGGACGCTCATTCCACAAACTGAGCGGGCACGCCGTGGTGGTCAAAAAGGGTGTGAAAAAATTTCTGTAGGGTCGGCAACGCGCGAGTAACACCCCTGGTGTTGCAAGCGTCCAGGTTGCGGAAGCCGCTTAGCATCAAAACCACCCTTTCTTTCTTTTCTAATAAATTTTTAATAACAGCAAAGTGTGCAAATTACCTTACTACATTTAGTACTGCTAGCCAATTGATGGTGTCTCCGAGCCACCACGCAAGATATCCTGGCGTAGACGTACACCATGACAGCCATGGGTAGGAAGAAGGACCCCATCGCAGAGAATACCACGTATCCAGGGTTCTGATTATAGCGGCATATGCCACCTTGATTGTGATCCGGTTCATACCTGTTGAAATTCATAGTGATTTTAAATCGGGCGAAGTCGACTTCAAAACCGAAAATATATTTAAATTAGAACAAAACTACTAGTTTTAATAGAAAGCACATATCAAAGTTGAAGATATTTAGTAGAATTGTATCGAGAAAGAAATTGCCTATAATGTTTAAATTTTGATAGAATTAGAACAAAGTTTGATCTAAGATGGAAAAGTTTGTTATTAAAAAGTAATCCAATTATTTAA
Source organism: Achlya flavicornis (assembly GCA_947623365.1). Taxonomy (NCBI): domain Eukaryota; kingdom Metazoa; phylum Arthropoda; class Insecta; order Lepidoptera; family Drepanidae; genus Achlya; species Achlya flavicornis. The sequence goes on from OX392490.1 coordinate 8,553,521, forward strand.
TTTTAGCATTATGCCAAAGTTGTAATTATAATAAATAAATAAGAAAATAGTAGTAATATTTTAGAAAACATTACAAAAATATAGAATAGCAATCTCACAATATAGAATAATAATGAGGGAAAACACAAAAAGAAGCCATGAAAATATTATTGTTAATAAACAAGGGGAAGATAAAAAGAAGTTATATTGATCATCATTAGCTGCTAATATTCCAAAAACAATTAGTTCGATGTAATGCCTTGACTAGACCGGAAAATATAAGTGAGTAATGTGATCCATTTTGGGAGTGGACTCGTCCATTACACCGTTTTACGATCAATGAACTAATAGAGAATTGTGAAAGCACATCTTTTTTAATGAATCATTTTGCAAAATAAACACCACTATCTTGATTAGCCCATGGTAGAATTTTCCTCAGTCACTTCATTTTGTCTTGGGTCATGTCATACAATTCTTAACTTACATCATTAGGGCTAATTGGGGCATCCCAAGTAGCCCTAAGTCTTGATTCGTCGTTCTTGACTCGGCTAGAAATCAAACAGAGGTTCTTCGATTCCCCGATTCGGCTAGATGCAATTGTGTCTCTGGTTAGAAATAATCACATGTAGCGGCTGTTTCCCAGAATTAGTAATGTGCCCGAGAGACAATTATACGTTCACCAAAATTGTGAATCAACAGTATGTCACTAAGCTGTTTTTTCGGCTCCTTTGTCGAAAGGAAATAAAATTTCAATGAGAAAATATGAGTGTAATATAATCAGTATCTCTACCTACTTATTCCGATATTAGAGTATTGTTATTTCAGAAATTTCTTACCGTCTCAGTTGAAAGCTAACTTCAGAACAATTTGGTAACTTTATTTTGCCCTTCATAACTACCTAGGGCCTAAACTGAATTAATTATCACTACTAGTTTTAACTTTTATATGGAACTTTTGACAAAAACTAAATATTAGTAATTATATCATAAATAGTCAGAACTTACCATCCAAACATAGGTGGACACGTAATAGTACCAGCAGCAATCCAAACGAAGAATATCATCGTCAGGGCTAACTTCTTGGACCTTCGTCTTCTAGAATACGTCAGGGGTCTGGTGACGGCGAGGTACCGGTCAACACTGATGGCACAAAGAGACAGGATCGACGCTGTGCAGAGAAGGATATCCAGACTTATCCAGATATCGCAAAGGATCCAGCCGAGCTCCCATTTACCTGCAACAGGGAAGCTGTTGAATTTTCATAATCATTGATAGCAAGAGGAAATGTAACCTAATCGAGGTTACAGTTCCTCTATAGACTTGAAGAATATTTTTCAGGTGTTAAACAATAAAAAACTTTTTTTTGTCAAAGATTTTTGAAACATCTAATATGTAAATTTGGAAGTCTTATTTTGGCACGAGACATTCCACAAACGGAAGAACGAGACAAACGCCGCTATAACACTGATTTAATTAAATACGATAATGTATATGGGCGTATGATATCTAGGTGTTGATAATCCTGCAAACATCGAATGTATTAATTTCGTTAGACTATCCCATAAGGATAATATTCTAATAAAATATAATGGTAGCAATAAAGTAAACTTTAAACCAAAATAAATAAATCAAGTTAAATCAGCTTATAACGCTTTAAATTAAATTCAATCATGATGAAGCTAAGTTTAACAAACTTTCAATTGGTTTTCGTTGGTCCTCATATTTCCATAACTGAAGTGACATCAATAGGGCTCTTAAGTAAATTTTCGAAGGTAAAAAATAAGTGGAGGTAATTATTCGGGGGCCTTTTAGTATAGGCCATCAATCACTTGTTTAAAAAGGTCCCTATTGTGAGGCCCGTCGTTTTATGCTTTATAATCGAATTTATTCCTATTCCGTAGGAAATTTTCTAAAAGGCACTTAAGGCATTTACGGTGATATAGATTTTAAACGGTCGGTAAAGAAAATTATTGTAAAATGATGTAGGGCGTTTTCATTGTTATTATAATAATGAAATATTAGATTGTTCGCCAAAAGATGAAAGGCACCCAATTCACACGAGGTATTTTGGCCAATAGTTCGAGTGCGAATTTGGTAAGTTTCACCCGACTAATTGGTAACTTATGCTTTCCATTACCCGACTACGGCGAAGCTAAAAGCTGGATTATTATTTTGACCGCTATGTATACGGGTATGTTTGCATGTATGTTGATCTGTTCCCTTATAACTTTTAAACTACTTATCATAATTTCGACAATGAGGAAAAAACTAAATGTTGTCAACTGTTTCGAGGCAATTTTATAGGTAATCACAAATCCACTTCTTTTCTGTGAAATGTTTATAATTATGTGCGTAGGTACTGAAATTATACAGGGGACGTAGAACAATTAATTGTTTTTACAGGCCTGATTGTCGGCTCGACTTAAGACTGATGTAGATAAGCCCGACTTTTTGTATGTCTTGCGTTGGTAGTCTGCGATTCAAGTGCTCTATTTACTGCGACAAAAAGTCGGTCCACCGATTGTCTGAGTGTGCGAGCTCACTAACAAAATCTATTTATCACTGACAAGAGAATGGCGTAAAACCTCTACTAGTACCGTTGAATATATAAGTCTTATAGAACCTAATACCTTTTAAGATACAGTATGAGGCACGAATGGTGAGCACAGTTAGGCAGTAGTGGGGGCAAGCTCGCGCATGTACACTTTTAGCCAAATGACACGCAAGAATCCATTAGAAGACGAGCATCGACTGACGAACCAATCGTGTGCAGCTCGGCGCTCCCCCCTGCTTCATTCCGCCAAACAGACCAAACATTAACTACTGCGCGGGTGTAAATCTGTGCTCACGACTCGAGCCCCTTACTATACCAGTATTTCACTTACTATTAGTCTACGGATCCTTATTATCCAACAAAAATATGGCTAGATTCCGTGATCATAGGCAATAGGCTCGACAAGTAAATGTTATGTCATGTTGAGGGAAGCTCACACTCATTTTTGTATCCGAATAAAATAAATCCGGATTTCTAGGGGTATCAATGGTGCATCATTTTATGGATGAACACGCACATTTCACAAAAGAAATAAAAAAAACAGTCGTACTATTATTTATTACAAAATGTTTTTTTTTGACATTGCCCTAATGACTGAACGGATTTCGATGAAACAGAACAAAACCTGGGATAGCATGGCCATAGCCTGGGATAGGTACTTTTTCTTCTGTGAAAACATTAATTCCTCGGTGTCATAAATGTAAAACTTATTAGCTTCTTTTTAACCGACTTCAAAAAAAGGAGGAGGTTCTCAATTCAGTTGTATTTTTATGTATGTTACCTCATAGCTCCGTTATTTATTAACCGATTTGGCAATTATTTTTTCTATTTGAAAGGGTTTACACTTCCCGTTTGGTCCCATTGTCATCAGATCAGGATTTGATTACTTATTAGTGTACTTTGAAGTCGGTTTAAGTTTTTTTGTAAAACAGTTCAATTATTACTTATCTACATCTCAACAATAACCATTCCAGTTCGGAAATGGAATTAAGACTATCAACATTATATCAACAGTTTTTTTTTTTTTTTTTTACTGTGTATAGGCCATATTGTGGTTGACCACAATCTCACTATGATAAGTGATGATGTGGTCGAAGGTGGTAAGCACACAAAGCCTAGAAGGAACTGGCTCTCAAGTGCAACTGACGGAACACACCAATAGGTGCTTGGCGACAGATTTTCAACTTGAGCGTGGTAGCCAGCCAGACGGGTACTACAAAGTACCCTACCACCGTGCTATGGTTTCCTCACGATGTTTTCCTTCACCGAAAGCTGAAGCTTATTGTAGGATTCGAACCCGGGACCTTCGTCTCGGTATCCGACGTCACTACCACTGAGCTATCATCGCCTTCATATATATATCCACAGGAAAAGATTAAACTATATTTGCTATCAAAAGCGTATCATTCACTAGGAAGGAAATAACCGCACTAGATATTGCGGATACGGAAACGGTAACTGATAGTTACATCACTAAAATACTTGGTGTAACATCAAATATTTTCATACAAAAGTTTGGTTTATTTCAGTAACCGAAAACATGTTTTTGTATACGGTGCTTGTAATCCACGGGATTTCTTTGTAAAGATTTATTGGACAGTTTTTGTGATATATGGATTGAATTGTAAGCGCATAAAGATTATTGGTAGAAGTAATGTGAAGGGGACTAAGTTTTTTTTATACCAATTTGGTGACAAAACAAGCATACGGCCCGCCCGATGGTAAGCGGTTACCGTAGCCTATGGACGCTTGCAACACCAGAGGTATCACGCGCGCGTTGCTGACCCTGCAGAAATCTCTTCACACCCCTTTTGGAGAACCCCATGCTGTACTCCATTGGGAAAACAACGGCGTGGAGCTCATTCCACAGTCTGAGCGTCCGCGGAAGGAAGCTCTTTTGAGCCCGCAAAGTACGAAACAATTCTGGTTTCAATGTGTGAGGATGGACTCCCCGTTGACGGCCATAGTTGCAATGGTGGAAGGTAGCCGTGGGCATCAGCTTGTACAAGCCGTTGTACAAGCGGTAAAGTAAGTAAGATCCGTATTATAAACATCAATCAAAGCTTAAGTCAAGTTTGAGTCGAGGTAAAAACAATTGAATTTGGATCCTGATCTTATGAGGCTATGACATGTTTCATCATCATCATCAGCCTATAATTTTCCACTGCTGTGCACAGGCCTCCTTACACAAATAGAGTGAAAGATAATAGGTAAATCCACCACGCAAGCCCACTGCAGATCGGTGGAGGTAGACTAGTGGTCAAACTACTGTTGGAGTTTTCAAGCCGCCGAGGAGGCCTCCAACTAGCTTAATGACTATCATAATTACTGAGTGATAACCGGGGCCAACGGCTTTACGTGCCTTCAGAAGCACGGAAAATGGTCATAACCGGGTTTAAGCGGGCCTAACCGGTGGTAGCTTACGTTTGCCGATCGATTAAAAACGCTCTTCAGGCTACCACTTAAACTACTGAAAATACATCTAAAAATCTAGACCTTTTTTACATTTCTCAATGCTATACGAATATATACTTACTCGTATATCTATAGAAGTTCGTGATAGGGCTACAAATAACCACCCTCCACATATCGAGGCACTTGAACGTGATCAAATAAACGATTTATCTTAACCCATTTACGAACATACTTTTCTGGAATAAAAACTGGTAGAGTGATTGGTAAAAAAGATAGGTAAGGAGTCGATATTTACATAAGAGTATCATTACCGAAACACGAAAGCTTCAGGATACGGTAAAAGCAAATACCACGATGTACCTGAAATATAATGTAGCATGTATTATCGATAGCACTTCCTCATTTTAGGGTTCAATAATTGTATTATGAACTAGTTTACGCCTCGATGTTCTACCCGAGGATCGTATTTTTCATGCAATAAAATGTTTCGTTTATGCTTTTCCAGGCTATAATCTACCGACGAACTTTGGCACGAAGATAGATCATAACCTGGAATAAAAAATTTTGTACTTTTATCCCGGGAAAATATTTAATTCCTCGAGAACGCGGGTGAAGCCGTTGAGCGAAAACTAGCACATACAAAAAATCTTCAGCTTTATAATTTTAGTAAAATCTGAATACGGAATCATCACAGTATATTTAATCATACTTAACCGTTTTTTACGCTTATATCGGAAAACGGTTAAGTGGTCTTGAAATCGGAAGCACATACTTGACGGATGTTTCGAGATGGTACGCGCTACCGTGAAAGCCTCACACTTACAGCGAGGGAATATCGGAAGCGTGCGTGATGTGGAATCAATTTGCTAAATTATTGAGAATGATCGCTGTAATCAAGCTTTGAAGAAGTTTTAACTATTTTTACTTGTGAATCTTTTTAGCTTAGCGACTAAAAAACCTGTGTTAACTTTTTCTAAACCAGTTTAGCACACAATCGCACTGGTTGTCTGGACCACCAGGACCCCATGGAGTTAAATTAAGGCTACGCCGTAGCATGTGGGTGCATGCAAGACCCGGGGTATCTGAAATCTGGCATCACATTATGTTACCGTCCCTCCTCCAGAGTCCCCCGGTGACCTTCCTGACATGCTGGAACTCTGGCGCAAATATTCTGTAATCTGGAGGTACTTCCCCAGTCGAGCTGCTCTGAGCGAAAAACGCAATGCTAAGCTCAAATGTAAACCTTTCAAGATCGTAAGTAATGTGCGGTTTCAAATCACCTAGATAGTCTAACGGTAACTGCATACCATCCGGCGGGCCGTATGCTTGTTTGCCAACTTAGTGGTATAAAAAAAATTGTCTGATCCTAAAACATACCTACGTACGGATTAACCACCGTTATTTATTTTATTAGGATTTCCAACAACAAGTTACCCTATGTCATCATCATCATCATCATATCAGCCCATGGATGTCCACTGCTGAACATAGGCCTCCCACATTGATTTCCACTACGAGCGGTTCTGGGCCGCTAGCATCCAGCGGCGCCCAGCGACTCTGACCTAAGTATATTATAGTAACAAGAAACGTTAAAAGAAAATTTCATAAAGAAACAAGCAAGGCTAAGTTGTCAATTCCAAAGGGACTGAACACGTTTGGTGATTGGTCTTTCAGGGATAAGTATATCAAAATTAGTCATCTTGAGGGTACCTAAGGGTCCGTACCTACCTAGTTACATACACATCATATTTTATTTTAGACTAATAAGGTTCCAAACAAGCATACAGCCCGCCTGATGGTAAGCAGTTACCTTAGCCTATGGACGCTTAACACCAGGTAAACATAACAAAAATAAGGTAGCATCATAATAAAAACTAGATAACGTGAATTAGGGTATTCTACAACTCCACAAATCCTTTGCTAATTTTGCATCAAATTGAATTCATTGACAGCTGAACCGATAGTGGACTGTATTTACAACGAACGAACGAGATCAAAACTCAGATCAAGTCTCAATAATAGATCGTGTTAATTGAAAATAAACCTAATACAGGTGCAGTTTCCAAATTCAATTGATTTGATTGCGACTTAAAGTTTGAGCATTGATTGACGTTCTAGAAAAGGACCCGTCGAGAGCAGTGACGTAAGTCATGGTTTCGAACTCTACAATAAGGATTCAGTGAATGAAACATCGTGAGGAGCTGTCATAGAGCTGTTAGTAGTAACCGCTTGGGTAGCTACCTATCTCAAGTTGACAATTCTGTCACCAAGCGCAAAGTTTGTTCTGGCAGCTGCGCGAGAGATAACAATGATAAAAAAAATGGACTGTTTTACAAAAAACTTAAACCGACTTCAAAGTACACTAAGAAGTAATCAAATCCTGATCTAATGACAATGGGACCAAACGGGAAGTGTACCCTTCCAGACAAAAAAAGAATTTTCCAAATCGGTTAATAAATTACGGAGTTATAAGGTAACAAACATAAAAAAAAAAAAAAAATACAACCGAATTGAGAACCTCCTCCTTTTTTTGAAGTCGGTTAAAACAGAATAGAAAAAAGATAGAATGGTGGTTTAAGAGTTCTAGATTTGATTCCTAGGCTGGGCAAGATATAGTTTTCGATGTAGCAATATTCATCTGAAATTGGTATTATCCATCTGAGAAATATACAGTAAAAAGAGCTTGTCTCGCAAAAAAAATTGAGATCAATGATATCAGAATAGCAACCTATTCTAATTCTGAACTCGGCTTGAAACACGGCGTGTGTCAGTATGAAGTTGGGGTGTAACAAAATCTATTCGGGAATGCAATCGATAAACCTCTGACAAGTCCATATAAAATCGGTTCCAATTTCAACAGATAGGCTTTTGAAAAATGAGGTCTAATACATCAGTGATAACAAGTAGAGTACCCGGGATAAAATTACATAGTTCTACACTATGCAATCGTAAAACTATATTACTTACTCCGATAGAAAATACCCGAGCTAACAAATTCAAGAGCTTTTTTTCGTGTCACGAAAAAGACATTGAAATTGGCTCTTAAAAGTTTACGTGCCCGATGTTGGAGAGCCCTTAATGAGGCTTTTATGGTGGGTTATTAACCAGAAAATAGGGAAGGGCTTTGGCTATGGTTTAAGAAACCTTCTGTGGCCTAAAACTGCTATTCCAATTAATTTTGTTCGAATGAAATATTAATGGTGTAACATTTGATAGTTTTAGTAGTCTACAAATTCAATAACGTCCAAAAACATTAACCCCCTTAATCATAAAGTGCTATTTTATATGGTCACGTAACTAATGTCACATTATTTGACAATGACAATAGAGTGACGTTATTTACGAGACCCTTTAAACAGTACCTATATTAGTTAAATATCGCTTTATGAGTAAGGGGGTAAGTAGACAATGCACATTGGCTTTTTGGTTATGTAGTTTCAGAATGTTATTTTTAGTAATAATTGAAAACTGTTTTACAAATAAAAAACTTAAACCAACTTCAAAGTACACAAAGAAGTAATTAAATCTTAAATCTGATGACAATTGGGAAGACAATTGACAGATAAACGGGAAGTGTAAAAACAATAAAAGAATTTTCTAAATCGGTTAGTAAATGACGGAGTTATGAGGTAACAAACATAAAAAAGCAACCGAAGCACCTCCACCTTTTTTTGAAGTCTGTTAAAAATAGCAGACTTGACCCCCCGACCTTCAATTGCAGCTGTCCTTACATAGGCTTTAGAGTGGTAGTCAGCTATACTGGTACTACAAAGTTCCCTGCCCTGAGGAAACCTGCTATCCTTCCCCATAATCTCATCTTCATCACGGCATTGGACGTTACAAACACTGACCAATATAAATCACTTGAAAAGTAAATAGCAGTAAAGGACAAGAAGCTTAATAGTCACCAGTAATATGAACAGCAATAGCAGGAGGCATCACAAAAATGCCGACCAGCAGATCAGCAGCCGCCAAACTGGTCACAAAACAATTCGTCACAGTCCTCAATCGTTTTGTAGTCACCACAGCCGATATGATCAGTGTATTACCAATAACTGTCACCACTATTAACAAAAATAGTATAATAACTACACTTATTTCAAAACTATCGTAATTGTCATCGCCACATTCACTTGTAAAGTTTGTAGAGTTCACCAAATGTTGGCACAGATTCTTTGGTGTATTAACCTCATCTAACGTCACTATGTGGTAAATGTTCCTTGTAATATTGAAGTTTTCTTCTCTCGTATCTTCTATGAATAGATCTGTTTGCTGTATTGCTGTTGTGTTCCATTTTAGATCTTCTTTCAGCTCGATTTCTGTTGAGGATATCATGGACTATGCCCTTTTAAATTCTTGTTCTGTCGACATTTTCTGCAACAAAGAAAATGTTTCTTTAAATTATGTGGCGTAAATAAATCATTGTAGAACAGACATTTTAAAAACAGGGTTCATGTACCTAGCTGTGCCCCTTTCAATTAATCTCTAATTATCTCATGTGTTTTACTAACATAGTTTTAAGATTTTGTATTACTAACAATGTGGAATTTTAATTTTCCGAAATAAATGTTTTTTTTTATTTATTTTTATTAAATAGATGATTACATTTCCGAGCCCAAGTTCACACACATTTAGACCTTCTACTGTATTTACCTACATTTGAAACATCTTTCATGGTTTCAAGATATTTTGTTATCAAATTCTGTGTGAAGTTTAAACCTCGTTTATTTTAGGTATCCAAACGCGTAATTGAAAATTTGCTTAATGTTTAAGCTACTGGAAAACCAATTTGTAATAATAAGCGCGTATTTACTTTGATATTATTATAATTCTATCTTGTTCGTGTGAGATAAGTTCTTCTTTATTTACTTAGTCGAGTTTTTCGTGGATGCTAGCGTTCAAGTCAAGTATAATCTCACGAAGTAATCTAAACTAAATATCTTTAGTGGAGCACTCAAAATACTTCATGAATAACATTTCAAAGCGAAATCTAAATCTTAAAATTTTACTTAATCATAGTTTCAGCCACAGATTACAGGATAAGGCAGACGGAGCGCGCGGAACACGGGAGTGAGGCCAAAAAGGAAAATACAAATTGAAAAACACGTACCTGGTATTCGCTTTTGAATGTGTATTTGCTTTGTTTAACAAACTTTGTGTAACAAAAAACACTTCTTTATTAATAAACTGTGGTTAAACAATGCAAATACAAACTGGAAAACGAATACCAGGTATCAGATTTTCAATTTGTATTTGCTTTTTTGGCTTTTCTTTTGTGTTCCGCGCTCCATCTGCCTTATTCTGTAATCTGTGGTTTCAGCTTCCAAAAGCCAAAATACATTATCATTTCATTACGTGGAATGGAGAAGATTACCGTAAATACCAGTTCCCTCCAACAAAGAATCAGGATTAGCTCCTGAATAATATTCCTTTACAACATAAATAAGAATTGTGCTTATCTTCCAAAATGGCGCTGAAATTCATTATTTATGTAGGAATAGGGTTCTTTATTCCTTTGTGAAATACGTTTTATTAGGTGCTTACAGGAATAATTTGCATTGTTTTTTTATGTGCAACTTGCTTTTCGCCCCATGGCACCGCGATCTCACACATAGGCATAACACCTTCTTGTCTTCAATGGTGGATGCTTCGTTATAAAAAAACTGTGTGTAAAATTTCAGGTTTCTAGACCTGGTTTAATGAATTGAAATGAAATTAATTTATTTACGAGAATAAGGGTAACAAAAATAGTGATGGTAAAAATAATGTAGTTCCAAGCTTACTCTACCGGGCTTAGGTGTGCAAATATTAAAATTAAATGTTACATATAACATAGCTCAGTGCGTTAAGCAGTGCGTATGTGTCAGTTTTCATTTTCGTATAAAGATTCACCTGTCTGTGAATCCTTAATGTCCCACAGCTGAGCACAGGCTTCCCACACAAATGAGGGTTGAAGGGAATATAGCTAAATTCTCCACCACGCTGACCTGATGATCAGTGTAGGCAGTGGCGTGCATTGGTTTTCGGACTAGGTAGGCAGAAGAAAATCATGACCATACACGCCTAAATATGCCTCTTAGATAGATTATGTTTTTTGACCCGATTTGTAAAATTGTTTAGGTCAACGTATCATTCCACACACATTTGGTAAGATTCATTAGCAAACAAATTACATAACAGAATAATAGATTCGAATAACAGCACCCAGATAGCCAGGTGTTTAATAAACATATTATTCTGTGTTAAAATGTCTAAGATTTTTACCTTTGTTTTAAATCCATGAATGTTTTGGAGTTGGTCTACAGCAAGTTACCTACTATTTTCAACAAACGAAAACTGACTAAAGGAATAATTTATCGACACATTTTGCATCTTCACCACAAAATTTCTTCATTTCACACACAATACACTTCATAGATACACTTCGCAAATTCACAATAAGTAAAATAACAACAACATTGCATACAATGCCAGCCAAACCATAAACAAACCAACACAAATAAATTGCGAAGTTATATTTGTGTTGCTCTAATGTTGGTAAAGTAGTTGTAACTGTAGCCTTTTTAATTTGGATGGGTTACTTTACTTACAACAGAGTATGTAAGGTTACTTTTGGTCCATAAATCGCGAATGTCAAATGTCAGTAAGTATGCTACGCATAGCAAAAGCGTGATTTATGCTTTCGTCGTGTTATCTTAAAGAAGTGTGTGTGTGTATGAATATGCCGAAATCGTTTTAGTGTGCGTGAATTGCCGTGAATTTGAGAGGCGAACTCGCGAGTGCCTGCGCGGCAAAGTTTGAAATTTCGTATTGAATGTTAGGTTAGAATTTTTATTTAAAGTGATTATGTAGTTTAATTGAATCAAAATATTATTGAATTGAATCTTATGAGGTAGGCATTGCTTATTTGCCTATATGGAATGCACGCCACTGAGTGTAGGTAGGCTAGTGGTCAACCTACTGTTGGAGTATACTTAACGAATATCACAATTAGGTGATAACCGGGACCAACGGCTTTACGTGCCGTGCGAAGCAGTCACAGCGCTCGAGTTAAAATAGCAATAAGGGTCACACATCCAGGTATTGGCTTCACCCTCTTCCATGGCTGCACCGGTGATAGCTTAACTTTGCCGATCGATTAAGGCGCCGTGTGTTCATAGATTAGCAAAAATGGGTTTCTTTGATTCGGTTTTACGTAAAGAAAATGCAATTGTTTTAGTTCGGAAAAAATATATGTGAAAGTTGACAATATTTCCCAAGGTTCAGCGAGCTCCAAAACACGATTGCAATAATTTTACTAGATAGAAAAATATCGTAATGTTACCCCTTTTTATTCACCGCTGCTTCACCCCCTCAAATGTGCGAAAAGTGTCTTCACACAGCGCCTTAAGAACGGCTAATCATGCTACACCACGAGCGCTTTGATTATGAAAGTTTAATGAAATAATATAGGTTGTACTATCTTTGAGGAGCATTTAAAATGATAATGATTCCTTTACGACCACGTAGAAAACTGAGAGTTCTAGTACATAACAGTAATTCGTAAATAAATTGCAATTTATTGGTCCCACGCACAACGCCTACTTTTCCAAATAAAAGCGAATGAATTTATGACGCAGTAACAAAAACATTTTTCTGTGGTACAGAAAATATAAGGTGAGCTTTTCTAATAAATAAAACAAAAGGCCTAAAAGTAAACAAAAGACAAAGAAAGAAAAGGAACGCTCGAGTAGTCACAATGTTGTGCGCAAAAAGAGTACAATATAGAGGCGTCATTAATAGAAACTTGCTCTTAAGGTTCCGTAAAAACGGATTAAAGACTATTTTTTTAATTAAAAGAGAGATTCTTCATATTAAATTAATAGACCGAAACAAAAACGCCATGTTTTAATGTCAAAAGGTTGACAAGTAGGGGTACCGATTGACCTATTTAAGTCAGGTCACCTAATGACATTAGCATCACCAGGGTGATTAGAATGCTTAACTGACCCAGATTCTCTTTTCACGCCATTTTTCAAGTGCCCCATGTCGCAGCGCTGTAGGAAAACCATAATCTTTCATTACAAATCTTAATAATCCATAATAGGTAGTGCACAGTATCGTCGTGTGATGGACCGAAGATATGAGGATGAGCTCTGGCATAGTTGTCAAGCAGTACGATAGCACAGAGGTGACAAAAAATCTATTGATGTAGATAATTCGCCCATAGCTTGTTAGACAGAAAACAATATGCAAGTACCTCGTCCATTTTTTTTTTAACAGAATTTACGCATCCTAATACGGACTCTAGTATTTTCTTGTAGTAGGTTATTGCTTGGCTACTATCCTCTAGATGAAAATCTGTCGCCAAGCACAGTTGTAAAGGTTGGCACAGTTGGCACAGTTGTAAAAGTTGGCTCCCGGTATTGCAAATATCCGTAGGCAATGGTCATACGATTAGTTGGACCACTTGTTTCTCAGGCTCTTGACATAAAAAAGCATGCAGTAGGTAGGTACATACATATGCTGAATAATTTTCTTAATTCTTCTCCTTGCTAAGAAACGATGCCCTACACTAGTACACTACATTATAGAATATAACCATCTCCTAAATTTTATAACCTGACATACAGTTATTAGTTTGAACGTGTTTAGAACACGCAGCCATTCCAACCGGCACAATGAAGTTGTCACATTAAATCTTCACACGTTTCGTTACAACATTTTGAACAACCTCAATTCCCCTGCATTACATTCTCAAACTTAAGCTCGACAAGTTAAGCTCAAATTCCAACTGTAATTTGTACTGAATCTTGCACGTAATTCGAAACCCGGGCAGAGTAATTGTGAATTGTTTGTTAGTGAGCGCTCGCGGTTTTGTTATTCTGTGACTCGTTCATACAAGTAGCGTCATCTAGTGATGTGTAAACGAACTAATTGGAACGTCGGTTTCGATTCCTATTGATTCAGCCAATCACCAATTACTGAAGTTTACTTTCTTTGTCACAATACAATGACGAATTTAATTACTATATTCTTGAAACAAATAAACAGATTAATGGAATGTTCATCACAGATTCCTTATTCTGTAATCTGTGATGTTCATAATCCTCATCTCCAAATTTCCTTTAAATTACTGGTAAAGTTGTTTTCAAAAGATATTGTAACTAATACGTGTTAAGTACCTACTATACTTTAAAAATATGGGCTGTTGGTCTAGATTTTTTTTTATGATAAGAAGGTCGCAAACGAGCTTACGGTCTGCCTGATGGTAAGCGATTACCTATGGACGCTTGCAACACTCGCGCATTACCGAACCTGCCAAAATCTCTTCACGCCCTTTTGTCCTTTTAATAAAGACTTTTTTCTATGAAAATAAATACCTTCGCTTTTCAAAAATAATGTGACAATGTAAAGGGATTTAGGAAAATACGCTCTTAAGACAGATTTATTGAGTGCGTTAGAACAATTATGCGCGGTACTGTTTGCAGAAAAGACTGATAGATTATAAATGTAGAAACACATCATAAAACATAAGTCATATTAACGCAATCACGAATAGGCAATAAAAAATAATTACATACATACAATAATAGCAAAATCAAATCAATTTATCGTTAAAAAAGCAAGGTACGCTAGATGTCTAATGAGTTTTGTACGTAGTAGACCAATTTTTTGTTTTACTGTAGAATATGCACTAGAATTAGAATAAGTCTGGCAGGTTTTTTTTTTAAGTTTCATATATTTCTTTTATTTAAACGGTTAAAAAAGATCGTATCAACCCTGTGAATTACGGTAAAAAGGACGGCTTATTAAAAAAGTTCTGATGGGCGTACGGATGGAAGCCTAAAAAAATATGTGAAATTAGTGGAAGATGATTGCATATTGGAAAACCCCTTTATAATTCAAGCTCCACATTTTTTGAGAGAAGTTCGTTTTTGTTCATTTTTTTTTTAATTATCAAAAAGTACCTTATAATTCCCTAGCTACCCCTGTCGATTTCACCCGCATTCCCGGGATAAAAAGTAGCCTATGTCCTTCCCCATACCATAGGCTATTTGCATGCAATAATTTCATCGCGATCGGTACAGCAGTTTAGGCGTACAAGCGTAATAAATAAACATACAAACAGAGTTTCGCATTTATAATATTAGTATGGATGGATAGTATGGATTTGAATGGAGTCAATAAAGCCTTCCCTACGTAAGTTGTCTGCTTTTTTTAAATTAATTAATTTATATGCAAAAGATTGCAGTTTAAAAAAAGTTAGGTGACGAGTTTACTTTAGAGGAAATTACAGTAACCAACCATATTTCTTTTTTATTTAATGCCGTCGCTAAATGCATACGGCCCGCCTGAAAGTAAGCGGTCACCGTAGCTATATGGACGCTTGAACATATACAAGGTATCAATCACGCGTAACTGACCTTTTCCCTCTCCCCAATAAGCTCTGGCGACGTTACTCACGCGCAGGAACGCAACAAAGGCTGCGGTATTCTGTAAAGTGAAGATCCTTTCCCAGTCGAGCTGCTCTTTGAGCGAATAAACGCTATGCTCTGTCTCTCTTTACCTAAGCTAAACATAACTAACAATAAAAATTTAATTTTGGAATCTTTAGGTACACCTACATTATCGTTTCCGTTACAAAACCGCCGCATCAGTATGTTAACGTTGGAATAAATATTTCACGGCTGGAAATTATCGGGATTTCTTCAAAGTCGCCTTATCGAGCTGAGCTACATCAAAGCTGTTAAAATAGTCTTTCATAGCATTTTATCCCCTAAATCCCTGACCTATAGAGCTACTTTATTGTCATTTTTATAAGAAAATAAAGTGACGAGGTGCGTTATGGTAACCAAGTTTGTGTAAGGCATGTAATAAATGGGTGACAGAATTTCTTAACTTTTTTATTAGTAGGTGATATGGTTTCAAATAATATGCGCGAAAGGCTTGATCTCTGCTTTTTAACCGACTTCAAAAAAAGGAGGAGGTTCTCAATTCGGAAGTTTTTTTTTTTTTTTTTATGTTTGTTACCTCATAACTCTGTCATTTATCAACCGATTTGGAAAATTCTTTTTTTGTCTGGAAGGGTACACTTCCCGTTTGGTCCCATTGTCATCGGATCAGGATTTGATTACTTTTTAGTGTACTTTGAAGTCGGTTTAAGTTTTTTGTAAAACAGTTCAATTTTTTTTTTATTGAACTGTATTAATCTTAATAGTAACAAGTTAAAGTAACATAATTACATTAACATTTTTACTATCAATAAGTAGCACTTCAGTTGAAATTTTTTCAGATCACCGATTCTATTATACTTGACTACGAATGAATTTCATGTCACCAATCACAGATTACAGAATAAAAGGTAATAATTCTGTAATCTGTGTCACCAATATAATAAATGGGAAAGTTCGGATGTTTTGATGTTTGGTTGTTTCTGACTCAATCAACAAAAATGGCTGAACGGATTTATATGAAAATTGGCACACAGGTAGAATATGTTCTGGATCAACTCATAAGTTACTTTTTATTCCGGGAAAACAACATTAGATCTCTCTGACATGAGGGCGAAACCGCGGGGCCACAATTAGTTACAAATATGTCTTCCACGCAAGTCTTAGTTTATGACAACAGTAATACGTTATGTAATAAACATTTAACTACAACGGGGCATGTAGTTAAGTACTAAAGCTAGATATATTGTTACATAAATCTTGGTTGTTACATAAATCAAGGAGCGGTACAAACTCGAGTACTCAAGAAAGTCTCGATAAATTGGTAGGCGTATTGGAGTACCCTCAAACGAGCCCCTAAGCATGGTGGGTTCGGAAAATGAGGCCGTTTTCCTGAGCTATTTTTACTTTTTTTGTTATTGTTAACTTTTTCAACGACGTACTTTACGAACGCTGCTAATGATTTTTCGAAAATTCTGAGTGAAAAACTTTCTCAAGATTGTTTCAGAATATATTTAGAGACTAAGTACATTCGAGGACTTAAACATGTATACACATTGTGTACTCAAAAGCAATTTTCTCGCACTGTATAGATTTAAATGCTGAAATATTAAACAAATCAATTTAATAAAATAAATATTTCGTCAATAGTTTTTGAGAAAATCGTAGTTGAATTTCACTACCCTACCCAGAGGGTACCCTACCAAGACCCTACCAAGAGGGGAAGTCAGGAGACTCATAGCACAGGGAAACCTAGTTTGAGCTCCTGTCTCCCACATTTAAATGTACAAACCTAGTTATAATTTAAAAAAATGTTCTTTTGTCGGCTTAAATTGGAATGAATGAAGCCAGATAAATTTTCAAGTCAGAGTTGACAGCGCGGCATCGTCATGTCATTTTAGCGAAATTATCTTCTTAGCTCCGCACATTTCCGCTATATGCGCTTCGGTAGATAGGCAACCTAAGTGCCTATCCAGAAGGGGCGATTTCGCCGCGATTCTCTAGAGCGAATGTATTACGCGCGTACAGCGATACTGACATATAATAATACGCGCGTTTTTTTAAATCACGCGACGGAATGTATTAGTGAGCAGTACCTTCCCGTACGCGCGTAATGCATTCGCGCGTGGCGAAATGGCGCCCCTTCTGGACACGCACTAAGGCCCAAACTTTCCAGTGTTTTGTTTTTTCGGTAAACAATCATACTCTCCGCCTGTCGAATAAATGAGTTCTAAGTTTCTTGCCGGTTCTTCCCAGTTGCGGGCTGATCTCCAAAGCGGCGATAATTGCAGCAGCTTCAACTTACATAGTACCTTCTTTTTCCCTAAACTAAATAAATGGCTGACTTTAATATTTTTTACTTTCGATTATAATAACAGTTTTATTTACTTCACTTATCACTTACACACATCAAACGATATTATTAAACAATAGCTTCACGTGATCGTTATTACCCACACTTTTCACACCCCGATTTGGAAACATGTAATTTGTCATCATTAGAACATTAGCACTCGTGCAGGAAAGTGAGGAAACAATCGTTAGGAAACAGCTGTGTGTGGCCTTCCATTAATACGGAAATTGATGTATTGGTATAACAGGTGGAGATTTCGAGATGGTATATGGTGGATTTATTATTTTGATCCTAAATCCAGATGGACGCATGATCATCGTCATATGTATTTCCCACATTACGTAAAGTAAGCTACTAGGCTACATATTCATCGAAATATTATTTGTAACTAATACTAAAACGGGGGAGGACCCGGATACCAGCTTGGGCCTTTAGACTCGGTTCAGCGACGTGCCGTCAGAATTGTTGACGATCTCGAGCTCACAAGCGATTTAGAGCCCCTCAGTCTGAGGAGAGACTTTGTCTCCTTATGGGTGTTCTACCGCTTGTACAACGGAGAGTGTTCTAAGGAATTGTTCGACTTGATGCCCACGGCTACCTTCCACCATCGCAACTCTCGCCATCGACGGGGAGTCCATCCTCACACATAGAAACCAGATTTGTTTCGAACTGTACGGGCTAAAAGGAGTTTTCTTCCGCGGACGCTCGGACTGTGGAATGAGCCGTGGTTTTCCCAATTGAAAAAGGCGTGTCATTATTTCCCAATCTACGATTATTGAAACTTCCTCATTGACTCAGCTCCTACCGTTGAAGAGTTTTCACGATTGATAATTTGACATATTTAAGTTCTCAACGACTCGCAAACTAAATTATTTTACAAACGCGGCAAGTTATTGCGGGCTATATGTATAATACTTGTCCTGACTGAGTAATTCATGAAAGCAGAGCCTAAAACGCTGGAGCTACGAACTTGAAATTTTACACACAGGTTCCTTTTATAACATAGGCATCCACTAAGAATCCACAAACCTACAATAAATCCACAAATAAATAAGGTGTAAGTACCTTGGTTTTAAATATATTCGTCACTTTCTAATGTCATATAAAAAAGGGCTGAGGCTATCTTAATACCTGGGTGTTACAAGTCTGACTTACACCTTATTTATTAATAAGGGGTAAGGGTTTTTAAAAATTCAAGCTTTAAGTGGGTGGAAAGGTTAATTACTTTTTGGATCACTAGCAATTATAATAACCTCGTCTTTTCTTATTTGATAACAATTTTGACCATGAGAAGGAAAGTAGCTTGCATGTTTGTTCACTGAATAAACCGTAATTTTGCATACAGAAGGCATATATCTAAATATAATATCTTCTGTAATGAGTCCCTCTGGAGATAGTTAAGGGTATCCATACATCTAAATAAACATCAGGAAACCAAGTGTATGAGCAATGTTTACATTGGAGACCCGCATATTTTTGTATTTTATCTTTTGACATTTCCTCCGCTCAAGCTCTGTTGATTTTATCTCATATATTTTGTAACCGCGGTGTAATGGTGCGTCCATGCTACGCGAATCGAGCACGAGCCCAGCCACGAACGAAGCTACAACGAGCACGATGCGAATCGTGAAAAAACTGACAATCGCGCTCGTTCGAGGCTCGTAAGCCCGTCCACGCTACGCGAATCGTGCTCGTTCGTGCTCGGTTCGCCAAGCATGGACGCACCATAAGATTTTCCTCATATTCCGCTCCATGTATTCAACTAAATAATGGGCACGTTTAGATGTCTTATAAGACAGATAAGAGCCTTTAGAACTGTAAGGTAGATGCTGAAGTGATTTTGAACTTTATGTACTTGATAATACAGGTGCTGGAATTGTTTGGTGTACGTGGGTTGTAAAGTTTCATTGATATGTTCTTTGGAAGCGTGTAATTGCAAAATGGTATGTGTATGTATAATGTCTACAGTATTGTTTTGTTTAATCAACATTATACTAAAATATTTTTTTTTAAAAGTTACAATTATTTTTTCTACCTTTTTTATCTATAGTAATATAATAAAGAGGTAAAATGTTGATGTAGGCGGTAATCTTCAGATGTGTTTTTTTATACGACTAAGTAGGAAAACAAGTATGCAGCCCGCCTGGCGGTAAGCGGTTACCGTAGCCATATAACATAACTTTTTCCAAATACAAACAACGCAATAAGTACATACACATTTCCATAAAAGAAAATCTGTACTTTTATTCTTGGTAGTCTTTTAATTTGTACATATTTAAAAATACAATGGAATATGAAAATTTGCCTGAAAGCGCTCAAATAAAATTTAACAATATTTATTGTAAAAATATGCAAATGCAGTGGCTCTCAATAAAAGCGTTGCCTTTTACAAATGTTAATGGGTCTACGTATTTAGTTCTTGCAAATTACTTAGAGCTGTGGCTCTCAAACTTTTGATAGATGTCAACCCCCAACTTCTTTATTAGGGTACGGCTACATTTACATCGATATGTATAACATGACTTATTGTATATATTTATTTTTAAGCAATGTGTATACAATAGTTTATAAAATATTTCACTGTTCCATCAAGATGAAAACAGAATTAGAATAAGAATAATAGTTATTAATTGGGATTGACATAACTTATTGACACTAACTTATAACAAAAATGATCTGAATCCTCTGATCCGCAAAACTAGTGTTAACTGTGATTCAGGAGCCAGCGTCTTCTCTAGACTAGACTACGAGACTAAAATAAAAAGTAAACAATGAATGAATAAAAGACATAGGACTTTCTGCTTTATTTCAAGTGAATGTTCATTTCGTCTCAGGATCAATACTCATGTTATGACCATTTAGTAAATACATAAATCACACAAATATATTATAAAAAGTTTACTGGTTAAGTTTGACAATCACTGACCTACTATTAAACACAGGAAGCTGTTAATGAAAATACAAAGTACCTAATTCGTTAATTTGTATAGGGTAAAAGTTAAAAGAACACGGTTTATAAATTTACTAGCTTTCCAACCCCGGTTTTACCCGCGCCCCACTCATTATAAAATTTAAGGAAATGTTAAGTTATTTCTCTTTTCATATATATCTATACAAATAAAACTACCCCTAATAGAGGTTTTAGGGATTATTAAAGTTTTTATGAAAGAAACCGAAGGCGCGGTCCCAGCTGGAACTCGGTAAATAAAGAAACTCTCTTATTGGGTTTCTCAAAAATCGACCCCTGACTGGGTAACAGCGGGTAATTTAGCGGGTGTTTTAAGGGGAAGATTTTACTGCGTGTCTCGATGAACTCAAAAGTTTATACATTGGTTCCTTTTATCTCTCAATAGTATAAAAGATGTCGCTTCCGCGTCTGTCTGTCTGTTTATCCGCTAACTCCTCCTATACCACGCAACGGACCATACGGTTTTCAACATCAGATAGTTTTTTTTTATACATACATATAACCTAATTAAGATTTTATGTATGTAGAAAAAAAACACATTTTGCAACCAATTCGCCGAAACAGTAGGTATTCGCGATACCGTGACCGGGCGGCGCGGGAAAATCGCTCCACGGACTGACACCACATTACGACATTGCACCCGTGCAAAGCCGGGGCGGGTCGCTAGTAACCTATAAGAAAGGATTTTGGGAATTCCATTCCTAAGGGGGTAAAGAAGGGGGGCGGATGAAACCGCGGGACGGTAAGCTAAACTAGCTTTCCGCATTAAATAAGCATAACGTTGCCTGAAGATTCATAAACCAAATAACGGCCATAAAACATTAAAAACGCAACAAAGAAGGAACGGAATTTTTCCGAGGCACTAAATAAAATTTATGGAATAACTTAAAATTAAATCTGTGCCATCTGTGCCATCTGTGCCTTTTACTAAAAAATAGAAGGGTAGTGAATTTCGCCTGAAACAGAGTCATCATCATCCTATAGATGTCCACTATTTGTATTTAATATTCTTCACACGGCTATATAGCTGATCCCAAACTAATCAGAGTCAAGTTCGTGCTATGGAAACCAGATAACAGATACACTTTTTTTTTGTAAATACATTCTTATCATAGACAATTCCACCCAGAACGACCCACGACTTACGGCGTGATAAGTAGGGGTTTGTAATAACCACGCCAACTGGTCGTTTAAATGGACCAAACTTTTAAAATCTTTGTAATAAATAGAAATTTTTACTATATAAAAAGGTGCTTATTTTAACACAGCCAGAATTCAAAAAACCTGCCCATAAACTTGCTATTCACAGTGAAATGGTCCCATTTTCGAAAAAAGTATTCAAGTGGCTCATTTAGACAAAAAATCTCTACTTAGCACCGTTATACAGCCGATTAGCAGCCGTGGACCTTATGGTCGTCTAATGGCGCTATAACCAATTCGGTTTTGTCCAGCCCACACACACAGACTACTGTTTCATATAGCTTAGCTAACGAGGAAGTATTTGTACGGAGAACTTTAAGTAAATTGATCAATAAATCAAATAGAAAACTGATTATTATTTGTGAGCAAGTTCGCCTTCAAATAGGTTACTCAAAACCGTAACATTCATCAAAATTCGTGTTGCTAGAATGTATTTAGATAGAACTTGGTAGATTGATATGTAATAATACTAGCTGCCTGGCGCGACTTCGTTCGCGTGGTGCTACCCTACCCTACCCCACCCTACCCTACCCTTCACTACCCTACCCTACCCTGACAGCAAAATCCCCATTAACAAAATGATCCAAAATTTATTTAATTCATTTGTTACAAAAAATGTGATAAATGAAGAACTGATTTTGTGCAAACTTCACATAAACCATCTACTAAATAGTCCGAACAAAACCTAAACATTTGGTTTGGATAGGTGAGCCCGTTTTTGAGTTATAAAATTACAACGAAAAGTGGCATTGATTTTTATATATATAGATTGTATATACTACTACTCATGTATATAACCAGAGTAATCTTACGAAACATACAAAAACTACACGATATTATGTAGAGCACAAAATCTAATAAACGTTTCAATGTTATCAAATAAAGGCTGAATCATGATATCTAGTACCACTTTAGTACTTTTAGTGATTAAGGCCGCCCTGTGTAACGCTTTCTTTATTATTTTAAGTATTTGTGTATAATTCTTTTCATGTGGTGTAACAATAAAGCTCCTTCAAGCTACCTCGTCCTGGTAAATATACTCCATTCCTGGTAAGATGTTCTAAAACTAACCTGGGTCAACATGCTACTTTAAATCGACTTCAAAGTCAGTATAACACCATGTATCGGAATAACCATAACATTGACATCTTCTCAAACAAGCACATACATTTAAACATGCAGTTTTGGCTTCTTTTGGGCCTTCTCCTCAAATCAAACCTTAGCCGGTGATCACGTCTGTAGGTAGCTATGTTAGTTTTTAAGTCTTTTTTTGCATTTTTTTTTTTTTTAATATCTGTAACTTTATTTAATCAAGTGTCATACCTTAAGTTTTTAATATTTACATGTCTTTGTCTTTTACCATGTTGTGATAGCCTATAATTAAAACAGCACTTAGCTTTAAGTATTGTTTGTGACCAGTATATTATTTTTTGGTGTATGTTTTGTTGGCTGTCCTTATAAATAAATAAATAAAGTGTTATCTATCTATCTATCTAGTTAAACTTATTTATATCATCTTGAGACTTTATCAAAGGTTTTTACGTGTGGAAATTAATCTTAAATTATATGCACACGTATTGAAATTGTATTTTAAGGCTATTGAATGAACGAATAAGGTTGAAGATCTGTCGCCATGTGTTGCATTACATACCTACACTAAAAATATATTTTAGGGTAAAGAAAAATTTACAAAAGATTTGCCTATTAACACACAAGTATTGTTTATGGCTCTTCTTCTTCTTCTTATTTTTAATTTTGGCAACCAAGCCCAAATTATGGCTCATTTCTGCCAGTGTCAAGTTATATAATAGTTTCCAGTCACAATAAATCACTTCACATTATAGTCCTCAGTCAGTCACCGTCCATAAAAGTCATGTTTTACTACAATGGTGGTCATTGTACTAAAACTCTTCACGGACATTTTGAGACAACTTGAAAAGTCACGATACACATAATTCATTTCATTTCACTTCACTGGTGCACATGGATGATCTTTATTGGGTAAAATACCACCAAAAATACACAATAAAACTTAAAATACACAAATTTATGAAAATTAAAATGAAAATGCTACGTCACTCTGCAAGTTCCCGCCAAAAAGGCGTTTATGGCTCTTGTGTTGTGCAGTTTTTCACGACATTGCCATTCCGAAAAAAACCACTACGTATCAGACTATCAGAAAAGTTAGCATACAAGCATATGACCCAGTAGACGGTAAGCATCTAAGCACTTACCGTAGCCTTTAGATGCTTGCAAAAACCAGGGGAATCGCGCTTAGCCGACGCCATTTTCATAAAAATTTCTACAGTTATACAAACTTGATTTCATTCATAACCATGCTTAAGCCCGATAATGTGAACCGTGTATAACATGTCTGACACATGCATGTAATCTGAAACGTGATCCGTGAACCAATTATTAATCTGCGACGATACTGAGATGTTAGCAACATTCCGTAAATAGACTAATTTGACACTATAGGTCAGGTCGGGTCGTCGGGTTTCACAAGTCAGATCGAACTCATTATAATTTTATTAAGACGTATGTATAACCACATCTCATAGTACAGTCACCATCAAAAGTAGATGATCACTTTAGTAGTTTTTCATCATAATGTATTGACATTATCTTGACAGTGTTCATAAAAACTGTCACAGTTTCGTTTCATACTACCAGACTAGCATTTTCCACCTGGTGGTTTTTTTATACAACTTTTTTTTTTTATACAACTTAGTCGATAAACAAGCATACGGCCCGCCTGATGGTAAGCGGTTACCGTAGCCATATATACGCTTGCAACACACGAAGCATCGCTCACGCGTTATCGACCTATCCCCCCTCCCCTATGAGCTCTGGCAACCTTACTCACGCGCAGGAACACAACTTTACACAACATAAAGTTATTTGGCTGCGGTATTCTGTAAGGTGGAGGTACTTCCCCAGTCGAGCTGCTATTTGAGCGAATAAACGCTATGCTCTACCTCTCTTATAAGTAAGGTAAGTGGTTGGTTAAAGTATTCATATGGACGCTTGTAATTCGGAGCATCATTCACGTGTTACCGACCCTTCAAACCTCCCCAATGAGCTCTGGCAACCTTGCTAACCCGCAACATTGTTATTTGGCGGTATTCTGAAGGGTGGATATACTTCCCCAGTCGAGCTGCTCTTTGAGCCAAAAATTCTATGCTCTACCTCTCTTATAAGACGGTAACTTCTGTCTTATGAGACAGGCAATAGTGACGTCGAATGCCGTGGTTGAAATTTGGATTTGAAACCAACAATGGGCTTGAGCTTTCGGTGAAGTAACATCGTGAGGAAACCATAGCACGGTGGTAGAGGGTACATACTTTGTAGTACCCGCCTGGATGCCTACCATCTTTAAATTAAAATTCTATCGCCAAGCACCTACCGTTGTGTTCTGACAGCTGCACTTGAGAACCAATTCTGTTCCAGGCTAAGTGTGCTCACCACTTTTGGCTACATCGTTACTTATCATCAAAAGATTGTAGTTAAACACATCATCATCATCATCTTATAATATAACCCCACTGCTGAGCACAGGCCTCGTTGTACTCGACTCACAGATGAGTGTGAAAGGGAAGTGGCTGATACTCCATCACGCGTGCCCACTGCGGATTGGTGGAGCTAGGCTAGTGGTCAACCTACTGTTGGAGTTTTCAAGCTGCATGAGGCCTCCAACTAACTTAACGACTACCACAATCAAGTGATAACCGGGACCAACGGCTTTGCGAGGAAAACGCTCAAGTAATAATACCAGTAGGCGGTCACCCATCCAGGTACTGGCCTCACCGTTGGTAGCTTAAGTTTGCTGATCGACTAATCGTGCTACACCATGAGCACTTCAGTTATAAACACAATGGGCCAGATGACTAAAAATACCGTCTTTTCCCAAATAATATTAGACACGTATATTTCTTTTGTCAATTAAATAAAAAAATACGAAGATATCGTGTTCTGAAGTTCCGCGTGATGTCACGTTAGAGTAGTACCTACGCTTTCTCTAAAGTGACGTTACGAGCCTCCACTCCCGAACTTTGACTCGCCTTATCTTTGTCCATTTTTTATGATTTGGTAAAGCAAAAAATACGCGTCCAATATTTTTTAATAATATACTGGACCCAATTATATTTTTATGCCTTTTGCGGTCGAGACCTTGGGACCATGGGGGTCAGAAGCTCGCCGTTTTGCTCGCACCTTGTCTTCAAAATTGATCGAGACCTCCGGAGACCAGCGGGCGGGGAGCTTTTTCCGCCAACGCGTCAGTTTGGCTATCCAAAGAGGAAACGCTGCCAGCCTTCTGGGAACCTTGCCGTTAATCGGAAGCAGCGGCAGGCTTGAGGAAATTTTCTATATATAGATTATATTTTGTAAATATAGATTGTATTTTGTACATATTTGTTGTTAATAAATAATATACTGACGGACTACTTAGAATAATTATTTTTTTACCCAGGAAACACATTCACAGTAAAATAGTACCCCACCGCTAAACGTTTTCCTGTATAGAAAGATCTATCGAGCGATTTCAACCCGTGGCCTTTGCCACACGGCGCGCGGTGCTCTATTTTATATCTTTGAGCAGGATTAGGTATATGATATTATGTTTAAAGGTTATGTTTGCATTTCTAGCGCCCGGATGTATCAGCCATGTTTGTTTATTGACCTACATAACTATTACGATTATGGAATTTGTATTGTTTGTTTTAAAATGTACGAAAGACGCCATCGATACCCCATTTAAACTTGTAGCCCTACTTTAATTTTGGTCCCCCATTTCGGCCTCTTTTGCGAAGGTTTTTTTCAACTGCAATAAAGTTGGATGAGCATATTAAAACTGTTCCTTTCAAATCAATTGCAGCAGTGGGTGGTAACTATTTAGTCATCTGTGGTAGTGGTTGCTTAACACCGTTGTGACAGACGGACACACGAGTAAGGGTTCCTTTTTTCCTTTTGAGGTACGGAAAACTGAACCATTACAAATACAAAATTACTATAACTAGAATAGAAAAAGACACAATACAAATGGTGTAGTATAAAAAAAATATGTTCTACTTTGATGCATCCGAACGTTTCACTTTTCACAGCTACCGCATACAATATTTATTTCGCATTGTGATCTCGATGTTGATATAAATCTACATTTATCAGACATCAAAGCAAACACAAAGAGCATATCCAACATGATAAGGTTCTCGAGGTTCCATTCTCATATATGTTTTGCATCATGTGGTTTTGTAGGCACAAAGCTCTGTGTGGCTCAGATCAGGATATTCGCATGGATAGCGCTAAGTGGTGCGTTTATTTGTTTATAAAAAAAAAGGATCGAGGGTTATTTTCCTCTTCTAATTCTCGATGGACCGATCATTAAATTATACGTTTTGCCATAGACATATAAAAAAATCAAGACGAAGTGTCACCTTATAATTAAGTGAAGCAAACATTTCCTACGTGTGCGTGAGTAAAATCAGTACTGGCCCAAGCAGGCACAAATGGTACTGACTAAGCCTTGTTGTCTCTGTCAACGTCTCAATACGGAATGACAACGGATCGGCTTCCTATGGTCTATATGTGTGTTTGAGGCCATGTATTTATAAGAACGCCGGCTTCCTACAAATGTATGGCTTATTACTTGCGTCACTTAAGAACACAGACCGTTCCGTCTTTCATTTTTTCTTGGTCTGAGATTTTTCATTATTTGACACATGAGCTATCACGCCATAAGTCATGGATTCAATAATCAATGATAGATAAAAGAGGTGAATGGCGCCGAGGGTCTGCAACGCGCGAGTGATGCCCCTGGTGTTGCAAGTGTCCATAGGCTACGCTAACTGTTTACCATCAGGCGGGCCGTATGCTTGTTGCTACCTTATTACCTAGTATAAAAAAGGTAGATGGTGATTCATTTTATGGTAAAATGAATATAATGAGAAAAATTGGGATAATACAGCTTTTCCACATTATAACACAGTTTTCAGTAAAGTTTGCCGGTTCTTCTAAGCAAATGCAACCTTCCGAACCGGTATTAGAGTATCAGAGTCAGACTTTTCATAAGTGCCTGCGAAGGTCTATTTGAATAAATGATTTTGAATTTGAACAAAACTGACTTTTAGACAATTCTGTTTACGGGTACTAAAATGTTCTAAAGTCAGTATTTTATGAGAAAAGAGATTTATACATATATTATACTATATTCAGAGAATTCTAGATAGCGCACCATAAGAGTAAATTCTCTATTAAATGACTTTTCATTTTCTATTAAATGACTTTGGTCCTAAAATCTTTTTTTTCCAGTGTGAATATCTTATCTTCATAACGTTTAAAACCTACTGTGGGTTTATTAACATCAATCCTTTGACTGCTTGGCGATCCTCGCAGGCGAGGGAAACAATAGAAATCAATTTGTTATTTTATAACCGCCAGTCAAGGGAAAAAACAAAAGGAAGATACAATTTCTAGTTTCCGTCCCACGGTATTATCCATTTTCCTTTTTATCTTACTCAATATAAAAATTATTCTAAATATTATTCTAGGGTATGATCTATCTGTGTGCCAAGTTTCATCCAAATCCGTTCAGTAGCTTTTACTTGAAAAAGGAACTAACATAAGTATATACAATACCTACATCCATTATCACAAACTTTCGCGTTAAAGTTTTCGCGCTCAGAGTATATAAATACTACGTAGTAAGATAAAATTGTTTCGTAGCACATCTACGAAAGTGCTACGAGCTTCATTTCTAAACCCATTCCATAAAATAAGTGAAAAAAGTGCGATTTAAGGTGGACGCACACTTATCAGAGCCAAACGCGGCGAACGAATCGAAGTCAAGAAGGGCTCGCACATATCCGCACCGAAAGAATCGACCGCGCCGAAGAAATCATTTCTATTTCCTTTACGCCTGTCGCACAATATCTATAAACAACTCGCGTGTTGCTACGCAACTGATACAATGCCCACAATGACCACATAAGCCGCACCGAATCTGATGACGTCATCCGAATTCGTCTAGGATTTCTGTGGTTCTTCCAGATTCGGACGATCGACGCGGCCAAGTGTGCGAGCTTTCATAAGATTTCATATAAAGAATTCTAAAATTGCTTTCGTTGGATGCGTTCGGCGCGTTCGGCTCGGATAAGTGTGCGTTCACCTTTAAGATCCAACCATGTGAAACTCGCTTAATAATTCATCATACATCTCGAATGTGGAGCACGCTGTGTGAATGAAACCCGTTCCCGCTGTACACGACATTCATTGATTCTTTACTGCTTTTGATATAGTGAAAAGCTGGATACGAGATATGAATGAGGTGTAGGATTATATGTATATTGTGAGGTATTTGTTTTTCTTTTACTGTTAAATAAAGGTATTTGTTATTAACGCAGGTATTTGTTATTAACCAAAAACATGGCTCGCACTGTCAAAAAGTTATGAGATCTCATGTAGAGCCAAGCTAAGCTATAACTGTGCACGCCCTAACTCAAGCCCGAGCTTCACAAACTCTACTCCTTGGTCAAAGTGGTCAAAGTGGCTGGGCCGAATTTCTCTACGTGACAGGGTCCGAAATGAGGACATTCGAGGACAGTTAACAAGCTGAAGTGGCAATGGGCAGGCCACATCCTCGAAGAACCGATAACCGATGGGGAAGGAAGGTTCTCGAGTGGCGACCACGTACTGGAAAGCGCCAAGCGGGACGACCTCCCACCAGGTGGATCGACGACCTGGGCACCGCTGGATGCAAGCGGCCCAAAACCGTTCCAGGTGGAAGTTAATGGGGGAGGCCTATGTTCAGCAGTGGACATCGTTAGGCCGATATGATGAAGATGATGATGATGATGAAGGGGATATCTGCATTATTGTTGTTTACTTAAAAAACTATACATAAAAGGATAGATTTACTGATGGATAGATGCAAGCACTGACTGTATTTTTTTTACTAATCTGTAAATGTCGGGAGCAACTCAAAAAGTGAGGGATAGTCTTGCTAAGACCATATCCGCTATTAATGCTGGTGATGTTTGTTCCATACAAACGTAATCCTCAGATTCCTCTCTGAATAATGACACTAGAGCAATAATTATTCTACCATGCAATCTGCAGGTACCACTGTATGTCCCTCGGTTGTGTTTTTCTGCATACATTAATTATTATAAGAATTACGAGCCTTCTAAAATATAAATATTTACGAATATAAAACAACAAAGAAAAACCGACAGACCAAAGGCCTTCTTATTAATTCTTGTAATATTTTTTTATCGATCCAGTTTTACAGTAGAAAACCAGGGATTACGAAATAGCGATTTCGTCTAATAATCGGTCCACGCTGTAGTTTTGTCTCTATCGCCCTCGAGCGGGATAGCTCGG
This sequence comes from Achlya flavicornis, assembly GCA_947623365.1. Classification (NCBI taxonomy): domain Eukaryota; kingdom Metazoa; phylum Arthropoda; class Insecta; order Lepidoptera; family Drepanidae; genus Achlya; species Achlya flavicornis. Next base: position 8,583,804 of record OX392490.1, read on the forward strand.
GCACAGCGCGACTGCAATAATAAAAACCTTTCCTCGTAAAGTAGCTTGCCCTTACTGACCCGTGTCAAATTTCCATCCCCTAAGGGGGTTATATAAGTGACCTATATGGTGAAAAAACAAGTATATACCCCCGAAATCACGTAAAACAATTGAAATAGAGTTTGAAGCACATATCAAAACACAGCAAAACCAAATCCAATTTTGCACAAACATGTTACGTCAGATGTTTGCCGAAATAGACAAACAAACAACTAATTTGACCGGGGAAATGAAATTGTGAGGAACATCTGGCTAGCGAAATGGAATACCTATTCACGGGGAAATCGCTACTGGCGTATTTACTATATTTATTTAACTATATAAGCTACTTTTATCAAAAGAGGCGAGAACAAAATTCTTTTTTGTTTGTAAAAATAAATTAAAAATGTAGGTTTTTTTTTTTCTCTACTGAATATCTCCATAGAAAGTTTAAAGCGCTCAAAGACAAAAATCGTCGTATCTTAAAAGTTCGCCAAGCAAAATTAAAACTGGGCTGGTCACGAGTGCTGGTGCGGAACTTTGACTGACTACGATTTTGACAGCACTCGGTCTTCACTGGAATAGGGTTGAAAATGGTGAATCATAAATGTCTCGACTCTATGAAATGGACATTTATTTACGGGTTTTTAACCGACTTCAAAAAAAGGAGGAGGTTCTCAATTCGGTTGTTTTTTTTTTTTTTTGTTTTTATGTTTGTTACCTCATAACTCCGTCATTTATTAACCGATTTGGAAAATTATTTTTTTGTCTGGAAGGGTATACTTCCCGTTTGGTCCCATTGTTATCAGATCAGGATTTGATAACTTCTTAGTGTACTTTGAAGTCGGTTTAAGTTTTTTAACCGACTTCAAAAAAAGGAGGAGGTTCTCAATTCGGTTGTATGTTTTTTTTTTTTTTTTTTATGTTTGTTACCTCATAACTCCGTCATTTATGAACCGATTTGGAAAATTCTTTTTTTGTCTGGAAGGGTACACTTCCCGTTTGGTCCCATTGTCATCAGATCAGGATTTGATTACTTCTTCGTGTACTTTGAAGTCGGTTTAAGTTTTTTGTAAAACAGTCCAATTATGTTATTGTAAAACAGTCCAATTATCTTTAGTTTATACAGAATATACTCATTAAATTGAATAAGTGTCCGGTTAACATTCTAATATAATTCTGTATCTAATATATTCTTAAAAATTCAAAAAATATGCATCGATTGGACCCAATTATATTTTTATGCCTTTTGCGGTCGAGACCTTGGGACCGTGGGGGTCAGAAGCTAGCCGTTTTGCTCGCACCTTGTCTTCAAAATTGATCGAGACCTCCGGAGACCAGCGGGCGGGGAGCTTTTTCCGCCAACGCGTCAGCTTGGCTATCCAAAGAGGAAACGCTGCCAGCCTTCTGGGAACCTTGCCGCTAATCGGAAGCAGCGGCAGGCTTAAGGAAATTTTCTATATATAGATTGTATTTTGTACTTAAAAATAAAATTGTTGTCATCGCTGAAAATACGGAAAATTTCGACGCGAAAGATTTTTTTGTGACGTAACTTACGAATTTTTTATTGGGAATATCAAAGCACTTTTTAATATTTTATTCGGTAATTTTTTTTCTCAAAACCCTCATCTATCCACAGTATTTTTTTGTGTTAGGTATTTTCATTGCGTTACGTCAAACTCGACTCTCAATAGAAATCCATTTTTGTGAATTTGTGGTAAGACCGATTTAAAATATCTCTGTGATTGTAGTTTTGTGTGGTACCTGCCACGAGCTCGTCACCTATCTCGGTGTGTGACTCTGATTTATTAAGTACAATCAATGTTAAAAGCATCCTTTACGACCAGCTTACTTTATCTAACAGCATGCACTATTAAAGAACAGAAACCCCACTGAGAAAATAGATTCTAAAAACTATACATTAGTACCATTATTAAAGCTATAAATTGGTTACAAAATACATCGATGTTATAGTACGTTTGGGGCTCGTAAACACCATGTAACGCCCCATCTCCATTAAAGTTTGTTTTATTACCCTGGAAGTAAGGCGTAGGTAAACGATTACGTCAGGTCAGACTTATTTTGGCAGAATAGTACCGTTTATCTTAAGTTCAATTTAGTTCAGTGGTAACACTTATAACTAGTTTTTCTTCATGTGGTTTCTCGACCCTTTTACCCAGACTATGAATTATGAAATGTAGTTTTTACCAGGTTTGCAACGACGCTCAATTTGGCTTTTCTATTATAGTGCAGTAGAATTAGATAATCAATTTACATTAATTGTGGTACGAATGATTTTTGGTATATCGATAGAGTTATGTATGGATATGATTACCTTAAATTCGCAACCGATTTGGAAGTACGGAACATGGTGAAAATTGAGAAAAACTTTGATATTGAATAATTCCTAAACAAAAATTGTGGTACTAGTTGCGAGAATACCATGTCTTTAGAGAACCATTACCTTTTTTTTTTTTTTTTTTTTTTTTTTTGCGTGGGGAAATCCTCATAGGATACCCGACCGCCCTGGGTGGGAGCGGCCAGGTTATGCCGGACTTTTACCGGCTAAAACCCCACGGTGGTCGCCACCTGCGCTATAGAGAGGGGGGCGGGCTCTCGTGTTGAACGCGTACCTGCTCACCCCTCCAAGCGCGGCGCTTAGATAGCTCGTCCCGGGGGAAGTCTGACACCTCCCCCCAGCACCCTCGCTGTGCTATCGCACGATGGGTCGTGACCACATCGACCCATCGTCCTCCTTGGGGTCGCTTCTGGGCGCACAGAGCCCCCGCTCTGATTGCCCACGACCCCAAAGGCCCCGTTTAGTCGCCTTTTACGACAGGCAGGGGAACACCGTAGCTGTTATTCTAAGCCCGAGCTACAGGGCAGGGGGGCCGCGACGAGGCACGTTTGCGCCCCGGCGGCTTCGCCTCCGGGTGGGATCGGCCCTGTCCCGATCCCGCTCAGCAGCCTCCTTCTGGACCATTACGGCCTCACAGAAGGAGGCTACGGCCCTCCACGCCGTATCCCCGCTCAGCATCGCCGACACGACTGCTGGCAGGGAGAGATTCCGCCCGATCTCTTGGACCAGGATCCGCCGCTCAGGTTCCCATGCAGGGCACACCGCGAGCGTGTGCGATGCGGAATCCTGGTCACTTCCACCGCAGTGGAAGCAGGCCGCCGTCGCCTCACGTCTGATCCTATACAGATAATCACCGAAGCACCCATGCCCGGTGATTATCTGTGTAAGTCTGTAGGTGAGTCTACCACCTTCTCGCTGCATCCAGGCCTCGAAGACCGGCAGGACTGCTTCGACAACGCGTTTGCGCGCAAACCGCTCATCGTGAAGCCTTGCGCGCCACGTTGCGAATGCGATAAGTCGCTCCTGCCGTCTGATCGCCTCTTCTGGATCGCCTCCACCACTTTGGCGGACGATGCGAATCCGGTCATAAACCCTCGCATCCATATCCGCCAGAATGTCAAGCGGTGGAAAGCGAGCCAGAACAGTTGCCGCCTCAAAGGATATTGTGCGGTATCCCCGTACGATCCGTAGGGCCATCTTACGCTGGACGCTGTATACTTTCGTTCTACAGCGTCGGACGGCCAGCCTCTTTGCCCATACAGGCGCCCCGTAAAGGGCTACGGATCGTATGACCCCCGCATAGAGGCGGCGAACTTCCTCTCTCGGTCCCCCGAGATTGGGCAGCAGTCTGTGCATAGCACCCGCTACCCTCTCAATCCGGGGGACTAGGCGATCAAAGTGTTCTTCGAAGCCCCAGCGACTGTCCAGGGTAAGGCCCAGGTATTTTGTTGTGTCCAATAAATGTTTCTTTCTTTCTTTCTTTCTTACTTCATGTACTGCCCCACCCTGACATCTGACTCACCCACTCGGACGCACGAGTCGGGTGGTTCCCTGCTCCTAGGCAGTTTGTGGAACCATAGCGCCTCGGTCTTATGAGGCGCTATTTCCAGACCCAACTCGCGAATTTTGGCGACGACTACTTCCACCCCAAGCTCGGCGAGCTGTTTGGTCCCCTCGAAGGTATCCCCACTGGCGACCACCAATGTGTCGTCCGCATAGCAAACGACTTTTACGCCAGCGGGGAGATTGACACGCAGAACCGCATCGTATGCGAGGTTCCACAGCAATGGGCCCAACACCGACCCCTGTGGAACCCCACACGTGATCTCCCTCCGGATTTTCCTACCGTCTTGGTCCATGTACAAAATGTACCTGTCGTGCAAGTAGTCCCTTACTATAGCTTGCAGGTAGGAGGGCACCTGATGGTATGCAAGAGCCCCCCTGATTGCGTCCCAAGGCAGAGAGTTAAAGGCGTTGACGATGTCAAGACTTATCGCCAACGCCACTCCACCCCGAGACACAGCCTGCTCCGACAGGGAGCGGACGCGCAAGACCGCGTCAACGGTTGAACGCCCCCGTCGGAAGCCGAACTGGCTATCAGCGAGGTCGGGACCGACGCACGACAGATGCCCGTTGAGACGAGCGGCAATTATTCGTTCGAATAGCTTGCCAACCTCGTTCAACAGGCATATGGGACGGTATGCAGAGGGAGAATCTGCGGGTCTGCCTTCCTTCTTCAAAAGGACCAAACTTGCCTCCTTCCAGGCCGTGGGGAACTTGGCACAAAAGAGGCAGCTGTTGAACAACTGCCTCAGCCTGTCCCCCAGGACAGCCAGACTCAACACCCACACCCGACCCGGTACACCGTCGGGTCCTGGTGCAGTGTTTCGGGCTTTCAAGCGGCCAACGGCTCGATCTAGCTCCTGTACGGTCACCCCCATCTCGTCATGCCACTCCCACGAAGTTAGGGGGTGGACTGAGGGACTTGACCGGCCCACGGGGAAGAGAGTGTTTACCACTCGACCCAGCAGGTCCGGATCTAGGGTTTCCGTTAGGGGAGGCACCCATGGCCTGAGTTTACCCAGGACCATCTTATATGGGCGTCCCCACGGATCCTCGTTGAGTCCCTCCAGGATAGAGAACCATTACCTACCTTCTCAAGAAATTTGGACTGGTTGCGACATACGGAACATACCTAAACTTAAAAAAGTGATTTTTCGCCTTTATCTCCTAGGCAAAATTTGTGGTACTAGTTGCGAACTCATTGGTAACTTGTATTAGCCTATTACACTTAGTTTTAAGTTTGCAGCCGGTTGCGATCTACGGAACCCTAAAAAAATACTTTTTGCTAAATTCTACTTCTAGCAAAATTAGCGTAGTCTGTATTATTGCTTATATCATATTTGTAGGTCGACTTCTACCTACTTTGTGATCGCAACCGAAGAGAATATTACGGAACATAGTTTATTTTGCAAGTAAAATAGCGTATTCGCGTGTTACGAGGGGAATGCGGAAGGTGCGGGAGGCAGGACTAGCGTTGCTGAATCTACAAAAATTCCTGCGTCTATCGAAATCTGTCATCTTTTTTGCACTGCTAAGTAAGAACGTTCTTTATTTTTGTAGGTATCAATGTAAAATGTATCGAAAAAATACAATATCGTCGTATCCTACAAATAAGGCCGTAGCTGCAAAACAGCAAATTTTCAGGTTTGATTAAAAAAAACATTAATTTCCAATTATTTGTGTTGGTTGGTATCCTATGTAGGGCTTGCAATCCGGATATCCGAATTATCCGTATATATGGCGTTGTAATATCCGGATTTGAGCAACATTATTATCCGGATATTTCAGATTTTTCGGATAATGTATAGTGCATTTCAGTTTACGCTCAAACAAATTGATAGCTTTAAGCTTAAGGCTGTAACAATGGTCAAACCTCTAAAATACGCTGGATTCAGAGCATTTTGTTGACGAATCTATCCATCCATTTGTCCTGGAAAAAATATATGTTGTACATTTTTTCATCACGCACAAGTTGTATTGATTATTTTTTTTGTAAATATCTTCAAATTTTGTAAAAACACATATCTTTACAGGTATAATTTTAACCTAAATTGTAAATTGTTGACATAACGGCTCAACAGATTTATGCGAATCTTACACCACGAAAAAGCTATTGCATTTTATAACAACTTGTATTGATTAATTTTCAAATTTCATGAATCATTTTAAAATTATAATTAAAAAACTAAATCGCGAAGCATAAATCACTCGCTCCCCACCAAATCCCACCCCCTGGAACCGAGACTCGTCAGTGCCTTAATGGCTGCTGTCACGAGTGGACCTCGCACGAAAATTGTATACGACAAATTAGCTAAATATTTAAATTTATGAATGATTTATAAATCGATTTCTTCTTATAATAACTTAAATACAATTTTGAGCATAATTTTTAGCTTGTAAATATATGTAATGTAGTTATAAGTAAAAATAATATTTTTTTGAACATCAATAGTCGTCATAGACTAATCAGAAATGTGTTAGGTACAAATAGTTATATAGAATTTAGAGCAAGATATCGGTTTCCTTTATTCTTTTTATAACAAGCTTTTATTTATCATGAAATGATTGTATGTACGTCTTTCCGTTATAAAATTTACAATTTATTTTTCAACCACTGAATCGCAGACGTCCGTTTGAAATGAAAGGTTTACTTTTATAAATTCGGTGTTAAGAGGCCGTCCTCAAAATCGAAACGGGCTGAATTAGGTATTTGACACGTTCACGCACACGCGGGAGCGCTCGGTCGCGTGTGTGCGTGAGTCCGGAATCATTGATGGTCAGTACGGCGACAGTATGTCTTTTCTTTCGTGGTTTTTTCTATTGAAATAAAAAGTCATGGTAGTAAATCAAATCAAAATCATTTATTTCATATAGACCTTCGCAGGTACTTATGAATAGTCTGACTCTAATACCCAGTGATTTATATAACCATGGGATGGTCAGTACGGCGACAGTATGTCTTTTCTTTCGTGGTTTTTTCTATTGAAATAAAAAGTCATAGTAGTAAATCAAATCAAAATCATTTATTTCATATAGACCTTCGCAGGTACTTATGAAAGACTATTCATAAATACCTGCGACTCTAATACCCAGTGATTTATATAACCATACACACACATACTTCCTTAATGTGTATTTTTGTTACTTTTTATATGTCAGTCTATACAATAAAGAATATTTCATTCATTCATTCATTCATTCATACATTTTCGACATCATCATCTGCCTGCCCTGTTCCAAATCATTTGGGGTCGGCGCAATTTGTACGCTTCTTCCATTCGTCTCTTCTATCCGTCATACCAGCCTCCACTCCTTGGCAGTACGCACTACTTCTTTAAACTAGGCTCCTGTATTTCGTTCGGAATTAAAAGAGGATTTAAAATTCAATCTCAAACGAAGAAAGAGTCACAATCAATCAGTGTCTTCCAGATAGACGATTTATGACGACTCTCGAAAACAGCTTTTATACGTGGCTCAGGTAGGAGTGATATTATGGGCCTATAAAATTCTTCAGTAAGGTTAAATCGCCCATCTTGAAGAACTGGGTTGCCGCACTCCAACTCCACTCCGGTGTCATGCCATGTTGAATGACGGAATTAAAAATGTCTGGAGCTCCTTCAAAATTGGAGTTATTCCGCCTTCAGGAGCTCTGCAATTATACCGCCATCCCCCGGAGCTTTGTTTTTACAAAGCTGCTTCTGATGGCGTCTCCCAAGCTGACTGGAATAGACCTTCGAGCCCCGATTGTGCTCTATCACAGCCATAACGGCACGTGCGCATCGTATCCGCTGTTTTGTCGCATCTAAAGACGATTGCGCTAATAGTAACTCGTTTCTCTTCCTCAATAGCTCCAGATTCTCCTGCAGAAGTTTAGACTTAATGCCGTTCCTCTCCGGCAGAAAGTGTCTGCTTCTCACTTCTCAGACCACTTTGACCACGTTGTCAGTTTTCTAGTCAATATTGCCTGTGGATTCCAGCAAGTTAAATCGTTTCTGTAGTTCTATTGAGAACGCTTCGAATCCCATGGCAATTTAGGATTGTGAAGGTCATAGAATAGATTTCATCAATTTGACCCGAGTTTGAGCTTTGTAGTTGATATCTAGTGTGCCTCTCACAACACGGCGGTCACTGTCGGTGCTAAAGCTATTTATCAGTGAGATGTCTCTGACTTTGTGCCTTTTGTCAGTCATGATGAAGTCTATTTCGTTCCTTGTCACAGAGCTAGGGCTTGGCCACGTCCACCTTCTATCTTCTCAAATAATAAATTCATTAAGAAGCGACTCTGTAACTCTTTCTTGTAAATTTAATTCTTATACCCCCACTTTGGCATTGAAATCTCCCATAAAAACGTTGTAAAGCCTTGGTGCTTGTGTGCCTTAAAAATATCTTCATATGTGGCTTCTTCGTCAGAGTGTGCGGATGTCAACGCATATAACTAAACGATTTTTAATATAATACTCATAGTTTATATACAATATGTAACCAATTTATAGATGAACAATATTCAATTTTTTTTTTTTTTTAGTTTATATGTTACACTGTAATTATACAATAACAACCATAACAATTAATAAAACCTTAAATCTAAATAAGATGAAAAAAATTACAGATGAAATAGAAATATAAAGAATATTTACATAGGAAAAAAGAAAAAGAGAAAACAAATAAAATAAAAAAAGAGGAGACAGCCTTTATAAAAAAGAAAGCTGTTCCAAGTCGCTGCCAGTGGGTAAAGTGCCCAGAACGCTGGCGGCAATGCCACGCTGTATGGCAATGCTAATCCTCTGACCGATGTATTCGCCAGCCCTCTGGCCACGGGAAGCGTCGATCAGTTTCAGTTTTGAAATTTCGCGAAAAATTCGATGGGCTCCTGGCCTCTACGGGCCCAAAGTCTCTACCCCAAACGGCTCAAAAATATAGGCAACATCTAAGTTACTATATTTGGGCCGCTTGAGGTTTTCGGCACAGACAGCCGCACCACCCGCCTTTTTGATAGTCTCTGGAAGGTGGGACGGCGCGAGAGTATCGACGCAAGTTGCGTCCCACACTAAAGGCCGCCCCATCTTCTAGGGCATCAATGTCATTCCATCAGGCCTCTTACCATGGTCCCGCATCAAGCCACTCGGTTCACGAAATTATTATAAAATATTTACAGATGGATCGATGGATGAGCAGAGTAGTGGGGCAGCTATATTTGATCCACAAACTATGCTTAATATTAAATTACAGATAGACTGCAAAACATCCATTATGCGGGTGGAACTCATCGCCATAGCAGAGGCTTTGTCTTACTTGGAATCTATTGATTATAATAGGTTTGTTATTTTTACAGATGTGCACTCCAATACTTAATTCGATGTACTTCTAACTTTCGGGGTACACCTATTGCGTACACAATTATAAAATTGATCTGCAGACTTATCGATAACAAAAAAAATTTCATTTTACAATGGGTTCCGTCTCATATCGGTTTATATGGAAACGAAGAGGTCGATCGGTTGGCCGGAGAGGCCTCAAGTCATGGTATTCCTTTTAATTGTCTACCCTATTTCTCAGAGGTTCTATAGAAAATAAAGGAAGTATGTCTGGAATGTGGAAGGAGTATTTTGATGAGAGATCCTTAACTAAAGGGATATGGTTTAAAACAATGGTTCCGTCTAGCCAATCTTGTTCTTTGTGGATACAAAGTCAACGTATGAACCGTACTGATATAGTGACAGCTTTTAGACTTAGGTCAGGACATATTCCTCTAAATGGTTTTGCACATATGATGAGTAAAGTTGATTCACCCTTATGTACTGAGTGTGGAATGATAGAAGATGCATACCATATTATGATGGAGTGTATCCGTAATGAAACCGAAAGGAAAGCACTTTTTTATGTTAATAATATAAATATATTTAATGTTGGAGAATGTAACTGTATATTGGCGTTTCCATTATCGGAGACTGCCAAAATGTTATACAAATTAGTTCAGATTGGTATAAGTAGAAGATAACTGTTTATGTATTTCCGATGAGGGTGACATATTCATTGTTTGAATAAATACCTCTAAAATAAATAAAGAATAAAAAAAAAAGTTTGGTTAAACGATTTTTTTCTTTCCATCCAATTTCTGTTACAATTACATTAGGATAAAATTACAAAAATGTTTTTATGAAAAAATAATTTCTATAAAAAAAAAGATATAACGTAAACACTTTTTCTTGATAAAGTTAAATTTTAAAAATATTTCAGCTTTTGCTAGTTATCACATACTTTTTTGATGCGTGTACATAATTGGATCATCATCATCATCATCATATCAGCCGAAGGATGTCCACTGCTGAACATAGGCCTCTCCCATTAACTTCCACTTGGAACGGTTTTGGGCCGCTTGCATCCAACGGATGCATGCATGTTAGTATCCATCTAATTGGATACTAACTAATATTAACTATATGTTATTTTTTTTTACAAACCTCCTGATATATAGCTGTTTTGCAGTTACGCCCCTTTTCGTAGGATACGTCAATATTGTATCTTTTCGATATTTTTTACATTGTTACCTATAAAAATAAAGAACTTTCTTACTTAGCAGTGCAAAAAAGACGACTGATTTCGATAGACGCAGGAATTTTTGTAGATTCCGCAACGCTAGTCCTGCCTCCCGCACCTTCCGCATTCCCCTCGTAACACGCGAATACGCGCTATTTTACTTGCAAAATAAACTATGTTCCGTAATGTTCTCTTCGGTTGCGATCACAAAGTAGGTAGGAGTCGACCTACAAATATGATATAAGCAATAATACAGACTACGCTAATTTTGCTAGAATTAGAATTTAGCAAAAAGTATTTTCTTAGGGTTCCGTAGATCGCAACCGGCTGCAAACTTAAAACTAAGTGTAATAGGCTAATACAAGTTACCAATGAGTTCGCAACTAGTACCACAAATTTTGCCTAGGATATAAAGGCGAAAAATCACTTTTTTAAGTTTAGGTATGTTCCGTATGTCGCAACCAGTCCAAATTTCTTAAGAAGGTAGGTAATGGTTCTCTAAAGACATGGTATTCTCGCAACTAGTACCACAATTTTTGTTTAGGAATTATTCAATATCAAAGTTTTTCTCAATTTTCACCATGTTCCGTACTTCCAAATCGGTTGCGAATTTAAGGTAATCATATCCATACATAACTCTATCGATATACCGAAAATCATTCGTACCACAATTAATGTAAAATCTTGCTTAATTTTGAGCTAATTCTACTGGACTATTAAATGAGGAACCCTAATTAAGCCTATAGACATGAACTTAGCACTAGAGAGTCATGTTCCATAGTGAAATCGTTATCAAAAAACAACATTTCCACTCAAAAAAGAGGGTAATAATGATTGTGATAATAGTACATTGTGATACGTGTGTGCAAAGTTGGTCATTACGGACGAGGTGGTAAGCCGAGAGTGTAATTATCAATGCACACGCGTGTCATACGACGCTTTTCAACACACTAGTGAGGAAAAAAACAGACATATTTTACAAAGTAGATTTATTGATAATCGTCAACCACACAATGTGAACTGTAAATACTGTAATAAATATGGCGCGCAAGTTTCTTTTTTACAGCGATGCGCTGTCAAACTATTTTATCCGGTTAAATTAAGAATGCTTCGACTACACACATATCACTTACAGTGTTATACAAACTTAAAATAATCGGGATAATATCATAAAACACTAGTGAGGTAATGTAAAGTAAAAATCACCAGTTCGTAATAAGCTGTCTTACGATACTATAATCGGTACTTTACGAGCGAGTGTTGAAAATAATATTTCTCAAATAAAAACTTTTATATAAAAAGAATAACAATTGTGTATCCTTACCCGATTTCCGATATAGATGAATAACAAATAAATCACAAATATTGGCAGATGACTTACAATCGTTTGATACTAACCGAGGAAAATAGCTGTGTTCCGCCATGTTAGGTTGAGATGTTCGCTCCACTAGCCCTAAGCTGTTACTACGCGATAAATAAATAAAATAAAATAATTTATCTTTTGCTCTGAATCATGTCAAGCAGATGTAAGCGGTATAATTTACATAGTAGGGTAAGTTCGGTTCTGGATGGAAAAATATGTAAATAGAAAAATAAATTACTAATGAATATAATATTTAAAAATAATAACAGCTGTTTCATGTGCCCGCATTTTTCATAGATATCTATAAATATTTATATAATACTAGCTGCCCGGCGCGACTTCGTTCGCGTGGTGCTACCCTACCCTATGGTGCTACCCTACCCCACCTTACCCTAACCTACCCTACCCTACCCTACCCTATCCTACCCTACCCTACCGTACCCTACCGTACCCCACCGTACCCTACCCTACTCTTCTACCCTACCCTATCTCAACCATCACACCGGATTAGATTCACAAATCAGACCGGCAGATGGCGCTGCAGTGGTATCTAGGTTATATTATCGAAGCACGTCATGCTTGTACTGTCAACACTGAAAAAAGTTTAAATTTGACAGCACAATCCCCATCTGAAAAAAGTTTAAATTTGACAGCAAAATCCCCATTAACAAAATGATCCGCCATGTATTCAATTCATTTGTTACAAAAAATGTGATAAATGAAGAACCGCTCGACCGATTTTATGCAAACTTTACATAAACCATCTACTAAATAGTCTGAACAAAGCCTAAACATTTGGTTTGGATAGATGAGCCCGTTCTTGAGTTATAATTATTACAACGAAAAGTGGCATTGATTTTTATATATATAGACTAGCTGCCCCGCGCGACTTCGTTCGCGTGGTGCTACCCTACCCTACCCTATCTAAACCATCAAGGGCGTCATCCAAACGTATACAAAAAAAATCTACTGCACGTGTGTATGTCAGTGAACTCCTCCTAAACGGCTGGACCGATTTGAATGATTTTTTTTGTACGCGTTTGGGTGGCGCCCTGGATGGTTTAGATTCACAAATCAGCCCGGAAGATGGCGTTGCTATCTTCCGGGCTCAGTGATATAGTATATATAAAGAAGACAACATAATTATAACCTTTCTACGATTCTAGTTGACTATTTGACTATCGTAACATAAATGTTTATCTACTCTATTCCTACACTGGTTGTAGTTGATAATTATCCTTATGCCAAATGAAATACGGTTATTTTCACATAATTATAGTCGTTTCGGGATAGTATCATTCCATAAAATATGGTTGCATATATTCAATATTGTGTCCCTTTGCAGGATAGCTATTGACCTTTTTATTGCTGGGAGCTGGTTAGGGTGGCAGTTTGTAGCTTAGGGTAACGGAACCCTATTACTAATTAGCCTCCACTGTCCGTCTAACCGTCCGTCTGTCTGTCAGTGGGCTGTATCTCATGAACCGTAATAGGTAGACAGTTGTCATTTTGACAGAATGTGTATTTCTATTGCCGCTATAACAACAAAATATAAAAAAAAAAGTGTAATAGTACATTATGCGGAGAGCTGGCAAAGTATTTTACCCGTTTAATCATAATCGGGATAATACTTTTCATAAAACTGTGCGGTAATGACGGGCCAGTTGGCGCAGTTGGTTAAGATTCACCTTACGCGCCGCAGGTCGAGGGTTCGATTCCCACACAGGACATGCATTTGTGTGCATGAACATGTCTGTATGTCCTCAGTCTGGGTGTAATTTATGTATATTAAGTATGTATTTACAAACAAAAAGTAGTATATGTATTATATCAGTTATCTGGTTTCCATAGTACAAGCTCTGCTTAGTTTGGGATCAAATGACCGGGTGAAAAAAAAAAAAAAAAAAAAAAAATGTAAAGTAAAAAGCAAAGTTCAAAAGGGGTGTGAAGAGATTTCTGCAGGGTCGGCAACGCGCGCGTGAAACCCCTGGTGTTGCAAGCGTCCATAGGCTACGGTAACCGATTACCATCAGGCGGGCCGTATGCTTGTTTGCCACCTAAGTAGTATAAAAAAAAAAAAGTTTACGTAATAAGCTGCATTAAGATACTAAAAACGGTGCAATAAATGTCACTTCACGAGCGAATGTGTCGAAAATTTAATGTATTAGTGAGGTATTAGTAACGACTGAGTCCGACTCGCACTTGGCCGGTTTTTTATATATGTGTAACAGACAGGCGGTCCACTTGGGGGCTAAAAAAGTAAGTCACCGCTAATGGACATTTGCAATACCAGAGGGAAATACCCCTCTTGAAAAGCTCTTTTTCGCCCTTTTTGAAGCACCCCAGAGATACCTGGGCAAGTACACTAGATGGTTATCGACAATCATCATCATTAGTAAACGATCAACATTTGTATGGGATTTTTATTTCAAATCGAAATATCACGTGATTTTCAATAATCTTCTATGTTAATCCCATACATCATAATATATAATTTGTCGGATATAATAAATAAATGTATATATATGAATATATTTTGTATCTATATGTTTCATCATCAGCCTATAATGTCCCACTGCTGAGCACAGGCCTCCTTTCACAAATCAGGGTGAAAGGGAATGGGCAGATACTCCACCACGCGTGCCCACTGCGGATCGGTGGAGGTAGGCTAGTGGTCAACCTACTGTTGGAATTTTTCAAGCTGCCTAGGAGGCATCCAACTAGCTTAACGACTATCACAATTAAGTGATAACCGGGACCAACGGCTTTACGTGCCTTCCGAAGCACGGAAACGCTCGATTTGAAATACCACTAGGCGGTCACCCATCCAGGTACCGACCAAGACAGACGTAGCTTAACTTTGCCGATCGATTAAGAACGGCTAATCATGCTACACAACGAGCGCTATATGTTTATTTACTATTAATTAATTCACGTCTGTCTGTCAATCCTTTTGTGTGTACATGTTTAAGAATTACAACCTGTCCTTGTGTTTGTGTAATTTATATGTATTAATCAATGAATGTATGTAACTTGTTATATATACGTATGTTGAAATAAATAAATACAAAGGTTGATCGTTTACTAACGATGACGATTGTCGACGACCATCTTGTCTAGGGGGGCTGCAATGGGGTCTTTCCACGTCCTAATAATTTGCTATTAGAAACGATCGGCTGAAATATTCTGTGTCCTACCCAGGCGGTCGCATCATTGAAGAGTGGTAGTTTCCAGAGAATCAGGGCTACAGATGATTTTGAAGTAATTAGAATCATATAACAATCGTTACACAGATTTTTTCGTCACAACGTGAATCGAAGCCAGAAGGTTTAAAGGAATTAAAAATATGATGCTTTTTAACTTTGAAATCTATTGTAATTATTATAAAGAGTTCAAAATCATTAAAGTTTGTATGTTTATAATAATTATTGATGTCACTACTGATCCGATCAAAATTCTTTCACAAATAGGAAGCTACATTCTCCCTGGAAGGGAAATAATCCGAATGTAAGTACATTTTCATCAAACCAGCTTAACTTTGCTATACTCAGATATGCAAATAAATCTCCATGTTGCGACAAAAATTTCGAGTATTAGGATTATCTAGGCTGTTTAAATTACAAACATGTTTTAACTTGGATTATAGTATGTATGTTTAATAATGGTAAGTATAATAAACTGTAACGAGCGTGTCTCGCCATCAAACTTAATATTATTATGCACCCCAGATTATCTCTTATTGTGCCTCCATGTTACATGAAGCGAGCACGAGCCGAGCCTCGAATGAACAGGGTCGTTCGTTGCTCGCGATTTCAAGCGTGGACTACTTAACGAGCCTACAAAGAGCGCGATGCGAATCCCTGTGTTTGTGAAAAAACTGGCAATCGGGCGGAGCGCCGTCGAGCACGCTACGAATGCTCGTTCGAGGCTCGCAAGCCCGTTCACGCTACCTGAATCGTGCTCGCAGTGTGCTCGTTCGTGGTTCGGCTCGTGCTCGGTTCGCCAAGCATGGACTTATATAATGTGACATGAGAACACACTTGCCGACAAACTGCAATGCAGTTATTTTTGGCAGATATTTTAAACGTAAATTATGTATTTTTTATTAAAAAAAAGTTTGGCGAGTAGTTTATGTTTATTTTAATTTTATACTCATAAAATGTTGAAGAATTATGCCCATCACAGATGTAGTTACATAATATGCTGCGCTATATAATAAACTAGCGGTCCCCCGCGGTTTCACCCGCGTTCCCGGGGGATATCCTACCCAACCCTACCGTTAAGATCTCTTAAATTTTCTACGCAACTTGATGAAATCGGAAATGTCTCAAGTTATGGCGTGACCAAAGGAAATAGGGCTTCAGTTTTATATGTAGAGATTAATAGTACTTACTGAGTAGTTTTCATTTACTAATCAACAGTTTAATCAAACTGCTATGTAATCCCCAGGCTAATTGGCCAAGGACCTATAAAATCTAAGTGCCTTGTTTTGTTTATGAACTAGATTTAGCATTAAACTGTAAACAATAATCAAACGAAAACAGACAGGGGGAAAGATAGTATTGCATAATTTTAGTTTTTTAGCAAAACAAAAGTTTACTCGAAAATCAACTGTAACAAATGATAAAAACCGGCCGGAAGTTTCCGTACAATGTTAACTAACTCAACTTTGCTATAAAAAAACGCTAAAATAGACGTTTGTTGTACGGGACATCTATCTATTTTAAGAGAGGTAGAGCATAGCGTTTATTCGCTCAAAGAGCAGCTCGACTGGGGAAGTACCTCCACCTTACAGAATACCGCAGCCAAATAACTTTATGTTGTGTAAAGTTGTGTTCCTGCGCGTGAGTAAGGTTGCCAGAGCTCATAGGGGAGGGGGGATAGGTCGATAACGCATCGTGTGTTGCTAGCGTCTATATGGCTACGGTAACCGCTTACCATCAGGCGGGCCGTATGCTTGTTTATCGACTGAGTTGTATAAAAAAAAAAACTTTTAATTTTTAATTTGTTGTTAAAGCGGCAATAGAAATACATATTCTGTGTAAATTTCAGCTGTCTACCTATAAAGGTTCATGAGATACAGTCCACTGAGAGACAGACGGATGAACAGCGGAGGCTTAGTAATAGTGCCCCTGGGTAAGGAACCCTAAAAATGATATAACACACGTCTTGAAAGACCGTTTATATTGAGAGAGAAGGAGGTAAAAGATGTAGGTACAAAATTGTGTAATGAAAATACAGTAGAGGTATTTATTCGTTTAATATGAATTCGACAACACAAATGGCACATTATACGTAGGTGCTCTTCAATTAAATTTAGATGTCTTAGAACATGACAGTAATCCAGCCGCAGTCTGGGAAAAAACCTATTTTCAGGTACCCTGGGAGCTTCTGGATCTAAGTGCTTAGATTCATTGTGGAGGTCTAGACGGGAGCCTGTAGCACAGATTACTAATGGACCCGATAGTTCATTGTGGACCTAATTTATTGTACCAGATTTTGACCGAGGTTCTACAGAGCTCTGTGGAAATTGATAGTACAGATTTATAAAGCTGTCGGTCTTATATGAATGTATTCTGGCAAGTTTACATAACTTTATATTTTTTTGGAATCTAGCCTATACAAATAGGTATTTATTAATAACAACCATAACAATCAATAAAACCTTAAATCAAAATAAGATGAAAAAAATTACAGATGAAATAGAAATATAAAGAATATTTACATAGGAAAAAAGAAAAAGAGAAAACAAATAAAATAAAAAAAGAGGAGTCGCTGCCAGTGGGTAAAGTACCCAGAACGCTGGCGGCATTGCCACACTGTATGGCAATGCTAATCCTCTGACCGAGGTATTCGCCAGCCCTCTGGTCACGGGAAGCGTCGATCAGTCGTTTTGAAATTTCGCGAAAAATTCGATGGGCTCCTGGCCCCACGGGCCCAAAGTCTCAAAACCCCCCCAAACGGCTCAAAAATATAGGCAACATCTAAGTTACTATATTTGCGCTGCTTGAGGTTTTCAGCACAGACAGCCTTTTTGAAAAGTTAGTTTAGTTAGTTTTAGTTTACATAATGATGAATGATGAATAATGCGATCCGAGCAAAATATTTATAAATGTTTGATATTCGATGAAATTTGCAATGTGGACATTTTTGGGGCGAAAATCGATCTAGCTAGGCAAAGCCATTTATTTAAAGCCTTAGTAGGGCATATATTATGAAGGTCAAAGCTACTGAAGTTACCACCAGGTCAGAAGTCGGTCTCCAACTACGAAGTAGTTGTAGACCGACTTTTATTTAACTTGCAATGTATGAATGTAACTATGTTTGTTCGGGTGGAATCTTGCAAGTCGAATTTCACCCATTAGTATATTGGAATACAATGCAAGTACAGTCAGCAAAAAGTACAGTGACCTTTTATTAAAAAATCAAACTTTATTTGTATATTTTTTTTACATTCTTGACTATTGTTTTTCCAAATATTTTACGAAATGAAATTCGCAAGCATAAACATTTTTCAACGGCTTTCGAACAAAGCTCTGTTACCCAGGTACTAATAAATATTATAAAGAAGTAAAGTTTGTAAGTTTGGCTGCAGGCAGTACGGATAATACAGATCTGATTGTAAAAATTATTTCACAAAATGAAGCTACTTTATCACCGAGTGTTATAGGCTACTTTTCATCCTGGAAACGCGGGTAAAACCGCGTGGGACAGCTTGTATTAAAGACATTGTAATTAACATGGTTAAAATCTTTTGAATCATCTTATTAAGTATGTAGGAAAGTCTAGGACATGGATATGTGTACACTTATTTAAATACACCAACGATTTTCTCTTTGAACTATTGGTTGAAATTATGAGATATATCATGTCGAATATTTTAATATATCTCTATTTATAAATGAGTTTTTTGTTAAAAATTTAATTTTTACAAGCTTTTATTTAACTTGCAATTTATGTATGTGTGTTTGGCCGTTCGGGTGGAATCTTGCAAGACGAATTTCACCCACTTCCACAGTACAAGTCAATTTTTTAACAAAAAACTTATTTATGCACTGTGTATACTCGCTAATAAAAATCTTTACTTGTATATTTTTCTGGAGATAAAATTGGTATCTAAATACCGAAAATTACTTACAATAAAAAAACCACAATAAAATATCAGTAATTTAGCACTTTTATAAAAAAACATTCAAGAATATTACGCATTAGCCTTGCAATTCAACGAGGTAACGTCGCCAGCTTTTTAGGCACCCTGCCTGCAGGCGGCGATTTAAACGCAGTTTATTTATAATTATTTCCATGTATATATAATTTTAATTATTATGTAGCTAGTTAATAACTTTCTTTACGTTCTCCCAATAAAATATAACGTAAGTATTCATAGAATATTTAAGTTTAAATATACAAATACAAGTAAAACTTACCCCAAACAATAAAATTACACAAAATATCAACAGTAAAAAAAGTAAATATTTACACAAAAATCACTTGTAAAAACCACCGAATAAAATATACTTCACTAATATTATTAACTAACACAGATTTATTGAAGTCAAAGTCAGTAAGTTAGTCACGAAAGCTCATGAAATCGTAAGCTCGATCTGAAGGGTAGCGACAACCAACCCCACTCAATGCTGAAACGGTACTGAAATACTGAAGCGGCGGTTAAGTACACACGTAAGTAAAGCTCGACTTAACATGAGCTTTAAGCTTCCTTGCATTAGAAAGCTGTGTCTTGAATGGAATAAAGTCATGATTTTATTTTGTAATCAACAAATACTTTTTTACTTTTGATTCTTTTAAAAGTAATAAATTATTTATTTTTATTTAGCTGGAAATCTTAAGATGCATTGGGTGAGGCCAGGGGTAGTCTATGGAAGCTATTATGAAGCTAAGCGGTGCCATTCCTGGTCTTTAAATGATGGTGATCTAATCAACTAAAGTACCATGTTTAAGTGTTTTACTTTGTTTTAAGAGAGAGGAGCCTGGCTGAGTTTAACAATGCTTTAACGTGGTGTTGTTTTCCTGCGGCGAGTAAGCTCACTAGAGTCCCAAGAGAAGGCACTGTGCTGCCAGTGTGCGGGGGGACCAGAGCGGTATAGAACTAAATGACACACACAAAAAAAACTTGCTGAGTTTCTTGCCGGAGTCTTCTCAGTTCAAGTTGTATTTGGAACCGGTGTAGTCATTTTGTTAACATTCACAAGAGCCTTACCAGGGCCTAAATTGAATAAATACTTTTCGAATTTGAGTTTTTAATTCGAATTTGACTGTGTTTTGTCGGGGCTCTACTGCGTATCTCTGGTGAATTTCATACAATAAGGGCCCGATTACACCCGACGGTGGTCCTCGTCATACCGCGTCATTAGAATAATTTAATGGTTATTATTAGAGTCGGCAACGCGTGAGTAATACCTGTTGCAAGCCTATAGGCTGCGATAACCGCTTACCATGGCCATATACTGTCTGCTACCTTAGTATTAAATATTTCTTGAGTGGAAATGCAAACAGAACACTAAAATGTTTCGCAACAGATTTTCTCGTGATGGAAAGCCCGGCTTAATTAAGTTTCACTGCCACGGTTTTTTTGTTGCCTCCATGAAAACTGCAAACTTATTGTTGAATTAGAGAATATAGCATTTGCCAAGCTTGAGATGTCATTATCGTTTCAAATTATATTCTCTACAAGTAAGGGCCAAGTACATAGTGGACCATGTAGGTAGGTATCCTTGGTCCCGAGTACCACGTTCCCAGGGCCCAAGAATGGTCGTCGTCGCGTCGTACCGTGTGCGCATCATTGGATGAAATATTTAATGGTGTTCGTTACGATTACCATCAAAGTTACGCGGTAGAGCCCCAGGTCCGTCTAAAAATTCAGATGATGAATTTAATGTTTTTGTTGCGATGTTGTTACTGATTTCGGAAAATTAAAGTGATATTTAATATTCAATTATTTTTGCACATTATTGCTTGTAAAGTGAATAATGTTGAAAATTATACTACGGTACTATATACACCACGGTATTTGTGCATGTCATTGCCCTGAAATTAGCCACGTCTACGCAACGTCATATTTCGTAGTAAGTAATTGCTAGTAATTTGTTATTTTCTTCTAATTAATTAATTAAGTACAACACTTATCAAACAAGAGCCTTCACTAACTATAATTACAGTTTGTGTAATTAATTATTATATATAAAGTACGTGGATTGACGCGCAAAATGTATTGAAAAAGCCGTTTGGTCGATTTGGCTGAAATTTTGGGTAAATATGGTCCATAAAATGGTGATCGATTGTGTAAAGTTGCAACGGTAAATAATGACCAGTTTTGGAGATTTGGCTATTTCAATTATGAAACCATAAAATATATTTCCGAAGCGAGCACGAGCCGAGCCTTGAACGAACAGCTCGTGATTTCAAGCGTGGACGTAATTAAATGAGCCTGCAACGAGCATACGGGTGCGATGCGAATCCCTGTGTTCGTGAAAAAACTGACAATCGGGCGGAGCGCAATCGAGCACGCTACGAATGTTCTTTCGAGACTCGCAACTCCGTCCACGCTAAGCGAATCGTGCTCGCAGTGTGCTTGGTTCAACAAGCATGGACGCCATGGACGCACCATAAGATTGTCTTGTTTCAGTGTATTCGGAAAACCTTCCTCACAAGGGGATGAAAGTGTATATTGAATTTCTGTATGTACTGGGAATAAGGGTATTTCAGCGTTCTTTTTAAAATCATACTTTAATCAATCTGAAAAGCGAGTAAAACTGCAGGACTAAAGCTAGCTATTTAGTAGGTATAGCAGTAAAAATACTCACAGGAAATACTCGTAGCCCGATTTCTCACAATTTTCCTAAGTAGTTGGGCTGAATTATGATATCTTAGGAAAACAGAGTCTCACTCAGGATGACTCTACGTTTCTTGCCAAGGATATATTTTATTATTAGTCCTTTTTAGGGTAACTTCAACAAATGTGTTTGCCAAAGAGGTTAAGGACCTTGCTTTGTTGATTTAACCCTTTAATTGATTGCTATGCCCGTCTAGCATCTGTCCGTCAGCAGTGGGACATTATAGGCTGATAATGATGAGAGCGTTGAATTAATATATTATTTCTACTTTTGTATAGAAGTCTGATGAATTAAGATCTGATAAATTATTAAAAGTGATTGAACAAAAATTTTTCTTAGTGTTTTATTAAAATAACCCTGTAGGTATAATTTTAGCATTGGGACTAGAATGGATGCTCCTCACATACGGTCATGATCCCAAACTAAGGAAAGCTTACTATAAAGTTGAAATTATTCTCCATTCTTATCCAACAAAGGATTTCCTTTGCATTATTCTGAAATATACCGAAGAGCAAGTGCATGGACGGGAAATTTTAAATTGAATAAACTTGATACTTCGCGATCTAACTTCTAACTTAGACGTTGAAATAATGATAACTTTACCAGGATGGAATATATTAGAATATTGTTTATGCTGGGGGTTAGATTATCTGTAGGTCACGGGTTCGATTCCTTTCGTTCGAGAGACCCAGTACGTATCGGCTTTTTTGTATCTAAGAGTAAATAGGTACGTACCTACACATGTAGGTATAATACATGTCATAGTATAATACTATAATACGGTATTATTAATAAAAACTTTTTAACAAAAAAATTAACCACCGAAAAAACTGAAAAGCAAAAAATAATTTTGAATATAACTTGAATTTTATAAGGTTTTGCAGTCGGGGACAAACCATAACAATAACATAAGCTATTACGATAATACGACATTAAATGAAACCACGTAAAGTACTCATGTATACGATCAACTTTTACTATGGGACCGGGGGGATTCTTTTGATGTAATACACAACTCAGTATTAAAATCTGTGAGTGAACAATAAATCATCCCTATTTTCCCACTCTTAGGGTAGGTATTTTTATCCATATTTATATGGGACCACCTTCGAGGTATACCCTATCCAATAAAAAAAGAATTATCAAAATCGAACTACTCTGTCAAAAGTTATGCGTGATCATACATAAAAAAAAAAAAAAAAAAATACGCGTCGACTTGCAAACCTCCTCAGTTTTTTCGTCGGTTAAAAATAAAATAAAGACCCCCCCGCCGCGTCTGTCTGTCTGTCTGAACGCCGATAAACCGAATGGCTTTTCATTTCAACGTACATTGCCTGAAATATTAATGACGCTGCAGGTGCTGCTTGAGGGGGCTGGTCTGCTTAAGTTTTCCATATAATTATTAACTTATTAAATATAGATTCAGTCTACTTTGTAGTTTTTCCGTTTTGTTTTTTTGTTAAGTTTTAGAATGTAAATATTATGTAATGAATCTAAGCTTGTTTTAAAAAACAGTAATTGCTGAGTTTATTGCCGGCTCTTCACAGCAAATACAACTTTCCGAACCGGTATTAGAGTATTAGAGTCAGACTTTTCATAAGTTCCTGCGAAGATCTATTTGAATTAATTATTTTGAATTTTTGAATTTTGATGATTGGAAAAGTAATGCCGCGCGGCTAAAACTACTACCTGTGCGAAGCCGGGGCGGGTCGCTAGTTAAATATAATTACAAAGCAAATGAGTATTTGTATGTTGAATGCACTAATATCAGAAACTATTATTCTGAAACGAAAATTGTTCATTTTGGATTATCCCTTATTTTCAGCAAAACGAACACTCCACACACTTCTAACGATTACTCGACTACTTTAACGAGGGCTATTTTTAGCTCCTGATTAAGCAATTCCCGATGATGGATTTCCATTGTACAAAAGATCCAAATTGTATAAAAATTACGAAGATATATGAATTATAAGAATTACGATTTGCTACGTAACCAATACCGCTAAGCCGTCTCGATAGATTCGGAGTTTGGTGATTTATCTTTTCCTTGCGTTTTCACCCGCGTTCTTGGGATAAAAGTAGCCTATAGCATGTACTTTTTTTTTTGTAAATTTAGTTATTTCGGATTTCTTTTTAGTTTTTTTTTTAATAATTTTTGTTTGTTGTGGTTAGATCGATTACAATAAATTAAGTTATATTTGGTCAAATAAGAAAAATCCTCATTAGTAGGTAAATTTTTTTTTATAAATTTTTTGTTACTCCTTTTTTTTTCCTATATCTATTTATCTCGGCGAATATCTCATCATTATTTTCTTCTAAATTCTGCTCGGGGTTCGATTCAGCGTTTTTCTCTAATACCTGTAGTTCAAAAGTTGCCCTCACTGGCTGGAAAAAAACAATCTCTATATACCGAACCCTTCCTCATGAATCACTCCATCCATTGGTGAAAACCGTATGAAAAATCATTCAGTTAGTTTTTGATTTTATCGCGTTCAGATCGAGAGATAGACGCGGTGGGACGTGTGGCGGATAATATCCCACGATAAAAAGTAGCCTCCCTAAAGTTGGGTCTACGCTACGTGAGCCGAGCACGAGCCGAGCACAAGTGGAACAAGACAAGTATTCGCATCGTAGACGGACTTGGGAGCCTCGAACGAGCGGTCAGCTCGTTGTACGTACACACTTGACATTGCGAGCGAAGAGCGGCTTGCGTAGTGTAGACCCACCTTAAAACTCCCCATGCTAAAGGCACACATAGTGCCAAATCTCCTAAATTTCGTGATGAACCTTATTGTAAGCTAATAAGGTTTATTTTTATATGGCCATTCTTAAATGTCGTAATGTACTTCTTAGAGACTACAATAATATACGAGGCGTTCTATATTTCATCTTGACAGACTAAATATTGTCTAGGTACTTCTGGGATTTACTCTTATTTCTATCACAATACCAAGGGTCCGCAAGATAAATGTGTATTTAAACGAAGACTCTCGGGGAGTTTTCGAGAAAATATATATGAAACAATCAATCAAAAGTGAAAAAAACGGCGGTGACAGAAAAGGTTTGGAGAGTCAACATTTTTACTTATTAAAAACTAGGAACAAAGCAAGTAAGTATGTGTATTCATTTGTTTGCTAGGTTGTCCAAGATAAACTGGCGATCCGATTTTACTATGGGGAATTTTGATCCCAATAACCTGCATTTGAATAAAATAAGTTTTTGTTAAAATAACTTTTGTAATTTAAGGTTTTTTTGGTGACTGTAATTTTTGTTGACTGTACTTGCATTTTCTTCCAATATACTAATATATGTATACCAAATATCAAAAAAATCCTACCACTGGAAGTGGGTGAAATTCGACTAGCACGACTCTTCTCCGTCTTTAGGCGGTGCATACACTTATCCGCGCGGATTCCGCCACCTTGCACCGCCGCAAAGGGCACTTTTGACAATTTTGCTAATTTTCGCTATACAAATATGTCATAGATAAGTGCTATCCGAAGTTAGTAAAATTGTACCTTATTTACCGATAACAAATTCGAAGTTACAATAAACCATATTTCAATACTTTTGTGAGAAATACGTAAATAAAATAGAACAGTGTACGTTCTGGCTGCAGCTGCACTTGACACCTAATTCCCTTGTAGGCTTTGTGTGCTTTCCACCTCGTATCACTTAGGTGCTGCACAAACGTGTGTCTTGTGTCGGACATCGGACACAGACGCCGGTTGCTACTTCTGGTCACTGGTAACCGTAATTGCTGTGTCGGGTGGCGGCGATCGGACTCAGTCACCGCTTGTTTTCAGTCAGTTTCAGTACAATTGTAAAGGTTTTTTTAATGTTGCTTGTGTCTTCAACTGACGACTATTAGTTTCCAGTTACCGACACCGAACATTTTTTGATCGTCAACGAGTACCTATGTGCAGCATGAATGTGAAGCGCTCGTGGTGTAGCATGATAAGCCGTTCTTAATCGATCGGCAAAGTTAAGCTACGTCTGTCGTGGTCGGTACCTGGATAGGTGACCGTCTAGTGGTATTTCAAATCGAGCGTTTCCGTGCTTCGGAAGGCACGTAAAGCCGTTGGTCCCGGTTATCACTTAATTGTGACAGTCGTTAAGCTAGTTGGATGCCTCCTAGGCGGCTTGAAAAATTCCAACAGAAGGTAGGACCACTAGCCTACCTCCACCAATCCGCAGTGGGCACGCGCGGTGGAGTATCGCCCAGTCCCTTTCAACCTCATTTGTGAAAGGAGGCCTGTGCTCAGCAGTAGGACATTAAAGGCTGATGATGATGATGAGTATGTGTAAAGTGGAAGCAACTGGACACAAATCTGCGCAGGGAATAGCTGATTTCATACTGGTTCTATAGAAATCAAATATTTATTAGTAGCTTGTGTCCGACACAAGACACACGTTTGTGCAGCGCCATAGGTACTGTTAGCGGATTGTATTCAAACACAGCCTATGTTATTAATTGTTAAAAGAAAATAGATGTTGGTAAGTACATCATGACAACGGCTAAACCGATTTTGCAAATCGTTTTTAAAAATTCGTAATATGCGAATAAGGTTACGAAAAGTAAAATTGGAAAAGTTTCCCAGATAATTAACTAACTCGGGAGACACTGAAGGTGCGTCTACCGTTTGATAGGAGAGCTAGTTAAAAATATAAAAACCGGTCAAGAGCGAGTCGATCTCGTACACGAATGGTCCCGTAATGACGTTTCTTATATGATAAACTCTTTTATGCATCTCCTTTAATTTTTTTATTTTTATTCAATTTGATTTTTATAGCGGCCATGTAGAGAGTTAAAAGAACAATGGGTCATTTTATATGAATGTATATTTCAAGAATCGTAATAGTACGATTTTTGAGATACAGCCCTCTGGCAGACAGACAGACGGACAGATAGACAGCGGAGGCTTAGTAATTGGGTCCCTTTGGGTACGGAATCCTAAAAACTACGTAGGTATAAAGTTGATATACACAGGTAAACTTTCTTTAACAAATAAGACTTATAGAAATAAAACCAAAACTGTCATAAAATCGCATGGTGGGCGTTAAAAAGCAGTCATTGCCACTAAGTTCGATTTCGGGCAACTGCATTGAAAGGATAATGGCGAGATTTGTACAAAAAAATAAAGATTTTTAGAGACGTTGGAATGAGGTTATAATTG
The DNA here is from genome assembly GCA_947623365.1 of Achlya flavicornis. NCBI lineage: Eukaryota > Metazoa > Arthropoda > Insecta > Lepidoptera > Drepanidae > Achlya > Achlya flavicornis. Next base: position 8,610,675 of record OX392490.1, read on the forward strand.
ATCCTTGGTGCCTAAGGGTTGTCCCTTAGGCACTAAAAATAAAAATATTTTAAATGGCTCAAGTTGTCTTGAGCCATTTAAACTATTTTTAGAACCCCGTGATAAAAATGCGAATTTCTATGGCAAGCCGGCGAATCGTGACTATTTGCGACCAAAACCATTATGTTGTTGTTATGTTTTGCGGGGTTTATAAAATATTTCATGTATATTAACATGTTGCTGGTAATTCAATCTCTACATTGGAAGTGATTAAATACCCTCTAAAATGTTTGTTTTTTTTGTACAAATTAATGTATGGAGCTCGCCATGATTCTTTATAGTAGGTACTATTTTCTGACCATAAAGTCATTAATAGTATATTGCACAAATTAGTAATTTCCCATTATGGCCATTAAGCATGGTTGACCACGTTCACGATATGCTACCGGGATAGTGATGTGATGAATAAACATCGATATATCGATAGTGGTACCAATACATATTGTTTGCATAAGGAAATTGAAATGGATCGGCGTTTTGATAGTGATTGTGATGTTGGATTTGTTATTACGTTTACTTCTACGGAAGACCAGGCTATTTAATCAAAAACGTTTTGTTAAACTGTAAAAAAGTTGAAACGTGTGACTATTCAAGATACTTTTTAATGAGATCATTTAATAATTGATTTGAATTTGAAGAAATGCATTAACTGGGTGGAGACTTCGAGATGGCATATTTTCGAAACCTGTGTTGGGTTAGTCATGCTGAACAACTTTTACAACGGGACCAACACTGAATTCTCATTTTTTTTTTTACTTTTATAAATTTTTTTCATACATTATGATCGAGTAAGGTTGACATATACTAAGGAAAGTTAAAAAAAAAATTGAGAATTCACCATCGATTCCATAGTAAAAGTTGTTGAGCAAGACTAACCCAACATAGGTTTCGAAAATATGCCATCTAGAAATCTCCGCATGTTATATAAAGATTTTGTAGAAAAGCACGATGTTTTTTTTGTAGAAAGTTTGTTATTGTTACGATATCACGAGTTCACGACATCTCAATTAATCAGAATCATCCCTCCTCATCGACATCAAATCACATCATTATATTATCGACGTAGTATTAAATTAATTTGCGCCGAACCGTATATAGGCAACGCAGCGTAAAACCAAGCGCGGTTTAATTCGCGCAGCGATTTTTTCAAGCGAATGATATAGTCTCAAACAAGTCTACGTAGATGAGGTTTTCATTTAAATCCTGTATTTCTGTAATGAGTATTTAATATGGTGCGTCCATGCTACACGAATCGAGCACGAGCCGAGCAACGAACGAGTCTACAACGAGCCTACAGCGTGCACGATGCGAATCCTTTTGTTCGTAAAAAAACCGGCCAAGGATGAGTCAGACTCACGCACCGAGAGTTCCGTACAAACCTGTAGGTATATAAGTAAATGGTAGTATAGACCTGAGTATTTGATATGAATTTCAATTTATGACGTATTAAAAAAAAACTACTTACTAGATCTCGTTCAAACCAATTTTCGGTGGAAGTTTGCATGGTAATGTACATCATATATTTTTTTTAGTTTTATCATTCTCTTATTTTAGAAGTTACAGGGACTATTCAGTTTAGAAATTGATCAGAAACCTCAATATCTTTTTTGAGGATCTATCCATAGACATTCCACACGTATGGGTTTTATTAAAAAATAATGAGTTCCAATTCTAAGTATGGGGAACACCCAAAATTTATCGTTTTTTTTTTCTATTTTTGTCTGAAAATCTTAATGCGGTTCACAGAATACACATACTTACCAAGTTTCAACAGTATAGTTCTTATAGTTTCGGAAAAAAGTGGCTGTGATATTCGGACGGACAGACAGACAGACAGACATGACGAATCCATAAGGGTTCCGTTTTTTGCCATTTGGCTACGGAACCCTAAAAACTGACAATCGCGCTCGTCCGAGGCTCGCAAGCCCGTCCACGCTTTGCGAATCGTGCTCGCAGTATGCTCGTTCGTGGCTCGGCTCGTGATCGGTTCGCCAAGCATGGACGCACCATAATGGTGCGTTATATTACTCAAGTTGAATCCAGATGTCTTCATACCTTGGGCCTGTTCAGACGTGTAATTTATAATTCAATGAATCATGTAATGAATTGCCATGAATTGCGTAGTTGAGTAAGGCGGTTATCACACTGCCACGCATCACGCTGCATGTTGCGTGTCAACGCACCTACGCGCGTACTTGCGTTTTGTGGATTCACGGCGGCGCTAACTCATTTCATTCAAAGCCGTTCGCTGTGGTGATAGTGCAGTACAGTGCAGAGCGCATCCAAAATCACGCACGGCACTGCGAGACTCGGTGTGCTATACCTTGCGTGTCGCCCCGCACCAACGCGCGTGTGCGCATGTTTTTCCGCTTTTAGGCGCGTGATCTGAATGAACGCGCGTGGATGCATTTTCTGTGTTTTGGACTGTGCGTGTTTTCCATACAAATGGAGATAATTACAAGCAACGTTAAAACACGCATTCACGCGTGGTGCGTGGCAGTGTATCTATCATCAATCTTTCCAGAGAGATAGCTCTGCGTTTAAAACTCGGAGTAGCCCGACGAGGTACCTACCTACCTCCACCTTACAGAAGATCGCAAGCAAATATAAATTGAATGTGGTGTTGTATCACAGAGTAAATTTTTAGAAGTTGAAATCACAGAGTTGAAATAGCCTACGTATATTACTAGTTTTTGATGAAGATCAGTCTTCATTAGACTATGAAACTAATTAATGTAGTTGGCAAGATAATGCTTTTATAATAATTACCTATCTAAAATAATTTGAGTTTCATAGTACCTACCTACAAGCCAATGATGTCATCGATCTTATAATTTACGAATAAATTTGCAGAGATGTTCAGACGAACGGATATATAGAACATAGTAAAATAAAATAGAATAATTATATTAGATTTTTTCGTTATACCATCAACTAACCTTTACTCGATCGGTCGTGAGAAGAGCGCCTAGGTAGTGACTGCAATAGTTCTTAGGCGTTTATTTTGGTCCGTAGTCTTAAAAGGGACTATTACAATAAGCTTCCGGTCTATCTGTCAGTGGGCTGTATCTCGTGAACTACGGCTTAATAGGTAGACCGTTGAAATTTTCAGAGAACCTATTTCCTTTGCTGCTATAAAAACAAATAATAAAAATAAATATGAAAGGGGGCCCTGTACAAGAAAAGTATTTACGGAACCCTTCGAGTTCGAGTCCAACTTTTTTTTCACCCACGCTTCTTTTAATAAAAATGCAACACAAAATAAACATATATCTTTGGAAAAACAGCATCAAATTACAGCTTGATGGAGTAACATACATAATAAGATACAAATAAACAAGCAACTAACGCTAGCTGTTATAATTAGAAGGTTAGGTAAAATATTCATAAATTTTGAAAAGCAAAAAATTAAGCAGGGTTGCTGTTCCTTTTTCTCTTGTCTTTTCATCCTTATCTACATCAGACGATCCATAACCACGACCACTCCGCCAGGAGTGTACGACTGAGAAGAAGAACATGAGGCATAAAATCCATAAATCGGCCAAGTGCGAGTTGGACTTTCATACAATGGGTTCCGTAAATACCTTTCTTGTAAAGTTAAAGATTATTTTCGTGCCAGAAACATGGTTAGTGAATTGGTGTTAAAATATTATTATAATTAAGATCTTCGTGTTTGCCATTATGGCGTGCAAATATTACATAGGTACAATATGGAAACAAACAAAAAAAATATAAAAACATATCAAGTAAATTCAACAAAAAAAATGTAGGGGTCTAAGTTTTTTTTTTATGTATTACCTAATAACACACAGTAAACAATTAAGTGTACACTTTTAAAAGCTTTTATACAGACAGCGAAAACCTTTAAGTTTATCTGTCACTTTAATTTCGTCGCTTTAAGAAAAAATAATAACAATATAAAACAGTAATAGATAGCTACTTACTACATACATAGTTACTTAATACCATCTTCCATTAGACTATGCTCCGATGAAATTTAGGTAAAAATTATGAATTTAGAATATGCTTACATTTATAGGGATTTTCGCATAAGTACATTCAGGAAACTCATTTATAATTTCTGGCAGAATGTACTCCCAAGTTTTTTATTTTTTTATACAACTATTTCGTTAAACAAGCATACAGCCCTCCTGATGGTTACCGGTTACCGTAGCCATATGGACGCTTGCAACACAAGATGCATCGCTCGCGCGTTACCGACCTTTCCCCCTCCCCTATGAGCTCTGGCGACCTTACTCACGCACAGGAACACAACTTTACACAACATAAAGTTATTTGGCTGCGGTATTCTGTAAGGTGGAGGTACTTCCCCAGTCGAGCTCTTTGAGCGAATAAACGCTACGCTCTACCTCTCTTAAAACACACTTTTATCATAAACATTGGTTATAGCAGCAATACATTGAGTGAAATTTCAACTATCTCCCTATGAGATACAACCCACTGACAGACGGATGGACGGACGTCGGACAGCGGACACTTAGTAATAGGGTCCCGTTAGCCCCTTTGGGTACAGAACCCTAAAAAAACAAGCACGGTATAAACCTTTATCAATTTAAGCTTCCCAGGGGTACTCAAAGGAAACGAGGACTCTTCAATACACTCAATGTTGCCAGATTAAACAACATGATTGCGTCGTAAAATAGGGAGTAATGTCTCAATCTTACGTTATAGCTGTTTTATTTATGGTAACACGTTAAGGGTACACATGTACGTGATTTGTAAAAAATGGCGCACGTTATATTACTAACCACTAATGGTAGGCAAGCATACGGCCCGCCTGATGATCAACGAATACCTAGCCAGGCGCAAACTCGTGCGTTGCTGACCCTGTATATCTCTTCCACATTGAAGAGTATCTTCACTTGCTAGTACCTACGACTGGCAACCAACCTCCAAATAAAGTCTGACGCTAAATACCCGGTGGTTATGAAAAGTGAGATGAGATTATTTGAATCTGAGAATCGTTGGTTGCGAAGTAATTGTTTGACAAACGTTTAAACAATTAGTAAACCATAATTTTTCCAATGTTTTGCAAATGCACCGAAGGGTCAGCTCACACCGAGACACGACACTGCTTGAAGTGGCTCAGGCGGCTGAGGCCTCAAGGTGCAGCACAAAGCCGTGGGGCATACTTACTCTTATTCTCCCATTGAAAGGGTACTCTTTTGTGTACCATTTTTTTTTCCAATGTGCTTGTGTTTTGCCACCGCCCATAAGGGACGACGACCTAAGATGGACCACGCTTAGCCTTCGCCTTGAAAGTCCTTAGATTGTGTGAGTCGGGAAACAGACACCGGAAGCAAGTTCCAAACTCCTTTGCTGGTACGCATTATAAATCCGTATTTTCGGTTTACAACGTACGGATGAATTATTTAATTCGTGCTCCGCTTGTGCTCGGCTCGTGCTCGACTCGCCTAGCTTAGACTCATCTTTATTATAGGTACTTAGTCTGATAATAATTAGGTACTGTATTATTCATAGACTCTTCCACCGCGGTTTCACGCGCCTGCCCGAGGGATCCTATATTTCCTCGGGATCAAAACTATCCTATGTTATTCCAGGCTATTCACTTTCATCATCATCAGCCTGTGGGGACTCACTTTCGCAATTATTATATAAGTCTTTCTGTGTAAAGTTGTGTTCCTGCGCGTGAGTAAGGTTGCCAGAGCTCATAGGGGAGGGGGGATAGGTCGATAACGCGTGAGCGATGCTTCGTGTGTTGCAAGCGTCTATATGGCTACGGTAACCGCTGACCATCAGGCGGGCCGTATGCTTGTTTATCGACTAAGTTGCATTAAAAAAAAAAAAAAAAAAAAAAATAGGCTTTTTTATTTTTATTTTATTTATAAGAACTATTCTATTTAATTTATTCATATACAACAAATATGTACAAAATACAATCTATATTTACAAAATATAATCTATATATAGAAAATTTCCTCAAGCCTGCCGCTGCTTCCGATTAACGGCAAGGTTCCCAGAAGGCTGGCAGCGTTTCCTCTTTGGATAGCCAAGCTGACGCGTTGGCGGAAAAAGCTCCCCGCCCGCTGGTCTCCGGAGGTCTCGATCAATTTTGAAGACAAGGTGCGAGCAAAACGGCGAGCTTCTGACCCCCATGGTCCCAAGGTCTCGACCGCAAAAGGCATAAAAATATAATTGGGTCCAATCGATGCATATTTTTTGAATTTTGAATTTTCCGCACTGGCCGCCGCTGCCCCTGCAGCTTTACAAGTAGCCGGTAAGTGAGATGGCGCGAGTGTATCGACACATGTGGCATCCCACACCAGCGAATTGCCGACACTCCAAGGGATCAAAGACATACCATCCGGTCTCTTGCCATCGCCCCGCGCAATACCGACTGGTTCCAGTACGGAAGGCACGTTAGCGACAACAAGAGCCCTGCGGATAATGTCATTAATAGCCGAGTGCCTATTGTATTAGTAGTACTATTGTACTACAGAAATTAATTTAATGAACAGATTTGGACTAATTTGACTTAATTTCTTACATCCTTTTCTTATGTTATGTATGAAAATATTCTTTGTTAGAGAGAGATATGGAGACTTAATTAGTTTGGTTGTAAACAACATAAAAAAAAACAACCGAATTGAGAAACTCCTCCTTTTTTGAAGTCGGTTAAAAAAGTTGAATGTGATAATGTGGAATCTATAGAATTGTGATATGTACCTACCTAAATAATACATAGATGTTGTATTATAATTATATTGTATTCAATAAATACAGATGTATTTAATTTGCATGATATTAGTGAAATGTCTCATTTTTAATCCAGATAGTAGTAGTGGCGATTGGCGATGGACTTATCAGAAGAATAGATTATTATCTAAATTTATCTAGAGATTGAATAATCGGCCTGAGAGTAGGAGAAACTGAGATTAATGAAATTTGACAGATCGATATACTAGAATAGAACTTATACTTACTATACATACTTCTATATATTTAGAAGCTTGCTATTGCTATTGATTAAAAAAAAACTCTATTGAGTCAGCTCATTTCCTCCTTCACGTGAGCAGTGTACAGATCGACCGTTCAGTGTTAAATGAAATTGCAACGCCAACTCAGTTCGTTAACAGTTCAAAAGTTTGTCGGTATTTGGCTAACGAATTCAAAAAACTGGTGACATGCCTGTTAAAAACTGACAGGAGTTGTTATTAGAACCACGACTATGCACCTATTGGCTGGTATAAAACTGTAACCGTCTGTTTTTTTTTAACCAAGTAGACTGATAATGTGACCAGCTGACGTATAATCCACCACGATACGGCCAGCTGACTTTTTTTATCTTCGAATAATTGCGTTAACTATCATTCAACAAATTTTCAGTCGGGAGGAAATGATTGAAAACATTTTTTTACGTGATTTAGACGCTGCCGCTGCCCCACCCACCCACGGAGCGGCAGCTGACGTTCACCATGCTGTTTAATGCAACTGTCCGAAGCATTTCACGAGTTATCGCTTGAGAGGAAATTGGTCCGAAAAACCCAAGAAAAACATGTTGCTGGCCCACAGACTATTGCTTGTTTGCCACCTACTTTAATATTTAAAAAATCTCTATACAGTTTCTCTATCTCTAGTTACAGGTTCTATTCGGGTTTAAAGTAGGTACTTCATGGGTTTACAGTCCCACAAACGTATCTGGCCCGGTGAGAGATTCGCTGTTACAGTAGTACCCAACTGATGTGGCTTATCGATGTACCTGCGCAGAAGATAAATTTTCAAAGCTATTGGTCGGCAGCTGCCACCATGCTTGCGGAGGGGCGTGACTTGCGAGTGAGATGGAACTAACATCTGCACTTTATTATTTTTATTTTATTATTTTATTTATGAACCTTATAGTATTAGATCTTAGGTTGGTTGTAAGTTTTAAGCATTCTTTCGTTAATCTTCGGGGCTTGCTTTCTTTTCTGTGTGAACGAAGATTCACGACGCGCCTTATCAGTTGGGTACTACTGTATCATGCTGTTATCGCATTTGGTGGAGGGAACAATCAATTAACATAGTTGTTATAATCTCTTTGACCAATGGCGAATAACTGCGTCGTTATTTCCTGTTTTTGCACACCGGGCCAGATAAGTTTGTGGGACTATAACCTCAAAGGGTTTTAATCATGTCAATCACTTGTCACTTGGCAATTTGTCGGCCAAATACAATGTCAACACAACAATTTTGGTAACAAAATAAAAAATCTTTTTACATAAAATAATGAATTTCATGACAAAATTAACGACGTTTATACCACTATTACAGTTCAGAAACACAAAATGTAAACTGTAAGTAATGGAAGATGTAATTAAATCAATATTTAAATATAAAAAAAACACCTAAATATCGACATACTACATAACAACATTACAACAACGCCAAAACTATACTTGCCTACATAGACCATCAAATTGACTAGTCCTCAATGAGACTACACTCGAAGATAACGTCACAACACAAGCAATATTTTCCTTCTCATCCGAGAGAAACTGCCATTACTTAGCATAGATGATAGGCAAAAAAACAAGTAGGTAGTATCTACCTAAGTACTGCAGAGGTACCTATCAGGGAATTTACTAGAAAAGGGTGATTTGTGTAGGTAATAGTGGGAAAACAGGAAGTAAGTAGGTACCTAAGTAGATCAGCACTGAATAGTAGTAATTAGCACTAGAGGGTATACTTTCACTAGACTAGTGGATAGAAGAGATGTTATGAAGCTCCGTAACCGTTACCAAAATAATCGGATGTACGAAATAAAAATCTATCCGAAACCGTAACCGTATATCTGATATAAAAGTTTCGAATAATTTCTAATTGAGACACGTTACGTATGACTATATTTTGCCTGGCCGCGCCAACAGCGGAAAAAGCCGCTTGCTTTCTCAAAAAGCTAATATCCGTACCTGAAACTATCCAAAACTATCGGATCTGAAACCGGTGAGTATACAATTAGTTATATAATCCATATCCAGATCCGAAATTTAATATCCACTACACCCCTGGTGGATGGATACAGAAATTAGAAATTATAGAAGCTAGAAATTACTATGAGTATTACTTGCCTGCAGATGCTGCAAGCCCCGTCATCTAATTTGCTTCAAGCAATGGACATCAGAAATGGTGATGGAAATACTTCTAAGTGCGATGAACCTTAAATATCAGTGTGCAGACACACACAGTAGAAGAATGGTAGGTACCACTAAAGGAGTTAGAAGATTTTTGTTCGGAGCCTGGAATACCCATCAGGCGCCATTTTGTTTTTACATTTTGCATCCGACTGCAGTTCCAGAGCCCGTTTAAACAAACAAAAAAACAATAAAGAAATCTCTTGCGCTTTATTAATTAGGGTATAGAAGTATAGATAGAATATTGATATTATAGTATTGATTTGACACATCCCCGACGTTCGACCATCCCCATCCAGCACCTAGATTTAATTCAATGGAAATGCTGATACTGTGTAAGACGTTGGTACTCTTTATTTATCAAGATCGTAGATAATCCGAACGCCTCATTCGAATCGCACTAAATCTGATATTGGAAAAGGAGCGATTCAATTTATTACAATATATAGGTACCCAATACTGCCCAATAGCTTCAAGATCCAAATCGTGACCGAATCGGAGCTTTCAATAACCCCACATAATACATGGTGGAAGGTTATTATTAGCTTAATCAATCCTGTCTCCGACAAGGATCAAAAGGCCCTATGGGGCCATGTTAGGTTAAGGTACCTACCAACCTGCCAACTTGAAACGTCACAAATAGAAAAAAAAACCTATATATTTTTAATCGACTTCAAAAATAGGAGGAGGTTCTCAATTCGGTTGTTTTTTTTTTTTTTTTTTTTATGTTTGTTACCTCATAACTCCGTCATTTATTAACCGATTTGGAAAATTCTTTTTTTCACTGGAAGGGTACACTTCCCGTTTGGTCCCATTGTCATCAGATCAGGATTTGATTACTTCTTAGTGTACTTTGAAGTCGGTTTAAGGTTTTTGTAAAACAGTACAATTATGTTAGGAATGTGATAATTTTTTCTTGGTCTGAGAATGTGACAAGTGTTTATTTTTTCCATTTATGTAAAAGCCGGCATATAACTCAAAAATTTGGGTCACACATTGAGGTCACTTTCACAATTTTTGACGCGAATATGGTGATATTCGCTTGGTTTCAACCACAAAGATCGAGCTTCAACCCATAAGGTAGTTTGCCCTACTGACCCGTCTTAAATTTTCAATCTGTTGGTATATCCAGTGGTTTTAAGTGACTCAGTTTTTCAATCAGAGGCCTTCCTATCCTCAATTAGCAATTGGCCTTGCCTTCTCCATGGTTTGAGGGTTTTGACTATGATTAGATTTTACTTTGATGACTGTTTAATGATAGGAGCTCAACTGAGCTTAATTAGGTAGGTTTGGCAGCTTTGGTGTTTATAATTATAAAGCTGTAGGTATGTATATGTACACGCCATTGCTGTTATATTTTATATGTTTCTTTCTTCTTCTTTCCATTTCAGTCACGTTACGACATAATTAATGTGGTATAAGTTGACCGGCGGCGTTTCGGTTCTTGCATTTTCTTTTGGTAAAAAGGTAAAAATATTGTATCCACAGAACATCTTGTCAAATTCAAAAGTGATGATTTTACAAGAAATCAATGAACCTGTTTTAAATATGGCTGTTTCCAAAGCGGCTACGCTGTTAGGAGCATACGATGTCAATATTACTGATCATTTGATATGGGATCAAGATTACAATGGAAGGTCGGTAAGATTGTGCTCTGTATTGATTCTGTCTCATCTTTCAGCGAAGGAAGACATCCTGAAAAAACTACAGCATGTTGGTTGGCTACTTTCTAATTCACGCCTGGCAGATTATGGCCTACTGGCTTATTTTAACATTTCCACTTTAGAGCAGTTTTCTTCCAAACATTGTGAGCTTGCAACGTTACTGCAAGTTACAATGGATTGGGCGATGGAATATGAGACTAAACACCAATGAGGATTCATCACAGTTCAATAAACTTTTTTCCCCTCACGCAGCGTTTTCTCGTACATGGCTGATGTTATATTCGTAGCGACGTCTACTCACATGTGCGTGCAGCGTTTTGCTGAACAATCCACGGTACCAGTTCTCTGCATGAAGTCTAGGACTCACGCCAGTATACAAGCCTTGGCTACTGTTATGGCGATAATGGTTAGTGTCCCACATCTTGTCCACACACATCCCCCCGGACTGAGGACATATTCATCCAAGTGGGCCTAGTGCTGGATTGACGGACTAACAGGTTGGCTCCTGAAGATTGTTTTCCTTTGCTGAAGAGCCAGTAGTGTATCCATTCCTAATTTTCATTGCAAAACCAGTTTGAAAAAAATACGATTTAGAAGATAAAATTATAATTTAAAAACTGCACCCTCATGTTCGTGGCCCAAAAACATTTCAGCGCTTAATAGAATACCAATAATATAACGGTTATTTTTCAGGAAGAGTTCGGAACGATGAAATACGTAAACATAACGTATCTTGGACCACCCCACCCAGTTTTGAACTCTTACTTGCTGCTCTGCCCCATGCTCGGAGCTAACATAAAGTTCAAATGCTGTTGTTCCGTGAGTGAACTGCTGCTGCAGCATATTTTATGGGCTCATAGAAATAAGCGTTTGCAAGTATTTCCTGCTGCTGTACCTCCACCGATCTGCAGTGGGCACGCGTAATGGAGTACCTGCCCATTCCCTTTCACGGCCCTTATTTGTGGAAGGAGGCCTGTGCTCAGCAATGGGACATGAAGTATAGGCTGATGATGATAGTGTTCTGTAGAAAGACTAGTTAGTGTTAGCCCTAGATGGCTTTTTAAACCCTAGTTTGGAGTTTTAAGCATTCTTTCGTAATCTTCGGGCCATAATTTCTTTTCTGTGCGAACGATTCACGACGCGCCCTATTAGTTGGCTAATAATGTACGGACCCCCTGATGGTAAGAGGTTTCCGTAGCAATATGGACGCTTCGAACACACGGGGCATCAATCCCGAATGAGCTCTGGCGACGTGTAAGACACGCGCAGGAACACAAAAAAGTTATTTGGCTGCGGTATTCTGTAAGGTGGAGGTACTTCGCCAGTTGTTTTTGGGCTTTTATTAGAATAAGTTTAATTGGATTCTTAAAAGTTTCCTGTTCTTTATGCACGTGACTGTCGTATAGACAGATCAGAGGGGCAAAAACTATCAAATGTAGCCGGATCACACCGAAACGTTTAGCGAAATTGTCAACTTGACAGTGGTAGCCAGGCAGGTGGACTACAAAGTACTCTGACACCATACCTACTATGGATTCCTCACAAATTTTCCTTTACGAAGCCACGACCTACGCCGCGGCGTTCGACATCTATGAAATCAAAAAGTATTCGCAGAAATGTCCAGTCAGTCCCCTCCTATTCAAAGCCAGTGAGGACCTGACGGAAAAATCAGCGACTGTTGTCAAGGAATGTAAGAAAAGGGAAGATGCCCTGCGGGACTCATGCGTATACATCGCTGGCCCAACTACACCTAAGAAAGATAAGTTGCGAGAATTTAAAATGAGTGTAGATGTAAGTGTTTTGGGAATACCGTCATCTAAGTACATATGGTTGTCCAATTAGTCCAAATGGTAAGAGTAGATCGCAGACCTGGGCAACAATGGAACTAATTTAATTACCTACGCTTAACGCTTGTTCGGCCTATCATGATATTGATTGTGTGTTTTAAACCGACTTCAAAAAAGGAGGAGGTTCTCAATTCGGTTGTAAGGTTTTTTTCTTTTTTTTTTTTTTGTATTTGTTGCCTCGTAACTCCGTCATTTATGAACCGATTTGGAAAATTCTTATTTTGTCTAGAAGGGTACACTTCCCGTTTGGTCCCATTGTCATCAGATCAGGATTTGATTACTTCTTCGTGTACTTTGAAGTCGGTTTAAGTTTTTTGTAAAACAGTCCAATTATAAATAGTAAAAACTACAATCCTTTACTTACTTCTTATTCCAATTTACCTAAAAAATCATCTAAATCTGACTTGCGTATGATATCCACATAAACTGAACCTTTTGTTTGTACAATCACCTCTGCTTTAGTCTATTCAGTTGTCTACATAATATTTCGTTTATCAGGATATCAGAAAAAAGACAATTTACAATTGGATCTTCTTCCACACATGCCCGAGAGGCGAAGAGGTGAACGACGAACTGTTCTACAATAACCAGGCACGAACTTTCAGAGCATTTGAAAACATGCAGTACATTGCTGCTGCATTGATGGCTAACGCTATAACTGGGCACAAGTTTTGATCTATACGCTAGTGCAATTCATTCTTTTATCTCAAATAACTCTGTAACATGCGTGACGTTTTAGGACATAGACACCAAAGTAATTTTTTGGTTCGTATGAGTGTCCTCAATCGATTTATCCTATGGGTTTCAACATAGGCTGCCATTTTCAAAAAATAAATGGTGCCCGAAAAGTATGCCAAAATCTTCATACCCTTTGCTAGATACACAGATTACAGAATAAGGGAGATGGAGCGCGTGGAACACGGGAGTGAGGCCAAAAAATCAAATACAAATTGAAAAACACGTACCTGGTATTCGCTTTTGAATGTGTATTTGCTTTGTTTAACAAACTTTATGTAACAAAAAACACTTCTTTATTAATAAACTGTGGTTAAACAATGCAAATACAAACTGGAAAACGAATACCAGGTATCAGATTTTCAATTTGTATTTGCTTTTTTGGCTTCACTTTCGTGTTCCACGCGCTCCATCTGCCTTATAGTGTAATCTGTGTATATTTAATCTTCAGAATGGGTCAATGTAAACTTATCCTTAAGTTGCCCATATTTTAAATCATTTATGTAATTATGTCAAATTTAAATTGTACCCAAAAAGTGTGAAGCAATGTAGTAACTTCTACAATGCACCTTATAACTTTCTGATAAAGATTAAAATTATTATGCATGTTTCTTTTTGAGTGTTGTAAATGTTTTAATGTTTTGATTGAAATAAAATTCTTTATACTGTTAAATTATTGTTTACTATTTTAAATAATAAATCTAGGCTATCTACAATACTTAATTATAGAGTTTCATGTCAATGTGCTGGTTGGGTTATTTGAAACCCATAGAAATCATGGTGCATGATCAATTGAATATTATTCAAATAATCATTTGGTAAACTAACCACCTTACTCATAAAACATTGTTTAACTTAAAATACTGATTAAATAGCCACATAAATAATGTCAAATTGTTTGCCAAATGACAGTAATGTGACATTTAATTTAATTAGTATATTATTAAAAAGGCAATCAACAAGAAAGAAAGAGACAAAATAACAATATTTACTATGACATAATGAGATGGTGACAAATGCAGCAGAACATTTTTAATACATAATTTCTGCCAATTATTAATTATCTTATTTAAAAAATATTAATAAATTCAAAAGTATTGCCTAGCAGGCCTATTTCGCCATTTATGGACAATTTCAAAAACCAGCAAATGACATTACATCATACCACACATTGACAAAACTTATTTATGTAATACCTACTATACTATTCAATCCACCTGATTCCTGTACTTTCCTCGCATAAACTTAGGCAGTGGTACTACTCCGGAACATGGCACTTGTCCGTACACCTCACATATACATGGCCTCTCACAGCCAATACCAAAGTTACCGGGATTGTCTTTTTTCTCAGCAGCAACTGTCTCTGCTTCCAAGACTTGTTTTGATTTACCTGAAAAGAAACATTGCTGTTAGTAAAAAAAATATGTTTTTTTTGTGCAGTATAATTCACAAAATGATTGCAGTTAGGGCACAAGAACCTTTCAGAAGACTGAAACCAAATAAACATTATTTTGAAGTGTCCATTTGTCTAATTGATTCAATATGATCCAGGCCCGACATGAAAGATATTCTTGAAAGGTTTAATACTTTGCCTGAAGAAAAACACAAAGCGGTAAATACCAAAAACCAAACTCCTTTGCGCCCATATTGTTCTGACCAGTGATATTGAAAATAAAATTACATACTTTTGTTATACCTTTTGAAATTTAATACTTTGGCTCACGGTCATAAAAAAACAATAACATGAATTTTTATCATAGGACACATGTTCCTCACAACAACCAACGGGTTAACACATTCACTGTCCCAGAACAAAGGTTTTGTAATTCTCAATATGTCCAAACGAAATATTGTTATTTTCTATACTTTTTTTTTTTTTTTATACAACTTAGTCGATAAACAAGCATACGGCCCGCCTGATGGTAAGCGGTTACCGTTCGCGCTCACGCGTTATCGACCTATCCCCCCTCCCCTATGAGCTCTGGCGACCTTACTCACGTGCAGGAACACAACTTTACACAACATAAAGTTATTTGGCTGCGGTATTCTGTAAGTTGGAGGTACTTCTCCAGTCGAGCTGCTCTTTGAGCGAATAAACGCTATGCTCAACCTCTCTTGATACTAATCTTTAAGTGACCACACTCACAGTTATAATATATATTTCTGTTACTTTGCCAACCTGCACTGTAATTTGTGAATTTTTTAAATCCCTTTCTTAGTAGATGCCTACTTATATAAGGAGTCTGTGCAAAATTTCACATCTCTGCAGCTAAGATAGATTGGTCAGTCCGTGCAAGTATTTTTATGTTACAGATTATATATTACAAGGCATGGTAGCATAACTTACCAACAGTATTGATTAAATGCTCTAAAATCTCTTCTTTTGACTTATTATCAATATCAACCAAAATTTTCCTACCATCATCAAAATAGCACTTTACAAATGGTGAGGGTGTTAGATTCTTTAATGTAGCTATTTGTACATCAGGATTCTTATACTGTATTTGCGGTAAATACCAGAAAACGAACTCCTTTGCGCCCGTATTGTTTTGACCAGTGATGTTATATGCTACTGATAAAATCTTGATTTTGTCTTTGAGAACCAGCTTTCCAGCGTTCAAATAGTTCAGCGTGCGTCTGATAGGTGCTCTTCCTTTCATGAAAGGCATTTTGATTTATTTTTAAGTATTTCTTCACTGATAAATGCAATTTAACGCAATATAACCTCTCGGTGGATATATTTTTTAATAACATAACCTAAAAAAATGCATAACT
The DNA here is from genome assembly GCA_947623365.1 of Achlya flavicornis. NCBI lineage: Eukaryota > Metazoa > Arthropoda > Insecta > Lepidoptera > Drepanidae > Achlya > Achlya flavicornis. The sequence continues at coordinate 8,626,887 of OX392490.1, forward strand.
GACTTTTTTTTTATTTGTTCATGACTATGGATACAAAGTGCTTCAGTCGCATACATTTTATTTATAATAATCATTTTCACGTAGTTCTCACATTAACTTTCACATAGTCACAATTTTAGTACTATTTTCCTTAAAATACGGAAATCCGGATTGTGACTTACGGTAGTTTAGATTCTTACGATAACAACATAGGTACTTTAAGTCTGGAATTTTTGGCGGGAACTTGCAGAGAAGAGTGTACGATGGACGGTGACTGACTGAGTACTATAATGTGAAGTGATTTATTGTGACTGGAAACTATAATATAACTCGACACTGGCAGAAATGAGCCCTAATTTGGGCTTGGTTGCCAAAATTAAAAATAAGAAGAAGACGTTGCGTACCTTTTATTCATACATAGTTTTATTGCATATTATCGTGTTTTACCACTAGGGAATGGGCAATACTCCTCCACGATTGATGGAGGGTAGGCTAGTGCACAACCGACTATACGAATTTTTCAAGCCGCCTAGGAGACCTCCAACTAGTTTTACGACTATCAAAATTAAGTGATAACCGGGAACAACGGCTTTACGTGCCTTTCAAAGCACGGGAACGCTCGATTTGAAATATCACTAGGCGGTCTCCCATCCAGGTACCGGCCACACAGGTGCTAGCTTAACTTTGCAGATCGATTAAGAACGACTAATCATGCTCATCCATCCGAAAAGAAAATAATCATCTTGAAAAGTCCTCAATGGTCTTACTAATAAGAAAAAAAAAGAATTATGTTTTTTCTTATGGTTAATGTCATTAACATCAAAATGACACTTCATGCAGCAGAGCCGTAGAAATAGTAAACATAAAAACGAACATGGAACAAACACATCTAAAATACTTAGTTGAGCAGCAAAAGCAATCAAAATGAAACTTATAATAAACCGTTTAACATTTGAGAGTCAACATGAAGTGCCATAAAGTAAAAAACGCATGCAAAATCTGTTTTGAAAAGGTCACCATCAAGAATGGACTGCAGTGTCAAGGTGCTTGTAAAAAATGGGCACATTACAAATGTCTGAATTATACTCCTGGAAAAATTCAGGATATAAAACAAGGCATTATTAAAGTGACATGTCCATGCCCAGATTGCCTTACCGAATCACCGAAAGAGTTTCTTACAAATCCTCCATTTGCATGTACCAATCAGAAATGCCCAGCAAATCTGCTTCCTAAATGTGAGTCGCTGGACTGTCCCTCTAACAAACCTTCAGTACAATCAGCAGCTCCACATCCAGCTTCGCCAAAATGCCCAGGTCCACCGCCATGCTTAAACCCACGCCCAAAATCAAGTTCTGTTAAGACGAAACCTAAACATCCACCTACTCCATCAACCCCACCAACCCTACGCCGCAAATCGCCATCGTCTTCTTTATCAGGTAAGATTCGATAAATTATTATGTAAATTGCGATAATAGCTAAGTGACGGTAAGTGACGTCGAGTCGAATGCAGGTCGAAGGAGTGGTTTTACCAAATTCTACCATGAGCGTGAACTTTCTGTGAAGGCAAACCTCGTGAGAGAACTATAGCTGGTTGGGTAAGAAAGCCTCAATTTGAAAATCTGACGCCAAGCACCTACCGGAATGTTTCAGGAGCTGCATGATAGCCAGTTCCATTCTAGGCTTTGTGTACTTACCACCTTTGGCCACATCATCACTGACCATCCACAATAGAAAAAGTATATTTTAATTAAGTACAGTAGTACCCAACTGATATGGCTTAACGATGTACCTGGGCAGAAGATACATTTTCAAAGCGTGGGAAATGCTATTGGTCGGCAGCGTGACTTGCTTTTGAGACGGAACTAACAGCTGCAGTGTATTGTGAACCTTTGTAGTTATCTAAGGTTGATTGATTGTAAGTTTAAAAGCAATCTTTCGTTAATCTTCGGGGCCATACTTTATTTTCTGTGTGAACGAAGATTCACGACGCGCCTTATCAGTTGGGTTCTACTGTATTTTTACAGGTATTGAATCTACGAGTAGTTATTGGGCTAAGAAGCCATAGATTTTCGAAATGTTGTTTGCAATCAGTCAGGGGAGTACTACGAAGTTACCTAATCTACTGTGATTTAGTTTATGTTTTCCTACATCAGAAAATCGAACTCAATATAGGTTTTGAATTGCTAACCTTCGATGTAAAACAGAGACAGAACTGTTTTCATTTTATTGTGAGGCATTTTTTACATTCGGCCACATCTTCACTTTCCACAATGAGATTGAATGTTAAACCTTTGTTTTAGATTGCATAGGACCTTGCTCATCATCGAATACTTCGTCATCAGAGGAAAATACACCATTGCCAGATAACAAACAACTGTTGAATACTTTGGCAAATATGTGCAACACTGTAGGGCAGCTATCGAACCAGTTAAAGGAACTTATGTGCAAGATAGAGAAATAAGCAGTGACATTTGGGCATATATACTTGAGACAAAAACAAAGTTTAGAGGATTGTGGTAAGATCTTAAAAAAACATGGGAAATTGATGACAAAATCCCTACATCAATTTCACCGTAAATCTTCCGAGTTAAAAGAAAAGAAGAAAGAAACATGCACTCCTCCTTATAAACTTTAAAAATGCCGAATTGAGTTAAAAGAAAAGAAGAAAGAAACATGCACTCCTCCATATAAACTTTAAAAATGCCGAATTTCAATCCATGCGCTCAATAAAATTATGCTTAAAAAGGGTTACATTATCTTCACGTACTTATTTACCTATAATAGATTAATTGCAGATTAATTGAATTGTGAATAATTTCTGGCTTGCTTAACAAACTTATCTATAAGCACAAGCACCTAAGTATTCGAATCTGTCAGAAAATACAAAGAAATAAATGTGCTGTCGTTTGGCTGTCATCACAACTCATCATGTCGAATCGTATATTTATATTTTAGAAGGTCACTAAAGCCTTCAACCATGTTAACATCTTTTCGAACGAAGACTCTTATTTAAACTACCATGTCAAAATGCAAGAAAGTGAAAAATCCGTGTGGTATATGTTTAAATTCTGTAACGCAAAAAAATGGACTGCGATGTCAAGGAGCATGTCAGAGTTGGGTACATTACAGCTGCTTGAATTACACTCCTGGGAAAATCAAGGACGTGAAAGCGGGAATCATTAGAGTCAACTGTCCATGTCCTGATTGCAAGTCAGTTCTGCCCAGGGAATATCGAGATGATGAGCCGTACAGTTGTAATAACAACCAGTGCCCTGCAAATAATCCGCCAAAATGTGGCAATATTTTATGTCCGATTAACTATGGGGCTCCAGAAGAGATGCACCAAAAGTCTGTTCCATGTCCTCTGGGAAAATGTGGAACAGGAAGTTGTAAACAGAATAGTACTCCACAAATACCTTCAAAAGTAAGCCCACCCGTAGGGTCACCGTGTGTTACTCATAGCCCAACGCAGGCTACGTCAGACGATTGTTTAAAACCTAATAAATGCCCATCTGGTTGTGAATCGGAACCTGGTGATTTGGGAAACAAAAACCGTGAAGGTTTTTCTTTGAAAGTGCAGCCACAAAATAACATTGCGTCCACCGTTGAGCAAATGTGTAACACAGTCGGAGTATTATCAGAACAAATTAATGATTTGATGAATCAAATGAAGCAAGCGGTCCAAGAAAGAGGGGGTTGTTGTAGAAGTGGTAACCAGAAAAAGAGAAAAGTTAAAGAAACTAAGATCCTATGTCCGGCGCCATGTCTCTGCCCAGGGAATCCCAAACGAAGAAAATAATGAGGCATTTAAAAGCCTGCTTTTTGTTACAACGGTTGCCTTTCTTGTTGATAAAAGTGTCTCGATTATATTTGTTTTATTTTTTAACTACATCACTGTATCACTCACGAAATCGCGGCTGGATGAGGAAGGCACAACATCAGGTAGTAGTATGTAGTGTGAAGAACCACTTTCCTCAGGGCCATTCATAGATAGTATTTTTTTATGGCAATAAATACCATTTTAGTTCCAATGTGTGAAGATAAACTTCCCGTCGATGGCGAGAAGTTCAATGCTAAAAAGTTGCCGTGGGCATCAAGTGAAGCAATTCCTCATAACGCTGTCAATGGTACAAGCGGTAGAACACTATAATGTATGTTAGTAAGGAAAATCTCTCGCAAACTGCTCGTGAGCTCGGGATCGTCGACAGTAATAAGTTTTTCAACACACTCGCTCGTAAAGTGACTTTTATTGCACCGTTTTTAGTATCTTAATACAGTACAAGTCCTTTTTACTTTACATTACCGCACAGTTTTGTGAAAGGTATAATCCCGATTATGATAAGTTTGTACCTCACTGCAAGTGATATGTGTGTAAACCAAGCATTCTTAATTTAAACGGGTAAAATAATCTGACAGTTCTCCTCTGTCAAAAAAATCTTGCGCGCCATATTTGTTAAAGTTGTCAATAATAATAATAATATTTATTTAAGTATATAACAATGTGTCCAATTCTAAATAGCCCTGATTAGCGTGAGCTGTGTTTCAGGAGTCAGTTCCCACCAAACAGTGCATTACAAACATATTGTTAATTGGTGATCAACAGACAAAGTTCACATAAAAATTTATATAAAATCCAAAGATTTTCATAGGGCATCGTGCCTCTACCCAGATGGATAATCCGCCTTACTAAAGCATGACATTTAATTTCACTCCGCTTGAGGGGCTCCCTGAGCAAATCGCTCTCAGTTCGTACTGCGCACGGCTGTCAAATACTGTCAATTCTGGCTTGTTTATTTCATGTTGCCATAGAGGCGACTATCCTTCTGGACGTTTTAAATTCTTTGATAAAATCAATCATTGTGTGGTTGATTTATATCAAAAAATCTACTTAAAAAATAAAAATCTGTATTTTTTTCCTTGCAAGTGTGTTGAAAAACGTCGTATGACACGCTTGTCCATTGATTATTACACTCTCGGCCACAGACTCTCGGCTAACTTAACGCGTTCGCCTTTGCACACATGTAGCATAATGTACTATTACAAAAAAAAAAAAAAAAAACTTTACACGTCTAATTTAATAGGTTTAATCGGTCTAAGCTGTAGTTGTCTCTATCACCCTCGGGCGGTCATTCTTTCCTCACAAAAATATAAACAGGCAAAACAGACATATATTGATACCTAATAGAGATAAGTATCCTGATCAGGTAAGTGCAGGTTATGTTGGCGTCAACAAAGTTGATGTTGTGTTGAAAACTTCGTCAACTAAGTCTTGAAGCGTAGTAACGCGTGAAATTGAACATTCATTGGTAGGTACCCACATCTATTTGTCAGCGTAGGCTTATTCTGTTTATTATTGACTTGTTTCTGCCCGTGGTTTCACTTAATTTTAGTGACTACATACTTTATACTTCTAAAAACAATCTTATTAAACTATTTATAGTCCAGCGTGCTTTGCAACGTCTCCTAATTTTGTATTTTTTTTACAGAGCGCTACAAATCGGATGGATGTTACAGGAATGCATACGTTACAAAAAGATGAATAACATAGATTTTTTTACATAATAGATATGTAGAAATACACTAAGTATTACATACAAAGTACCTAGGTTTCACTTCTGCTTTGCTCGGAATACTATAATAAAGATAAACATAAAATAAAATGATAGTATATTGAGATTATATAATAAGGCCTTCTCAAATCAAAATACAGAATATGTAGGTATTGTGCAAGTCAGATTGGCAATCAAACTCCGCTGAAAGTTTAACATGGGAGGCAGGAGGCCAATGTCACCAAACTAATAATATTTACTTCCAAGTAAATAGGTTCACTCATGGATAGCTCCGGGATCTTGAGAAAGCCTTTAACGACATAATATTCAAGACAGTCGTATGTATGAAACATAGAGTAGAATATTATAGATTGATAGCGATAACAAAAACCTAACCTTGTGATAAACTTAAGATGAAAGGGTGGCTGCAAGAAATTTGGAAAATAGGTTTTATTTTAACATATCTATTGCTGTCGCGCTGTGCCCGAGCTATCCCGCCCGATAGCGATAGAGACAACTACAGCTTGGACCGATTAGACCTAATTAAATTAGACGAAATCGCTATTTCGTAATCCCCGATTTCCTCCGCCAAATCTGGACAAATTAAAAAAAATAAAATAGGAATTATAAATAAGAAGCTTTGGCTATGTCTGTCGGTTTTCCTTTGTATTTTTATATTCGTCAAATTTGTTCGCTGGACGTCTAATAAGGGCGTTAAAAATGGTAAGTTTTTGTGATTTTAGAAGGCTCCTAATTCTTATAACAATTAATTTATGGAGAAAAACACAACCTAGACTAACCGTAGAAAAATCATTGCTCTAGTGTCATTATGCAGAGAGGAAACACTTCACTTCACTTGGCCTTGATTTTATTTTGAGAATACCAATACAATGACAAGCGAGATGACAATCGAAGTGAGTGTGAGTTGTGAGGTGAGTTGCGAGATGACTTTCGACATGATTTACCTTACCGATTCCGAAAATTCTTTCACTAATATGAAACAATATTATCCCGGAGTGTTATAGGGAACGCGAGTGAAACCACAGAGGACAGCTAGTTTAAGAAACATATCAATAACCAAAACTGGAAAAATACTAAATCCCCATGAGAAAACTCACGATAATATTCATAGTATAACACGCATCATCTGTTGAAGTTGTAAATCATCATTCGATCCCTCATGTGATTCTAACTGTGAAGATATGAAATGTTAACACTACTATTCGCTTTCATATATCACGAACATTATGCTCACGAATTTGGGGTGGGGCAAATTGGGCACTTGCAGCCCATTTAGTTTTTTTTTTTTTTTTATACCATTTATTCGGTAAACTAGCATACGGCCCGCCTGATGGTAAGCGGTTACCGTAGCCATATGGACGCTTGAAATACACGAAGCATCGCTCACGCGTTACCGACCTTTCCCCCCTCCCTAATGAGCTCTGGCGACCTTACTCACGCGCAGGAACACAACTTTACACAACATAAAGTTATTTGGCTGCGGTATTCTGTAAGGTTCTTCCCCAGTCGAACTGCTCTTTGAGCGAAAAACACTATGCTCTACCTCTCTTTCGGTGGAAGACGCCATTTGACGGTCCAAATGGCCACAAGTTAGCTTGAATACTCAATAGTACAGAGTAAGCTCGCGAATGCACAGAAGGCAGGTGTTCCATAATTCGACCTGATGCAAATTGGCCATTGTCGTGGTTGCTACAGCAATATCAGTAGCATTAGGTACCAATGTGTCTAGAAGGCAATTTGGCCCACATGAGTAACTGCCAGTAGGATACGGGTAGGTGCTTGGCGACTGATTTTTACTTAAAGGTTATCCAGACCGGCGGGTATTAAAACCTACCCTTCCAATTATGTACTTATATAAATCAATCATCTTATTGTGAATTGGGTTATATTATAATTTGACATTAATTAACAAATCTGATGTTTATTTATCGACTGATCTTTTTTACCTCATTATGATCAAAAACAACACTTAAAACCAGTGAGCTGTCTTAAAATCAAAGTTTTATTTGTACCCGTGATTCCCTCTTTCACACCTTTAAGGATTTTGTAAACTTCCTTAGTGCCTACGTTATATGAAAAACATGTTGGTAAATTTTCAATTTTTTTATTTATCATCGTATTTTTGTGAAAACCGTCAGTTTATAATCTACCTAGCGAGATTATAAACTCCCCGATATTTTGTGAACTGTGTCATACTGCTTACAATATAACGTATTAATTTCCGATAGTTTATAATCTTCCCATGACAAACCATCATAATTGTAAACTGGCATAATACTTGAATGAGTCGTTTTTTTTTATCTCAAACAATTAAATGTGCATTTATTTTATTTAACTCCTATGTTTGTTTTCTAACTCTATGAATACAGAACGAACTACCGCCAAGACTGACCAATCAGTGACGGTTCACAATATGACGGTTTGACAACGTTAGATTATAAACTATCGACAATGAATACGTTGTATTGTAAGCAGTATGGTACAGTTCACAATATGGGAGTTTATAATCTCGCTAGGTAGATTATAAACTAAAAGTTTTCACAAAAATACGGTGACATATACATAAGTGGAAGAATACACGTTTTTAATAATAAGCATTTCCGTGACAAGGAGTCCTTGCCCCACCTCAAATAAGACCCTGGCTTTGCCCCTAACTCTTCACAAATTTGAAGCACGTCTCCAATATATTTATCTCCCTTCAACTTGTCACTTCACAGGCCCCCGGGTGTGAGAATTGAAAAAATATATTGCTTACAGTTTCAAAGGGTTGAACTTGAGGGCTATTGACCTATACTCTTTTGGCTTTTGATTTATTTGGGATTAATTTAGTCTAGTAAGTACGGTCTCAACATAAATGAACAGGTGCTGCTTGTGGTGGCTGCTGTTAAATATCGATTGAGTCTAGTTTGTAGTTTTTGCGACCGGGACAGTGAAATCAGAATGTATCCCTCCAATATGGCGAAGAGGGCGATGGCTGCCACATTCGTCATACTTGTTAACAGGTGCTGCTTGTGGGGGCTGGTCTATGTTTGGTATTTACTTATTAAATATCTATTCAGTCCTAATTTGTTTTGCCGCCGGGGCACTCAGTTATGGTCAGTGAGGTTAAAATGTATCATCATCATCATCATCATCGTCATCCGCCTATAATGTCCCACTACTGAGCACAGAAGCGCTCGTGGTGTAGCATGATTAGCCGTTCTTAATCGATCGGCAAAGTTAAGCTACGTCTGTCGTGTTCGGTACCTGGATGGGTGACCGTCTAGTGGTATTTCATATCGAGAGTTTCCGTGCTTCGGAAGGCACGTAAAGCCGTTGGTACCGGTTATCACTTAATTGTGATAGTCGTTAAGCTAGTTGGATGCCTTCTAGGCGGCTTGAAAAATTCCAACAGTAGGTTGACCACTAGCCTACCCCCACCAATCCGCAGTGGGCACGCGTGGTGGAGTATCTGCCCATTCCCTTTCACCCTCATTTGTGAAAGGAGGCCTGACAATTAAGTGATAACCGGGACCAACGGCTTTACGTGCCTTCCGAAGCATGGAAACGCTCCATTTGAAATACCACTAGGCGGTCACCCATCCAGGTATAATACCGACCACGACGGTGGTAGCCTAACTTGCCGATCGATTAAGAACGGTTAATCATGCTACACCACGAACGCTTCAAATTAATTAAAATGTATCTTAATATATAAAATGATAAACTGATTGTTGATATATCAGCGCACAGCCCAAACCGATGGACCTAGAGATTTGAAATGTTGCAAACAGATACCTTATACAATGGAGGCATCCACTAGGGAAGGATTTTTGGAAATTCCACCCCTAAGAGGGTAAAATTGGGGATGAAAGTTTGTATGAGAGTCCGTCAGTTTTGAAGTTAGGATCTTCAAATTTTGTGTATAGGCTGACAAATGAAAATGAATGTAAAGTTGTCTCAGCGTTTGTGACAAATCCAACCCTAAGAGGGAAAAAGGGGGATGAAGTTGGGTATGCAAGTCCTTCAATTCCACAATAACTTCATTAAATTTATTATTATACAGTGTAGGTATCCAGTAAGGAAGGATTTTTGGAAATTCCACCCCTAACCGGGTAAAATAGGGGATGAAAGTTTGTATGCAAGTCCGTCAGTTTTGAACTAATGATCTTAAAATTTTGTGTATAGGCTGACGATTGAAAATTAATGTAAAGTTGTCACAGCGTTTGTGATAATTCCACCCCCGAAGAGGGAAAAGGGGGATTAAGTTGTATATGAAAGTCCTTCATTTCCACAGTAAACATCACTAAATTTCTATTTATACAGTGTAGGTATCCACTAAAGAAGATTTTTTTACTATTACACCCCTATGTGGGGGTGTAATAGTGGGTAAAATAGATAGACCTAGGGGGTAAAATAGATGCAAGTTTTTGTGAAAGTCCATCAGTTTCGAAGTTAGGACCTTTGAATTTTGTGTTTAGGCTGATGATTGAAAATTAATTTATATATGCCTCAGCGTTTTTGATAATTCCGACCCCGAAGGGTAAAAAAGGGGATGAAGTTGTGTATGGAATTATACTAAATTTATTATTTAAGCTTATAGTTGGAAACTAACGCAACGAATATCGGTCTTGTTGGAATTTTTGAAACTCTTACGGGGTGTAAAGGGGGATGTAATTTTGTATACTATATAATATAATACTAAGGTGTCACACAAGCATACGGCCCGCCTGATGGTAAGCGGTCACCGTAGGTATCACTCGTGCGTTGCCGACCCTACAGAAATATCTTCACACCCTTTTTTAAGACCCCCTGGCTATACTTCTTTGGGAAATCCACGGCGGGGAGCTCATTCCACAGCCTGAGTGTACGCGGTAGAAAACTCCTTTGAAATCGCACAGTAGAAACCATTTCGGTTCCAATATATGAGTATGGACTCCCCGTCGATGGCGAAAGTTGCGATGGTAGAAGGTAGCCCGTGGGAATCAGATCAAACAATTCTTGAGAGAACTGTCCGTTGTACAAGCGATACACACATAAGGAGGCAGTCTCTCCTCAGACTGACAGACAGACAGAAACATCTCAGCTGTCTGTAAATTATTGAGAAACTTGTGGATATAGGTCCCGTGTATTCGTCTGTCTGTATCTCAGCTGTCATGAAATGGTTGAGGAAATAGGTCTCATAGCGCAATTTTAGATAAATAATCCCGATCTCGACACCTCCCAAAAAAGAACATATTTCACCTTCCCATACATACACGGTGCATATTCCTGCGGTAGATTTTCAGATCTTCTTCTTCAAATCGGGAACGTAAAGGGGTTTGCTCAAGTTTGTATGGGCGTGTGGCGTCTTTTTTTTATTGGCGGCCACTGTTTTTTTTTTCGTTATTTTGTAATGCCATAACAACAATATAAATTAAACAAATAAACATTTCTCCAAGTGATATCGAAGCCGAGATATTGAAGTTTGAAATATCATCATTATAGTTAATCTTTGATTGCTTTTTATAGCCCTGTGCTCGGGTAAGCCGATTAAATACCTTATAAAATAAAATAAAACGCATTATTATAAACATATTTATTTATTGAAGAACACAAAAACACTACGTGTAATGTGTATATATTATATGCAGTGAGTACCTACATCTGAACTACATCTACCGGCTCATCGTAAGCTTCGTTTTCAACATCGTGTCTTATAATGAAGTCCAGAAACTGTGCTGGAGGAGATAGATTCTCCTGATATCTCCCCCATCCGAGGAACCATATTATTGACATTACATGGGAACAGCAGCCCAATGTGCGTTTTCCAACAATACAAGAACAGTAATGCCCTAATATGGAATCCATGCCTTGTGCAGGCCTTTCTATTAATATATCATCATCATCATCATCATCAGCCTATAATGTCCCACTGCTGAGCACAGGCCTCCTTTCATAAATGAGGGTGAAAGGGACTGGGCGATACTCCACCACGCGTGCCCACTGCGGATTGGTGGAGGTAGGCTAGTGGTCAACCTGCTGTTGGAATTTTTCAAGCCGCCTAGGAGGCATCCAACTAGCTTAACGACTATCACAATTAAGTGATAACCGGGACCAACGGCTTTACGTGCCTTCCGAAGCACGGAAACGCTCGGTATGAAATACCACTAGGCGGTCACCCATCCAGGTACCGACCACGACAGACGTAGCTTAACTTTGCCGATCGATTAAGAACGGCTAATCATGCAACACCACGAGCGCTTCTTATCTATACATATAAAATGCTTTGTCCTGAATGACTGACTGACAATCAAGGCACAGCCTAAGCCGCTGATCGTAGAGACCTGAAACTTGGAGGGTGAGTTCTTTGTATGACGTAGGCATCAGATAAGAAAGGATTTTCCGAAATTCTACCCCTAAGGGGGTGAAAAACGGGGGCAAATTTTGTATGGGACAATGTGATTCCTTGGTCCGATCTACTTCAAATTTTGCATAAACATTCCTTAAAAGAATTGATGGAAGACATGTTGCGTATTTTATTGAAAATCATCGCCTAACGGGGTCAAAAAGGGGTAGAAAGTTATTTTAGGGGTGATTTGCATCGAAGTTGATATCAATACTTCTTAGTACTTCTGATTTAAATAACATTTTTTATTTTGACACAATGACATGTTTGAAATCTCAATCCGATTTTCACAGATTACAGAATAAGGCAGATGGAGCGAACGGAATACGGGAGTGAGACCAAAAAAGAAAATACAGATTGAAAAACACATACCAGGGGGACGATTACGTAACTAAATTTCAATCAGTTTTCGAATTGAAATCGGTTCAATAGAGCCGTTTTCTGATATCTTTATTACGTTCTGATAACGGCAAATACAAACAGTGGTTCATTAGAAATGGAACCATTTCCGATTTCGTTATATTTCTACCGATTCAGAGGTTATTTCAATCGGAATTTCATTGCAATAAAGTTACTGTTAATTAAATCCACGTACTGGTATTCGCCTTTGAATTTGTATTTGCTTTGTTTAAAAATCTTTATTTAACGAAAACACTTTCTTTTTAATAAATTAGCACACAGCAGCTTTTAAACATAGCAAATACAAATTCAATAGCGAATACCAGGTATATGTTTTTCAATTTGTACCTAATTGTTTTTTTTGGCCTCACTCCCGTGTTTCGCGCGCTCTATCTGCCTTTTGTTCTGGAAACTGAAATGCTCTTTAAAATTGGAATGTCAAATATTAAAGAATATTTAAACGGATTAGGATTCGAAATTTGTTTGGAAGTTCCACAGACGTATGAGTAGTAAGTAGTACAAAGTTCATACTTTTGCGAGAACGAGTGCGAGAACTTGCAGAGTGACGTTGCGTTTTCATTTTTATTTTCATAAATTCGTGTATTTTGAGTTTTGGACGGTTACTGACTGCATGAGGACTATGTGAAAGTGATTTATTGTGACTAGAACTTATATAATATAACTGGAAATTGGCAAAATACACACACCGTGTGACGCTAATGAAAAAAAATAGTTCATTTTCTCTATTTCATTAGAATATTTTGATTGTAGTTAAATTAATTTCTTTCTCATTTGATGTTATAATAATTAAATAAGATTCTTTGAGTTCGATTTTTTTGTGTACGTATAATATAGGTTTTTAGTTTTAATTGTAAAAATATCTGTGGCGTGCATTGGTTTTCGAAGGAGAAAATTCAAACCGTACGCGGGTGAAACCGCGGGGGTCTGCTAGTTAATATATAAACATAATAAATTCTCCTGGAGCTATGGCGTGACTGGATCCTGCCTCTCAGTAACCATACATCATTTAAATCCAGGTTTCTATTTCTGAGATCCTCCAAGTTGGATTCCTTATAAACTTCATTGATATAAGTCCCATTTTTAATGTGTTCCCCATAATAACTACGAGCTTGCTTTATTTGGTATGTTCCAAGTGCTTATAAAATTAAGTCATCATCACTTAAAACGGGAAATTCATCAGACCCGATCACTTCAGCATTCAGATACTGAAAATCTTCATGTCAAGATGTCAATATGTCTTCATAACAAGTTTTGTTAGTGTTGAGCTATATTTTCAATATGTCATATTTTCATAAGTGGCTGCGAAAGTTGAAAAAGACGCCAACTTTGCGCAAACCCCTTTCCACAAATAGAAGGGTTGATACAAATACCAACTTAGGTATAAATACAATGTATACTGATGTTACAATGAACACAAACCGATAGAGTAGTTATGCGCGAGAGAGCCATTATGACTCCCAAAAATGACCAACCCGCTGCGATAAATGAAATGTTGATTTATTCATTTAAAGTTTGTTGCCACCATGGTCGATATGGATGAGTCGGTAAATTATCCTGTTCAATTTTTAAACTAGATCTTTATCTGCCGGGTACTCCATATGTAGGTGCTCCTGTCTTAATGATTAGAAATATACGGCCTCCAAAATTGTGCTGTGGAACTAGACTTCAAGTAACAGCTCTCCGCCGCGATGTTATTGAGGCCAAAATATTAACTGGTCCTGCTAGAGGAGAAACAGTCTTCGTGCCGCGTATACCATTGATCCCAAATCCTTCGTTTAATTTAAAAGTGTACAGTTCCTTATCAAGGTTTGTTTCGCGATGGCTACTAATAAATCACAGGGAAAAACTCTGATATTTGCTAGAGTTTATTTGCGACAGGACTGTTTCAGTTGTATGTGGCATGCTCGCAATCAGCTCTCAATCTACCTGAACTTATTTCAAATATCACACGTAGTGGCGGGCAATTGCCATGAACAAAGCTCTATATTGTTACAGTGAATCATATCTAGAAAAAAAAACCAACGCGGACGAAGTCGCGGGCTAAAGCTAGTAATTATTATGAAATCAATCTAAGCTTGTTTTGAAAAGAGTATGAGTTTATTGCCCGCCCTTCTCAGCAAATGTAACCATCCGAACCGGTATTAGAGTATTTAGATTCAGACTTTTCATAAGTGCCTGCGAAGGTCTATTTGAATAAATAAATATCCTGGGACATTCCACACACATGATCATCTGATCCCAAACTAAGCAGAGCTTGTACTATGGAAACCAGATACATAATAACACCCAGACTCAGGACATGCTGACATGTTCATGCACACAAATGCATGTCCTGGGTAGGATAGGTGTGATCTCAAACAACCTGTCTAACTGGCCCGTATAATGAACGACTACTTGATTTTAAACTAGCAATTTATTTAAAACTAGCTGTCCCCCGCGGTTTCACCCGCGTTCCCGGGATAAAAAGTAGCCTATGTCCTTTTCCATACCATAGGCTATGCATGCCAAATTTCATGTTGATCCGACGAGTAGTTGAAGCGTGAAGGCGTAACAAACAAACAAACAAACAAACTCACTTTCGCATTTATTATATTTACTGTGATATTAGTTAGGAAAAACTATGACGTCAACCTTGCAGAAATAAGAAGAACAGGTTATGATATAGGTACAAAGAATATGATAAACACATCTTCTGTCACTATGGCGAAACCTAACTAAACTAATAACTAAAACTAACTCCGTATTGACCATACGGAGTTAGTTTTATTATAAAAAACATGAGGTGAATAGAGAGCTTTATTTGAATATCCGAACGTTTACCCAACTAAGTCAGTAAACAAGCATACGGCCTGCCTGATGGTAAGCGGTTACCGTAGCCGTGGACGCTTGCAACACAAGAAGCATCTTTAACCTGGAATCAGGAGGTATGCTCCGTTTAAATGATAATGTAATTAGTAAACCGTAAATTATATAATTATTATTATTATAAATATACATACATAAAAGCCTGTAGAAAATATAATATGACTAAGGCGCTGCGCAGACGTATGTCCTGTGTCGGATACAAGCAACCAACGAATCGAATATTTTTATTTCTATAGAACCAGAATGAAATCAGCAACTCCCTCCGCAGACGTAAACTGTACCTCGAGTGCGAGTGTAAAGAATTGACGTTTGAAAACGCTTACTAATTAGTTTGCCTTTACGACACTTCTCTATAGGAATTGGCACAGCGCCTCTAGCGGAATACTCATGGTACTAATTTCTCCGATACAAATGTATAGTTAACGCAAACGAATTAGTAAGCGTTTATTAACGTCAATTCTTTACACTCGGGATACTGTATACTCGGGGTACTATGTTCGATCGCCGCTACAGGACACAGCAACTACGGTATTGCTACGGTTTTGGTTGCTTGTATCCGAATCCGACACAGTACACACGTCTGCGCAGCGCCTTACTGAAAATCACATAACTAATGAATGAGTATTCAAAACAACCTTTATTATGTATGTATTAGTGACCTACTAATACTTCTTTTTAATTAGGAAGATTTGTAAACATAATTATGTCTCTCAATGCAATCTCCTTGTAACTTCATTGAATAAACAATAATGATTCATGCAACCAGCCATTTCTTTAATTACCTATGCGGGATAATGTTGGACATATTTATTAAGTAGCATTTTCAGTTCTATTAATTTTGTAATAAGACTAGCTTCTGCTCGCGGCTTCGCCCGCAACACATGACAGGAAACAAATGACATATTTTTTAACAACAATAAAACAAAACAATACAACTCCATCCCGCTCCGAGGTTGGAATTATTAAAAACGCTGAGACACGTATAAATTTGGATTTTTCTTTAGGGTCCAGCAACGCAGTTACCCCTGGTGTTGCGGGCGTCCATATGCTACGGTAACCGCTTACCATCAGGCGGGCCGTATGCTTGCTTGTCACTTATTTGGCATAAAAAAAAAACAATCTTCAGCCTAAACACCAAATTTAGAGACCCTAACTTCGAAACTGACGGACTTTCATACAAACTTTCATCCCCTATTTTACCCCCTTAGGGGTGGAATTTCGAAAACCTCTTTCTTAGTGGATACCTACTCTTCACAAAGAATATACCGTCTAAATTTTATGTCTCTAGGACCAGCGGTTTAGGCTGTGCTATATCAGTCAGTCAGTCAATCAATCAGTTAGTCAGGACTTTGAATTTTATACTTTGTAAAAAGATAAGGAAAGTACCTGAGCATCTAATCGTTTTTCTTACATTATTTATTCTCTCATCAATCCATACCACTGTGGAATGAAATGAAATGAATGACATTGGCCATGATTCTGTTGTTTACAACTTAACTAATTTTAATCTCACAATGTCTCTTTCTAACAAAGAACATAAGAAAAGGATGTAAGAAATGTAGTCCTGTCAAATTAGTCCAATGCTTGTTTTCAATATAAATTTAGTCGCCAACTATCGCGGTTACACCTAAATACACGCAAAATAAGTCGACAAAAACTAATTTGACAGCTATAAATATGTTCTATAATTTTTCAATAATGTTCGTAAGAAAAAGATGAGAGTGACTAAAATTAGTTTAGTGCGATTTACAACAGAATCGGCACCAATGGGATTATTTTGCATAAACAACATTCCATGACGATCCAACAGATTTATTTTTACTATTGAACTATTGGGTTCGTCCACTAAGGTAATTTAAGAGAGGTAGAGCGTAGCGTTTATTCGCTCAAAGAGCAGCTCGACTGGGGAAGTATCGACCTTACAGATACCACAGCCAGATAACATTATGTTGTGTAAAGTTGTGTTCCTGCGCGTGAGTAAGGTCGCTAGAGCTCATTGAGGAGGGGGAAAAGGTCGGTAACGCGTGAGTGATGCTTAGTGTGTTGCAAGCGTCTATATGGCTGCGGTAACCGCTTACCATCAGGCGGGACGTATTCTTTTTAACAGACTAAGTCGTATAAAAACATGTTATAAATATAGTATAATAAGTGCAAGCGCTTAATTTTATATGCGTATACCACAGAGAAAAGAAATAAATTAGTATTCTCTTTTCCGTGGCGTATACAATTTTAAAGTAAGTAAAAAAAGCAGATTAAGAGGCCATAGCCCCGGAGTACTTTGGCGTGATTTCACATCCTTATTAAATAAAGCAATAGTTGCACCTATCTTTAATTCATAATCATCTACTTAGAGGACGAGGTGTGTCGGTGTCTTATTGGACCTCCAAAAAGCATACAAAGTAAAAGCTGCAAAAGCAAGACGTTTTCTAGATCAAAAGTAATAGAGACAGCCACATCATTTTAAGTGTTTTTTGTTTGTGTTTTTAACGCGCTCTGGGAGAGGCCTATGTCCAGCAGTGGACTTAAAGAAGGCTGATGATGATGAAATCATTTTAAAGAAATCTTTACTCATTACAAGCCAAATGTTTACCTGGAAATTTACCACCATAGAAACATTTAAAACTCTAGAAATCATTAAGAAAAATGAAAATCTTATGGTGCGTCCATGCTTAGCGAACCGAGCACGAGCCGAGCCTCGAACGAGCACACTGCGAGCACGATTCGCGTAGCGTGGACGGGCTCGCGAACCTCGAACGAGCGCGATTGTTAGTTTTTTCACGTACAAAGGGATTCACATCGTGCTCGTTGTAGGCTCGTTCGTGGCTCGGCTCGTGCTCGGTTCGCCAAGCATGGACGCACCATTACAATTGTAAAAAGCAAAGCAACGGACGGCCAGGATTCTCGCATCTTCGATATTATGTCGCATAGACACTTACCAAAAAACATGGCGGATATGTTAAAAATTCTATACGTTTTGAAAGAAGTCCGCCATGTTTTTCGCCAAATGTCTATTCGACATCCATGTCGAAAGCGCGAGAATTGGGGGCCAGACGGGATTCCAAATGGAGCGATAAAAATTAGCAGGTGTTTACCAATATCACCTATTTCTAACCTGTTCAACAAGATTCACTATAGTAAGAAAATACCAATAGAATGGGCAAAATCTGAATATGAGTTTATTTAACTATAAGCGTTTACCTCGGGAGTATCGATAATTATAATGTAATTTTTTCGTAGATTTCGTTATTGGGAAAACTGACCAAAAAACATAATTACTGAATCTGCTCACAAAATTTCACGAGAATCGGTTAAGATATGCGAGCAATAGAGGAGAACAGCTGTGCATCCTTCGGACATCTGGACAGACGAAAGAATTGTTGTCCGAGTCCGAGCTGAAATGGAGATGCTTCGCTCGCTCGGCCAATATTTATCAATCGGCGAAGTTAAGCAATCACTGGTGAGACCGGCATCTGGTCACCACGACGAACTAACAGTTGGATAACCCAACAAATTCTGGTGCTATAAAGAATAAGTAAAATTGAACTTACCTATTACACTCAAGAAAAAGTTCTAGTCCTGCATACTCCCGTGGCTCTCGTATTGAACCTGGATATATAATATGCCAAAAGGCGATGGAGCAACGTATTTTAAATTAACTACAAAGGTAGATCCTTTAGTTACAAGATCGTAAAAAAACAATTAATGGAAATGGGCCGGTCACGTGTTACGTATAAACAAATAAAAAATGGGCAAACAAAGTTACTGCTTGGTCAGAACAACAGAACAGTTTAGTAAAATAAATAAAGGAATACCAAAAGAGAGATGGATGGATGAAATACCTACGCAAAGTCGCTGATAAAGACAGAATTACCAATGCAAAGGACAGAGACATGGAGTAAAATGGAGGTGGTCTTTCGGACGTGATTACTTGTTGTGGAATCCTTAAATATAGCACACTTTTTTTTTTTTTTTATTAGCGTGGGGAAATCCTCATAGGATACCCGACCGCCCTGGGGGGGAGCGGCCAGGTTATGCCGGACTTTTACCGGCTAAAACCCCACGGTGGTCGCCACCTGCGCTATAGAGAGGGGGGCGGGCTCTCGTGTTGAACGCGTACCTGCTCACCCCTCCAAGCGCGGCGCTAAGATAGCTCGTCCCGGGGGAAGTCTGACACCTCCCCCCAGCACCCTCGCTGTGCTATCGCACGATGAGTCGTGACCACATCGACCCATCGTCCTCCTTGGGGTCGCTTCTGGGCGCACAGAGCTTTGATTGCCCACAACCCCAAAGGCCCCGTTTAGTCGCCTTTTACGACAGGCAGGGGAACACCGTAGCTGTTATTCTAAGCCCGAGCTACAGGGCAGGGGGGCCGCTACGAGGCACGTTTGTGCCCCGGCGGCTTCGCCTCCGGGTGGGATCGGCCCTCTCCCGATCCCGCTCGGCAGCCTCCTTCTGGACCATTACAGTCTCACAGAAGGAGGCTACGGCCCTCCACGTAAAAACATAAATATAGCACCCTAAGAAGCGTGTGTAGAATAGCATCATCCCCTAATGTATTTTAAATATCCAAATAAAATCCTTCTTGTGCAAAGACATTTGGATTTTTGTTCTTGACGTCAATATCCGGTCGCTGCACCTAGCCAACTGGCTGGACTAGGTCGCTTCCATGTCCTGTAAACCTACCTGTGATCCCTTCGGAACATGGATATTCATCTACGTATACGTATAGGTATGTATCGTACGGCAGGGTGGCCGTGCCTGCCTGGCAGTTTAGGATAGAAGAAGTATCTAGGTCGGTAGCCTTTTAGGGTTCTAAAGGCAAAAGGAAGAAAAGGAACCTTTATGGTTCCACTCCGTCCGTCCGTCTGTCCGTCTGTCGCAGGCTTTGAATATTTCACAGGTCGCAGGCGTCGCAGTGGTATATTTCAGCAGGCAATAATGCTATTGATCTGAAATAGTTTTAAAAATTGCTGACCCAAACATAATATTGCAAACTTAAAATGTAAAAATATTTTCTATTTCTTTGCAAAAGGTGTCAGAATGACGGACAAAAATTTTAAAGAAGGGCTACAAGTTTAAATGGGGTATCATATGAAAGAACCTTAATTTGTACATTTCGAAGGTTTTTATTTTCTTTTATGTTGGCTAGTTTTGGACTTATGATGAAAAATTACAGAAAAAATATCATGATCCCCTTATCTACGAAGTTCACGAAACCAAAAATCTGGAATAATAACAGTAAATAGACATTGGTGTAAATATTACAGGAAAAATTGAAATATGTTTCTGACTAGCAAAGTATTATCGAAATTATCAAAATTTAGAAAATAAAAATAAAAAAAAAGTTTAGTTCAAGGATCAAAAGATCCTTCTCCATACCATAGGCTATCTGCATGCCATCATGATGATCAGTGAGTAGTTTAGGCGTGAACGCGAACAAACAAACAAATAGAGTTATTTTCGCATTTATAATACAAACAAGTTATACGGTCCGGTTTTGTTTCTACAGTTAAGTATAGCCCAAACCAAGAAATTTTACATCTAAGGAAGGTCGAAACCCTCGCTGCGTGAGTTAGACTCAGGCTCTTGGCCGGTTTTATTCGTTAGTCCTCCCGCACCTGCAAGTGTCACAGACTTATCAACCGTGGAGTAATGTAGTAGTATTTGCTCAACTAAAGACGTTTTCGTTATAGTTCGCCTACACTTCATTCGGTACAGTGCGCGAGAGTGCATTAAAATATTTGATTGTTTTTTTTTGTGTTATAATTTTTACGTTTTAAGTGGAAATTGTTTTTGTGTTACCTTATGTTAATTTAGTTTCGTCATGAATTCTTATATAAAAACGCAAGTGTTAATTGTGGCATGTGGTGAGTTATTTTTAAATTAACCTTTGCAACTGTTAACAACTACGTAAAAACGATTTATATTTGCCTTTTTTTTATGTTGACCTGTATTTTTAACCGACTTCAAAAAAGGAGGAGGTTCTCAATTCAGTTGTTTTTTTTTTTTTATGTTTGTCCGTCATTTATCAACCAATTTGGAAAATTCTGTTTCTGTCTGGAAGGGTACACTTCCCGTTTGGTCCCATTGTCATCAGATCAGGATTTGATAACTTCTTAGTGTACTTTGAAGTCGGTTTAAGTTTTTTGTAAAACAGTCCAATTATGTGCGTTGTGGTGGAAATAAAATAGTTATTTCTTTCTTCAAAAAAGTTACATAATTATTTTTATCCGTGATGGTGCGTGGTTTTACAGACAAGCGCGCATTACACAAATTAATTTCCACCTTACTAACAGCATAAAGATAGAAAAAACATGACGTAGGTCTTATAATAAAAAAACTCTCGTGGTCCTAATTTTAACTTTCATACTATTAGCAATACGGTGGAAATTTGCTTGTGAAATGTGCGTCCGTGATTCCGCGCACTATAGGCTGTGCTATAGGATTCCAGTCGCGGATTTTTGATAATCTTATTTTGTAATCTATTTTCTTTGTCTTCAATAACATTATAAAGAGAAAAGATTCGATGTTTTGTATGTTTGTTTGTAATTGATAAACTTAAAACCTACTGGACCGATTTTAAAAGTGTCTTTTTTTGATTCAGGAATTCAACTTTTTTTTTAAGCGCTATGGATTCTTTTTGTTTACCTACCTACATATATATATATTTTTTTATTTCACGGTTTTCTTAAGTAGAGTGATGTGTCTGTCTTTTTGTTCCTCATCTCATGAAATTCGTATCTATGATGTAATTTCTATAATTTGAGGACCGTTTTTATTTGTTCAGATAATGTTTCAAATGAAAAAAGACGTGTAATAAAAATATACAAGACAAAACAAAACAAATCATTCTTTAGGGTTCCGAACCAAATATGTAAAAATAAAGCCTTATGCTATGGTGTTACTCTGTCCATCTGTCAAAGTATAGTCCTACAAACTTATCTGATCCGGTAGTCAAAATAGGAACTAACGACGCCATTTTTAAATCAATCGCCATTGGTCAAAGAGAATATAAACACTGCGTTCATTGGTTGTTTGCTCCACCAAATTCGATAACAGCGACTCTCTCACCGGGCTAGATAAGTTTGTGAGACTATAGTATATTACAGCAACCTCTAATGCTATTGATTTGAAATTTGGAATAGTTCTAACTGTTTCCCCAACCTTATTGCATTTTTTTATAAATTTTCTTTTTGCAAGAAATCGAAAAAGATAGTTAGAAATCGCATAGAAATGGAAATTCCAAACTTTGGCAACAAATTTAAATGATTTTAAATGAAAGGACTTCAGTTTTACATTCCTAAAATAAACTAATTTTAATCTCACTATGTCTCATCCTAACAAAGAAAGATGCAAAGAAAGAAAGAAAAGGATGCAAGAAATTTAGTCTTGTCAAATTAGTCCAATGCTTGTTTTCAATATAAATTTAGTCGGCATCTATCGCGGTTACGCCTAAATAGTCAAAATTAGCGCTCAAGAAGCGCAAAAGAAGCGCTCGTGGTGTAGCATGATTAGCCGTTCTTAATCGATCGGCAAAGTTAAGCTACGTCTGTCTTGGTCGGTACCTGGATGGGTGACCGCCTAGTGGTATTTCAAATCGAGCGTTTCCGTGCTTCGGAAGGCACGTAAAGCCGTTGGTCCCGGTTATCACTTAATTGTGATAGTCGTTAAGCTAGTTGGATGCCTCCTAGGCGGCTTGAAAAATTCCAACAGTAGGTTGACCACTAGCCTACCTCCACCGATCCGCAGTGGGCACGCGTGGTGGAGTATCTGCCCATTCCCTTTCACCCTGATTTGTGAAAGGAGGCCTGTGCTCAGCAGTGGGACATTATAGGCTGATGATGATGATGATGATGAGTCAAAATTATGTTCTATCCTTTTTCAATAATGTTGGTAAGAAAGATGAGATGTGATTAAAATTAGTTTAGTGCGATTTACAACAGAATCCGCACCATAAGTATGTATGGATCTCCAAGGTGGATGACACCTGTATTTAAAAGGGAAGATCTTCCTCCAAGCTGGGTCATTGTGCCTGTGGACTGCGGTCTGAAGGTCATCACTCACTATAACAGCAACGCTCCAATTAAGCAACAACTTTCGACCCAAATGACGCCTGTGCGTTAAAGTACATTTTTATAATGTCTAAGATGAAATAGTTGATGCTTACCACGAACCGTCAACTATTTTATCTTGTCTGTTATAGTGAGTGATCACCTTTACTGTTGGTACATGTTGGTTAGTTGTATATTCTTATGCAGATCTTGGAGTATACTTCGTCAGCGCGATGCAGGATTTTGTGGCGCCCTCTATCGTTCTGTGTGTGAACTATTTTAATGTTAGTGGTAGATGTCGCTACATATGCATTTATATTTGTACTAGTTGTCGCAACGCAGTTTTACTCGCGTAATTTTTTTTTTCCTTTCCATGCCATATCTACATATATTAAGTAGGATTTTTTAAATTAATGTTCCCAAGGAATTGCTTCACCTTCACCAAATACAAAATGTTTATTATTTCAGTGAGTATAGGCCACTTTATAGACGGGTACAGCGTGGGGTGGTCAGCCCCCATCATCCCCAAGTTACAGGACCCAAAGCAGACCCCACTGCCATACGTGATAACAGACTTTGAAAAGTCATGGATCGGATCTTTGCTATATGTCGGAGCTATTGTTGGTATGTATATAATAACATCATTGTCCTAACTGCTGGGGCACACACCTCCCATAGCAACGAGAGGAGAGGCTTTGAAGTCGTTCACAACATTTTTGACATTCTACTGGTGCAGTTTATGAAATGATCATAATTCGTTCACAAACAGTTAGGTATTCGTGCCGGTTTGTACAACAGTTATGGCTCGAACTAAAGAAATACACGTCCAAGGAAGTTCGGAATCTTTGGTGAGCGAGTCAGATTCACACTTAGCAGGTTTTATTTTAAATATCACCGCATTTTTGAGGTTTGATGATGTGCTAATAAAGTAATAACCTTAATTATGAGCAGAAGAGCCTTTATTTCGAAATCAGACTAATTGAAATTTTTATTGGGTACTTATTGGTTTACAGATAATTTAAATAAATGTGTTAATTTAATACAGTAATATTAACACGTTTATTTTTATTTTTTATGGTATTTGACAAGTTTTAGTGTACCGAACCAAAAAGGTAAAAAGGAACCCTTATGGTGCCACTTGGTCCGTCCGTCCGTCTGTCCATCTGCCACAACTGTTCTAACGACAATCGTATATTTCAGTAACTACTAGAGCTATTGAATTGTAATTTGGAATAGTTATAAGGCGATGATAGCTCAGTGGTAGTGACGTCGGATACCGAGACGAAGGTCCCGGGTTCGAATCCTACAATGTGCTTGAGCTTTCGGTGAAGGAAAACATCGTGAGGAAACCATAGCACGGTGGTAGGGTACCTTGTAGTACCCGTCTGGCTGGCTACCACCCTCAAGTTGAAAATCTGTCGCCAACCACCTATCGGTGTATTCCGTCAGCTGCACTTGAGAGCCAGTTCCTTCAGGCTTTGTGTGCTTACCACCTTCGACCACATCATCACTTACCATAGTGAGATTGTAGCCAAACACAGGCCTATACACAGTAAAAAAAAAATAAAAAAAAGAGAAAAATCTGAAATAATTACAGTTGATAAACATTGAGATATACAGAAAAATAGATGTTTGTAACTAGCAATTTTTTTTAGAATTCATCTTTACAAACAAACTTAGATACGCGGTCCGGTTTTTTAACTACAGTTAATGCACAGAGGATTGAAGGGAATCCCCTTTATTTTTTTTGTGGTGATGGCCCAAACCAATAAATAGAAACTAGAAACGTCGAAACCCTCGGTGTGCGGGGTCAGACTCAAACTCGCACCTTGCCGGCTTTTTACATATAAAACTTATTAAACTTGTTTTTCAAGGTGAACTTTGTATTAAGTGTTTAAAAATATAATCTAATACTATTCTCATAATAATCTATCTACCTCTGTATATAAAAATGAATTCATAATTTCCTTGGTATATCATCCATGTTTTTTTAATTTTTTTTTAAAAAAACATACGGAAAAACAAATTAAAAAAGTTGCGCAGATACGGTAGGGTATTGCAAAAAACAAACGCAAACGAAGTCGCGCCGGGCAGCTAGTATAATAATATTATATAGCTGCGGACTTTTTTGTTTGTTTAAATGCGCTAATCTCAGGAACTACCAGTCGGATTCGAAAATACTTTCACTAATAGTAGATAATAACAGCTAGCAATTAATATAACGGCGATAAATCGGTCAGTGTTAGTGATATCGAAAGTCGTGGGTTCAAATCCCAATATAAAACCCTACAATTAACATTTCGGTAAAGACATAAGGAAACCATAGCACATTGCAGTGGACGGGTACTTCGTAGTACCCACCTGGTTACCAAGGTGCGCTGCACTACTTAAATAATAAATATCCTGGGACATTCCTCACACACGGTCATCTGATCCCAAACTAAGCAGAGCTTGGACTATGGAAACCAGATAACTGATATAATACATATACATACTTTTTTTTTTTTTTTTTTTTTTTTTTTATTTTTTTTTTGTCAATACATACTTAATATACATACTTAATATACATAATTACACCCAGACTCAGGACATACAGACATGTTCATGCACACAAATGCATGTCCTGTGTGGGAATCGAACCCACGACCTGCGGCGCGTAAGGTGAACCTTAACCAACTGCGCCAACTGGCCCGTCACTTACTTTCAGGTACTTGAAAAATAAACACAGTTCATTGAATGGTAACTTAATTCCATACCATTGATACGATTTATTATTTATATATATTTTTTTATGGCGATGTTAGCTCTGTGGTTGTGACGATACCAAAACGAAGGTCCCGGACTCGAATCCTACAATGAGCTTGAGCTTTCGGTGAAGGAAAACATCGTGAGGAAACCATAGCACGGTGGTAGGGTACTTTGTAGTACCCACCTGGCTGGCTACCAACCTCAAGTTGAAAATCTGTCATCAAGCACCTGACGGTGTGTTCCGACAGTTGCACTTGAGAGCCAGTTCCTTCTAGGCTTCGTGTGCTTACCACCTTCGGCCACATCATCACTTACCATGGTGAGATTGCGGTTAAACAAAGCCCGCTTTAGTGTTTTTATGTGTTTGCTGTAGAATAATTAGGCACTTCCTCATTTCAGGTCCATACATACCCAGTTACCTATCAAATATTGTAGGCAGAAAGCCTTGTCTACTCCTTGGAGGTATCATGAACTTGTTGGCTATAATTCTGATAATCACTACGAAGAACCTGGCCATGGTATATGCTGTGAGGATCATAAGCGGTCTTGGGATGGGAATGGTGACAGTAAGCAACCTGGTGTACGTTGGGGAGATAGCGTGAGTTTCTTTTTATTGTAAATTAATTCAATTCAATGTTATTCATTTATTTATTTTGATATAAATGCATCGATATATTATGTCTGTCTAACTGTTATATTTTCTATTTTGTGATATTTAGTCTAATCTTGTCTATAGTCACAGTGATAACAAATTGTGTGTTTAGTGTGTTTCCCTTTAGTTATTTTTTATTTCTAAGGCAGACTTAAGTAAGTCATGCTCACTTTAAGGCCTTTGCTTGCGGCGGCGTCGTGTGACGGGTCGCTCACTTCCCTCCAATATGGCGAGGAGGGCGATGGCTGCCACACGCGTCATACTTGTGAACAGGTGCTGCTTGTGGGGGCTGGTCTGCTTAAGTTTGCTATTTATTTACTTATTAAATATTTATTCAGTCTTCTATGTAATTTTGCCGCCGCGCCGGGGCACGCAATTGTTTTCAGTGCGATTAGAATGTAAATATTATGTAATGAATCTAAGCTTGTTTTGAAAAGAGTAATTGCTGAGTTTATTGCCGGCTCTTCTCAGCAAATGCAACCTTCCGAACCGGTATTAGAGTATTAGAGTCAGACTTTTCATAAGTGCCTGCGAAGGTCTATTTGAATAAATGATTTTTGAATTTTGAATTTTGAATTGTAATTCTTATTTGATAATGGTACATTATTCGCTCAAAGAGCAGCGCGATTGTACCGCGAGTACCTCGATCTTACAGAATACCGCAGCCAAATAACTTTATGTTGTGTAAAGTTGTGTTCCTGCGCGTGAGTAAGGTCGCCAGTGCTCATTGGGGAGGGGGGAAAGGTCGGTAACGCGTGAGCGATGCTGCGTTGCAAGCGTCTATATGGCTACGGTAACCACTTACCATCAGGCGGGCCGTATGCGTGTTTACCGACTTGGCAGTATAAAAAAAAAGAAAATACATTCGTTTGTGCTGCTCAGGCCGTAGTCAGGGACACCAACAAGGATTTAAATTAGTGCAACTACTTAGCTAACTAGAGTTTGTTGATAAATTTTTCAATATTGGAAGGGCTGTTCCCGCATTTTTGTACCGTCTAAAACTGGGAGGAAACTGATCTACGATATGTATAGTTCTTAAGATATAGAAGTGTCCCTGCCCGTATGAACCCAATTCTGATAAATTAATAGGCACAAACAATGTGAGAATTCGAATACGCCTCTCGGGGCGTCGCGCTGTGCCTGAAGACGTCACAAATTCTCTCACTGAAATGCGTAGGTACCTTTTTGTATGGTTAATAGAGTTCTAAATTGTATCAATATCTTAAAAAGTTCGTCGCGTCTCGATGTGAACTGACCTTAACTTTGAATAATGCCTCGTATAAAAACCAGTTTCGGGACAGGTTAATGGCAAGTCATCGATATAAAAATAGTATGAGAAATTAGGTTTGCCAGATAATTTACATAAAAATACCTGTTTGTTGTATAATAATAGCATGGTGTGATACTGCACAGCATTAAGGTTTGCAACATTTTTAAAGGAAAGCTAATATTTAAAATAAATATCCTGGAACATCCCTCACTCACGGCTAACTGATCTCAAACTAAGCAGAGCTTGTACTATGGAAACCAGATAACTGATATAATACATTATACTATAAAGAAGAACAATAATTGGACTGTTTTACAAAAAACTTAAACCGACTTCAAAGTACACTAAGAAGTGACCAAACGAGAAGTGTACTCTTCCCGTCAAAAATAGAATTTTCCAAATCGGTTAATAAATTACGGAGTTATGGAGTAACAAAAAAAAACATACAACTGAATTGAGAACCTCCTCCTTTTTTTGAAGTCGGTTAAAAAATATACTCTATTTCCCAATATCTAGTGAAATTCCAATATCTAGTGAAATTCCATTTGATTACTCTGAAATAGTACTCACAATATTTCATGAAACCTCGCTCTATCATAGTATTCCTTAATTATATCGAAATGAACATTAACCATTGATAAATGTAATAAAATACCATGTGTCACCGAACTCATGCTATTTGAAATCCACTTATAGTTACGATTGTTCATTTCAGATTATAATTCCATTGCATCATACACGTATCATGCATGATTAGTCGATCGGCAAAGTTAATCTACGTCTGTCGTGGTCGGTACCTGGATGGGTGACCGCCTAGTGGTATTTCAAATCGAGCGTTTCCGTGCTTCGGAAGGCACGTAAAGCCGTTGGTCCCGGTTGTCACTTAATTGTGATAGTCGTTTAAGCTAGTTGGATGCCTCCTAAGCGTCTACCACTAGCCTACCTCCACCAATCCGCAGTGGGCACGCGTGGTGGAGTATCGCCCAGTCCCTTTCACTCTCATTTGTGTGCAGGAGGCCTGTGCTCAGCAGTGGGACATTATAGGCTGATGATGATGATGATGTACACGTATCAAGTGACTTCGTGATACGAAAAGCCAAAGTATATTATGGTAAGCCTACTGGAGCCTTTTAATAGTTGGTTGTCTCATTTACTTTCAGATCCTCAAACATCCGAGGCATCCTACTGACGTCGATATACATCGTGGGTATCTTTGGAACACTGACCGCGTACAGCGTAGGGCCCTACGTGTCCTACAGAGCCACAGGATACGTAGCTCTCGTAGTTAACATTATCCACGTGATTGGTATACTGTTCATACCAGAGTCACCTGTCTACTATGCTATTAAAGGTAAGTTAAAATAGAAAATATTGAATAACGGTGAAGTGCCAGGCCTGTGTTTGACCATCATCTCACCATGGTCAGTAATGGTAAGATCAAAGCTGGACGCCATTTTTAATTTTTTCATTAACCATACCAAGAAATGGTTTTTAAAGATTTCAACATTTGTTCATTCCGATATTTGTTTTTACAACATTTATAGAAACAGCTGTTCAAATATCAATGAAAAATATCTGCAATTTTCTGAACAAAATGCTACAAATCATTAATCAAAAGTCACACTAGGTAGGTATATCAAAAGGTTGAATGTTCGCTAAATACAATATACTTACAACAGAAAAAAATAAGAAGCAAAAATATAGTTATTAAATATATTATAATCCAACTTCATAATTGGAATTTAATATTGCGCAGAGCAAAAAACAATTATGATACAAAAGAAAAAAAAACTCTAAAAAGATCGCTCTAAAAAGTATGAAATAAGAAACTATTCTCATCTGAAATTGTCATGTAAATACTATTCAATCTACTAGTTGACCCGATGAACTCCGTACCACCAGAACAATGAACGATCCTGATCCTTTTATTTCAGGTAAAGAAATGGAAGCAAAACGCACCCTTCGCCTCCTCGGTCGGGTAGATGACTTAGACAATGTTTTTCAATCCGTAAGAGGGACTAACCCTAGTAAAGACAGTACCTGGAAATCCTGGATCAAGATCTTCACCGTGAAGACCAACAGATGGTCTCTCTTCATCACTCTAAGTCTTTTCACCCTTCAGCAAACCAGCGGTGTAGGTTCCGTTCTGTTATTTGCTACTAGTATTTTTCAAATTGCTGGATCTTCTATAAGGTTGGTTCAGTGTTTTATGGCTTTATATTTTAACCAAATGTTTTATATCGAATGAATGGTTCTTTTTTTATTATTTTTCATAAACTAACAAGCATACGGCCGACCTGATGGTAAACTTCACACTAGATTAGAATTTCAGGGAATATCTGGCTGAACAAGTTATCACTAGTTAAGTCTACTTTGGGACCAACTCTGAAAGCTAGATACCTGTTCCATACCTGTAGGCCTAAAAGGCTAGATTACTTCCCCCGGGACGAGCTATCTTAGCACCGCGCGTGGAGGTGTGAGCAGGTACGCGTTCAACAAGAGCCCACCCCCTTCTACAGCGCAGATGTTGACCTCCGTGGGGTTTTAGCCGGTACAAGTCCGGTATAACCTGGCTGCTACCCCCGGGGCGTTCGAGTATCCTATGAACATTTCCCCATGAAAAAAAAAAAAAAAAAAATTGGACTGTTTTACAAAAAACTTAAACCGACTTCAAAGTACACTAAGACGTAATCAAATCCTGATCTGATGACAATGGGACCAAACGGGAAGTGTACCCTTCCAGTCACAAAAAGAATTTTCCAAATCGGTTAATAAATGACGGAGTTATGAGGTAACAAACATAAAAAAAAAAAAAAAAAAAAAATACAACTGAATTGAGAACCTCCTCCTTTTTTTGAAGTCGGTTAAAAATAATACGATGATATCGTGTGTTGAAGTTCGCGTGACGTCACGTTATGATATCTACAGTTTTTACTCGTCATGAGTAAAATTGTTACTCCCGAATTTTGACGCGCTTTATCTTTGTAATTTCTTTATGATTTGGTACTAAAATTACGTGTCCATAATTTTTTGATAATCTGACTGACCGACTAATTAGATTATTTAACCCAGGAATCATCCCTATTAGAATCAAGCAGCTGTTGCACTATTTTCGATGAAATAGTCGTATATTTACTCTTTCAGAATTGGTCCCATTGTAAAAGTTATATTTGTATTAGTAAGTATATCCAGACAAAAAGCAAGTGATAAAAAATTAAACTGTCTGAAATTAAAACAATGTGAGATTGCGCCAGACGAAAAGTAAGTGATAAAAAATGAAACTGTTTGAAATTAAAACAATGTGAGAATTCGACGAATAAAATTTTATTAAAGTTGTTGATTCATTCAGGTAAATCTTTTATAATATAAAGAGGTGATCTAAACCTATATAAGAGGTAAAGTTTATACGGTGAAACCGCGTGGTCAGCTAGATTTTTATAAAAGAAACTACAGACTTGTAGCCCTTTTTTGGGACTCAGTTTAGATGTCATCATCGCAACTCTCGCCATCGACGGGGAGTCCATCCTCACACATTAAAACCAGAATTGTGTCGAACTGTGCGGGCTCTAAGGAGCTTTCTTCCGCGGACGCTCAGGTTGTGAAATGAGCTCCCCGCAGTGGTTTTCCCAATGGAGTACAGCATGGGGTTCTTCAAAAAGGGTGTGAAGAGATTTCTTCAGGGTCGGCAACGCGCGAGTGATACCCCTGGTGTTGCAAGCGTACATAGGCTACGGTAACTGCTTACCATCTGGCGGGCCGTATGCTTGTTTGCCACCTTAGTGGTATAAAAAAAAATGTCTTTAGAATCACTAAACATCAGAATGTTTATACGACGAAGTCGGTAAACAAGGCATACCTGATGTTATGCAGTTACCGCAGCCATATGGACGATTCACGAGGCATCACTCACGCGTTGCTCTCCTGACGCTCCCCCTACCCGATGAGCTTTGGTAACCTTACTCATGCGCAGGAACACAACAAAGTTATTTGGCTGCGGTATTCTAATGATATACCTTATTTTATTTTCAGGCCAGATTTAGCCACAATTCTGGTGGGAGCTACAAGACTAGTAGCTAGTATGGTGGCCCCAAATGTTGTGGAGAGAGCTGGTCGAAGAATAATGCTCCTAGTGTCCACGGCATTTTGTGCTTTAAGCCTGGTAAGTAAGGTCCAAAAGCTTTGGTTCTGAGGTTCAAGACTAAGTAAGCTTCTGTACCTATAAAACTGTTACGAATGAATAACAGGAAACGCCTAGCCTAAGATACGAATAGTAGAAGTAAACTAAGAAAAGAATATTGGTTAGAAATTCAAGGGGATCTCAGGGAAACCGCAGAGTGCAAAGGTAGTCAATCATATTTTCTTGTATTTTTTGACGTGACTGATGAGTCCATGCTTCGAAAGGCTCGTAAAGCCGTTGGTCCTGGTTATTACTAAAATGTAATAGTCGTTAAGCTAGTTGGAAGGCGGCTTGGAAAATTCCAACAGTAGGTTGACCACTAGCTTACCTCCACCAATCCGCAGTGGGCATGCGTGGTGGAATATTGCCCATTGTTTCACACTCCATTATGAAAGGAGGCCTGTGCTCAGCAGTAGGACATTGATAGGCTGATGATGATGATGATGTGTGGGAGATAATTCAATGCTAATGGAAAATGTTCACCGCCGCCTATGGTCATTTGCAATACTAATAGGATTACCGAGGGGTTACCGACCCTGAAGAGCGAATTTTACGCCTTTCTTGAAGAACTTCATATTGTAGCGCTGATGGAAAACCATTGGAGACAATAATCGCATTGTAGTAAGTGATGGGCGTTGGTGAAGACAAAAAATATTTAATGGAAACTCACAAGCAACATTAATTGCGAGTCGGAGCTTACCGCCGTGCTATGGTTTCCTCAGGTTTTCTTCCCACCACTAACCTCTCATCGCATAAATCATTTTTCGTTGACAGTCGATCCTTGGGACGTTCTTCTACCTGTCACGGATGGAGAGTCCTGTCATCGAAGATATCCGATGGCTACCGTTAGTAGCACTCATCATGTACTTCTTCTCTTATGATATCGGTATGTTTTTCCAAACTTTTAATTTATTTTATAACGTAACCAATAACACAAAAACTAAGTCTAGCTAGATGATCTAAGTAGATCATATTCGGCATCGTACGTTACTTATTCTTTCTGAAATGTTGACTGTATCTCGAGTCAATTTAATTTTATATTGATAAATCGGGCTTTTTAGAAATTCTCGATCCGTATGGTCTCTGATATGGTTTCCACGAATGATCGCTTTGTTCGCACGTCATGAAGTGCCTCGGCGTCAACCTGGCATTTTCGTCGTAAGACGTACCAACAAACCCGGGACAAAATTATTCTATCCACGAGTTTCTTTGGTGGTCCATGGATACGTAGCGGTCCCGACGAAGTTGGCGGAAAACGTAACTCGGACGGGACTGGACAAATCAGCCTTGGGGGCTTCACTAGTCGACCCCAGTTATCGTTAGGCAGGGATGTAGGAACCCGCTACTCATTAGTTTGGTTTCCAAATTTAACACTCGATGTTTAACTTATTCATCACATTTTTGAACACATCTCTTCCAAGATAAAAAGACTTATTTTACAAGGTGTCTCTCTTTACCGCAATATGTTTGTCCCTTTTTGGCACCTTAATGTATATAGTATAGACTGTCAAAAGAGATGATCTAGTGAGTGACGTATTTAGATGTCCTAGCTAGACATAATATCTCCTATATCCTTGCAGATCTTGGCTTTATTGTGCTAAGAAAGTGGAAACATCAATCATAGAACACATGACATGAGATTACTTCACCCTCGTCTTATCATGACATAATTATTTAATAACATGTGTAACTTGAACATAGATTGTACACTATACCGAGCTAACAGTGTAACTTGTAGAATATTCCAGATATCAGTTTGCCTTCCCCATGGTAAATGATGATGTGGCCGAAGGTGGTAAGCACACAAAGCCTGGAAGGAACTGGATAGATGCTTAGCGACAGATTTTCAACTTGAGGGTGGTAGCCAGCCAGGTTGGTATTACAAAGTACACTACCACTGTGATATGGTTTCCTCATGATGTTTTGATTCACCGAAAGGATTAATTTGGAATTCGATTAGGATTAGAATCCGATGGTTGTAGGCTCTCTGATGAACTTACAAAAGTATTAAAATATCGCAGAATACCGACGCGACGAGGCGTGAAGCTTCTTTACGAGATTCGTTTAGCCTAAACTCCGTAACAAACATAGAAATTCCTTTCAGGGTTCGGAACGATGCCCAGCGCATTAATAGGAGAGATGTTCAGAGGAAACACTCGCAGTACCGGATCAGCCGTTGCCATGACAACCGCCTGGCTCGTCGGCTTCGGTGTATCATCAGTCTTCGGAACTATGGTGTCAACATTGGGCGGTGATGTCACCTTCTGGATGTTCGCTCTATCTTGTATTGTAGCATTTATATTCACGTTGAAGTTCGTACCAGAAACTAAGGGAAGAACCTTGAATGAAATACAGGAGATTTTGGGAAGGTAGAATTAGGGTTCAGTGGTAATGAAGAATAATAAAACTTTTTTGTGCTGTTATATTTATAATATATCCTAAACTGGCGTTAAATATTGTGAATTAATTTAAACCCCAGTGATATTAGATATAAGAAAAAAGCTTTAAATTTTTTACAAATATGAAAATATGTTGCTTTATGTTGTGATTCGTGAGAAATGTTGTGACGGTGGGATCATTTTTTCATAACATTTGACATCATTTTTTTAGTCCTGCTTAGTTTATGATGAGGAGATGCTCATGTGTGAGGGGTCCGTATGTCTGGAACAAATACACGGTTGAGAATTTACAATTTGTCTTTAATATTTTTCCACAAGTTTTTCTATAGACAAGTCGTGTCTTTCATTTTATTTCTTCTTCTAAAACTGTATAGTAAAATTACTATTACGACACTCCCAGGCCTTACAGAACCGGCAAGTCTACTACCAGTACCTCGCGTCCTGACCATGGTTATTCGTGGTATGTCTGTTACTACATCTAAGTTATCAGTAGTGTTAACATTACCATCTATAATGTTATCCCTATCATCAACCCTTATATTATCAACCCTCACATCCACCACTTTAATCCACTACCAATTTAATCTCCACCAACGTTGGACGAAACTTCCAATGAGGAGAGCTTTTGGAACGCGCGTATTTTTTCACCCATGGCTATCCACTCCTACCCTACGCATCCAACGGAGCCCAGCGACTCTGACCACGTCGTCGGTTCACCTGGTGGGAGGCTATTATCATTATTACCAAAAAGTTTTGTAATAATTACTCGTCGCATTTTTTTTTAACATAAATAATAAAAAGTGGTGGGTATATGTTTGGTTGTAGTTTACAAAAACGATCGTAGGATTAATATAATTTTACCACTAAAGAAAAACTGTAGCGAAATGCATCTAGATGAAAAGCAACTTGAATCTAGAACTCAATATCGAGGGCGGATGAAAAATGAAGCGTCCATTGTCTGGAACAGTTTTTAATCTTTTTTCTACTATCGTTCGTTTTATTTCTACCAATAGTCAATGCAATGGTTTTCAAGAGATAATTATTTATTCGCTTTAAGCTTGTGGGCTGTTTTATTCCAATATGTTTAATCGTGCAAATTTTATTAACATACCAACGTAGAAACCAATAAGATAATAATTTATGGGACTAGATTCCGTCCTGCGGTTTCATTTGCGTTCTAGAATTCCCTTGTTTTCCTTGGTTTCCCGGGATTAAAAGTGTTCTGTGTGTCATATTTCATTCAAAGTGGTAATCCTAAAAGAAGAAGAATACCTAAAGATGAGGAAGAGTCAAAGATACCTCACGGAATAGGAAATGATTTAGTGTAATCGTGTGGATTATTTACTGAGCGAGGTCGCCTCTTCACAAATTATTTTACCTTTATCTTCACAGATTATAAAGGTTGTGTTACACTAGGTTGTTCGCGGAATACCATGGTGCGTCCCAAAGAAATTGGACTAAAGCAGGTGCGTCCATGCTTGACGAATCGAGCACGAGCCGAGCCACGAACACTGCAAGCACGATTCGCGTAGCGTGGTCGGGCTCGCGAGCCTCAAACGAGCGCGATTGTCAGTTTTTTCACGAACAAAGGGATTCGCATCGTGCTCGTTGTAGGTTCGTTCGTGGCTCGGCTCGCGCTCGATTCGCGTAGCATGAACGCACCATGCATATTCAAACTGTTTTATTTAGTTATTGTTCTGAGGTTTCATTTAATATTCATACTAGTTTGTTTACTAGTACGGGCAGCAATTTATGTAGCTGAAAAGAGCCTTCCAAATTATACCTATATAGGCATTGAATGTGTTATAATTCAATGTATATAGGTAATTAAAATAACACAGCTTTTTATAAAGTTCTACTAGTACTATGCGGTAATAGTAGAGCATCTATAATCTCTGAGTAAATATAATCTAGAGGTATCTCTAAGGCTATAATGGTGCGTCCATGCTTGGCGAACCGAGCATTAGCTGAGCCACGAACGAGCACACTGTGAGCACGATTCGCGTAGCTTGGACGGGCTTGCGAGGCTCGAACGAGCATTCGTAGTGTGCTCGACTGCGCTCCGCCCGATTGTCAGTTTTTTCAAGAGCACAGGGATTTGCATCGCGCTCGTTGTAGGCTCGTTGAAGGCTCGTTAAGTACGTCCACGCTTGAAATCGAGCAACGAACGAATCCTGTTCGTTCGAGGCTCGGCTTGTGCTCGCTTCGCGTAGCATGGAAGCACAATTAGGTCCTTCTAAAGTCTTTGCGTATATTTTGAGGGATGAATGTGTAACCATCGTTTACACAAATTACGCGTTGTTCCAAGAACTGTCAGTTCTTTTCTCTCTTTCGTTCTTATGTATAAGATGAAAGAAATGTAAGCGATTACCACTAGGCGGGCCGTATGCTTGTTTGCAGACTTCGTAGGTTTTTTTGATGATATAAAGCAAATATACACGCACCCTTAACCAAATATAGGTCATCCATTGTTATGAAACTAATCTCATATTTCGTTCGGAAACAAACACGTTACCGTGTTATTTTAAGTATTGTGTTATTTTGATGATTTTATATTTTGAGGTAGCACGTAGGCGGCACCAAAAAAATTGGAAAAATAAAAGTTTGTGTTTTCAGTTGAAGTTCATTTAAATGCTAGGTATATTATGTTCAAGAAACACATAGTGAAGCGCTCGTGTAGCATGATTAACCGTTCTTAATCGATCGGAAGTTAAGCTACCACCGATGAGGCAGGTACATGGATGGGTGACCGCCTACTGGTATTTCAACTAGAGCTTCCATGCTTCGGAGGTCCCGCAGTCCGGGCTATCACTTAATAATTTTGATAGTCGTTAAGCTCCTGAAGGCCTCCTAGGCGGCTCCAACAGTAGGTTGACCACTAACCTACCTCCACCGATCCGCAGTGGGCACGCGTGGTGGAGTATCTGCCCATCACGTTTCACCCTTATTTGTGAAAAGAGACCTGTGCTCAGCAGTGGGATATTATAGGCTGATGAAGATGATGATGAAGTAAATCTTTAAAGGAAATCATTTAAATTGTAAAATCTCTTGTTCATGAGTCATAGATATAATTTTAATTAGCTGCTATCCCTTGGTTTGTTGTTAAATAATTTGATAGACACACTACCCACTTCATCATCATCAGCCTATAATGTCCCACTGCTGAGCACAGGCCTCCTTTCACAAATCAGGGTGAAAGGGAATGGGCAGATACTCCAACACGCGTGCCCACTGCGGATCGGTGGAGGTAGGCTAGTGGCCAACCTACTGTTGGAATTTTTCAAGCCGCCTAGGAGGCATCCAACTAGCTTAACGACTATCACAATTAAGTGATAACCGGGACCAACGGCTTTACGTGCCTTCCGAAGCACGGAAACGCTCGATTTGAAATACCACTAGGCGGTCACCCATCCAGGTACCGACCAAGACAGACGTAGCTTAACTTTGCCGATCGATTAAGAACGGCTGATCATGATACACCACGAGCGCTTCGCTACCCACTTATTTACTTGAAACTGGAATTATTTATATTAAGAGAAATTTACTATTCGGTAATATTACTCTAGTGGGATCTTTATTTTTAATTCGAGAACAAACTTGATCCTACGCTGCTGATTCTGTTGTTTACAACTAAACTAATGTAATCTCACTATGTCTCCTTCTAACAAAGAACATAAGATAAGGAAGTAAGAAATGTAGTCCTGTGAAATTAGTCCAATGCTTGTTTTCAATCAAAAGTCGTCATCTATCGCGGTTACGTCTAAATAACCGCAAATGAAGACGGCAAAGATTATATCCTTTTTCAATCATGTTTGTAAGAAAGAGATTTGATGTAACTAAAATTAGTTTAGTGCGATTTACAACAAAGTCAAAGTCAAAGTCTAAATCAAAGCCATTTATTCAATTTAGGCCCCAGAAGGGCACTTATGAAGGTCACATTTACTGAAGTTACCACCGGTTCGGAACTCGGCCTTCAACTGAGAAGAATCCGGCAAGGAACTCAGCAAGGTTCCATTTTTTAAATATTTTTTGGACAAGGTGACTATGTTTGGCTTTTTTTTTTCCAAATAATTAACAATAAACAGAATAAGATTCGGCACCAATCTATTAAATAATATTATACTCTTTAACAAAAAGAGTTTTATATAGTCAAAAAGTTAAACAAAAGCAGAGCTGAAATTCATCTAAAATTTAGTAACATCGTGATCTATAAAAAATTGTTTTAGCAAATATTATTATATTGAAAAAGTTTTCGAATAAGAATTTAAAATATCTTAAAAAACACCCTAATATAACATACTAGCAGACCCCCGCGGTTTCACCCGCGTAAGGTTTGAATTTTCTCCTTCGAAAACCAATGCACGCCACAGATATTTTTACAATTAAAACTAAAAACCTATATTATACGTACACAAAAAAATCGAACTCAAAGAATCTTATTTAATTAGTATAACATCAAATGAGAAAGAAATTAATTTAACTACAATCAAAATATTCTAATGAAATAAGAAAATGAAATATTTTTTTTCATTGGCGTCACACGGGGTGTGTATTTTGCCAATTTCCAGTTATATTATATAAGTTCTAGTCACAATAAATCACTTTCACATAGTCCTCATGCAGTCAGTCACCGTCCAAAACTCAAAATACACGAATTTATGAAAATAAAAATGAAAACGCAACGTCACTCTGCAAGTTCTCGCCAAAAAGTCCGAGAAAATGAACTTTGTACTACGTACTACTCATACGTCTGTGGAACTTCCAAACAAATTTCGAATCCTAATCCGTTTAAATATTCTTTAATATTTGACATTCCAATTTTAAAGAGCATTTCAGTTTCCAGAACAAAAGGCAGATAGAGCGCGCGAAACACGGGAGTGAGGCCAAAAAAAACAATTAGGTACAAATTGAAAAACATATACCTGGTATTCGCTATTGAATTTGTATTTGCTATGTTTAAAAGCTGCTGTGTGCTAGTTTATTAAAAAGAAAGTGTTTTCGTTAAATAAAGATTTTTAAACAGAGCAAATACAAATTCAAAGGCGAATTACCAGTACGTGGATTTAATTAACCGTAACTTTATTGCAATGAAATTCCGATTGAAATAACCTCTGAATCGGTAGAAATATAACGAAATCGGAAATGGTTCCATTTCTAATGAACCACTGTTTGTATTTGCCGTTATCAGAACGTAAAAAAGATATCAGAAAACCGCTATATTGAACCGATTTCAATTCGAAAACTGATTGAATTTTAGTTACGTAATCGTCCCCCTGGTATGTGTTTTTCAATCTTTATTTTCTTTTTTGGCCTCACTCCCGTATTCCGTTCGCTCCATCTGCCTTATTCTGTAATCTGTGAAAATCGGATTGAGATTTCAAACATGTCATTGTGTCAAAATAAAAAATGTTATTTAAATCAAAAGTACTAAGGAGTATTGATATCAACTTCGATGCAAATCACCCCTAAAATAACTCTCTACCCCTTTTTGACCCCGTTAGGCGATGATTTTCAATAAAATACGCAACATGTCTTCCATCAATACTGTTAAGGAATGTTTATGCAAAATTTGAAGTAGATCGGACCAAGGAATCACATTGTCCCATACAAACTTTGCCCCCGTTTTTCACCCCCTTAGGGGTAGAATTTCGGAAAATCCTTTCTTATCTGATGCCTACGTCATACAAAGAACACACCCTCCAAGTTTCAGGTCTCTACGATCAGCGATTTACGCTGTGCGTTGATTGTCAGTCAGTCATTCAGGACAAAGCATTTTATATGTATAGATAGATAACAGGCCTGAGTAAAATAAAGCAATCAAAAATTTCGATAATATAATTTTTGTTGAAGTTACATCATAAACGATTAAAATAAAACTTAATTATTAATAAAAAAGCAACAATTTCGGGTTATATCCGATTTTGAATATATTGGAAGCCTTGATCTTTCCCAAATCGGCCGATTGGTGAATTTGGTTGGTGTTAATCATTCGCACCAACAGTTGACATTAGCAAAGCTTCCACAGTGTCCACCTCTGTAGCCACGTCTCTTGCACTCGGTATTGCAATCAGAGGTGTAGTTCACAGCACCCCATACACAGCTGCCAATATGAGTGTCCGCTTGTACACCATTTTGCGGAGACGAAACGATCACCAAAAATGCGACGCAGATTAGCAGGAATACTGAGTTTTTCACCATTTTGAGCAGATTCTTGACGTCGAAGGTTAGTACTTCTGATGCTTCAGGGATGAGCCACAAACTCTATCTGTGTTCGATTTCATGGTACTCCGTATTTATATATTTGGATTTTATCCTCTTTTTAAGAATTTAAATTACTTCTCTATTTTCCTTATATGGTGACTGCTCTAGTTATTGGCCACATCCAAAATAACAAAATAACTTACATACACTTGCGACATACCAATTGAATGTGAATTTGATAAGGACACATAAAAACATCACTAAAATTACATAATTTATTTGGAAAAAAGGTTAACTAAATTCAATCACCTAAGAAATCGGTGCGTGAGTCTGACTCGCACTTGGCTGTTTTTTTTTGCTCTCTATCAATTCTTTTTGCTTTCATTTATGGATTTGTTCTCTAAAATCTTCTGATACTCTGGGGGCCAATAAAGTATTGAGCTCCAAAGGGGTTGGGAGAGTCATTGCTCTGCTTATTTTTGATGAGATGGAGGTCGGGGTGTCTGGATGGTGATTACGTCAGCTATCTACTAGCTAACCCCCGGGGTTTCACCCTCGTTTCCGGGATAAAACAAGTATAAGAGCTATACCAGTGGCCTGCCATTCACTGAGGGAAGTGGATCAAGCTGTTAAGCGGGTGCGCCTGCACAAAGATGTGAGCAATGCTCCACATGCGGTCAAAGTTGAAAAAAACATAATAGATAATTTTCCCAGCAATACCTACCTTATAATAGTGCGTGTGCGCTCCGCGAACTGAGCCACTCTTCGTTCGCCGCTCACGATGTCAAGTGTAGACGTACAACGAGCCTACAACACGAGCGCGATGCGAATCCCTGTGTTCGTCTAAAAAATTACAACTGGCGGAGCACAGTCGAACGCGAACCGAACGTTCGTTCGAGCCTCACAAGTATGTCTAAAATACGCGAATTCGTGCTCCACGTGTGTTCGGCTCATGCTCGGTTCGCGTAGCGTAGACGCACGATCCTTCATCCCCTAGATAGGGCAGTCTTAAGCTTCGCGCTTGATCTCACTCCAAGACTTCCCGATTTTCTTCGCTTCGCCAATCACAGTGCGTTACTAGGTTTGTTTGTGACGGCCACGCTTTTGCTTCCCCTGGGGATTCCAGTCCATTGCCTGCTAGGGTCAGCTTGAGAGGGAAAGTTGCTTGGGCCTTGGCAATCGAGAAGAGATCTCATTTTCAGTTCCTCCTGATTCTGACACGACACTACCAAGGTAAGTGAATTTGTGGACGCGTTCCTCTACCTCTGTACCTATCAGCAACGTTGCAATATTCTTCAATCCAGATCGCATCTCTTGGGTCTCCCGGATGTTGATTTTCAGTCCTATGTTTGTTGCCTCATGGCTCAGATCTTCGAGCTTAGCTTACATATCGGCGCGTGTATGACTCAACAGGCATATGTCGTCGGCGTTGTCTAAATCCTCCAAGACGTTGCTATTACCCACTCTATCCTGCGGTGCCCGTTGTCATACACGCGAAGCATAATCCCATCCAAAGCGATCAAAAAGAGGAGCGGTGATAGGAGGCAGCTTTCTCGCACACCAGCACCAGGCGTCACGGTCTCTAGAACGGAGGGTAGGTCAGCTTTATGCATTTCTGCGGATATTAAATCGAATCGATCGAATCCCGGTGCCTTTCCACTCTCTAGCGAGATTATGGCTTTGCCCACTTCTTCATGAGTACCTAGGTGTTAAGGAGCCGAGGTGTTAATATGCCGTCTTCTATATCAGCTGGTGTCAGCCGTGAAATTCGGAAGACTGAATAGTGAAAACCATTTCTTTTGTAGTAGCTCTAATGAAAAAATAGAGGACTGAAAAAATACCTGGCACCCGACATTGGAAAATCGAAATTATTCTATTTGATCCTACTATTACCTTACTATTACCTACTACTTTCCTTCCTAGCAACTAGTAACTGCGAGCGAGTGTAGGTTATGCAGCGAGTGCATCATTCAGTTCGCGCGTTATTTCTTTTAGCGCTGAATTATTTATATAAGTTTTGAACTTTTGAACAGTAGAAGTAAGTAGTACTGTGAATCGCGTAATAAAAATTAAATTCCCGAAAGTACCGAAAGAACCGGTAATCAAACTTGATTTCCCGGTTCCATTTTGCTGACAAAAAAACCGGGAATTCCCGGTACTTTCGAGACCGGGATTTCCCGGTTCTGAACCCTACTCGTGATGTAGCATGATTAGCCTTTCTTAATCGATCGGCTACGTCTGTCGTGGTCGGTACCTGGAAGGGTGACCGCCTAGTTGTATTTCAAATCGAGCGTTTCCGTGCTTTGGAAGGCACGTGAAGCCGTTGGTCTCGGTTATCACTTAATTGTGATAGTCGTCGTTAAGCTATTGTCGTATGCCTCCTAGGCGGCTTGAAAAATTCCAACAGTAGGTTGACCACTAGCCTACCTCCACCGATCCGCAGTGGGCACGCGTGGTGGAGTATCTGCCCATTCCCTTTCACCCTCATTTGTGAAAGTAGGCCTGTGCTCAGCAGTGGGACATGATAACTAATATTATAAACGCGCTAAAGTTAATTCATTCCCAATTACCATGACGCATCGAACAATTAACCCAAAGAAGCGGAATGACGTCGATTTTGCTTGCAATCTATTCCGCCAATTTGCCACCATCGAGAATGCGCTCTGATTGGCTAAAACACGGACTCATGCGCTCTGATTGGCCAAGTCAAGAACACACGATGCAGTGATTGGTCCTTACTGTTCAAAATCAGTGACAAATCACTGACTAGTTTCGGAATCGGATTGCTCGGTATTACTACTCTAAGGGATTGTTCCTCGATGCCATGACGTGACCAATGACTATAGCAGTTACCCTATAATCTAGGGTAACTGAACTATAGAGCCTACATAAAAGTGGTTTTTTACGATTCAATATAACGTCATACATAAGATGTTAAACTGCATTCACTTTTTCCTCATTTCGAGTTGTACATTCCATTGTATTAATGTATTAATTACATAGGTAAATAATATGGCGATGTACCTTAAATAAATTGGATTCAACATTTACTCATATTATTAATATGTTGGATGTTTCGATCCTTTATTGGGACTTTTGATGCAAAAAAAAGTACACTAATTATATTTTCTAGTAAAGTTGTCCAAAAACGTTCAGAAAAGTTCTATTTTCATCCTACTATCACACTATTTTAACATTAATATTTATCAACTGTAATTATTTCAGTTTTTTTTGCATTGCGAACTTCATAGAAGGGGGAGAATATCATATATTTTTCGTCATGTTTCACCATAAGTCTAAAACTATTTGTTTTTGGTTCGGAAACTATAAAAAAAATCGGCCAAATGCGTGTCGGGCCACGCGCAGTGTAGGGTCCCGTTGTTGCCCGGCACATTGCTATGCAGTTGCCATCTCTGTTCCCAATTAAAATTAAAATATACCTAGCTGTATATATAATAGTTATTTATGCAACTGTTGTATAATAAGGGGAATTAAAACACGAATGTGGGTGATCACATGAGGGTTTTAATACCTAATTATGTACAGTTGCATACAAGACTTTATCTACTACCCATGATCATTTTTGTAAACAAAAAAGTAATACATTTCTGCAATTCTAATATCTA
Source organism: Achlya flavicornis (assembly GCA_947623365.1). NCBI lineage: Eukaryota > Metazoa > Arthropoda > Insecta > Lepidoptera > Drepanidae > Achlya > Achlya flavicornis. Next base: position 8,671,212 of record OX392490.1, read on the forward strand.
ACCAAAATGGCGGGATACGACGTGAATTCGAATAAACTCAGTTTTTTTAAAGAAGTAAGATACTCGCCTGCATGATAATGTTCTTTTTTTGAAATTCATAAGTATACTACGGAGAATAATGGCTGTTTGATGAGTAAGGAATGGACCGAAAAAGCAAAAAAAAAGGAGTTGCATAATGAAATTCAGTACAACATTATAACACTATTTGGATGATATAATGGTAACTATGACAACTAGTGTTTTAATGTTTGCAATATGCTAACTGTTTCAGGAACTTGTATAGAGGATTTAGATAAAAGCTATTATATGTCTCGTAGAGATACAGCAATTTATATCAATTAAAAACTACATTTATTTACGTACCCAATGCAATTTCACAAACTCATAAAACTGCAAAATGTTTGTTCTTTTCAGGTTATACTATTAATAGCCCAAGAGCCCACGACGATCTGACCTTCGTCATTTTATAAAACCTGAGAGTTTCTCTGTGTATGTCCCTAATAGAGGTAAACCCATCCCCGAATATGAAGTTTGGATCGCGGTGGCTTTGGAAGTTATCAGGTAGCAAAGGTGTCAAAAATTGCACCTCAAATTCGTTAAAGTATAAAGGTCAGTTTTTATATATTTTATTTGGACTAATATTAGAAATCACGTCGTCCATTGTCAGACACTTTGAATGGTGGAAACTCCCTGTCTGACACCCTTAAAGTATTAAAAAATATTATTCAACTTTCGTCATTTTATAAAAGCTGAAATTTATATATGTTACTTGGCGAACTATCAAAAGATGATTTCTCAGTTGTCAGACACTTTCGATGGTGGCTTTGCCGTGTCAGACACATTAAAGGTCTACCGTAGGTGCGAGCGCGAGGTATATTCAATGTGATTTTTTTTACAAACGAAAAGAGATAGACACATAATTATTTTGGAGAGTTTGTAGATTAAATCATGAAATTTAATAAATCATGCAAAAAAGTCTACATCAATGACCAAGTTTTAGAGTTACAGATCAAAATTCTAAAAAATCACAATTTTTTTGAACATTTTTTTATATAATATCGTTATTTTTATTAGGATTTTGTTCCATAGTTTTATTTTATTTCATTTGATAAACTAGATAAACTTTCTAGCTTTCAAGTGACACTACTTTGAACAAAATACACCGATTACTTAAAAAGAAACAAGGAAAAAACTAATAGATGAGCATTACATAAAAAAATAAATTAAAGCGCAAAACGCACTATTAAGGCACTATTTGTATTTATTTACTTGGAGTGTAAAGAAGTAACGTTAATTCTTCCATAGTACTAATTTATTGTAAACGCAAACGCGATAGGTAGTTTACTCACGTTAATTCTTTACACTCGGGGTACCTACTGAACCATATTATTTTCATTTACCACTATACCATATTTTCAAGGGTGTCAGTTTTTATATATTTTATTTGGAATAATATTAGAAATCACGTCGTCCATTGTCAGACACTTTGAACAGTGGAAACCCCCTGTCACACCCTTTAAGTATTAAAAAATATTATTCAACTTTCGTTTTGTTTTTTTTTAGATTTTTGATCTGTGACTCTAAAACTGGGTCATTGATGTAGACTTTTTTGCATGATTTATTAAATTTCATGATTTAATCTACAAACTCTCCAAAATAAATATGGGTCTATCTCTTTTCGTTTTTTAAAAAAGAATCACATTGAATATACCTCGCGCTCGCACCTACGGTAGACCTTTAATGTGTCTGACACGGAAAAGCCACCATCGAAAGTGTCTGACAACTGAGAAATCATCTTTTGATAGTTCGTCAAGTAACATATATAAATGCCAGCTTTTATAAAATAACGAAAGTTGAATAATATTTTTTTAAACTTTAAGGGTGTGACAGGGGGTTTCTACCGTTCAAAGTGTCTGACAATGGACGACGTGATTTCTAATATTATTCCAAATAAAATATATAAAAACTGACACCCTTGAAAATATGGTATAGTGGTAAATGAAAATATGGTTCAGTAGGTACCCCGAGTGTAAAGAATTAACGTGAGTAAACTACCTATCGCGTTTGCGTTTACAATAAATTAGTACTATGGAAGAATTAACGTTACTTCTTTACACGCCAAGTAAATAAATACAAATAGTGCCTTAATAGTGCGTTTTGCGCTTTAATTTATTTTTTTATGTAATGCTCATCTATTAGTTTTTCCTTGTTTCTTTTTAAGTAATCGGTGTATTTTGTTCAAAGTAGTGTCATTTGAAAGCTAGAAAGTTTATCTAGTTTATCAAATGAAATAAAATAAAACTATGGAACAAAATCCAAATAAAAATAACGATATTATATAAAAAAATGTTCAAAAAAATTGAGATTTTTTAGAATTTTGATCTGTAACTCTAAAACTTGGTCAATGATGTAGACTTTTTTGCATGATGTATTAAATTTCATGATTTAATCTACAAACTCTCCAAAAGAACTATGAGTCTAACTCTTTTCGTTTGTAAAAAAAAACACATTGAATATACCTCGCGCTCGCACCTACGGTAGACCTTTAATGTGTCTGACACGGCAAAGCCACCATCGAAAGTGTCTGACAACTGAGAAATCATCTTTTGATAGTTCGTCAAGTAACATATATAAATTTCAGCTTTTATAAAATGACGAAAGTTGAAAAATATTTTTTAATACTTTAAGGGTGTCTGACAGGGGGTTTCCACCGTTCAAAGTGTCTGACAATGGACGACGTGATTTCTAATATTAGTCCAAATAAAATATATAAAAACTGACCTTTATACTTTAACGAATTTGAGGTGCAATTTTTGACACCTTTGCTCCCTGATATCTTCCAAAGCCACCGCGATCCAAACTTCATATTCGGGGATCGTTTTTACCTCTATTAGGGACATACACAGAGAAACTCTCAGGTTTTATAAAATGACGAAGGTCAGATCATCGTGGGCTCTTGCTCTATAATAAGTGGGAGGGGAATTTAGTACCTCAGTAGGTACCTTATATGTGAGAGGTTTTTAAAAAAAACCCACAGAGAGTTCTAGAGTTCTGCGTTCAGAGTTCTGCATATCGCGTTTACTGTAAACAACACTGAAAAAAAAAATTATTTAACAGTAACACAAAATTTTACTACCAATAACCTAAACAGAGTGACTTGCGAACTAAAAATTACCAGTAACAAAACTAGTATTGGTTCATTACTAAATTGTTTGATTAAATCTAAGAGATATAAGATTAAATGTAACTAAAGTTAGTTTCCAGACAACAAAACTTCAACATACATAACTAGTTTTGTAGAACCTTTTTTTCAGTGAATACGACGTGTGAACGCTAGAACTTTCTCTGTAGGATCGGCGCGGCGCCTAAATCTTTTTTCGATATCAAAGATAACATCCGCACGTCGTGTATTTTTCCGATTTTATTATTTTTTGGATTGTAACTACACATTTACGGTTTTCTGATTTCTTCCTATAATTGTGCTAGGGCCTTGCTTCTTGGCAAATTTCATGATTCTACGTCAACGGGAAGTGTCGTATAGGTTTTGATTCTCTTGCGAGCGTGAAAATATGCGGCATAAACGGCAGTATCTTTTGATTTAATTGACTTAGACGTCTGATTTTTCCACTTCTCCAAGGGATTGCAGACCTAAATATTTGATATTAATTTCAGCTGTTACCTCTAGGCATTCCTGAGAGAAAGGGTCTTGACAGACGGACAACAAAGTGATCCTATAAGGGTTCAGTTTTTTTCTTTTGAGGTACTGGACCCTCGGTAAATTACATACTCGGAAAAATGGGAAAAATCTTCGAGACTCGATCCTCGTGAAGATCTAAATATTTACATACCTACAAGTTTGTACGGAACCCTCGGTGCGCGAATCCGACTCGCACTTGGCAACAAACATCGTCCCACCTGATGGTAAACGGTTCACGTACCCTATAGACACTTGAACACCACGCTGTAATCCACGCCCATCACACATCAACAATATTTTCAAACTCGTCTTGAAAAGTGGTTTGGATACGACACCGCGAGGACCAGAGATGTTGTCATTTGGTACTACATCTCTGGTCTTTGCTGGCTGCCAGCATAGCACCTCTTCATGGACCTCTTATCCTCACTAATATTATAAATGCGAAAGTGAGTTTGTTTGTTTGTTTCGCCTTCACGCCTCAACTATTTAACGGATGATCATGAAATTTGGCATTCAGATAGCCTATGGTATGGAGAAGGCTCCATACCATAGGCTATCAGGAAGTCAGCAAAAGAGCACGACTTACTCCATTAAAAATATTTCGCGGACTTCAAAACAGTGTTACTTTAGAGTTATTTTATACTTTCTAGTCTTTTTATTATAAAGGCGATGTTTTTTTTTAATTACTTTTTTATCAATGGCAGGCGAAGTGCAATCACAATCAGATAATATTATTATATAAAAAAATAATCTATAACGAGTATGCATTGTTTTATCTTTTTACTAGCCAGTAGCAAATTTCATAGGTATATTCAAATTAAACATCAGTCAGTAACCAGACAGTACACAACACACGCATCAGAAAGTGAAATACGATGAGAATGTACGCTAAAAAACAATTTGTCATAGCATCATGCCGTAAGTTACTTTACTAATAAAATTATAAAATCTATCTTATAAATCTTAATTAATCTTATTATTACAATTAGCTATGTATAGTACCTTATTTTGTGTGTTCTGAGATTTCCTTAATGTTCTGTTAAGTATAATAATATGGCGCCGATTCCACAGAGAGAGTTCTAGAGTTCCACGTTCCGAGTTCCGAGTTCCGAGTCCCGAGTTCCGAGTCCCGAGTTCAGAGTTCCGAGTTCGGAGTTTGGAGTTCGGAGTTCGGAGTTCCGAGTTCCGCGTTCACTACTATACACACAGCGAACGAGCAGTCTAGAGTTCTAAAGAATGTAAACAAACATTTGCCTGCTCTATGTATATGAATGCCTGCCTTTTGGTACGGGATACTAATAAAATTTAATGCAACTACCTTGCAATTTCATAATATCTCCAATAATTTCTTAAATCTTCAATACTCTATATCTTTTTTTCTAAATACACCACAGTAATAAGTTTTCATATTTTTTTCATATATGCCTAATAGAAAACATAGATATTATTGCTGGCCGCCAATGGGACAAGCTCCATACACATTTCCCCATTTACCTTTAGAACTGTAGACTGCTCGCTCGCTATGTGTACGTACAGTAGTGAACGCGGAACTCGGAACTCGGAACTCGGAACTCGGAACTCGGAACTCGGAACTCGCAACTCGGAACTCGGAACTCGGAACGCGGAACTCTAGAATTCTTTTGAGTGGAATCGGCGCCTTAGTGGCTTTTTAAATAACTATATTTATATATATTTTTAATGATTCCGCATTAAAAAAATCATTTAGGTATATCGAACCTGCTCACAAAATTTCAAGAGAATCGGTTGAGAAATGCTACCTGTCGAGGAGAACAGCCTGACAGACATACAAAACATGAAATTTTATTAATTAAATTATGTATGGATATGTATAAGTATTTATTCGGTTCCTACTATCATCCAAAAATAGACTAGTCGCTTTTACGATTCGTCCGTAAACAATTTGTTATTACATTTACCAGCTCATGTTGGTAAATCCTAAAACGTACTCGTAAAACCTAGGATCTACCGGTAATCGGGCTTTTACATGTACAATAACTTTATTTAAGACCTACATTATTTATTCAGATTATCTTATAACAAATAAACAAAGATCTATTACGGGCACAGAACAATAACTCTGAGATTACGGGCCAGTTGGCATGGCAATTTAAGCATTTAGATGCCCATCCATCCCATTCAATGTCTGACCGCCATGTCGATGTACTAATTACTTGTAATAAAGGTGTTAACATTTTTACTATTTCAGTATACTTAGGTCAAATATTATCGGGTTATAGCGGAGCCTGGTCAGCGCCTATAATACCTAAGCTTCAAGATCCAAACGAAACTCCTCTACCTGAAGTGCTGACCGATGGACAAATATCGTGGGTTGGATCAGTGCTTTTCATCGGTATTATTATAGGTAAAGTTACTGAAGAGAGCCAACATCCAACGGTGCGTGATTTCATGGACATGCCCATATCTCAAGCGATTTTTCACGTGGTTTCTAACATTATGGATGTGTGGGTCACATTAACCAATACGTCAAAGATAATGGTCCTGAGTCTTTAATCTATATACCTTAGATTTTGATCGATGTAGAGTCGCTTGTGCGCTGAAGCGCTCGTGGTGTAGCATGATTAGCCGTTCATAATCGATCGGCAAAGTTAAGCGACGTCTGTCATGGTCGGTACCTTGATGGGTGACCGCCTAGTGGTATTTCAAATCGAGCGTTTCCGTGCTTCGGAAGGCACGTAAAGCCGTTGGTCCCGTTTATCAGTTAATTGTGATAGTCGTTAAGCTAGTTGGATGCCTCCTAGGCGACTTGAAAAATTCCAACAGTCGGTTGACCACTAGCCTACCTCCACCAATCCGCAGTGGGCACGCGTGGTGGAGTATCGCCCAGTCCCTTTCACCCTCATTTTTGAAAGGAGCCCTGTGCTCAGCAGTGGGACATTTTAGGCTGATTATGATGATGATGAGAGTCGCTTGAGAAGTAATTATGCATGTGCGTCAACTGCAAAACATGCACCATGAGAAATTAGTTTAAGCAAACAGTCGCACATTGCCATCGAACAATTAACGCAAAAAAGCGCAATGACGTTCATTTTGGTTGAAATATATTCCGCCAATTTCCCACCATCGACAACGCGCTCTGATTGGCTAAGACAAAAACACACGATGCAGTGATTGGTACTTACTGTTCAAATTCAGTGACAAATCACTGACGAGTTTCGGAATTTGATTGTTCATTATTACTACTCTAAAGGGATCTTTCCTCGATGCACGTTGCCGACCCAGCAAAAATCTCTTCTTTTTGAAGAATCCCATGCTGTACTTTCTTGGTAAAACCACAGCGTGGGCGTTCGAGGTAGGAAACTCCTTTTGGTTCCAATGTGGCGAATTTATAAACAATACAAAATGATTTAACAATCTCAAGTCTAGTTCTGACTACACTATTTTGACTTGCACATTTTAATTTCCAGGACCATTTATATCAAGCTATTTATCAAACGCAAAAGGACGGAAGTCAGCTTTGTTACTTGGGGCCATCATAACCATGGCGTCTTTTTTGATACTTGTAAGTCCTTTCAATTATCCGATGCTATTGGCTGGAAGGATAATGAACGGCTTAGGACTTGGCATTAATGCAGTAACAATTCTGGTTTACCTTGGAGAAATTGCGTAAGTATCTTTATGATCTTAAAAAAAACCTACTGGAAATATGTTCATACACACAAAATGAGTGGGAATCGATATCCACAACCTGCGTGAAATGTACGAAACTATAGAAATGCAATTGAATCTATACTAATATTATAAAGCTGAAGAGTTTGTTTGTTTGATCGCGCTAATCTCAGGAACTACTGGTTCGAATTGAAAAAATATTTCTGTTTTTGATAGTCCATTTATCGAGGAAGGCTTTAGGCTATATTACATCACGCTGCGACTAATAGGAGCGAAGCATCAGTGAAAAATGTTGCAAAAACTGGGATAATTATTCATATAGGGTAGGCTAGGGTAGGGTAAGGTAGGGTAGGATAGGGTGGGGTATCACAATAGGGTAGGGTAGCACCACGCGAACGAATTCGCGCCGGGCAGCTAGTATTTAATGAAACTGAGATGATTGACACAAGACTTTGCTATATCACTAGTGAGGTAATGATGATACAGCTATTACAAAAACTCTGACACACAGAAAATTCGGAATTTCATAATTTATGTTAGTCGTTAATGATTTCATTCCTGATAATGTCCATCATTCAACCTGACATATTATTATTATAAATTTCCAGATCAACAAATATGAGAGGTATAATAATTACCGGATCAATAATAGCAGCATCATTAGGAAGTCTGGCTGTATATTCTATTGTACCGTATGTGTCTTATGGAGTATCTATTTATATTGCGCTAGCAATAACAATTTTATTCATTGTTGGAATTTTCTTTGTCCCCGAGTCTCCGGTCTATCAAATTTTGAAAGGTAACAATATTTTCTTAATTAATTTTGAAAATTATTAGTTTTCCAAGTATCGGGTTTTACACACGAATTATTATCAATGCATGAAGCGCATTAATCATCGGTCATCTGATCCCAAACTAAGCAGAGCTTGTACTATGGAAACCAGATAACTGATATAATACACATACTACTTTTTGTTTGTAAATACATACTTAATATACATAATTACACCCAGACTCAGGACATACAGACATGTTCATGCACACAAATGCATGTCCTATGCGGGAATCGAGCCCACGACCTGCGGTGCAATAATAGGAATCTTTACCAGAGTCTTAACCAACTGCGCCAACTGTCCCGCCAAATTACCATCAATACTTGCACTTGTATCAAAGGAAGACTGGATATAAACCAACAGCCGGTGTTCATATCGTATACAAAAAAGAGACAGCTCTACTTACAGGCGATCTAAAAGTACCGATTAGATTTTAATAAGATGCTTTAATACTTAAATAACAATTTTATACACATAATTAAAACTAAAACTAACTAACTAACAAAAAGTAATAATAAAAATTAAAAAGAAAAATATATACACATAAAAGATTATAAATAAAACACAGAATTTAGGTCGCTGTCTATGGGTAGGGTGCCCAAAAGACTAGCTACGTTACCTCGCTGGATAGCGAGGCTTATCCGAGGTACGAGCCAGCCCTTTGGTCTCCGGATGTCTCTATTAGGCGCGTCGATAGGTCTTTGAACAATTTATGAGCCTCTGGGCCCCACGGTCCGAGAGTTTCTACGCCAAACGGCGCAAATATGTAGCCGTCACCAATGGCCGCATACTTGCGCCGTTTTATTTATTAATACTTAAATTATTATTTCAGGAAATGATAAAGAAGCATTAAAGATTTTGGAATCACTTGGTAGACCAAACGATATTGAAGACATAATAAAAGCAAAAGCAGAATTGGATCAAACTAAAAAACTTGAGTGGATACAAGTATTTACAGTTAAATGCAATAGAAAGGCTTTATTTATCACATTGACTTTATGTATACTACAGGCATTAAGCGGTGCATTTGCTTTAAACTTTTTTACTAATACTATATTTAATTTAGTTGGATCAACGATAGATCCAAATATATCTACAATTATAACTGGTGCCACAAAGTTTGTTTCTAGTTGTGTTACACCATTTCTTGTTGAAAGAGCTGGACGCAGGATATTATTGATATTGTCAACTGCCACTTGTAGCCTGTGTATGGTAAATATATTCTAGTTTTAATTAGGTACATTCATAGACGTAAAGAAATCTGGGTGGAGCGTTGCCTCATGCGAAAATTATGCCCAATGTTTCCTTCGTATGTGTGAGTAATATCAGTACTGTCTTATTGTCACTGTCGAAGTTTAAATGACAACCGATCGAATAACTATAGTGTACATGTATTGCGAGGTTCTGGTCTGGCATACTTGGGTGGCTGTAATTTCCTTTAAGGCGATGCTCAGTCCAGTTTTTTTGTACGTCAAGTTTACCTACATTATTATGAACAATTTTCATAAATCGTTAGTATTAGTACGGTTAAATACTAGATGTCACGCGCGGTTTCACCCGCTATTCAGCCTATGTCCTTCTCCATAATATAGGCTATCTGCGTACCAAATTTCCTTTGATTGGTAGTTGAGGCGTAGCAAACAAAATCACTTTCGCATTTATAATATTAAAGTTAGGATGCAAAGGTGCCTCTTTTGGGGGCTGATCTGCTTAAGTTTGCTATTTATTTACTTATTAAATATCGATTCAGTCTACTTTATTGCAAACATTAATCGCTTTTTGTACAAAACCAAAGTACCTACATATCTCGCTATGCCTCTTCACCTACTAAAACTTACTTCTTGTACAACTTCATCTTTCAGGCAGTGCTAGGCACATTTTTCTACCTGGACAATAATTATCATTCGCTAACCACTCTACTATATTGGCTTCCATTGGCTACTTTGGTTGTCTTCTTCGTAGGTCACACTTTAGGTAAGAAACGATGACGATTTCATATTTAATCATTCCGATATATCTTGATATATCTTGGGACATTCCGATATATCTTGGGACATTCCTCACACACGGTCATCTGATCCCAAAGTAAGCAGAGCTTGTACTATGGAAACCAGATAACTGATATAATACATATACTACTTTTTGTTTGTAAATACATACATATACATAATTACACCCAGTACATCAGGACATTATACAGACATGTTCATGCACACAAATGCATGTCCTGTGCGGGAATCGAGCCCACGACGTGCCCACCGTCCGTCAAATTTCATTTCGTCATTATTTCGTACAATCAAAAATCTTTAAGCATGATCACTTTTGAAAAGTCATAGCTGGCTCGATCCCTTGTTGTGAACAAAAACCATTTCTTGTAAAGCCATTTTGTTATGAATCGCAAGCAAATTTTTTGCTTATATTGTTCAGCCACAATTATTCGCTGGTACACACGGCTACAGATCAAGCTATAGCTTGAGCGTACAGGCTGATCTCGCATTGTATAGGATATCCGTACAATGGGAGGTCAGCTTATACTAGAAATCTAAAGCTTGATCTGTAGCCGTGTGTACCCTTACAGTGCTAATTCTAGAAGTTTGTACAATATTACCTGGTTTAGTGTCATTGGCAATCTACAAGAATTATAGTTTTAGACTAACCACTGTTTGATTTATTATTATCCAAATCTAACAGCCTCATCATTTTTCCTGCAGGTTTTCTCGTAGTCCCTGATACCTTAATCGGAGAGATGTTCGCACCTAACGTCAGGATTATCGGCTCCACAATAACCATCACTACCGGCTGGATCTTTGGCTTCATCGTAACCAGCACGTTTATGTATATGGTCACCGGATTGGGTAGCGATGTTACATTTTGGGTGTTCTCTGGTTGTTGTGCTCTAGCGTTTATATTCTCTGTGATATTTGTACCTGAAACAAAAGGGAAGAGCTTGTATGAGATTCAGAAAATGTTAAGTAAATAAATAGTTAGATTTTAAAAATTAATTTGTTTTCATATTATTACCTGCTTATTTAGTTTATGCAATGTTGCAAGAAGATGAAATTTTGTATAAAATCATACGCAAGAATGAATTGTATTCAAGTAAATTTGCAAGTCAGCGAATTGAGGTGTATCGACGACAACATGTGTAAGCTGATTATTTATTGTTAATTAAGCAACACGCGCTCGTGGTATCATGATAAGCCGTTCTTAATCGATCGGCAAGTTAAGCTACCACCGTCGTGATCGGTACCTGGATGGGTGACCGTCTAGTGGTATTTCAAATCGAGCGTTTCCGTGCTTCGGAAGGTAAAGCCGTTGGACCCGGTATCACTTAATTGTGATAGTCTTTAAGCTAGTTGGAGGCCTTCTAGGCGGCTTGAAAACTCCAACAGTAGGTTGACCACTAGCCTACCGCCATCGATCCGCAGTGGGCACGCGTGGTGGAGTATCTGCACATTCCCTTTCACCCTGATATGTGTGCAGGAGACCTGGCCGCCTAAAAAGGACCTCCACCTTACAGAATACCGCAGCCAAATAACTTTATGTTGTGTAAAGTCGGCAACGCGTGAGCGATGCTTCGTGTGTTGCAAGCGTCCATATGGCTACGGTAACCGCTTACCATCAGGTGGGCCGTATGCTTGTTTGCCGACTTAGTCGTATAAAAAAAAAAAAAAAAATTGCTAACGGAATTTTTTTTTTTTCGAATAGACAGCAGATCTTATGCAATTCATCAATGCCGAATCCTTTAATGAATTGAATTGTATGTAATCGAAAAAAAGTAGAGTCCACTTTCCATATTTTTTTTTAAAATCTTGACTCAAAACTTGACATACCTTTGATGGACGTTCTAAAATAAATGCGGCGCGGCGTAAAGAAATATGGGAAACACAAGTGCTCCAACGTGACTCATCTATAATTGTCATTATAAAAATAAGGTAGCTACCAAGCATACGGCCCTCTTGATGGTAAACGGTTACCATACCCTACAGGCACTTGAACACCACGCTGTTACCACGTCCACCACTCAGCGAAAATCTCTTTACACACTTAAATCGCTGTACCGGCAGCGAGAGCGACAAAGCACTACTGTCATTTGGTAATAAATTTCTGATGCTCACAGTTCGCCAGCACTGCACCACCTCATGGAGAACTTATTTTGAATAGGCGAGTACCTACTTTATCACAACGATCACATTCAAAATGCAATGACTTTTTATCAATGACAGACGAAGTACGATCTAAATCAGATAATAGTAAACAAAAGATCTTACATCTATAAAGATTTAGCCAGGGTAATTGTTTTGATATTTTACTGTTCAGTTGCAAATATCACCTGGCTATTCAAATTAAATATCAGTCAGTAACCAGACAGTATACACGCATCACGAAGAAATAATGAAAATTTACGCCAAAAATCAATTTTTCATAGCAGCATGCCGTGAGTAATTTTATTAATTGAAATATATAAAAGAACTAAAACAATTTGCTGTATTCCACACTTTTTTAACCGACTTCAAAAAAAGGAGGTTCTCAATTCGGTTGTATGTTTTTTTTTATGTTTGTTACCTCATAACTCCGTCATTTATTAACCGATTTGGAAAATTATTTTTTTGACTGGAAGGATACACTTCCCGTTTGGCCCCATTGTCATCAGATCAGGATTTGATTACTTCTTAGTGTACTTTGAAGTCGGTTTAAGTTTTTTGCAAAACAGTCCAATTATTGTATTTTTAAATTTTCGGCGGCTTTCTATCAGCGCCTGAGGATTTGTTTTTAGGTTGTTGTACATTATTGTACAGTATGTGCATTATTTTTGTTTCGTTCCTGTCACGTGGTGTATTGCAATAACTTTATTTAAGAACTAGGGTTTATTTAGATTATCTATTTACAACAATTAAACAAAAGACAATCTATTACGGTCCAGTGGGCATGGTTGGTATGCTGCAGGTCTTAGGGCATTTAAATGGTGAAAATTTTATTAAAAGTGTTACAATTATTGTTATTTCAGTATACTTAGGTCAAATATTAGGTGGTTATAGTGGAGCCTGGTCAGCACCAATAATACTTAAGCTTCAGGATCCAAACCATACTCCTCTTCCTGAAGTGCTGACCGATGGACAAATATCGTGGGTTGGATCAGTGGTTTTCATCGGTATTATAATAGGTAAAGTTACTGAAGAGTAAAGCCGGCTTCTCAGGGTGCGTGATTTCATGGGCTAATTATCACGTGGTAGCTAACATAATGGATGTGCGGATCCCATTAACTAATAATAAGTTTAATATATAAGGTCCTAATAAATTAGTGAATTTCCTCTAGAGCGATGAATGTATAGGTCATTAATAATCAAAAAATAATATTAGAAAAATAGTCCGTGGGTTTATTATTAGACAAATTCTTAAATTCATACTTTGCACTGATATTAAGTTCAATTTCGGAATTTAGTTTTTTTTCCCACGGATTATTTTTCCAATATTATATTTTGATTACTAATGACCTAGGAAATCATCCCTCAAGAAGAAATTCACTAATTTATTAGGACCTTATATAATTTTAGTGAGCCACAAATCTGTAAACTTCCACCTTCAATTTTGACAGATGTAGAGTCGCTTGAGAAATTGTTAATGAGCACATTTGTACCTGCAAAACGCGCACCATGAGAAACGGTGTAGTTTTAAAATTCCCTACACGAAAAACCGAATAAAATACGAGGCGTCCACCAAGCAAACTATATCCAAATTACCATGCTACTTTATCTAAGCATGGATGGAGTTACCTAAAAAAGCAAAGCTGTGAACCCATTCTGGTGTATCCTCATTTTAAAGCTCTTCGACCATATAAAGGAGTAAGAGTTTTCATAATAATAATAATGTTTTATATCTCAATCAAATTACATATTAATCATATGCAGCTCTGTCTTCTGATCTAGTGTGAGCTGTCAGAAGACAAGATCCTCTATTTACTAATCTTCTTATGAAACCAAGGATTTTTCCAAACAATAGAAAATACTTTAAACATCGTCTAGTTCTGACTACACTATTTTGACTTGCACATTTTAATTTCCAGGACCATTTATATCAAGCTATTTATCTAATGCAAAAGGTCGAAAGTCAGCATTGCTACTTGGAGCCTCCATAACCATGATCTCCTATTTGCTATTAGTAAGTCCTTTCAATTATGCGATGCTATTAGCTGGACGGATAATAAACGGCTTAGGAATTGGAATTACTGCAATAACATGTCTGGTTTACCTTGGAGAAATTTCGTAAGTATCTTTATGATGTTCCAAATTTCCTACTGGAAGGCCTGATGATATCTCTTTTTCTGTTCCGTTCTCTATCTGTCTCTATTTTATGAGCACATAATATTTTTATATTGGCTGTCTATTGTAGCTTATCAAATAATTTTCGTCGATTAGATTTGCCGAAATGGATCGATGAATCATGAAAAATAATAGAGCTTGTGCTATGGAAACCAGATAACTCACTCACGACAAACAGACATGTTCATGCATACAATAAATGTATGTGGGTGGAACGACCGTCGTGGTGATGAGAGACCGTCTAGTGGTATTTCAAATCGAGCGTTTCCATGCTTCGGAAGGCACGTAAAACCGTTGGTCTTGGTTATCACTTAATTGTGATTGTCGTTAAGCTAGTTGGCCTTCTAGGTGGCTTGAAAATTCCAACATTAGGATGACCACTAGCTTACCTCCATCGATCCGCAGTGGGCACGCGTGGTGGAGTATCAGCCCATTCCCTTTCACCCTACTTTGTGAAAGGAGGCCTGTGCTCAGCAGTGGGACATTATAGACTGATAATGATTATATTTACAGATCAACAAATATGAGAGGTATAATACTAACGGGATCATCAATAACTTCGTCACTAGGAAATCTGGCAGTATATTCTATAGTACCGTATGTTCCTTATAGAGTATCTATTTATATTGCGCTTGCGATTACAACTTTCTTTATTGTTGGAATTTTCTTAGTCCCCGAGTCTCCGGTCTATCAAGTTTTGAAAGGTAACAATATTTTCTGAATAATTTTTGAAAATAATTAGTGTTCTAACTATGGTCTAACTATGGTCTATTTGCACACAAATTAGTTTCGATTAACTTCAATGTATGAAATTCTTTGATAAGTTTTAAAATAAGCGACCGATACTTGCACTTGTATCAAAGGTTTGGATGACAACCAACAGTCAGTGGTCATATCGTATACAAAAAGGATCCAGATATACCTATAGGAGATCTAAAAGTATCCAATACATTTTAATAATTTGGTATTTCAGGAGATGATAAAGAAGCATCAAAAATCTTGGAATCACTTGGTAGACCAAACGATATTGGAGACATAATAAAAGCAAAAGCAGAATTAGATCAAGCTGAAAAAATTGAGTGGATACAAGTATTTACAGTTAAATGCAATAGAAAGGCTTTATTTATCACATTGACTATATGTATACTACAGGCATTTAGTGGTGTATATGCCTTAACGCTTTTTAGTAATTCTATATTTGATTTAGCTGGGTCAAAGATAGATCCAAATATATCTACAATTATAACTGGTGTCACAAAGTTTATTGCTAATTGTTTAACACCATTTCTTATTGAAAGAGCTGGACGAAGGATATTATTGATATTGTCAACTGCCGCTTGTAGCCTGTGTATGGTAAATATATTGTAATTTTTATAGACTTATAAAAAAATCTGGATGGAGTGTTGCCTCATACGAAAATTGCACAATGTTTCCTACGTAGGTATGTGTGAGTAAAATGCGCAGTAGTTAATTTTTCGATCTGTTTGGCGAAATGAAGAAGAGGAGGAGCGCCGAGCTGCACACGATTGGTTCGTCAGACGATGTTCGTCGTCTAATGGATTCTCGCATGTCATTTGGCTACTGCAATTTGGGCGAAAGTGTACATGCGTGAGCTTGTCCCCACTACTGCCTATCTGTGCTCACGATACTTGGGTGGCTGCACTTTCCTTTGAGGAGACGCTCTGTCCAGATTTTTAGTACATTATTGTGCAAGATTGTCCTACATCGTTAGTACGGTTTTGTAATTAGCCTTCATTCATTATTTAAACATTATACTATTTAAAAAATAGCTACATGCAGTTTATAAAAAATAATACTCCATGGCGTTACAATGAACATTGATGCCTAAGATAGCTTGTATCATACATATCTCGCTGCCACTTCACCTTCTAAAACTTCTTACTTCTTCTAATATTGCTAATTCTTCTTTCAGGCAGTGCTAGGGACATTTTTCTACCTAGATGAAAATTATCATTCGTTGGCCACTCAACTGTATTGGCTTCCATTGGCTACCTTGGTTGTCTTCTTCGTAGTGCACACTTTAGGTGAGAAATGATGACGATTTCATGTTTAATCTTAATCACATTTTGTACCATAAACAATCTTTAAGCATGATTACTTTTGAAAAAAACCATTTCTTGTAAAGCCATTTTGTTATAACACACAACACAAATGGTAGCCGCTGGTACGCTTACAGTATTCATGCTAGAAGTTTGTGCAATATTACCTAGTTTAGCGTAGACTTGGCAATCTACAATAACTACTATAGTTTTAGACTGACCACCCTTTGATTCATTATTAACGAAATCTAACAGACTCATCATTGTTCCTGTAGGTTTTGGCGTCGTCCCTGACATCTTAATTGGAGAGATGTTCGTACCTAACGTCAGGATTATCGGCACCACAATAACCATCACTACCGGCTGGATCTTTGGCTTCATCCTAACTAGCAATTTTATGTATATGGTCACCGGATTGGGTAGCGATATTACATTTTGGATATTCTCTGGATGTTGTGCTCTAGCGTTTATATTCTCTGTGATATTTGTACCTGAAACAAAAGGAAAAAGCTTGTATGAGATTCAGAAAATGTTAAGTAAATAAATGGTTAGAATTCATTGAGATATTATTACCACGTAATAGAGAAGACGCCAGACATCACAACTATGTTCGGTTCAAGTGAGGCCATTCAGCCACACTTGTTGTTGTAGAACGATGAACGAAACGCGTAACGACGTGAAAATCACGGTGTTTGCGAGACTAGAGTTTCTACTACTAATTATTGTTTCAGCGCCAAAGACAACCTTAGTTGACTCTAAAAAAATGGGACATAACCTTCGCTTATGATAGCTTATCTATAAGTTGTAATAATAACTCAATATTAGAAGCCTAAAATAAATTTTATTTCATATTAGTACCTGCTTATTTCGTTTATGCAATGTTGCAAGAAGATGTTTAGTTTAAAATCTACATTTGGAAATACAAAAGGCAAGAACAAAATCGCAAGATAATTTTATGTCAATTAAGCAACGCGCATTATTTGTGTATCCTACTGAAGATTTGAGTCTTTAGTAAATCCTAAGACTATTTTTGTCTCGAAAAGACCGAGAGCTTCATTCTCTTACAATAAATTGCAGCTTATTTTATTTTATTTTGTTTTCTTTTTATTTCAACTAGATAAATTACAATAAATCTTGTATCTGAACCAATACACAGCTCACAGTGCCATAAGTTAAGTATATATGGTAATCTTATATATAAAATTCTCGTGTCACAATGTTAGTTACCTTACTCCTCCGAAACAGCTTTACTGATTTTTACCAAATTTTATATGCATATTCAGTAGGTCTGAGAATCGGCTACTATCTATTTTTCATACCCCTAAGTGATAAAGGTAGGCACCACGCCAACGAAGTCGCGCCGGTCAGCTAGTTTTATTATAATATTATACAGGTGCATAAGTATTATTCAAAGAAATAATAGCCACCACAATCTCCCCAGAAGTTGCGTCAATCGAAAGATCAGAGGTAGGTAGAGCTACCCGAATCAACTCCATCTTTGGGGACTTGCAGGGATTTTCAAAATCAAGATACATATGCGTTTTTTATCTCAATTAAAGTGATCCTAGCGAATGCATAAACATTTGTTTGTTTTCATTTCGTTGTTAAAAGTATTAAAAAATAGAACTCGGAAATGTTTGTTTGGTTAGAAAACATGAAAAATTGTCATAACTCGAAAACTACAAATATATCGGAACATGGGAGTGATCGGCTACCTCTAAAGGTGCCCTAACTCTGGACTTCCGATTACCACTACTTCTTCGGACACTCCGTATATTCTTTGGTTTTAAAAACTGAAAAGTAATGGTATAAGTAATAATCATAAAAAGTAATGAAGTACGTATATATTATGGTGCGTCCATGCTTGGCGAACCGAGCACGAGCCGAGCCTCGAACGAGCACACTGCGAGCACGATTCGCGTAGCGTGGACGGGCTCGCGAGCCTCGAACGAGCGCGATTGTCTGTTTTTTCACGTACAAAGGGATTCGCATCGTGCTCGTTGTAGGCTTGTTGTATGCTCGTTCGTGGCTCGGCTCGTGCTCGGTTCGCCAAGCATGGACGCACCATTATGTTTATGTGTAGATTCTGATAACAATGGAATATGAAGAGTGAAGTGGGGAATAAATGGACCATTCCTAATGAAAAAAATAAGATATATATTATTTTTTTAGAATTCTGTCGTCATCATTTTTGAATATTCGAAATATTACAATTACAAAATGGTGTAAATATTCGATTTTTTACAACACGTTTATACTCATGCCTACAACTGTACTTACTTAGAAATTCTAAATATACCGATTCCTGTAAGGAGGCCTATTTTTCGGCTATCCACATTTACCATCTTCTTTCTCCTCATGAATATTTTAAATAACTAAAAATGAGAGATAATACACTTTATCATTACGATAAGAAATTGCAGTAGCCCTTATCAAGTTATACGTTCAATCGAAAAACATCTCCAATCAGATAATGATAGAAACCAAAATATCTTACATCTATAATGATTAAGCAAGGTTAATTGTTTTGGCATTTGACTGGCCAGTCGCAAATAGGCTAGGGCTTTAGAATGTTATATAAAATATATTCAAATTATACAAAAGTATATTAGAAAGTGTTACAGAATGAAAGTTATTTTGAAGAAACAACTGTTCATAGCTTCATGCAGTAAGTATCCTTTCCATAAATACATAAATACGTGAAGAGAAATCTATTATTACCTAAGTACAGTAAGTAAGTACAGTGGGGTAGCAAGGAGACCGGATTGGTATTGGTGGTGACTTCCGACTGCGAAAAAATTAAACTTAGGTACACAAATCTTTAGATTATAAAAAGAAAAATATAAATCTTGTCTGACGACGTTATTTTTCATTTATATAAAAGAAAAACGTCATTTTGTATAAAATGGAAATAAACTAAAAATCAATCATAGTTTACATATACAATTTTAGTTATTTTAAAAAGTTTTAATTTTTGGGGTGACATCACGATTTCCGCACCGACTGCCACTCATGCTAGCTACGCCACTTTTTCCTCTAGTGTATATGGAGAAGGAATACAGTCCACTAAAATTTATTTATAATATTTGTTAAAAAGTACTTTTTGGACCATTCTTAGTGGCAGTGACGTCGAATGGCTTGACGATCAAAATTCTTACAAGTCGCAAAGTATACTGCATGATGTGGTGTGTTCTGGCAGTGGCACTGAGTGGCAGGTCTCTTGGCTTTGTGTGCGACTGTATTTTGGAATGTGCGTACACCGTACACTTCAATATGAGAACCTGTTGATAACATTTTTCATCGAACCTCGCTTATTTCTTTTTAACAAACTACGTCGCGATGAAAAATACATTCGAACAAACGCATTTCAACATTTTCAACCTCATGAACGTTTGCACTACAGTCAATCGGTGTTCGGAATGTCGAAATTCCGAAATACATTCTTTGTGTGCACCTTCACCATCATCATTTACCATACTGAGATTTTGATGAAACACGAACCTATCCGAAATAAAATTAACTTGATTCCGAAATGGTTTCGCACCATAACAATTTCTGACCATATTGTGTAAAAAAAATTTTTCAGTATATGTAGGCCAAGTGCTAGTTGGGTATGGCCTCGGCTGGTCAGCACCTGTGATACCAAAGCTGCAGGATCCAGAACAGACACCTTTACACAGGCCTTTAACTGATGGAGAATCGTCATGGGTCGGTTCATTGCTATTCGTTGGTACTATTATAGGTAACAATATTATAGATATTAGCCATATTTTGTTTATTACGTCTACTACAGTTTATATGCCATACATCATCGTCTATTTCAGGGTCTATCTATGTGAAAAATTTCATTCAAATCTGTTGAGTCATAACGGCGTGATTGAGGTGACAAACAAACATATATATAATACTAGCTGCCCGGCGCGACTTCGCTCGCGTGGTGCTACCCTACCCTACCGTACCCTAAGTCACCCAAACGCATACAAAAAAATTCAACTGTACGTGTGTTTGTCACTGACCTCCTCCTAAACGGCTGGACCGATTTGAATGAATTTTTTTGTATGCGTTTGGGGGGCGTCCTGGATGGTTTAGATTCACAAATCAGTCCTGCAGATGGCGCTACAGTCGATAATATAACCTAGATACCCACTGCAGCGCCATCTGCCAGGCTGATTTATGAATCTGTCGGAACACACCGATCCACATCCAGCCAGATAGGTAAGTCATAAGTATAATTAATGTCATAAGTACAGAGTATGCGTAGGTGAAGCCTTTGAAGATTGATGCAACTGGCCAGCTGGCGCGGTTGGTTAGACTCTGGTCAAGATTCCACCTATCGCGCCGCTGGTCGTGGGTTCGATTCCCTCACAGGACATGCATTTGTGTGCATGAACATGTCTATAATGTCCTGAGTCTGGGTGTAATTATGTATATTAAGTATATATTTACAAACAAAAAGTAGTATAAATGTATTATATCAGTTATCTAGGTTTCCATAGTACAAGCTATGCTTAGTTTGGGATCAGATGACCGTGTGTGAGGAATGTCCAAGGATATTTAAGGATATTTTATATTTTAACTTACTGAGATAAAAAAAAACTATTCTTTCAGGTCCATACGTGACTGGATTCTTATCAAACATTAAAGGTCGTGTGCCATGCCTCTTCCTTGGGGGTTCCATCACCCTCCTGTCCTTCCTCATACTGGCGTTAGCCTCGAACATAGCTATGATCTTCATCGGACGAATATTAAGTGGATTGGGAACAGGAATCATCTTTGTTGTCAATCTAGTTTATATTGGAGAAATTGCGTAAGTGTAAACTTAATAGTTGTATTCTTCCCATTCTTATATACATTATTACAGTTTGAGGCACGAATGGTGAGCACAGATAGGCAGTAGTGGGGGCAAGCTCGCGCATGTACACTTTTGGCCAAATCACAGTAGCCAAATGACACGCAAGAATTCAATAGACGACGAGCATCTGAAAAACCAATCGTGTGCAGCTCGGCGCTCCCTGCTTAATTCCGCCAAACAGACCAAAAAATTAGCTACTGCGCAGGAGTCAATATGTGCTCACGACTCGTGCCCCTTACTATAATCATTTTGATAAGGAATTAGTACATAAGGAGAAGCTTGATAGTAGCGCCAGTGACATGTTATGAGGACGAATCAAAGTCACGTAACTAAAAGAGCTGTGAATATGAAAGTTGATGGATGGACTGTGTGAAATTTAGTATGGGTAAGAAAGGAGTGAAATATGAGGGATAGAAGAGCAGAATGGAAGAAGCAGACATGTTGCGTTGACCCCAAAGTGATTGGAAACAGGGCAGGTGAATGATGATGACTTCCTATGCTTATAGAAAATCAACGTGTGTCTTTTTGTAACGTATACTAAACGTTAGCGTGCTATGGACATAACATAGACGGAGTGTCACCTTATAAGAAAGTGAAGCATAAAAATTCCTACGTGTGCGTGAGTAAAATCAGTACTGGCCCAAGCAGGAAAAAATGATACTGAGCCTTATTGTCACTGTCAACGTCTCAATACGGAATGACAACCGATCGGCTTCCTATGGTCTATATGTGTGTGTGAGACCATGTATTTACAAGAACGCCGGCTCCCTATTGATTGCATCACTTAAGAACACATACCGTTCCGTCTTTCATTTTTTCTTGGTCTGAGGCATATAAGCATTTCTTTTAAGTTTGGCTACTCACCCGCACATAAAGAACGATGATGATTGGACACAGCTTGTCGAAGTGGGTTAGAATTATAGTGAAGTCACATTGATAGCTCTTTCATAAATGGCAAGATACATTGTATACAGTGTCCTAGCTACATTCTATGATTTATCAACAGATTAACGGCTTTTTCTAAGAGATCCTGTCTTGCCATTAATACTGGATTGAATTATAAAAATTTCGATGTATCAATTATTAAATTAAATTCACTTATTCATAAATTTAAAATTTTCCAGATCAACAAATATAAGAGGAATACTTTTAACAGTGACTGGAATATTCAGCACTTTTGGGACACTTATAGTATACTCTATTGGGCCTTACGTGCCTTACTCCACTACCAGCTATATTGGTCTAGGCATTACTTGCGCTTACCTCGTGGGACTATTTTTTATACCTGAGACACCAGTTTTTCAAATGATAAAAGGTATTTTGGCTTGCATTAGATTTTCATTAAGTTCCTCGATTTTCTTCTTAGTCTTATGGATAAGTTTCGCTGCATTTAAAAAAAGACAACTTTTAGGTCACTTGATTTTAGAGTTTTCCAAGGAAGCAAGGACGCAAGTGGACTTAATCAAACTATAGTGATTATAACATTTTTAATAAACATAGCTTCGAAATTAATAAAATAATAATGCTAAATTCTAACTTGCACACAGGAAAAGAAGGCGAAGCCAAAAAGACTTTACTATCACTTGGAAGAGAAGACGAAATAGAAAATATATTAAACACCAAAATAGAAATACCTCAGTCAAAAAGTAGAAAGCAAGAATGGCTAGAAATATTCACAGTAAAAATTAATAGAAAAGCTTTATTTATTACACTGACATTAGGTATTCTACAACAAATGAGTGGAGTAATAGCTGTGATATTCTTTGCCACTACTATATTTGACTTAGCTGATTCATCTATAGATCCTAGCGTTGCAACAATAATTATTGGATTGACTCAAATATTTGCAAGTTCAATAACGCCATTTTTTGTTGAAAGAACTGGAAGAAAGTCATTATTATTGTACTCTACAACAATGTGCTTCGTAAGTTTGGTAAGATTTTCTCCATACCCAGAATTCCCAGAAAAGTTACCATGCTGAGTTTTTTTCCCGGTACTTATCGGTTGAAAGCTGACTTCCAATCGGATGTTAATTTCAGTAACTTCGACTTCTATAATTCTTCTATCGAAAACTTCTTTTTACTTGTTACAGACTGTCCTAGGAGTTTACTTTTTCTTAGACAATATGGACCATGCATCTGTTGATAAGATTAAATGGTTGCCTCTTATGTCATTGATCATATTCTTCCTATCTTATGACCTTGGTAAGGATAACTATAATAATATATTAGAAATTGTGGTGTAAGGGGTATTTTACTAAGTCATGAATTTTAAATTCAACGTATTAATGTAAATGTATCTAAAGTTACTATGAGCGTTCCACAAGGTTCCGACCGTGGACCTTTTCTTCTTCCAGTTTACACCAACGACGTAGTTACAGAATGATGAGCCAAACTTATTGGCGGCTGTGATATTAGGCGCGGAACCCTGCGCAGTAGCGAAAACGAAGTTATGCGGTACATTCGAGTGGACTGAACCTGCGCAAAGCCGGCTCGCAGCGCACTTCACAGCCGCCATTAAGCTTGGTTCGGATTCTACCTTATGTTAAAAGAAAATAAGTTTTTGTAAAGTATTTTAGTTATTTTCA
This sequence comes from Achlya flavicornis, assembly GCA_947623365.1. Classification (NCBI taxonomy): domain Eukaryota; kingdom Metazoa; phylum Arthropoda; class Insecta; order Lepidoptera; family Drepanidae; genus Achlya; species Achlya flavicornis. The sequence continues at coordinate 8,695,209 of OX392490.1, forward strand.
AAACTAAGTTGGAAAACCTCCTTCTACAAAATGGCCGTTCAAATCAAAGAAGTCTCTTTACATATAATATCGATAAACGATTAACAAGCTCACATTACCTGGCACACTTTTGCATTTTTTTAATTTATTGTTTACATAAGTTTAGTACATCGATTAATGCAAGTGTTATCCTTCCAGGTTTTGGAATAATACCAGGCACTCTAATTGGTGAAATGTTCCTACCAAATGTCAGGAGTACAGGATCTACGTTCACCGTCACCATTGCCTGGATAGTCGGCTTTGGGGTCTCTACAGCCTTCGGGTACATGGTTTCAGGATTCGGGGCTGACGTCACCTTCTGGATCTATGCGAGTGCATGTGCTGTAGCATTTTTGTTTACCCTCGTTTTTGTTCCCGAAACTAAAGGGAAGAGTTTATTTGAAATACAAGAGATGTTAGCCAATAAAAACGTCTTTCTAAAATATTTAAAGCTTTTCATGTATTCTATTTTCAGTTTCACCCGCTTTCCAGAAAGATCTAACCTTCTTCCTGTGGTAACAGAACAACAACATAACGGTTTTGGTCGCGAATAGTCGCGATTCGCCAGCATGCCATAGAAATTTGCATTTTTATCCCGGGGTTCTAAAAATATTTTAAATGGCTCAAGTTATTCCTTAGGCACCAAGGATCAATTATAACTCCATTGTAACGTCTCTAAAAATCTTTATTTTTTTGTACAAATCTCGCCATGATTCTTTACCATCTGGTTATTTAATTTCGTGTTAAATGGTTAAAACTCTAAAGTTAACGCAAGTGGGCTAGTTTATCATAATCAACTCTCTTCAGTTCGGAGTATCAAAGAAGATCAGTAAATGTTGGCTAAACTAATTTTATAAAATTGGCTTCCATCTTAGCTTAAGACTCAGCGGGGTACTTAACTTCATCACTAAATAAAGCCATCCACTAAGTACTTAATTGAGATTAGCAATTAAGTTGATAAAGTTAAGTTCTAGTTTCATTCTTAGAGTGTAGGAGTTGGGATTAGACAATATTAGAAGAAGAGGAGTGCAGTTGTTTTCAATTGTTAAAAGTGATTATTTTATAATCTGGTGAAAAATTGCCGGCATATGAACGAACATTTTATAAGTATGTTTTATACCTATTTTAATATTTTGAATAGACTAGAATAACTTTACTTTTTTACTACGTCAAATAATTGTGTCGTGTTATGGAGTTGTCGCAAAACAAAGTTTGATCTACACAACATCTAAAATAATAATAAAATATAATAATTTAATTAAAAAAAATGTAGAATTTTACGAGCACTTTTTGAAGATAATTGATCCCAAATTCAGGGCATGCACACTGCACACACATCTGAGTGGGAATCGAACCCACGACCTACAGCGTGATAGGTAGGTGTCTTACCAACCACGCCAACTTGACCCATATCAATGAAATAAATATTTGGATTAAAAATTCTCCGTCCTTACAATTTTTATGAACAAAATTGAAAGCAAAAAAAAGTTATAGAACAATGAAATCTTACAAAGTGAAAAACGCATAATCTATCTGTTATCAATTTATAAAATCCTTTGAACATGCCCGCTGCGGATGTTGCCGCGTTCTGAACAATGGATAGACATAGATTTATAAACGACTGGATTGGATATTTTACTAATCCTGGGACAAAAAGCATCCTATGTTTAACTAGTTCTAATCCAGAATTAATTATAGGTATCTGCGTGTATGCATACAAGATAAGATGGATGACGATCCGGATACCGTCCACACCGATGATAGCTTGACATTGAAGATTGAATTGGTCAAGCTACTCCACGAGCGTTTCAAAAAATTCTATTCAGCGAGATAAAAGAAAAGATACATTTAATGGTGATAGCGAGCACACTGCGAGCTGGACGGGCTCGCGAGGCTCGAACGAGCGCGATTGTCAGTTTTTCCACGAACAAAGGAATTCGCATCGTGCTGGCAGTGTGCTCGTTCGTGGCTCGGCTCGTGCTCGGTTCGCCAAGCATGGACGCACCATTAAGAGAGGTAGAGCATAGCGTTTATTCGTTCAAAGAGCAGCTCGACTGTGGAAGTACCTCGACCTTACAGAATACCGCAGCCAAATAACTTTATGTTGTGTGAAGTTGTGTTCCTGCGCGTGAGTAAGGTCACCAGAGCTCATAGGGGAGGGGGGAAAAGTTGGTAACGCGTGAGCGATGCTTCCTGTGTTGCAAGCGTCCATATGGCTGCGGTAACCGCTTAACATCAGGCGGGCTGTACGCTTGTTTAGCGACTTAGTCATAAAAAAAAATTAAATCAATTACTTCTGCACTACCACCTCCAGTCACAAAATCGTCCATGTAAATACACGATAGAACTTTTGGCTATTCGTGACAGCACAATACAACTGAAAAGGACTATTTGGACGTAAATTCATAATTGTTCAGCCATTTGGAACTTGCATTTGAATTTTTTTTTGCTGTACACGATGAAATATTATGGGAAATTAAAAAAATGTTTTAAACTAGAGTAACTTTTCATACGATGTACAATTCAAATAAGATACGTATTGGTAAGAACAATGAATATGACACTACATTGATACTAACCCCCTTATTCATAATGAAGTTATCAAACGTTGATTAGCTAAAATTCGGAAGTCTTTATCTGACACGTGACATTTGGTGATCTAAAGAGTGAGACGGAGGACACTCACACTAATTTAGTTAAAATGCGATTATGAATAAGGGGGTTAGTGCCCAGGGGGGCTAAAAAGGAAGCTAAAGCAATATTGCTACGCAATTAATTTTTTCGAATTCTCGGCAGATCCTAATTGATTCCAATATTTTTTGGTAAAATAGGTACTCATTATAAATAAAAATAAAATAAATATCCTGGGACATTCCTCACACACGGTCATCTGATCCCAAACTAAGCAGAGCTTGTACACACGGCTACCGATCAAGCTATACATTTCTAGTATAAGCTGACCTCCCATAGTACGGAAATCCTATACAATGCGAGATCAGCTTATACTGGAAATGTATACCTTGATCTGTAGCCGTGTGTACTATGGAAACCAGATAACTGATATAATACATAGTATATGTATTATATCAGGTTTCCATAGTACAAGCTTTTTGTTTGTAAATACATACCTACTTAATATACATAATTACACCCAGACTCAGGACATACAGACATGTTCATGCACACAAATGCTGTCCTGTGCGGGAATCGAACCCACGACCTGCGGCGCAATAGTGGCCCGTTATTATATACAATTCAATTCATTAAAAGATTTGGAATTGATGAATTGCATTAGATCTGCTTTAAATTCGAAAAAATGAATTGCGTTAGCAATATTGCTTAGCTTCCTTTTTAGGGGGCCTGTTCATTGACTATTCAAAGTCTGCTTCAACAATTTGATATGAAATAATTGGACTGTTTTACAAAAAACTTAAACCGACTTCAAAGTACACTAAGAAGTAATCAAATCCTGATCTGATGACAATGGGACCAAACGGGAAGTGTACCCTTCCAGTCAAAAAAAGAATTATCCAAATCGGTTAATAAATGACGGAGTTATGAGGTAACAAACATAAAAAAAAAAAAAAAAAAAAAAAAAAAACATACAACCGAATTGAGAACCTCCTCCTTTTTTTGAAGTCGGTTAAAAATAATAGGTAGGTACCTAGGTACCAAAAAGTGGGCGAGTGGACATGACTCATTGCAAAACGAAGTAAATTCCGAAGAATTTATATTATTATTTTACGTATGATTATAAAATTCATGGACTTAAATAATAATCTATGCTTAATGCTTAAATAATAAAATAATAAGTAAAAGAAAATCCTATTTACAAAATATAAAATTAAAATTATTACAAGTAAAAGAGTTGTGCCTGATCGCTGACCTGAAGGCTGACGGCATTGCTACGTTGAAAGGCAATGCTGAAAGAAACCTTTCCTGTCACGTGAGGCCTCAATAAAGCGGACCTCTTTACAAAAGTAGAGCCACAATTTTTTGTTTATTTATTGGCGTTTTATACTACAAAATTAAACAAATATCTACTAGGAAAGTTACAGACAGACTGATTGATAAATCGCCCATAATAAAATTCTAAGCAAAGCACTTTTAAAACCGTCTCAACATTTATTTATCCAATTCCAGTCTACCCAAAGTTGAATAAACTGTGCAAGAAACAATAAAACTACAAGAATTTCTAATAACATTGGATTCAACCAATTGAAGGACAACAATGCAGACAGTCCATTTTTTATGCACATATTTTAGAGATCGTATTTATTTTAGAACGAATTTAAAAGTAATAAACATGATTGCTTGAAAATTTCGTTCATTAATTTTAAACCACTTTTAAACTATGAGTAGGTACCCACTACTTTATGAGTTAGGGTGCGTTAGTACTATTGTCTATTATGTGGTAAGGGTGAGTAATAAAACAATAGACTTCGAATATTTTAGCTACGCTAAAAAGACCAACGAAGCATGGAAAAGAAATATTACAATCCTTATGAACACTTTGTGAGAAAAAAGAGACGCATACACAATTTTGACGATACTAAAAAAAAACAATAGTAATAGGCCATAGCGTCCCGCATACTTTTAAAATAATTACGATCGTGCAAATAAAACTAGAATAAGATAGTATCTTTTGACCTGTTAAAGACATTAGAAAGAAATAGGTAACCAATAAATTATACGTTTCACAGGTATTTTACTTTGGAATATTAATCGGCTCCAAAATCAGTTTTTGCAACAGGATATCTATTCATCTATAATTAAAATAGAATGTGTAGCACTCAGACTCTGGTCAGGACCAGTAGACATGATGTTTATCGACAATCTTCATCGTTAATAAACGATCAACCTTTGGGATTGACATAAGAGATTGTGAAAAATCACGTGATATTTCGATTTGAAATGGCAATCATATACAAAGGTTGATTCAAAATTCAAAATTCAAAATTCAAAATCATTTATTCAAATAGACCTTCGCAGGCACTTATGAAAAGTCTGACTCTAATACTCTAATACCGGTTCGGAAGGTTGCATTTGCTGAGAAGAGCCGGCAATAAACCGTTTACTAACCAAGACGACTACTAAAAGATCGTTTACTAACCATGACGACTGTCGACAACCATCTTGTCTAGGGGGGCCGAAAGGACGAATACGCCGCAAATCTCTATCCCGAAAGCATTACACAAACATCGCGCGAATAAAAAAATACGCACATACTTTAAATTCGCGCGATGCTTGTGGACGCAATGTTGGCAATGTATTTGTGATAAGGATAAGTAAAAAGGAAGCTAAGCAAAGCTAACGCTATTCATTTTTTCGAATTTAAAGCAGACCTTATGCAATTCATCAATTCCAAATCTTTTAATGAATTGAATTGTATATAATGAGTAACTATTTTACCAAAACATATTGGAATCACTAAGGATCTGCCGAGAATTCGAAAAAATTTATTGCGTAGCAATATTGCTTTAGCTTCCTTTTTAGCCCCCCTGTGCGCCGTACTCGCGCGTATTATCATTCGCGCGAGTGATTCGCTGTGAATTCGTCCTTTCTGGACGGGGTCTCAGATTTCAAAAGGCAGATGGAGCGCGTGGAACACGACAGTGTGGCCAAAAAAGCAAATACTAATTCTTTTAGTATTTGCATTGTTTAACAAACTTTATTTAACGAAAAACACTTTTTTATAAACTTTTGTCGTGTTTATTATAAAACGTTTACCCAACGTCGCTACACTAGCAAGATGTGAGCCGTGACCAAAGCTTACTGCTATGTACCGAAATTCAACTGCTACGTACTGCCTCAGAGTATATAAATACTACGTACATTTGATAAGAAGAATAATACTTATTGTAAAATAATCAATTGTTTCTTACAATAGAGAAGTATGTACTTTCGTATATACACCCCAAGGGATTTCATTTGCGTGGTTACAATATAAATAGTGGTGTGTTATTTATGTAGCTTTTTAGGGTTCCGCTTTTAGGTGGAACCCAGATTCCAGTATTAGTATCACTAAACAAACTTGAAGTAAGTAAAAATATTGATAATATAAATGTTAATATAGATTTGTGAATAAATCGGTCTGAGCTGCAGATGTCCCTATCGTACACACGGCTACAGATCAAGCTATACATCTAGTATAAGCTGACCTCTAATTGTACGGAAATCCTATACAATGCGAGATCAGCTTATACTGGAAATGTATAGCTTGATGTGTAGCCGTGTGTACATAGCGCATAGCATAGCGGCATAGCGTGACGGCAATAGTTTCTTAAAATACCTATTTTTCAAATTCCTCGCAGCTAGGAACCCCTCTTAAGCAGCTCGCAGTCAGCAGCAGTAGGCGTCGTAGCAGCAGTTCACCAAAGAGTACATTTGTATATAGGAGACAGTACACTATCGCCGCGACACTAGTTCGCCCGAAGCGGTCCGGGAAAGAACGAGCATTGCCGAACGTCGCATCTCCAAATTCAAAACGCTTTCATTATTCATCATTTAAATATTTTCCACGAATCGCACGCATTTTCAAGGACGTCATTATTCTCCTGAGAATTTTCTTTACGTTTTCTTACGGATTTATCCGCATGACCGCATGACCAAAGGGAGGTGTTTAAGAGGTATTGAGCCTTGTTTCCTTATTGTCCTCGTAGGTAGGTACTCAGCTAAAATTCCCCACATCCGCGTCACCACTAGCAATACATTGACTTATTTTCTTTGGGGAACTCCATGATAAACAGGATATATGGGTATAATTTGAATTTTCCCCATTAAGTGTCATCCGTATTGTAGTCCGTGGTTTTATATGTATGACAAACTCGTCAAAGAATTGCTTTTTTTACCCGGCTGACCCGGAAGGAGGGTTATGTTTTTCGAGTGTATGTATGTATGTCTATTTCTTTGGTACGCTCTGCAGCCTAAACGGCTTGATGGATTTAAGCATATGAGGTGTCGTTAGATTCGTAGGAACTGTGGGAGTGTCATAGGGTATATTATTTTTATATGGCGTCTACGGATAAAAAAAGAGTAGAGTAGGGTATTAAAAACAAAAATTACGTTATTGTAACAATATGGGTATCAAATGAAAGCTTGTGAACAGCCCTTTCCATATATGTATATATTGTAATACTTTTATGCTACCGTTTTGACGTAAACTGCAAAAACTATGTTTAATGCAAGGACAATAGGTACCTACTATGAGCGGTTACGTACGTAACTCACAGAGTTGCGATGGTTGTTAGCGTTACTTTACCGTACAGCTCATTTACTTAATAATACTTACAACTCATTCTGTATAAAACTAAAAAGTCTGAAATAAATTAAATTATTAAAGGAAACAAAAAACCCGACTGCGTCTATAGATTAAAGAGCTTGTTTTTCTCTTTTCAGTTAATTTTTGTTTTACGCAGTCGGGTTTTTTGTTTCTTTTAATAATTTAATTTTTGAAGTAAAATTTATATTTGCAGAAATGTAAATTGTTAAGTTTGTTTTTTATTTCCAAGTAACATGGTTTTTGATTGAAATATTCAATTGCTATACCTGTCTACGGAACCAAAACAAGAATGATACGCGTGCGCTTCACAAAATTGTTCCAGCCTTTCTCTTTTCAAACGTTTGGTATTCAAGAAAAGAATCCCCTTTATTGTAGATTTATCGCTACCATTTATTTAACCATTTGCGAGATGGAATTGTTACTTTAAACTGGAGATTTTTGCAATTGTAGAATCTTCCGGAAATCTATTATGTACCTGCAGCCTACGTCATCATCATCATCATCAGCTCACAAATCAGGGTGAAAGGGAATGGGCAGTTACACCACCACTGCGGATCGGTGCAGGTAGGCTAGTGGTCAACCTACTGTTGGAGTTTTCAAGCCTTCAACTAGCTTAACGACTATCACAATTGATAGCCGGGACCAACGGCTTTACGTGCCTTCCGAAGCACGGAAACGCTCGATTTGAAATACCACTAGGCGGTCACCCATCCAGGTACCGACCACGACGGTGGAAGCTTAACTTGCCGATCGATTAAGAACGGCTTATCAAGCTACAGCACGAGCGCTTCAAAACTTTGTAAAACAGCCAACGTGATAACTTGTTATTCACCTATACTGCTTAGCTTAGGGGTGGTATAAGGTAGAGCGACTGTCCCGAGCTTGGGTAACATCTACCCGGTTGAGAGCTAAGTTCATTTGTCCATAAGGTAAAATTTCTGGCCCTCACCTACTTGTCTAGTAAAAAAAAAGCCTTGAATTGAACTGCGGTACAATTATAATATAAGAAATAATTAGGGTTCTCGATAAATCCTCGATTACTGAACTTGCTAACGCGATCATGTTTCGGCGGTCTATTCTAGCATACTAACTAATTTATAAATGCGAAAGTTTGTTTGTATGTTACGCCTTCACGCCAGCTAATCAAGCTGCATCACGAGCACTTCAACACATAAATAAACACACAAATATTCCTACAGTATTTCCGTTCTTAATATTATATTAGTATTGCAATAAAACCAAATCTATACCTAGATATATCTAAATACGTAAGTATTACTGCTTTATTGTCTGTACTGTGGCAAAATAAAATCACACGCCATAATGGAATTTCAAATGGTGCCACGCGATGAGTTTTGGCGCGAATAGCTGCATCGTGCGTAGATGAATAACGTAGCGGGCTCAAATGGCGGGGTACGAGGTAGCGTAAAATACCTACAGCTAGTCGGATAACCTCGCCTTAACTACTCAACGGATCATCATGAAATTTGGCATGCAGATAGCCTATGGTATGGAGAAAGACATAGGCTATTTATTCCGAGAACGCAGGTGAACCCGCGGGGGACAGCTAGTTGTAAATGAAAGAGAGATTGCGATAAATTATTCTTGAGGGTATTGGCGCTCGTAGACAGAATAATTGATGAGGTTACGGATGATTTGTGCTAAATATCATCAGAACATTACTCTGCAGAATTATCGACTCCCCTAAGGAATAACATGGTAACTCACTTTTAACAAATTCTATCAATAAATTTTTACATAGATTTCTATTTTCATATGCAATTTTAGGACTCGCATCTTATTTGCAAGCCAACGGGTTAAGAGAGGTAGAACGAAGCGTTTTTTCGTTCAAATATCAGCTTGACTGAAGAAGTAACTTTGTATTACAGAATACAGCAGGCAAATAACTGAATGTTATATTGCAGTTGCGAGAGCTCATCGGGAAGGAGGAGGATTAGCAACGCTTAAGTGTTGCCCCAGGTGTTGCAAGTGCCCTACGGCACTACGCCTACCACTTACCATCAGCCGGGCCGCATGCTAACACAGTGCAAAATAGATATAAAATAGCTATCTGATAGCGAGCTTTATACGTATATGATCAACTACAATCATGTTGAATTGCAAAGATTTCTAAATCTTGAGCGGAAAAGGATCGAGATAAATGAAACAAATATTATGTCATCATCATCATCATCAGCCTATAATGTCCCACTGCTGAGCACAGGCCTCCTTTCACAAATCAGGGTGAAAGGGAATGGGCAGATACTCCACCACGCGTGCCCACTGCGGATCGGTGGAGGTAGGCTAGTGGTCAACCTACTGTTGGAATTTTTCAAGCCGCCTAGGAGGCATCCAACTAGCTTAACGACTATCACAATTAAGTGATAACCGGGACCAACGGCTTTACGTGCCTTCCGAAGCACGGAAACGCTCGATTTGAAATACCACTAGGCGGTCACCCATCCAGGTACCGACCAAGACAGACGTAGCTTAACTTTGCCGATCGATTAAGAACGGCTAATCATGCTACACCACGAGCGCTTCAAATATTATGTAAGTTACTCAATTCAAAATCGCCAAAAGTGAATTACTACGTTATTTCTCGAGGGTGACTTCATAGCCCAGTCAAAGTGAGTTACTACGAACATTATCAACATTGATAGTACAGTTCGTAGAACTTTGGAAAAATCAAATATATTTATTTTCTAGGCTATCTATCTGTACATAATATACCATTACTTTGTCCTGAGTGATTCATCAACCGAAACTGATTCTAAACCGCTTGGGCTAAAAACTTGAAATTTTGCAAACAGATTCATTTTATAACGCACTAAGAAGGGGTTTTTTGAAATTTAACCTTTGAGGGGTAAGGGGGGATTTTGTTAATAAAAAAATATTATTCCTTCGGTACATAAGCTAGAAACTTATCAGTATTGTAAATATATTTAAAGAATGTAACCTTGCTGAGTTCTTCCTCTGTTCTTCTCAGTTGAAGGCCGACTTACGAACTGGTGGTAACTTCAGTAGCTTTGACCTTCATAAGTGCCCTACTAGGGCCTAAATTTAATAAATGGCTTGGACTTGACTTGACTTTGAAAGAAACACAATTTTTTGGGTAAGCAAAGCACAGAGCATTGGAAAAAACTCACCACCTAGAGACGCTTTGTTCAATAGATTCCATAATAAGCCTACGGCCCGCCTGGAGGTAAGCGGGTGTTGTGCCACGAGTGTTCAAGCCATGAGTGCATCACAGGGACTCTTGCAGCACTCGGGGCAACACTGACGCGTTACCGACACTTCCACCTCCCCAATCATCTCTAGAAACCTTAGTCACACGCAGAAATACAAAATTGTTATTGGGATGCGATTTGTCTGTAAGGTGCTCTATCTCTCGATTTCGAATCGACGAATTTTTATTTTGTTTATTTGCACTAGCTGTCACCCGTGTTTACTCACAAACACTGACGGGTCGCTCACTTCCCTCCAATATGGCGAGGAGGGCGATGGCTGCCACACGCGTCATACTTGTGAACAGGTGCTGCTTAAGTTTGCTATTTATTTACTTATTAAATATAGATTCAGTCTACTTTGTAGTTTTGCCGCCCGCGCAGGGGCACGCAATTGTTATCAGTGCGATTAGAATGTAAATATTATGAAATAAATCTAGAAGCTTGTTTTGAAAAGAGTTATTGCAGAGTTTATTGCCGGCTCTTCTCAGCAAATGCAACCTTCCGTCCGAACCGGTATTAGAGTCAGACTTTTCATGAATGCCTGCGAAGGTCTATTTGAATAAATGATTTTGAATTTTATAAATGGCAGCCAACTTTTTTACAAGCTCTGCTTAGTTTGGGATCAGATGACCGTGTGTGAGGAATGTCCCAGGATATTTATTTATTTATTTATATATCGTGAAGGAAAGTAAATGTGCTGTTTGTAACTTATTTAACACTAGCTGTCCCCCGTGGTTTCACCCGCGTTCTTGTGATAAAAAGCCTATGAACATCGGAGATAATGTAGGTTCTATTAGTGAAAGAATTTCTCAAATCCGACTGTTAGTTACCTTAGCCCGTCCAGAATATTATAACACGTCAATCATTTTATGAAACACTAGCTGTCTCGCGCGGTTTCACCCGCGTTCCCGTGGTAAAAAGTAGCCTATGTCACCCGGGGATAGTGTAGCTTCGCAACAGTGAAAGAATTTTTCAAATCGGTTCTGTAGTTTCGGAGCCTATTCAATGCAAACAAACAAACAATCAAATCCTTACTCTTTATAATATTAGTATAGATTGCACACGGCTTCCTCAGTTCATTGAATCTCTTTGAACTTGTTGTTCAAAAGGTTAAAGACATCCGCCAGATTCCGCCTTCTAGCGATTATTGCCTTGACACGTTAATAACCTTTCACAGTTCAATCCGATAAAGGGAAAATAAATCGTGAACTTCAATAATATATCAAATCAAACTCCGCATGACGTTCGGACAGCCATTTAGGCGTGAACATAAAAGATTGGCAAAAACTGGCCAAGTGCGTGTCAACACGTGGAGTAGGGTACCGTATCCAGTACAATGTGGTCAACTGAACATTAAGCACACTCAAAAATAGTATATTTCCTTCATAATATACAACGATGAAACATTATGGATAAATATCGTGATCCGATAATCGATTGAAGAGCCCATAAATGATTAGCCGAAAGGTTCTCTAGTGATGACCATGTACTGGGGCCCAAGTCTGCTATTCCAATTGTGTTCCAATGAATTACAGTGGTGTCAAAATTGTCAGACATGTTCATGCACACAAATGCATGTCCTGTGCGGGAATCGAACCCACGACCTGCAGTGCAATAGCTAGAATCTTTACCAGAGCCAACTGGCCCGTCAATATCAAATATGATGACTGTCATTCCAAAACTCTCCACTAGAGGCGCTGCTCTAATTTTAGCTAAGGGTCAGTTCACATCGAGACACCGCGACAAGCATCGCGAGTCGCGACACCTCGAGGCGCAGCGCGACACTTTGAGTCGTAATCTAATTCTCTGATTGTAAAGTGTAAGTACCTTTTTGTGTAGTAAATAAAGTTTTATATTGTATCGCTGTCAGAAAAGTGCGCGCCACGTCGAGTCTCTAGGTGTTTATTACCCTTAGTCCCTAGGAAGTATCGATTACATTCAACAAACTCATGGGAAAGGTGAATGTCGAGAATGAAATAAGGTTCAATATACTGAGATCGCCGACCTTGATCCCAGGGTGTCATGCGAGATGTAAATATCCATGTCGCTGGGTAACGCGAAGCGAGAACCATTGAATTACTAACATGACTTTACAAAACAGAACTAGCTATCTACAAAATGCAACACTTGCATATTCTGCATGGACAAAATAAGAAAGAAAGAAGAAATGATATTCTGTAATATAAATAATTGGAATGTTTTACAAAAAAACTTAAACCGACTTCAAAGTACACTAAGAAGTAATCAAATCCTGATCTGATGACAATGGGACCAAACGGGAAGTGTACCCTTCCAGACAAAAAAAGAATTTTCCAAATCGGTTCATAAATGGCGGAGTTATGAGGTAACAAACATAAAAAAAAAAAAAACAGCCGAATTGAGAACCTCCTCCTTTTTTAAAAGTCGGTTAAAAAGAAAAAATATAGTTAATAAAAATATTTTCTATCTGAACCATTAATAAATAAAAAAACAAAAAACATTTGTCATGTTTATTAATCACATATACCTATATTTTAAGTAAAAAAATATAATTTTCCTTCCAACTCATCGTGCGTAAACTAGAGATCATAAAATCACAAATCACGATTTCGCATCACACAGACACGATTATTGTGTTTATATGATAGAAAATCATAGCTACAATATTTTTAACGGTTTTGTATAATAAATTAATTACAACAATTTATTTTTAAGCTAGAACATGATAACAGATGGCGCTAAAATAATTTCGTATCATGCATGTGAAAAGTATGAGTTTTCGAAATTAGCACCTTTAGCTCACATTTTAAGGCTCTAATTTAAAATGATACCAAGTGGTCCATCCTCTAAAATCGGGTCTCACATCAACACTTCACGTCATCATCTTCCTTCACATCCTTCGCCCCCAAAGCTCTTTGTATCTGAGCAAACGACTTCCCTTTTGTCTCTGGCACACAAAACATTATAAATAAACAAGATAATACACAATTAACAGCGAAAATAAAATATGTTGCCGCCGGGCCGATCGTTTCGGCGACTGGAGCAAAGTATATAGTGATAATGAACACGAAGAAATTTAATAAAGTTGATGAAATCGTCATTCCGATACTTCTGAAGCGGTCGTCAAACATTTCAGCCACTAGACTCCACATTACTGATCCGACACCTGAAAAAGAAAGCCGATTTTATGGAAAATCAATATGTAAAATGATATTTTTTTTATATGACTAGTCGGTAAACAAGCATACGGCCCGCCTGATGGTAAGCGGTTACCATAGCCATATGGACGCTTGCAACACACGAAGCATCGCTCACGCGTTACCGACTTTTCCCCCCTCCCCTATGAGCTCTGGCGACCTTACTCACGCGCAGGAACACAACTTTACACAACATAAAGTTATTTGGCTGCGGTATTCTGTAAGGAGGAGGTACTTCCCCAGTCGAGCTGCTCTTTGAGCGAATAAACTCTATGATCTACCTCTCTCAAAATACTTGTACTTGGATATTTCTATAATTTCGGAAAAGAACACTCAAAACTCTTCTAATTTCATGTTTATGTTACCCGAAACATGTTGTTAGGAAGGCGTATAAAACAATATAGTAAAAGATTATCTTGAAGAGGTATTTTTTGCAATTCTGTAGCAGCGTTTGAAACCGCAAATTACAGCTTTTCCTTACAAAGGCTAAATCGGCCAAAATGGATAGAATAGCAGATTCTTGCGATTTGATAGTTGTTCTTAGTGAAGAGTTCGATCCCTTAAAGCAGTACTGATGAATAACAGAAACAGATAATCCTTTATGTTATCTCTCTTACCTCCACTGTTGCAGAATACAAACACGACCAGTGATACAAGTGGTAGATAGTTCAAAGCTCCAGTGATTGCACGTGCGTCCTTCACTACGAAGAATGAGCCTAGACCGACCTGAATGTGAGAATAATATAGATTTAAGTGATGCAACGTCAAGAATTACTGTTAGATGTTACCGGAATCATATAATGTCTTTTATCTAAGCCTAAATATTTTTTTATAAAAGAGAATTACAGTTTATAAAAATATTTAAAAAATGTAACCTTGCTGAGTTCCTTGCCGGATTCTTCTCAGTTGAAGGCCGAGATCCGAACCGGTGGTAACTTCAGTAAATGTGACCTTAATAAGTGCCCTTCTGGGGCCTAAATTTAATAAATGGCTTTGATTTTGACTTTGAGACTAGATAATTTTACGGAAAACTAAAGGAATATAAGATTAAAAATCAAACTTATTTACGTCTGTGGCTATAGTTTCCATGTCGCCATATACCTAAGTTGCAGTCGTTATATAATCAGCAAATAATTTTCTATCTCAGGTAATTTACTCATTATATCATTATCATGAAAGGGAATGGGCAAATACTCCACCACGCGTGCCCACTGCGGATCGGTGGAGGTAGGCTAGTAGTCAACCTACTGTTGGAGTTTTCAAGCCGCAGAAGGCCTCCAACTAGCTAAACGACTATCACAATTAAGTGATAACCGGGACCAACGGCTTTACGTGCCTTCCGAAGCACGGATAAGCTCGATTTGAAATACATTTGTATTGTAAAAAAAAAATAACAACACTAGGCGGTCACCCTTCCAGGTACCGACGATGGTAGCTTAACTTGCCGATCAATTAAGAACGGAACTTGGCTATCCAAAGAGGAAACGCTGCCAGCCTTCTGGGAACCTTGCCGTTAATCGGAAGCAGCGGCAGACTTGAGGAAAAAAATTCTATATGTAGATTTGTACATATTTGTTGTAAATTAGTTTAAGATTATCTTTGTAAACATCAATTCATCTATTAATCAGACCAAAATAATGTATCCAATTTTCCACTTACCATTCCGATAGCCATTCCTATCAGCGTAGAAGTTAAAATAGGCTTTCTTCCAAACCTATCAGTGACTAATATTGAACAAATACTTGCTGTTAACTGTATGCAGCCTACAACAACTGAAGATACTTCAGATCTTATACTCGTTTGTGTAGATTCCAGAATCGTTTGCAAATAAAACGAAACAGCATTAAAGCCGATAAGCTGCGAAATAGCTCCTATGGATATAGCAATTGCTAGTGATTTTAAAAATATTTTGTTTTTCACAACATCTTTTAATCTTGCTTCTTCGTTTTTGTTAGCCATTGCGAACTCTTTCACTTCCTCTTTGGCTTGTAATCCTGAGTTTCGGAGGAAGGTCAATACCTTTTGGGATTCATCTGGTCTTCCTGAAAAGTGTATATCTTTTTCTGTTAATAATCTTTATAGTCAAATTATTTTTTGGCAAAATTTAATGTTGCAAATCCGGCCTTTGTTCGATTTATTTCAGATCTTTTGGAAATAAATTTTATGGCACTATTTTTAGTGTAGATGCCAGAGAACCGTTACGTCCCAAAAAGGTGAAATCCTGTATTATTTTAAATACAAATCTCATGAAGATCGATTTTACTGGTAATTCTGAGGATACCAATTTCTGGAATTTTGTTTACATTGAATCAAAAGTTTTTTTTTACTAATACTGATTATAATATTTTTATGCCTGATATGAGTAAGAAACTACTAAGTATTGATATGAAGGATAGAAGAGCTGATGGATAAAGCGAACATATCGCTGATCTCAAATAATTGGGAACAGATCAGGCAAATGATGATGAATATTTTCTTACCTTTAGCATACAAAAAATAAGGACTCTCTGGTATAAAGAACAGTGGAATTGTTGTGGTGACCACCAGGAATGTGTAGACGATATTCAACGTGACGTAGGACAGGAACGGGCCCATGCTCATCATGGAGACCACACCTATGGAGCACATCACTTGGAGGACTGTCCCTAGGGCGCCTCTTATTTCTTTCTGGAACAATGTTATTATCACAATGGATTATATGTCATACGGTTCCCTATGGATTGCCCTTGTGTCATGCAGCAATGGAACAACGGATCGACTTGATTGTTTGCATAGACATATTTTGTCAGCTGAAGAATGAAACAGACTTGGTATTCCCAACGCGAAGCCGAATTAATCTGCGGAGACCATCAAGTTTTAGTAAAGTTATTTAGCGAAAAGGTCAGTACAGTCCTTCAGGACAAAGTGGAAGGGAATCCTTATTGGCATTCAAAAATCCAGCTCTCAGTAGGTTCCTATTTATATAATATTTAAAAACGCATTAATTTACTTCTTTATTCTATTTATGTTGTTTTGATAATGCTATTATTATTATTGTATCTATTGTATTTGTATTGTATTGTATCAGAATATTTACCACATGGTATGATTATAAAGTAAGTATATGTAATTATAAAGTATTTTTTAGTTTTGATTAATTTATTCCTTTTGTAGGCAAGTAGTATACTTATATTTATTTTTTCTTTTTTAACTACCGCACATTCGTCCGTGCATCACCCGTGGCTTCAGCTGAAAATCAGCGCTGTAGTTATCTGCAGCACATGCTGCGCTGGGGCCTTTTGGACCCATCATATTAGGTTTACAATGTCGCAAAATTTTACTATGTTTTTTTTTATATAATGTTCTGTGTATTATTGTATTATAAATGTATTGTATTGTTGTGTATTGTGCTATTTTGTTGTTTCCAATAAATGTTTTCTTTCTTTCTTTCTTACTTACACTAGATACTTCGGAAGCATATAACGGCACAGTAAGGAATAGTACTCCATCTGATATACCAATCAAAGCTCTGGCAGTCAACATCATCCATACTTCGGTAGCAAATAATAGCAGAAAGCTTGCCACCACTTTTGGTATACATGCTATTATAATTGAATATTTTCTGCCGATGCTGTCGATTAGAAATCCTGTTGGTATAGTTACTGAAACAGAAAAAGTTGATTAAGTAGCTATGCTTTGAGATTTTAATAGCATTCTTGGGACAAATGAGCTTTTGTTTTCAGGTGTAGGCAAGGTAAGGTACCATAGATCTCGATCTATGTAAGATACCTATGAATTTCTTATTCACCTACCGAATATTGATACAAGAAATCCAATAGATACAATCCAGGATCCTTCACTCGTGGTGATCGGACGTGATAAGACCGTCTCTGTCGCATTATTCAGCTTCACTAGCACTGGTGATGGCCAGGCCAGACCCAAGCCAGTGGTCAGAATACTAAGGTTCACTGAAAAAAATAAAAGCATTGTTCACATTCACGTTGATAGCTCAGAGCTTAGTGAAGGAAGACATCGTTAGGAAACCAAAGCATTGTAGGGCTTGTTGGTACCTCCCAGCCTGGCTACTATGCTCAAGTCATCGAGGTAAAATCCCTTTAGAGTATAGTAATACCGAGCAATCCAATTCCGCAGCTAGTGCTTTTGAACAACAGTACCGACCAATCACTGCATCTGAATGTTTAGTGTGTCTTTGACTTAGCCTATCAGAACGCATTGTCGGTGGTGAGGATCCGGCGGAATTCGGAATAGATTTCGAACAAAATGAACATCATTGCGCTTCTTGGGTTTTGGTTAATTGTTCGTTGGCTCAAGTAAACAAATTGTCAACAAGCAGTCAGAGCACCTACCGGCGTTCAGTCAACTGCAATTTAGAGCCATAACCCTTCTAGCCTTTGTGTGTAACCTTCGAGGTCAAAATTCAGATGTCTCAAGACTAGATCGTGTTAATCAAAAATAAACCTAATATCATTGGTGCAGAATCCAAATTTAATTGTTTTAATCTCGACTCAAACTTGACTTGAGAATTGATTAACGTTCAACGAAATCGAAACGTTTAAAGAAATAACCCACACATAACCACGTTTGACAGTTAAATACCTACGTATTTTTAACCGACTTCAAAAAAAGGAGGAGGTTCTCAATTCGGTTTTTTTTTTTTTTTTTTTTTTATGTTTGTTACCTGATAACTCCGTCATTTATTGACCGATTTGGAAAATTCTTTTTTTGACTGGAAGGGTACACTTCCCGTTTGGTCCCATTGTCATCAGATCAGGATTTGATTACTTCTTAGTTTACTTTGAAGTCGGTTTAAGTTTTTTGTAAAACAGTCCAATTATTTCATTATCACAATATTATCTAACTTTGGTTCAATTGTTATCATAGGACACGCGTCCCTCGCGAGAACCTACGGGTTAATCGGCTCCAAAATCAGTTTTTTACCGACTTCAAAAAAAGGAGGAGGTTCTCAATTCGGCTGTATTTTTTTTAATGTTTGTTACCTAAAAACTCCGTTATTTATTAACCGATTTGGAAAATTATTTTTTTGTCTGGAAGGGTACACCTCCCGTTTGGTCCCATTTTCATCAGATCAGGATTTTATTACTTCTTAGTGTACTTTGAAGTCGGTTTAAGTTTTTTGTAAAACAGTCCAATTATTACAACAGGATATCTAGGTATCTATATCTCATAATTTGACTGTTTTACAAAAAACTTAAACCGACTTCAAAGTACACTAAAACGCATTCAAATCCCGACAATGGGACCAAACGGCAAGTGTATCCTTCCAAACAAAAAAAGAATTTTTCAAATCGGTTAATAAATGACGGAGTTATGAGGTAACAAACATAAAAAAAAAAAAAAACACAACTGACATACGTATGTAACTCAAGACTAATTTTTATATTTTCCATACAAATCCCTAGCATTAATTTTCGTCTTATTGTTATGTTCTTCTTGTACTTATAAATTCTTTGGTTCCACAATACTGTTACGACATCGCCACATCAGGAATAAATTGCTACCAGTAACGCCATCTGTTATTGAATAGCGGTAATATCAGTAACGCCATCTGTTGTTGTATAGGAGTAAACATCTATCAAGCAACGACATCTATCGCCGAATAGCTACCTGCTTCTGGAATATTCCCGATAGCACTGTAGGCATGTAGAGTGCGCGGGTAAATTGTAGAATGTTCCAGATGCCGTTTATGAAGTATAAATACGAGACAATGCACAGAGGAGTTTGAGTTTGATTTAGTGAATCAGTGAGTAAACATAGAAGTGAAATACGGTTAAGTGCTAGTGAACTATTTAATTTCTGAGTGTTTTAATAAAAGTGTGACCAGTGTTTTGGTAAATTCGTGTACCATTATTTATCCTGAACCCCAGCTCGTAACAATTGGTGTCAGAAGTAGTAGGATAAATAATGCCGGTTATGCCAAAGGAAGTCACTGAGGGTGTCCGTACAAGGGGCCAGCGGCAGCAGGAGATGGATGAAAGGAGGTTTGGAGGTTCTCCGTCGCAGACTTCGGGTGGCCAGCAGCCAACTGCCTCTTTGCCAGTTGCCGACCCACCTGAAGTCAGAGCAGTACCTGCAACCCCAGATCTTGGCGCTTTGATGGTAATGCTACAGGAGCAGGCTCGCCGACAAGAGGAGTAGGCTCGCCGACAAGAGGAGCAGGCTCGCCGACAAGAGGAGCAGGCTCGCCGACTGGAGGAACAGCTACAGCGGGATAAGGAGGAGCAGGCTCGCCGCCAAGAGGAACAGATGGTTTTATTAGAAAATTTACAAGTAACTCTTGGCAAGGATCTCAAGGTGGTGAAGGAACAGCTTCAGCATCATGAGTCCCGTATCTCGGAATCCGAAAATCGTATGTCCATGGCTGAAGTACAGATAGAAGACGTGAAGAAGGCCCTGGTTGGACTCAAGGTTGGAACTACTACTTCTTTACCTGTGGCTTCTTCACGTGGTTTCAAGGTACCGCCATTTGATGGCACCTCATCATGGTCAGCCTATAGAATCCAGTTCGAAGCTGTCATGAAGGCGAATGATTGGACTAGTGCACAGGCGATGACAGCACTCACTTTGGGTCTTCGCGATCAGGCCCTCACTATACTGGAGGCCCTCGGGAAGGACGTGACGTATGAGCAACTGTTGGAAGCTCTAGAATCTAGATACGGGGACGCACACCTGGAACACGTATTCCGTGCCCAACTCAAGGACCGTGTGCAACGGAGCGCCGAAACTATACAACAGTGGGCTCTAGAGGTAGAAAAGCTGGTCCGTAAAGCATACCAGTCTGCACCAGCGATGATCAACGGTAATCTAGTGCAAGCGTTCGTGGATGGTATACGCGACTTGGAAGTCAGAGCTGCCGTGAGATTAGGGCACCACGAGTCGCTGAAAGACACTTTAGCCCATGCCTTAGAAGTGGAGGCTGTGCGACGCGATGACCGACCTCACCGCATCAGGGAAGTAGTGGCCTCGCCCCGTTGCTACAACTGTGGAGAAAAGGGCCACCTTCGGATGAGTTGCCCGAAGTGGAGAAACTATAGAAAAGAGGAAAATCGACCCCGGGAAGGAAATGCAGCGGTGACTGGTGGCACTGATCAGCAACAGGGAAACGAGTAAACGCCAGGACCGCGGGGCGGGTGCTGGCTGGTGTTCGAAGAGCCCCAAGGATCTCGATCTCACAAGCCCATAACGGGAACAGTCTGATCATTATAGGTGAAATTAATGGCAAGCCATGTAAGGTAACGTTGGATACTGGAGCATCTCGCACGATCGTCAGTTCCCAACTAGCAAGTCGGTTTCTTGGGGACTACTTCAAAGACTACAAGCAAATTGAATTGGTAACAGCTACCGGTCAGCAGATAACCGTCGAAGGCGAGAAGGAGGTAGAATTAAAATTGGGCAACCAAAGTTATCGTCACAACGTAATCGTGGCCGACATTATGGATGACTGTATCCTGGGATTAGACTTCATGAGGAAACATCACTGTGAGATCGACGTCAATCACGGAGTATTAAAATGTGCTTCGGAAGAAGTCTTCATAGAAGGCGCATCGTCGGGACATGTGTATTGCTTGAAGAAGAGTGTTCTCTCTCCCATGTCTGAAACAATCGTGCCGGTAACCTTACCAGAAAATTCAGGTCATGGAAATCGTTGCATCCTTATAGAAAAACTGAACAGTGATCTTCCATGGAAGATGGCACGAACGTTAGTTAAAGCTAACAACGTCTCGGCAGTACGTGTACTAAATTTAAGTGAGCATGAACAAGTACTCAAGAAGGGGACATTGATGGGCACTTGTGAAGAAGTTGCTTGGATGCGTAGATGTCAAGACCAGCCTACGGGGTCTGTTGGGGGAAATGTTCAGTTCAACGTGACAACGCTATTGGAAGACTGTAGTGATAATCTGTCGAAGGAAGAGATGGATAAGGCTAAGAAGATGTTGCTCCGTTACGCTGATATTTTCTCAGTTGGTGATACTGACATAGGGAACACTGGATTAGTTCAGCACAAAATAAATACGGGTGATGAGTTACCAATCCGCCAACGACCAAGAAGGTTACCCATAGCACGGGAACAGGAAGTAGATGCCATGATCCAGGGAATGGTAAAAGGTGGTGTTATAGAGCCATCATCTAGTCCATGGTGTTCTCCCGTGGTATTGGTGAAAAAGAAGGATGGTAGCATGCGCTTTTGTGTTGACTATCGTCGGTTGAATGACATTACGAAGAAGGACAGTTACCCACTACCAAGGATTGACGACACGCTAGATACGCTGACAAGAACGAGGTGGTTTACCACGCTGGACCTGAAAAGTGGCTACTGGCAAGTTGAAATAGACCCAAAGGACAAGGAAAAGACTGCATTCTCTACAGGAAAAGGACTATGGCAATTTAACGTCATGCCATTTGGACTATGCAATGCGCCTGCTACTTTTGAACGGCTAATGGAGCTAGTACTAACTGGATTAATTGGAGACGCCGGCCTTGTTTATTTGGATGACATCATTATCGTGGGACGAACATTCGAAGATCATCTCCAAAACTTGGAACAAGTACTCGCGAAAATACGTGGAGCCAACCTTAAATTGAGCCCAAAGAAGTGCTCATTTTTTAGACGACAAGCAAACTTTTTAGGACACATAGTCTCAGAAGAAGGAGTTCAGACAGATCCTGAGAAAATAGCTGCTGTCAATGATTGGCCAGTTCCAAGAGATAAAACGCAGGTCAGGGCATTCTTGGGCTTGTGCTCCTATTATCGACGTTTTGTGAAAAATTTTGCTGACCTTGCTAGACCTCTACATAAGTTGACAGAGGAAAAATCACAATTCTTTTGGGACAAAGCATGTGATGTGGCATTCCAAGAATTAAAGAAACGGCTGTGTAGCTCACCTATTTTGGGTTATCCTGATACTGAAAAAGAATTCATAGTAGATACTGATGCGAGTAATAATGGAATTGGTGGCGTGTTATCGCAAAGAAAAGGAGATCAAGAGGTTGTGATAGCTTATTTTAGCAAGTCCTTGTCGAAACCGGAGAGAAACTACTGTGTTACAAGAAAAGAATTACTTGCTGTTGTGAAAACGTTGCAGCATTTTAGCAAGTATTTGATAGGGAGGAAATTTCATCTCCGCACTGACCATGCCGCATTGAAGTGGCTATTGCAATTCAAAAATCCAGAAGGACAAGTCGCTAGATGGATTGAACTGTTACAAGAGTTTGACTTTGTAACTGAACATCGCAGTGGGAGGTTGCATGGCAACGCAGATGCCTTATCAAGAAGACCTTGTCCTGAAAATTGTAAGGACTGTGTTAGGCAAGAAGATAAGGAAGTAATAACCGTAAAGATGCTAAGGACTGACCTAAGTGAAGAGTGGATAGAAACCCTAAAGCAGGCTCAGCAAGATGACACGGACATCAAGCCGATTCGCGACTGGATTCAGGCTAGTGCCACTAAACCTAAGTGGTGTGACGTGGCAATGACGAGTTCAGTCACAAAAAGTTATTGGGCACAGTGGGAGAGCTTAGCTATACAGGATGGAATTTTATGCCGTAAATGGGAAAATGCCCGAGGGGACAGCTCTCACCTACAAATGGTTGTTCCGAAGGCAAGGATACCAGATATCTTGAAATTCTATCACAATGAATGTTCAGGAGGTCACATGGGAGTAAAACGAACCCTTTTAAAGATTCGTGAGCGATTTTACTGGATCCACTGCAGGGACGATGTAGAAGACTGGATACGAAAGTGCGTCAGTTGCGCAGCTGTAAAAGGACCACAAACACGCAGTAGAGGTGCGCTGAAGCTGTACAATGTTGGAGCTCCCTGGGAACGGATAGCGTTGGATGTCGCGGGGCCTTTTCCTGAAAGTGATAGTGGAAACAAGTACTTCCTCGTCGTCATGGATTACTTCACAAAGTGGCCAGAGGTCTTCGCGATACCGAATCAGGAAGCTTCTACTGTGGCAGATAAATTAGTCCATGAAGTCTTCTGTCAGTTTGGTGTACCACTAGAAATTCACAGCGATCAAGGAAGAAATTTCGAGTCTCAAATATTTCAGGAGGCATGTCGAGTAATGGGTATACACAAAACCAGGACCACATCTTATCACCCGCAATCGGACGGAATGGTTGAACGGTTCAACCAAACGTTGGAGAGATATCTGGCAAAAGTTGTGGACAGCCGGCAGAAGGATTGGGACAAACACATACAACCCTTTCTCCTGTCATATCGAAGTGCAACTCATGAAAGTACGACGGTGACGCCTGCTTTTGCAAACTTCGGCAGAGAATTGCGATTGCCTGCAGATTTGCTCACCGGTATTCCGCCTGACGATCCACGTAGTGTTACAGATTATGCGAACGACTTACGAAACAAAATGAATGACGTATATGAGCACGTCAGGCAGTATGGCCAACAAATGTCTGAACGAATGAAGACCCTGTCGCGTATAAAAAGAGGGGAGGTGTGATAAATGTGAATTTGACGCGACTATATAAGGTTATAGGTATGTGCATCTAAAAAAGGGTTTGCCTAGACAGCTCGCGGAGGGCCTCGACCTTTGGAGTGCAAGGACCTCTTGTGCTGTGGAAGAATTGTGGGTTCCTCGATCAGCAAATAAAACAATTTATTTAAAGTTACTAACAAACACTCTATTAATAAATAAATTTGTTGCCGCGGTGTTACATGGCGGTTACGGCCGCAGTGGAACAAAAATGTACTTAGCTCTACAGCACTGACTCTAAATGGCCATCAAAGAAAAAAATGTTGAGTCATGACTCACGGTACTGCGAAGCAATCAATGTGCCCGAAGGGAATCCCCCATGGGCAGCGGACGTCCAGACAGGAAGCGACGGCTTGCGCGTCAACGCTGTGGCGTGACAGCAACGCCGCCCTCCGGCACCGATGCGGCGAACATTGCGGCTGAATGTCCAGCCGGGTCCTACGGGGTATTCCTTGGCTTCACACCGCGGGCCAAAGCCCGGCGGTGCATCCGGCTGGAACCTCCGTCGTCGGCGATGATGGTGGCGCTGCTGGCCACGGCAGTGCTTGCCACGTTGGCAAAGAAGAAAAACGAAAGCGTCTTGTACGTCGACGGCACTTTACGACACCATCGCGTCACATCAATTGCCTACCGAGGCACTTACGATCAAAATAAGTGTAAACAAAAAAATAAAGAAAATCAATTAACGCGTCGACCGCATGGTCGGCGGACTACATCCCCCTTTGGTAAAATGGCGGCGGATCGGGGAGTCGGAGTACGTGTCTCTCACGCTGTTACTTTTTCTCGACTGACTGAGGTAATGGCCGTGCAAGCCTCCTAGGGGTTGCGTTGCAGGACAAAATAATCGATTTTTGGTCGATAAGTTAAATTATATTTTCAATATTAATTAATTCTGTATAGCTTGTAAAATGCTTTGATGAATTCTATAAATGTGAGTGTAATTGAAATATTTTTACATGTATTAATTGCCGAGCTAATAATGATTTTCGAATACGATCGATAAATACGCACTGAAGGTACGACCCTAAAAACATGTAGGTAGATGTAAAATAAAGTGACATCGCAAAATGAAAAATAAGATTTCAGCTTTCAGCTGTAAAACTAGGATCAATCGAAAGAACTAATTTTTGCGATTCCAAATGTACCCTTAGCACGAATTTTGGTTCAGTACAAAGCCTGTTAGGACGTGAAACAGTTTTGATAGTTCACCGGTAATTCAGATGGAAATTCTATATTAATTACTTGTATTTGTCTTATTAAGTATTTGAATCTAAGTTAATGATGTACGTAGTAAAGATTTTATATGTTAGTTTCCTTGTGCCATTGCTATTTCGTTAGGCTTGTGACCCCTGTGACGTCACGGCCTACCTACCTACTAATTTCTATGTGTTATGTAGTAATCACTACTACAACCCGTTACGATCGGAAAGCGAACAACAGAGTATTCGAGATGGGGTCCCTAGTATGGCTACATAACCCAGTGCGCAGGAAAGGAAAGTCCCCTAAACTGCAAGCAAAATGGGATGGACCATATCGTGTTGTTACGAAAATCAATGATGTCACCTACCGTATCCAGAAGGGGGCTCGAGGTAAACCGAAGATTGTCCATATAGACCGTTTGGCGAAATACCATGGAGCTCACATTGCTCGGGACGAGCATGTCTAAGGAGGGGGTAGTGTTACGACATCGCCACATCAGGAATAAATTGCTACCAGTAACGCCATCTGTTATTGAATAGCGGTACTATCAGTAACGCCATCTGTTGTTGTATAGGAGTAAACATCTATCAAGCAACGACATCTATCGCCGAATAGCTACCTGCTTCTGGAATATTCCCGATAGCACTGTAGGCATGTAGAGTGCGCGGGTAAATTGTAGAATGTTCCAGATGCCGTTTATGAAGTATAAATACGAGACAATGCACAGAGGAGTTTGAGTTTGATTTAGTGAATCAGTGAGTAAACATAGAAGTGAAATACGGTTAAGTGCTAGTGAACTATTTAATTTCTGAGTGTTTTAATAAAAGTGTGACCAGTGTTTTGGTAAATTCGTGTACCATTATTTATCCTGAACCCCAGCTCGTAACAATACCATAACATTATATACATACTTACTAGTGCAAACAGTCAAGTTGAACATATGACACTATTAAGTGTCGTGCGTGAAAGAAAACTGCGTGACTAGCATGTGGCCGAGCCTTGATCCAGATAATATGAAGTCAGATCAGATCCTGTACCTAATGTGAGTTTTGATCTTGTTATAGTGATTTACTATCCGCTATTTACATAATATGTCATGTCATGGCTTATAATCATAGGCCGTATACACCAGTTATTATCTTTATTTACAAGAAAGTAAAAAATCCTTTCAAGAGAAATAATTATTTACTCTTTTTTTTTTTACTGTGTATAGGCCTGTGTTTGACCACAATCTCACTATGGTAAGTGATGATGTGGTCGAAGGTGGTAAGCACACAAAGCCTAGAAGGAACTGGCTCTCAAGTGCAGCTGTCGGAACACACCGATTGGTGCTTGGCGACAAATTTTCAACTTGAGGGTGGTAGCCAGCCAGACGGGTACTACAAAGTACCCTACCACCGTGCTTATGGTTTCCTCACGATGTTTTCCTTTACCGAAAGCTCAAGCTCAGTGTAGGATTCGAACCCGGGACCTTCGTCTCGGTATCCGACGTCACTACCACCGAGCTATCATCGCCTTGAAAATTTCTTTCCCCCTTATTACAAAACATGGTTTAAAGTAAAGCCAGGTTTTACTGTCATTTGGTCACTTTCTAACGTCATATAATAAAAAGGGACGAGGCTATTTTAAAACCTGGTTTTCCTTTAAACCATGTTTTGTAATAAGGGGGAAAGAAATTTTCAAGGCGATGATAGCTCGGTGGTAGTGACGTCGGATACCGAGACGAAGGTCCCGGGTTCGAATCCTACACTGAGCTTGAGCTTTCGGTAAAGGAAAACATCGTGAGGAAACCATAAGCACGGTGGTAGGGTACTTTGTAGTACCCGTCTGGCTGGCTACCACCCTCAAGTTGAAAATTTGTCGCCAAGCACCAATCGGTGTGTTCCGACAGCTGCACTTGAGAGCCAGTTCCTTCTAGGCTTTGTGTGCTTACCACCTTCGACCACATCATCACTTACCATAGTGAGATTGTGGTCAAACACAGGCCTATACACAGTAAAAAAAAAAAGAGTAAATAATTATTTCTCTTGAAAGGATTTTTTACTTTCTTGTAAATAAAGATAATAACTGGTGTATACGGCCTATGATTATAAGCCATGACATGACATATTATGTAAATAGCGGATAGTAAATCACTATAACAAGATCAAAACTCACATTAGGTACAGGATCTGATCTGACTTCATATTATCTGGATCAAGGCTCGGCCACATGCTAGTCACGCAGTTTTCTTTCACGCACGACACTTAATAGTGTCATATGTTCAACTTGACTGTTTGCACTAGTAAGTATGTATATAATGTTATGGTATTGTTACGAGCTGGGGTTCAGGATAAATAATGGTACACGAATTTACCAAAACACTGGTCACACTTTTATTAAAACACTCAGAAATTAAATAGTTCACTAGCACTTAACCGTATTTCACTTCTATGTTTACTCACTGATTCACTAAATCAAACTCAAACTCCTCTGTGCATTGTCTCGTATTTATACTTCATAAACGGCATCTGGAACATTCTACAATTTACCCGCGCACTCTACATGCCTACAGTGCTATCGGGAATATTCCAGAAGCAGGTAGCTATTCGGCGATAGATGTCGTTGCTTGATAGATGTTTACTCCTATACAACAACAGATGGCGTTACTGATAGTACCGCTATTCAATAACAGATGGCGTTACTGGTAGCAATTTATTCCTGATGTGGCGATGTCGTAACACTACCCCCTCCTTAGACATGCTCGTCCCGAGCAATGTGAGCTCCATGGTATTTCGCCAAACGGTCTATATGGACAATCTTCGGTTTACCTCGAGCCCCCTTCTGGATACGGTAGGTGACATCATTGATTTTCGTAACAACACGATATGGTCCATCCCATTTTGCTTGCAGTTTAGGGGACTTTCCTTTCCTGCGCACTGGGTTATGTAGCCATACTAGGGACCCCATCTCGAATACTCTGTTGTTCGCTTTCCGATCGTAACGGGTTGTAGTAGTGATTACTACATAACACATAGAAATTAGTAGGTAGGTAGGCCGTGACGTCACAGGGGTCACAAGCCTAACGAAATAGCAATGGCACAAGGAAACTAACATATAAAATCTTTACTACGTACATCATTAACTTAGATTCAAATACTTAATAAGACAAATACAAGTAATTAATATAGAATTTCCATCTGAATTACCGGTGAACTATCAAAACTGTTTCACGTCCTAACAGGCTTTGTACTGAACCAAAATTCGTGCTAAGGGTACATTTGGAATCGCAAAAATTAGTTCTTTCGATTGATCCTAGTTTTACAGCTGAAAGCTGAAATCTTATTTTTCATTTTGCGATGTCACTTTATTTTACATCTACCTACATGTTTTTAGGGTCGTACCTTCAGTGCGTATTTATCGATCGTATTCGAAAATCATTATTAGCTCGGCAATTAATACATGTAAAAATATTTCAATTACACTCACATTTATAGAATTCATCAAAGCATTTTACAAGCTATACAGAATTAATTAATATTGAAAATATAATTTAACTTATCGACCAAAAATCGATTATTTTGTCCTGCAACGCAACCCCTAGGAGGCTTGCACGGCCATTACCTCAGTCAGTCGAGAAAAAGTAACAGCGTGAGAGACACGTACTCCGACTCCCCGATCCGCCGCCATTTTACCAAAGGGGGATGTAGTCCGCCGACCATGCGGTCGACGCGTTAATTGATTTTCTTTATTTTTTTGTTTACACTTATTTTGATCGTAAGTGCCTCGGTAGGCAATTGATGTGACGCGATGGTGTCGTAAAGTGCCGTCGACGTACAAGACACTTTCGTTTTTCTTCTTTGCCAACGTGGCAAGCACTGCCGTGGCCAGCAGCGCCACCATCATCGCCGACGACGGAGGTTCCAGCCGGATGCACCGCCGGGCTTTGGCCCGC
Organism: Achlya flavicornis; assembly: GCA_947623365.1. Taxonomy (NCBI): domain Eukaryota; kingdom Metazoa; phylum Arthropoda; class Insecta; order Lepidoptera; family Drepanidae; genus Achlya; species Achlya flavicornis. The sequence goes on from OX392490.1 coordinate 8,724,563, forward strand.
GGTGTGAAGCCAAGGAATACCCCGTAGGACCCGGCTGGACATTCAGCCGCAATGTTCGCCGCATCGGTGCCGGAGGGCGGCGTTGCTGTCACGCCACAGCGTTGACGCGCAAGCCGTCGCTTCCTGTCTGGACGTCCGCTGCCCATGGGGGATTCCCTTCGGGCACATTGATTGCTTCGCAGTACCGTGAGTCATGACTCAACATTTTTTTCTTTGATGGCCATTTAGAGTCAGTGCTGTAGAGCTAAGTACATTTTTGTTCCACTGCGGCCGTAACCGCCATGTAACACCGCGGCAACAAATTTATTTATTAATAGAGTGTTTGTTAGTAACTTTAAATAAATTGTTTTATTTGCTGATCGAGGAACCCACAATTCTTCCACAGCACAAGAGGTCCTTGCACTCCAAAGGTCGAGGCCCTCCGCGAGCTGTCTAGGCAAACCCTTTTTTAGATGCACATACCTATAACCTTATATAGTCGCGTCAAATTCACATTTATCACACCTCCCCTCTTTTTATACGCGACAGGGTCTTCATTTCACCGAGCTATCATCGCCTTGAAAATTTCTTTCCCCCTTATTACAAAACATGGTTTAAAGTAAAGCCAGGTTTTACTGTCATTTGGTCACTTTCTAACGTCATATAATAAAAAGGGACGAGGCTATTTTAAAACCTGGTTTTCCTTTAAACCATGTTTTGTAATAAGGTGCTTTATGTCCGAAAAGAGGTGTGATGATTAATTTTTATTTGCTGCATGTACTGATGGCGCCATCTATGAATCGTTTTACTTTTAACTTTTACTAGCTGCCCCCCGCGGTTTCACTTGCGTTACCAAGATGAACAGTAGCCTATAACGCTCGCGCTCTGGGATAATGTAGCAGTTCCAGAGATTAATAACAAACAATCAAACAAATAGCTCTTCAGCATTATTATTAGTGGAATCCGTAATTAGTAAGTACCTAACGTATTCAACAAAATTATCTGCTCTCAAGAACATCTGCTTCATACATATTTAAAACAATACGGTGACTGATTATTCTCAATCAGGTTATTTGGTATTCTTTGTTGCCGGTTTCCTTGTTTTTGTCACATTTTTTCCTATCATTGATTCTATAAACGCACTGGGAAAATTGTAGCTATGTATGTATGTACCTGAGCTCACAGGGAAAGAATAAGTTTGGTAAAGGAAAGGATTATCTTTTTGCATGTAGTGCGCGATATCGGACCGAAGCATTGGCAACTGCTTCGGCCACCTTCGGCTGAAAGGCTTTTGCTAGACAAGTTAAATCGCATCGGATAAATGGTGCCTATAATAGGAACGCATGTGCTACGAACAGACAAATATGATTTTTATATAGACAAAGTGATTTTGTGCTTTTGAGACTACTTCCATAAAGGGAGAAAAAATATATAATCATTCTGTGTTTTTTTTTTAAACACGATAATTAATAATATTTTTTATCCTAGGTTAGGACGTCCTAGGTCAACAAAAATACTTACCCTACTAACGTTTCAATATTTTCAAACAATAATAGTAAGTTAAGCACCTGACTTGCATTATCATAATTGGTAAAGTAGGTAGCTAAGTATACTACTGATAAAACTACACAATAGTCATCATCTTACCTAATAGGAAATAGCCAATTTGATCAATAGCACGTTCGCAGCTATTGTTGTTTTGTTGATGAACGCTAGTACCCTTTCAAACTGTCAAGAGAATGTCAATTGATTAAATCTATTGATAGTTTGTATGGGAACTGAGAAATAATTACTTAATGTGATTCGCGACATCGTTTGCGTTTTTAACCGACTTCAAAAAAAGGAGGAGGTTCTCAATTCGGTTTTATGTCTTTTTTTTTTTTATGTTTGTTACCTCATAACTCCCGTCATTACGAATCGTCTCGCACGTAGGTTTGACGACTTCCAGCCTCCCGAACAAGCCGGTTTCCGTAAAGGCTTTAGTACCATAGACCACATACATACACTCCGCCAGATTATACAGAAGACTGAGGAGTATAATCGGCCATTATGCCTGGCGTATGTGGACTATGAGAAAGCCTTTGATTCAGTCGAGACCTGGGCGGTGTTACAGAGTCTACAGCGATGCCAAATTGACTATCGCTATATCGAAGTGTTGAAGTGTTTGTACAGCAAAGCCACCATGTCAATTCGAGTCCAGGACGAGAGTACGGTACCAATCCAGTTGCAGAAGGGTGTAAGACAGGGTGACGTAATTTCCCCGAAACTCTTCACCACTGTAATGGAGGATGTATTCAAGCTCTTGGACTGGAAGGTATATGGCATCAACATCAATGGCGAACATATCACTCACCTTCGATTTGCCGATGATATAGTCATAATGGCGGAATCGCTGGAAGCTTTGAACATCATGCTCAATGACCTCAACAGAGTTTCCCAACAGGTAGGCCTAAAAATGAATATGGACAAGACAAAAATTATGTCTAATGTTCATATTCCGCCAATGCCGGTGATTGTTGGGAGCACTGTTCTCGAAGTTGTAGACGAGTATGTTTACCTAGGACAAATTGTCCAATTAGGTAGGTCCAACTTCGACAAAGAGGTCAACCGAAGAATCCAACTCGGCTGGGCAGCGTTCGGGAAGCTACGGCATATCTTCACGTCCAAAATACCTCAGAGTCTGAAGACAAAGGTCTTCAACCAGTGCGTGTTACCAGTGATGACATACGGGACAGAGACGTGGTCTTTCACTGCTGGCCGCATAAATAAGCTCAGAGTCACTCAGCGAGCTATGGAACGAGCTATGCTCGGAATCTCTCTACGTGACAGGGTCCGAAACGAGGACATTCGTAGGAGAACGAAAACTACCGATATAGCTCGTAGACTTAGTAGGCTGAAGTGGCAATGGGCAGGCCACATCGCTCGAAGAACTGATAGCCGATGGGGAAGGAAGGTTCTCGAGTGGCGACCACGTACTGGAAAGCGCCGAGCGGGACGACCTCCCACCAGGTGGACCGACGACCTGGTCAGAGTCGCTGGGCGCCGCTGGATGCAAGCGGCCCAGAACCGTTCGAAGTGGAAATCAATGGGGGAGGCCTATGTTCAGCAGTGGACATCCATGGGCTGATATGATGAACTCCCGTCATTTATGAACCGATTTGGAAAATTCTTTTTTGTCTGGAAGGGTACACTTCCCGTTTGGTCCCATTGTCATCTGATCATTATTTGATTACTTCTTCGTTTACTTTGAAGTCGGTTTAAGTTTTTTGTAAAACAGTCCAATTATTTAGTAAGAGTTTTTTATCGAGACGCGGTGATGAAAGTTTGTAAAAGTTTGTCGTTGTTGGAAACGTCGAGGGCAGGAGATCACGAGGAAGATCCCCTACTCGATGGACGGGTCAACTACGGGAAAATAAGGCGCCAAATTCTACGACTTGGTCCAGTTAGCCACCAACAGAAGTCGCTGGAGTCCGCGCTCTATCAAAGACGTCCGGTGATCACGATCTTCAGCCATGAAGAAACGACCACAGAGAGAGAGTGAGAGTTTTATTAATCTATTTGATCGCATTATAATATTAGCGAATACCATGAGTTTGGTGACACATGGTATACTCTGGGTACCTATACTATAAGGGGTGCCTTGTTTTTTTTATTTAAGTTCGTTTTGTTGTTACATGTCATTTTTTGTTTTTTTCCGTATCAGTAGGTATGGTTAGAAATTATAAAAAGAAAAGAGGAAGTGAAGTAGGTACCTACATGAAGAGAATATGGAGCGTGCTCATTATTCAAATAATAAGAAGGCATTTGAAATTAAGACAAGCTGCTGATGCTTACAATTTAAAACCTAACAAAAAACAAACTAACAAAAATTATAAAGAGCGAAAAAAAATATTATAAATAATATTTGTTTAATCGTCTTTTTTATTAATTATTTAACAAATACATGTTAAAAATATACGGTATTTTCAAAGATGCCCCTTTGGGGCATCTTTGAAAATTTACAAGCCAGTACAGAAATTAAAATATCTAATCCTGACGAAGGACATATCTACTTAATTATTTTGTTGTCTGATAAGCCATGGCCGCTATTTAGGAAGAAAAAACTAAGAAAATCAAACAAATTTAGAACTTATGGAATAAAGTATGAAAAGTGTTCAGACCTGCCCCTCTCACCCCTAGTCTCAGAGTAGGTATATAAATACTACGTACAACTCTATGCGTACAACAAATAAAAAAAAAATGTATCCCCTTTTTTTAGAATTTATAGTTTCTGTTAGTTAAGTTTTTTTAATATTTTTTATTGTATGCATTAATTATAGTTATATATATATAGTTTTAAATAAAGTCCTATATCATTATGGTATATTGACCCTGACCATAGACAATAATAACAACTAAAAAACCATGACCTTAAAAACCTCACAACAAAAAAAGATACCCACCAACTATCACCACAACATACTGTCGAATTAAAGGATTCTCGAATATTTTCAACATTTTAACACATAAAAAAAATATACACTTTTTATCACTGTTTTATTTTTATAAATTCTTACACGATTTTTTTAAGAACTCAATTACCACACGTTCTATCCGTGGTCAAAACGTGTATGAATAAAACTGCCAGTGACTTCACGTGGTTACTACTAAGGTAAACAATCTCACATACTTAAAGTTCCAATCTCGATCGGTACTATTCGGTACTCATTTGGTAACGTATGACACTCACTGTATGTCCTTTACTGAATTTAATATCAAGGATCGTCTACCTCCACAATCAAATTATTTTATCTATAGGACAAGGTTCGGCTACCTGTAATGGTTTAATTCATTTTTATCCAGATATCTAGATATGATAAAAGGTAAGTGACCAACTGATCTTGATTATCATATTTCCTCCTCAATGTCGTCTGTCGTTGTGCTAAGCTAAAATTAAGCCAATGGTAGCAAGGAAACATAATTTTGTCCAGAACTGGATTCTCAAGTAGGTATGTACAATTTGAAGGTATAATATTTATTACAGAAAAACTGTGTAAACATATTATATTTGCACAATTTTTCTTACGTATCGTGAGCCTTTTTTGGGGAGCCAATTTTTAAATTTAAAGAATTACCTAGTTAGGTACTATAATTATTCCATTTATTAATTTGTTATAACTTATGATTTTACATTATGAAGTACACATAATTAAAAAATACTTTTAATAAATTATTAAAAGAAACAAAAAATAACTGCGTATAACAAAAATTAACTGAAAAGAGAAAAACAAGCTCTTTGATCTACAGAATTTTGAATATAACTTGAATGTTTTAAGGTATTGCAGTCGGGGATAAACAAATATTAAATATTACAAAAAAAACTTTATAACAATTTCTTAGAATTCTACTTGTTTGTATTTGGCCTCACCATAAACCGCGATAAAACCAAAATGATGTTGGTGGACCGAAAAACTAACCATCGCCCTGACCTAAGGGAAATAGCTAATTGCGAAGTTGTCCAGAGTTATATCTACCTGGGATCCACAATCACAAATACTGGAAGTTGCGAAGAAGAAATTAGAAGACGGTGTGCTGTAATACGATCTGCCGTGGAAAAGCTCATGAAGATATGGAAAGATCGCCGCATAACTAAAAACACTAAGTTACGCCTAATGAGATGCTTAATAAGTATTTCCTATTTTTCCTGTATGGAGCTGAGACATGGACGATCCATCAAAAATGTCGGAAGAAGAGTGACGCCCTTGAAATGTGGTGCTGGAGGCGCTTGCTAAGGATGAAATGGAATGCTCACCGCACTAACGTTTCCACCCTGAAAGAGCTTCGCATCAAACAAAGATTTTCGTTGATTGTGCAAGTGCGAATTCTTAAGATGTTTGGCCATATCATCCGCAACGAAAGCTCATTGGAACGATTAGTGGTATAAGGAAGAGTAGAAGGTCAATGTTCCCGCGGCCGATCACCCACAAGATGGACAGACCTCATAAAATCATCAACAAGTTGTTTCCTCAGTGAATGTACACGCAGTGCCGCGAATAGAGAAGTCTCGCAAAAGCCGCAACAAACTTATCAGACGATCCATAACCACGACCACTCCGCCAGGAGTGTACGACTGAGAAGAAGAACTGATGTTTAACCAATTATGTTACAAAATAGAAAACACAATAAGAAAGCAAATGTTCGAAAACCAAGCAAGTGAGGCTCGATTGGACCTCAAGTAGTCTAAAAGACAGGGTCCTTCTTCCGTGGTCTGAAATGGTTTATTTTCTATTTTATGAGCCTAAGAAGTGAGCCTAAGAACTTAAGAAGTCTCTTGACAAGAGCCTGTCCTTGGCGCATGTGTGTCTCTTATTGACACATGGTGGAATATGGGCTGTCAATAGTGATCTATACCATAAGCAATAGTCGTCCATCCCCAGCATAATCTAAAACAAAACTCGCCAAAGAGCTCCATGTCGATGCTACTGACAGCGGACATCTCACATTATATTAAGGATGGAGCATAGTGACAACAGTTGAGTGACGATATTTATTTAGGTACCTACTTCGTTTACGTAATCACCCCGCAGACCTGAGTAGGGGTCACATACAAACGCCGTCACGTTCAACTAAACCGCTACTTTCACTGAAATTTCTATTGATGCTCAACCATTACTGATTTCCGAAGTGAAATCTCTCGTCGTACGTCAAGATAAGAGGCAATGTGCGTTAATTTAGGCGAATCTTCAATTTTTTGTGTGTGAAATATGGTAAAGAGGGAAAATACCGGTTTCATACCATTATGAAATTAATGATACCTACTACGTTACGAATGGTGGTACGATTCGTACATTAATACATTGGGGTTATTCACTGTTGCTCGTATGACTAACTAGTTTATGTCCTCTACCGAATCGATGAGTTCATATTTGGAACTTCCATTTGCAATGAGGTAGTCGATTACAGGTGGACCGACGACCTGGTAAGAGTCGCTGGGCACCGCTGGATGCAAGCGGCCCAAAACCGTTTGAAGTGGAACTCAATGGGGGAGGCCTATGTTCAGCAGTGGACATCCATAGGCTGATATGATGATGATGATGAGTCGATTTCATGACGGCTGTAAATGAAAACTGAGCAAACACGCCTAATAGCTGAATGAAACATCATGACACATTAAACAAAAAGGATAATAGTTATACGCCAAGCATGGGCGCACCATTATAGTGCGAGCACGAGCCGAGCCACGAACGAGCACACTGCGAGCACGATTCGCGTAGCGTGGACGGGCTTGCGAGCCTCCAACGAGCGCGATTGTACGGTAACCGCTTACCATCAGGCAGGCCGTATGCTTGTTTACCGACTTAAACGTATAAAAAAAACGCTCTTCGCATGGTTTTGTGAGATCATACGCTAAAATCTCTATACATATAAATTTAATTTATCATCATCATCATCAGCCTATAATGTCCCACTGCTGAGCACAGGCCTCCTTTCACAAACCAGGGTGAAAGGGAATGGGCAGATACTCCACCACGCGTGCCCACTGCGGATCGGTGGAGGTAGGCTAGTGGTCAACCTACTGTTGGAGTTTTCAAGCCGCATAGAAGGCCTCCAACTAGCTTAACGACTATCACAATTAAGTGATAACCGGGACCAACAGCTTTACGTGCCTTCCGAAGCACGGAAACGCTCGATTTGAAATACCACTAGGCGGTGACCCATCAAGGTAACGACCACGACAGACGTAGCTTAACTTTGCCGATCGACTAATCATGCTACACCAATTTATATTAATTCCAATTTCCCTTGGTCACGCTCACGCACGCCAAACTTGAGAATGACTTCACCGATTTCATCCATCTATTTTTTTAAAGTTTTCTTATATCCTGGAGAAGGTTCTTACGAAAAAAAAAACTAAGTTACGAAAAAAATTTGTATAATTAAGAAAACTTAACAGTACGGTAGGGTAGGATATCCCTCGGATATTATTCTAACATTTCGTGGCAGCATACCGAAAACTACCACGAAATGCAGCTGTCCAGTGACTTGGACATGCAATGCGCTTCACTTAGGTACCTAATGGTCCCCGTGAAAAATTTACCTTCTCATACAGATACAGTGGATTTTGGCTTATGATGGTATCTACGTACCTACCTACCGAAAAGTAAGCAGGAAAGACGAAGATGTCGTCGTGGCTACATATTCATCAGCTTACCTCGATTGAGAATCGGAGTTACGTGAGCTCTTCTAGGAGTAGGGAAACAGAAACGAGCACAGGAATTCTGAATAAGTACCTACGTTGTATTAATTTCCTAGTACGGGATAATAGGCATTCACCGATAACTGTGTCGGCGTAATTAAGTTTAGATAAAATTAAGGATTCACAGAAGTAAATCCTTTGCATTGTATACTCTTAGTATATATTCATTCATATGTATCTATCTATATATATATTATATTTACATGTATCTTTCTGTTTATATTTATTTGCTTTATTTAGTATATAATATTGTCTTAATTTTTATTACTATTTATTTATTCTTATTTTTGGTTTTATTGTATACACCCCCGTCTATACAGTTTGTTTTAACTCCTCTCCATCCAAAGGTTGCCTGGTAGAGATCACTTTTAGTGATAAGGCCGCCCATTGTAACACTTTATTATTTTTATGTTTTGTTTGCATTGAATTAGTATAATAATTCAATGTTTGTTTGTTAATTTTTTTTTTTGGTGTACCTACCTAACAATAAAGTATTATCTATCTATCTTTAAAAATATATATATATTTAATTTGCCTAATGAATGAATAAATTGTAAATAAAAACATTCGTTTTATTCAGTTTCACGTACATAACCTCTTCATTTCATTAAAAAACATGTCTACGAACTTTTCATGCAAAGGAGACATCCAAAAATGTATGGGGTTTGGTACTAAAATAATTAATAATTTGAACCACAATCTGAGCTATATAGGCAGAAAGGACGTAATTTTTTAGATTTTTTTGAGTAGTTAAAAAAAATTTAGAGCCCTCCGTTTTTTTTAAAACTGAAACTGAAAATCGAGTGTAAGAAAAAAAAGATGAGTTGGCAACACTACAAACATTATCTAAGGGTTGGTAGCTCTGAGTAAGTTTGGTTGGTAGCCATGTGGCGTGTACGTATGTTGCAAAGTAAATGAGAGTTCATACAAACGTCATGTCATGATGTCTGTCATTATCACAAACTAAGTAGAGATACTACGTATCAGACGGACATCTCGCCAATAGCGTTCACTGGACACAGGCTCTGGCTTCTGATTGGCTTTAGCAAAATGATATATGACGTTTTTTTTTTTTTTTTTTTTTTTACATAGGCTTATGCAGCATCTATATTCTGCCAATTTATTCATTGGGTGAGGAGGTTACTATTTAATTTTTATTTGTAAAAAAAATACCTAATACCTATTCATAATACATACAATAAAACAAACATGTTATTATTCTCAATCATTTATTCTTCCTTTTTAATTTTTTCTTATATTTACTCAAAGCTTTCGCTTGCATTTCTGGCAGAAAACTTCTATGCTCTAATCTTATAATATCAGTTCCTTTTAATATTTTATTGATAACAGTGCACCAGTTATGAATACATAATTTAATCACAATTGTAAGCAATGCATGAACAACTTGGTCCCTATGTTTTTGGCATGATATGTGCTCAAAATTATTTTTAGTTTGTATTTCTTTTCTTATTTTTTCGGATATCTTTTTCATATGAGCTTTTGATTCTAAGTATTGATTCGTTGCATCAAATATCATGCCAAAGTATCTCACAATGGACTCTGCAGGATAGGTCAATTTAGTTTGGGTCATTTTTTTATATTCTCTATGGCTTATCCAATCGTGGACCTCACTGCTTGTTTCAACAGTGAGGTCTTTCTTACAATTTGCACAATTAACTTTTAATAGTATTTTTCTAACGACCCATCCTGCACGAGACTGAATTTGCAAACGTTCACGCCTTGCTTCTTGTGAAACTGGATAAGCTTCCACACAAGATTCATAAGTTTCACCACATACATTTTGTGTGTCACTCTCCCTTGGCTCGTTAAATAATGATTTAATTTTCAATAATTGATTGCCGTCATCATTCTCGCAGTTGAATGAATCGTGGTGAAACTTTATGAATCCTGTGATCAACAACGACTTGAATGTTGATACGAAGTTGTGGCAAGTTGGGTTAGTGTCCCTAAAATTATAAGAACGCACTTGACCAAAAAAATTTTCAATTGCATCGGAGTTTAAATATCTTGGTCTCATTATTTTAATATTATTTTTGCTCAAAAATTGCCACAACCTCTGCATGCTTTGCAAGGTACTTATCCAATTTTTTATACTGGGCACAGTTGTTTCACGACCATTTCCATCAACAAATTTTAATTGCTGTAACTTAACAATAGCTTCCTGCCAGAATGCGTGATGTTTGCTGTTTCCCGTGACAGCGGAACGAAGTTCTTTTCCTTTCCTCCGTCTGTTGAACACCGCAGCTCCGTTGACACTGTCGAAAAGATCGTCGAAGAAAGACACCACTTCCGCAGTATTTTTTAATGTGGTGCTTATTGGTCTTCCATCTGAATAATGAGCTGTAAAGATATATGAAAATAATATTAATTCATGTTTCAAAATATGTAGAACTTAATAACGGCAAATTTTATGAACATAATAAAAATAAGGTGATCTTGATTTGCTTCCTAGTTCATTGAATTAAAATCTCGAAATGATTTATTGACCGATTTGGAAAATTCTTTTTTTATCTGGTAGGGTACACTTCCCGTTTGGTCCCATTGTCATCAGATCAGGATTTGATTACTTCTTAGTGTACTCTGAAGTCGGTTTAAGTTTTTTGTAAAACAGCCCAATTATAATATAAAATACTTACAAAAGTCTGAACTGAAATTTAATGCCCCAGCCACTGTCTTACTGAAGACCCGAACACAATTCTTCACCTGTAAATAAATACCAATATTGTAGTCTAGTAAACCAAGCATATTTTTTTTTAAACGACTGAATCGTTAAGCATACGACCCGCCTGATGGTAAGCGGTTCATCATCATCATCATCATCATCAGCCTATAATGTCTCACTGCTGAGCACAGGCCTCCTTTCACAAATCAGGGTGAAAGGGAATGGGTAAATACTCCACCACGCGTGCCCACTGCGGATCGGTGGAGGTAGACTAGTTGCCCTACTGTTGGAGTTTTCAAGCCGCCTAGAAGGACTCCAACTAGCTTAACGACTATCACAATTAAGTGATAACTGAGACCAACGGCTTTACGTGCCTTCTGAAGCACGGAAACGCTCGATTTGAAATACCACTAGGCGGTCACCCATCCAGGTACCGACCACGACGGTAGTAGCTTAACTTGCCGATCGATTAAGAACGGCTTATCATGCTACACCACGAGCGCTTCGGTAAGCGGTTACCGTAGCCATATGGACGCTTGCAACACAAGAATCATCGCTCACGCGTTACCGACCTTTCCCCCTCCCCAATAAGCTCCGGTGACCTTACTCACGCCCAGGAAAAAAAAATTACAAAACATAAAGTTATTTGGCTGCGGTATTTTGTAAGGTGGAGGTACATCCCCCCCAGTCAAGCTGCTCTTTGAGCGAATAAACGCTATACTCTACCTCATTTAAAAAAATGTAATACACTTAGAAGTTAAATGGTTAGTATAGGAACCTTACCTTCATTTTTTTAATCTTGTCAGGAATAACATGTTCGTCATTCAGTTTGTGCAGCAAACGTGTTTGAGTGTGTTGACAGTCTGTTTTATAAACATCCACTATGTCTGACCATGTCGCAATTTTTTTACTAAAGGATATATTTTTTGTCAGAAAATTATTCCTTAGTCCTTTAATTAAATGACATGGATCATATATGATACTTAAAATAAATCCACCAATATGTATGGTATCATCTGTAAAAAGAAAACAAAGATATATCTATGGATCTTGCTATGGATATATATAAAAGAAAAGATCAACTGTAGTCCATCAAATAGAATAAAAGTTACCTATGGTTTGATTTTCAAGAATTTGTGACCTCCGTGTCTCCTCTTGCATTTTTTTAAGAGCAGATTGAAATGCAGCTCCCTGGTCTGATACTAGAGCCAGTGGTATGAGCCCGGTTTCACCAACTGCAGTTATTATTTCATTAAGAATTTGTTTCAACTGTATTGCTGCAGTTGCACCTTCACAGAAATAAAAGGCAATTGGTTGTTGCCACTTTTGAACGACCCCTTTAACCATGAACACTAAGGCGTGATCAGCAAACTGGCTTGTTTTTTCTTGTAGTTCTACAAATCCACATATCTCGTCTTTGTAAGTATACGTTACACCTGGTTCAAGGGACATTTCATCAAAAACAATAGTGCAATATTTTTTTTCTTTTTTCCAGGTGTTAACCTTAAACAATAATTACATGTTATTAGTTTTAATGTAATTAAATATGACAAAAACAAATAATTGGTTCCAATTTAATGCATACCTCTTCCTTGATAGATTCAAAAATTTTATGATTGATGCCAGAATCAATTTTCAGCGTAGATATCATTTTCTTCAACGTAGTTACTGACGGAAGGATGAAAATCTTTTGAAGAAATCTATATGATTTCGGTCCTTGTTTCAAAATTGAAAGTGAAATCATTTTCTCATCAAGAGTGAATCGTCTTGCTTTTTCCTTTTTAGTGCACAGTTTCACTTGCATCCACAAAAGTTTTTTTGCCAGGGGCTTCAGCCCTGCAGCCATTTCTTCAAAGGAGTTAACTTTGCTAAATTGTAAAGCTTTTTTAGCTCTACGCGTGAAGCTTAGCAGTTTTCGTGACTTTCTGTATTGTTTGTATAGTTTTCTACATTTTGGTGTTAATGCTTCAACATTAGAAACAGCTTTAATGCTGTGCTTAGCTTTATTCTGCTTCAGGGTTGAATCTGAAAAGAAATAATATTTTATGAAAACCTTAAATGTAACAAAATAATATTGCTTTGTATAAATAGAAATATTTTGAATAGTGATGATGACTGTCAAGTCAAACCAGTTACTTTTAAGTCAAAAAACTATAAATTTTAGTATGAAATAGCAACATATACAGTCATATACTGTATCATCAAATAACTAGTTATTGATTAATTAACTATTTTTCATACCCGTAGGGTAGGGTAGGTAGTGTAGGGTAGGTAGTGTAGGGTAGGGTAGGGTAGGGTAGGGTAGGGTAGGTTAGGGCAGGGCAGGGCAGGGTAGCGTAAGGTAGGGTAGGGTAGGGTATCACCACAGGGTATTGTTTCACCACGCGAACGAAGTCGCGCCGGGCATCTAGTATGGTATGGTATATAATTAATCAATATAGCTGTTCTAGCACCATAGAATGCGTACGATCATTTAATTATATTTTTTTCATGTTTATTGAATTTGTCAAACATCGACCTTTTTTTGCAACTAACTCTGTAACGTGACGTTTTAGGACCCTAGTACTTTTTATAGGCTTAGAGAAATTAGATTCTCTACGTATATAGGATTCATCGTGCGCCACCATTCAAAAGAACCTTTGATATACCTACGTATTCGAACACGGAGAATATTTTAGCATTATCCATTTTACTATAACTTGCCACTAGATGGCTTTGAAATGCATCAACTTCAACACTGTTCAACCGATCGCCATGAGAATTAATAATAGATTTTCGAACACCGAGAAACAAAATAATGAATTACCATTATTCTTTTGTTTATAGGCAAATTAGATTTGTGTCACACACTACTAAACTATCTTTGAATGTCTAATCTGTCAGTAAACATTGAAAAAATACTGAAAATTATTTGAAATACAAACATACTTTTAATATCATTAAAATTGAGGTAAAAACACCTAATGAAAAAAATATATTTTTGGTACCTGAGGCCTGTAGTTGTTGCTGGCTAAGATGGTCCATTTTAGAAACTCCTGCAGATGTAGATGGTAATACAACTGGAAAATGAGAATTGTACCAATAAGTACATATAATTATTATAAATGGAATCTAATGCCCCCCCCCCCTATCCCCCTCCCCCTTCCCACCCAAAAAATTACATTTGTGTCACACACTACTAAACTATCTTTGAATGTCTAATCTGTCAGTAAACATTAAAAAATACTGAAAATTATTTGCAATACAAATCTAGACTTTTAATATCATTAAAATTGAGCCACCTAATAAAAAAAAATGTTTTTGGTACCTGAGGCCAGAAGTTGTTGTTGGCTTAGATGGTCAATTTTAGAAGCTCCTGCAGATGTAGATGGGTATACATCTAGAAAATGAGAATTGTACCAATAAGTACATATATTATAAATGGAATCTAATGGCCCCCTATCCCCCCTATATGTAAGAGGCGCTAGACATGAAAATAAAATTAATTGCAATCATTTATTTGTGCTGGGTCGCATTAATTTAAAAAAAATACGTCTCATAACTCTGCAACAGTGCATCGTAGGACCATACTTCCCAGATACAAAACTGTTTCAATAGCTTTGATCTATGCGACCCAATAAAAATAAAATATAGCAAAATTAATATTTATTCATTGAAAAACATGATTGAATTTTTTTCTGAGTCGCTGGTTTTTTCATTGTATCGTGAAGTTCCAACCTTGAGAAAAAAAATCCTTACCCAACAACTTTTTCGTGATAGTTAGTGCGTTTTCACACGAGACGATAACGACACATTTTTGTCGCGACGATAAACGACCGACGATAATTGGCAAACGGTCATGTCGTCGTTCGTTTTCACACGAGGAACGATAACCGCACCGTAACGACAGTACAGCGAGGTGACAAGAAGTGTCGTTATCGTTATCGTGCTGTTCGCCGTGTGAAAGTCCTGACGTTTTTCAATACATTTCGAAGGTTCGCTAAATCGCACAGTAAAAAAATCGTCACGATCTAGCCGAACCAACGACATAGCCGAATTATCGTTCCTGTGTCGTGCAGTGCTGTGTCGTTATCGTTGCGTGTGAAAACGGTACATAGAAATGTATGGTCGGCTAAATCGTCACAGTTTTTTTACTGTGTGGTTACGGTGTCGTTATCGTCTCGTGTGAAAACGCACTTACCATCCTCATATCTCTCTTATTCTTTTCTTTATAAGCAATTACAATTGTGTCACACACTACTAAACTTTCTTTGAATGTCTAATCTGTCCGTAAACATTAAAAAATTACTGAACATTGTTTGAAATGCAAATATAGGCTAAGGTACCTAATGAAAAAAATTTTTGGTACCTGAGGCCTGTAATTGTTGTTGGCGTAGATAGTCAATTTTAGAAGCTCCTGCAGATGTAGATGGTAATTCATCTAGAAAATGATAATTGTACCAATAAATTACTATACATTTCATCTCACTATCTCACTTCTCACTTATATATAATATTATAAATGCGAAAGTTTGGATGGATGTATGTTTGTTAATCAATCACGCTTCCATTACTGAACGGATTTGGATGAAATTTGGCACGCTGATAGAATATATTCTGGATTAACACATAGGGTACTTTTTATCCCGGGAAAGCAATATATCCCTCGGGTACGCGGGTGAAACCGCGGGGCGGAACTAGTATATAAAAAACGGTGATCTAATGTCCCGCTATCCCCCCTCACCCTTTCCACGCTACGCTACTGTTAATTATTAATATTCTGGATGACATTTTAAATTAGATGAATAACCATTGGATTGAAAAATTCCTTATCCAACAACTTTTTCGTGATACTTACCATAGACATTTAGGTAAAAAAAAACTGTCTCATATCTCTCTTATTCTTTTGTTTATAGGAAAATTACAATTGTGTCACACACTACTAAACTTTCTTTGAATGTCTAATCTGTCAGTAAACATTAAAAAATTACTGAACATTATTTGAAATGCAAATACAGGGTGTTGTTTTGCATTCGTGCCATATTTATAGAACCAATAGTAAATGATTTATTTAGTTATTATAAAATAGGTAATTAATTCTGGGCTTGATAAGTAAACGATTATTGATGATTTGTGATTAACGTCAAATCAGAATAAGACTTCATAACTGCACAGAATCAGAACCGCACGTAGGTTTGACGACTTCCAGCCTCCCGAACAAGCCGGTTTCCGTAAAGGCTTTAGTACCATAGACCACATACATACACTCCGCCAGATTATACAGAAGACTGAGGAGTATAATCGGCCATTATGCCTGGCGTATGTGGACTATGAGAAAGCCTTTGATTCAGTCGAGACATGGGCGGTGTTACAGAGTCTACAGCGATGCCAAATTGACTATCGCTATATCGAAGTGTTGAAGTGTTTGTACAGCAAAGCCACCATGTCAATCCGAGTCCAGGACGAGAGTACGGTACCAATCCAGTTACAGAAGGGTGTAAGACAGGGTGACGTAATTTCCCCGAAACTCTTCACCACTGTAATGGAGGATGTATTCAAGCTCTTGGACTGGAAGGGATATGGCATCAACATCAATGGCGAACATATCACTCACCTTCGATTTGCCGATGATATAGTTATAATGGCGGAATCGCTGGAAGCTTTGAACATTATGCTCAATGACCTCAACAGAGTTTCCCAACAGGTAGGCCTAAAAATGAATATGGACAAGACAAAAATTATGTCAAATGTTCATATTCCGCCAATGCCGGTGATTGTTGGGAGCACTGTCCTCGAAGTTGTAGACGAGTATGTTTACCTCGGACAAATTGTCCAATTAGGTAGGTCCAACTTCGACAAAGAGGTCAATCGAAGAATCCAACTCGGCTGGGCAGCGTTCGGGAAGCTACGGCATATCTTCACGTCCAAAATACCTCAGAGTCTGAAGACAAAAGTCTTCAATCAGTGCGTGTTACCAGTGATGACATACGGGACAGAGACGTGGTCTTTCACTGCTGGCCGCATAAATAAGCTCAAAGTCACTCAGCGAGCTATGGAACGAGCTATGCTCGGAATTTCTCTACGTGACAGGGTCCGAAATGAGGACATTCGTAGGAGAACAAAAACGACGGACATAGCTCGTAGAGTTAGTAAGCTGAAGTGGCAATGGGCAGGCCACATCGCTCGAAGAGCCGATAACCGATGGGGAAGGAAGGTTCTCGAGTGGCGACCACGTACTGGAAAGCGCCGAGCGGGACGACCTCCCACCAGGTGGACCGACGACCTGGTCAGAGTCGCTGGGCGCCGCTGGATGCAAGCGGCCCAGAACCGTTCGAAGTGGAAATCAATGGGGGAGGCCTATGTTCAGCAGTGGACATCCATGGGCTGATATGATGAACTGCACAGAATAGGTCTGCGATCCGGGGGCGAAGGGAGAAACCGGGCCGCTGAGCAGCGGTCACCAACGTATATCTTAAAAATCTTTATAAAACATAGTCAAACACGTGGGGATTTTTATTTTTACAAAACTTTATAAATAATAATGTAATTTTACGAGGATTATTTTATAATTGAATAGTGTTCTACACAAGGTAAATATCAACCTCCTTAAATATGGCACAAATGCAGAACAACACCCGGTATAGACTAAGGAACCTAATGAAAAAAAAAAAAATTGGTACCTGAGGCCTGTAGTTGTTGTTGGCGTAGATAGTCAATTTTAGAAACTCCTGCAGATGTAGATGGTAATACATCTAGAAAATGATAATTGTACCTATAAATTACTATACATCTCAACTCACTATATACAGGGTGGGCCAGAAAGGCGTACGATTTTAAAAACACTCTTGCGTTTGAAGCTTTAGAGAGGGGACTGCGCGGGTGGTGGGGTTAAGTAGCTCGGTTCCCGGAAATTTAGTCTAGCCTATAATCGTGCGACATGGTTTCAACAAGATGGCGCGACATGCCATACAGCTAATGCCTCTTTGGCGGTCGTAAACGAGATGTTTGCTGGGAAACTGATATCGCGCCGAGGTGACATTGCATGGCCTCCTAGAAGTCCGGATCTAACGCCACTGGACTTTTTTTTGTGGGGATACCTAAAAAGTAGAGTCTACTCCAATAACCCAGCCACGATTAACCAGTTGAAGACCAATATCCAGGAAGAAATGGCAGCTATTCCCCGTGCAATGTGCCAGCGAGTTTTTACCAATTTGAGGTTCAGATTCGAAGAATGTTTGCAGCGGGATGGTGCACACCTGGATGACGTTATTTTTAAGAAATGAATTTCCCAGATGTAAATTTTTATAAAAATAAAAATTTATATGTGAATTGTACTAAGTTTTTTTTTAATCATTTTTTCAAATTCGCAATTCTTTCTGGCCCACCCTGTATATAAGGCTAATTATTTTCGAGGCAACTAACAAATTAAAGGGCGACTAACTACTGGTTACAAAAAAAATAACTTGGCAGCGATTAAATATTTTGGCAACTATTAAATTAGATGGGCTACAAATTGCATGGTATCATACAAATTAAATAGTGGCGGCTTCTTTAAGGTAGCAAAAATATTAAACAGGCACATAGAAATAATAGGTGGGGTACTATAAATAATGACTTGGCGACTAATATTGACAGTGGGATAACAAACATTGTATTATTGGCAACTACAGGCTTCCATATAAAAATACACATTCGGGCTGCGATTTGCAAGCAGCTGTAAAAATTTAAACGGGTACTATAATTAAGAATTAGGGTTTCAGTATTTTTATTTGTGGAATCATAATTAGTATCTGGATGACCGAGTTGAACCTGGTTTTTACTATTTTGGTAAATCGAGTTTTTTGGAAATTATATTTAGATTCGTTTTTTTTTTAAACAGCTGGACTCGCACCGGGGTCTTCTGTTTTCGGGACCGAAAACAGTGAACTTTGATCTTGTATGGGTTTCAGGGTCTGATGATTTGTAGGAGAGTTGGCACTGGAACTCCATAGCGGCGCAATGTATCCTACCCATGTTTGAGGATGTTGAAATTGTCATGAGATGAACATTGACTGTATATAGATTTCAGGGTCTGATGATGGAGTAGGAGGGTAAGCACTGGAACTCCATAGTGGATCATCGTATCCTGGCCGTGTTTGGGGTTGTTGGAATTGTCGTGAGATGAACTTTTACCATGTAAGGGTTTCAGGGTCTAATGATGGAGTAGGAGGGTAAGCACTGAATCTCCATAGCGGTGCAACGTATCCTAGCCGTGTTTGAGGTTGTTGGAATTGTCATGAGATGAACTATATGATATGATGATGATGAGATGAAATAAAAATAAAAATAAAAATGGAGTTCCAGTGCGTACCCTCCTACTCCATCATCAGACCCTGAAAACTTTATATGGTCAAAGTTCATCTCTCTACAATTCCAACAAGCCTAAACACGGTTAGGAAACGTTACTCCGGCATTGAGTTCCAGTGCCTACTCTCCTACTCCATCACCAGACCCTGAAAACTATATATGGTCAAAGTTAATTTATTTGCTTTAATTAGAGCTCTTAAAATGTCGCACAAAGTATGTTTTATATGACCATGTTCATATTTTCTTCTCATCTCATTTTACTTTATATACAACCTCATTGTATAATTTAAGAAAGCCTATTATCTACTTTTATCCGACGTCAAGTCTTCGCCTAACAATAGATTCAGTTACCAAAACAAAAAAAAAACAATGCCAGTTTAAATTAAAACAGCTTCTACTTTCTACTTAAAATGATCCTTCACTTTAGCTGCCAACCTATTATTTTTAGTACCTTCTTTAATTTTTTATAAATCCTAAATTCAGATTAATTTGTCGCCGCGTTAAATACATGCCTATATATAATATTATAAATGCGAAAGTTTGGATGGATGTATGTTTGTTAATCAATCACGCTTCCATTACTGAACGGATTTGGATGAAATTTGGCACGCTGATAGAATATGTTCTGGATTAACACATAGGGTACTTTTTATCCCGGGAAAGCAATATATCCCTCGGGTACGCAGGTGAAACCGCGGGGCGGAACTAGTTTATAATAAACGGTGATCTAATGTCCCGCTATCCCCCCTCATACTTTCCACGCTACGCTACTGTTAATGATTAATATTCTGGATGACATTTTAAATTGGATGAATAACCATTAAAACATTTTTTTTAATCTATTAATATTACCTGAAGGCTCTGTAAATATTAGAGAGTGTGACTCTTGAGCTGGCTGTACTTCACTTGATAAACAATAATTGTGCTCAATAAGCATTTTCTTTGCATATTGATGATCAAAAACAGGGTCCATGGTTTCTGAAAAACAAAGAATAATCTGAAAATTCAATCATGTAGACTTTGGTGATACTTAAATAATATTAAGTCAGGGGTGCTCAAACTTAAAGGGCGATCTAGCATACATTTTTAAGTCAGCTAGTGATGGACTTACAATCTTCTTTTATAAAGCAAAAATAATAATGAGGATCATTCACATTACAAAATTTTAACTTTTTTATTGCTTCAGAAGAAGCACATAACATTCCTGAGCATAATGTTTTTTAAATTATTAAAATCCATCAACAAATTACGAAGTTATTAAAGTTATTAAAAACGGCTTAATTAAAACGCTCGCTCCCGTTTGTACATTAACAAATAATTATATTTGTTGTACACGCGCGATACACACAAGCAGGGCGGTGAATGACCTCGAAGTGTCCGAATGTCGCGCGTTTCAATATTTTTATTATTACATATTAATATACACTGTGACTTTTTACTCATCTTAGAAACGCAGCCCACCAATGAAAAGGTAAGTATATATAAGGTAAATACATATATAAAAAACCTTTTTAGGGTTCCGTAGCCAAATGGCAAAAAACGGAACCCTTATAGATTCGTCATGTCTGTCTGTCTGTCTGTCTGTCCGTATGTCACAGCCATTTATTTCAGAAACTATAAGAACTATAATGTTGAAACTTGGTAAGTAGATGTATTCTGTGAACGCAATTAAGATTTTCACACAAAAATAGAAAAAAAACATTAAATTTTGGGGGTTCCCCATACTTAGAACTGAAACACAATTTTTTTTTTCATCAAAGCCATAAGTGTGTGGTGTCTATGGATAGGTCTTCAAAAATGATATTGAGGTTTCTAATATCATTTTTTTCTAAACTGAACAGTTTGAGTGAGAGACACTTCCAAAGTGGTAAAATGTGTGTCCCCCCCCCTATAACTTCTAAAATAAGAGAATGATAAATCTATAAAAAATATATGATGTACATTACGATGCAAACTACCAACGAAAATTGGTTTGAACGAGATCTAGTAAGTAGTTTTTTTTTAATACGTCATAAATTGAAATTCATATCAAATACTCAGGTCTATACTACCATTTACTTATATACCTATAGGTTTGTACGGAACCCTCGGTGCGCGTGACTCGCACTTGGCCGGTTTTTTTTATCATATGTTAAATTAAAAAAAATATTAAAATTTATTATTAAAAATAATTACGGTATGGAGGAAGACATGGGCTACTTGATGACAGAGTGAAACCGCGGGGGACAGCTAGTTTATAATATCAGTAAAATTTGTAGTTCACTACGGCTTCATGATGACGGTGATGATGATGTCGAATCCGGAAAAAAGTATCCTTTGTCCTTCTCCACTAATTGAACTATCTCCCTGCCAAAGTTCATTTAAATTCGTCCAGTGGTTAAGCCGTGAAAAGGTTACAAACAGACTGACAGACTGAGAAATATCCAGTTGCGCGGTCGCTGCATTGTGAAGTCATCGTTAATGTACAAGCGGGAGCGAGCGTTTATGAGATTCTTGCACTAAAATCGCTGTATCTTCGTCATTTTTGATCCGATTCTAATATTTTTTCACACAAATAACCGTGAATGCCTATAGCTTTGATCTATGCGACCCAATAAAAATAAAAATTTGCAAAATTCATCTTTTTCAATAAAAAATAAATTATTCTTCAAAAAAAACATTGTATCGTGTATCCAACCTTGAGAAACAATTTCCTGAAAACTTTTTCGTTAGAGTTGCAATAGTGGAGATATAATTGTAAAATTCATATTTTTTTTAATGAAAAATTCATTGTTTTTTTAAGCCGCTGGTTTTTTCATTGCATCGTGTAGTTCCAACCTTGAGAAACAATTTCTTTCCAGAAAACTTTTTCGTGAGAGTTACCATAGGGGAGATATAGAGATATAGGTAAAAACAAAATAAGTCTCATATCTCGAAAACGGTGCTTCGAAGAATCATACTTTTCAGATGCAAAATTATTTCTATAGCTTTGATCTATGCGATGTGACCCAATAAAAATTAAACAGCAAAATTCATATTTTTTTCAATAAAAAATTCATTGATCTTTTTTCTAAGCCGTTGGTTTTTTCATTGTATCGAGTAGTTCCAACCTTAAGAAACAATTTCTTTCCAGAAAACTTTTTCGTGAAAGTTGCCATAGTGGAGATAAAGTGATTAAGGTAACAAAAAAAATTAAATGTCTCGATATCTCGAAAACGGTGCGTCGAAGAACCATACTTTTCAGATACAAAATTATTTCTATAGCTATGATCTATGCGACCCAAAAAAAAATAATGTAAAATTCATATATTTTTCAATGAAAAATTCATTAATTTTTTTTTCTATGCCGCTAGTTTTTTATTGTATCGAGTAGTTCCTACCTTGAGAAATAATTTCTTTTCCGAAAACTTTTTCGTAAGAGTTGCCATAGTGGAGATATAGAGATTGAGGTAAAAAAATAAATTCAAAGTCTCATATCTCGAAAACGGTGCGACGTAGAACCATACTTCTCAGTTGCAAAATTATTTCTTTAGCTTTTATCTATGCGATGCGACCCAAAAAAAATTTTAAATAGCAAAATTCATTGTTTTTTTTCAAGCCGCTGGTTTTTTCATTGTATCGTGTAGTTCCAACCTTGAGAAACAATTTCTTTGCCGAAAACTTTTTCGTGAGAGTTACCATAGTGGAGATATAGTGATTTAGGTAACAAAAAAAATTAAATGTCTCGATATCTCGAAAACGGTGCGTCGAAGAACCATACTTTTCAGATACAAAATTATTTCTATAGCTTTGATCTATGTGACCCAGTAAAAAAAAATAATTGCAAAATTCATATATTTTTCAATGAAAAATTCATTGAATTTTTTTTCTAAGCCGCTGGTTTTTTCATTGTATCGTGTAGTTCCAACCTTGAGAAACAATTTCTTTCCAGAAAACTTTTTCGTGAAAGTTGCCATAGCGGAGATATAATGATTTAGGTAATAAAAAAAATGTTATGTCTCGATATCTAGAAAACGGTGCGTCGAAGAACCATACTTTTCAGATACAAAATTATTTCTATAGCTTTGATCTATGCGACCCAATAAAAAAAAATATTGCAAAATTCATATATTTTTCAATGAAAAATTCATTGAATTTTTTTTCTATGCCGCTGATTTTTTCATTGTATCGTGTAGTTCCAACCTTGAGAAACAATTTCTTTCCCGAAAACTTTTTCCTAAGAGTTGCCATAGTGGAGATATAGAGATTTAGGTAGAAAAACAAATTCAAAGTCTCATATCTCGAAAACGGTGCGTCGAAGAACCTTACTTCTCAGATGCAAAATTATTTCTATAGCTTTGATCTATGCGACGCGATAAAAAAAAATATAGCAGTTAATATTTTTTCAATGAAAAATATATTTTTTTTTCCTATGCCGCTGGTTTTTTTCATTGTATCGTGTAGGTAGATCCAACCTTCAGAAACTCATGCATTAAAATTTGTATGTTCATGCATACTTTTTTGTTGGATGACACATATTAACAAGAGTGTCAACCGCAAGCTATAGTCTGATTTTTCTTTCTTTGGACTAAAATGACAGATGCGATCTACTTTTTTTCTTTAATGTTGTAAGCATGGAGCATAGTATTGTGTATGACTCACTCATTAGTGATTCATCGAGCCCACAGAGTATATAATCAATACATTTTAATCATGCTGTTGTGACAAGACTCCTCAATTTAATTTTACTCATTTGTGTAAATATTAATAAACATAATATTAAATAAATAAAATATACACAAATTTATTTTAATTGATCGATATAATGTATCATATATATACATGATACATGTATATAACATAGACATAATGGAGTAAATTTAATGAGGGCTCACTCAGGACACAACACTATTTTTACTTTACAATGGTGGTAAGGTGGCTTCCGTGGACTAAAATGAAATATGGTGGGTATGTCATTTTAGTCCTAAGAATAAGAAATCAGATTTTAGATGACAAATGTATGAGTAAACTGAGTGCAATATTAACATTTCTGAAAATGCAAACTTGCACAAATAAGTCTGAAAGAAACAAGCCTGTTAACTGTAAAGCTATTTCTTTGAAACGCAAATATGTCTTTAATTATTTTTCCGGTTTAGAGTCTTCTCATTTATGAATTCATTCTATTTGTCGCAATTATATTGTGGCTATTCTTTACTTTTGGGCTCTTATATCGCAGCTAGATTGTTCTCATGTCGCTGGAGTCTTACCCCTTATTCATAATCGCTTTTTAACTAAATCAGTGTAATAGTGTTCTCCGTCTTACTCTTTTCATCACCAAATATCACGTGTCAGATAAAGACTTCAGAATTTTAGCTAATCAACGTTTGATAACTTTATTATGAATAAGGGGGTTAGTTTATAGGCATTGCAGAATCTTCCTACGCCTTCTTTAATAGTTAGGATTTGTAGGTGCTCATGTATTTTGGTGCACAGCACTTAACGTCAGATAAATAATAGTAAAAAATTTGGGCTCAGATGTCCTTAGACACGTCTGGCTTTAAGATTTATATTGGCTTAAATCACATTACCCGGTTAAACAGAATTAGTATTATGTTTGTTTACACATAAATATTAATACTACAGGTACTACAGTACTCAAACTACAGTTGTTGATGTGAGTGTATAATATGATATATGTATGCCGAAGAGGTCAATGGCTACCACAAATTTGTGAAATGTTTGCTATTTAGTTATTAAATATTTATTCAGTTGAATTTGTAGTTTTGCAACCTGAGCACATAATTTTGTCAGTGAGATTAGAATGTGAATATTATGTAATGAATCTTAACTGATTTTGAAAAAACAAATTGCTGAATTTATTGCCGGCTCTTCTCAGCAATTGCAACCTTCCGAACCGGTATTAGAGTTAGAGTAGGTATTCATACGTGCCTGCAAAGGTCTAATTGAAATAAATTGATTTGAATTTGATATGAGTGATCGCCGCGAGTCTTCAAAATAAGGTACTTTACTATTTTTCTGGAATGCACGCGATCGCCTCGAATCGTCTGGTCGATCGTGAGCCACTGTTTGAGCATCCCTATATTACGTAAACTAAAACAATAATTAAATAACTTACCAGTGGTTTCAGAACGATTTATTGGAACCCCGCTGAGAAATTCCGTTTGTAGAAATAAAGTGGGATACGCTATGCTCAGAAGACGTGATTTCTGAGTCACAAAACGTGCCTCAAAATGTTTGTGACATACTTGTAGATGATCGAGCTCATTCACGCTTTTATTTCGCAAAGAATCACAGTTGATAAACTCGAGCCACTTTTGAAGTCTTTTCTTGCACTTAGGAAACTTGTGTAAAATAGCGTCCTGTCGCGAACTTACACAACCCGGTACACAGCACTTGTAATACATCTCGATAAATCGAAATAACAAGTTAATTGCA
The DNA here is from genome assembly GCA_947623365.1 of Achlya flavicornis. NCBI lineage: Eukaryota > Metazoa > Arthropoda > Insecta > Lepidoptera > Drepanidae > Achlya > Achlya flavicornis. The sequence continues at coordinate 8,750,200 of OX392490.1, forward strand.
ATAAATATGGAACCGAAATAGACGGAAATTAATCGACGCAACTACTTCGCTCAACACATAAACCGCAATTGAGGTTATATTGACTTGTCGATTTGACAGAATGTGACAACGACAAAATGGCGGCGGTTTGAGATAGGTATCAAAGGGGAGAGGAATGGGGTGAGCGGGGAAGTCAAGTGTCAGGTATCATTTTGCTATGACGTTTCGTGCGTCTAGTTTCTTTTACAGGCAGATTACGGCCCGTGGTCATTATGACATTACAGATTTGACTGACCTTATAACGACACGATATTTGATATTGCAATGCATTTAAATTATTCAATAGTTTTCGATTTAATTACATGGAGCTGTATGCAGGTGAAATTAAAATAAAAACTCAAAATCCTCAATAGAAATGGCAAATTTAGCTACATTATTATAATATATATATTGCTCGGGAAACGAATAACAAAAGATACTTTGCGTTTTATTTTTGCTGAAACATTTTTCACTTTTTTACAAAAACGGAGGGCTTAAATAAATTATTTTTATCATAATCTAGTAGCTTTATCAATAACCTTTCTAATGAGGTATATCACATTGCTGTTCAAATTTCTTCAGAATATTATACTACTATTATCCGTCTCCTTTCCTAAATCTACGTATTTTTTTAATCTGGTCTACGCCTTTTTTTTAATCCGAGTTGGCAACACTGCTGCCACGTCACGTTTCTTTATCTAAGTCTTTCGCTTATTCAGCATGAATTTATGTAACGTTATCTTTTATCTCTTTTAGTTTTGTCTGGGAGACGAAGCGTGACAGAGCGAGCGAGACTACTAATAATTGCTAAGAATAGCATAACGTAGATAACTGGAACTAGCCTTTTTATTTACATTTTGTGAAAACAATTTCTATTTGTTATTTTTTTCCAAACTATAAGAAAAATAGATCAGAAGTATTTATTTTTAACTATGGATGAAGATGATTATTGGAACACTAGTGAGACAAAAGCAAAAGCATTTAGTTTTGATGACGATGTAGTAAGTATATTACAATGTGTGATAACCAAGAGTACATTGTACGTTACCTTCAGCCTTTAAAACCCTCCCACGGACGAAAAATATCTAATTACAAAAAAAGAATACCTATTTGCCAATAAAGCCAGTGAGAATTGAAAGTACGCTTAAAACATGTAGCCCTAAAATATAAATCAAATCAAGGAGTATCCAAACTTTTTGATCCTTGCCGGAGTCTTCTCAGTTTAAGTGTATTCCGAACCGGTGATAAATTCAACTGTATGTACCAATTTAACGTTCATAAGTGCCTTACCAGGGCCTAAACTGAATTAATGATTGTATTTCTTCTAGTTGTCACCACAGGAGATCCTGGCTATAGGTCAGAAGTCATACTCGGGGCAGGGAGAGGAAGGTGTATTTGGTAATGCAAACATCAACACTGTTAAGACTGCGTTACTGCCAATCAACAGTCTGGTGTCTCCAAAGGTTTTGGATTTGAGTAAGTTTTGTCTTGTATCATTTTATATCAAGCTATCTTTGCAAAGTTATTTTGGTGTATTTCTATTGCTGCTATTACAAGAAATAATAAAAATGAAATAAAATAAAAGTCATACTAGAAATATTTTTATGGAACCCTTTGTGTGCAAGTTCGACTCGCACTTAGTCGGTTTTTGTATACTATTTTTCAACCATGACACTAGCAAAATCAGTCACTCAATATCAACCTATATTCTTATTTCAGTTGTGCTGGCTCAGTCAGGTAAAGACCCATCCAGACAAGCTAAGCAAGAGCCAGAGGAAACCGTAGCAGTGTCACTGCAGAGGCTCATCCTGGGCAGAAGTTGTTCCCTGCATGTGCACCGCAGTTTGAGCAGCAAGACTGAATTATTGGATGGAGCCATTGCCGTTGGTGATGGGAATGCTATACTTACGGTGTGTTTCAACCCTTAAATGCTGACAATGTAAAGAATTTCAATTTTCATGTATGTCCATTGACCGTTTCTTTATTCCAACATAACTTCTCAATGGTTAAACCAATTTAAAACAATGTGGTATTGTCAGAACTTTTATGCTATCTCGGGTAAAATAGGGTCTGTTAAAAAGGCAAAATACTGAATATTTGGCAAAGATATTGCTGACACAGTGGAGCCACAAACAACAAATTGGAATTGCAAGTTTAAAAAGCATAACTGCCAATGCCATGTATACAAAACTGTCCCAAAATAGGTTTGCGTGGGTAAAACAAACAACAAATTAGATCTAATCAGTTAGATTATCAAAAAATATTTGACATGTACTTTTTATCCTAGCAATAAAATTTACAAAGAAAGTGCGTCAAAGTTCGGCAATGGGGGCTCGTGACGTCACTTGTTTGTAAAAAGTGTAGCATGGTGTGACGTGACGCGGAAATTCAACACATTATATCTTCGTAATTTTTTGTTTGATTGACAAAATACTTTAATAGCACAAATGACAGACTTTTTTTTTATATAATTTAAAAATCACCCATTAATTTGTAGGTGGTCCTCTTCCTAATCAAGACCCTGAACAAGAAATTAGTGTATGAACTGCTGTCATCCCGTCCTCTTGCCTTGAATCACTACATCAGCTTTCTGCAGAGTGAAGGCAAAATCACCGAACTGACTGATTTACTTGCGTAAGCATAAAGTATCACTTGAATAGCAGTTCCAAATTTTTTTTATCAACAACATAACTTACGTCACTTCAGTAACTTAGTTTTTTGGGCTAAGTGTGAAACTGTGAGAAATAGCTATTTATGTTAGGCTTCGTCATCGCCCCTTATGGGCGGGTCAGTGGCCAAACGCAAGCCCATCTACATAAAAAAAAAAAAAAAACTTTTTTTTAATCTATTCATATAGATTCATGTGTGTTCAAAATGTTTTGAGTTATGTAAAATGTTCCTTTACAGAATGCTAGGAAGGAGTCCAGAGGCTGCGGTGAGTTTTGTTATTTCCTTACTTAGAATAAAGTTACTTTGGAAGCGCTATCTAAAATTGTCTTAAAATAACAGTTTCAGGCAGGCCGTATGATTGTTTGCCACCATAGTGGTATAAAAATAAATATAAAAATCAATGCCACTTTTCGTTGTAATTTTATAACTCAAAAACGGGCTCACCTATCCAAACCAAATGTTTAGGCTTTGTTTGGACTATTTAGTAGATGGTTTATGTGAAGTTTGCACAAAATCGGTCGAGCGGTACTTCATTTATCACATTTTTTGTAACAAATGAATTCAATAAATGGCGAATCATTTTGTTAATGGAGATTTTGCTGTCAGGGTAGGGTAGGGTAGGGTAGGGTATGGTAGGGTAGGGTAGGGTGGGGTGGGGTGGGGTAGGGTATGGTAGCACCACGCGAACGAAGTCGCACCGGGCAGCTAGTTCTGTATAAACATTAAAAAAAATGCTTTGGTTTTAGACTGTATTTTGTATAGTTCTTACAATATGGCTTGATACTTGACAGTTATGAAAGCCTTACCTTACCTTATTGCTTTACAATAAAGTTCATCCGTTTAATTTATCTAAGGTAGATTAAATTATGATACAGATGAACCTTACGCCATAGCAATAAGGTTAATTATTATACCACTCTGATAATATTTTAAGAACATCTAAACCAATTTTCCTTTCTTTTACACTCATGGTTGTGTCATATTTTACTTCTCTTTCACTCTAATTTGTTGTATGGTGTGTAGATGTATCAATTCCAACATATAGTGAAGAGTGGGGGCGGTAACGCAGAGACATTGGTCCGCAAGTTGGCCAACTTGCTGGCCAATCATTTCAACCAGCCCGGTGTCGATGCCCATCACGCCAAGATGTTGGCCGACTATGTTAAATTGTTGGGTAAGTGATACTTATAATTACATATGTATCTCCTTGTCTCGTCCAATATGTTTGTCTCTTTTTACACACATGGGCTGTCATAAGTACGAGCCCGCTAGTTTCAACCGCCATCTACTCAAAGTAAAAAAACTTTTTGTCGTCTATTACAATACTTCGATTTTAAGCACTCTATAAATAGTTAATAAGGTTCAATTTCGAATTACTTGCGCTCAAACAACTGCGCTGAATTGTATAACAACGCTTACGTTACAAACAGATGAGACAGACTATGGCTGCAGCAGTATGGAAACCTGTGTTCTATTGTATTGGATTTCCACTTAATTTAAAGAACATACATACAATTTCAGAGTGGCAAAACCACGCGAATAAAGTTGAGTTGTGCAACAAATCAACGCTACAGTGTCTGGCGCACACGTGCACTCACCACTGGCACGAGGGAGCCGGCAACATGATGTCGCCACTCACACTGTGCCAGAGACAACAGGTAACAAACAACAGACATACGACGTCATCAACGTAGTTGTGCAACAAATCAACGCTACAGTGTCTGGCGCACACGTGCACTCACCACTGGCACGAGGGAGCCGGCAACATGATGTCGCCACTCACACTGTGCCAGAGACAACAGGTAACAAACAACAGACATACGAAGTCATCAACGTAGTTGTGCAACAAATCAACGCTACAGTGTCTGGCGCACACGTGCACTCACCACTGGCACGAGGGAGCCGGCAACATGATGTCGCCACTCACACTGTGCCAGAGACAACAGACATACGACGTCATCAACATAGTTGTGCAACAAATCAACGCTACAGTGTCTGGCGCACACGTGCACTCACCACTGGCACGAGGGAGCCGGCAACATGATGTCGCCACTCACACTGTGCCAGAGACAACAGGTAACAAACAACAGACATACGACGTCATCAACGTAGTTGTGCAACAAATCAACGCTACAGTGTCTGGCGCACACGTGCACTCACCACTGGCACGAGGGAGCCGGCAACATGATGTCGCCACTCACACTGTGCCAGAGACAACAGACATACGACGTCATCAACATAGTTGTGCAACAAATCAACGCTACAGTGTCTGGCGCACACGTGCACTCACCACTGGCACGAGGGAGCCGGCAACATGATGTCGCCGCTCACACTGTGCCAGAGACAACAGGTAACAAACAACAGACATACGACGTCATCAACATAGTTGTGCAACAAATCAACGCTACAGTGTCTGGCGCACACGTGCACTCACCACTGGCACGAGGGAGCCGGCAACATGATGTCGCCGCTCACACTGTGCCAGAGACAACAGGTAACAAACAACAGACATACGAAGTCATCAACGTAGTTGTGCAACAAATCAACGCTACATTGTCTGGCGCACTCGTGCACTCACCACTGGCACGAGGGGGCCGTTAACATGATGTCGCCACTCACACTGTGCCAGAGACAACATGTAACAAACAACACACACACGTCATCAACATAGTTGAGCAACAAATCAACGCTACAGTGTCTGGCGCAAACGTGCACTCACCACTGGCACAAAAATTAATTAATAATGTTACTATATTTTTCCATTGTAAGGCTACTCTTGAAATGCACATTCGTGCCTTAAAAACAATTCAGGTTTATTATGTTAGATATTTGAATTATGATAAGACAAATAATAACGTTAATTGTTTCAGATCAGCCCCCTACAATACGACTGGGTAGTATTAAACGTACACGCCAAAACTAACAAATGGGATATCGTGGAATCGTTATTTACAAAAAAAGTGAGTTTAATTTGTTCTGGGCCAAAATACGTATAGCTGACGCGTTATATATTTAAGATTTTCATTGCTACAACGAATTATTTTTTAACTGATTTAATTCTCATTTTTCTTGTATTATTATAAGATTTGATTTAGTCCTTAGTGAAATTATATTTGTATAAAATGTTTTCAGGATTGGTTCGGTCGCACAACAGTATCGTCTCACATACCTATAGAGACTCTCCTAGCTCGCTTAAGCGACTTACAAGCGAGTAAGCGAATGATGGCCACTTGCGTCAACAAGATATCCAACGTTGACGATCGACTGCGACTAGCGCAGGCTTACAAGGTGAGCTACTTTAGGACAGACTAGTCATTAAACGGATTAGTATAGTATAGGGACTTGCTTAAGCGACAACAAGTATTGGAATTCAGGACGCTTAAGCGACTTACAGACGAATAAGCGAATGATGGCCACTTGCGTCAACAAGATATCCAACGTTGACGATCGACTGCGACTGGCGCAGGCTTACAAGGTAAGCTACTTTAACACAGGCTAGTCATTAAATAGATGAGTATAGTATAGGGACTCGCTTAAGCGAAAACAAGTATCGGGATTCAGGACGCTTAAGCGACTTACAGATGAATAAGCGAATGATGGCCACTTTCGTCAACAAGATATCCAACGTTGACGATGGATTGCGGCTAGCACAGGCTCTAAGGTAAGCTACTTTAACACAAGCTTGTCATTGGATAGGTAACCATAATATAGAGACCCGGCTCGCTCCGTGGTAGAATCAATTTGTGGCGGTCGTAAATGCTTTATTAGGGCCTAAATTGAATAAACAATATTTAAATTTGCATAAAGCGATATAGCGAGTATAAAGACTCAGGATGCATAAGCGACTTACAAGCGAGATAGCTTATTTTGGCCACTTTTTTCAATAAGATATCCAACGTTGATGTTTGCTATAAGTGCAGGCTAACAAGGTAAGCTACTATTACACAGGATAAACATTAGAGGGGTGACTTTAATATAGGGACTCAACTCGCTTAAGCGACTTACAGACGAGTAAGCGATTGATGGCCACTTGCGTCAACAAGACATCGCAAAAACTCCTAGCTCGTATACAAATCGTTCAGCAACCATATTTATTTGGTGGATAACAATTAACAATTGCATAACATTAAATTGCAGATACATTCGGTTGTCATAGAAACTCTGGCAAAACAAAAGGACCGAACGACACTCACAAACTACAAGATGACATTGATACCACAGTCTGAAGAATATATGCTCGCCGAAAATACTCTCAGAGACAATGTAAGTAATCTATACTGATATTAATATAAGGAAGTTTGTTAGTTTTGATGTAAAATATTATCTCCGGGACTACTGATCCAAACCTACGCTACTTTTGAATCTGAAAAGCGGGTGAAAGTTAGTCTTAGGAGAGCGCATAAAGCCAGAATAGATAGCGACTGGCAGATGAAACAAACATATGTCTAATATTCGCGAGGCATGAGACGGCGATAGCGTGTTTCGCGGAACAAAAATGAACTAAGCGCTTCTAATCTAAATAACTCGTAAAGTATAAAAAAAAAAAAAAATAAATGGTTAGTATCAGCCCTAGGTCATACGTTAGTGATATTATTTATCGAATTTTTGTCTTAATTAGATACACCATGAACGAATAATAACGAATATAAATCAATATTAGAGGTAACTTTGTTTTTTTTCTATTGAGGAATTTTCATTCCATTGTTTTTGCTCAGACTGAACCCTTGCATATATAATGAAAACCCATACAAAAATATTTCTTTCATTTAATTATTATTTACTTGGATAAATTTCAAATCTAAGATATGTAATTTTGCTGTATACGCACTCTTAATTAATAAAATTTGACATAATATGGCACAAATATATTCGAGAGAGGTATAGTTATTCGCTTAAAAAGCAGCTCGACTGGGGAAGTACCTCCTGCACCTTACAGAATAGAGCAGCCAAATAACTTTATGTTATGGAACAGGTCATTTAGCGTAGTGATGGGTTGGCTAAGATCAAAAATAATCATCTCTATAATCCTTGCCACTAGTATGTGCATTCGCGGCACGAGACATAAATTTAAGCCAATAGCAAAGTTATTTGGCTTCGACGATGGAGCAGCCCTAAACAAGACTGATGTTGATGCGGTCGACGAACCAAAAAAAAAAAAAAAAACTTGATGTTGTGTTCTGCGCGTGAGTAAGGACGCCTGACTTCATTGGGGGCAGGGTCGGCAGGGTCCTCGTGTGTTGCAAGCGTCCATATGGCTACGGTAACCGCTTACCATCAGGCGGGCCGTACGCTTGTTTACCGTTCTTTTAGTAGTGATTAAATACTCTATGCATGTTAAAAATAAGTTATTGTTTCAGTCTGTAAAATGGAAAAATTAAACGAGAAGTGAAGAGTTCCTTGGAATTTGGAATTATATGTATATTTATAAGTATAATTATGTCTGTAAATAATAAACTTTATTCTAATAAAATATTTAATACAAGACTTAATAGAACTTTCTCTATTCTCCTTATTCCTTGAAATAGTAAACAAAGTCGCTATTTCTGTCTGTATGTCTAGCTTAGTTCTTTGAAACTACGGTATAGATTTTGTTGCGATTTTTACTATCATTTAGATCAGGAGTACTCAGTACTTACTTATTGTATACTAGCTGTCCCCCGCGGTTATTAATTTAGAATTATTATAATAAAATCAATCTAGCTATTCTAACATTATAGAACGCGTACAGTTGTACCTCAGAGTATATAAATACTACTTACTAGTAGTACCCAACTGATAAGGCGCGTCGTGAATCTTCGTTCGCACAGAAAAGAAATAGGGCCCCGAAGATTAACGAAAGAAAGCTTAAAACTTACAATGAACTTTACATCACTACTATAAGGTTCATAATACACTGCATAAATGGCGCCTGATGAGTATGCCAGGCTCTGAACGAAAATCGTCAAATTCTTTGATGGAATATTGGTAGTACCTAAGTAATCTATTTGTACACGGCCAAGGCGAAGGCGGGACGGGTCCTTAGTTAGCCCATAGTAAATAATATACTAGGTAGGTGCTACAAGAATTAGATAATCTTATCTATACTCCAGATAATCATTTCTAGTAGTATAAATTGATATCAGTGTTATAATGATCCATTGACTTATACTTCACATTTTTGGGCTGATAGTGTAGGTATGCAAGGTCAGTATCTCTTGCCATCAGGGGGATGTCTGTCTGCTTGTCTATCCTATAAATATACTATCTTTGAAATCATCCTATGTACAGTCGATTACAATGAGACATCCATTTAATTTATAAAATTGTGTATCCTCTATGCAATAGTTAACTATATATAAGCTTAAGACGGGAGTTGGGCGATTATTCCATACAAATGATTCCCCTGTTTACTTCCTGAATAATGCCTCTATAGTCATCACTCACTTTCATCATCAGTTCTGCTTTGGACACGTCCCTGTTACTTCCTTTTTTTCAGCAACAAATTATTAAAGAAATTATGGCCCTCCAAAAATTATAATAAATGCCCTATTTTTCCGCCGTGATTAAAAGGACTACCAGACAAATTCGAAAAGATATTAACATAAAAGAAAGTAATAGGGACCTACATAACCGCTTACTTAAAATTATAATGTAAAAAATAATTGAATCGGCTCAGTTTTAGAGGAGGAAAATGGGGAAAACGAAACGTCGATTTCGTATTTTTTTTTGTGAATAAATCGGTCTTTGCTGCAGATGTCCCTATCGCACATACCGCATAGCATAGCGGCATAACGCGACGGCAATAGTTTCTTCAAACTCCTCGCAGCTAGGAACCCCTCTTAACAGTACCCCGAGTGTAAAGAATTGACGTTAGTAAACGTTCACTGATGTGTCTGAGCTAATGTGTTTGCGTTTTCGACACTTCTCAGGAACTGGCACAGCGCCTCTAGCGGAATACTCATGGTACTAATTTCTCCCATACTTTATAGTTATATAACGGGAACTACCATATAGGTTTTCGACCCAAAACCTATAGGGTACTTCCGGTTGACCTAGAATTGTTAATGAGGAATGTTAATAGGTATGCAAAACCGCTTGAAAGTTTGTATCAGTAGAGCAATTATGTATACAAATACATTAGTTATTGTTTCGTTCAAAAAAACCAAGTAGTTATGATTTTACAGACATTTAAAATTCCCCTAAATATCGAAGCCCGCTAACGGTCACGTGACCGCAGGTGACGTCATGTTACATCGCTCCGTTCACTCATATTAGTCGCTAGCGGTGGTACGTAGGTATCTTGCGCTATTAGTGGAAAGTATTTTGGATTTGATTTATGGATTTAAAAATATATGGACTTATGGTTGAAATGAAATGATTATTTCGTCAGAAATGTCGTACAATTTAGGTGGAATCATAAAATAAGGTCTACACATTTCGCTACAGAATAGGATGCAAAACTATTTTAAATTGAATCTAATAATTAATGTAATATAATTAAATAAGATGTCCAAATCATATATAATTATTTTACAAGTTTTATTATTTATTGACGAATAGTTATTCCGTTGCCGCCGAAAAGCAAGAAGAAAGAATGCAAATGCTTACTCCTGTCTGCCTCATATACCTAAAATAATTATTTTATAGCTGCAAAGCAAGTAGGTACTTATTTCCCTTTTCAGTTTCATGTTATAGACAATAAATTAGTAATGTTTGTCGATACCTATTTATACTCTTCTTAGTAAATTTAACTATTTTTTTTTTTATACGACTAAGTCGGTAAACAAGCATACGGCCCGCCTGATGGTAAGCGGTTACCGTAGCCATATGGATGCTTGCAACACACGAAGCATCGCTCACGCGTTACCGACCTTTCCCCCCTCCCCAATGAGCTCTGGCGACCTTACTCACGCGCAGGAACACAACTTTACACAACATAAAGTTAAACTAAATAAATTGATAAATAAAATATTATAAATGCGAAAGTGAGTTTGTTTGTTTGTTTGTTACGCCTTCACGCCTCAACTATTCAACGGATCATCATGAAATTTGGCATGCATATAGCCTATGGTATGGAAAAGGACATAGGATACTTTTTATCCCAGTAATGTGTTCCCGTGGGATGATTTTCAATGTTAATTTATTTGAATGACTATATCTATACATACCTAAATGTATATATCCTACTGCGAAAGTTTGGATGGATTTATGTTTGTTACTCAATCACGGCAGAACGGCTGAACGTCTCTTACGTTAGTTTGTTCCGGCTGATTTCCAAAACGGCTGGACCGATATAGACGAGACTTTCACTGGTAGATAGTGGATGTTATAAGGAATAACTTAAGCTTGTTTTACTTCAGATAATTTATAAGGGGTTCCGCGCAAAATAATTAAAACGCTACACGCGGGTGAATCCGCGGCTGCGCTGAGGTATCAAATAACTGCACACTACAAATGTGTATAAATATTTAGGTACATAGTAGACTGTCACCATTCTTACGTCAAAACGATCTTTACAGCAATAAACTTTGCTTTTATCTCTAAATAGATTCAACCCCTTCACAGTTTTTATCCATTTCTCTCGTATTTGGACATCCATTGGAACGAGTAAAATAAACTTTTCCGGTGGACTGGTGGTTGTATATTTACATTTTGGCATAACACATGATTTTCTAGTATTTATATTGGAAATTTAAAAACCAAAAAAGTCATAATCAACTGGGGAAACGTACGGAAAAGCGCGACCCCGTCAGGGTATTTGTTCTGTGAGCGCGATTGACTGAGCGAGCGATGTAACATGACGTCACATGCTTTGAGTACGGGCCGGTGGAATCCAGCGTGGCGCGCTTATTTTAAAATTCCATATCTCGGAAACTAATTGACGTATCGAAAAAATTCTTTCACACATATTTTTTATTTTCTATAGAAAATAAGGAGACCTAAAAATCTAAATTAGTGAACATTCTTCATTCTGGTTAAAAGCAAGGACTTACAGCACAAGTAAAGGGAAAAGTTTTGGTACCTACAAGTTTTCGCGAAAATCTAAATTTGCCCATATCTTTGTATCATGTTGACTCAGGACCTTTATTTATATACATCTAATAGGGACTATAGATCTCAGTATCTGGTATAAATTTCAACTTGCTAGGTCAACCCGTTCCTGAGAAAATCGTGACACACGGACAGACAGACGGATAATAGAGTGATCTTATAAGGGTTCTTTTTTTACCTTTTGATGTACGGTACGGATCCCTAAAATGATGAATCACTAAACCTGAGGTAAACACCTATATTAGGTATATTAACGAACACTCATTCGTACACATCAAACAATTAACCCAAAGAAGCGCAATGACGTTTTATTTGCATGAAATATACCTATTCCGCCAATTTCCCACCGCCGACAATGCGCTCTGATTGGCTAAGCCAAGGACACATGCGCTCTGGTTGGCTAAGTCAAGAACACACGAATGCAGTGATTGGTCCTTACTGTTCAAAACCGTTGATGACGTGTTTTTTTTTTTTTTTTTTTTTATGTCAATAGGTTGACAAGCAGGCAGACGGGCCACCTGATGGTAAGTGGTCACCGCCGCCTATGGACATTTGCAATACCAGGGGGATCGCCAATGTGTTGCCGACCTTGTAGAGCTCTTTTTACGCCTTTTTTGAAGAACCCCATATCGTAGCACTGAGGGAAAACCGTAACGGGGAGCTCATTCCACATCCTAATGGTCCGTAATAAGAACGTCCGACTAAAACGTTGTGTGGACGATCGAGACGGCTCGAGGATGTGAGGATGAACTCCACATCGCCGGCGATTCATTATATGATTCATTTTAAATGAGTATAGTTATAAGAAACTACCTAGTTGTTTGTTTCTGTGAATCATCACAAAGTAATATATTGTGATCTACATAATATTATGTAAAACTCATTTGTAACAGTTTGTACCTAAGTGATTTTTTACTGGCTTTGACCATGAGCAATTTTCAACAAAGCGTGGTTTTTCCAATTGACTACAGCATGGGGTTCTACAAAAAGGGTGTGAAGAGATTTCTTTAGGGTCGGCAACGCGCGAGTGATACCCCTGGTGTTGCAAGCGTCCATAGGCTACGGTAACTGCTTACCATCAGGCGGGCCGTATGCTTTATTGCCACCATAGAGGTATAAAAAAAATGTCGCGGACTTACTCGTGATAATACATCTAAAATAATCATTATACCTTACATCTGTTTCCTTATCTAATACTTAGGTACTTAATATAAAACGAATCTGTATGTAGAGGATGTCCGTTAGTGTCCTTATAACTCAAGAATCAATAAAGAGTAATTGCAGTGTTTATTGACATTTATCACTGCAAAGGTAACCTTCCGAACTGGTATTAGAGACTAATTCATAAGTGCATAGGAATAAAATATGTTTTTTACTTTTCACCAAATTAAATTTTAATCACCAAAGTGAAGTCAACTCAAACAACTTAAACATACAGTTCAATATAGACTAATCGTTTTCAGCGCAGCAACACTCTTCGCCAACGTCAACTCCACATAGTCTCAACACAAACACACATAAAGTAACACAAAACACACACCGTAGTATCTTCCCACAGGTACCGCAATCGCAGCTACAGGAACAACACATCTTTTATTCCAATTAATTGGACAGTTTCCAATTTTTATTTAAAATTCCAATTATTTTAGCTCCGAAACTCGATCAGAAGTTGGTTATTCAATTTATTTTCTTGAGTGTATAAGGAAAATGTAACTAAGTGTTCGCGGTTAGGCGGTGTGACCTCATGTGTGAGCGCTACCTGACTGAGGCATACTACTTCATATCTATTATCACTTTGTGACGTTATCGTACTAAATTAAGTAAATAATAGATACTTTGTTATCTCCATCGAAAAACGTTATGGGTATTAGTGAAACAGATGGGACAGAAATAGCGAAAGAAAATGACGTAGGTAAGTAAAACAAAATGCTACTTTTAAAGTTTCATAATTATTTATTTAGAGGATATCTTCGGGAAGATTTCTGTCTATAATATAAGTATTAATTGAACAGTCCCTCATATGCTTCATAAGTAGGTATCTATCCTCAGTAGCCATTGTTATCTCGTAAAAAGATTGAGGATTTTTTGGGGATTAGAAATACCTAAAATCTGTGTATAGGCCTGTGTTTGACCACAATCTCACCATGGTAAGTGATGATGTGGCCGAAGGTGGTAAGCACACAAACCCTAGAAGGAACTGACTCTCAAGTGCAGCTGTCGGAACATACCGAGAAATGCTTGGCCGCAGATTTTCAACTTGAGGGTGGTAGCCTACCACCGTGCAAACAAAGATATGCAAAGATCCGGATCACTTTACTCTAAGTTGCCAACTAGACCATTGATGACCCAATGCCTACCCTATTTTACAATGGTAGGTATCTTTTTAGCCAGGTTTATTCTTTTTAATCTAGAAATTAGAAAACGGGCGGCACCGAGCTAGGTCTTGCCGCCAAAGCATACGCTCGGCAGATCCGGAATTGCGGCAAGCCATTAAAAGGATTCCTCGCCGAGCTCGTGTCTGACTACCAAGTGGCCAGGTCAGCTTCCCCTGCAACTAACCACCACGAGACCAACACATACCGTAAAGATGAGAGGGCACCCGTGTGGTAACCTGAACTCGGGTCCTGAAGATGGGATAGGTGCTTAGCTACCGCCTACCGCCATATCAGCCTTATCAAAGATACGGGGCCGCCGGGCTACAGGGGCCTCGAACATGTGTAATCAGAAATCCGTAAATAACTTTACCTACCCTCCATTTGGGCTTCGCCACAGTCAGGGAGAAGGGTCCCCTGACTAATGTTGATACTGTAGTGCTATTCTGTAACGTTCATTTGAAATAACCATTTGAATACACTTCTGAATCCGCGATGAGATTAAAGTTTCATATTCTTAAAATTAGTGAGTTCGACACTAGCGCCACTGAGTGATGACGAAAGTGAGATGAACCAGGTGAGGTAAGTATTTTGACGTTACGAATATACTTTTGAGTTCTCGAAACTCACTTCACTTCACTTGGCCTTGATTTTATCTTGAGAATACCAATACAATGACAAGCGAGATGACAATCGAAGTGAGTGTGAGTTGCGAGGTGAGTTGCGAGTTGCGAGATGACTTTCGAAATGATTTACCTTTTACAGCATAGCATAGCAGGGCGCGTCTAGGGCAAGCTACGCCACAGATAGTTATAATGGAAATACCAACTGATAATATTTAATTATCATTTATAAACAATTTCGTGGTAGCTCTCGCTTCGCCCTACGCAACACCTCGGACAATCGCAGTTACATTCAATACCACACAAATGGAACATGTACGCACAGCACGTGAAACAGAACAGGCATCGTAGACTGCCGCAGAAGTTGCAGCAACACATTGAAGTAAGCTTAAAAGGGTCTTACTGCCATCTATTTAGAGTTTAAAGTAGATCCATGGTGTTCGTAACTGCTACTTTCTAATGAGTGATGTCTCTTGTGTGTAAGAATGAGGTATATAAGAGGCCAAAAAATCTAATTTAAACTGCATGATATGAACGCATACAATTTAAATATTTGTTACATCTTTGATTTTTGTATTATATTTCCTCGTCACTAGATTTTTAATAGATGTACGATAGTCGACCGACGCGACGTCAGATCATGTTTGACAGTGACGTTTTTAATCTTTAAATTTGATATTAGAGGGATGGCAGTCTGACGCAAGTAGGAACAGATGGTTTGATGTATGGAATTGAAGCAGCAATTTATGGTGTATACTGCCATCTCTCTCTCTCAATGCTTTCCTACTCTTTTTTGACAATATTTGAAGCGGCGCCATTGTTGTCATTTATTGTTAATTTGTTGGAGTTTAAAAATTTCAGTTTGGTGATAATTCGTATTTTCCGTGAGTGGAAGGATAATAGTGAGTTACAAAGTCGCCAATTATCTTTGGTCACTAAATCATTTGCATTCAAAATGCCACCGGTCCGGTCTTTTAGAAAATGTGAGATATGTGGAGTACGTGGGAATGTTAAAGAAAAAAGAAAATTTACGGCACGACTTCCCTTGGATGAAACCCGGTAAGCATGTTATTTGTTAATAAAAGGTTTATAAGTTTAAACATATGTTATAAACTTAAATATACGTAATTTCAATGTTGTCTACTAGTGCTGACCGGTGATTTGTCGATAGTTTTGAGACCTGTTATCAATGTTACAGTTATTCGAAAATAGCAGTTCCAAATATCTGTTGTTTAGTAACAGCTGGTATTTTTGTGACAATGAGTATGATATTTTCATTTTTTTACTTTATTTCATAATAACTTGTACTTAAGTCTTATATTAATTTTATCTATTATAATCGCCAAACTACGAACGCAGTGAGTAGTTGTAGGTATTTGAGAGATCCTTGGACCACATAACATGAATCTTATATCCAAATTTAAAAATGTTTCCGCCATATTGAACTTTTTACTGATTTCACTGATTGCTCTCAGTAATTAAGGTTAGTACCATTACATTTTTTTTTACAATTTTTGCAGACATTGGGTGAAAATAATTGGTAACGAGGATCTGGCCTGTGCTTCAATTGAGAAATTGCACCATTTAAAATATGTTTGTGGTGATTACTTTCAACACAAAGATTTCAACCGCAAGAAAAGTTGACTTAAGAGATGGTATGTTGATATAATGTGTAAATAATATTGTGTACAAATGTCAGGGCTATACTATCAGTGGGCATTCGTATGGAAACATTATCAGACGATTTACTTGAGCAATTTCCATATCATCATACCTATCATCTACATTTTGTACTAAATAAATAATACTTAAAAAAAACTGTGCCTCCTTATGATATAGGTATTTTTTTATTTTTAACTTATCTCACTTTCATTCACATTTATAATCACCAATTTCTTTCTTTCCCTCCGTGTGACATAGCCGTAAGTTTCTTGCCAGTCTTGTTTTAAAATTGATTTTAATTACAGTATCTTCAACATCGACTCTAATATCTGTACCAGTAAAAGAAAGTAAAACATCACCCAATCTTGGTAAGGTTCTTTTTAATTTTAATAATCACAAATATGCAGTAGCATACCTGTTATTATCCATATTTCATATGTTTCAGACGCATCAAAACTTCACCTCGGAAGAAAAAACTAGTAAAGAAATTAGAAAAAAAGTAAAATTAAAATTAATATCCTTCAAAAAATAGTGGCACAGATTGACAAAATAAATTCACCAGTATTATAAAACCTAATACACGCGACAATTAGAAATCAAGGCTGGAAAGCGCATGTTAAAAGGCGGACAAAATCAGACAAAAGTATAGCTCTTGCCATCTACAAAAAATCTCCAAAAGTATATAGATATTTGAACTATCTGTTCACAATGCCAAGTCTGAGATCACGACAAAAAAATTGCAAAACGTTGGGATGAATCCAGGTGTATACCCTTCAGTAATGGCTCATCTAAAAAAAGAAGGAGAAAAATTAATAGAAGTAAACAAAATATGCGTTCTAATGTTTAATGAAATAGCACTTAAAAGAAGACTAATTTATAATATTGTTTCCGACAAAGTTGATGGTTACGTAGATTTTGGAGATGAAGAAGGTAGGATAAACGAAACGGCTGACCATGCCTTGGTTTTTATGCTTCAAGGTATATGAAAAAAGTTCAAGCAACCAGCAAATTACTTCGAAAAAGGTACTATTTCGACACAAAAATTCAATAGCAGTGATTATAAAAAAAAAAAATCGGTCGGTAAGAATTGTTATACTGTCGGATAACCTAAGTTTTTATGAACTTACTGGCGAACAAAATATTATTAGATATTGTGTGTATTATATTAGGTATTTATTTACTAGTGCCAAACACAAGATCTCAAAGAATAATACATTATGTAGTCTTAAGAATATTGTGAACACAATTTAAATACTCAATAAGTGAGTCTATACTTTATATCTATATGTTGATTTTTGACATACTTTCATGTTTAATTGATAATAAATCATAAATCCATAGTGTTGGTACATACTTCAATGAAGAGTTTTCTTAGTTCCTCTATTCTCAAAATATCTATCAAACTGTTGACAATTCGTACCAATTTGAACCTTAAGAACAATATTTGTTTAAAAATATTTACTAACAATAAAATTCAGTTTTGTTTAGAAAATATATTAGATTTCTTTATACAATACAAATATTTTTTTTGTGTGTTAATGTTATTGTGTAATATGTAATAAAAGAGGTGTGATGATAAATGTATGTTTTTCATTTCAATTGCCCTTTTAAATCTAATAAAAATACTGTCAGGTGTGCAAGCATGCGCTGACGTCATACATTTTATCGATATCGATAAAACAACCCCATACTTGCCAACACCACTATTTTCTCCGTTTGCTCTGTTACGTTGGTATTAGGTACTTTTGACAGTGAAATGACTCTTGACAGTGTCGTTGCCTAAAAATGCAGCTTAAATAAATTCCATTCAGTTCTTAGGGAGTCCCGCCTCTTCTTAGCGTAGCGTTATATTCTCTTTGAGGGATGGCGGCGAAGGATATTATGTGATATTATCACAGGATATTATACGTATATTATGGTACTAAGGGGACAGCTATAGGGCCAGTTCACAACGAGACGTGACCCGGCGCGCACTTTTTAAGACTCATTTTTGTGAATTTGACGTAAGATCTCTTACCTTAAATTCACAAAAATGGGTGTCTTTGAGAGTCGAGTATGACATAACGCAATGAAAATACCTGACACAAAAAAATACTGTGGACAGAAGAGGGTTTTGAGAAAAATGTTAACCGAATAGAATATTAAAAAGTGCTTTGATATTCCCAAGTAAGTTACTACACAAAAAATTACAACAATTTTATTTTTATGAATATATTAAACACTTATTCAATCGAATGTAATGTAAATAATCTGTATAATCTAAAGAAAACCCGTAAATAAATCTCAATTTCATAGAGTTGAAAGATGCACGCTGCACCTTAGGTTGCAGCGCAGCGCACTTGGTCAAAGACTCAGGCTACTACCTAACAAGTACCTATCTAGGTAGGTACTAAACATGAGAGCGGTTTTTTTAATACCACTATGGTGGCAAACAAGCAAACGGCCCGCCTGATGGTAAGCAGTTACTTACCATAAACTATGGACGCTTGCAACACCAGTGGTATCACTAACGCGTTACCGACCCTGAAGAAATCTCTTCACGCCCTTTTTATGCTGTAGGTACTCCACAAAAGTACCCTAAGGTAGGTACTCTTTCTTCATTATGTTTGCCTTCACCAAAAGCTCAACCTCTTTGTAGGATTCGAAACACGACCTTTGTGACGGTATTCGTAGGTAGTTAAGCTATTCAAGGAAACGAAATATTGTTTCGAAATAATTTCATAGTAAGGACAGTAAATCTAACAAAGTAAGACAAACAGTTCACTGATCGTCAGCACAGTCTTCGCAGACCTCGTCGCAGCCGCAGTAGTGGAACAGCATAGCACAGCATGTTATACAGCATATGCATCTCAAACAACGTCCGCAAGACGGACAGCAACAGCACATTTCCCAGCAATCTTATGTATTTGATTCACTTCCTTGCTGCGAGGACTTGGAGCTTTGTGTGTTCATACTTATAATTTATCTTTACTACTTAGAGGATTTAAAACATATGTCGCTTAATAATTTTGGATTTGAATCTCGTGGACTTTTGTCAAAAGAAAATTGACATTCTTCTGACATGTCGAGATACATAAGTACACACAGACCACTATAGGGGATTAAGTACACGATAAGCACTTTTACGCCAATCCCACAGAGAGAGATCTGCGTTTCGCGTTATTATGACGTGTGATCGGTAGGCGGTAGGTAGCGAATATTCTCACGAATATTGCAGAACAGCAGTGAATGCGGAACGCAGAACTGTAGAACTCTCTCTGCAGGATTGGCGCCTTATTATTAAAAAAATATTTATAAAAATCGCCGTGAAATCGCCGTAAAGTGAAAATATTGATATACCTATACCTACCTACTTAACTCTGGAACCAACAATTATCTTATAACTTATTTAAGTAATAGGTATAAGATTCTTGGTTGGGACTTTAGAAACTGCGTGCATGCTGCGTGCTGCGTGGTGGATAATTCAAGGAAATCTCTACTGTACGTACTGATCATTTTTGACTTGACTATTCGTCGTGTCTTGTCATCTAATAAACTTTAGAAGTAACTTTATGGGAAGGCTTTACCTATTACTCTACCTAGATGTCATTACTGAAATAAAACATGGAATTTCCGAATATATTTTAATGAATTAAAACATGATTAATATGCACAATACATAATAAAAAACATGTTAAATTATTTTTGTTTCAATATATTTAAGAAATGGCAATAATTAGAAAGAATTATATATTTTTAATGGCAGTACTGAAAATTACATGTCAGTTTTTTATTGCCATCTATAATAAAGTATCCCCATAACTTTGGAAATTTTCATTATTTGGCTCAGATCACAGAACAAAAGGCAGATAATACAAATTCAAAAGCGAATACCAGGCATGATTTTTCAATTTGTATTTGCTTTTGTGGCCTCACTCCCATGTTCCGCGCGCTCCGTCTATGTTGTTTGGAATATTTTCGTATGTACCATTCACCTGATACATGTTTCAGTCGTCAGAGTAATTTTAAAGAAATTAATCTAGATTACGAAAAATAGTTGGTTACAATGTATACGTATTTTTACTTTTTTGGCTATGTGGTGCTAAATTTGTTCTGGATTTTATCAGGTCTGGCTTTGGAAGAAGAACTACTTCGCTTGGTTCGATCAAACAACTAAACACAACATGATATTTAATAAAAAAAAAGATTACAGTACTAAATGACTATTGTTGAAATATACAAAATCTCATCTGGGTGTACGTGTCTGTCTGTAATATACTTCTAATAATTAAAACATGAAATTAAAGATTGAATTTATGTTATTACCCCTAAAAAAGATTGCTCTAAAAAGAAAAAACATTAAAATATATTTATGGGTATTTAAAATTTAGTATGACCACCCCAAATTTAGTACCGTACGAAACTACGCGACGTCGAAACCGCTTTTCGTGCGCGATAATAAAACTCGTTGAAAATGCATACATCAAAATGGTAGAATCGTTGCAAATGTTCTTATTCCTGTTCAAATCTAAATACAGACGAAAATGTTCATGGTTCTCGCCGTTCCTGTGTTCAGTTCTAATAGTGTTGTTATTTTGTCAAGGTATTCTATCCAAGTGTAGTGATCACAACTGCATAAATGGTGTGTGTAATAATGATACGTGCGTGTGTATCGAGGGTTGGCAGGGTCCAGAGTGTCAATACTGCGGCGGGAAAGTCAAGTAAGTTGACCTAACACCCAAAAATGTATGGCAAATTGATATAGTTCAGTGACCTATATGACAGGTGCGTCTGGCTCGCAGAATTACCAAGAGAAAGCCACCACTGGATTATCTAATTAGATTATTTGGCTTCTTCGTATCATCCTGAGCTCTATGGCGAAGGTTATACCAGGTATTCACATCTATAATGTAAATTATACATCATATATTGAGACTAAATACCTTCTATAAAATGTCTTGTTAGATTAGTTCTTTTGTAAACAAATCTGATTTATTTGAAGGGAAAGTCATTCAAGGGTTGCATTGTCGCCCTAGGGTTGTAGCAGCATCTAATAAGAATAAACAAATAAACAGACTTTCCAAAGCCTCATGTTTCTTTTGTGCTACTTATTGTATTTCTAATGTAGGTTAGTTATACTTATTTGACATGACAATGTAGACTGTAAACACAGATTACAGAATAAGGCAGATGGAGCGCGCCGAACACGGGAGTGAGGCCAAAAAAGCAAATACACATTGAAAAACACGTACCTGGTATTCGCTTTTGAATGTGTATTTGCTTTGTTTAACAAACTTTATGTAACAAAAAACACTCCTTTATTAAGAAACTGTGATTAAACAATGCAAATACAAACTGGAAAACGAATACCGGGTATCAGATTTTCAATTTGTATTTGCTTTTTTGGCTTCACTTTCGTGTTCCGCGCGCTCCATCTGAATTATTCTGTAATCTGTGACTGTAAAGTTCATTGTCAATACCTACTTTTGAAATCAGCAAGGAACACTATCCTAATGTTTATAGTATCAATATTGGTATTCCTGCCATTGTAGAATTTGTAGAATTAAATGATGCATTGGTAGGTGTAATATTTATATTTGTCAAATCAAATGGTTAAAAGAAGTAAAACTGAGTACAGTTTCCAAATATATTATATATTTTGAGTCCATGCTTGTTGAAACATACCTAAATACCTATGTGGTTTTAGCTATAAACGATTTTTGATTGTGGGAAGTCTATAAAATAGGTATAATATAGTAATAGGAGGTATAGCAAAGCATTTTGGCCAAGGACCAGCTCATCTAGGGAAGTACCTCCACCTTACAGGATATCACAGCCAAATAACTCAATATTGTGTTCCTGCGTGTGAGCAAGGTTTCCAGAGCTCTTTAGGGATGGGGGGACAGGTTGGCGACACATGAGTGATGTCCCATGTGTTGCTAGCGTCCATATGGCTATGGAAACTGCTGACCATCAGGTGGGCCATATGCTTGTTAACCGACTTTGTTGTATAAATAAAAAGAAAAGACAAACCTTATTTGGTTTTTTTTAAAGTATATTTTTGAATGTGTAAAAAGTAGTTTGTCTAACTTCTAAATGACATTATAATAACATTGTTTAAAACCAAAACATAAGTTCATTGACTGATTATTGCTGATTTGATAACTGATAATATGTTGTATGAAATGCACAGTGTCACCTTAAAGTGATAACCATCTGCACTCTTCCATTTGATGCCTTGTACCTCATTCTTATCTCATTTGAGATAGGTAGAGTGTAGCGTTTATTCGCTCGAAGAGCAGCTCGACTGGGGAAGTACCTCCACCTTACAGAATACCGCAGCCAAATAACTTTATGTTGTGTAAAGTTGTGTTCCTGCATGTGAGTAAGGTCGCCAGAGGTCATATCAGTCTCCCATCATTAATTTTTTCAAACTATGACCTTACCACAACGAACTAGACTTTAATAATGAAAATGTAAAAGACCATTGCCAATAATATACCAATACAACCATACAAATATTATAAACAAACTACTATCTAATCAAAGATTTTCATAGGGCATCTGCCTCTACCCAGATGGATAATCCGCCTTACTAAAGCATGACATTTAATTTCACTCCGCTTGAGGGGCTCCCTGAGCAAATCGCTCTCAGTTCGTACTGCGCACGGCTGTCAAATACTGTCAATTCTGGCTTGTTTATTTCATGTTCCCATAGAGGCGACTATCCTTCTGGACGTTTTAAATTCTTTGTATCTAATGTGAAAGTTTGTATTAATGTTGTTTATTAAACTGCAGCATACAGGCGGAATAGATTTTGATGAAACTTGTCAAAAGGATAGATTTTACCATAAATTAACAAATAACAGTTTAATTAGGTGGAAACTGATGAAAAAACATGTTGCATGATCCTATGTTTCGGACAATGACATTATGGTACTTGACAAACAATGAAGATTGACAGCTGTATTTAATTATCTTTTGGGCACACATTCCTCACAGCAAATGTCATCTTTTTTTACAGACACTGAAAATATAATGTCATATTATCTGGTGAATAAACTCTAGACTCTAGATCATATCTCATGTGAGTTAGACATCAAACCCAAAGAAGCACAATGATTTTCATTTTGTTTGAAATCTATACCCCTAATTCCTCATCATACCATCAACAGTGTGTTTTGACACTTAGTAATTGCGGAGTTGGATTGCCCAGTATTACTACTCTAAAGGCACTTTTCCTCAATGGAGTTATGGTCTAGTTAGCATGATGGTTAGATTAAATGGCTGCCATGTTCCAGGCTGTAGGTTCCGACTACCTACCAGTGTGTGCCAACAGCTGAGCTTGAGAGCCAGTTCCTTCTAGGTTTTGTGTGCGTAATACTTTTGCCCACTTACCATGGTGAGATTGCACTAAAACACAGGCCTATATCAAGTAAAAAAAAACAATTATGAGCTGCTATTGCCACTTGTGCCTGCATAGATTGATAGCTTAAAGTCTACACTCATGGCTTATTGTATGATACTTGTGTATAAATTTGAGCTATTATAACTATGTCAAACAAACAATAAACAAAGTGACAAGAATCCCTAAATGGAACTAAACATAAACTTTAACATAAAAGTAAGTTTTTCAAAATTTCTTTCCCAATAGGTAAGTCATGAGCCAATAACTAACCACAAACCTCTTGACTTCATTATTAGGTCAGAATTAATTTCAATGGATAGCTTATAATTTTATTCAATGTTTCAAATAGGTACAACTATTATTTCTGTAATTATCCTGTTCATAGGACAATCCATACAACATTGTAATAAAAAACCTTGGTTGCTTAAAGACTATTATATTACCTGATTTCTTCTTCATAAAATAAAGCCTTTATTGCAGCATTAAAATAGTTATACTCTATCTATGGTATGGTACCCAGTTTGTTGATGTAGCTTGACTAAGACAAAGGCTTTCTCTAGAAAGTTAAGTTTCATATGTGTCTGGCCACTCCTGCCACTCTCCCAAGGTCATATTCCCATTCCTAAGCCTGTCTCCTATTCTTCTGGTATTTCTAGCCATTTCATTACTTGTTTGTAGTACTACTATCCCCAAATATGAAGACAGATTTATCTACAATGTGCAAAAAAATAAAATTCAATTAGTTTCCAGAACTAGGTAGTTATAAATAATATGATTATGACAACACCATAATTTTCAAATGTTTTTTTTCAAATCAACTATTCATTCAACCAATTAAATCAATCAATCAATCAATTTAAAATGTTAATTTTGAAGAATCAGCTTCTCTATCCATGCTTTTTTACAAAGAACTTTAGGTTTATTTACAAGCTAAAATAATTAAGTTTTATTTATTTATTTATATGTATGTTTATACAGTCAAGTGTAATGGCTGAGCAGATTTGGATGAAACTAGGCACATTTAATAGTTTATACTTTAGATTAAAACATGATAATTTTATATACCATTTCATTAGACCCCTTGGAACACAGATATAATGGGGTGACTCTAATCATATATTAAAAATACATGTGATTTTCATTTCATATGCTAATCATCTGATAATAATCACATGGCACACTTGCCACCTTTTCACTGCATTGTCATGTAATAAACTAAACAATTGTGATGGAATGGCAATTCTATTCCCATGAATAATTGATTAAATCTAAAATGTACTTTGGACCTTTGCATGATAGACTTTAAGGTCAAAGTCATCATCAGCAGATCGTGTAAGTGTTAAGTCCATAGTCCACCATGCCCAGTATAGATTAGATATCTACCTTAAATTAGCTAGCATGAGTATGCTTGAATCCAGTGGGTGGGCAATCCTAAAACTTTCTTGATAACAGGACCTAGACAATCTGACCCTCACTTGTATCATGACCTCGGTTGGGAGTAAGAAGTATTCTCTTTGATATACAACGTAGGTGGCAAACAAACATACGGCCCGCCTCATGATGAGCGGTGCCTATAGGCGCTGGGTACCTTGCGCCCTGTCATAATCTTCACACTTCTTCAAAACGCTTTTGAAGAGGGGTTGACGACTCCTCGTTGTGCTGGCGACGGAAGGGATCCCTTTGCCAAATATACAAAAAAAAACATGATCTCACGAATGATTATGAATAGAGAGGTAGAGTAGAGCATAGCGTTTATCCACTCATATAGCAGCTCGACTCGGGAAGTACCGCCACCTTACAGAATGCTGCAGCCAAATACCATTATGTTGTGTTCCTGCGCGTGAATAAGGTCGCCAGAGCTCATTGGGGAGGGGGGGAAGGATCGCGTGAGTGATGCCTCGTGTATCGCAAGCGTCCATATGGCTATGGTAACCGCTTTCCATCAGATGGGCCGTATGCCTTGTTTACCGACTACGTGGCATAAAAAAAACAATGTCTAGAAAGCTCAACATAATCATTTTCTCATTCCAGTCTCACATCACCAACGGGCATCATAACAGATGGCCCGGGGAACTACAGCGTGAGCACCCAGTGCTCGTGGCTGATCACCCCGCCCCAGATTGGTGACAGCCCGCCAGTGCTCAGAGTGAGGCTCGAGAGCTTCGCCACCGAGTGTGGGTGGGATCATCTGTACGTGTATGACGGAGATAGCGTCCGGGCTGAGAAACTGCTCGCTGTATTTAGGTATGTTTATTTTTGTGTCAAAAGGCTGAAAAGAAGACGGTCACCTGATGGTAAGAGTGCCAATGCGCTCTTATTCTCGTTGCTTTAATTGGATGACTAAAGCTGTCGTCCTGTCGAGATCTAAGAGGCTCGTTTTGACAAGAGGGTGTCTACTTGTCACACTATGTGCTGTCAAAACGACCCCATAAGCTGTTAAAAAGCGTTCGCACGGACGCTTTTTACGCGCGTTATTTTTAACGTTTTGAATAGAACGTAATGACTTCTCCTATACGTGTTCGCGCGCTGACGCATTTTTACGTCGATGTATTCATACGTTCTAATAAAACTTATAGTCCTGCCACGTCTGCCACTCAATATACGGTAAAAATCAAAACGATAGAAGGGAGAAACGACGAAAAATTAATTGATGCTATTAATAAATCAATGGTACCTAATTCCTTAATAATTTTTCCTCTTACAATACTGATTTAAATAATTCCAATTTTAGTTTATATTTCCTCTTGTCACCGTAGTGCAATCTCGCATTCTTAATACCTTGGAGCACTAGAAGGCCAGGAGTTAGGGAAGAATATTGGCTTGCTGAGAAAATCACAAATCACACGTTATGACGTCATACGACTACTGTCTGGAGTGAAACGCATGAGAAGAAGATTGGTCAAAGGTCGTATGAAAATACATATAGATCTGTGACGTCACCTGATATCAAATTACCGGACGTATTTATTCATAATAGTGTACAGACATATCCAAAGCTCATAATATTGTTTTCCTGATGAGGTTACCTACTTATTACTGCTATCGTATCTATCTTAATTAAGTAGTTAAGTAGGATCTTATGTTGTCCAAGTAATAATAAGTATTTTACTATGGTAAATTCAAAGTTATGATCTATCCTTGTGTAAAGTTTCATTGAAATCGCTGCGCAAACGTGTGTCTTGTGTCGGACACAAACTACCAATGAATATTTGATTTCTATAGAACCAGTATGAAATCAGCCACTCCCTGCGCAGATTTGTGTCCAGTTGCTTCCACATACTCGTTGACGATCAAAAAGTGTTCGGTGTCGGTAACTGGAAACTAAAATTCGTCAGCTGAAGACACAAGCAACATTAAAAATATCCTTACAATTTTACTGAAACTGACTGAAAACAAGCGGTGACTGTGTCCGATCGCCGCTTACAGGACACGTTTGTGCATCCCCTAAGACGTGATTGAGGCAATAAATATGAAGCTTTCGCATTTATTCTATTAAATTATTATTCGCATTCTATCTAATAGGTAATGTATTTTTGTTCATGGTAGGGATCATAGTACCCAAGATTGTCCATGACAGACTTACTCTTGCAAATCAAAGCTAGAGGGATCTCTTGCCAAAGTCGGTAACATTGCCAATCCCAATGGTACTGCTAATGTCCATAAATTATGGTAGCCACATCAGGTAAACCGCCTATTTGCTTGTCACACAGTGGCGTACCGTTGGGTTCAGCCGCCCGGGGTGCAGTTTTTTTTTGCCGCCCCCTTATTTAGGTCTTTAAATTCAAAAGACTCGAAAATATTTCGGATTGAACAATTGACATTATACCCCCTTACTCATAAAGCGCTATTTAACTAATAATGGTCACGTACATAATGTCACATTATTTGACAGTGACAATAGAGTGACGTTATTTACGTGACCCTTTAAACAGTATATTAGTTAAATAACGTTTTATGAGTATATATATGTATAAGGGGGATAGTGTTTATACGTATACGTATAAGTTTTACAATAATCATATTTTAACAACAATTCTAAGACGTACTATGCTATTTACATCGATATAACAGCAGGTATAGACTATATTATTATCCGTTTCCTATCGACAAGATAAATCCATTAGCGAATTGAATATAAAACACAAATGGACTTGCAAATTGGAATAAGAATAGAACTACTACGGATTTGATACTGTTACTACAAACTTGTAAAAGATGGCTTGATCTCTGCGACAGTTGCTCGAGTTATATGAAAATTAACCTTATAGCTTTACAATAAGGTTCATCTGTTTAATCTGTGAATGATTTTATGATGATGCAGATAAACCTTATGCTAAAGCCATAAGGTTAATTTTCATATGACTCAGGCGACTGTCGCAGAGATCAATCTATCTTTGACAAGGTATATTTATATTTACTTAATATTTCATAAAATGATTATTTCATAAATTAACCTGCATATTCAAATTATTTATTGTGAAATTTTTCCGCCCCCTAAATGTCCCCCCCAACATTACGCTACGCCTCAGTTGTCTCAGGCTTTCTAACATTGAAATATGCCCAATAACCTTTTCGTTACAATTTTCAGTGGTGTCATAGAGACGGGTGGGTCGGGTTGGACGCGGCAGGTGATCGCTCGCTCCGGCAGCGCACTTCTCCACTTCTTCTCAGACGATGCCTACGCGATGGAGGGCTTCAACATTACTTATGCGGCCTACTCCTGCCCGTCGAATGACCATCGGACTAATTGTTCCGGTAAGTAGTACCCATATGAGGACTATTTACTAACATTGAAGATTGAAAACAAAAATCTTCAATCCTCGTCGAAGTGATCAGTGATCCTGGTCAAGGTAAAGTAGCTTCAGTACAATACAGTACAGTAGTTAAGTACAATAAAAATATTCTCCTTGGGATTTCAGTGTCTATTTATAATAGTGATAAGGTTAATTATTGGTTGTTTTGTTTCCAGATCATGGTGAATGTGAAGATGGCACTTGTAAGTGCGACCAGAATTATACAGGAGTAGCCTGTGATCAGCAAATGTGTCCAGGTATGATAAACTGTACATCTTTCTTTTATGTCGCTTAGTAATGGATGTTATATTGATTGAAGGTGATATACAGTTTGAATCTGGTTGTTTAAAACGTAATACATAATTACTTTTAGAAATTGCTGTTAGATAGGCCAAAGAGAGTTAAAGAATGTTTAAATAATCTTTCAGGGGTTCATAACATTTTTATTTAAAGAAATTATATAAAAAATTCAAAAGCCCCATTCTAATTGTTGTCGTCTGTATTAGAAGATAGAACAAGAAAATCTAACTATAAGGGATGAATAACTACACTAAAATCCGGCCAAGTGCGAGTCGGGCTCGCATACGGAGGGTTCCGCACAATACTAAATAACTCAACCTTGCTGAAAAAAATCGCCAAAAAAGACGTTTCTTGTATCCCCTTAAATATTTAATTTCATTTCATTTTTATTTCTTATAGCGGCCATAGAAATACATATTCTCTGAAAATTTCAGCTGTCTAACTATTACCGTTCATGAGATACAGCCCACTGACAGACAGACGGAAGGACGGACTGTGGAGTCTTAGTAATAGGGTCCCGTTTCGCACTCTTCGGGTACAGAACCCTAAAAACTAATATCGTAACGCACGAACGAACACTTCGATTTCAAACAGGAATGAACTTGTTCACAAAAAGTGCAGTCCGAGTGTTGATAGCTACTGTACCGACCGCTTTCCTGTACCATGAAACACACAACGACAGCTGTCTTCGACCAACTAACGTCATTATTGCCCGCGAGACATAAAGACAGAGCAAATAATCGCTCGCTATCATAATGTAACTCGGTAAAGGTTGGCCTTTTCAAAATAAAAATAAAAACAAAATCATTTATTTCAAACATACCTTCGCAGGTACGAATAGTCTGACTCTAATACCGGTTCGGAAGGTTGCATTTGCTTCGAAGAGCCGGCAATAAACTCACCAATTACTCTTTTAAAAACAAGCTTAGATTCATTACATGATATTTACATTCTAATTGCACTGACAACAATTGCATGCTCCAGCGCAGCGGCAAAACTACAAATTAGAATCTATATTTAATAAGTAAATAGCAAACATAAGCAGACCAGCCCTCTAGACAGGATGGTTGTCGACAATCGTCATCGTTAGTAAACGATCAACCTTTGTATGGGATTGACATAAGAGATTGTTAAAAATCACGTGATATTTCGTTTTGAAATGTCAATCCCATACAAAGGTTGATCGTTTACTAACGATGACGATTGTCGATAACCATCTTGTCTACAGGCCCTGCTCCCACAGGCAGCGCCTGTTCACAAATATGGTGCATGTGGCAGCCATCGCTCACATAACAATACTAAAACTACTTGTGTAAAATTGCAGAGAACTGCAACGACAAGCACAATGCGGGCACTTGCGCACAGAGCGGTTGCGCGTGCAACACTTCGCGTGCAGGCGCGTCCTGCTCTAGAGACACGGCCACCGCGGGGTGGGGGTGGGCCTGGCGGGAGGAGGGGGAGGGGCACCGCCCCGTAGGGACCCCCCCAGCCTCAGCGGGCCACGTGCTGCTCGTGTATGGAGACGATCTGCTGAGGGTCGGCGGAGAGACCTTCGCGCCGGCTGACTTTTTATATAGGTAAGCTGATTTGGTCTTTGCCTCGAGCGATTTCTGAAGGGACCAGAGTGTGGTTGGTAAGATACTAATATCAAGTCAATCCCTGGAAGGGTGTGAAATTCTACTTTCAAGATTACATACATACATAGCAAGATAAATAAAAGATTGTATAAATTATTTACTTCAATATCCATGAAAATTACTCATTAAATGTTGCACGCATTCTATGGTGCTGGAATAGCTAGGTTGATTTATTGTCTCTTTGGTGGTGGGCGATCTATGAGTACATATATGTTGCTCAGCAGTGTACCTGTGCATTCCCAACT
This sequence comes from Achlya flavicornis, assembly GCA_947623365.1. Taxonomy (NCBI): domain Eukaryota; kingdom Metazoa; phylum Arthropoda; class Insecta; order Lepidoptera; family Drepanidae; genus Achlya; species Achlya flavicornis. The sequence continues at coordinate 8,780,937 of OX392490.1, forward strand.
ATACCCAAATTGTGGCAAGAAGTTTCTCGGGACTACCTGTGACCATTTCCCTCGTATAACTTCTAATGAAATACTTACAGGTACAAAGTATCAGAGGACACGTGGTACGCGATAGAGCCGTTGGAATCATCACCAGCGCCGCGCTTCGCCCTCGCCGCAGTACTGTATGGTGATGAACTCATAGTCTATGGAGGAGTTGTTGCTTCTGACGAGCCGGAGAGAGGGTATGACTTTTTTACTATGTTTGACCATTGGTGATGATTGGGAACAGGGCAGGCAGATGATGATGATGTGGCCGAAGGTGGTAAGCACAGAAAGCCTAGAAGGAACTGCCATTCAAGTGCAGCTGTCTGAACACACCGATAGCTGCTTGGCGACAGATTTACAAATTGAGGGTGGTAGCCAGCCAGGGGGGTACTACAGAGTACCCTACCTCTGTGCTATGGTTTCTTTACGATATCTTTCTTCGCCGGAAGCTCACATATGGGTTCAACAGAGATTATGCCCATGACTAAAATATTGGTTAAATCTAGATGTCAGATAAGGGACGCTATATTGTTTTAGTCTTTTAAAATCAGGACTCAATTTAGACCGAGCTAGCGCGAAGCATCTCTGTTTCAGCTTGGGCAAAAATGCTTTATTATGTCCGGCTGTTCTCCTTTACAAGTCGCGTTTCTCAATTGGTTCTCGTGAAATTTTGTGAGCAGGATGTTTTTTTTATCTATACATTTTTTCAAAATGGCGGATCCTTTTGGTTGCCTTGTGGTTGAAATAAGGATTTTGTTTTAAGATGCACGTTGAACATTTATTCAGTTTCAAGCTATGCAAAGGCAGTCGCGAGGAGTTTTCAGAGAGGTAGAGCATAGCGTTTATTCGCTCAAAGAGCAGCTCGACTGGGGAAGTACCTCCACCTTACAGAATACCGCAGCCAAATAACTTTATGTTGTGTAAAGTTGTGTTCCTGCGCGTGAGTAAGGTTGCCAGAGCTCATAGGGGTGGGGGGCAAGGTCGGTGACGCGTGAGCAATGCTTCTTGTGTTGCAAGCGTCCATATGGCTACGGTAACCGCTTACCCTCAGGCGGGCCGTATGCTTGTTTACCGACTTAGTTGTATAAAGAAAAAAGCCACTAGTTTTATTGAATGTTTTTGTATCCAGGGGCGGACTAGCGGGGCTGGAAGGGCGCGGCGGCGAGGTGACGAATGAGGTGTGGCGCGTGCGACTCGATACCGCGCGTCCGCAGTGGACCAACGCCACGCCCACCGCCTGCAGCCCGCACCGACCCGCGCCCTTCAAGCACTGCGGTAATTATATACACGCTCTTATTTACTTACAGTTAGAGCTCATTTTACAAGCTTTTATTTAGTTTCATCCGGTGTCTGTAATTGAATCTTGCAAGTTAAATTTGACCCACTTCCCAGTGTCCGATTGAGCTGAAATTTTGACTATAGTATATTGAATGACCATGCAAGTACATTTAGCAAAAGTACAGTCACAATAAAAAGCTTGTATTATTTTGATAACGAATTTTTCAAGTAAGTGTTTCAAATAAGTCTTGGTGGAGATTTCGAGATGGCATATTTTCGAAACCTATGTTAGATCAGTCATGCTGAACAACCTTTACTATGGGACCAACACTGCCAACACCATGTTTTTTTTTGAAAATTTGCTATTGGTCCCATATCAAAAGTTGTTCAGCATGACTAACCCAACGTAGGTTTCGAAAATATGCCATCTAGAAATTTCTACCCTGTATATGGCTGTTTGTCTACTTTCCCCATAATGGGATCTCAATTCGACTAAGTTCATTGGCGGTAATCTTATTCCGCAACTAGTCACTGATTTTGAACAGTAAGGACCAATCACTGCATCGTGTGTTCTTGACTTGGCCAATCAGAACTCGTGTGTCGGTTGTAAGTAATTGGGGGAGAGCTTCCGTGCTTTGGAAGGCATGTAAAGCCGTAATCGCTTAATTGTGATAGTCGTTAAGCTAGTTGGAAGCCTTTTAGGCGGCTTGAAAACTCCAAACCAATAGGTTGACCACTAGCCTACCTCGACCGATCTGCAGTGGGCACGCGTGGTGGAGTATCTGCCCATTTCCTTTCACTCTTATTTGTGAAAGGAGGTCTGTGCTCAGCAGTGGGACATTATAGGCAGATGATGATGATGATGATGGGGGAGAAAATGATGACGTTATTGTAGTCAGTGTGGGTTAATTGACGATACATTGCTAACAAATTATAAATGATTGTTTTTCCTACCTCCTGTGATACACATATTTCCCCCTCCTTCTCCCCCATGGGATCCCATTTTACGGGTTTACGGGTAGGATAATTAATAAATTTATAATAAACTAGCGGCCCGGTATGTGCTTCGCTACGTATAAAGTCAAATAATAAAAATGTGTAAATGAAGAACCGCTCGACCGATTTTGTGCAAACTTCACATAAACCATCTACTAAATAGTCCGAACAAAGCCTAAACATTTGGTTTGGATAGGTGAGCCCGTTCTTGAGTTATACAATTTCAACGAAAAGTGGCATTGATTTTTATATATATTGATATGGTTCCAGGTGGACTCGCCGTGTCCGGTCACACGGCAGTACTAGTATACCTGGGGGTTGTCAAGAAACCAGTGATGCTGGTCTTCTTCGGACATTCGCCGCACTATGGGTACTTACATCTTGTACAGGTTAGTTGATTTTAATCGTCAAGTCGATATTATATATTATTATTATATATATAATCTTGCCATGGTACGTGATATGAGGTGGTAAAATAATATAACCTTGCTGAGTTTCTTGCTTGTTCTTCTCAGTTGAAGGCCGACTTACGAACTGTTGGTAACTTCAGTAGCTTTGACCTTCATAAGTGCCCTTCTAGAGCCTAACTAAATTTAATAAATGGCATTGACTTTGAATGTTCAAAAAAAAACTAGAACTAGTTCTCACAAAAGTTCAGTAATCGGTCAACATGAAATCATAGCCAACTAGGATCTCTGAAATTTCCAAAAAAATCTGTCGCATCACGGTGTGAACTGACCCTTACGCTATACTCTAAAGTTGATTAGCAGCTATATAGAGGTTTCAAAACAACATAAAAAAATTCGTATCTGCTTTTTGTAGAAGTAGCATCAGTTATTCGTTTTCCATAGAACAATCTCTGCTTAATTTGTAATCAGTTTATACCCCTAAGTTGGCAAACAAACATTCGGCCCGCACGATGGTAAGCGGTTACCGTAGCCTATGGACGCTTGCAACACCAGGGATATCACTCGCGCGTTGCCGACCCTGCAGAAATCTCTTCATACCCTTTTAGATAATATGTTTTCTTTTTATAGGAATACTACATAGACGAAGGCGTGTGGGCCGCAGCCGCGACTAAAGGCTGGCCCGCGCGGGCCGGCTTCGGCCACACCGCCGTGTGGGACGAACTTTCTAAAAAAGTTTACGTACACGGCGGCCTTGTATCTGAGTCTGAATCTACGCAGGTATTCTATTTATTTGTATGTATATTAACTAGTTAGTGTCTGCCCGCGGTTTCTCCTGCATTCCCGAGGGTCCTTTGTTATACCGGGATAAAAAGTTTCCTGTTTGAATCCAGAAAATATTCTATGTATGCTAATTTTTGAATTAAAAATACCAAATCCCTTCAGCTATTGATGCGTAAAAGAGTAACAGATATCCAAAAATCCTTAAAAACTTTCGCGTTTGTAATATAAGTTTTATTCACATGTAATGGTAATGGAAATCAAAGTGTCTTATACAGTAGTTAAAGTTCATATTTGCATGGAACTTATACGTAAAACTCGGTCGGCTGCGCGTGCATTTTCATGCAAAAATGAGCTTTAATAACTGTACAGACATAAATTTTTAACAGACTTCAAAAAAAGGAGGAGGTTCTCAATTGGGTTGCATTTTTTTTATGTTTGTTACCTCATAACTCCGTCATTTATTAACCGATTTGGAAAATTCTTTTTTTATTTGGAAGGGTACACTTTCCGTTTGGTCCCATTGTCATCAGATCAGGATTTGATTACTTCTTAGTGTACTTTGAAGTCGGTTTAAGTTTTTTGTAAAACAGTCCAATTATGTTTACTGCATTAGTGCGCTCCAACACTCTGCTACGTCTATGAGACGTTTAATAATGTCACTGGGAAATGAACTTTATTGCGTCACAATAGGATAGAGCGGCCTGAAAAATTCTAATTGGCCCGTAATTTACAATATCAAAACATATTACACACGTGTTTTTATTTTGTCAATCAAACAAAAAAATGTGTGTGTTGACATTCCGCGTGACTTCACGCGACGGTACACTTTTTACAAACAAGTGACGTCACGAGTCCCCACTCCCGACCTTTAACGCGCTTTATCTTTGTCAATGTTGATTTGATAACTGAAGGATCAATTAGAATTATAAATTTGTTACCCAGCCCGCATCCCAATTCCCTGTATAACTATGTATGATAATTGTGTGGTCCCCAGGCTCCTTCAGCAGCTCTGTTCGAGTACGAAGTGGAGACGAGAGTGTGGCGCCCCCTGCCGTCCGCGCCCACACCCAGATACCTGCACACTGCCACATTTATATCGCCAGGTTTGTATGTCTATATAAACTAGCGAAACATCCGGCTCGAAGGACCATTAATGCGTAAACCCTACATTGTTTATGATAGTGATACAGTTTGGGCTGATGGCCTCACACTGATGATGATGATGGGAGATGGCTCCCGGAAGTGATGAATAAAACCAATTTATGCAGGTGCTGTAGCGAATTTTGAAAATAAAATACTAAAAAGGTCGTTTAGACTCGGTCCATATCCGAATCTATTTGAAACTCTTATATCACATTTGGATACGGTTTCGAATAACCGATAGTTTCGGTTGCGGAGCTCCAAATATCCCTGGTGCATACAATGCATTAAGCGCAAGAAGCGCTCGTGGTTTAGCAAGATAAGCTGTTCTTAATCGATCGGCAAGTTAAGCTACCACCATCGTGGTCGGTAACTGGATGAGTGACCGCTCAGTGGTATTTCAAATCGAGCGTTTCCGTGCTCCGCAAGGCACGTAAAGCCGTCGGTCCCGGTTATCACTTAATTGTGATAGTCGTTAAGCTAGTTGGAGGCCTTCTAGGTGGCTTGAAAACTTCAACAGTAGGTTGACCACTAGCCTACCTCCACCGATCAGCAGTGGGCACGCGTGGTGGAGTATCTGTCCATTCCCTGTCACCCTCATTTGTGTGCAGGAGGCCTGTGCCCAGCAGTGGGACATTATAGGCTGATGATGATGGTTATACAATGCATTGAAACCTTTCCTTATATAAAAATAATTCGATGATGTACAATTCCTTATACAATAACATTTAAGGCGATGATAGCTCAGTGGTGGTGACGTCGGATACCGAAAAGAAGGTCACGGGTTCGAATCCTACAATGAGCTTGAACTTTCGTCGAAGGAAAACATCATGAGGAAACCATAGCACGGTGTTAGGGTGCTTTGTAGTACCCATCTGGCTAGCTACCTCAAGTTGAAAATCAGTCACCAAACACCTTATCGGTGTGTTCCGACGGCTGTACTTGAGAGCCAGTTCCTTCTAGGCTTTGTGTGCTCACCACCTTCGGCCACATCGTCACTTACCATAGTGAGATTGTGGAACACTCTTAAACACAGTAAAAAAAAACATTTTTATAGTATTGTGTGTGGTTTGCAGGTGTAATGCTGGTGTTCGGCGGTAACGCTCATAATGATAGTGCGGCAGCGGCGGTTTCCAACCCGGCTGGTTCCAGGTGCTACTCCGCCGCCGCTATCATCTATGATGTTAGGTAACTATATCATACCAGCTTTGCACCCCGTAGTTACACCCGCGCCTCCTTTATCCCCTTAGGGGGCGCACGAGTGTACTGGAAATAGTGGGTATCAGCGTCACGATCATCGAGGAAATATCCCTATAGAGTAGTAATACTGAACAATCAAATTCCGAAACTAGTCAGTGATTTGTCACTGAATTTGAACATTAAGGACCACTCGCTGCATCGTGCGTTTGTGACTTGGCCAATGAGAGCGCATGTGTCCTTGACTTAACCAATCAGAGCGCGTTGTCGGCGGTGGGAAATTGGCGGAATATATTTCAACCAAAATGAACGTCATTGCGCTTCTTTGGGTTAATTATTCGATGGTCACGATGAACGGGACTTGTTTCCAACTACCCGCATTTGATCTTGCAAAACATAACTGATATAATTTTGATAATAAATCTGTGCGCGAATAGATCCGATACATTAAGAGTGCGTATAAATCAAAATCAAAAAGTCATTTATTCAATTTAGGCCCTGGTACGGCACTTATGAACGTTACACACAGTTGAATTTTCCACCGGTTCGAAATACACTTAAACTGAGAAGACCCCGGCAAGAAACTCAGCAAGGCTTTTTCAAGCAAAATAACATATCTTAGAATATAAATTTACCCAAGTAAATAATATTTAAATGGGTATTTTCATTATACACGCAAAGGGTTCAGTCAGAGCAAAAACATAATGGAATGACAATTGCTCGATAGAAAAAAATCATAAAGCTGCATCTAATATTAATTAATATTCGTTTTTATTCGTTCATGGTGTATCTAATTAAGACAAAAATTCGATAAATAATATCACTAACGTATGACCTAGGGCTGCTACTAACGATGTTTTAAAATATTCTATACTTTACGAGTTATTTACATTAGAAGCGCTTAGTTCATTTTTGTTCCGCGAAAAACGCTATCGCCGTCTCATGCCACGCGAATATTAGACATAAGTTTGTTTCATCTGTCAGTCGCTATATTTTCTGGCTTTATACGCGCTCTTAATATTTCAATGAATATTTAATTTATTTGGTTATCATTAAGATTATTCTGCCGCGCTAAAAAATAATTTTTCGAGTACCTCGCTAGTGGCGCCAACTGGTGGCCATACAAACGGTAGCCCACTTTGAGGATATGTTTATATTAAAAGTGACACGTGATGTATGTAGGTGTTCAGTATGGAAGACGACGTCTGCGCCCGCGGGTGCGGCTCGCGCGGCTCACTCGGCCGCTTCGTACCCGCTGCGAGGAACACGCACTGCCATTATATACGGCGGGTGAGTCATTTACTACATTACTTTGATTTTGATACTATTTGATTTATCTACAACAGATTGTTTGGTTGGTCTAGTGAATATTCACTGTTTTCAAACCACTTATGAAATATTGTATTTGTCGTCTTCTTAGTGCAATCTTTGCGGGAAATAAATAACATAGTTTGTATTACAGTTTTATAATGTGATTCAAAGTTCTTACGCTTGCCGGTCACTATAAGACTCAAAATCGTATGATAAAAATTTGTTTATACTACCCACTTAAAAGCTTATTTTATTCACTGAAGACAGTGAATAAAAAGCACTGTTTTGGTGTTTGAATTAATTAGAACCACCAATATATTCGACCTCCATATCAATGCTATGCAGCCTCCGCGAAAAAATCGATACAAACTCCTTGTGTAAGTATCTCCCCGAGATTAGATTGGTCGTCATTTTCGACAAGGAGTTTAGCATTAGAATAAAAACTGTTTTGTGTTCTTTGCTGTCAATATTATATTAAATTGGCGCTATTTTAAATACTATATTATATATGTACATATTTACATGAATTAATGAAATACTTAAGCCCATCACAGACGTAGCTATAATATATATTAATATGAATCATAGCAAAGTATATTACGATATATTTTCAATACTAATCTTTGAGTGACCGCACACGCAGCTATAATTATATATTTCTGTTACTTCACCAACTTGTACTGGCATTTATATTATAGCTCGGCATATTATATATATATATATTTTTAGCGTATATGTTTTCAGTCGCAAGTTACATTGATCACAAGATACACGCGTTTTTCTTTCTTTCCGATACCTACAGACGATATTGAGCCTTATACTAAAGTACACAATGTTTAGTGTTACGTAATAAATCGTTTGAAAATGCATTCAAGTTTTGTAAATGGAAAAATGAAAATCAAGCTTCTGGCACATTTTCAGAGTCTGTTTTCGCTTAAATAAAGTATAGTATGCAACTCTGCAACTATGCAACCACTCCCGTCGCTCAGGATTTTAACACTAACCCCCTTATTCATAATCGCATTTTAACTAAATCAGTGTAATAGTGTGCCCCATCTCACTCTTTCGATTACCAAATGTCACCTGTCAGATAAAGACTTCGGAATTTTAGCTAATCAACGTTTGATAACTTCATTATGAATAAGGGGGTTAGTTAGTGTTTATTCTCTATATAAACATTTACAGAACTATGCCAAATGTCTTGCGTGCAATAGTCAAAAATATGATCCAAATATTTTTCTTCGACAAACTATTTTTTTTTTTTTTTTATTAGGTGTTATTATTATTGTTTTTTTTTGTATCTTTTTGGATCGCGTCTTCACAATGTGTATTTTTAAATGCAGCTATAATTTAATAATTTATTACTATTATATTGTGTGTACATTGACCATGTATTATTATCTGTTATATTTGTCTATTTAGTATATGTATATATACTTATATGTAGTAATATTATGTATTATGTTATAAGTATTGTATTTTATTGATAGTATGTTATATTGTTAATATTCTGGTTCAAACTGAAAACCAGCGTCGTAGCCTTGTGCTGCGACATTATGCTGAGTGGGAGACCGTTTCAGCTCCATAGATTAAGACATAGGTTAAGCGGTTGATGTTTTTTTGTTTTTGTTTTCTGGATGTGTATTCTATTCTATTCTTCGCGTATTAAATAATAACGAGACTACGTGTCGTTGTATGAGTGATCAAGGTCCAAAGGAAATGTATTGTGTTATTTGTTAGTTTCGACGGTCGGCTGAGGTCGGACGCGCTGACGTTCGAGGCGGGCGCGCGGTGCGGGGCGCTGGTGTCGGAGCGCGAGTGCGTCACGAGCGCGCACCACGCCGCCGTGGCCTGCGCCTGGAGGACTACGGATACTATATGTGTGCCCGTGAGTTTTACTACTGCTTTTCATATTTTTACAGAAGTATTTCTCCCAATAATTATTCGGAGCCCGACTGGGGTATCTCTACCTTAGAATATAGAACTTTCTTTTTGATGCCCCATAATTCTAAGGTGCTGTAAGTAAAAATAATACCATATTCCGAGAACTAGAATTCCAAAAATACATAGTTTGGAACTTCATAATTAAATTAGTTAATTTGTCATCAGAATCGTTATTTTGCGACGTTGCCGAACTTGCGCAGTAGTGTAGTAAAGTAACTATAAAGGTCTTCACTCAATATAACAGCACGGCTACGCCTCGGCAAGAACTTGCCATCCAAGTCACGCCTTTAAACCATGTGCGTTAAAGTAAATGTTATAATGACAAGATGAAATAGTTGGCGGCTCGCGGTAAGCATCAACTGTTTCGTCTTGTCATTGTAATAGTGAGTGGTGACCTTAAGTTTCATTGATAAGTACGAAATAATAATTTTCATTCAAACCAATCTTTCATATTTAAAGCTAAGAAAATGCGACGTTTTCATATTTAAAAGGAACACTTTGTATAATCGAAGTTAACTACATTAATAGATTATTTAATGACAACGACTCAATGTTTGTTTCAGTTAGAAGAAGTCGGTTGGAAGGAATCATTTGACGGCACAGTTAAAGCGTGCCTGACTGAACCAGTATTTGGTAAGTTTTTTTTAAATTAATCAATTGGTGAAATACAAATACTAAGCCGTGTAAATGACTTAACACTTGTCTGTATTGATTACATTACTAGTTGTATGTTACGTATGATGAAATGAAATAAATTTATTTGCTCGAAACATGGTTGATAGGTTCTTAAATATTAAAATGTATGTTTCACATATTTCGTCACAGTTTATGACATGCAAATATAGGTACTATTATAATAACATAGATAGATAGATAGATAGATAACTCTTTATTGTACACCAACAAGTATAAAAATCACAATAACAATAAATTCTTAATATTAAAAATACTGTACAATGGGCGGTCTTATCGCTGAGAAGCGATTTCTTCCAGACAATCTAAACAAGTTACATAAATGAAAATGAAAATTAATTCAAATAATTGGCAAGATGTCACAATTTTGATTGTATGAGTAATTATTAAAAACATTGAAAATACATTAATTGAATTGACACATTGAACACGTACTATATTAAATCTTATTTATATTTCAGGAAGTCATTTAAATTATAAAAACATTTATCCATTAACCAACCATAAAGCTTGGACTTGAATTTATTTCTAGGAAGTTCTCTTATATTTTGTAGTATTTTGTTAATTATTATAATGGACATTACATAGCAATTCTTTTGATTAATGATAATATTGTGATAAAATATAATAGACAACATTCCAATGAAAAAAATCGTATTCATCTGTGAAACATAATTATGTGGGTTTCTTTTTGCTCGCATATCAAGTGTCAATGTGTATAACGTACACTTTTCTAGTTTTATTTGCACGATCGTAATTATTTTCAGTAAAATACGAAATCATACATAAGCACCCGGTTGATAAAGATAAAGATATTTATTTGCGAGAATATGGTAACAAATGGTATGGTATTATTAATATATGGTATCACATATTCTGCCAGTTTTGGCATGCAAAATTTGCAGCTCGCAGGCGTGCTTGCTTCAAAAAACAAAAAAAAAATTACATTAAAATTAAATTTCAATTATATTAATACAAATGTCCTAACTTATAAAATTAAATTAAATGTCTAAATTGTGCCTATTTTGTCAGTAAGCTCTTTAACAGAGTAGAAATTCTTCTCGCCAAGCCATGTTTGAAGCCTGGATTTAAAATATTTAATTGGTAATTTCATAATGTCATTTGGTAAACTATTATGAATTGTGATGCACATTGCGCAACAGTTATTTAAATACATTGTAGTTTTGGGCACTACAGGGAGAACAAGTCTTTCAGGATTCCTTGTGATATGGGTTCATCCTCGAAAAAATTATTGACGCACGTCAAAATTGTGTATGCGTCTCTTTTTCTCTCGCAAAGTGGCATAAGGATGTACTTAACTATTTCTTTTATACAATGGACGTCTTTTTTTTTATACGAACAAGTCGGTAAACAAGCTTACGGCCCGCATGATGGTAAGCGGTTACCGTAGCCATATGGACGCTTGCAATTTCCCCCCTCCCCAATGAGCTTTGGCAACCTTACTCACGCGCAGGAACACAAATTTACACAACATAAAGTTATTTGGCTGCGGTATTCTGTAAGGTGTAGGTACTTCCCCAGTCGAGCTGCTCTTTGAACGAATAAACGCTATGCTCTACCTCTCTTAAATTTTGTCTGCTTAGCGTTGCGAAATTGTAAGTCTATGGTTTTAGTAAGACGGTTATATGAGTATGGTGATAATGTTGTATGGTACGGTGCAGACGAGCAACGCTGTTCGGCGGAGTCGTGCGGCGCGTGTACCGCGGCCGGGTGCGCGTGGTGCGGCGCCTGCCACTCCTCCGCCAAGTCCTGCACCCGCCACCCGCATCAGGTACATATATGTATATCCAACTAGCTGCCCGGCTGTACCTTACCCTACCCTACCCTATATGAATATTTTTTCCCGTTTTTGCAACATTGTTCACTGATGCTTCGCTCCTATTACTCGCAGCGTGATGTTATATAGCATAAAGCCTTCCTCGATAAATGTACTATCCAACACAAAAAAAAACAATTCGAACCATTCGTTCCTGAGATTAGCGCGTTCAAACAAACAAACTCTTCAGCTTTATAATATTAGCATAGATATACAGGCAAGGACGTCGCTACCGCAGTATCAGCCGTATAAAAGATACGGGGCCCCCGGGCTCCAAGGGCCCCGAACGTGTGTAAGCAAAAAATCGTAGAAATCATTACTCTCCATTTGGACTTCGCCGCAGTCGAGAGGGGCTTGCAAACAAATTTGGATACAGGGCCTGTCTAGGGCAAGCTACGCCACTATACAGGATGGAACGAGTAGACGGGTCATTGAGCGCTAACTACCTTAAGAGTGCGTATAAAGCAAAATAACATATCTTAGAATTGAAATTTACCCAAGTAAATAATATTTAAATGAAAAAATATTTTTATATGGGTATTTTCATTATATACGCGAGGGTTCTATCAGAGCAAAAACATAATGGAATGAAAATTCCTCGATACAGAAAAATCACAAAGCTACCTCTATTTATACTGAATGTTCGTTTTCATTAGTTCATGGTGTATCTAATTAAGAAATAAATAAAATAAAGAAATTCGATAAATAATATCACTAAAGTATGACCTAGAACTGATACTAACGATTTTTAAAAATATTCTTTACTCTACGTGGTATTTAGATTAGAAGCGCTTAGTTCATTATTGTTCCGCGAAACACGCTATCTCCGTCTCATGGCACGCGAATATCAGACATAAGTTTGTTTCATCTGACATTGCCATATTTTTCTGGCTTTATACGCCCTCTTAAGGTTGAAGCCACGCAAATATGGTCGTAGTCCAGGAGTCCCCAACTTTTAGTTATTTTTGCATTCAAGTTTATTGAATAAAAATCATAACCAACGTCACGGGTCAACGAGAGTCATTATCATTTTGCGTCCCTTGCTAATATTAATATAAAATTTTCTCTTCCGCGATCAGTACCAAAAACGTGGATTACTGTAATGTATGTACAGTTTCCGTTACACCCTGTATGTGAACGTTGTTGTTGTGTTGTATAGATGGCGCTGTCTATAGAGGAGTGCGGTCCGACGGCGTGGTCGAGCCGCGAGGCGTGCGCGCGCTACCACTCGTGCGCCGCCTGCTACGCGCACCACCACCACTTGCATGTGAGCAACAATAACACTAAATACCGACTGTGTCTCGCCGTTTCAACCGCGTTCACGAAATAGATAATACTCGGGGATAATGTAGCTTCCTATAAGTGAAATAATTTTTCGAATCTGACTGGTAGTTCCAGATATTATCCCGTTTAGACAAACAATAAAAACTCTTCCGATTTATAATATCATTATAGACTACAACATACTATACTACATTAAAATACACTACGCTACAATACACTACACTACACTACACTACACTACACTACACTACACTACACTACACTACACTACACTACACTACACTACACTACACTACACTACACTACACTACACTACACTACACTACACTACACTACACTACACTACACTACACTACACTACACTACACTACACTACACTACACTACACTACACTACACTACACTACACTACACTACACTACACTACACTACACTACACTACACTACACTACACTACACTACACTACACTACACTACACTACACTACACTACACTACACTACACTACACTACACTACACTACACTACACTACACTACACTACACTACACTACACTACACTACACTACACTACACTACACTACACTACACTACACTACACTACACTACACTACACTACACTACACTACACTACACTACACTACACTACACTACACTACACTACACTACACTACACTACACTACACTACACTACACTACACTACACTACACTACACTACACTACACTACACTACACTACACTACACTACACTACACTACACTACACTACACTACACTACACTACACTACACTACACTACACTACACTACACTACACTACACTACACTACACTACACTACACTACACTACACTACACTACACTACACTACACTACACTACACTACACTACACTACACTACACTACACTACACTACACTACACTACACTACACTACACTACACTACACTACACTACACTACACTACACTACACTACACTACACTACACTACACTACACTACACTACACTACACTACACTACACTACACTACACTACACTACACTACACTACACTACACTACACTACACTACACTACACTACACTACACTACACTACACTACACTACACTACACTACACTACACTACACTACACTACACTACACTAAAACTAAAACTACACCACACTGCACTAAAACTACACTACACTACAATACATTTCACTAAAATACATTACAATACAATACACTAAACTACACAACAATGCAATACACTACAATTCAATATGCTATTCTACACTACAATACAATACGCTTTACACGCTACACTCCAATACACGTCACTACAATACAATACTATACTACAATACACTTCACTGCATTACAATACAACAATAGACTAACCTATATGTTAATCCAAGACATTTTCTCTCTGTCTGCCAAATTTCATTCATATTCGTTCAGTAGTTTTTGCTTCTCTTTCAAAATAACAAACATACATACATCCTCACAATCTTTCGCGTTTTTAATATTAATAATATAGTACGATATCTAATTCTCTCTCTCTCCGATATATTTCCATATCTTATAATCGATTTACTCGCAGGGCTTCGAAGAATCGGCCCAACGACCGTGTTACTGGGACTACGACACCATAAAGTGTAGACCCGCCAACACTTCCGACGATATCAGGTATGTTTCACGCTGGTATTTAATTTGTTTTAATTGTGAACATTTCAAATTGCGTTGAAAGAAGACACTAGTAAGTTATAAATATTATTAGTATGTAATATATATAAAGCTATCTACAAGTGTATAAAACAATGTTTGGTCATATAGCCGCCGCCTTCGCAGTTAGAAAAATGAGACAAATAACAGATGTGGCTGCAGCCAGGTTGGTTTACTTTGCTTATTTCCATAGTTTAATGTCCTACAGTCTTCTGCTGTGGGGCTCAGCTGCAGACTTTGAAACTATATTTATTCTGCAGAAAAGTGCAATTCGCGCGATCTATTGTTTGGGCCCTCGCGAATCACTACGAAGTCGATTCAAGGAATTTAAAATTTTAACGTTACCGTCACAGTACATTTATGAAAATATTATATTTGTCCGTAAAATCTTAAATTTATTTGAAATTAATTGTAGCCGCCATAACTTAAATACAAGAAATAAAGATAACATTGTGACACCTAGATTCAGGTTATCTAAACCTAATAAGTCTTTTCTCGGTAATTGCTTTCGATTCTATAATAAAATCCTACTCGAAGTAACTAAAATGTATTTTAATAAATACAAAGATGTCATAAAGCAGAGGTTAGTTGGAAGACAAGAATATATGGTTGTAGTAGCTTCTCTCTGCACTTGCATCCCCCCTGGCTAAGTGAAAATTGTATGAATAAGCATAATAATAGTATTTACATACTCTGAGATAATAATATAGATATTGTATAAGTATTTGGAATAATAATTAGACTGTTTTACAAAAAACTTAAACCGACTTCAAAGTACACCAAGAAGTATCAAATCCTGATCTGATCACAATGGGACCAAACGGGAAGTATACCCTTTCAGACAAAAAAAGACTTTCCAAATCGGTTAATAAATGACGGAGTTATGAGGTAACACCTCGACCATCGAAGAAAGGTTGCTTGCTTATCGGTTTTCTACAGGATATATTTTGGAGAGTGTGCGCAGGAATTGTTCAACCTAATTCCACCATCCCCATTTTTACACCGAACCACAAGACGCCGGGAAAATTTTCACCCGTACGTTGTTGACATACCGAAAATACGGACACAGCGTTTTGCATCCTCATTTATAATGCGGACAGCAAGGGAGTGGAACTTGCTTCCGGCGTCTGTGTTTCCTGACGCCTACAATCTAGGAACTTTCAAGGCCAGAGTGAATAGGTTTCTTCTGGGTAAGCGTGTTTCATCTTAGGCTTCGTCATCGCCACTTATGGGCGGGTCAGTGGCCAAACGCAAGCCCATTTAATTAAAAAAAAAAAAAAAAAAAAAAAACAAAAAAAAAAACATTCCATTGAATTGAGAACCTCCTCCTTTTTTTGAAGTCGGTTTAAAAAGCTGTAATTTGAAAAGATCCACAAAAAAAAGCCTTGCTGAGTTTCTTGCCTGAGTCTTCTCAGTTTAAGTGTATTCCGAACCGGTGGTAAATTCAACTGTATGTACAAATTTAACTTTCATAAGTGTCTTACCAGGGCCTAAACTGAATAAATGACTTTTTGATTTTTTTGATAGGAGTGTGGCGACAAGTCCTTGCAGTGCCCCGTGCAACACTTTCCAAACGTGCGCCAACTGTACTGCTGAGGAGTGCATCTGGTGCGCTTCAGCGTCACGATGTGTCGATAAGGTGAGCTTACGATCTTAAATGAATGAAATTGTCTTTTTCATTTCCCATCTTTATTGAAATTGACAATCTTTTTCATCATAATGATGAAAAAGGTTCTTAAAATAATTAAATTATGAAGAAAAACACAACCGAGGGACATAAATTGCATGGTAGAATAATCATCCACAGAGGAAACTGAGTATTACGTTTGTATGGAACAAACGCCACCAGCATTTCCTCTTAATACCAACCTATTTACAACTTATTGCTATGTCAACAACAATCGTTAAGTCGCGTTGGTTTTCATACGAACCTCATCGCTTCGCTCTCACAGATATTTAGTTAATGTGTGTGTTAGGTTATGTATTCTCCAAAGGAACTTATAACCCGAATTTTGTCCCAGCATGTGAGGGAGGATACAGAGAAGATAGATAGGTAGGTGACTTACCCCGGGCTCAGAGTTTTCCAGCACTTTTGATAATAATTTCCTTTTTATCGGCGCGCTTTGTTTTCGGCGTTGGTGCGAACGAACATTTTCACAGACTGCCACAGTGATCTCGAACGTCACACGCGTTTTGTTTAGACTTGTGCGTTTAGCGTCCATAGATGGCGCTATTTGAAGAGCCGAGGTAAAGGAGTAGGGAATGAGGAAGGGATATGGGATTTTCATGCTCTAACAGTGTGTGTATCTGTATGTCAGAACGCATACGGCGCATCGTTCCCGCTGGGCGGGTGCCGCGCGTGGTCTACGAGCACTAGCGGCGGTAGCGGCGGTGCGGGTGCGGGCGCGGGCGGGGGTGCGGGCGCGGGCTTGTGCGGGCTGGCGTCGGGGTGCGGCGCGCACGTGTCGTGCGGCCAGTGCCGCGCCGAGCCCGCGTGCGGGTGGTGCGACGACGGCGCGGGCGGCGGCCGCGGCGTGTGCCTGCCGGGCGGCGGCCGGCACCCGCACAAGCAGGAGCTGTGCGCGCATCACAGGTACGTGGTCAGGGCTCCTACGCTCACAAGACGGGCCAGCTGCCGCGGTTGTTTGAGACTCGGGTCGCCGCTGGTTGTGGGTTCGATTCCCACACAGGACATGCATTTGTGTGCACGAACATGTCTGTATGTCCTGAGTCTGGGTGTAATTATGTATATTGAGTATGTATTTACAAACAAAAAGTAGTATATGTATGTATATCAGTTATCTGGTTTCCATAGTACAAGCTCTGCTTAGTTTGGGATCAGATGACCGTGTGTGAGCAATGTCCCAGGATATTCATTTATTTAAGAGGACGCTCGATAAATGCCTACCACACAATTTACTATTATTACGTTTTAACCTACTTTTACATACCAGAATTGTTTCGAACTGTACGGGCACAAAGGAGTTTTCTGCCGCGGACGCTCAGATTGTGGAATTAGCTGGGACGCCATGGTTTTCCCATTGGAGTATAACATGGGGTTCTTCAAAAATGGTGTGAAGAGATTTCTTCGTGGTCGCCAACGCGCGAGTGATACCCCTGGTGTTGCAAACGTCCATAGGCTACGGTAACTGCTTACCATCAGGCGGGCCGTATGCTTGTTTGCAAACTCCCCATTAACCACAGCAACTCCCCACAGATGGCACTTCACGGCTTGTCCGGCCTGCCAGTGCAACGGTCATTCAGTATGCGACAGTATGGCCCGGTGCGTGCAGCCGTGCGGCGGCCGAGCTGTGGGCGACCACTGCGACGTGTGCGCACCCGGACACTGGGGGAACCCCCTCAATGGCGGCGTCTGTCAACGTGAGTGTAAACTAGATTAAATTACAGGTCTAGGTGTCAAATAATGGTTAAGATCGGCTGAGAAATGACGGACTGAATGGACGGAAGGGAATGGTCAATGGAGCTAAATGATTTTTAATTATAAGTTTTGATTGTTTTATTAAATTATTTTCGCAATTTCTGATCTGGTGCCACAGTAAACTTTAGATAAGATTTCATCTGCATAATATCCAACCAGCATCTTCTCGAAAATTATGTATTTATCTAGCTTCAACTCCACTGCGGTGTTCTAAATCTATTGTTTTTCGCGATAAGAAGTCAATTATTTTAATCTAAAAGATTTCATTGGGCCGAGTATCATTTGCATAGTTCAGTTCAGTTCGGGGAGACATACATCAGATGGCGCCGCTAAATTATTAAAGCACTTCGGATTTTGTGATCAATCCAAAGCCTTCGACTGCATAAACCATAGTTCTTACTCGGCTCTTAAAGCATAACTATTATGGTATTTGGAATGCTCATGATCTTGTTTTATATTATTCCACTCAAACTGCCAACAAAAGATTAATTCGTGGAAAAAGACTCAAGGTCTCTTAAATTAAAATGGGATTGCCCCAGGGTTCAATACTGGGACCATTCCTGTTTCTAGTATATACTAATTTACTACGATCTGCCGTATAAATGGTATCTCAGAAATAGTCTCATTCGTTGCTGACGATACTTTATTCATTTTAAATGTCGATCGAAAAAAAACAAATTATTTGGTAAAAATAGTCGTTTTGTATACTACTGAAACAACAAACAAGCGTGCAGCACGCCCAATGATGAGCCTATAGACGTTTGCAACACCGACCCTGAATCAAGAACCTGATCCTTTATGATGTCGGGTAAAAACATATAGACTTGTTTCCAGCGTGCGAGTGCAACGCGCAGGCAGTTTCTTGTGCAGCAGAGACCGGCCGCTGCTACTGCACCACCAAGGGGCTCGCCGGCGACCGCTGCGACAAGTGCGACAACACCAACCACTACCACGCCGACTTGTACAACAAGGGGGCCTGCTATTGTAACTATCACTCGCTATCTATCATTAAAAGTGTATTCATGTTCCACACAGCAGGCGCACGATTTTGACAGGATGTTAGTTTTTTCATTACTGTGTACCAATGAGCCAAATTTTTGGTTCTTCGTTTAAATTCAATAGGCAAGCGGCCCGAGTCATCTATGTTATCCAAAAATTTTAGACACGCCTTTTCTTTTTTCAATCAAACAGAAAATTACGAAGATATGGTGTGTTGAAGTTCCGTGTCACGTCACGCGATTGTACTCTTTTCACAAACAAGTGACGTTACGAGCCACTCCCGAACATAAATTGCTTTATCTTGATAAAGTGCTGCTTGT
Organism: Achlya flavicornis; assembly: GCA_947623365.1. Lineage (NCBI taxonomy): Eukaryota > Metazoa > Arthropoda > Insecta > Lepidoptera > Drepanidae > Achlya > Achlya flavicornis. The sequence continues at coordinate 8,800,291 of OX392490.1, forward strand.
CCATTATTTTTTGATAATCTAACTGACGACGGACTGTATTTTTTTTTATACCACTAATGTGGCAAACAAGCATACGGACTGTCTGATGGTAAGCGGTTACCGTAGCCTATGGACGCTTGCAACACCAGGGGTATAACTCGCGCGTTGCCGACCCTAAAATAATTATGAAATTATGATTTTGTTACTCAACCCTATTGCATCCAAAACTCCAATCCAAACATGGTTTAAAGTAAAACCAGGTTTTAAAATAGCCTCGACTCTTTTTATTATAAGACGTTAGAAAGTGACCGAATGGCAGTTAAACCTGGGTTTGCTTTAAACCATGTTCTGTAACAAGGGTTGATTCGGGTACTACTATTTTGTCCGACAGATGACCTAGCAGTAGACTACCAGTTCACGTTCAACCTGTCCAAAAAGGAGGACCGGCACCTGTCGGCCATAAACTTCCGCAACGCGCCGGTGAAGGCGGACGTGGACGCGGACTTCAGCATCTCGTGCTCGGCGCACGCGCGCATGAACCTCACCGTGCGCTCGCGCGCCGACCCCGTCGAGCGGCCGCTCTTCACCGACGTCAACTGTACCAACTTTAGATATAAGTCAGTATTACAGTACAGTCGAGGACATAAATATGTATACACTTTTTAAAATTCAAAAGCGATCTTCTCGCATGTTTAACGTTTAAGTGTTAAACTATTACACAAATCATAATAGTATATGTTAGAAGATTCTGCCTTTATAATATCTCATAATTTCAATCAGTAGTTTAAGAGGAAACCGTTGTTGAATTTTACTAGTTGTATACATATTATGTCCTCGACTGTACATAATTCTTTATTATTTACCATACAAAAATATAATTTTAACTTCTATTTTTACTTTAACAATTACTTAATTAGTGAATAGTAGCATAACGATCTGCAATAGCATAACGATCTATATTGTGTATTAAACTTAACTTTCTGTCTTACCTTGTCTTTACAAAAAAAAAAAATCTTTATATTTTTTTTGTTTCTATTGGTGAAGACCTTTAAATGACTCTCACACCATGTACACTGAAGTTATACTAATGTAATCAGCTGTTGGTTTTCCGAATAAATAAATAAATACATAAAAAACACACAATACAAAAAATTACAAAATAAAATAAAAAGTGCAAACAATTAAGGCGGCCTTATCGCTGAAGCGATTTTTTTCCAGGCAACCTAGGGCAATAGGATATAAGATAGGTGGAGCAGTAAATATACTACATATATATCAAAATACCTACTTAAATAAAGTTCAAAATAATACTTAATAAAAATATTTAGATAAACTAATATATATTCAATTGAAATAGAAAATATAGAAAAACAAATAAATAGAAAAGAATAAAAATATAATACCTACTTAAAATGTTACAGTAATAACATAAGGGTGTAAAAGTGAGAAGTAAAGTTTAAAGGAAGAGAAAGTGAGAGAAAACAAGTGTCTTAAAAAAATCGAGTATTATTCGTTTCATACGGGACAGAGACGTGGTCTTTCACTGCTGGTCGCATAAAAGCTTAGAGTACTCAGCGAGCTATGGAACGAGCCATGCTCGGAATTTCTCTACGTGACAGGGTGCGAAATGAGGACATTCGTAGGAGAACAAAAAACGACGGACATAGCTCATAGAAATAGTAAGCAGATGTGGCAATGGGCAGGCCACATCGCTCGAAGAGCTGATAACCGATGGGGAAGAAAAGTTCCCTCATGGCGACCACGTTCTGGTGCGCGCCGAGCGGGACGACCTCCCACCAGGGGAACTGACGACCTGGTCACAGTCGCTGCAAGCCGCTGGATGCAAGCGGCACAGAACCATTCGAAGTGGAAATCAATGAGGGACGCCTATGTTCAGCAGTGGACATCCATGGGCTGATATGATGAGTATTTTTGTGCCAATAAAGACCAATAGACAATGATTTCAAAAGTCAGGATATTTCCGATCGGAACATTTTGCAAAAAACTTCTTGATACAAGTAAATTACCGCCATTTTTTTTAATCGATCGAAAATGACACCTTAAAAATCGTCACATCATTTTTACGGTGTCTTTATCGTCAAGTGTGAAAATGGCCTAGATATCTTCAGTCACGTGTGGCTACTTCTTTAAAGATGTTAATTTTTTACAGGTTTGCAAAATCGGAGCACGCATTTGGCGTGGAAGACAACGTGACGTTGACGACGTTCTTCGTATACGTGTACGACTTCAGACCGCCACTGTGGATACAGATATCGTTCTCGCAGTACCCCAAGTTGAATCTGCAGCAGTTCTTCATTACCTTCTCGTCGTGTTTTCTGCTTCTGTTGCTTGTTGCTGCTGCACTGTGGAAAATTAAGCAGGTTTGATTTTTTATCTTTATTATAAGTAAAAGTTTCATCGAAATCCGGGGCTCTACCGCGTAACTTTGGTGATAATCGTAACGAACATCATTAATGAATTTCATCCAATCAGGGCCCACGAATGTTCATCTTCGCGTCGTAACGCGTGCGCGTCATTGGTTGAAATAATTAATGGTGTTCGTTACGATTACCACCAAAGTTACGCGGTAGAGCCCCAGATAAATGGTATAGGAACGCTTGTTACAAATTGTAATCATTATTATGTACTATCAAATATACATATTACAAAACAAAGTCCCCAGCCGCGTCTGTCTATTTGAACGCGATAAACTCAAAAACTATTGAACGGATTTTCATACAGTTTTCAGAAATTGACGAAGTGATTCATAGAGGAAGTTTAGTGTATAATTCATTAAGTTTTTGTGTAATTTGGCTGAAATATTACAATGATTGTTGAAGATGTTAGAAAAATCATACCGCGCGGATAAAATTATTCTGCTACTCGAAGCCGAAGGTTTTTTTTACAAGCTTTTAGTAGCTTCTTGTATGTATGTAACGGAATCTTCCAACGTAATTTTCATCGACTCCTAAACGTCAGATTAAACTGAAACTTTGCATACTTATCAAGTACCGATGACAATACAATATTGTGTTACCATCGTTAATACTATTTAGTACAGTAGTACCCAACTGATAAGGCGCGTCGTGAATCTTCGTTCGCACAGAAAAGAAAGTATGGCCCGAAGATTAACGAAAGAATGCTTAAAACTTACAATCAACCTTAGATCACTACTATAAGGTTCATAATACACTGCAGCTGTTAGTTCCATCGTTCCATCTCACTCGCAAGTCACGCCCCTCCGCACCCATGGCGGCAGCTGCCAACCAATAGCATTTCCCGTGCTTTGTGTATTCTGCGCAGGTACATCGGTAAGCCATATTAGTTGGGTAATACCTATACTGTACACGGCTTTGTTTGATATGCGATATGCAATGAATAATATTTATGTTGCAGAAGTATGACGTGTACAGAAGACGACAGCGGTTCTTCGTTGAAATGGAACAGATGGCGTCGCGGCCGTTCAGTCAAGTGTGTGTCGAGCTCGAGAAGGGGGGCGGTGGTAAGTTTTATATTATTACTAGCTGTCCCCCGCGGTTTCACCCGCGTTTCTGGGATAAGAAGTACCTAACCTATCTCAAAAATAAAATAGACATATTTTCTTTAAATATCATGTACATGAAAAAAAAATGATGTATTATTTGCGATACACTAAGTAGGAATTGGATTTAGACGCCTTCATGGCACTATTTTGCAAACAAAAAAAATTACTACTTAAAAAATTACTATGACTATTTTGGTCAAAGAGCAGCTCGACTGGGGAAGTACCTCCACCTTACAGAATACCGCAGCCAAATAACTTTATGTTGTGTAAAGTTGTGTTCCTGCGCGTGAGTAAGGTCGCCAGAGCTCATAGGGTAGGGGGGAAAGGTCGGTAACGCGTGAGCGATGCTTCGTGTGTTGCAAGCGTCCATATGGCTACGGTCAGCGCTTACCATCAGGTGGGCCGTATGCTTGTTTACCGACTAAGTTGTATAAAAAAAAAAAAAAAAAAAACATGAAAAGATTTCAAATAATTCCATGCTGTGTTTAACTGTGGTGGGACGGGCCGTAAACGAAGTCCTGCCGGGCAGCTAGTTATAACGTGTGTGTACTAGGCGAAGCGCTCGTGGTGTAGCATGATTAGCCGTTCTTAATCGATCGGCAAAGTTAAGCTACGTCTGTCTTGGTCGGTACCTGGATGGGTGACCGCCTAGTGGTATTTCAAATCGAGCGTTTCCGTGCTTCGGAAGGCACGTAAAGCCATTGGTCCCGGTTATCACTTAATTGTGATAGTCGTTAAGCTAGTTGGATGCCTCCTAGGCGGCTTGAAAAATTCCAACAGTAGGTTGACCACTAGCCTACCTCCACCGATCCGCAGTGGGCACGCGTGGTGGAGTATCTGCCCATTCCCTTTCACCCTGATTTGTGAAAGGAGGCCTGTGCTCAGCAGTGGGACATTATAGGCTGATGATGATGATGATGTACTAGGCGCGGGTGTGCCGGCCCCGGTGGCGCTGGAGCCGTGCCGCGGCGGGCGCGCGGCCGTGCTGTCGCTGGTGGTGCGGCTGCCCACGGGCGGCACGGGCCGCGCGCCGCCGCTCGGCGGGCTCGCCGTCGCCTCCGCGCTCGTCACGCTCGGACACCACAACCACAACCACACCCACCCGCACCCGCACCCCAACAAACGGAGGCACCACTGACACCAACACACACACGCCGGTATGTACCTAGAACTGAAGTTTAAAAAAAATTGTTGTTCCGTATTTTAGACTAGCTAAAGTTCGTAAGTCAGTCATTTGAGTCGAGACCTATTCTTGGCATCACGCGACATTACATTTTTGTTTAGTTTTTATTTTTTGTTCTGCTTTTTAATTTTATTTTTGTATTTTGTCCTATCGTTAATGTAATGTTGTGTGTTGTCCTGAATTAAATCATTTTTCTTTCTTTATTTCTTGGAAATAGTGTTCGCTTTTATAATAAAACTAGCTGTCCCCCGCGGTTTCACCCGCGTTCCCGGGATATAAACCCTATGTACTTCTCCATACCATAGGCTATCTACATGCCAAATTTCATGATGATCCGTTGAGTAGTTGAGGCGTGAAAGCATAACAAACAAACTCACTTTCGCATTTATAATATTAGTTAGATTACCACAGAGTTCAATCTGAACAAGCCGAACTGACAGTTGTATGAACGGTACACATGTAAAACAGTCATTAAGCAATATGTATACCTAAAACCACAGATATAAATCTAAATAGATAATGCAACTCCCTCCATCCGTGTGAAAACCATGCGTGTCACTTTTTTTGTACCTACCATAATGTCACAAGATTGATTTAGTTAGGCTGGCATTAGATTTTTAACGTGATAATGAAGCTATCCTATTTGGCAGCTAAAAATGTCCCTCGCTACACATCTCTGGTAGACATGGAGCCTTATGCGAGTTCCCTGTAAGCGCGAAACAGTTTCAAAAGAAGAACATTGTGCCCCATTGTTGCACAGATTTTGACACGCGAAGTAAACACACTCGCACTATCTATTTAAATGTATATCTGTGCCAGAAACGGAGAACTATAGTAGAAGTATACAAGTATTTAAGACGATGATAGCTCAGTGGTAGCGACGTCGGTACCGAAACGCTTGAGCTTTCCGTGAAGGAAAACATCGTGAAGAAACCATATCACAGTCGTAGGTTTTAGTAATAAATATTAGTACTCCGTGATGGAGTATCTGCCCAATCCTGCCCACCCTTATTTGTGAAAGGAGGCCTGTGCTCAGCAGTGGGACATTATAGGCTGATGATGATTGTTATACATATTTTACCCACATTTGTTTAGGGTATTAAAAGTATTATCATGATAGCTCAATAGTTTTGAGGTCTTATGACGTTTGTGGGTTCCGCACAATTATAGGGTACTTCTTGTACTGTCTTCACTTGAAAGTGAGAACCTTACTTCTTTGATTTAAAATTTTGTAGTCACATTATAAAAGTATTCAATAAATCCTCTCTTTGTTACAGAAATTAACACCAATGTATATAAGTATGTATAACATTAGTACTGTACATATTAATGCATTGCTCAAAGGGATATATGTATATAAGGTCTGGTGAATTAATACTCATGACGCCATATCTCCTAATAATTAATCTGCGTGCATTTTCAACTTTAACACGATGTATTAAAGTGTCAATTGTTTGGACGCGAGTGTATTGTGTAAGACTAGTGTACACCTAAGGGAAAGTGACGGAAAGATGTTAAACCTAACGGTTATTCTTTCGATCCAATGAGTTCAAAGTCTAGAGTTGACAACTCAAAGAAAAATTTGCGCCATTTTCAATTGGCATATAAAGGACTGAGTGAATCTAAAGCTACCACTACACTGATCGCGAAGTTACCCGAATTCAAGTGTATAAAGAATTAGGTAGTTCGTGTATCCTCCCCTCGCTTCGTGACGGTTTTTGCCCGAAGCAAAAGCCCTAAATCATCCATTTTATCTAGAACGCAGTGTGACTGAGTTCCTCACATAGTGACAACATATTACCTGGGCCAACTTTACTAAGTATTTTGGCGAGGATTTTTGGATATTTTTGAGTGTAGTTAACGCTTACCAAAGTATTGCACCTACCCATGAATGTATTATGCCTGTATCAAGTCTCAAGAATTTATTGTGTTAATCGAAAATGACGACGCCTGGTACATTCTCACCGGTACGTTGTTGACATACCGAAAATACGGACACAGTGTTTTGCATCCTCATTTATAATGCGGCCAGCAAGGGAGTGGAACTTGCTTCCGGCGTCTGTGTTTCCTGACTCATACAATCTAGGAACTTTCAAGGCCAAAGTGAATAGGTTTCTTCTGAGTAAGCGTGTTTCATCTTAGGCTTCGTCTTCGCCCATTATGGGCGGGTCAGTGGCCAAACGCAAACCTATTTAATAAATAAAAAATTAAAATTAAACTTTATGTGACAAGTCCAAACAATTCAAATGCTTTCAATCTCCACTCAAAACTTGAATTTGATAGATGTTCTAAACTTTAGTCTTATCTAGTCGTACAGTACTTTACAAGCTTTTATTTTACTTGCAATGTATGTATGTAACTATGTTTCTTTGGGTGGAATCTTGCAAGTCGAATTTCACCCACTTTCAGTGGTCGGATTGTCTTGATATTTTGTCTTTGTATATTACTAGCTGCCCGGCGCGACGTCGTTCGCGTGGTGCTACCCTACCCTTTGGTTTTACCCTAGCCCACCCCACCCTACCCTTCCCTACCTTACCCTACCCTACCCTGACAGCAAAATCCCCATTGATCCGCCATTTATTGAATTCATTTGTTACAAAAAATGTGATAAATGAAGAACCGCTCGACCGATTTTGTGCAAACTTCACATAAACCATCTACTAAATAGTCCGAACAAAGCCTAAACATTTGGTTTGGATATGTGAGCCCGTTCTTGAGTTATAACATTACAACGAAAAGTGGCATTGATTTTTTTTGTATATTATGACAATGCAAGTACAGTCACCAAAAAGAGATTTTTTTTAATTGATATTTTTAGCAAAAACTTATTATATTTTCAGTGTAACTTCCCGTCCTTTTACTCTTAGGTGTATACCCTAAATCAGGTGCCAGTGTTGTCATTCTGTCAAATAAATATATCGCACGCTAAAGTCGTATTTATGTGTACGCGACACCGTCTAAAATGCTTTAAACTTCGACAGTGGTTATCAGATAGCACGATCGATGTGCATGTATAAACTAGACGTTTTTTATTAGTATTAGGTACTTCACTTCCGTATAAAGTTGCCAAATGTAAATGTCATTTGATTGAGCATTCGACATTTGTTGAGTTTGGAAGCATAACTTTTTGATTTGTTATGGTATTCATAGAGGTGGTAACTTTGAACTTCATAATTGCCCTTCCTGTGTCTTCCTCGGCCAAAATTAGTATTTGACTTTGATGTAATAAACAATTATTTAAAAATCGACCTAAAAAAAACTGTTTGTAGGGTTTACAATCGTTATTGACCAGGCATAAATAAGTGCGAGTGAGACATACATTGCTGGTATAACTTTCTCGTTCGGTTTCCCTAGTTAATTATCAATATAGTATTATTTGATTTATAATAATATATTCAGATTGAAGGTAGAAGCTATTCAAGCGTCGAAAAAAATAGCCCCCAACTTTGGGGCTAAATCAAATAAAAATACAAAATAATGTTAACTATTTAAATTTCTTCCAATTTTAACACAACTGCTATCATTATGATCGTCACTATGACAAGCAGAATGACGCAGAGCGAGCGTAAAACGTAGCTGTCACATACACCAGCCTAAAACTGGTGGCCTGTTTTATATAGTCGTGTAGTATGGTGACGCTCTTTCTAGGTATATCTATTTATATGATAATATTCTTTCAATGTGTGTTTACATTGGATATTTTCTTTGTCCCTTTCTCCATAAACACATCTTGTGTATTCGGTCCATGGGCAAATTACATTGAGGGATTTTAGGCAGACTACAATATATTTATTTAAGTAAACTCTTTTTTCAATGTTTTTTTCCCCTTTATATTTGTATCTTGTGCATCTTTTATCATTTGGATTTCAAACTTAAATCAATTTTATCGTTTCCATGGTATGGCCCTTATGAACGTTACAAATTGAATACCAACTTACAATACAAGTTATGAATATGGTTGCTTCCCGACTCGACTTAGGTTTGATTTTTCAATGTCCAGATAAGCGGTGTCTGGCTGTTTATTTTGAATTAGAACAGTTTTTGTAGACTTATCAGCGGATTAGTTTATCCGAGAATTATCTAGTGATTGAAAAATCGACCCTAAATGTTATAAAAATACAATTTGCAATGTTGATAGTTAGCTAGTGTGTCACAGACAAACTGCAATTTAAGACCCTCCTGAAAATGTCCACGTATTTTATTACATTTATAGTATTTAGAAAGAGCAAATTCTGTTTTTTTTTCTTTGCTTTTCTGAACATTTAATGAAATTATAAATAGTACCCAGTTGGTAAGTATAAAAAAAAGGTTTTATTTCAAATTGAATGTAGTCTATAAGCATTATTTGTATGAAATAAATACAACCACATTTTTTTTATGTTATTGGCTTGACTGACCCATACATAAAGTATGTTTCTCAATCGTGGGTAAACATTTTATCCATAAACACATACATTATGATTTATAGCTTGAAAAACTTAGTGCTTTGGTGTGTTTACTATAATTGTTACATTCTAAATACGGTTCATTCAAACCTAACAAGTAAATCTTTGTGGGCGATATTCTCGATATAATGTTTGTGTAACCGGGGATTCACTAACTTAAAAATAAACGCGTATCATCACAATCCATAATAATTGTTAAAATAAAATACGTGAAAAATACGTGTTTTGTAAATTTTTGGTGTAAATATTGCAGCTTAAACAATACTATGGATATTTTTCTTACGACTGATGTGTAAATGTTGTATAAAATGGTACTTTTTTTCGTTAATGAAAGCATTTAGTTTTGTGAATGTTGTGTCGAATCGAGGGAATTTTATCGCGAGTTGAACGAACGATATATTTATTTCTAGATCAAATTTTTTCATTAAAATGTGTGTCAAAATTTTCTACAGTCGAATTGCAACCAGTGTTTTTGTCCGTATTATTAAAGTGTTGTAATTTATTGTAAATAATCTTATAGTTGTCAAAGACTGACTGCTTTGTGTTGTTGAATCAATTAAGCTATGGATGCCGACACAACATTTTGCATACCTATTTTTTAGATTATAAATATTTGTATTATAGGCGTAGGCAAGGAAATGAGGTATTTTATTGAAAATATTATTCGATTAATATAAATAATATGGTTCTTAGGATATATTAGCTTTATATAATTTTTTTAATATTTTTTCTTTGCGATGTTTTTATAAATAATAGAAAAAACATTTTTTACTAGATTTACTGCCATTTTTATGCTTTGTTTAATTCGTATAAGCGTTCGCATCATACTATATTCTATATAGTTACGATGATTATTAATCGGCCAGAATTTTAGAATAAGATTTATAAAATGTTTCCATGTTAACGATCTGATTTTGACATATATTTTTGAGCCATAGCCGGTTTTCACATACTAGATATTTAAAGAAATGTCGAATTTAATAGTTTCCTTCAACATAGAATCCAACTTTAAATCAGTGTTTTTTTTTAATGTATATTGATCTCAATTCATGAAGAATAAAATATACGGCTCGAAACTTTTTTTAAATAGTAATTAATAATATTAAAGGCGAAGGTAGTCCATTACTCATTATGAAATATATATGTTGAATTAATTTATATTAGAGTTTGTAAAACAAGATTTTATGGTTGGCTACAGATTGACATAATTCCAAAAAAAAATAGGCAGTTTTAAGAAATCAGTACAGTCTGCCACAAACAACATGTATTTGTACCATAAAATTAATAACAGTTAATAATAAAAGTTTGAATGTATTTCTTAAATAAACCTCGTACTAAATAATGAAATAACAGAACTGACACGAATAAAAGAGTTTTTTTTTATTACTTGTGTACAATTGTCCAAAGGTACAAATGTACGGTTTTGTAAATTGTACCTTTATGTCGAACGACTAAAATAACTTAATCTTTTTATGATTAACGAGCGTGGGTAGGGTTAATAATAAAGGAGCTCGAAGATTTTTGTTCGGAGTCTGGTATACTCATAAGGTGCACTTATTTTTTAAATGGCTGTTCACCATAATACCTATATACGTCTATTCGGGGCCTCATACAAACAAAAAAAATACTAGAATGTATAGACACCCTCGTAATTTCGTTTTTGTTCGTATGAGTGTCCCCAATAGATGTATATAGGTTTCATCGAGTACTGCCGTTTAAAATAAAACAAAATGGCGGCCAAAAATATGCCAAAATCTTCAAACTCCTTTATAGCATAATATATTATACAAATTGTTATTATTCCTACTTAACGATGCAGTTTATTTTTGTGATACACTTATACAGTGGTGGTTGAACAAGTTTACTGGACATTTTGTATGTAAGCGTAATTTATTCATTAGCAATAAATAATAAGCAATAATATCTATTTATTTATGTTATAACATCAAATTAACATTTTATAATATTTTTGAAACATTAAATTACCAACCTTTATTTAAACGTATAGATATGAAATGGTTGCCATATATAATTTAGTTTATTTATTTCAATTATTTAAATGTACACTGCTCCAAAAATGTATCACTGACCAAAAATGTAGTGTGAAAGTGAAGATAAAAAAGTTTACAAATTATACACTTAGCTTCATTCACTGCCATCGACATAGTGATTTTGAAAAGTTTTATCGACTCTGGCTTTAGAATTTGAGATGTATATTCGAAGTTATCGTTCGTATTTAGAAATGTATTTCAAACCTAAAACTTGTTGCTTAATTTTGAACCATATGAAGTAACATTTTTGGAGCTGACTGTAGTTTTTTCGAACTTTATTTTTATTTCATCGCAAATAAAAATATTGATACTTTATAATAATGGACTGTCCATATAATATGTCACGCGGCGATTAGTATATGGCTGTGCCATTTGCATAGTTCACAAAAACCTTATCCACCCTCCAAGTCACTCGTGTATAAACACTTTCATAGTGTATTATGTATTATTTGTTGACATATAATAATTAGCTAAATAGGTTGTAAGGCTACATATATAAGCGTTGTAAATATCCTGACATATAAATTATTGTATTTCATAATAAAATAATCGATATATTTCTGTTGTTTTGTTTAATTATTTTACCCTATATTAAAATTTATTAAAAATAGTTTTCTACGAAGGAAAATTCTGACTTTTGAATGAGAGTCTATTTTAATTTAAAATATTAACGACTACATATCGATATACACCTTGTAACAAATATATTCCCCCAATCATAATTATAAAAAAAAATAGATTTTGATTAAAAACTCGATGAACGTAGTAATCTTGCAGCCGGATCTCGTACTAGAAGTGGTTCGCAGAGTGGTCATGAAATTATGAAAGGTATTTATTAAGTTACCGTAGCAAACTCATGCATGGTATGGAGATCCAAATGTTCAATCTTCAAATTATATCATTAGTCTCCCGCGGTTTCACCCGCGTTCTCGGGATAAAAAAGTTTACTTACTCCTCGTATACTCGGGGATAAATAATGTAGATCCGCGGCAGCGGCCGGCGAGCGCTAGATCCAGGTTTGTGCTTTGTGTAAATTTTTGGTGGTAATTTAAAACAATTTTTGGGTAACAATTTGTACTTGTATCTTCACGCTAAAATGGTGGTTAATTTTGGTGATCGTTTACTATTTTTGGCAATATAAAGTGATTTTTTTACCGTAAAATATTTACTAAATAAGCCGAATATAATTAGTAGAAGACATCTTGCCCCATGAGTGAGTGATTTTTTTTAAAATACTTATTGCTCAAAACTCTGCATCCACCAAAGGCACCCACTTTTTGACTTTCATGTGTGCTGCAAACGCGGAGACGGCGGCTATGGCTATGGTCTATGGTTATTATTTACATTAAGTTATGAAATATGTCAGCTGTCTATCTGTAGGAATTATACAATGTTTCCTACCACTTTTATTTGTTATTTTCTTGTAAAAGTAATGTAGCGTTGTACATGTGCATACCTATTATATATATTTTGATATTATTTATCTTGTGCAAATGCAATTAAGTTAAAATTCGTAAATGGTGAGTAAGTTTTGAAATAATATATTCTTTGGTGGAGTTCCAATGTTACTTTATCTCTTAATTTTTGCTAGTAGGTACCTAACCATATCCATAAAGCAGCATAAAATTACTTATTTGCAAAATGCTAAATATTTGGACTGTGAATAGCTGCCAAGCCCCCACAAGCAGCAAACATTCACAAGTATGACTCGTGTGGCAGCCACCGCCCTTTTCACCATGAATTAAGAGCGAAAATTAGCACCTTGGATCTTATTATTGTACCTAATTAGGTAATTAGCATAAACTCAAATAATGTAACTGGATCAAATTAAAACTTTTATAGAAACTAAGCCAACCATACAAAAATGCATCAAGAAACCTGCTTGTTTTTTTGGCTATCAATAACGTCGATATTAGCTGTGATGAATTACGATCAGCCATACTGCGCGTCCAGGTATCAAAGACTTTGTCAAGGGAAGGGTCCACATGTTGCATGCGAGTTTCCTCAAGTAAGTAGGTAACTATAAGCTATCGGTTGAAACGTAGTGTTATGTTTATTCTGGAGTGACACGAGGTCCGTAGATATTTCCTTTGAGGTCTATGGTCTTGCAGATTGCAATTTTTTTAATACTGAAATTGCTGGGTCCCTCCTTGCTTCATTGCTCAGAGTAGTTTGGTATAAACAAAATATAATAACAGTGGTGAGAGTGTAGGCTTGCTCGCATAACCCCCGATGTCTTGGAATAACAAAATATTACATATTCAAACTCAAATAGGCTTATTCTGTTTGCCTTAATACACTCATCACCGCCGTAAGTATGAACCATGTGGCAGCCACCGTGCTATTCAACATATTGGAGTTTGTAGCCAAACACCACCGACGCGCATGACTAACTGAATTCTTGGCAAGCAAGTTGACGATAAGTCACTTCCGAGTCCTGACTTTAACTTGGCATAGGTAAAATTCTGAAAAGTGACCTACACCTAGGATCAGCAACGTAGATACAATTAAAAATAAACTAGATTTGTCTCATAATCATGGTATTTGTTCCAGCACGGTTCTGGACCATCATGTAAAAATTATACGCAAGTAGTATTTACAAATTCTGTGAAAAGATTTATCACGAATGAAATTAACAGGTAACTATTATACCCACCCTTAGATTACTTTACTTTCAAGCGCAGTGTAGTTTGTCTGTAATGTCTCATTAGTTGTGCTTACATCATGCATTACCAAAAGGTTGACAAGCAGGCCAACGATACACTTAAATTCACCTGATGGTAAGTGGTCAGGTCACCGCCGCCTATGGACATTAAGAATTTTCAATGCCAGAAGGATTGACAATGTCGCAGGTCAATGGGCGTAAAAAGAGCGCTGAGGTCGGCAACCTCAGCGCTCTTTTTACGCCTTTTTTAAAGGTGATTATGGCACCAAGGACAACAGTTCTCCTGAAAAGTCCCTAGAGATGATAGAATGCACAGAGCGAGTCTACATTTGCTACAGAGTGATGCATGTTTATGTTGACTTGGCATAATGTCTCATGAGCAAACCCTGTCATTATGTGATTCAGGCATCGAGTAAAAATCCCTTTAGAGTAGTAATACTGAACAATAAAATTCCGAAATTAGTCAGAGATTTGTCACTGATTTTGAACAGTAAGGACCAATCACTACATTGTGTTTTTTTGACTTGGCCAATCAGAGCGCAAGAGTCCTTGACTTAACCAATCAGATCGCATTGCCGGTGGTGGGAAATTGGCGGAATATATTTCAACCAAAATGAATACCATTGCGCTTCTTTGGGTTAATTGTTCGATGGTTTCAGGCGTCGTCAGCGCATTGCGTCGGGTCATGAGAAAGTACGCGGTGGCCTGTATTTGCCGAGACCTCAAGTCATGATGCTAGTTGTTAGTGTTTTCTCAAACTACCTATATTAATTTTAAAAAAAACCTGCGATATTCAGTATCACGGCTCGTGTAAATCCAACGAGCACCAGCTCCTTTTCCTCATTCATCTCCAGAAGTTCTGTTATTTCCAGGAATGGGATCGCGAGTTAGCTTACCTCGCCCAAAGACTTGCGGATCAGTGTAATTTTGTGCATGATGATTGCAGAGCTACAGGTAATAGATATCTCTCATTAATTTTATTATGCAGATAACCTTCGGGTCCTCAAGTCCTCAAGGTCTTGTAGGGTGGAGTCATAGAGCAGTGGCGTGCATTCCATATAGGCAAATAAGCAATGCCTACCTCATAAGATTCAATTCAATAATATTTTGATTCAATTAAACTACATAATCACTTTAAATAAAAATTCTAACCTAACATTCAATACGAAATTTCAAACTTTGCCGCGCAGGCACTCGCGAGTTCGCCTCTCAAATTCACGGCAATTCACGCACACTAAAACGATTTCGGCATATTCATACACACACACACACTTCTTTAAGATAATACGACGAAAACATAAATCACGCTTTTGCTATGCGTAGCATACTGACATTTGACATTCGCGATTTATGGACCAAAAGTAACCTTACATACTCTGTTGTAAGTAAAGTAACCCATCCAAATTAAAAAGACTACAGTTTACCAACATTAGAGCAACTCAAATATAACTTCGCAATTTATTTGTGTTGGTTTGTTTATGGTTTGGCTGGCATTGTTTGCAATGTTGTTGTGTTGTTATTTACTTATTGTGATTTTGCAAAGTGTAGGTATCTGTGTGAAATGAAGAAATTTTGTGGTGAAGATGCAAAATGTATTGATAAATTAGTCCTTTAGTCAGTTTTCGTCTGTTGAAAATAGTAGGTAACTTGCTGTAGACCAACTCCAAAACTAGGGAATGCAAAATCCGGTTTTTTTTCAAATCCGGATTCAAAGTTTATCATCACATATAAATCCGGATTATCCGGATTTTTCGAATTTTTGTATTTTTTTTGCAATCTTTTGTAATTTTAAATTGTACGCGTAGTTTATGCTTAATTATTAGTAGTTTGAAGAGAGGTGTTCTATTTTATTGTATTTCCATTAGCAAGCAATGGAAATACAATAAAATAAAAATTCAATTAAACTGCAAGTATTATTTAAAAAAAAATGGCTTGTATTTGGCTACTGAGCCGTCCATAAAGGATAATGACGAAGCCTAAGGTGGAGCACGCTAATCCAAATGGAACCTATTCATTCTGGCGGTGAAAGTCCCTAGATTCTAAGAGTCAGGAAATACAGTCGCTGGAAGCAAGTTCCACTCCCTTGCTGTCCGCATTATAATTGAGGATACAAAAGAAAAAATTTCCCCGTGTCTTGTGGTTCGGAGTAAAAATAGGGATGGTGGTTGGAATAAGGTTGAGCAATTCCTGCACTCACTCTCAAAAATATAAACTGTACAAAACCGATAAGGCAAGCAACCTTTCTTCGATGGTCGAGCCTCGTGAGTTTCGTCATAATTAGTCTCATATTCGATGAGTCTTTTGGCTCGGCGGTTTATTGAGTCGAGGGCGAGAGCCTGGTGGAAAGGGCTCCGTTTGGTGGTGAAAAGACACATCTGCGTCTTGGTGGCATTAAAAGTGACCAGTTTGGCATTGCCCCAATCAGAGACTGCCTGTAAAGTTACATTCAAACGCTCTACCATGGCCTCTCGCAACAATTGGATCTATGACAACGGTGCTATCGTCTACGTACCCAAAGATACCGGGCTTAACCAGATCGTTAATATGCAGCAGATTAGCAGAAATAAGGTTGCAAAGAGAACTGAATCTGATCTCTGTGGAATTGATTGCGAAAAGGTCCGACGAACACCCGTCTATGACTACATGAATAGACCGTTCGCTCAGGAAATTGGAAATCCAAGCGCACAGACCACCAGAGATTTCATATCAAGGAAGCTTGCTTAGAAGGCTGGTATGTCAGACCCTATCAAAAGTAACAATTTTCTGAGATCAGCCGATGTACAAAATGCTTTCAGCGGTAACCGGACTATATAGAACTATCATTCTTGATATTATGGCTATCCTAATCCTAACTAATATTATATCCTAACTTCCTAACTAATATTATAAATGCGAAAGTGAGTTTGTTTGTTTATTTGTTTGTTTGTTTGTTACGCCTTCACGCCTCAACTACTCAACGGATCGTCATGAAATTTGGCATGCAGATAGCCCATGGTATAGAAAAGGACATAGGCTACTTTTTATCCCGGAAACGCGGGTGAAACCGCGGGGGACAGCTAGTTGTTAATAAATAAAAATAGGGATGGTGGTTGGAATAAGGTTGAGCAATTCCTACACACACTCTCAAAAATATATCCTGTACAAAACCGATAAGGCAAGCAACCTTTCTTCAATGGTCGAGTCTCGTGAGTTTCGTCATAATTAGTCTCATATTGGATGAGTCTTCTGGCTCGGCGGTTTATTGAGTCGAGGGCGAAAGCCTGGTGGAAAGGGCTCCGTTTGGTGGTGAAAAGACACACCTGCGTCTTGGTAGCATTAAAAGTGACCAGATTGGAATTGCCCCAATCGGAGACTGCCAGTAAAGTTACGTTCAAACGCTCTACCATGGCCTCTCGCAACAATTGGATCTATGACAACGGTGCTATCATCTACGTACCCAAAGATACCGGGCTTCACCAGATCGTTAATATGCAGCAGAAATAAGGTTGCAGAGATAACTGAATCTGATCTCTGTGGAATTGATTGCGAAAAGGTCCGACGAACACCCGTCTATGACAACATGAATAGACCGTTCGCTCAGGAAATTGGAAATCCAAGCGCACAGACCACCAGACATTTCATATTAAGGAAGCTTGCTTAGAAAGCTGGTGTGTCAGACCCTTTCAAAAGTAACAATTTTCTGAAGATCTGCCGATGTACAAAATGCTTTCAGCGGTAACCCGACTATATAGAACTATCATTCTTGATATTACGTTGTGCAAAGAGTTGTTACTCGCGCCGCACGCGTATCGCCTCCATCTGAGACTCACTGGCCGACTTACCTATTAGCTAGATGGATGAGCGGTAGCAGCTAGCCGCGTGTGTGCCGAGCGGTGTATAGATTTCAGAGTAATACTGACCTAAATCTACTAGATATTTAATGAAAATTTTTAGTTAAACATCAACTATAATCAATTATGATTAAAATTCGAAAAAACCGGATTTTATTCTCAATATTCGGATTTATAATAGGCCCCTAAAATCCGGATTTTTCAGTCATTTTCGGATTTCGAAGTATCCGGATTGCAATCCCTATCCAAAACATTCATGGATTCAAAACAAAGGTAAAAATCTTAGACATTTTAACACAGAATATTATGTTTATTATACACCTGGCTAACTGGGTGCTGTTATTCGAATGTATTATTCTGTTATTACGTAGTTTGTTTGCTAATGAATCATACCAAATGTGTGTGGAATGATACGCTGACCTAAACAATTTAACGAATCTGGTCAAAAAACATGATCTCAAAGATTTTCATAGGGCATCGTGCCTCTACCCAGATGGATAATCCGCCTTACTAAAGCATGACATTTAATTTCACTCCGCTTGAGGGGCTCCCTGAGCAAATCGCTCTCAGTTCGTACTGCGCACGGCTGTCAAATACTGTCAATTCTGGCTTGTTTATTTCATGTTCCCATAGAGGCGACTATCCTTCTGGACGTTTTAAATTCTTTGCATGATCTAGGTATCTAAGAGGCATATTTAGGCGTGTATGGCCATGATTTATTCTGCCTACCTAGTCTGAAAACCAATGCACGCCACTGTCATAGAGTAAGATTGAGTGATAGAGTTAACAACATTACCTTCTGCGAATATAGATGCATTCGCTCCATTTATATTCTACTTCATATGACACTACTAACTGCTCCAACCACCCAAGAAACAAACAACGGTAAATTTAGGCAGAAGCATCGAATTCTTCAAAAAATATTTTTGCAGGATCGGTAACCGCTAGTCATCATCCGGCGGTACGCTTACTTACGGAGGACTTACTTAAGGAGTATAAAAACGATGGTCGATGTTGTATGTCTTCCAGTCCGCTATCCTTATGCTGGACAAACAGTAGGCGAAGTGCGGTGGCGGAGGTCCAGCGACTCTGATGAGCTGAGTGCCCAACGGGAAATCCGTCGCGTGCTGGACGCCTGGTGGGGCGAGCGGAGAAGGGTGCATCCGAAGCAGATGATCACGCCTTTTCGACTTACTACCAGGTAATTGATTCTCTCGTCCGCATCTTTTTGTAGGTCAGGTGGATGAACTTTGAATATTGCCTTTTATGTTTGCTGCAAGAATTTACATTTATCATGACTATGATAAAATTGCTCTAAATTTTCTATTTCAATCCCATAAATTCAAAACCAACTAAATCCTCACACTGATGTTGGCGCAATACTCCTAGAAAACAGACCTTTATCTAAATTTAGAGGCGCAGTATGGGGCCACTTCAGTCAACTGGCGATATGGTCGCTGACAGCAGTCGGCTGCGGCGCAGTCCGTCACGGGGCGGTCCGCTCGCGACTGCTGCTGGTCTGTGACTACTCCCACACAAACATGCTGGGCCAGCGCACCATCAATCCTGGACCCCTCGCCCCATGCCCTATACACACGGTTAGGCGAGCGCGGTCTGGATTCCCGCTGCTTTGTGGACCGGTGAGATATTTATGATGAATTTTAAGGAAAGACTTCTGGATATGTGTAATCCTTTTTACTTTGGATAGAAGCCCATGCCTGAAGTCGTCAAGCAGGCAAATCCTAGTTAAGTAGGCTGACAAGTGCAGCTATTAGAAAATACCGGTAAACGCTTGGCCACAAGTTGGTGGTAGCTAGGCAGCCGTGTATCTACTATACAAAGTCACCGTGCTATGGTTTCCACACGATGTTTTCCAACACCGAAAGATCACGCTCCTTGCAAAATTCGACCCTATGACCTTCGAGTAAAAGAACTTAAATAAAATAAATAAATAAATATCCTAGGACATTCCTCACACACAGTCATCTGATCCCAAACTAAGCAGAGCTTGTACTATGGACACCAGATAAATGATAATAATACATACACTACTTTTTGTTTGAAAATACTTACTCAGACTCAGGACATACAGACATGTTCATGCACACAAATGCATGTCCTGTGTGGGAATCGAACCCACGACCTGCGGCGCGATAGTTAGAATCTTAACCAGAGTCTTAACCAACCACGCCAGCTGGCCCGTCAATATTATACTTCACTTTCAAAATGCCATGAACCAAAACATACAAAATCTCGATAAGAAAACAAAGTTTTCAACTAGGTACGTCATCATACAACATCACCAGAAGATAATCAAGAAGATGACCCTGATGATTACGAAGAAGTAGACGTACCTTCGGAAGTAGATGCTGCAGAGGTACATGTGGTGACCACAGCACAAGTAAGACTGACCGAGATGCATGATGAAGAAAATCCTGAAAGGATGAATACGAGACCAGCATCGGGACGAAACGATATGGATCCGGGCATTAAATTGCGAGGTAGGGTTATTAGTAGTTGACCTAACCAGCCTTCGACACTTGGATTTACCCAATTTTAAAGTACCTAGGCTAGGCACCTGAGCTTTAGTTGCTATTACGATTTTCCTCGATTTCCTAAGATCAATTTATTTTTACCACACAGTTATCGAGCGAGAAACAACTAGAAGAATTGTTACTGAAAATATAGATCAGGGTTTTGATAATAGAGATTATCAAAGAAGAATAGTTAGTGATCTGAAGTTTGGTGATTGGAAATCAAGAACATCGTGGCGGTTCGTAAATACAGTTAGATATATTATTGGTAATCCTAACACATTACGTGTATCGTAGTTAACACTGGACCTTCCCTACGTCTCTTATTTTTCTCCGGAAGAGTAAGGGTTATAAGGTACTTATCAAAACATGCTTTCGTTATTCCAAGAAAATTCATAATTCTATGAAAGGTTCTGTAGGTGACCTCCCTTCAGGGGGAACGATTGTTAGTGTCACTAGGAGCAGCTAGCTGCAAGCGGCTTAAACTGTTCCTTGTGTAAATTAATTATTAATTAATGGGGGAGGCCTATGCTCTGTAGTGGACACCCTTGGACTGATTATGATTCTAAGAAAAAATAGCCAAATGTATGATTGGATAAATATACAGTATATGTATATTTACACCAAGACTCTGAAGAACAAACAGAAAAGCTGAAATACATTTTTTCCTGGATGGTAATCGAACCTATGGGTTCGATAGCAGTTAGCCTATCCTCCACGCCAACCAGCCCATTACATTTCTCAGTGGAAACCAGGATAACTTTGAAGAGTCAGTGAGAAACCAGAAACAGTTAGTAATTCGTGACCCAGAGGAAGTCAACGTGGTGCAATACTACAGACCTACTGCCATACCTCTGGAGCTCCACACGGAAGTAAGTCATCCTCATATCCTCGTCTTTTGGCCGTCATGTGTCGATTGAGTCGGACGTTTCTAGGTGGATGTGGAGTAAAAACATTAGAAAATCGAAAATGCTTTTCTTTTATTAAGTTGGCATCTCTGTATACATTCAAATTAAATGTTATTTGAGTAAAATGTATTAAAGTACACGCTGCCTACGCTGCTGGTGTCCTACTTACCTATACCCTAACCTACCACTACCCCTACCCTACCACTACCCCTACCCTACCCTACCCTACCAAAATTGAAGAATTGGAGTACCACGTGGTGCCACGTATAGGCTATCATAAAAAAGCTGTACTGGGCCACTGAATTCGATAACACACCATAACGTGTCATCCTTAGGGTCTGCTGTCCAGACAAAGATGGAAGCAGACAAGAGATCGTCCACGAAGGTAAGTGTAGTGGAATATATAACCTCAATAACCTATCTAGACTATCAGATTAGTAGGTATTACAAGAGATACATATAGCAGAAAAGCGAAAGCTGTATCGTTAAGTCCTACAGCAGATGTATGACGACTATGCCAGGGAGCTAGGAATCGTGTGGCAATTTCATAAACATTGGTTTTAAAAAATATCCTCTATAATAAATATAGTCATCATTTTTTTATTGTTTTACCAACCTACTTGAGTTCTTCTCGAAATCATTTAGTATTATTAAATAATTAATGATCTGTTACATAAATACAATACATCAAAAAATACTATTACACAAAAAGTCAAACTTTTTTAATTTAACACAATTTTTTGTCTTTAAAATAATAATAAAAAATTCCAGCTTTTTATTGCCGAAAGAAATGATAAATGTTTATTTACTCAAATTCCTTTGTATTAGTACCTAGATAAGTTCTTATTTAGTTATGCACATAACATTTGTATGGAAAATATTATGAAAAGTTACATTTATGTCATTGTGTGGTAAAAATATATTTTCGTGAACAGGCCCGGCGCTAATGCTTTGTTTAACGTCCCGGTGTCGATCATTCAGACATTCCGACCCTCTGTTGTAAGTATTACCGATAACAGTGATAACATTACCATTTATTATTATTATTATTGCACTCGTTATTTATTAACTTTACTGGATTTTCGCCCCGTGGTCTCTTTGATCCCCTTAGGGTATATTTAGAAAAGCCCTTTTGAATATGTGCGGACGCCGAGAAAATGCGTTCCTGAGTCAAACCACGGAATTGGCTATTCTGATTATGATGCACTTTCACCCAACTATACCTAAGAATAAACTGAACCATCCCGTGAAGACTCTGTTAAGAGGTTCTTTTTAGTTTCTAAACCATACAATAACTGTGCATATAATGTTTCCTGTGTTAAAAAATTAGCTTAATGTCACCCAGGGATAGTGTAGCTTCCCAACAGTAAAATAATTTTTCAAATCGGTTCAGTAGTTTCGGAGCCAAACAAACAAACAATCAAATCTTACCTCTTTATAATATTAGTATAGATTGTTAGAATTAATTAAGTTATTAAATGGATAATTTATTTGTCAGAAATCTCTTCAGTTGGACAAGGATGATTTGGATCAGTTGTTTCGTGACACCGGCTTCTATTTTCAGTCGAAGAAGAAAGATTCATAATGAAGTATTAGACGGATATACAACGATTATCAAAACGCAATGGAAAATATACTTTGTAACATAGGTCTAGGTTCCAATTTCAATTAGGTACTTATTTTAATCTGAACTCAATCTGATGCTTTGTTTGACGTTTTTAATATGGACTTTAGTATTGATATAATTATACAATCGTTTACTACAATCTGTGTTTGTATTACAAGCTATAAGAAACCAGCCGTCACCCGTTCTTTCACCCGCGTACCCTGGACAGAACCGGGGCAGAAACTTGATAGTGGCGCCCCCACTCCAGCGTTTGATATAATTAATTAACAAATTTCTTTGGTTTTCTTCCAAAAAAAGAATCTGAAATTCAAAAGAGGTATTAGACATTTTTGGAACTGAAAGTATTGTTTAAGATAAGAATAAGAACAAGATAAGATTAATTATATTAACAGTGCCATCTATGGAAAGCATAGCATATTAGTTCTTAAATTTGTTACTAGATGGCGCGACTAGACCAAAATAAGCAGTGTCGTGTCATTATTTTAATTCTCTTGCATTTTTTACCCGACTGACCCGGAAGGAGGGTTATGTTTTTCGAGTGTATGTATGTATGTATGTATGTATGTATGTATGTATGTATGTATGTATGTATGTATGTATGTATGTATGTATGTATGTATGTATGTATGTATGTCTATTTCTTTGGCACGCTCTGCAGCCTAAACGGCTTGATGGATTTTAGCATATGAGGTCTCGTTAGATTCGTCTTGACTGTGGGAGTGTCATAGGGTATATTATTTTTATATGGCGTCTACGGATAAGAAAAGAGGGGGGGTATTAAAAACAAAAATGTCGTTATTATAACAATATGGGTATCAAATGAAAGCTTGTGGACAGCCCATTCCATATATGTATATATTGTAATACTTTTATGCTACCATTTTGACGTAATCTGCAAAAAAACATGTTTAATGCAAGGACAGTAGGTACTATGAGCGGTTACCGTACGTAACTCACAGAGTTGCAATGGTTGTTAGCATTACTTTACCGTATCGCTCATTTACTTACTAATGCTTACAACTCATTCTGTATAAAACTAAAAAGTCTGAAATAAATTAAATTATTAAAAGAAACAAAAAACCCGACTGAGTAAAACAACAATTAACTGAAAAGAGAAAAACAAGCTCTTTAATCTATAGAATTTGGAATATAACTTGAATGTTATAAGGTATTGCAGTCGGGGATAAACAAATATAACAAAAAAAACACATACTTGGGTTATTTGTTTGTTGTGTGTTAGAAGGTTATTATTGGGTTGTTTGTTTTTATTTATGTTTGTGACACCTTAAAAAGTTGCAAGTACACCTTACATTTATTTCATTTGTTTAGCTAGTTTTAATAGACCAGATCCCAGGGGCGCCAGACCCTACTTATTTTCTGACGGACAAAATAAGTATATAGACTTGATTGTATGAGGTAGAGCGTACCGTTTATTCGCTCAAAGAGCAATTCGACTGCCGAATTACCTCCACCTCACATAATACCGCAGCCTTAATATTTAAGTTGTGTAACTTTATGTTGTGTAAAGTTGTGTTCCTGCGCGAGAGTAAGTTCGTCAGAGCTCATAGGGGATGGGGGAAAGGTCGGTAAAGCGTTAGCGATGCTGTGTTGCAACTTTGCAAGCGTCCATATGGCTACGGAACCGCTTACCATCAGGCGGCCTGTATGCTTTACGGAATTAGTAGTACCTATAAAATGTAAAAAAAAATAGTCTCAACTACAATAATATAATAATTAGTATAGGTATTATATAAATGCGAAAGTGTGTTTGTTTGTTTGTTTTTTACGCCTTCACGCCTAACTACTAAACGGATCATCATGAAATTTGGCATGCAGATAGCCTATGATATAGAGAAGGACATAGGCTACTTTTTATCCCGGAAACGCGGTTGAAACCGCGGGGGACAGCTAGTCAACTATTAGGAGTAAAGTCGCTTCGCGGGTGAAGCCGCGCTGAAAAACGCTAGTGTATTAGGTATATAAATATGTACTTATATTATTGTAAAATGAGAAGGTATCTGGCAGTTTCTTACAAATTCACTCATCGAAACATTTTTTTAACATTAACTCGTCGTAGAATTTCGCCGAAGTGAAAGAATCATCTACTAACGTAAAACAAAAGAAAAGTAGCACCATTTCAGAAACATCTTGCTTTCTTGCAACAATGACTTTTTCGCGAGCCGAGTAAAAATAATAGACGATTGTGTTCGTTTCTTCTTCGATAAAAACAGTCTTTTCATGCTAAAACTTTTAACATTTTTCTTTTTGGTTCGACAGTTTTTTATATTATGGAAAGTTTCACAAATAATGCTGTAATCTGTCTAAAAAGTAAATAACTAAGGGTAAATAAATTAAATTATTAAAAGAAACAAAAAACCCGACTGAGTAAAACAACAATTAACTGAAAAGAGAAAAACAAGCTCTTTAATCTATAGAATTTGGAATATAACTTGAATGTTATAAGGTATTGCAGTCGGGGACAAACTAATAACCCAAGTATGTGTTTTTTTTGTTATATTTGTTTATCCCCGACTGCAATACCTTATAACATTCAAGTTATATTCCAAATTCTATAGATTAAAGAGCTTGTTTTTCTCTTTTCAGTTAATTGTTGTTTTACTCAGTCGGGTTTTTTGTTTCTTTTAATAATTTAATTTATTTACCCTTAGTTATTTACTTTTTAGACAGATTACAGCATTATTTGTGAAACTTTCCATAATATAAAAAACTGTCGAACCAAAAAGAAAAATGTTAAAAGTTTTAGCATGAAAAGACTGTTTTTATCGAAGAAGAAACGAACACAATCGTCTATTATTTTTACTCGGCTCGCGAAAAAGTCATTGTTGCAAGAAAGCAAGATGTTTCTGAAATGGTGCTACTTTTCTTTTGTTTTACGTTAGTAGATGATTCTTTCACTTCGGCGAAATTCTACGACGAGTTAATGTTAAAAAAATGTTTCGATGAGTGAATTTGTAAGAAACTGCCAGATACCTTCTCATTTTACAATAATATAAGTACATATTTATATACCTAATACACTAGCGTTTTTCAGCGCGGCTTCACCCGCGAAGCGACTTTACTCCTAATAGTTGACTAGCTGTCCCCCGCGGTTTCAACCGCGTTTCCGGGATAAAAAGTAGCCTATGTCCTTCTCTATATCATAGGCTATCTGCATGCCAAATTTCATGATGATCCGTTTAGTAGTTAGGCGTGAAGGCGTAAAAAACAAACAAACAAACACACTTTCGCATTTATATAATACCTATACTAATTATTATATTATTGTAGTTGAGACTATTTTTTTTTACATTTTATAGGTACTACTAATTCCGTAAAGCATACAGGCCGCCTGATGGTAAGCGGTTCCGTAGCCATATGGACGCTTGCAAAGTTGCAACACAGCATCGCTAACGCTTTACCGACCTTTCCCCCATCCCCTATGAGCTCTGACGAACTTACTCTCGCGCAGGAACACAACTTTACACAACATAAAGTTACACAACTTAAATATTAAGGCTGCGGTATTATGTGAGGTGGAGGTAATTCGGCAGTCGAATTGCTCTTTGAGCGAATAAACGGTACGCTCTACCTCATACAATCAAGTCTATATACTTATTTTGTCCGTCAGAAAATAAGTAGGGTCTGGCGCCCCTGGGATCTGGTCTATTAAAACTAGCTAAACAAATGAAATAAATGTAAGGTGTACTTGCAACTTTTTAAGGTGTCACAAACATAAATAAAAACTATATCACAAGGTAATCCTGATAAATTGAAAGAAAGTCCTGTATTAAAATGTATGTATACAATATTTATTATTAGAAGCGCTCGTGGTGTAGCTTGATTAGCCGTTCGTAATCGATCGGCATAGTTAAGCTACCACCGTCGTAGTCGGTACCTGGATGGATGTAAGTATTTCAAATCGAGCGTTTCCGTGCTTCGGAAGGCACGTAAAGCCGTTGGTCCCGGTTATCACAATTGGAGGCCTTCTAGGCGGCTTGAAAACTCCAACAGTAGGTTGACCACTAGCCTACCTCCACCGATCCTCAGTGGGCACGCGTGGTGGAGTATCTGTCCATTCCCTTTCACCCTGATT
The DNA here is from genome assembly GCA_947623365.1 of Achlya flavicornis. Lineage (NCBI taxonomy): Eukaryota > Metazoa > Arthropoda > Insecta > Lepidoptera > Drepanidae > Achlya > Achlya flavicornis. The sequence continues at coordinate 8,827,150 of OX392490.1, forward strand.
TGTGAAAGGAGGCCTGTCCGCCTGTGCTCAGCAGTAGGACTTTATAGGCTGATGATGATGATGATACAATATTTTAAATGAAATGTGTTATTTCAACATTGGAAACTATTCAGTGCGCGAAAATTGCTTCTAAATTTCACAAACTGTAGATATACACAAATATACATAGGATTTAGAATGTACAAACTAAACATATGTGTATCTAAAACCGTTATTAAAAGTTTAAAAAAATACACCATAATTAGAGTTGGGTTCTCGAAATGCCAACCTAAATGTACACGCGAACATTCTTTCATAATTTGAAAATTGCGGGCAGGTGAACATTTTGGTTGCATTTTTTTTTCATTCTAACTATAATCGTACACCATATACATATTATACATATTATAAATGCGATAGTGAGTTTGTTTGTTTGTTACGCCTTCACGCCTCAACTACTCAACGGATACTTTGAATCATGGCGAGATCCATACATTGATTAGTACAAAAAAATAAAACATTTTAGCATTCCTTCCAATGTTGATATTACATTACCAGCAACATATTATATATATTATATATATTATATACATGAAATATTTTATAAACCCCGCAAAACATAACAACAACATAATGGTTTTGGTCGCTAATCGCCGGCATGGTTGTTAATATAATGTAGCATTTTTATCCCGGGGATCTAAAAATATGTTAAATGCCTCAAGTTATTCCTCAGGCACCATAAGGATGAATAATAACGTCATTTCAACGTCTCAAAAAATCTTTATTTACAATAATACAATTCTCGCCATGATCCTTTGGCATATGGTATGGAGAAGGACATAGGCTACTTTTTATCCCGGGAACGCGAGTGAAACCGCGGGGTACAGCAAGTTTCCTATAAAACCAATAGCTTTTAGGACATGCACATGCATTTTGTTTGTAAAATTTAAAAATATGTAACTTAGTGTTTCAAAAAATGATGAAATTTTTTTTTTTAATAATTTGAATAAAAATGAAATTTTAACGTCCGGTTCTCTTATATATTACTCCTCCCCCCTTATCAGCAAAATCATGCAAAGCTCTTATCTTCCCTCGGGGAAGGAGGGGCAAGACGGGGTGGCGGGTATGACACGGTACCTGTCTTAAATGAGAAACAAATAGACCAATCACTATAGTTTTTGCACATGACCTAGCGCCACCATGACAGTATTTAGTCAGCGAAATCACTGGGCGGCGAGTCCGGCGACACCACACATTTTATTTGTTACATGAAAAAAACAAGTTTTTGGCGGTTTTCCTACAGTTTTTTTCACTTAGAACGTGTTCGTTATGTAAATAAATAAATGACTGTGTTGATTACGATTGCAGGTAAACACTTGTTTATTTCTGAGTGGGAACATACTTTTTAGAGGTTTTTTTTAAGTCAATTCAGCATGAGAGGGCATGGCGGGAAATCCCATGCCCTTAATATCATTTCATAAAAATGGTTTGAAAGTTTATTTTGCTGTCAGTAAAAATGAATCTTTGGTTAGGTCCTAAAGAACAAGTTTTTCTTAGAGCTATGCAATTATATATTAGACTAGCTGTCCCCCTCTGTTCCACCCTCGTTTCCAGGATAAAAAGTAGCCTATAACACTCTGAGCTAATGTAGCTTCCTAATGATGAAATAATTTTTCGAATCCGACTGTTAGTTCCTGAGTTTATCGAGTAAGACTAGACTAGACGTAGACTTGCAAATATCATTGCTTTTTGCAAACCCCTTCTTGCCGCCTTAAGGTACCCCATCTTTAAGGTGGCTTAAGGTGCCCCAGCGGGGCAAGATGGGGAGATCTAACTTTTCTACTTTTTCCAATTTTCTATTTAATTAAGTAACATAGTTACGTTCCTTATTAATTCATGATTATCAAAGATGATAATTAAAATAAAAAACATATCTTATAGTATACGAAAATGTTAATTTTATTGAGCTTCAAACGTTAAGTACCTCGTCTTACCCGTCACGTCTTAGTAGGTAAGGGAGAGGCCCTTACCTACTTATACTTAGCATTGGTACATATATATATTTTAAATCTGTTCAGATTTTTTAATTTATATTTTTAGGTACCTACCTACCTACCTAGATTCTGATTGTAGGTAGGTACTTTCTTTTTTTTCTAGTCTTTGAATTCCTTATTTCTAGATTTGGTAACTGCCACTCATGAATATAAATAAAAAAATCTGAACAGATCTGAACTTTTGCAGAGGAATCAGATAAATAATAATAATAATAAATCTTTATTGACATAAACACATTGTACAAAAATTAAACGAAGTCCCTGACTTCTGTGCTAGGTTAAAACCTGTGTTACAGAAGTCAGTACCCTCTCCTATGCAATAGGATCAAGATAAATTTATGTAATAATCCCTGACTGAATCTAATATTTAAAAGAATATAATAATAATAAAAACAAACGCCATATGTGCATGTGTGTGTGGGGTTGTGTGGGGGTGGGGTTGTGTGTGTGTGGGGGGGGGTGTGGGGGTGTGTGTTAGTGTATGCGTGTATGTGTGGGGGTGAGTGTGTGTGTGCTGGATTAGTTTGTGATCATTAAGAATACAAATCCATTAACATTTTTTCAATGCCTTCATAGTCGAATAATTGGAGCCATGATTTTATTGTATTTTTTATTTTATAATCGCTATACTTTTTTATTTTGCAGTTTTTATTTAATATATTGTATAGGAGTGGAATTATTATATTATACTGCTTCTGCGCAAATCTCGTCTTAACAAATGGTACAGGACATCTTTCAACTCTCTTGAGTACATCTGGTAAGTAAGGCACGATTTGTTTATGGTAACGCCGGATACCTTCGTATATATATAGCTTATTAACACTGAGGACATTAGCTAGATAAAGTAAATAAATAATAGGTATACATAATATATTGCTAACGTAATATCCATCCTGACCCTCCGTCCCCCGTGTCATCAAAACTAAGCAAAGCAATGACCCCTCGATGCACTTTGGTGTTTTTAGGTAGCTACTTGAGCCCTAATAATTTTATTAGTATCTATATTAAATCATTATTATGTACATAAATAATTTTGAAAACAAATAAAAAAGGTACCTAAGCTAGATTAAAAAAAATATATTTAAAAAGTATTTTCGAACGTCACCGCCGAATTGGCGGGCAAAAATCGTCCCCCCACGTACGCAGCTGCGCATTGGCCAAGGTCAGTGCCATTGTGCTTTGCAAAGTGCATTGCCCAAAGACTGCATGCGATGCGGCGAAAAATACACGCACACACACACAAGTCGAAATTGTGCATGTGCACGGGTTGCGTAAAAGTGTTGGTGCACATGAACTCCGTACAAAAAGTATCCGAATTGCGTGGCAAAGAATAATTTCGCTAATAAATAAGATGAGTCATTTCTTTCATTAGTGCCTAATAACCAACTCAACGATCGATATGTAGGTTCATTCGGATATAATTTATTTTTTATCATCGGTGACGCATGCAGTCTGTTCACCCAATAGTCAGTGACTGGTGATATAGGTACATTAGCAAATCGTTTCGATCAGACGCCCTGGAAAATTTCCAACCATTCCGATTCCGCAAACAAATGCTTGCGGCATCTGGCTGTGATTCCTGACTTGCCACGTAGGAACTTTCTAAGCCAGAAGTCTAAGCTTCTTGTGGACAAGCGTCGTCTTCAATGTTTTCCGTCACAGAAACCTCATACTAATTGTAGGATTTTCAATGTCAAAGCATTTTATTCAAAATTAAGCCCTCTATTGAAAATCGAAGCTATTTGAAACCAGGTTCGGAAGTCAGTCTTCGGAGTACTCCTGCCCTCGTGCCCAGGAGTGGGTTACGTCGAATGCCGTTTCGACGTAACCCACTCCTAGTCACTAACGTGACTACCGACCTCTAAACTATCATCGCCTGGAAAGGTAACTAGCTACCTGTTCAAGACGTAAGACTAAGACCTATCTAGATTTATCAAAAAGTTATTTCCGCCTAAGTCTGATATGTAGGCACTTACAACATTTTAGTAAAAACAGAATATCACATCAACATGGTCATCCATCTAATAAATCGACCAATAGAAACACAGCAATCAAAACTCGAACGTCTAACAAAAAATAGCGGTTGTAAAAAAATAGGACCACAGACATCATATACCCACCTGCAATATGGCCAATCGAGAACGTGCTACTCTTTGACAAGCACACAAAGAAAAAAACATCAACCAGTCAAAGTACCCGAATTACTTGCACACAAACGTAATGACGCACACTAAGAAGCGAAGTAAGTCAAGAGCAAAAGAGTAAGGTCATGGACTCGCGGTTACTCTTTTGGCGACGACAACGATTCGGCTGTTTTCGGTTTCGTTCGTCGGCTGCTGCGCCCGCGCCGGGTCAGGGTTGGGCGGTGATTTGTTTTTTTCCGCGTTTTTGTGTTGTTTGGCGTCCATTGCAACTCCTTTGTGTTGTATGCGTTTTTACGTAACTAATGCAATCTGTGTAATGTAAAAAATATACCCCCTTACTCATAAAGCGGTATTTAACTAAAATACTGTTTAAATGGTCACTTAAATAATGTCACTTTATTTGACAATGACAATAGAGTGACGTTATTTACGTGACCCTTGAAACAGTATATTAGTTAAATAACGTTTTATAAGTAAGGGGGATAATGTATAAAACATATTGTCATTCTATATGATAGACATAAATTGCAGTATATTTTTTGTAACCCCATTATAATGCAAAATTGTCATCAAACCTATTTCGAGTTTTACAAAACTTTGTCAATAAACAGATGCAACTTTTTATTAAAAATAAATACTATAATAGATAATGGTACAGTGCTCTCTACAAAAATAACCACCAAATTGGACACGCTTGAAACGGGCTCTACATTTTTTTTTATCAGCGGCTTAACCGGATCTGCCATTTTTTGTACTTTTAATTTACAAAACCCCGTCCTTGCAGCCAAGTGGCCCGCCGCCTGGGGCCAATACGAAAAACGCCCCGCAAATCGATACGGTTAATACCGAAATATTATTTTAGCTACGGAAATATGTTATTTGCGGTTAAATTACCACTCTACCGCATCTCTTGTAATTTTTTTTCGTAATTTTATTGTCGATGTTTTCTTTCAATATACATTTCTGAACGAGATGTGGCATTTGGTAGATGTGAGCTGTCAAATTAGACTTAAGTATTTCCGTTTTAATTAGATATGTTTTGTTATTTTTAAATATAGGTTTATGTATGTAGGCTGCATAAACTTTCATAAGATATAAAATGATCTGGGAAATTAGTGAATAAATTATCATCAATCCAGTAATAATAAATTTAAAATTCAATAGGTACTTACCTTTTTGGAGGAATAATTTTTGCACTATGATTTGAAACTTAACTAGTTATCTAGCTCCCAAAATTACCTATATTAGACCCTATGCCATTTGCCTAGAGTTCAAATTTTGTGAGATTTGATCCTATTTGAGTTTGCCTGTTCTCATTTAAATATTTCTATATTTAAATGTAGAAATTTAAATGAATTTCTATATTTTAATTATATTTAGTCTCATAGGTAGTTAAAAAACCAAACAATTTATGTTGCATGTATAACATAATTTTTAAACAAATAAAAATAAAATAAAAAAATTGCTCTAGAAATCTTAAAACATTACCCTCCTTATTGGTCAGTCAGTTGAAAATACGGTGTTACATCCCTTTTTTTTATGATCTGACGAACTAAGCCTAGTGATAAATAAAGTAAGGGACTTTTTGGCGGGAACTTGCAGAGTGACGTAGCATTTTCATTTTTATTTTCATAAATTTGTGTATTTTGAGTTTTATTGTGTATTTTTGGTGGTATTTTACCCAATAAAGATCATCCATGTGCACCAGTGAAGTGAAATGAAATGAGTTATGTGTATCGTGACTTTTCAAGTTGTCTCAAAATGTCCGTGAAGAGTTTTAGTAAATGACCACCATTGTAGTAAAACATGACTTTTATGGACGGTGACTGACTGAGGACTTTAATGTGAAGTGATTTATTGTGACTGGAAACTATAATATAATTCGACACTGGCAGAAATGAGCCCTAATTTGGGCTTGGTTGCCAAAATTAAAAATAAGAAGAAGAAGAAGAAATAAAGTAAGATAGTAGACATTTACTTACCAACATTATTATTTTAATAGCGATTTAAGGGAATACTCATATTTCATTAACTTTTTTTTAATGTCCAATGATTGGTGTACTTAGTCCTCATTTTATCAAAATAAAGATTGAATTTTGTTGTTCATACAAAAACGTTTATTATTTAAAATAATACTTAGATATATTTTTATAGGTATATTTTTATTATCGTACGTTTTGACAACCCTAAGGCTCCATGCTGAAAATATAACTTTTAATAATCGGTTTACCATCTGTGTTAAACTGTTAGTCTATGAATAATCGTATCAAAACATACCTACCCGTTACTTCTCGCGAGGGACGCGCGTCCTATTATAACAATTGATGTTTTTGACAATAGCTTCTTTTTAGTTTCTCAATTACTTATATTTTGATTTTGCTGTATTTGTAATGAGTTTTTGTAACTTATATAGGTATGTTATTTATAAAAAATTTAGTTAATTGAATAAATCCCAAATATCCCTAGACGGTGTTTGTGTGTGGATATAAAATGATTTTTCACACAATAGATAAAAGTATTAACGTAGCTTTGTACTGATGGATTAACGCACAGCCTAAACCGCTGATAGTAGAGACCTGAAACTTGAAGGGTGTCTTCTTTGTATGACGTAGGCATCCGATAAGAAAGGATTTCCCGAAATTCTACCCCTAAGGAAGTGAAAATCGGGGGTAAAGTTAGTATGGGACAACGTGTATACTTGGTCCAATCTACTTCAAATTTTGCATAAACATTCTTTAACAGAATTGATAGAAGACGTGTTTTGTATTTTATTGAAACTCATCGCCTGACGGGGTTAAAAAGACGTAGAAAGTTGTTTTAGGGATGATTTGCATCGAAGTTGATATCAATACTCCTTAGTGCTTTCGATTTAAATATTATTCACAAACATATCTTGTTCTTATATGTTTGTGATTTCACCAAGCTTGTACGTGAGTTAAACTTTTTTTGAATAAAATCCCTTTCATTTCATAGCTGATTTTATGGGGAGTAACTTATCTCCTTTTATTTTTGAAAAGTTATTAATGTTTCGCGCAACAAAAAATCAAACCACGTACGGTTGGTGAAACCGCGGGGGTTTGCTAGTCGTCAATAAAATTTGTGCTAACATAAAATTTTAGAAATAGTCAGGGGTGATAAAAACTAAATAAAACAATAAAAACTTCAACAAATGAAAGAAATTTATTGTATACAGGTATTAAATATCCTCGAACATTCTTACACCTGCCTAGCCAGCCACTTCTTTAAGATATTTAACGTAAGACATAAACATCCTATAGATAAAGGACAATATAATATGAAAAAAAAAAACACATTTTTCCACTTCAATTGAACCTAAGCATGTTACAGTATGTATATTAAGAAACAGTAGATTTTTGTTACAAAAAATCATTTCTTTCTACAATTCCACATTATCAAATCAACCTTTTATGTTAATTTGCCGCCAAGCAGCATTTTTTTTTGGACGTTTGAATCTATTCTTTCCTTTTTTATCAAAAATTCAGTCGAATAAGCTTAGCTTTTCTCAATCATCTAAAAATTTGACTAGATTTAAAATACAATTGTGTTGGGCCAATCACATGTTTTTTTGCCAATTTTTGTTTTGTTACCTTGATATGGGTAGTTAGTAAAAATTAAGAAACATCACTTTTCGTACTGAGGAAGTGAAAGATAATATATAATATTTTTAATATAATTTAAAAATAAAAATAATGAGTCGCTTAAATTACGCGATATCTATTCATCTGTTTATGATATATTAAACAATAATAATAAAAAACTAAAGGAACAAAATAACAAAAAAAATATAAAGGCGAGTAAGGTATATTGAAAAAAATATTTCATTAAAACTTGTACTCAATAATTAAATAACAATATTATAATTTGATCTCGTTAGCTCTTTTCACTGATATATATCAGTTATTAAAAAAACGCGAGCCATTTAATCAATTCTTTAGGAATCAACAGTGTCACCTAGCTTATACATTGGTCCATAACCTGATTAAAAACAAAAGAAATCCAATATTTGATATTTTTAAAACCCTCTCACATAGAAGTCCCCCCAATAATGTGATGTGATTTTTAAGCGTTAATTTATAAACGAAAATAAATAAATCTTGAAAAAGTAATTATTTTAACCGAATTTACACTATCCTTCGTTTCAATAAAGATAACATTATATTTAATATGTCTAAAATTAAATGCTTTCGAGTTGTACATATATTTTTTAAACGAATGCGCGTCGCATCCGTTTACTGTGTCTAGCTTTTTAAAAAAAAACACTTTCATCAATATTCTATACCTTTCCACGATATTTCTAAATGTCAATAATAATAAATCAATTATTGTAATAATAGTACAATAATTATTCTTGTTTAAAAATTAATCATCTAGAAATACATACAGATATAAAAACGAAAACAATTAGTGTCAATAAAGGTGATTCTTACATTTAAAGAAAATCTTCGTTCATATGACGTTGCGCAACAATGGGCAGAGTTTACAAAATGTGTCATAAACAATACAATTTTGCACTCTAAGCACTGCGATACTGTGTCCATAGTTGAACAACGATCATTATATTTATACAAAGGTAGGTACAGTCACACGAACAAACAAATTGTGTTCACGAAAGCTTACAAATAATCTGGCAATGTCTTTTACGTGTTCCCCGTCTTGAAATCGTCATGCGAATTGAGACTGACCCTAATCGTGACGACTCTTTTTAGGTTATGTTAGTACGGGATAATGATATATTTTGCAATCATTCATAGTTATACTTCGGAATCATAGAGCTTGTTTTTTTTAATAAAAAAAATGCAATTTTCCTTCATTGTCTTTTTTTTTGTTCCTGGACCAGTGGAGGACCGTTCAAGACTAACCTAACCCTTACGGAGAATTTATTATTACGAGAAAAAAAAATAACAAAATATTAAAGAATCACTACCGGCTACCTATTAAATTGAAAATTACGCTATAGTATTAACTAAAATGCTTAAACTATGTGGAAATAATTATCGAACAATATACAATAAAAATGATTCACTAATAAACCAGCGATCTCTTCACTTGGGCTACTCGGTTGTTTCCAAACTACACACAATTTGTAACTAACAAATTAAAAAAATTAGGGTTGTCACATGACATTTTTTTGCGTCACTATTGAATTGAGGTATTTGAGCAGAGGCAATCAATTTGTATTTAATCATTTTTTTTAAGTGTCACTTTGAGAACAACCGCTTCAACCCATTCAAAATAATGTAAAATAACCAACAGAAAAGTAACTTTGGAATTAGCTTTTTGCGCCAAATATGATAGGTTACTTTATTGTAAGCAATGCTGGTTATTTCCAGTATTGTAGAGATCGCTGTCAATAACATTTTCTTTTAAGTGTTAAGGCGGCGTATACCATTTGTACAGACCGACCCAGTGCTATCAGCACTCGGCTATTTTCTACTACATATCAGTCGCAACTCTCTTTTTAATCCCGGGAATAGTACCCCAAACACTTGCACAAAAACAATGACATGTATAACATCTCAATATAATATTATTAATCATTATATAGGGTTATTTAAAAATAAAGCCACTTAAAAATTAACTAACGTTACTAAAAATAAGATTAAACAACATAATGATTTGTTCCCGAGGCAAAAAATATTTATATTATTAATTAAAAAAAAACTAATAACATTCTAAACGGAATGTTCATTATTATCTAAATTCTCTTTGCAAATTGTCCCATCCTATTAGTTCTGTACAAACTTACACAAAAAAACTTTTTTTAAGCTATCAACAAATGTCAGGCATAACACACAGATTCATGTACGTATTAAAAAAATGTTGTTCGATTTTTAAAAAATTTCAACACTATAATTCGAAATGCGGTCTGGTGGTTGGCTTGTCAACACGACGGTAAATAATTATATTTAGTTATTTTTACAACGTACAAAAGTTCATCAATCCGATAAATGCACATAACGTTTATATAGGTTGATTCTTTTAAAGATTAAATGCTAAAAAGACGTCGAAAATTATGCACAGAGAAACAAAGGTGAAAGACATGCTACCGACTAGTTTAAAATTTTGAATATAAATTTTTTTGTTTTTTTTTAAGAGAATGCGTTCGACATCTCGGCATTCGGGATATGTATCTGAATTTGGATATTATAAGTTGAAATATATAAATGTATTTGTGTTTGTTTGATAAGGTCCTTGTTTCAAAATGATATTTATTTATTCTATAGATGTATGTCGAAATGCCGACACCAATCTCTGGTAGTTCTATTTTGCACATCACTCGTGGTCTCCGAAGAAAAATGTACGACATTAATTTAATAACTTGTATATAATATCATTATGTATATTTTAATTACATACATAATACAAAGACTTCTTAATTTCCATGAGGCGCACGTTTACACATAACTTACAATAAGTATCGTATGATAATAATTTTATATCCAAATAGTTTTTACCTAAATTTATTCTGGGAGAGCGTATACATTATTTCATCTCGTACTTTATTAATATATTTTTGATTTAACACCAAAAAATTTCACAAATTTGAAGATATCAATTACTTTTTTTTTTGAGGATTTTTGGGCTAATTATAATTTTTAAAGTCGACAAGAATATATAATAATGATTATCCACATTTTTGTATAGTCGATAAAACATTTAAAACTTGGACCATGAAAAATAAGAATATAATCTTCTTAAGATACAATAATAGTACATAAAATATATAAGTTCACTAGATGTATTTAATGTACGTACGTGTATATGTGGGGCCCGGGGCCGCAGGTCGTCGACAAGCCGCACTCGTAATACCTAAATATCACATTCAGTAATATGGAAATCCACGTGTTAGCTTAGACACAGTTTAAAATTACTATTTTTTATACAAAATAATAATTGCACATAAGTCCGAACATAGCTTCCGTATACTTCGAAGCTCACCCGACTCTCGAAGACGCATTCCTTCTACAACTAGTGCCTTCTTTTTCATTTATCTCGCGATAGAAAAAGACCACAACCGCACTACTCGCCAATAGCGCTAATAATTTCATTCAATATATTACCTATCTAATTATAAAAACACCGCACAAAATCTGCAATAGTTCACTTAAAAATCGATAACATTTACACTCATAGCTAGCTTTATAATTAATTTGTTACATTGTTTTTTATTACTTAAAAAATATTTAAATAGTTAATTTTATAACGTTAACTTTTGGTTGTCTTTTTTTCACTTAAAACAAGGTCAAAAATCGAGGCTCTCCGGATTCGCGTGTAATTTGGGACAACCCTAGCATCGGTTGCGGCGTGCAGTGTTATTCTGTAACTTTAGCAACATTGTCATACAATATGTTGGCATTTGTTTACGACTTTGTCGTGGTATTTTTTTAAAACTATGATACCAACGTAGGAGGGAAATTAGATTTTCTTGTAATTACTAAAACACCTATACGGGCAGGTTATTTAATAAAATTAAGATTTTAGTCATACAGAAAAGTGAGAGAGAAACGGTCTGTACTTGACCCTCTACGTCTGCAAAATGTATCTGAAGAAAAATATGGTGAAGATTTATTAAGTTTTCTACATAAACTCGTTCGTTGAGTGAGAACAACACTGAAAGTCACAAACGACACGTGAAAATTTGTCACGGGACACTAAATACCTACTACTCATATTGTGATATTGCATTAGTAAAGCTGTGTGTATATTGAACTGGTTGTGACTTTTAGGTAACTATTGTGATATTTGGTGATAAATGTGTCGATGTAGAAATACATAACTGTGTGAAGGATACCCGAGCTGACAGGGGAAGCGGAAACTTAACCTGGAGACGTAAGACTACATGAATGTAATAGTATGTGAAATCGTTAATTAAATGCACGAAAACGACATCGACCCGGTCGACATCGGTCTCTGTAGGTACCGAAAGCCTGTAACTAACTTTATTGTCACTACAACAGTATACACAAATAATGCGCGAGTTTTCACATGAAAAACCTCGAGGGTCCTATTGCACTAACATGTCGACTTTATCTGGGTGACGCGTAGGCACATCGTTGGATATCTGCCGCCTCGGAGCCGCACCCGCGCCGCCCCACCCCTCTCCCAACGGAATGTACTTTACATAATATTATCACAAGACTGAGGAGATCGGAGCGTCTCTCGGGCGGCGGCCGCGCGTCGACGGCGCGCCGGTCTGACGCTAGAGTAGTCGCAGTCGCAGTCGCAGGCGCAGGCGCTCCGTCACTGGAAGGGGTAGAGATGGGCCGTCGTGTGGCGGCACTGGCACTGGCACTGGCACCGGCAGTGGCACGGGCACTAGGCGCGGTCGGGCGGCGCGGCGGGCGGCGCGGGCGGCGGCTCGAGCGCGGCGGGCGCGGGCGGCGTGGGCGTGCCGTTGCGCGGCCGCAGCTTGTCCGCGCGCAGCCGCTGCACCGCCTCGCGCATCTCCGCCGCCAGCGCGCGGTCCGAGCTGTCCAGCCGCGCGCGCCGCGCCGCCGGCTCGCCCTCCTCGCCCGCCCCCGCGCCCGCCCCCGCCCCCGCCGGCCCCGCCAGCCGGCGCGCCAGGCTGGGCGCCTCGCCGCCCGGCGCCGTCAGCCGCTGCAGCAGCGCGGCGCCCGGCCGCTCGAGGCTCGACCTGATGATACCCTCGAGGAACGACCCGTTGGCCGGCGGCGGGGCCTCCTCGCGCAGCCGCCGCATCATGTGCGACGTGTAGAGGTCGGGCGCCTGCGGCGCGAACCCGCCGCCGGCCCAGAACGGGTAGCTCGGCGGGTAGCCGGCCGTCTCGGGGCCGTTGAGCCCGTTCGAGAACGGCTTCGTCGCCGGCTTCGGCTGCGGCGGCTTCGGCGGCGGCGGCTTCGCGTCCTGCGGCGGCTTCGGCTCCCGCTTCCGCGGGCGCATCAGGTGCCGCTCCTTCACCTTGTACTCCAGGGTCGAGTGCGGCACCCCGTAGTAGGAGCCGGCGCGGTGCACGGACATCTCCCCTCGCTGGACGGCTTTGACCGCCTCGACGAGGCTGTCCCGGTCGTAGTTCCTGTATTTGCCGCGCTTGGGGCGGGTGCCCTTGCCGCCGGCGGCCGGCTGCCCGTTGTTGTTGGTGGCTCGGGAGTTGGTCGGCATCTGGTAGTGGCGCTGGTTGTCCGGCGGCGTCTTGATGACGGAGACGTGCCGCTCGGGCGCTCGCATCGGGTGGAACGGGTGGTCGGTAGGTTGGTGCGGCCTATCTAGGGGTTGTTGGAACTTTTGGCTGATGCTCTTCGCGATGACGTCGCTGATCGACGTGAACAGGTGCTGGGTGGAGGGCGCGTCGGCGAACACCGACGCGGGTAGTAGCAGTTGGGAGGACGGATTCAGATTCAGCGGCATCTGATCCCTCTGATCCCTGGAGTGCATCGACGTGATCGACGTTAGAGGAGCGGTGCCGGGTGTCGCCGGCGACGGGCTCTTGTCGTCCGGCGGAGGGAATGTCGGTATTTTGAGTATGACGGAGGGTGGGGACTCGGGTCTCTCGGGGTCGCTGTCGAGCTCGGAGTCGTGTCCGTGGTCGGAGACGAGGCCGAACTTGTTGACTTTGTTCCGCAGCGTGGAGCGCGGGATGCCGTACACGACGGCGGCGCGCCGCGTGCCCAGCCGCCCGGACTGGATGTCCCGCAGCGCGGACTGCAGCTCCTCATCGGTGTACGCCCGTCGGGTCGCGCTGTTGCTTGTACCCTCGTACACGCCTCGTTTTAGTCTGCAAGTAATGACGCTTGTTTAATTATGTGTAGCACTTAGGATACCTACTACTTTCACTTCTACATTTTTAATCAAAATGTTGGTCCTAAGGGTGCGTCCTTATTGAAGCAAATTAATTAAAATAAACAATATTTTAGATACGATAAATTCATCCTCATGGTATATTGTATAAACCTGCAGAATAACAAAATTGTATCGTTTTATTAAAAATGAATTCACAAAATGGCGTCACATACGTCAACGTATGATAATGTGGAACAATAAAAGCGGCTAAGTCGCCGCTGGAGCCATGATTCACATCAAAATGTGGGTCAACACCTGGTCAACAACCCACAATCGGACGAATAATCGTCTAAATTCAATATTTCACAAACCGTCCGCGTCGCGTCGCCGTATTAATACAGAGATAAGCGAAATGCGAAATATTTACTCTTGCACGCCGATAACGGGCTATGAAGGCATCTTTATCATATTCCCTTCGGATTTAAATACGAATAAAATTTAGCTTTATACCCTCACTTTTACAGTTGGTAATGGTTCGCGCGACGTTGTCATCTTCGGTTTCATCTTGAGTTTTGCTTTCTTATTTTTCTAGTGGGTTCGTGTTGGAATTTAGGCTTTATGGTGAATGTGGTAGATGGTGTATTTGCGTGGTGTTGTGCCGTGTGTAGTGAGGATGCAAGGTCGATGCACCGCCAGTCCATCGTAGAGTTTTTATTTGTTTTGGCGAGTCATACGACCCAGATCGCGGTCCGGGGAATGAATTTATTCAGTTATCGATTGGACATTGTGTATAATATCGGTGTTGAATACGAGACAACGTCTCTTTTAGTATGTATCTTGCAGAGTGGGAGAGTGAACAATTCTAAACACTTTTGGCTTTTATTATTAGGACATGATAACATGGAGATCAAACGAATATACCTACCTACTAGGTATGATGAAAGCCGAGAATCGAACTGGCTATCAAGTACACTGTGGAACACATTGGTAGGTGCTTGGCGACTGACAGTCAACTTGAAGGTGGTAGCCAGCCTGGGTACTATAAAGTACCCTACCACCTGCTATGGGCGAAGGACTATATATATATTCTGGTACATCAATAGATGAAGCTCTTAAGATCTAAGACAATGTCTTGACTGACACAGTAAAACCATTTTGTGAAATTGTGCAAACAGGTTCTTTTATAACGCGCTAGTATGCGTTTATGCCCCCCACGGTTTCACCCGCATTCCCGGGATAAAAAGACTATGCGCTTCTCCATACCATAGGCTATCTGTGTGCCAAATTTCATCGTGATCGAAAAGCGTAACAAACTAACACATTTATCATATTAGTAAGGACAGGTTCATCCTCTAAGTTTGGTAAGGTTGGTTAAGGTTCCACCTATCACGCCGCAGGTCGTAGGTTCGATTTCCACCCAGGACATGCATTGTGTGCATGAATCACACGTCTGCATGGCCTGAGTCTGGTTGTAATTATGTATATTTAGTATGTATTGACGAACAAAAAGTATATATTAGCACAGAATATTTAATAGTACTATCTGGTTTCCATAGTACAAGCTCTGTTTAGTTTGGGATCAGATGGCCGTGTGTGAGGAATGCCCTAGGATATTTATCATTTATTTATCATTATTTAAGGGTCACAATTTCTTCGACTGTCTGTTAATCTGACTTTCGGTACCTCGGATCACAAATGCAGAGCGATCCCAGATTAACTGTGATATAAAGCAGAGAATCAGCTCAGGTTGGATGAAATGGCGACAGGTACTTAACAGAAATAACATGTGATCCACGGAAGCTAAAGGGAAAATCTATAAGTCCGTGGTAAGACCTGTCTCAATGTATGGTTCGGAATGTTGGGCAGTAAAGAAGACGGATGAAAGAAGATTACATGCAGCTGAGATGAGAATGGAGTGAGGAGGTGGAGTGACAAGAATGGTTAAAATAAGGAATGAGTATATAAGGGGAAGCTTGAAAGTAGCGCCAGTGACTGAAAAGTTGAGTGGGAACCGTTTAGCGTGGTATGGACATGTTATGAGGAGAAATGAAAGCCACGCCACTAAAAGAGTTATGGAAGTGGGTGGATATACGGGAAGTGGAAGACCGAAAAAGAGATGGATGGATTGTGTGAAAGATGAATGGGTAAGAAAGGAGTAGGCTGGTATGACGGATAGAAGAGAAGAATGGAAGAAGCGTAATTGGGAACAGGGCAGGCAGATGATGATTTAAGGGTCAGAATAAAAACCTCTAGGGGTTAAAATTAGAGAGCTCACTGCTAAAGCTAGTAGGTTATAAGATATCTGCCCGCCCTGCTGGGAACCTTGCCGATGGCAGCAGCAGCGTCGAGGAAATTGTCTATAATATACTTAGTAAACAAGCGTACGGCCCGCCTGACAGTAAGCGGTTACCGCAGGACGGTTATGGACTCGCGCATTACCAACCCTTCCCGCCCCCAATGAGCTCAGGCGACCTAACTCGCTCGCAGGAACACAACATAAAGTTATTTGGCTGCGGTATTCTGTAAGGTGGAGGTACTTCCCCAGTCGAACTGCTCTTTGAGCGAATAAACGCTATGCTCTACCTCTCTTAATTACTTTCTATTCTATAAATTTGTAGTAAATATGTTTATGCAAATAATAATCAGATAGCTGTTCAACTGGCGAGGAGGGCGATGGCTGCCACACGCGTCATACTTGTGAACAGGTGCTGCTTGTGGGGGCTGGTCTGCTTAAGTTTGCTATTTATTTACTTATTAAATATTTTTTCAGTCTACTTTGTAATTTTGCCGCCGCGCCGGGGCACGCAATTGTTTTCAGTGCGATTAGAATGTAAATATTATGTAATTAATCTAAGCCTGTTTTGAAAAGAGTAATTGCTGAGTTTATTGCCGGCTCTTCTCAGCAAATGCAACCTTCCGAACCGGTATTAGAGTATTAGAGTCAGACTTTTCATAAGTGCCTGCGAAGGTCTATTTGAATAAATGATTTTGAATTTTGAATTTTGAATTTTGACTATATCACGAACATTCGACAAATATGTTTGGATATTTGACATGGCTTATGTTTTGACTTTATTTCTGGGAATGTAATCTCTTAGTGATTTCTGAGAACGTTAAGGACCAAGACATAATAAAAGCGTCCGGTACATTTGGTTAGTAGGTTGTCAGCCTACATGGCTTTCAAGAACATAATACCTACCTACTATTAGGAATAAGTAGATATAGTTTTAATTTTAGACGACATATCCGATTTTATTAGAATCATTAAGGTAGAATATTATAGAGGTTTACTTAGCGTTAACAACACTACATTGTGCGACGCGTGAGCAGTTTGCATATAGATGCAATGCATTAGTGATTTATTGTCAGAAAAAAATTACGATAATCCCTTTCGTTCTCGGTAAAAGTATCGATAGAAATGAGAAATTGGGAATCATAATATGTATCTAGTCCAAACTATGAACGCGCAGTTCTTGATTGATCATGCGGCTGCGTTGATCATACCCGTGTCACGGTTCATGCTCTAGTAGGTACAATCGCTCTACATATATCTATATCCTTTTTAATAAATGATGTGTTTTTTTTTATGGTGAATAAGCATGTGTTTGGCCACAATCTCACCGTGGTCCACCTAAAGCCTAGCAGGGATCTACCACTCAAGTGCAATTTCTTAAAACCAATCTAAAAATGGTTTACCTATGTAAAGCATAAATGAAATGGTCTTTTCCCTGATACTGAATTCCATCCTTCTGTTTTTAAACGGTTAAATCGACAACAGGACAATTCTGCAATAATTCCCAAAACTTGACACATGGCATACCTACAGATAAAAAATGTCAACTCAAACAAGGACATTCGTTATCATTAAACAATTTTGCGTTGAAAATTTCACAACGCACATGATTCAACGCAAATAATACAACTCTTGTAGTCCAAGTCTGTCGGCAATGCGATAAAGTGGCCGTTTCTTTTGCAATGTTATTTGTCATTAAGTTCGAGCATTGACACTTCGCTACCAGATATGGGTTCTTTGACTTATTCCTTATTTCATTTCAATATAAATACGATTCGTATTTATAAGATAAATAAAAATGGAAATAAGAATAAGTATTTATAAGATAAATAAAATTCGAAAAAAAGAACAAAAAATAGAACGCAGCGAATGAATTAAATCGATTAACAAAAAAACTAAAGTACAACGCGCGCTTTTAAAACGTGGTTCATTAATTTATTGCTGAAGGCATATTGTAGGTATGTAGTTTAATTTAATATTTTAGGCACATATGTACTTTACCTATGCAAATTGCAGTTGTTTAGAACAAAACCTGCGCGCGAAATATCAAGAAACAAATCATTATTATAGCAGCGTCAACTGTCAAAAGTTCAACGAACCTCTTCAACTCAGGAGTCGATAGTTCAAAGTTTCGTTTTCATGGTTTAATGGGTGCGTTCACATTACAATTGTTTGCGTAATCCGACTCCTGCGCAGCTATAGGAAGTGCCATTATGTGAACGCGTCCGTTGCGAATGCCACCACGTTATGGCCTGTGGCCCTATGGTGGCCATTTACCATGCGGAATTGTTAATAATCCTCGATGGGATTTTTT
This sequence comes from Achlya flavicornis, assembly GCA_947623365.1. NCBI lineage: Eukaryota > Metazoa > Arthropoda > Insecta > Lepidoptera > Drepanidae > Achlya > Achlya flavicornis. The sequence continues at coordinate 8,845,693 of OX392490.1, forward strand.
ATTTATGACTTCTCTTATGCTGTTTTAAATATAAGACTTCGATAAAGAGTTCACTTTGTCTTTTAATAAATTTTGCTAAGATTCTGTAGGTAACGAACTATTCAAGATTTGGACAATTACAAGAAGGTAATTTGTCTTTATACAGACTGTACAGTCGAGGACATAAATATGTATACACTTAGTAAAATTCAACAACGGTTTCCTCTAAAACTACTGATTGAAATTATGAGATATTATGCAGGTAGAATCTTCTAACATATACTATTATGATTTTTGTAATATTTTAACACTTGAATGTTAAAAATGCGAGAAAATCGCTTTTGAATTTCAAAAAGTGTATACATATTTATGTCCTCGAATGTACGTATAATACAAAATAGATCGTTTTTCTCAATAGGTGATTATTAAAAACATCAAATAAGCAATATGGCGGGATTCTTGCATTGGTTTGTAAGGGTTTTAAATGTTTTCTATTTTTGGAATTACATTAACGACATTTACATAATGTTTATGAGCAGTTTTCGGTCTTGTTTCAACCGTCGTGTCCTAATTTTGTATGTTTTTTTCAGGTTTAAAAAACTAACTAACAAGACCATTATTTTTACTGGCACCAACTATCAAGTGTAAGTCATTTGTAACGTCATTCCAATTTCTCTAAAACCCATTTTTATTAAATCCTGCTCTTTTAATTTAAGAAATTACGTTTTTCTTATCTTCAGAAAGAGACAACAATACAATGCGATGGAGAATGGTAACAACATCACCACAAGTAATACTCCCTAATCAGTCCGCGTCCGTATTTTATTAAGCACTTAATATAATTAACTGCGCAACTATTTTGAACGAAACTTGCCGATTAAGCGCTTTCATCGCTCTAATGCAACTAAACGCTACTTAATTGGATTAAGCGTTAACCCGTTGGCCTTAATTTGATGCTAATGACCATTTACTATTAACAATACGGAGTGATGGTCAGTTTAAACTTTATTTCGCCCTTTTTTAGCTCTTACTAAAATGGAGCCGTTACCTAAAAAAGCTTCTATCAAAAGTTATTATAGATATGAGGTATATATAAGGAGCTAGAATTTTATTCAAAATGCAGTAGCTTTTAGCCAGCAATTTTACTTCAAAACTATCTCCACAACCTTACCTAACACGTTCTGATTATGGTCTGCTACGACCACGTCAGCCTTTTCTACAAGCTACGACTATAACTTGACGTATGGTGTAGCTATATATACCTACCGCCTGCATATACTACTTACAAAATGCTGGTAAATGAGGTTGAAACTCATTTCAGTAGCTTTGACCTCTACAAGTGTAACTCAGTGACACTAGATTTGTCTATAATAAAGCTACTGTGTTGGTCGTTATGTAACAATTGAAGCAATTTGGTTGCATCTTTCTAAAATTATAAATGTTTAGATGTTTGATTTTGTTTCTTATTCTTTCACGCATAAACGGCTGAAGGGATTTGGATGAAATTTGTCACACAGATGGAATATGTTCTGGATTAACAAATATAAGGCATGCAAGCCGGGGAAATATAAGATTCCTCGGGTGGAGCAGAATCTAAAGACATGCAATCCCATCATTTATAAATCTACAAAATGATTGGAACTCTTACCTATTGTCGAGGATCTTGGAATCAGGTGGCGGGGTGCCGCTGGTGCTCGAAGTAGACTTGGCGCTCAGGTCGAGAGGCTGTTCCGCCAAGTTGGGTGATGACGGCGCCGGCACCTTGTCACCCACGTCTGTTAGCCTGTAGGTGATAGTGATGCGTTAGTTTATAGTATATAGGTATCTGGCTTCCAAAAATACCTCAGAAGGAAGATATATTGTCCAGTTTCCTTAAACTGCCTGGCTGTTTAGGCGTATGTGTAAAAAAATATTTTGAATTCGGTATGTCGTGTGGATAGGTGGTAGCGTAGTCCGTTTTATGGAAATTCCCAGTTTTTTTAGAACAATCCGCAGGATTTCGTTTTTTTATATTTAAACCTAACAATAAATTTTATTATGTTATTTATTTGGACGATATTTTTATACGAAACACACGCGAAAGCGAATAAATTGCACAATCGAATTTTCAAATAGATACAAGCTCAAAAATTAACTACGATTTATCTAAAAAAAAAAACAAAAAATTACCTCCAAGGGCTGCAAGGTTGATGTAAATAGTAGAAACAATTATAACCATAATTACATCGAGTCCAACCCATAGTATGCACTTTCATTCGCCGAAATACTTAATACAATGAATAGAAATTATTAAATTAAATTATACAAATTGTTTGAACAACTTGGGTGATAAGTGTTCATCTGCATAAAATTCGGTGTTCACCATTCTATTTATGCTGAAATTTTGACCTTTCAATGAATTTGCTGCTTTAGGGCAATTCTTCAAAAAGATCTATTTTTATTACAGAAATATTGCAGCTAGGTAGGGAAGTACGGGAAAAAAATCGAAAGCTAAATCTTTTGTCTTATTTTTTTATTGAAGATTTTTTTACTGTTTTAGGTTTTATTTTATAGTTTAGTCACAGCAAAATTTTGAATAGCCTAAAATCTTTCTCTTTAGGAAATTATTGAAGCCGCATCAAAATGCGTGCAATGGTTTTCGAGTTAGGTATAAACGCACAACGAACTGACTGACACACGTTGCGGTTTTTAATATGTAATGTAAGGATAATGATGTAGTAATAGTTGAGTGACTTATCAATCCTGAATCAATGATGCATTTAATGTAATATACAGAAGGCGTAGTTGCAATAAATACCTAATAAAAAAAAATGCGTAATAACTTTTTAAGTGCGTAAAAAGTGAAAGGTTTTGTATGTCTCTTTGTCTACTTTCCCATTTTGACGATATTTTTGACGACATTTGCATGATAATACATTATCATAAAATGGTAAAACATAATTCCACACCTTTTATGCAAATATTGACTTAATTTGGTCGTTTAATTATCTCATTTTTTTACCATACCGACTAAAATTACATTAACTACTGTTATTTATTACTTTGTGTTTTTATTAAGTGCCGATATTTTTTAAACCAATAAAACGTTTATTAATAAAAACTAAATTATAATACGGTTTTTATTTTATTTAAAATACCATATAGTTATGCACAGAAAAAAATTTCAAGTCAAAAATCAACATTTCTCTAAGCAATTGAAAAAGTCATGGCAAGTCCCATATTACAGAATCACCCAATAGTCTGCTTATTTTTTCAGCTTTTTTTTTCATTTTAACAAAGAATAAGTTGAAATTACATCAAGGCATGTCATTTGCCCAGCTGTCCGTAGTTTCACGAACGGTCGATGCACACTGTGTTTTGTAGAAGCGTATGTAATGTTAGCACAGATGCATTATCAATTTGTCTGTGTCAAAAGAATAAATATCTCTTTTAAATAAATGATTTAGTGACAGTAATATTTTTGGGTGGTAAAATTTACATGATTTTGGCCCCATTGCGATTTCCGATCGAAAATGACAGACGATTTGGAAGTGATATTGAAACGTTTTGTTTGTTGTGTTGCTGGGTGGGTTTATGTTTAAGATGCAAATGTTAATCTAGTGACGAGATGGTACCCTATTATTTTTAGGTTAGATAATCATTATTTTTATAGTACCTAAGTATTTATTAACGTTTGCAAATCCCTCGACCAAGGTAATGTTATTATTGAATTAATCATTGACAATACCTACTCAATTTATTATAAAGTTATTAAATTAAATTATATATTATATAGTTATTAAGTATATTATAAAATATCTATAAGCAAAATTAAATATGGTATCAAACTGCAAATAAATTGAACATTTGTTTTCGAATAATTCTTTGGCATGTTGGTTTTTATATTGTAATATATTTATTTGCTATAAGGCATTTTCTTATTTATGTGTTCATTGTTAGTTCATTTACACTGTAACCTACAGAACTGCATATGTTTTAGGAACGTCTGTTTTGTCCTGTTTGCATTAAAATTGTTTATTTAAAACCGTTAGTGAATCATCGATTATAATTTAACAAAACTGCATTTTTTTTAAACCGCAAATGTTGCATACAAGCGTGCGGCCCGCCTGGTGGTAAGCAGTTACCGTAGCCTATGCACGCTTGTAACACCAGGGGTATCACTCGCGCGTTGCCGACCCTGAAGTAATCTCTTCACACCCTTGTTGACGAACCTCATGCTGTACTCCATTGGGAAAACCACGGCGGCCAAAAAATATTTTTTATTAAATTACCAAAATAAAATAAAAAAAGTCGCAATTTAATGTCACATTATTGAAAAGTGCAGTGAATTAATCATCAAACCTAAGTCTAGTAGTTTTTATCTAGTATTTGATTAACTGTTTCAAATTTAAAAACAAGTAAAACTAATACTTCGTTACTTTAGGCTGCAGTTTTCTTTTCAATGTTGTTTTGCTTGTTTCAAAATAACCGTAATAAATGATGATGTGAAAGAAGCACTGAAAGCTTATAGTGCGTCCATGCTACGCGAAGCGAGCACGAGCCGAGCCTCGAACGAGCATTCGTCTCGCGCTCGACTGCGCTCCGCCTGACACTGTCAGTTTTTTCTCGAACACAGGGATTCACATTGCGCTCGTTGTAGGCTCCTTGTAACGTCCACACTAAATATCGCGAGGAACAAACGATTTCTGTTCGTTCGTGGCTCGAATCGTGCTCACTCCGTGTAACATGGACGCACCATTAGGAATTAATTATCTCTCAAGTGCAGTCAATTTCTATGTTATGTGGCAGTCAAGCTTAGAAATTAGCTGGCTCTCAGTGCAGTCAACATTTAAATTTCAATCCGATAACCTATTTCAAGTTAAAACCTTCATAAACACAACCAGTTAAACATTAATTGTGTCATATTCTGTAAGTAAACCAGTTTGAAACGTCTCATTGTATTTGCAAGCAAAGTCGGCTATTTCACAATGTCTTTCTTTAGTATGAATTTCCATCTGTTCGCAAGTTGCGGCCATTTTAACCATCTCAATAATAATGAATAGGGAAACATTGTCGAACTGAGCAGGTGACACGCGCTATGCTGACTTCACGATAATGTAACGATATGATTTGTTACATTATCGTGTCAGTTAAATATTTGAAAGCCTATATACTATAAGAATTTCAATTTGAATCGGTTGATTATTCACGCCTAGTAATTCATAGAAAAAATACAGTTATTCAAACATATGAATAAAACATATGCGTAATAATTCCCTCGAATAATTAAAAACATGGTTGATATTGTAAAGACAACGGAGGCTATGCAAATCTCCACGACTAGTTAAACACCCACCTTGAAATAGCATAAATATGTTTTCTACACTTAATAAGGCTTTACATTTAACTGCTAGTCATTATGTAACCTTGACCTCCTAAATACGAGGATAATGCAATCATCAGTTAGTAATTTTAAATAAACCCTCTGTTAGTTAACTCAGGGTACCACAATCTACATTTTACGTTCACAAAATAAATCACACTCAGTTTATTTATAAGATCCAACACGAACAGCAATCGACAACCACAACAAAATCAGACATCAATCAAATGACTACATCTTGGGTATCAGATTTGCTGACATCTCATATCAAACAAATCTTCGACTCATCAATAGGCCGTAAAAACCACATTGTATATCGACATAATACCGTTTCAATATCGTTCGACAGCACAGCGCCACGAAACCGACAGAAGTGTCTATGCGAACGAAAAGCGGCTCAATAGCCTTCAGCATTCAGCACAACGCTGACGGGACGTGGCCAACCAACAATACACGCCGTGATGTTATTGTGGACTGTACCTAGTTCTGATGTTCTTGAAGGTGACATGTGACGCTGGGAAACTATTCGATTGAGAATTTAGTTTGTATTGTTCTTCCGTTTAAATTATACGCACTATATACGTTCAGAAACACAGATTAGTAGTCGATTACAAGAGACGTTTCGGATGTTATTAAGGATCCTCAAATGGCAGAACTTGGGCGGATGCCGAGACTAAGTTTGTGAGTTTGGATTTGTCCCTCAATCACGCTTCAGCATCTGAACGGATTTGAATAAAATTTGGCTTACAGATAGAATGTGTTCTGGATAAATACATAGGATACTTTTTATCCCGGGAAAACAATATATCCCTCAGGAACGCGGGTGAAATCGCGGAAGCTAGTTTAAAATATAATAATGGGTCATTTAAAGCCCAGGTTAACGCAACAGTTCAGCAACAACATATAAGACAGGATCTAATGCTATTTTTATTTAGTTCTTCTACATTCCACTCAAAATCATCTCCGCCCAATTCACAGTAGATTCCTCTTTCTATCAGGTAAGTACAAGAACATAAACAGGAGTACGGAACCACGAAAGCCTCGAATCCAACGGAATTGAGATTGTCGGCGACGTTTCCGTTTGGAAAATCGAGAACAGCCGAGACATTTTAGCATACGCCTGTCTGTGTGTATGTAGGTTTTATATTATATGATTCTAGTTTGATTCGAACAAGCTTACTGTTTGTATGACCTTTATTATTAGTAACATAAGTAGCGCAATTCAGAAGATTTCATTAATCTTCTTTTGCAGATTTATCAATATTTTGATAAGCAGGTAGTATCATTCTGATGGGATGTGGGTGACCACTTAGGCAAGACCTGGTGAATTATCAATATTGAACAACTCTTTTGACGCTGAGTTCCATGCAGTAGGTTAATTGACCTTTAATTAAAGTAAATATGGAGCAACAAAACAAAGAGCCGAACAAAAACAGACTTGTCCTGTATTTTTTTTGATCTTTATGGTCATATCTTTCGAGTCCTAAAATATTTTCGATTTAATCTGGTTTAAGTGGCGATTTCAAACAGAAACGGACAACGATATGTTTTTATCCTCTTCAAATTAGTTTAGTCTGTCAATAAGTTATAATGGGACAAGTCCGCCTTTGTTTTCCTGCTCCTCAAATGATCTTTCTAAGTTGTCATCTAGCCCAAATACAAAACTCGCAATTCTTAAGCGAAAACGCATTTAAATTTCAAATTGGTCCAAGTGTTGAACCTTGCGGGCCCTGCGGCAGCCCCCATGGAGCCATTACAAGAACAGTTAAACGCTATTGAACATCGATTAAGATTCATATAGTATCGAAATGTAATGACTACATTACGAGGTTTTCACGTGTCTCGATTTTAAATTAACCTGTTGTGTGGTCGATGGTGTCAAAAGCCATAGGAGATCCGTGAAAAACTTCAAATGTGACTAATGGTGTACAAATGCGCAATTACCATTAATTAAGGCCATATAAGTAATTTGTTGGCTCTTAAATATGACACAATGTGTTTTTTAAACAAATTCAGACATTTCTCTTTTGTAGAATTAAAATATCCTGTTGAAGTAACACAAATGTCGTCTAGGTAACGTATTTGATTGATTGTCAATTATTTATTAAAGAATGGCAGATAGAAAGTTAGAGATATTTTCCGAGAAGCTGAGTTGGAATTTACAATCCAATGCATTACTTAATTAATATGACTAAAAGATACTGCAGTCAGGCAAATAAAAAATATATATATTTTTAAATATAAATTGTTAATAAGCGATACAGTAAATAGCCCAACATTAATTTAAATTAATCGTTGTATTGACGTACTTTGAAGTCAATGAAACAATCGAAACATAATTAGTTTCACTGTCAACGACATTGATTAATAATTATATTAATAGTTTAACAAAGATGAATTTGCAGAGAACGACAATAACCTTTCAATCTTGTAGACTATAAAAGACTAATAATAGGCATATTTTTAGATTAATTAGATTGAATCTGTGGAATCTGTGCATACTGGCAATGACTCAGTGATTAAATATCATGAATGCCAGTGTAAGTACGTTTCAGCTTTGGAATTGGGACGTGGACTTACTATTCTGGCCGACCTTCCGAAGATACGCGGGGCACATACAGTGCTAACGATCTACACAATGCACGGATCAATCGAATGTCTCATGAAAACTTGCTTAAATATTTCAATGTTGCAGACTTGCAATTATTTATGAGTTTCGGCTTGATACGCGCATCGATAAATTCTACTGTATATTTTAAATTCAATAAACTCATCAACAATTGCATCCACCGCTTTGAAATATAATTAAACTGAGAAGACTTCGGCAAGAATTCCAGTTTTTTTTTTGGTGGATCTTACTTTTGAATTCTCAGTTTAAGCGTATTCCGAACCGGTTGTAAATTCAACTTTATGTGCCTATTGAACGTTCATAAGTGCCTTACCAAGGCCTAAACTGAATAAATTGCTTTTTGATCTGATTTGAATTTGTGTAATTACAATTAGAGAACGCATTTATAAACTAGATTTTTCCGAATAGTGTCAAAATTTAAAGATAGCTTTAAATAAGCTAATAAAGTAACAGATAAGTTTTTGCTCTTTTAAATAACTGATAAAAGAAGTAAATAATTAACAGTTAGTATGTTAATATGATAATTAAGCGCTCGTGGTGTAGCATGATTAGCCGTTCTTAATCGATCGGCAAAGTTAAGCTACGTCTGTCTTGGTCGGTACCTGGATGGGTGACCGCTTAGTGGTATTTCAAATCGAGCGTTTCCGTGCTTCGGAAGGCACGTAAAGCCTTTGGTCCTGGTTATCACTTAATTGTGATAGTCGTTAAGCTGGTTGGATGCCTCCTAGGCGGCTTCAAAAACTCCAACAGTAGGTTGGCCACTAGCCTACCTCCACCGATCCGCAGTGGGCACGCGTGGTGGAGTATCTGCCCATTCCCTTTCACCCTGATTTGTGAAAGGAGGCCTGTGCTCAGCAGTGGGACATTATAGGCTGATGATGATGATGATGATGATGTTAAGATCTCTAAATGAATTTCGCCATAAAACTAAACTCTTGATGGAGAAACATCATCTTCAAAAGGCGAAAATGAGACATCAAACAGGATTCAAGAAATCGCTAGAAGTATCACAGTAGCTACAAAACCTGATAATATTTCGCTAGTTGATGTTACCCGATACTAAGAACCGGTCGGAAACGTTGTGAGAAACCGCGAAACATACATAGCTTCATATAACGAGCGATTCACGTCTCGTTTCAAGGATCTATCTTTATTTATAGATGATATAGATGTATCTACATGTGCTGCGCTGTCCCGCGGCTCTCCATCAATGGATATCCGCCTAATGTCTATATTATGATTTAAACCTGTAATGTATGTTTTAATTAAATTGTTATGTCTTAGGTAGCTGAAGGATATTATTGCAGAATATAATTAGCAGATCCCTACATTCACAAAAATAGGAATCTTTAATCGGTTCCAAAATAATCTTGTAAAAATTATCCAAGTTAACTTTCCATTTTCATCAGTAAAAATACATCTTTTATCGTCAAAATTACATACAGAAAAAAATTTCCTCGGTAAAAATAATTGGATAATTCCTATAGCGCGATTCAGACGATCTAAGAGCAATTTTGCGTAGTGTTAAGGAGGCTAACACAAGGTTACCCCTCAGGCAAGATTTATGATGATTCTAGTCCCAAGACAAAATTATAGTTTACAAGTATTGAATAGACCATTCTAATGGCATTGAAATAAAGTTTAAGGCGAAATATCGTATGCCAGATGTACTTTCAACGAAGCAAAATGATTCTCAATGAAGTATCTATTACGCAAATCATTATATCATTTAATACGTACAGTAAGTCAAGGCATGTGTATTTAAGATTCATTAAAATACTTGTATGGGTTTTTAAATGCTTGCTACGGTCTTAGATTTTGTTTGCTAAAGTTATATTAGGTGTATAAGGTCCTGTGTATACAGGGTTAACTTATTTTATTTCTATGGGGTTAATATACATTTTGATCGTGCAGCGTCCGAACTTTTGTATAAAATTTATATTACAGCGGTAGTCCCATAGTAAAAGTTTTTCATAATGATGATAATTACCTCTGAAATTTGGCTAGAGGTTGAAAAGTAACCTTATGCGAGGATTTGAGTAAATGATGCAAAAGTAAACAAATTTTTATTTTTCAAAAAAATAATTGAAATGTTGTATTTATTTAGCATTACACTATTTTATTGTATTTCAGTTTATCATTCTCTGTTTTTTTTATGATACTTGAACCACTGCATAATTCATATAAGATATCCTCAGTAGAATTCTGGCTAACAGTATTTTGAAAAACTTTATCAACATTATCAGGTATTTGAATATTATAATTGTTAATTTAATAGCAAATAAAAAGAAATATAAAAAAAAAAATGTTAGCATCAATGATATCAGTCCCGTTACAGAAATATAAATGATGTTTTTAAATAGATTTATAAAAGATTCGCCCATCAAAACATTTCCTTCGAAAGTTCTTTTTGATATATTTTGAGTTAATTTGACCCTAAAATAGCAGTTTACCAACAAATCGACGCTAAAATACTTTGTATCAATGGCTTAATGGGCCAAATTCTTTAATTTCAATCACCAACAATATTTTTGCCAAGATTTTTGCTAATTAAATCAAGCGAAACATGTACACAATTACGTTTTGGGCGCGGTGGGTTTTAGACACCCAATAAATTTCAATAATATCTGTGCACGATGTAATTTAAATATGTGCATTTCAGATACGCTAGAAAAACTGATTTATCTGGTCCTATAAGTAATAAAAAGATTAGCAGTGGACTCACCTGTCAACCTGCGGCCTCGGCCCCACCCTCGGCAGCATCCAGGCCTGCGGCAGCGGCGGCGGCACCAGCCCCGTACCGAGCGCTGCCAGGGTCGCGATCATCTGCTGGAACTGCACACACATCTCCGTGTACGCCTGCTGTTATAGCATCCACCTTGTCATTTAGACCGACAACTACTTTGGCTTTGGCAATTGGACCGAGAACTACTTTGGATTTTGCAATTGTTGGTCGGGGAGTAATACTGTGAGTGCTCTATATCGAGTTCTGATTAAGTGTATGGATGGAAATGGGGAAGGAGGTGGTTGTCTAAATCTAGCATTAGGTGTAGCTTGATCATTACAGTTAAAACAATGAGAAAACTTTAGATGACCCAAGAAATAATTAATAATAGCACGAAAGGGATCTGAAGATCACAAATGAAGTATGGTATTTGAGTTATGCAGTCTGAAAAATAGCCTACATAGAGATCTCTAAACGATAGCCGATAATATAGTTATAAAACTGATAAGTGAACAAACATTGAAAACAATGTCTTAAAAGAAGAAATCAAAGAAGATTATTTCACGAGCAAATTATTTCTTGATATATGATGCTCTATGTAAAGAACCATTATATCTTTGCTGCATTCTGAAGAATATAAAAACCATTGAAGCTTGCGACATTAAACAAGCATTATAATTGAAAAGAAAAGGTTTACTCGGATAATGAAACAATAGCTGAATTTTGTATAAGAAGTGACGTTTGAAGGAATTTTGATCGACATTTATTTGTGCAATAATTTCTTAAACATGTCAGATGGGATAATACTTATCAAGGTGTTACTAAACTAATAGGAAACTATGTTTTCTCGAATCCTTATTTGGGATTTTTTTAAGAGATTTGAATAGATGATCTGTCTAAATTAAATCTATCGGTCAGTCTTTTAAATACGTGTTCAACAGCCATGCGGAAAAGAACCCAACATTCACAGGGAATACCCGAGATGCTACTAGAATATACAGATATAAAAGAGCTTTCAATACCTGTGCTATAGTCTGTGGACTATGCGCCTGCAGTTGTAATAGATGCTGTAGTAGAGGAGGCGCGCCCGCCGGACTCTTCGCTCCTGACACTGAACTGCTGTCTGACTCTGATGCCGGACTCTGTAAAGAAGAAAGGTTTGTTAGGGTACTTCAAGGAGGTATTTTGTTTTATGCTGGCTAATCAATTATTCATCAGAATCATTATATGAGCCTAAGGATGTCCACTGCTGAACAAATGCTTCCTTCATTGACTTCAACTTCGAACGGTTTTGGGCCGAGGCCTGAATACTGTTTATTGCATTTGTAAGCTCATAACATATTGAAAAATTTCCGTATATCATTTAGGGGTTTTTCGGTTACATCTTTAAGTTATAGTAAATCTCTAGTGCGTAATCTTTAGCTTTGGGGGTTAACCTGCAAGTCCTGCAACCCGCTATTTAACCCCGCATCATTTAAATTCATTGAGTATACATTTTCTAAAATCCTTTCATAATGCTAGACCACCGGGATATGACGTACGTTTTGTCTAGAATTTAGTCAGTATTGGATTTATGTTAAGTAGATAACTGGAATCAAATACCACTGTTTCTTCATGGCATCAATGTGCTATTGAATGTACTATAATATTCATCTTTACTTTATCGTTATTGTTCTCAAAATAGCATTTAGATGGGGTACGCGTTTTAATTTATTACTTAGTTTTAAATTGATTCTCTATATTATAATAATACAAATTTAATTTCTATAACTAATATTATTATCGAGTGCTCGAAACTGGTTAAAAAATATTAACCAGTAGTGACAATTTTGTTCGAAGTGAAAACTTTTTTGCGAGTACGAAAGCGACAAATTAATAAAGCACAAAAACTCTACCTAGGGTTCGTTTTCCCGGGATAAAAAGTATATGGTTATTCCATGATCTACCACGATTGTTTGAGCCGTTGAGGCGTAAAGAGGTAACAAACAAAATATCTATAATTATTTTACTTTTTTATACGATGAAGTCGGTAAACAACCATACGGGCCGCCTGGTGGCAAGTAGTTTCCGTTGCCATATGGAATTATGGACGCTTGCAACACACGGGGCATCACAAACGCGTTACCGACCCTTCCCATACACAATGAGCTCTGCCCACCTAGACAAGATGGTTGTCGACAATCGTCATCGTTAATAAACGATCAATCCTTTGTATGGGATTGACATTTCAAATCGAAAAATCACGTGAATTTTAACAATCTCTTATGTCACTCCCATACAAAGATTGAATCGACAACCATCTTGTCTAGGGGGGCTGGCGACCTTACTCACGCGCAGGAACACAACAAAGTTATTTGGCTGCGGTATTCTGTAAGGTGGAGTACCTACATCCTCAGTCGAGCTACTCTTTGAGTGAATAAACACTATGCTCTACCTCTTTTTAATATATTATTAGGCTTTGTCAAATTCCAGTAATGCATTGCACTTCTAGTTCCTACTAATATTTCCTCACAGTATGCATCCGGTGTCATACTGAAGGTTGATTTTGATCTAATTCGTAATTTTCCTGTCGTTTTTGTAGTAAATTTTCCGCTTATTTCGCTATTAATTACACAGAGTTGGTCAATAAAGAAATAGACAAGTAGGTATGTCATGTTGCGTTGTTTGTCACGAAGATATTCCAACATTTAGATTATATCTTCATGCAGCCATGGAATAGTCCTTCTGTTTCTCTCGAGATATTTCATTGCTAAAATTGTTTTTAATTCTACAGAATTAATAATTTGATGAACTCTATTATTTTTTACTCCTTGCCTACATATCAAATAGATAGATCGAATTGTCAGATTTGAGTTTCCAATAACTACAATTTCAACGTTTAGTGGCTACTGGCTAGCCTCTCTCATACTTTATTTATTTATTTATTTTTCAGAAATATATATAATATATTTCTCATACAGCTCTATGATTCTAAAATATTTAGTATCTTCGACATATATTAGTTCGAAATCTTCATTTAAACTGAAAATGACACCCTAAGCAAATGGAACTACAGATTTGAAATTTGGAGGAAAAAGTCCGTATCAATAAAGGTTTAAAAATCAAAAAATCTCTATTTTTAGGTTCTGAAAACGCACTTATGAACGATAACCTTTAACTGTAGCACCGGTTTGTTATTAACAGTTGCTGCCAGTTAACTAAACTAAATTAATGTTAGCCTAATCATACTCTATAATGCCGACATAACAATACTTTCAATAAGAGATGAACTTTGGCTTTCACAAACTGGCAGTTAACTAAGAAAATTACGGCAAGAAAATATTAGTATATTAAGAAATATTTTTTTCAATTTTATGCAGATTATTCTTTGATCTCTATGATCATAAACCTTCTAATCCATAAACAAACCTAAGTTTAAATATAAGTGAAATAGAAAAAAAACTAAATTCAGTGGGTATGTTCCGGCATAGATGATGTATATCAACATGACAGTTGTTGCGTGTATTTATCAATTAGAATACATAGAGTAATAACGGAACAATTATCGATATTAGTTATAGCCAGATGTTTATTCGAGCAGCCGAAAGGAGATTAATACGTTTTATTATCAAATTGGACGCTCGTCAAATAACTACAAGTGAAAGAAATAGAATTGTAGGAACTGAGAGTCAACTGATTATAGTCAGATGATGTATTAGATTTTGATCTTTTTATTTAATATGGTGCGTCCATGCTACGCGAAGCGAGCAAGAGCCGAGCCTCGAACGAACAGGATTCGTTCGTTGCTCGCGATTTCAAGCGAGCCTAAAACGAGCGCGATGCGCATCCCTGTGTTCGTAAAAAAACTGACAATCGGGTGGAGCGCAGTCGAGCACGCTACGAATGCTCGTTCGAGGCACGCAAGCCTGTCCACGCGAATCGTGCTCGCAGTGTGCTCGTTCGTGGCTCGGCTCGTGCTCGGTTCGCCAAGCATGGACGCACCATTAGATACTATCATATAGGTACACATATAGGTAAGCGTTTTGTTTTTAATAATTTTGATTTCATAATCTTGTCATTTAAGTTCGATTCTCGCGTCTTCAATATGCAATGTTCGAAAATTTCGATAAAGTACGAAATTTCCCGGAATCGTGGCAGATATTTTAGGAATTTTATATTCTGACTGATATCCGCCATGTTTTTCGTCAAATGTCATATACGACATCGACGTTGAAAGCGCGACAATTTTTGGCCTGAATGCATTTGGAACAGAACAAAAATTACTAAATCAGGAAAAGAAGAGGGAAGTAGGGCAGTGAGTAAACAGTTGATAATCTAACTAATATTATAATCTAATACTTATACAAGATATTCCAGTTCATACAAGCTGTAGCTCAGTTTTGAATATGTAATGATTGCCAGTATATGACATTGATAAATTACTTAGAAATGCTGATTGCGTAAACGAAGCCTGCTTCATGTATCAAACGCAATTTCAATGGAAAATGAAAAATTCAAGATCTAAATCACGATATTAATACTAGTAGAGCTACTGAAAGCAATATTAGTCCAAGGTATCATCCAAATATCTAGGTAGACGGTAGGTAGGAACGAAGAGGTAGGCAGATTAATAAGACCTTCATTCGATCTTAAACAGGTTAACATGCTAAAAGTTTTAAAGACAGAACCAGATCAAAAGCCATAAAGTTAAATTAAAAACATTTTTAAAATTCGAATTATAAGAAACAGATCGTAACTTTTTTTCTAGATACCAAACAGACATAACAAAACATAAAACGGAGCGAGTGTGCAAACCTGCGACCAGTTGGGCTCACCTTGACGTTTCGCTAATCACGTCCACCTTGAATATTAACTAACGGATTGTTTAGCCACACAAGTACGCGTCATTATGTGCACTGTGTACGTATATTCATCAAAATACACATTATGCAAAATGATAATGTTATACCTACCGAATCTATAATAGAGAAGCGAGGTTTTTGAATTGAGGTAGCGTGTTGCTGGTAGAACGCAACCAGCGTAACTGATGACTTTGAATTTAGAATATAAGAATATGATAGAGCTAGTTCATTAGAATATAAGAATATGATAGAGCTAGTTCACGTGACAAAAAAGTTCTGTATACTCCACAGAAGGTTAAAAAAGAAAATATTAAGAAGACAATAATTTGGTTAATGAGTTTTAGAAATCCGTCTTTTCAAAATAGGCAGGATAGGTACAATTATTTACCATCGTAATTACTCACAAGCGATTCAAAGACAGAAAATCACTACAGTAATTGGCAGTGTACGACCAAACCTATTTCTTTTTCTAATGCCATTGTCAACGGATGACAAGCCGCCAATTTGAAAAGTAAACGACGAGCGGTGAACAGCTGCTCCCATTATTTGAACTTGGGACGTAAAAAAAACTAGCTACATAATTTGCCGCTCGCCAAATGGTGGGGTCTACACATTCTAATTCTAAACTCGCGGCCTCGACCAATAGCGGGCGAGGACGACCCAACATGGCGGTCGTGGGAACCGGTTAATGGGCCGTTTGAATTTAGAATAGTATTTTTATTAATGCGTTCGAGAACAATTGTTTTTTTTTTCTAATACTTTATGTAGTTGGAATCGATTTAGGTGGATACTTCCATAATTGTTATTTCACATTTACCTATTTTAGTTTCAGAAGTACCTAACTAATGAATTCGATTAAAAGTTATTTTGCATAATGACTGACGCATTACTTGTGCCTTTTATAACATTTCAGTGTAAAGAAATATTTTAATAGGTGCATTGCATACCAACTTCATTAGATTTGAAATTCAATAAGGTGTTTTATTATGCCGTATGTGGTGTGGTGGACTTCTTTTATTTCACATCATAAAATTATAGAAATACCTACCACAAATAATAGATCTATTTACAATGTTATTGGAATTTAAAAAAATATGTATGCCCATTCTGACAAACTTTACGTGTTGGTTGCGAAATGTTGGTATCAAAATCCCAACCAAAATGATTTAAATTTCGAACTGTACACTTTTAAATGACGTACTGTTTGCAAATTCTTTATCGCTACCTAATGGTTATTAAATACTTAATATTTATTATTTAGCGTATTTATAGTAAAGTTTAAGTTGTTGTTTGATAACCTACCGCATTATCTATGCCAAGGATGCAATAAAATTAAATTGGTCATTACGTCTATATTTTACTATGTTGCCATTTTCTTGAGGTTGTGATCGCCATTTTTGACTCGCTTTTTTGTTTTAGAATTATATTGGACTGGCCACACACTTGAAGTATTTCATTTATTTGATGCCAATAACTAAGACAAAGATAAAGTAAGGCATCGTTACGGACTTTTTGGCTCAAAAGTCTCATGACCAGTCATCTATGGGGTTAATATTCCAAGGGGCCTACCACAAGTTCTTAAAACAAGGTTAAAATAATCTTATTAATTTGTCTTTTGTCCCTCTTTGACATCCGGCGTCAAAACAGGACAAAAGACAAATAATGTTTTAATAATATTGTTTTAAGAGCTTGTGGTTAGCCCCCAGATTGTGAATATGAACCAGCCTGATTAAAGACATTGTCAGTTTCAAAACTGACAGTAATTAATTTGCCACCTAGGAAATTCTTGTAAAAATTAAACCTTCGTTACTAATAGATTTCATAAACTGGGCCTTTAGTAAAGCATAATCTATATATTTTGATGAACGATTAACTTGATCCTTGAAATTTGAATTTTGAATTTTTAACTGTGAACCTTTTTTATTCACAATATAATTTATATCGTATTCTTGGTTCTTATAAGAACCTATTTGTATGAAAGATTGACTGATGGTTTAGGCAAATGCTTTTTACAAATGAGGAAATAGGTAAGTAGTGTACCTTTGCATATAACAGTATTGTTTAAATAGAGGGTTAAAAGGTTAAAATAACAAAAGTTATTAGTCAATGTCACTCAATTGTTAGTCAAGGGTATAATGTTTCGTAATTATGGAAAAAAACGTAAGCTAATCCATTTCACACCACAATAAATTCCACGCGTGTTTGTAATATCTTTACAAAATTCGAAAAAAGTAAATTTTTTATTTTTTTTCACAGCAATAATAAAGCGATGCATAAATCATAAACTACAATGTACATTTCATGTTTCGAACTAATAACTCCAACTAACCATGAAATCGCCTCATATTGCGTTTTCCATTTCACACTTTACAAAAAAATATAAAGCACACTCAAAGTACAAAGCAGCCAGTACTCATTTTCCACATTTCCGATGCTTAAACATCAGCGTACGATTAAAAAAAAAACACCTAATTCGCGCCACGGTATTCGAAAATGACATTTGAAACGTCAAACGCGCGGGCTCATTTTGTTTTTTTTTTCGCGAGCGGCAATGATTAGTAAAAGGCGTTCGTACTCTGAGGCTATTTGGTTGCACGTGTTTCACTGAGGGGTGGGTCTTGCACGTGAATTTTCCGAGGTTTCCACCCTCTGCGGACCGCCCCTATAGGCTTTTCTGTCCGGCCTATGCTGTTTAACCGATCGGCTTGGGACGGCAATAGAGTCGCCATATTTTTGTACATTCTATTTTTATTGGTTTTAAGATGTTAAATAGTTTTTTTTTGTTTACGTAGGTTCTTACTTATTTTGTTAATAATATGTTATTAGTTGAATTTTTTATCGTTTTCCGCCCTACTAAGAATATTAGAAAACGATATTAGAGTTGTCCTTGCTTGGACAATAAACGGAACGCTCTGAAGTAGTACTTTCGTTCAAATGTTACATTTAGTTCAGTGATTTATTTCCTTTGCTTTAAACTTTTTCGATATAACTATTTGATTTTCCTTCATATTTTTCAGGCTTAGGTCTATCGATTTTTTATAAAGTCAAAGTTCAAATTAGCTTAGAGCTATTATTATCTAGATTTATGTGAATAAGATTGACAACGCACGAAATGCGAGGTTGATACCCCATTTCCGTCATCCTCGATTGGTGGCGTCGTGTAACGGGATGCCGACTTCCCTCCAATATGGCGAGGAGGGCGATGGCTGCCACACGCGTCATACTTGTGAACAAGGTGCTGCTTGTGGTGGCTGGTCTGCTTATGTTTGCTATTTACTTAATAAATATCGATTCAGTCTAATTCTTAGTCTTGCCGTCGCGCCGGGACACGCAATTGTTGTCAGTGCTATTAGAATGTAAATAACTATTTTGTAATGAATCTAGGCTTCATTGGAAAAGAGTAATTGCTGAGTTTATTGCCGGCTCTTATCAGCAAATGCAACCTTCCGAACTGGTATGAGAGTATTAGAGTCAGACTTTTCATAAGTGCCTGCGAAGGTCTATTTGAATAAATGAATTTGATTTTTTCTCACACTCGGGGGTTTAGAGAGGGTAAAAGATAGTAGGTACGCGCTGTGGTCGAGCTGTACGATTGTACGACATTTCGCTTTTTATACGGCTCACATGTACGAAATTGTACTAAGACCGAGCAAAGATGCGGAATAGTTCGTTCTAGTACAGCACTAGGAACTAGTTCATTACAGTACCTAGTACGTGTACTACACATGACTACACTATAATATGATGGAAGTTGAAGCAATTACAAATTACCATATTTGAATAAGTAGCATTTAATAATGTTCAGCAGTTTTATAAACTGTAACAAAACATATAATTAATGTTGAAGAAGGCAATCGTTAATGTGGCTCATCAATGTATGAAAAAGTAACATTAGAAAAAAAAACAAAAAATTAAAAACTAGGTAGCGGCCAGAATTCATTTCATGCGCGAACCATTTTCGACGGAAGTATAATTACAGAACATTTTCACAAAGTTTCAATTGTTAGGTTCATCTAATGAGCTGCACGTCAATGTTAAAACTGTTAGATTTACATAAAAGTTGCCAAGAGAATTTTAAAATAGTATTAAATATTTTGTTATTGCTGATTTTTTTAATAATCCAATAAATTAATTTAAGTTAAGTTATTTCTTGAAAAAAAAAGTAGAAAATTAAATAATAAACTTTTAAATAAAAGTAAGGCCCAGTAGACGTAAGCCTACTGCACAGTTCTATTATGTAACGTAAAATAGTAAATAAAAAAAATCTTTTGAAAAATTCATGGAGTCAAGCACCCCTATAATACAAAAAGTTAATTTCATATAAAGAATAGTCACAATGACCACTCCACTTTCCTCTCTGTCCAAACACTACCTACTTTTCATGCTCTACGCCTACACACTCACTATTTCAGTAACAACGCGGACATCAAAGCGAAATTCAACTTTAACACATCAACAACAAAGCTCAAAACCACTTGTAGCCAGTCGGCCACGCACCCTATCTCTTTCCCGCGTATTAATCAAAATACGAGTTTTCTACTTTGACGTGGAATCGCAGAAAATGGATAAGGCATTGTTTTGTAAATTGAAACTATGGTTTGTCGAGCATCCAGTATAATAAGACCTCTTCCTATACCGTTGTAGTTGACAAAATGATAAACTATTGAGATTTTTGTATGGGATGGCAGGGGTCCCATTAGTTTGGTTGTAGCTGTGCTTGGTTTAGACAAGGTAGTACATAATTGCTATTGCCAAGCTAAAGGGTTTACAATAAAGTGTAATTATGGGTAGACAATGATTAGAATTGTTGATGCATTTTCTTTTGTTAATAATTACTGAGTGTATTCAATATTTTAGCATTCATATCTTATTTAACTTATAAGGGAGTATCAACTACTTACTATGATAAAATATGTGTTTATATTAATAAAATATGGATGTGAATTAATTACGTATAATTAATAGGTTAGTCCAATTGTAACTTACCAATACACGATCGAACTTTATCAGCATCACTATAAGTGATTTTATTTAAAATACTATCTTTTCCTTGCGGTTTTATTTGCTTTACCGGGATCAAAAGCAACAAGTAAAAGTGATAACGTAGCTTCCTATAAGTAAAAGAATTTACAGAATCGGATAAGTAAACAATCTTTATATCTTTTGAATCTGAGACCAATTAATTGTTTAATGTACGTAATCTAAATAATAAACAAGGTAATGGTTAAATCCTATTTAACCACAATTTTATGAAAGTCCACATAGTTTACTTTGCGTTTTTTATAAAATAAAATTGGTAATGAAATGAACTTAAAAAGGTTTGCCTACTTAAATCTTTTAAAGTTACCTTCAATTCATTTTAATTCTAATAAAGAATTCCACTACATCTCGATCCCGATCCGATATTTAAAAAATACTCAAAAGAACATAATAATAACAAATTACCTACTACTGTTACTCCGACTAATTAAGACACATAAAACTTACTCTACAAAAACTGGAAATTACTGCAACACAGAATTTATCTACCAATAAATACATTTTTCAAAATCCAGATAAGTATACAATGTACCTTTTTGTACGTATCATTTCAATTTGATTGTATTATGTACTCGTGAGAACCAGCAACCATTGTAAAATTCCTATGAAATTGTAGATCAAAACTGTAATTTCCAAACAAAAAATAATAATTGGTCAATTACAGGTTAAGTAAGCAAGCAAAAGGCTGGCCTGTATGTGATAAGAGCATCTCAACCGGCAAGGTTTATTTATATTTAGGAAGACACTGGCTGTTTTTTTTTGTTTTACTTAAAAATTATAACTTAGTTATTATTGTTATTTTATTAAATTTAAAAACGGTAAATAGGCACTTCTAAAATAAAATATATACCTACATAATAATCACAAAACAAAATTATTCTTAAAAAAATAATTATACAGTGTGTCCTGTCACTAGTGGTCCAAATAAAAGATCAAAAGCTGAGATGCCCTATGAAAAAGAAAGAGTAACATATTGGCAAAAAAAACTTGAAATTATCATAAATTAAGGAAATAGGATAAATATCAAACATTAAAAAAATCCAATATTTCGAAAACCATGAGACTTTTACCGGAATTATTTTTCATTTTATGATGGGCACATTCTCAGCTTTCTAGGGTTATCGTTTGAACCACTCCTTGCGGGACACCTTGTACTATCTGACAGCAAAAAATTAGCCCTATTTTAATTCAACAATGATCAGATAAAGAATTTAGCAGGGAATTTACTAAATTAACGTAATTTAATAATGTATGCCCATTTGACAGGTATAACATCAGCGGTTGCAAACGCCTATTCAACAATAAAAAAAAAACAAATAACTGATATGAATAACATAGAATATAAAGCACTGGACGTGATCAGAGAAGCAGAAATTAAAATGTACAAGAAAACTGACATTCTGACATTGACGACCCAGGTAACGAGACTGCTAGTTACAGTCTATCTAATAAATTACAATACAGTGTGCCCATGTCATATTATAGGCAGGTGTATCGATCTGGCATTAGATAATGCTAAAGTGGTGTGTATAATAATTCACCTGCTAATATATAATAAAAAAATCTCATATCAGCCTATAATTTTTAGAGTTGGTTTGTAAAGAAAAGCAGTATAATTATAGTATATAGGATTTTAATTAAGGAGTAGTGGAAACGTGTGTTCTAGGGAACTGCCATTTTTGGCAATTAATTAAATAAATAATACAATAAATAATGAAAACTTCTCAGGATTTAAAAAGGCACATTTGACAGCCCATATCTATTAATTTACCAAAAAAAACAAGCTTCATGCTTGTTTTTTTTGGTAGACAAAGAAATTAGCTACGTAGATAAAATTAGCCGCAGGTAGATTAGGTAGATAAAAGTGTTATTAGTCTGAAAGAACCGTACCTAACGATAATGAATTAATTAAAAGGATCCCAACAGAGCGAGAAGACCCAAATGGATTCCAAATTTATGCTTAAAAAAGCAAGGGAAATAATGCCCATAATATTGAATTAAATTGACTACATGAGCCCAGTTATTGTAAATTTATTGGACTCAAGGAAATGATAATGAAAATAATTATTTTCCATAATTCTATTAGTACTATCTCTAAAATAATAATGGCTTCTAACTAACCTTAGCTTATCAGCAACATTTAAAAATGTTATCTCTAGATAGAAATCGTCTAGATATTTTACCTAAGCAAAGTATGAGATGAAAACTTGTAGGAGCTAACGACAGATTCAAAGCAAGCATTAGCTAGATCTACAAAAACTTACTTTCAGAATCTGGTCATCGAAGCAGTAAATTGTTTATAATATTAGGGATATTGACTACGAGTCAAATCAGATACTTCTTAATTCTGTAAATCATTTTTTATGAAATAGTAAATTCTGTACTCTTTATGGTTAGAATTGGTACCTATTTTAAATTACAAAAATATTTAATTTATCCACTTAATATTTGATCTCTATCATAAATGCAGTAAGCTTCCCTATTTCCCACTCTCAATATCACGTCGTGTCTACCCACATTCCTGGTAAGCCAATCTTCGTCAATAGGAAAATGATTACAAACAATGATTTTCACAAAGCCTACATGACTGTGAGTCAGTCATTGAGTAATCCATCAAGTATTGCTAGATCAAAGGCCAAGGCTAGGTCACGCAATAGTATTTGAATCATCTAGGGACCAACTATGACATGCTATGCGTGTACGGTTTATAAACACGGGTGAATATGGCTTCCTAGCCAGGACCTATAGGTTTATCTGTATAGAAAATTAATAGTTAAAATGGTTGGTGGTTCGAGAAAATTAAAGTGCATTGGGAATGTCATCATAGTTGCTTAGGGATGTAGTTTGTTGACGAAATATACCTACTAGCTGTTATAAAAAGAACCATCGAAAATGTAGCAGTGTACATTTTCTGGTTTAGAAATTTGCCCCAAAGTATCTACCTACTGGGATTAAAAAGATTTTGGACATATATGTTATTATTTTTTGCTTTATTGCAAATGGTAAGATTCTGATATCCTTTAAACCAATAAATAAATAAAAAAACCTTTTATTTAATGTCTTTTAGATAATGAACAGGCCCCCTAAAAAAGAAGCTAATATTGCTAACGCAATTTTCGAATTTAAAGCAGTTCTTATGCAATTCATCAATTCCAAATCTTTTAATGAATTGAGTAACTATTTTACCAAAAAAAATTGGAATCACTTAAGATATGCCGAGAATTCGAAAAATTGAATTGCGTAGCAATATTGCTTTAGCTTCCTTTTTAGCCCCCCAGTTCCTATATATAATAAATCTCTATTTAAAATTAGGCTACAGTGTGTATCCAATCTAAAGTTAGTAATTTTACTTATCTATTTCATGTAACAACAAGAATCTGATTGCAAGCAAGAAAAGACATTTGAGAGATTTACTCAATGCTACTCAAATAGTTTTGTACATTTTCTTTGAGCTATTTAATGACAAGCCTACGGTCAAAGCCATATAATCGTAACTGACTTGATTGAAACCATAAATTTTGTTGCTAAATTGGTTTTCTGCTCCCAATATACAGTTTAACTATAAAGTAGGTACGTAATCCCAACTGTAGCATCTGCTGCGCTAATCACAAAGTATCTGGTTCAAGGATTTGCTTGTTACGACTTTGTTGACTATTGCTCGCGTAAGTGATACGCTAAATCTTTTGGTTATGTCATGATTTTAGTGTCTGGGTAATCTAGCTATGTACCTAGGTAAATGAGAAAGAAAAAAATATAAGCGAAAAAATCTTGTTTTTATGTTCCATTAATCCATGTAAAAACTAATTGGGATACATCAGCTAGTTAGATAACCAAAATTCTGTTTTTTTTTGTTGTATATGAGAAACTCCGCTTCAAATAAAAAAAGTCTACGGTGACGCAATCAAAAACCCCTTATCACGATCAAAACGATATCTGTCCTCATTCCGCAACCTCACCAGTCACCAAGCATAAAACAACACCGTATCACACCGGAAAACCGCACTCGGCTGCCAAAAAATCCTTATCAGAGGGCGTTACTTACCGTCGCGCCGCCTGCCTGCCCCTCCGACCCGCCCGCCCCCTCGCCGCGCTCACCATCCACACAAAAGTAACATTTGTCCGCTGGCTTCCAGTCCGTGGGCTCTTCTGGTATTTCTAGCTTGGGTTGCGTGGCCGGCCGTTTGATGAGGCTCTCTAAGATGGTCTCCGGACGGCGCGCCGGCCTGTCGCCGTCCGGGGCCGCGGCCTCGTCCTCGCCCTTGGGCCTCTCGTCTTCTGGCGCGTTGATCTGCTCTATGGTTTTTATTTTGAGCGCGGGCGGGGGGTCTGTGGCGGGCATTGATTCCTCGTCGCTGGACGGTTCTGGCTCGCTCCGCTTTGGTATTAACGCGTCCTGGTATAGTTTCCATTTTCTTCGACCCATCAACTCCTCCGCCACCCGTTCTAGACCTGGAATTTGAAGAGAGGAACAAGTTAGTAATGTTCGAAGTGAAATTTGTCATGTGACAGTAATTAGAAAGTTCTTATCCAGAGCATTTATCCAATCTAAGTAATTATGAACAAATTAAGCATGAACTTTTAATAGGGATTCATTTTAAATTAAAATCTGCTTAGTTGTTTGTCGACTCATCCGTTACAAAAAAATAAAATTTTGGTACCTAAAAAACCAGCACTACAAAGTCAATAATGCCAACATTGTAAATAAGTTATTTGTAAAAATCCTTTCATCAAAATGATTTTACAAAATTCCCCCTTCTCAAGTACCAGTTACTAAACTAATAAAATATTTAATAACCTCGTAATACCTAGCATCTGAGAGTTATTATAGTAATATTCAAAGTGTTTAGTATACTTCGCCCGGTTCGTTTCAAGACTAATAAAAAACCTGCCAGTATACTTTCACGTGACGAAAATGTCGACGAACCCAGTTGGGATCAATTTATCACTGTTTTTGCCAGTAAATAACGATCGAATATTAATTAATGACTATATTTATTGCCGCGCGATAAACTTTCCTGTGTGTTGGCAGCATTGCGTATAACTTACATATGAATTATGGGTCTAATGTATGAGCGGGCAGCGGAGAAAGTTCCGCAAGCTTTATTGGATATTTTTGTGAAAACCGTTAGTTTATAATCTACCTAGCGAGATTATAAACACCCCGATATATTGTGAACTGTACCATACTGCTTACAATATAACGTATTCATTTTCGATAGTTTATAATCTAACGTTGTCAAACCTTCATATTGTGAAACCCTGATTTAGAAAATAATAAATAAATTCATAGAGTTAGAAAACAAACAATAAAAGAAATGCACATTTTTAAATGTTTGATATCAATATTAAATATGGCAATCATTTTATTTTTCACTACGTTACTACACTACTTGTAACTAGTAAACCAAATTGATAATATTAAATACTAGCTGTATCCCGCGGTTTCACCCGCGTTCTCAAGGGATCGTGTGATTTTCCGAAATAAAAGTAGTCTTTATATTACTCCAGAGCATAATCTATCTATGTGCCAAATGTCATCTAAATCCGTTCAATAGGTTTTGCGTAAAAGAGGACACATCGGAAACGGTACTGTATTGGAACCAAATATTGTAGAATTAGTTGCATCTAATAATCCACATTTAAGAAAATAAATAAATTTTATTTAACTTCCTCTCATCCATACAAAATCACATTTAAAATAGTACACTTAGTACCTAAGATTAGCTACAATACTAGTTTATTAATCGTTCTTCGTTTATTTGATTAACGTTTTATAATATAATTGAACTGTTTTACAAAAAAGTTGAACCGACTTCAAAGTACAAGTAATGAAATTCTGATCTGATGACTATGGGACCAACCGGGATGCCGGGAACCCTTCCAAACAAAAAAATAAATAAATGACGGAATTATGAAAGAGGTAATAAACATTAAAAAAAATACAACCGAATTATGAACCTCCTTTTTGAAGTCGTTTAAAAATATCACATTTCATCTAGAAAGAACATTCAATCGCTTATCGCTCATATTGAGACCACTCGTCTATCAGCCTCTCTAAACTGCCCGAGTGTGGCGATAGTGTTGCCAAACGTCGGCCAAGGCTCGTCCGATTAAATGTATTTTTCTCACACTATCGATCGTCGAACGAATGATTAATTACTGGATATAGAGTTCACTGGTTTGTGACGTAATGGAAGTTATTGATAACGTGCTATTTAACACTGACATTTGATACAAATGCTATAATTTAGTTTCAGAAGATGTGTAAGTTTGTGTTACTATTTTACACTTTAAAAGGAGTTTCATATAACTCTTTTAAGAAAAATGATGTTGTTTAAGTTAGAAGTACAGGGGCAGAAAAGATCAATGTTCTTACCCCCTTACTCATAAAACGTTATTTAACTAATATACTGTTTAAAGGGTCACGTAAATAACGTCACTCTATTGTCATTGTCAAATAATGTGGCATTATTTACAACCATAATAAGGGTTAATGCTTAATGCCTATTAACATTATGCCAAAGGCCTATGTCATGTTTAAATTAATATTATTGGTACCTAGTACGTTGATTATTACAGCCATTTGTATTGTAAGTCGTTGAGATTTCACTGTTAGTGACGTCAGATTTTTAATCTTTAATGTGGAAGATGGCTTTGGAAACTTATTGATATTAGCCTGCCTGATTATGACTCTTCTTGTCTATGTATCCTTCAAATGAGTTCCAATAAGTATAATGGTATTCCACTTTAGTTGTGATCATGGAATTACAGCAAGATTTTGTCTAGCCGTCATGAGAAACGGATGATTTCATAAATTTGTGTATTTTGAGTTTTATTGTGTATTTTTGGTGGTATTTTACCCAATAAAGATCATCTATGTGCATCAGTGAAGTGAAATTAAATGAATTATGTGTATCGTGACTTTTCAACAACCTGTGACCACAAACAAATAAAGAATTTTGATTTGATTTGATTTGATTTCAAGTTGTCTCAAAAAGTCCGTGACGAGTTTTAGTATAATGACCACTATTGTAGTAGTAGTAAAATATGGACTTTTATGGACGGTGACAGACTGAGGATTATAATGTGAAATGATTTATTGTGACTGGAAACTATAATATAACTCGACACTGGCAGAAGTGAGCACTAAATTGGGCTTGGTTGCCAAACTTAAAAATAAGAAGAAGAGCCAAGCAATATCTAACGGTGTTTATTTCCCATACTTACGTAAAAAATGTTTGAAACGTTAACAACGCATCTAAATATTTACTTACGCATAGATAATTAAATAACATATAAAAAATCACTAACCGTCAAGAATTGAATTGCAATTACAAAATAGCTCAAATTAGCATAGAGCATGAAGTAAAAACTGCTCATTGTCTATAACATCCGTTTCGCAGATCGTCAACATTTTTTGCTGTTTGTAAAATGTTTATATTGGTACCATTTATTATAATAAAATAATTTAGAATAAATGGTTCAATATATTTTTTATAAGTAGGTATATTCATGTTAATATTAGTAATACTATACATGGTACCAGGCGTGTTCCAATTTAACATTTTCAAAATGTGAAATAAAAAACTTTGCAAGTAGAAATCTAAATTGGAACAAGGCGCTGTCGAACAAAAAGCCACTACTCAAGCACCACTATATAATTTTCTAGCGCTTCACAGAATTTTTAACGATTACAAAACTGCGATTACGAACCAAGGTTGTTAACTGAAGCGAGACCCTAACATGTTAATATTGTAATTAATGTGATGGCGTTGAACTCCCATGCTTGCCATGGAATAATAAAAAAATAATTATACATTAGAGTCGCTTCCAAGTAAATCAGACGGGCTAATGTGTTTTGAAAGCGAGAATAATCTCCGGACCGTACGCCAACTGTAGTTTGATGCACTAAATAATTAATGTTGTAATGCTTTTTGCTTGTTGTTTTTTTATACTCAATTGAGAGCTCAAAACGTTGTAGATGAAAAAAGTACTGAAAAACTTGTTAGTGTTGAAAGCAATCTATCACTGAGTGTAGTCAATATCGACAGACGCTAAAAATAAACTTCTCTCACACGCATTGTGTTCCGCTCATGAAGCAAGCAGCAGCTTCAACACCCGACTTCATTAGAAGATATGGTCCATCCTAACAAGGCCAACCCATCATCACAACTTCAGGATTCAGTTCGTCAGAATGATGGTAAGGCAGAATATATATTTCTTATATTTTTTTAATGATTTATATGAGCCTAGATAAACTAAATGGTAATTGGCAGGGATGCTGTATTTAAGATACTTCCATTGCATAGCCAAGTTTATTTTTTCGAGGTGCTAAAGTCCTGTTTTCATAGGATAAAGGATCTGTTATCTGTTCCAATTGTATAATTACGTAGTTAGTCATTGAAAAAACTATTGATTTACCTCATGATTTAAAAGCAATTAAAAGACAATAATGAACAATTTTACCATAACTTTGAGCAATCTTACAACCATAATAGGATTTAATTATGTTGCTGTATCATTTAATTAATGTCCTTTAAAAACCCACTCGTGAGTTAACAAAAGGTCATTTTAACAAAATGGCGTGGCAAAACTGATGATAATAAACAAAGGATGGTGTGCACTGCGTGTGCGGACTACTGATTGGCTAAAACTACGATTAGACTGGTCTATTTCAAGGTCGACGTGAGTCAGTTTGCATTTGTGCATACATGTTTGAACGTTTGTCACGTGTCAGAGACTGAGGCGGAAGATCGAGGTGCATGTACAACTAATAGTTGAAAATCTGTCAGTAAATAATAACCGATGTGTTCCATGTTTCATTAGGTTGGCTGTAACCAAGATTGTATTGATACAGAATATTTTAGATATTTCTTGAGTGAAATTGATGTCAGGAAATTGATTTAATTAGTTCTCCGTTTAAAATAACTTTAAAATATGATTAAATAAAAAAAAAAAAAAGGATATAAAAACAACCAAAATAGATTAAGAAAATAAACACAACTCATTAAAAAGCTATACTGTATTTGAATTAAATTGGTTTTTGATTCAAATTGCTTTGAGTATAAGAAAACTAGAAATAAAACTCAATTTTTAGCTAAAAGCTTTTCCACGAAAACCTCTAACAAATAAACATGCATGCTGAAGCGTTTAGTAATTCAATATGGCCAGCCTTCGAGCTATAGTTCTTTCTAATTAGATGTTTCTGTTCTTACATTAAATTGAATATATCATCTTTATAAATTGACTCATAGGTACTTCAATTTATCACTTATGAAACTCCTCTTATAACTTGTCCCACGTGTAAATGATTCAACAAGGAAGCGTCCTATGTCCTTGTTTGGCACATCGCGAATATGTGCATGGAATTGTACAGATTATTCGCTTCTAATTATCAATATTAAATAATATCCTTCTCAGAGGCCACTCCATTAGCTAGGATTTTTTATTTAGCGTTTTTATGGCTACAAGTTATTTCACACCATAAATGGTATAAAAGTTACACAATAAAATGAAACTACGATTAGTTCTCTGTCGTTAACGTTTAGCCGTATACCTACTGTTATGTTTTAATTATTATCACTCGCTACCGGTTTTTATGCATCAACAGCAACTGCCCTTACTGTTTCTTGCTAAGAAATTTATATCGAGCTTTTTACTGCACCCCACTTTATGTTACAAGCTTATTTACCACATCTACTTGAAGATACAAGAAAAAGTCTAGTTTAAAAAAATCTAATTTGTCAGGTAGTTCAATTGATATTAATATATCAGAATGTGGTACAAGTACAAAATAACTAAGAGCTGCATTAAATTTAAAACATAGCATTTTGTGTGACCTACTTGTAGGTGCACCAAATAAAATATGCCTAGATAGATCTATTGTCAAACGATGAGTCAGTGAATGAATCAGGCCAATCGGCAGATATAAGTTTGAAACAAGGTAGAGTTATTCAATTACCAACAAAATGATTGTAAAAACAAAGGTGAGGCATGACAAGAAATATGCTATCTGATATAGGTAGCTCTTAAATCTCGACAGACAATGAGGGCCGGATGCAGTGCGTCTTATACGACCTCCACTACTATACTTGAGCATTTAATTTAGTATGTGCCTGTAAGTTCAAATTAAGTA
Source organism: Achlya flavicornis (assembly GCA_947623365.1). NCBI lineage: Eukaryota > Metazoa > Arthropoda > Insecta > Lepidoptera > Drepanidae > Achlya > Achlya flavicornis. The sequence continues at coordinate 8,876,404 of OX392490.1, forward strand.
ATACTTTATGATTAAGCTTGTGCGTAATATAATAGCTTCATTGAGTAATTTTATTGACGACATTTAAAAGCAGATGCATTGAAACTGTTTAATCTACAATTTTTTGTTCGATACAGGAATACAAATTGTTAAAATTCAATGAAATTAATACAATAGCAATTTTTTTTTATATCTAACGTAGGGTTGGACTTTGGTTCATGCTTTTAGAGTAAGTCTCACGGCAAAATTTGATTATCATGACAAATGACATATTTTCAAAACGTATGTCGGCCACAAACTTGCTGTACCTTTAACACGGCTCAGCAAATCGTTAACTCTTTCAATGGGCAATGTATACGTTTCTATAATATAGTACCTACTCAAAGAAATCCAAGAGCTACCTACACATAGATTCAAAAAGATAGTAAAACAGAAGTTATGCAAGAAAGGGTACTATAAAGTTTCCGATTTTATAGATGACAAGAATGCATTTGAATGAATTGTTCGCTTCGCAGGCTATTGTTATATATATTTTGTAAATAGTAATACTTATAAGTACACATTAAAAAAAACTGAGTTTCTTGCAGGAGTCTTCTCAGTTCAAGTTGTATTTGGAACCGGTGTAGAGTCATTTGTTAACGTTCACAAGTGCCTTATCAGGGCCTAAATTGAATATATGATTTTTGAATTTTAATGTGTATTGTTTAGGAAAAGATACTATCTCAAAGTAACCACCCAGTATACTAAATGAGAAAATAAAAAAACGACATTGAGAACAATTTAATTAGTTAAACAGCGTTTCTAATTAAAAAGATTGTTTTGTTTCTCCTCTGCACGAATACAACATTATTGCGATGATAAAAAAACATTCACAAACAGTAGGAAATATTTAAATACCTACATATTAATTACACCATTGAGGCAACATTAAAAACCCCGTAATTTTGATACATCTTCTCTGTGCATCTTCTGCACTATTTTGCATAAGATCGACATCATTTTACAATAATGAGAGATTTATTTTATTTAATTTACTAGCAGCGAACAATTTTCATATTTTATTTAAAGGTAAGTAACAATATAAAACAAAGTTCCAATAATCGAATTAATGAAACATAACGAGAATAGTCGAAAAAAAGATATAAAATAAAAACAAATTACCATGAAACATTGTTTATCTGTGTTCCCATCACGCCCGCAACTCACGCAACCACGCGCATAGCCCATGGCCATGGAAAAAATGAAAGCCATCGATCTTTATCTATGATAAAAATTATAATTGTTTACAACACTTCATTTTTTCAACTCATTACTACGTAATTATGCAATGTGTTCACCCGAAATACCATAAACGGATATTAAAATGTGAAATAAAAAAACTTAATAGCAGTTCTATGACATAAAAGATTACGCACCCCTGGAATCGAACGCAGGCCATTTGAATGAGGTATTAGAATAAGATGGCAAAAAATATGAGCATTAGAAAGAGCGGGACGATCGCCGCGCGAAAGGGACGGAAGACCAAAGCGGGACGCGATTGGCTGACCGCTTTTTATGCCTTAGTTCCCCTAATCTTCATTTCGAACAACATCTGCTACGCTAATGTTTATTCGAAATAGTTCTTTAAATTTATAGTATTAAGATCTCATTTGCGATTCGCTCCATGCCTCGTCTTCGGTGTTTTTTTCATGTTATCTATCGTTGGGTCGATGCACGCAAGTTGTTATTTCAATTTTTAATACATCTCCCATATTGTGGGTACCATTTAAGGTCAGTTCGGAAAATTGTACGAAGAAGGTTAAAAATTATAATTATTTTTTGCCCGTCGACTATTGGTCGGCAGATGGGAGCCGATGTACGTAATATGGGCTTTTTTATAGTCATTTGGTAGAGTACGTGAATAAAGAATCTAATTTATTACATTAAAATGCGGCGTGGCGACAGTTTGAGTGGGCCGAACGTGCAGACGGACAGGCAAATTACGTGTAGGTATATAATTTATTTATACAATGACGTGGAGTAATAATTTATTGGTCTTCTAACAGCGGAGTGCATTATCAACAAACGTTTATGAACAAATGTTTAATTCTTATCGAATTATTCGTCGAATGGTGTTTGTATCGCTCCTTTTTAGCTTGTTAGTGTAATTATATGAAAAAATCGGCACGTAGAAGGAAATGGAATTGTTTTCCTGTGGTCATTATGTCCAATTAATAATGCTATTTGGTTTCGCGGCTTAAATGTAGGACAGGAACTAAAAGGTCATACAAGTCATTGCATTAATAATAACAAGCAGCTTTGGTAGAATTATACTTAACTTATGACAACTTAAAACAAAAATAGTGCTTATTTTTATACCTATACTAGCTGCCCGGCGCGACTTCGTTCGCGTGGTGCTACCCTACTCTATGGTGCTACCCTACCCTACCCTACCCTACCCTACCCTACCCTACCCTACCCTACCCTACCCTACCCTACCCTACCCTACCCTACCCTACCCTACCCTACCCTACGCTACCCTACCCTACCCTACTTTCTTTGCTTTAAACCTCACGGAGCCCGAGACCTTTCCAACGAATGCAAAACCGTGGAAATCGGTTCGTGCGTTCTGGAGTTATAGCGTCAGGAAGGAAAACCCGACTTATTTTTATATAGTAGATCACAATCGTGTAGAACTATAATTACTACTGGACTAAACTCAAACGGCAATAAATAGAAAAGACAAGCAATAAACCTTCACAACCGAGCACAATAGTTCGGAACGTAAGATTACAAAAAAAAAAACACACACACATAATGGTAATGTCTAATTTAATTAGTCAGATCGCCTCCCCACTAATAGACGAAGTTCACGTACGCGCAACGAATAAATAATCGAATCGTTTGTCGATTAACCGACTCGACTATCGATAAAAATCATAAATCGATAGAAACGCTTGAGAACGCTGCATTTTTTTTGCGCCAAAGGTTGATCGCGCATGGCTGGTATATGTGCAGTTAGATAGGAGGTACCTACCACGTCAATTTTATTTGTGATGATATAGGAAGGCGCCATTTTTTTTAAATAATATTGATGAATTGTCCTTTCTCTAAAACCATTTGGCAAGGTTGCATTTGCTGAGAAGAGTCGGCAATAAACTCAGCAATTACTCTTATCAAAACCAGCTTAGATTTCTCGATCATTATAATATATTTGAAGTAAATTGCAGATCCTGAAATCCCAAAACTGTAATGAAAACTCCAATAGTAAAGAATCCTTGGGGAAAAAGGAAATATTTTACTATGGATATCCCCACACCGCTAGAATAAAAGGTACATAGGTACTTACCTTCTATTTCATTTTACTGCGGTAAACTCAAAATATAAGTTTTTATATAGGGTGGACTGGTAATTAGTAAACGATACTTAGACACATGATTGTACTAAGTATTTGGTATTAGATTGAGATGACTTTTACACCATTACGCCAATACCCCCGATTCTCTTATTACAGGAAATCCTTTCTTGGTGCACTCCTAGGGTACTCAGGAATTACATTCAAATCTCTAGGTATAACCGCGCGTTGTCTGTCAGACTGTCAGTGTCAGATCACCGTGCCGTTTCCGATTTACCTCACTAGATGGCGTAACTCATAGGCCTAATCACAGAACAGAAAAAACAGTTAGAAAGCGCAAGGGACAATATTAGCACGGGAACCTGTGTGGCAAAACTCACACAAATAAACAATTATTCATACACTGCACTACAAACAAACAATTCGTTTCATTGGTAGATTTTATTCAACACAAAACTAGCAGAAATCACAGATTCTACATTTGAAAATATACCTTCACATGTACAAATAGAATTAATTTTGTTATTCTGTAGAATGTGTATACGACGTTTTGTAATATGAAGATGAAGGAAAACAATTGACGAGTAAGTTTCGCTATCCAACAATAGATGGCGTTATTATCAGTGGATGTTATTATCATCCTAATTACATTCAAGATAAAGTTGACATTCGTGTAGCATGTCGATGGATTTATAACATTCTGATTATAACACCATGCGCTATTCGATTTCGTCAGCTACTCAATTAGTGATGTAGGTGATAGATGACGTCATAAGTGAAAGTATCGATAAATGTTTATTGTATATCCTACTAATAATATAAATGCGAAAGTTTGTGAGTGTTTGTTACTCTTTCACGCAAAAACTACTGAACGGATTTGGATGAAATTTGGAACACAGATTCTCAGATATGTTCATAGGATACTTTTTATGCCGGGAAATCATACGATTACTCGGGAATGTGGGTGAAACCGCGCGGGACAGCTAATATTATTATAAATATGACACTAATATTATGAATGAAATCTATTCCGCCTAAACGGCGGAACAGATTTCGATGAAATTTGGTATGTAGATAGATGACACACTAGATTAACACACAGCTTATAGACAAGTCAAGTCAAAGCCATTTATTCAATTTAGGCCCAAGAAGGGCACCTATGAAGGTACATTTTTTAATATTTTCTTTTTTTTTTTACAATCTGACTATATAGTGGCTATTTTTTTCCAAAACATTAGTATAGTTCCAAAACATACATACTTTTTATTTTACAAAATAAAATACACAATCATCAAAACGAATAAACATAAAAAAAAAAAAACAAAAAAAACAACAAATCAAATATAATATATATAGGGTGATGGGAAGATGGGTGCAAAGCTGTAAGGCGATGATAGTATAGATCATTTAGACCCTTTTTAGCCATGGTTGTCTAAGACGAAATGTGAAAAAAATTTTTTACCAATCTTTTCTGGTTTTTGGCTCAAAACTCCGAAACTTATCCGTTAATTAGAGGTGTGTAACTCAGCTCTGAACCAGCTCAATGAATCAGATCACTCGGGTTTGAGCCGCTGAGCTACAGCTCAACAACATAGTGACTAGCTCACGGCTCAATCCAACTCTTAGTGTATCTGCGACTCCCTCCACAAATTATATTCTTGTAATTCTAATCTACGAATTATTATTTCGTTCTAAAACATTTAAATAATAATTACATTCAATAATTAAATACCTATGTAACATAACTCTCAGATCAGATCATGTAAAAAAAAACAGCTCTAAAGTATGAAAAGAGTCGCTCGGCGGAGTCGAATGAATGGCGGCGGCTCAGTCGGCTCAATTCGACGCGCGGTACGCAGTGAGCGTGCGCGCGTATCGTGGACTATAGGTACATTGAGCTGATCTGCGAGCTGAGTCATTGAACCGGCTCACATACCTGAGCCGTGAGCTGTTCTGTAGCTCGCGTATTTTTGATGAGTTACACACCTCTACCGTTAATTGATAATTATAGCCAGTTTGGATGATGTGTGAATTCTTTTTCATATTATTTATTTAAAATAATCTGTAAGCAATCCAAACAAACATGCACTAAACATGTGTGTCATCAGTTTTTAGTTACAGTAAAGATTGGTAAAAAAAAAAACACACTTCGTCTTAGACAACCATGGCTAAAAAGGGTCTAAATGATCTATACTATCATCGCCTTACAGCTTTGCAACCATCTTCCCATCACCCTGTATATTTACTTTTTGTACCGGAAAAGTGAGCAGTTCCCGTAGGATAAACGAATTACACATATTATTGAAATTACACTTATAAACGAATTCAAAGCGGGCGAAGCTAGGATAGTATAAAATTCAAAGGCCTTAAACTGTAGCACGTTTTGTAAAAATTCACGCTTGGTAAAGAAGGATAAAAATTGTTAGTTGTCGATAGATTTTCTCTTTATTCAATTTATGAAAATTAAACAGATTCTGTTCTTTGAGTGTTCTGTAGGAAGCCCAGTGAGACACCTTTTGGAATAAAAAAAGGACACAAATTGGAAATATTTTTGTTTTTGCTCTGGTATGGCTGTTTCATACAAGTATTTATTTCCCTTTTTTTAATTATAAAATATTTGTCTTCAAAGTGCTCTGAACAAATTGTGCTTGATTTTAAAAGAAACCAATTTTGCCTTCCTGTAGCTTGAATCCATTTTCCCTTTATATCTGGAGCCTTAGGAAATCTAAAATCACAAAAATATAACATAACGCATACAAATAAATAATAATAATATTTAAATATAAAATCAAAATGGCACTACTAATCACAACTGTAAAAGTTTAAACTATCGATAATTCATACTATAAAGAAGTGTGTCACGTCTCTAATCGAGTAGCAACCGTCACATCAAGTGCATGTATGGAAACTTCGAGAAGCAGTAAGTTTTAAGTTTGAAAGAAACTAGACCTTAAAGTTTAAATTTTAAAGTCAACTTTCGTTCGCAATCATTCATCTTGAAGACAATTAGGTTTTTCTTAATTTTAAATTAATTTACTCACAAAATATAACTTACGGATGGTATGATATACCTCCTTTCGCTAAATTTATTGTACGGCTATCGTTTTTGCACTGTAAAACAGCACAATAAGGCATTTTACTAACATTTTAAATCTTTTACGACGCCACCAAAACAATGTAGTGACAAATCACGACTGAATTGAGCGGAGCTCTAAGTGCGCGGAACTACGCTTACTATGTACTACGGCGGTTCCGCCCACTTGCGCTTTCTAACTGTTTTTTCTGTTCTGTGGGCCTAATACTGTAAGGGGCCATTCATTATTGACGAAAGGTCGATTTACGCTACTTCTGACTCTCCCTAACCCCATGATATAGGTATAAGATTTTTCGGGCTCCCCCTTTTTTCGTAACATTTTTTTACATTTAATTACAGTATGATTTAATATTTAAAAAGTATAGTTTATTTTTTATGTATGCCTAAATATATGTTTTAAAATGAAAATATGTAATTCAAATTGTACACTAAACAGAAATGAAAAAATAGATTTCATAATTGTCTATCTCATTTCATTGGAAGACGCACATTCCGTCTGACTTTCCGTCCGTCCGTAAAATATTATGTATGCATAGCTTTAACCCCCCTGCCTCCAAATATGGGCACGGACCCTCACTGGTACTCACGACTACGGCTGTCAATCATTTAATTAAACTCATTCCTCCTTTTTTTCTACATCAAATATTTAATATCAAATTGCGATAAACTTAAGTCAATGATCAATAAATACTTTAATTACTTTTTTAAGAAACGTCAAGAATGTGATCCAAGATAAAAGTGGCATCAATTTGTAAGGGGTTATTTGGGAATGCATCCGGAATTACCAGGTGTTTATGATTATTTTGAAGGTATGAATACTTTTTTTAGTGATGATCGAGTTTAAGGGCTAATTTATAGGTCCGAATACATTAACTGAATCTTTAAGTACCAATATGGAATAAACTACTTATTCAGTGACCTTATATTATAATGTTGATGTCAAAAAGAAAGAATGAATGGCGGCGTGAAGATGGGTAAGCTTTCACTCAACAATGATTATCTCTGATGTGGACATGAGTGGAGAGTATTTATTCTAAATGTATGTATATAACATTGGAACTAACATAAGGTAGGCAAATCACAAGCGAATTCAATTCCGGCACGTCCGAAAATTTGCATCAATATATTTTTACCCAAAAATTTATTCTTTGTTTTTATTTGGATTGCATACAGCACTATAGTTCCAAAAACCTAATCGTAACCCGTAGGTATGAAGTAATTCGCAAGTAAACGATAACAATTTGCGGTTGCTTGAAATATCAAAGTCAACGCGTGATAAAGTGCGATTTGTAACCTTCAATATCAGGTAAAGTTTACCTCGTGTCATTCTCTGTTCGATTCTCACGGCCTCTAAGATGCAGTGAAGCGCGACAGAACGCTACTCACACATTGTGTTCTTCTAAAAAATAGTTTAAAAACTTTAAAAGGCTTTTGAAGATTAAAGAAAGTAGTTTATTAATACTAAGTTAATAGTTATTTAGAACTGACAGTAATTTTGACAAAATCACTTTAGCTTTCCGCCGCGCGGTTTCGTTCGAATTTCGGAATTTTTTTGTCCGTGGCTGTGTGTTTGTTTTTCAGTCAACCAGTATTAGAGTTTCACTAAATACATGACAGAAATCGTGAGTCAATCGGTCCGTTTGTTACTTTCGCGGCTAATCTAAGGACTAATTAGCATAGACTTGGTCCCCGGAGTGTTTCTCGAGTGCTACCCCTGGAAAAATCTCTTCACACCCTTCTTAAAGAACCCTATGCTGTACTCCCTTGGGAAAACCAAGGCGGGGAACTCATTCCACAACCTGAGCGTCCGCCGTAGGAAGCTCCTTCGAAACCTCAGTGTGAAAACACTTTACAAATTTGCACTACAACTTTTTTATTTTTATAATCTGTCCCACTGATCTGTTTTTCTGTGTGGTCGTAATTTGGCCACAGACTACCAAACCAACCCCTTTATTATTTTATAACTCGCTATCTATATTTAAATCTACATTTAAACAATAAGGTAGATATAATAGTCCGATACCTTAATGATAATAATATTTTTTTATAAAAACGTTCCATATTCAAAATTGAATCGAGTGTGATTTTTAGAGAAGAAAGATGGCGTTCTATTTTCAAAGAGCAAGGGGTACTATACTACCAACATGAAAAACGCTAAACTTATTTCTCACAACAACGAATCCATGGTAGGTAACAAAAAGGTATCGTAATTATAACATTAGTTTTAGCAAAAGTAAAACAATAGATTCACATCTGTAATTTCCGTGAGTCACCAAAAATCAAACAATCATGATGAATAAGGCTCCAGGTGTTAAGGTTATGCAATAATTAAACCATAGAAGTGTTACTGAAACTATTTTAATTATAACAAGCGATTGTACCGACTTCGTCGACGGAGGGTTATGCAATAGTCGGACTATTGACAACAAACTGTCGGGGAACTATTTTCATTTAAAATTGTTTAAGTATTTATTGGGAATGTTCGATATTTGCAGAATAATGTAAAGATGGACGGTATTTTGTGGTCTAATTTAAGCTTATTTTCCTATATTAGGTACATTAAGTCTCTAGATAAATAAATATGTGCTGTCATCGTCAAGACAAAAATATTGTCATGAGGATAACACGATATCATGTATTAAAATTATATTTTTGAGCTTTTGGGGCACCTGAATAGCTTTTCTACTTCCGTTACCTTAATTTGCCAGATTGGATGCAAACATTTAATTCGGGAGAATAGACTTATAAAATCCAAAGCTTTCTAATAGGATATGGTTCTTTCATTAGGTTAAAAGGTTATTAGAAACCATCGATACCACGTTAAATACAGCTACTGATAAATAATGCGTCAAAGCAAAATACTTTTTAATCGATACAATTAAATTCTCACATACACTCACATGGACAACTTAAAAGACCCCATAATTTAATAGTTGAACGCAGCTATAGCTTGTAATTTCACAATGTTGGCATCACTGCCTAATGACAGATGGAAGCCCGCGCAAATTCCAAAATGGCCGACGCAATAAAGAAATGATGACGCGTTACGAATCACACGAATTAACTTCTTTTGTGTTATAGTGAACTTGTAAAATGTACGGGGAAATTGTCTTTCGAGTTGTAATAGCCTGTGTAGGAAAATATCTTTGGTTGTGGCAGGGTTCCCACATTGACAGGCCTTCATTCAGAAAAAGGGGTAAGTAGGTACTTACTGAAAGTTGCAGAGCTACTCAAGAGAATACAGAAAATTGTCTATAGCTATACCTCGGATGTGTTTAATGAGAAAAAACAAGACGTCTAAAAAACAACAGGGTTACAGTTACAGGACCTATTTAACCAATTAAACAGCGTTGTTACTAAATACACTCCATATTGGTTTAAAAAAAATGTCTAGATTTTTACACCGAACCACAAGACGCCGGGAAAAATTTCACCCGTACGTTGTTGACATACCGAAAATACGGACACAGCGTTTTGCATCCTCATTTATAATGCGGACAGCAAGGGAGTGGAACTTGCTTCCGGCGTCTGTGTTTCCTGACGCCTACAATCTAGGAACTTTCAAGGCCAGAGTGAATAGGTTTCTTCTGGGTAAGCGTGTTTCATCTTAGGCTTCGTCATCGCCCCTTATGGGCGGGTCAGTGGCCAAACGCAAGCCCATTTAATTAAAAAAAAAAAAAAAACTGTTATGTGACAACCCTGTTCATAGACAATGACGGCAACAATTCAAGTATCTAGATATCATAGAATTTAAAATTCATAACAGACAGTCATTCGCACATATCTAATGTTTTTGTTAAATCATTGGAATAAAAAACGTCTTTCTAAAAGGTCTCGCTGGGCGCACAGTAAAACATTAAAATAAAGTATGTCTGTATCAAAATGGTATCTAAGTACATTATTTCTTTCATAATTCGATAAAATAAATTAAAATGTTACATTTTAATTAGTTACAACCTTGCTGAGTTTCTTGCCGGTGTTTCTCTGCTGATGGCTGACTGCCATATTACGGCGTTGTCTTTAACGTAGAAGTGAAAATTATATTTTAGAAGCTCGTCAGAAATATTAAGTCACATTATTTATATCGATGAATAAAAATAATAAAATAATAAATATCCTGGGACATTCCTCACACACGGTCATCTGATCCCAAACTAAGCAGAGCTTGTACTATGGAAACCAGATAACTGATATAATACATATACTACTTTTTGTTTGTAAATACATACTTAATATACATAATTACACCCAGACTCAGGACATACAGACATGTTCATGCACACAAATGCATGTCCTGTGTGGGAATCGAACCCACGACCTGCGGCGCGTAAGGTGAATCTTAACCAACTGGCGCAGTTGGTTAAGATTCACCTTTTATAAAAAATACATACTTAATATACATAATTACACCCAGACTCAGGACATACAGACATGTTCATGCACACAAATGCATGTCCTGTGTGGGAATCGAACCCACGACCTGCGGCGCGTAAGGTGAATCTTAACCAACTGCGCCAACTGGCCCGTCAATTTGAAATTCCGTCAAATTGAATAGAATCTAATTAAAAAGGATTTAATTTCACATAATTTTATATAACAAACTGTAGAACAAGAAATTATAATAGGATCTCTTAATAATTCACCATTCATAAACCACCTATAGTCAAAGATTAAAGTTCAGAGGGGTCAAGTGAACTTTCTACCTAAATAGAGAAATTACCCACACAGCCTGCCTATTGTGGACGAAGAAACCATTAGAAAATGTCCGTCCAGTGTCATTGGCGAAGATGATTTATTGCATTTTGTGTTATTGGCGCCTAATTTCTGTTATTTTCAATTTAAAACCTCATTATTAAGTTATGGAGGGGAAATGGTACTGTTATGGTAATTTTTGAAGATTGGTTATGAGATGATGATTATGGGATGTTATTTAGATCGTCATATTACGGAGAGGTACGGTATTGAATAGTAGTGATTGATATAAAAGTGTACTTACTCATGGAGGCTTCTACTACAAAGGATAAAATGTACGCATGTTCTATTCATTTTCCCATATTTTTAACACTCTGTACTTCCTTTGTTTTGTGGACGAGTGATCGTTGGCAAAGGTGATAAGTACAGAAAGTCTAAAAGGTAACCGCCGGAATACAATAGTAGATGCTTGGCTACAGAGTTTTAATTGAGATAGAAATATTTAACTAATATTATAAAGAGGAAAGATTTGATTGTTTGTTTGTTTCCATTGAATAGGCTCCGAAACTACTGAACCGATTCTAAAAATTCATTCACTGTTGGGAAGCTACACTATCCCCGGGTGAATAGGCTATATTATATTTTCAAAAAAATTAGAAATCCTTACTAAAACGACAATAATGTAACCCAAGGTGTAAAAAAACGGTAACGCGTTGGGGTAGGGTAGGGTAGGGTAGGTTAGGGTAGTAGGTAGGGCACCACGTGAACGAAGTCGCGCCGGGCAGCTAGTATTTAATAAATGCAGTGTACGATCTTTTTGATATTATGGAGTTTCCACCCACTTAAAATCGCTTTTTTAATATGCAATAACATTTTGAGGTATCTGGCAATACTTTTCAAAGATGAGAAATCTACAGATGGAGCAGTAGGTTCTTGGATTATTTAGAGATGATCGATTTACATCATACATAAACCAGTAAACTAGTATTTTAACTAAAAGCTCGTGTATTTGCAACATACGATTAACGTCATAATTTAAGATGTGGTGTTAGGTATCTGGGATTCCCACAAGTTAGTACCTAAAATTGGGTTAGTGTTCAATTGTTCATTGTTATTGTACTGATTTGAGAACTGCTATTCTTATTGGGATGAGGGACTTATATTATGAACTTGCTTTATCAAAAACAATGAATAAAAATTCCTTTGTACAAAACCAAACTGCGTCAAAGTAGTGAATATATTTGACCACAATCTCACCATGGTCAGTGATAACAAGCCCGGAGGTAGTAAGAACACAAAGCCTAGAAGGAACTGGCTCTCAAGTACAGCTGTTGGAACCACAGAGGATTAAAAGTTGGAACACAAAGGTGGGTTGGCGACAAATTTTCTACTTGAGAGCGATTAGTTCAAAGTATCTTTCCACCATGCTATTTCCTTCTTCTTTTTAGTTTTAAGTTTGGCAACCAAATCCTTATTATTAGAACTTATTTTTGCCAATGTCGAGGTATATTGCAGTCACAATAAATCACTTTTACCATTTTCGCCATTATGCTAAAACTTTTCAACGGACTTTTTGAGACAACTTGAAAAGTCTCGATAAACGTAATTCACTACACTTCTTTATTGTATAAAACACCACCAATAATATGCAATAAAACATAAATTAATTACACGAATTTATGAAAATAAAATGAAAACGCAACGTCACTTTGCTATCCCGCCAAAAAGTCCATTGGTCCTTCGAAAGCTCAAGCTCTTTTGTTAACAAAAAAAAATACGAAAATATGGCAGATAAGTAACAAAAATAAAGGACATTTCTAATTAGATGCCTTAGCAACAGTTTTATATAAAATACTACAAGTTTAATAAAAGTACAGTCAACTTAATAATTATATGCCATAATCGAACCGTTTCGCATGATTACAAAACTGCCCTTACCCACGTGAAGTCAAACAACTAACAATTCTATTATATTTTTTTTATATTATTTCAAAACATCTTTGTTCTACGAATAGTAGCTGTAACCGGAAATATGAGTGAGCCAATTAAAGTTGTAGTTGGACTTGCATCTGGTGTTTTTCCGGTTGTTAATCACAAAAGGTATAGGTAACTAGCGAATTGCACTAATGCAGGAAATGATAGTGGCATAAATAGTACTAATTGCATTAAAATATCAATTCTTTTGGCTGTGTTATAGGGTCGTTTTGGGATTGTGGAAAATGATATAAGCTTGGCTTCCAGGCTTTATTGATGTCTATGACGGGAACATCTTACCATCAGGGCAGGACATAAAACGAACAGTTTACAAGATATATATACAATACACGGTGACTTTTTAATAGTTTTTTCGCTAGAACAAACGTTGTTCAGACCATGGTCTACTAACATTCTATAACATCAAATAAATAAAAAAAGCCATTGGTTTTTGAAAAAACCGCAAAACAGAGAATTATCAAAAAGTCAGGAAGACGCGGATTCCCACATTTCCCACACGCTACAAAACTGACATGCCGCCGTGCTACAACTACTTTGAAGTGCAAGCGCGATGTCTGGGTTGTTGGAGTAACGATAATCCCGACTTTTTTAACTTTAAGTATTTTGTGTTATTTCAAAAATCAATGTCGTAATTTTTTTCATTTGATAAGTATTATAGAATGTTAGTAGACCATGGTCTGAACAACGTTTTTTCTAGCGAAAAAACTATAAACTATAAACATAAAAGGCTTTGTCCCGAATGACTGACAGACAACGTACCTACTAACCGCTGGACTTAGAGATTTGATAATTGAATGATGTGAGGAGGTGAAAATGCACATTAAGACTAGTTTTGCCGCAGGGCACGCAATTGTTGTCAGTGTGCTTAGAATGTAATGAATCTAAGCTTGTTTTGAAAAGAGTAATTGCTGAGTTTATTGCCGGCTCTTCTCAGCAAAACCTTCCGAACCGGTATTAGAGTCAGACTTGACTGCGAAGGTCTACTTCAATAAATGATTTTGAATTTAAATTTGATTTTGGAAAATTCGTACCGCAAGGGGTTCAAAATGGGATAAAAGATTGTTTGAAAATACATCATTATCAAAGTTGAGTCCGTAAGAATTTCAACTCATAAAGTGCTAAAAAAAAAAAGAGTGATGGCGTTAAAAATATTGAAGCGCTCGTGGTGTAGCATGATTAGCCGTTCTTAATCGATCGGCAAAGTTAAGCTACGTCTGTCTTGGTCGGTACCTGGATGGGTGACCGCCTAGTGGTATTTCAAATCGAGCGTTTCCGTGCTTCGGAAGGCACGTAAAGCCGTTGGTCCCGGTTATCACTTAATTGTGATAGTCGTTAAGCTAGTTGGATGCCTCCTAGGCGGCTTGAAAAATTCCAACAGTAGGTTGACCACTAGCCTACCTCCACCGATCCGCAGTGGGCACGCGTGGTGGAGTATCTGCCCATTCCCTTTCACCCTGATTTGTGAAAGGAGGCCTGTGCTCAGCAGTGGGACATTATAGGCTGATGATGATGATGATGTTAAAAATATTACCTTGTGCAAAGCGTGAGCAGTGTGCATATAGATGCATTCATAGATATAACATCTATCTATTGTACGTTACTGATTTACTGTCAGAAAAAATGTCGATATAAGTTCCTTGGTATTTGTTCTCGATAAAAAACGAGAAATTGGCATTAACTATATGTATTTTTGAAGCGCTCGTGGTGTAGCATGATTAGCCGTTCTTAATCCATCGGCAAAGTTAAGCTACGTCTAACGTGGTCGGTACCTGGATGGGTGACAGCCTAGTGGTATTTGAAATCGAGCGTTTCCGTGCTTCGGAAGGCACGTAAAGCCGTTGGTCCCGGTTATAACTTAATTGTGATAGTCGTTAAGCTAGTTGGATGCCTCCTAGGCGGCTTGAAAAATTCCAACAGTAGGTTGACCACTAGCCCACCTCCACCGATCCGCAGTGGGCACGCGTGGTGGAGTATCGCCCAGTCCCTTTCACCCTCATTTGTGAAAGGAGGCCTGTGCTCAGCAGTGGGACATTATAGGCTGGTGATGATGATGATGATTTGTATTTAGTCGTTCAAATTATATACGCACAGTTCATTTCAAGGCAGCGTTGCATATACCTACCCGTGCTCACGGCACATACCCTAAATAGTATCTCTATGAGGAACCTATTCATAAGGTTTCAGCTTTATCTAAACAGCGTAAATATCTACTAAAAAGGAGTCCTAAACGTATACCAAACCGTATTTTAGACTCAAAGGACGCATACAACCACAATATAGATACAAATTATCATGTAGCCGCACACACGCACGTGTTAGATTGTATGTCACGGTCACCTCCCGACCATGTGTGTCGCGAAATGTAATGCCTAACGTAATATCTAAGTGTACTGTGTACACAGCTGATGTACTTATATCTACTACGTAGTTGTAGCTATACATTGAGCAGGGTTGATTTTGAGGGTTCCGTATTTTTATGAATTTGCAGAAATCTAACCCCCTTATTCATAATCGCATTTTAACTAAATCAGTGTAATAGTGTGTCCCGTCTCACTCTTTCGATCACCAAATGTCACCTGTCAGATAAAGACTTCGGAATTTTAGCTAATCAACGTTTGATAACTTCATTATGAATAAGGGGGTAAGTATTTTTCTATAAAAATAATTTAAAAAATCAGTAAATATTATCATCATCAACCTATAATGTCCCACTGCTGAGCACAGGACTCCTTTCACAAATAAGGGTGAAAGGGAATGGGCAGATACAGATTTCAAGAGAGTTTATTCGCTCAAAGAGCAGCTCGACTGGGGAAGTACTTCCACCTTACAGAATACCGCAGCCAAATAACTTTATGTTGTGTTCCTGCGCGTGAGTAAGGTTGCCAGAGCTCATAGGGGAGGGGGGAGAGGTCGAAAACGCGTGAGCGATGCTTCGTGTGTTGCAAGCGTCTATATGGCTACGGTAACCGCTTACCATCAGGCGGGCCGTATGCTTGTTTATCGACTAAGTTGTATAAAGATACTCCACGCGTGCCCACTGCAGATCGGTCGAGGTAAGGCTGGTCAACCTACTGTTGGTGCTTTCAAGCCGCCTTAGTAGGTGGTAATAGTCGTTAAGCTAGTTGGAGGCCTCCTAGGCGGCTTGAAAACTCCAACAGTAGGTTGACCACTAGCCTACCTCCCCGATCCGCAGTGGGCACGCGTGGTGGAGTATCTGCCTATTCCCTTTAACCCTGATTTGTGAAAGGAGGCCTGAGCTCAGCAGTGGGACATCATAGGCTGATGATGACAGTAAAAAATGCGACTCATCAAAAAACCAAAATTTAATAAAAATCCGATTTATTTACAGAAAATGCAACGTAATTTTTAAATAAGAAACAAAGTGCAATAACAATTTGTGGTTAACCTTTCTTTAGTTCAATAGTATTACGTGATGAAGTAACCGCGAAAAGGCGTTATTTTTGCATATCTCTTAGTAAAAACTCCATACTTTTATAGAACCTACTTTTTACATTTTTATTATGTACTAGCGGCCCGGTACTTGCTTCGCTACATAAAGTGAAATAATAAAATGTGATAAATGAAGAACCGCTCGACCGATTTTGTGCAAACTTCACATAAACCATCTACTAAATAGTCCGAACAAATCCTAAACATTTGATTTGGATAGGTGAGCCCGTTCTTGAGTTATAAAATTACAACAAAAAGTGGCATTGATTTTTATATATGTAGAGATCGGCGCAATAAATTCGTCTTCTTAGCATTCACATCTTTGAAATAATACATCCTCTCTTGTACGCTCATCACCCATTTTTGTTGAAGTAGTGTCGGTGCATCATCTCCTTCTGCTCATCCTTGAGCATAACATAGCCCGATCAGGGATTTATAACAATAGAAAGCAATTTATTATTTTTTTACCGCTGGTCAAAAGGTCTGTTCCGCTGGTCTTACATTATGTTTTTTTTACTGCTCGTATTTCTATTGGCCATATTTACTGCACTTTGAAGCGGTCGTGGCAAAGTTAAGCTACCAACGGTGAGGCCGGCATCTGGGTGGGTGACCGCCTAGTTGTATTTTCAATAGGGATGATTGCTAGGTAAAAAAAATATATAATTAGTTTGTCAGTTAGATTATCAAAAAATAATGAACACGTACTTTTTGCTTTACCAAATCATTAAAAAACAAAGATAAAGCGAGTCAAAGTTCAGGAGTTGGGGTTTGTGACGTGACATAAGAGTAAAAAGTTACTCTAACTCACACGGAACTTCAATACACGATATCTTGGTATTTTTTTGTTTAATTGAAAAAAGAAAAAATACGTGTCTAATGTAAAAGACGGACTAAATAATTTTTTTTGTCATTTCGCCCATTCGAGGGTTTTCCGTGCTTCGGAATACACGTAAAGCTGTAGGTAGGAAACGCTCGATTTGAAATACCACTAGGCGGTCACCCATCCAGGTACCGACCACGACGGTGGTAGCTTAGCTTGCCGATCGATTAAGAACGGCTTATCATGCTATACCACGAGCGCTACTTTTTACTGTAATGAACCCTAAATAAAGTGCCTATTTGTGAGTATAGTGGCATGAAGTTTGATTTGGTGATTTTCCTCGAGTTTTTCCCAGAAAATGAGTCACATATAGTTTTTTACTTTTCAATCGCTGAATGCACCTCCGATATGCTATTCGTTAAGTATATGCATAAACTGTTCTAATTTCAAATAAACAGCCAAATATAGCATAACTGGCCATAAAAAAAGATAAATAAATTTAAAACTAAACCAGAAAAGAGTTTGTTCAGGTTCAGAATCAATGATAAAGATACCTACGTAGAGTTGAAGGTAAGGTAGTAAGAGTTGAAAAAAATATATCAAAAAATCAAAAAGTATTTATTCAATTTAGGCCCTGATAAGGTACTTATGAAAAATTTTAAGAGTACTAAAAATGTAACTGATACTTGGGACATTTTTTTTGCAGGATTGGCCACCTGCGAGTTAGAGTGTACCCCGCTGATGAAAGCATCTATTAGCTATGGGAACTGCTTGCCATCATGCGGGCCGAATGCTTGTTTACTATACTTTAGTTCTTCATTAATTAAAAATACAATAATATAACTATACAAATTCCCGCTTTATATGGGCCATAAATTAATTAAAATTTAAATTTCATATAACATCTTGAAAATGAATCCCAAAGAATTCAATATAAAGTGTTTAATAATTCAATTTAACTCACGTTTTCCTCCGCCATTAAAATCACAAACAGCTTCTTCACAATAAAAACATGACCGTCTAAAACGTTCTAAAATGATCTACACATATAAATCATTCTATAAATGCACTAACTACGCCCATTTTATCATACCAAAACGAACCAATGCCATGTCAAGTGTTTATGCAAAGTTATTTTACAGTCGTGAATATTATTGCATCTTTATCACAAAGTATTAGAGTTCATAACTGTGTCGCGTTAGGTTGTGCAGCGGTAGTGGTATTGTTGTTGAACTAACACAAATGTGTACGAGCACACACGCACACATTGACGCGAATGTCACGAAAACCAGCCCGTTTCTAGGTTAGAGCTTGCGCGGGCGCATTGAGGGTGACCATGATGCGGGTGGGACATATTTATTTAAATTTATTCGTAAACTAGATGTTCGCTCGTGGGTCACTTCCACTTCTTCCTTTGTGCAAAATTTCAAGATTTTATCCCAGCGGCTTAAGCTGTACATTGATATAGTCTTTTTATACGTAAACAATGATGGAGTTGCGGAAAAACCAAGCAGATGTCAAGAGAAAGGAATGAAAGAAATCTGTCTCACTTCATGTTGTAACTGAAGATCAAAATTGACAAAAACAAACAAACGTGGAAAGCGCATTATAAACTAAACATTCTTAGATGATTCAGTATTCCTCACTAACAAATATTTACTCACTTACATGTACTGATCTAATATGTCATTCCTTTGATCCAACTATGTCTTAGTGTCAAGGACTTTTATACCATAAACTAGAAAATATTGCTTATCATTGGAGGATAAATGTGAAAGCAATTTTTATTTGCCACATAGAGATATTTAGAAACTTGGAATGGAACTCGCTATCGATAAACTTGCAAAACCTCATTCATACCAGAAACGGCCTGCCCAGAAAACTGACCAAAGTTTCATCGATGAATAACGTCCTACGCATATGTTAAAAGTCGACATACACTTTATACATATATAGACAATTTTAAAATCCTAAATAAGAATTTGTCAATAAGAACCTATCATTGCCACCACCATTCTCCTCAGCCAATTAAATAAAGCTAATAATTTGTTAGGAAATATCCAACTTTTCATGTAAACGGTAGTGTCCCCACAACAGTGACCTTGCAACGAGTCGATTGGCACGCGGCCTAGACTCCACTGAGCGATTCGCATTATTTGACACACAGACAAACACTACGAAACCTGTTACTAGATACGGAGATTTAGATCTACAACGTGGTTCACAGAATCAACAGAATACAGACTGGATACGATTCCCATTTCCTTGCCTATTTCATACGATCCCTTGCATATTATTATGGTGCGGCTATGCTACGCGAACCGAGTGTCTATTAGTTCGTTGCTCGCGATGTCAAGAATGGACGTAGCCCGCGTGGGTAAAAATCCTTGATTTAAATAGGGCATCGTGCCTCTTTAAAAAAAGGTATAATAACCTAAAACCTACATATAAGCCAACCCTTAGTTCATAAAAGCCGATCCACGGACAAAAAACTGTTTCATCTTCCGAGTTACAGAATAAACAAGTGCCAGAAGTATGACTGAAGATTATAATATGATAGACGAGCCATAATGGTAGATTACACAAACTGAGTGAAACAACAAGAGAGAGATAGAGCTATTGACAATGAGACATTTGGCTACTGGCAAACAGAAATAGGTATACCGTGAAATGGGTCTATTAAATGACATCAAATTAATTTAAAATTCAAACTGCGTATTAAAATTAAGGAAAAATAATAATAGTATTTAATAATAGTGGTCTAAATAAAAGGAAAATTTTAACCAGTACTGTTTCTGATATGCATTTCTGTAAATAATTTAATATAATTTTAATTAACCACAGAAAATGTAGGTAGCTAGATATTAACAATAGATAATGTATTTCACTGTACTATCTTTAACGGTTTATTCGAATTCAGAACAATTTTCTTTATCGTATTTTTGTTAACATTTGATAATAATTCATCTACGTACATAGAATAAGGTACCTACTTTGAGATCTCGCCTTTTACAAAAAACTTTTTAATAAAAACTTTTTTGAAGCAATTTCAAACTCTTATCGCTTCAGTAGTTTTATAAAGCTTTATCCACTATTTCTTTAAAAAATCCTATAATTGATAAAATTAAAAAAAAATACACAAACAAAGCAAATCCCACAAGCCAAGTGTCAAACTCTAATGACAATATTTATTGCACTTAACTTAACATTAGAGTAAAGATGCCTTAATGAACGGCGCACACTGTTTGCAATGTTATTACTTAGTTAACACGTTGTTAAATCGCACTTGAGTTTACAATTGACATGAGTTTACTATGCCTTCTGAGATCGCTTCATTCATGGTTAGACAACGTTAGTTACAAGGGTTTAATTGAAAATTTCTTAGGCAATGCTATTATAAGTAAAGAGTTAGATAGGTTACCTATACAAGATTTGAAAATAAATGGCCATCGAGGAACAATCCCTAAGAGCAATCCGATTCCAAAACTAGTCAGTGATTTGTCACTGATGAACAGTAAGGACCAATAACTGCATCGTGTGTTCTTGCCTTGGCCAATCAGAGCGCATATGTCCTTGTCTTAGCCAATCAGAGCGCATTGTCGATGGTGGCAAATTGGCGGAATAGATTGCAAGCAAAATCAACGTCATTAGGCTCCTTTGGGTTAATTGTTCGATGTAAATGGCACACTAACGTACAAATAAATAACTTAATATTGTTATGTTGTACATGTCGTGTCGTTGTCGCTCTGACGCGACTCGGTGCTCAAGTGTCGTCAAGTGAGCTAACTAGCACAGTTTTGACGTGCCACTTGCCGAGCGCTTACAACCTATCTACTCTTTTACTTATAATATCATTATTCTTAGGTGTAGTGTAAAACTGTATTGTAATACTTTACACTTTCACACATTACTACAGAGTCGGAGTTATGTACTTTTTGATTCTTTATCTCTGTGTGTAATGTAGGGTGTATGTGGAAATAAATGTATTTCCTTCTTCTTTCTTTATTTTTAGTACACCAGAGAATCTAGACGGACTCTCTCACTCACACGTTAGGTACCTACCGTTGTCCTCTCCTCAGTGAGCTCTGGCGACCTTACTCACTCGCAGGAACACATAAAGTTATTTGGCTGCGGTATTCAGCTCGACTGGAGAAGTACCTCCAGTACTTCTCCAGTCGAGCTGCTCTTTGAGCGAATAAACGCTATGCTCTATCTGTCTTAAAAACATGCACTTAATATTGTATTTGATCAGTTTTGTCACATAAATATATGGTATACAACACTAGAAAAAGCGTCAAGCCTTTTTACTTGTACATTATATCTAACCTTGTCTTCAAGTGAAGGCACTCCTCAAAACAAAACAAAAAAAAACATAATGAATCTACATTGATTTTAAAGCACATTCCAGCCAGTTTATTTTTACTTTTTTTATGGCAACAAGAACAATTAACGGTCGTTTATCATGTGTGACATATAAACGGCTCGTTAGCGGTTTGATGTAGTGCCATATTTAGGTCGTTTCCCCCATGCCATACCTCAATGTCAAAGTGGACAAAAGTGGTTAGCACTGATTAGACGATTTGGAATCAAACGTTGTTAATTTTTGGTTGATTGATTGCTGATTAGAAGTGTTGGTTCTTTTATTCAGAATTTTAGTGGACTGTAGGTATTCCATGATACAGAGATATCGGACTGTAAATGAATAAAAAAAATGTTTCAGTCATAAATATAAGCATTTTATGCTCTAAACATACAAAGATATAGTGAATTGTAGGCTAATATTACGCTCATCCTATATACAAGTAGATAATACTAGCATAATCCCAACACGATGCCCTGTGAAAATCTTTGCATAATCCTTGATTAGCTAATTTTGGGTTAAATAAGGGATATAGCTGAAAAACCCAGATTTAGAGAAAAAAATACGTAGCACTTAAAACACTTATTTTTTGTAAAAATATCAACTTTTTATTTTATTTATTACGTATTTAGCATTCATTTAGCTATAATATAGTGTTCGCAGTACAAACTCTTAGTTTGGGATCAGATGTCCCCGTGTGAAGAATATCCCATGAATAAACGGTATATAAGTAAACTATTAAAATGCGCATGTCAACCATCGCTTAGTTTCCCATTAATTAAATTGTATTTAATTTAGTTAATCTAATCGTAATATTTAACATAATCGTGTGATACACAAGTGACTTTTAGACGCGTTACTCACGCCATGGCGGCCTTGGCACACTAGTGTAACATGGTCCTTATTGTGGTACGTACATTTATATGATTAAAATATAAACCAAAATAGAGTCTATTCTTTTTTTAAACGAGTATTTGTTCATAATAGACGTTTATGAAATGCCAGTTTTTAAATGTTACTTCAAAAGTCGTTCGAAATTCTAAATTTCAAAGTCGCCCTGCTAAACGCTTCTTCAGTTTTCTCTGTAGAATCGATCCACAAACTTTTTTATTTTTATATAAGAATAATTGCTTATTTCCATATGAATAAATAAATAATCTTTAAATCGAACAATGACGTATAAATAAGGGCATTCAAGACCATGTCACCAATCGGAACCAAGGTTCTGAATTACTAAGCTATTTCAATTACTTTAACGCAATTGCTCTATCTATACGTTTTAAAGGACAAATACATATTAATGAAATATTCTGCACGGTGATGTTTTGTAGTAGCAGCCTGCCTGGCTACCACTGCGTCTTCCATCAGAACTTTTCGAACCATACGCTTTAGGCTGTATGTGCTTGCTGCCTTTGGCCACATGTTCAGTTACTATTGTGAAGAAAAACAAACTTAGCTGATAACTAACTGATTGTCTGGGACTTTTTGGCGGGAACTTGCAGAGTGACGTAGCATTTTCATTTTTATTTTCATAAATTTGTGTATTTTGAGTTTTATTGTGTATTATCGGTGGTATTTTATCCAGTAAAGATCAATTCATGTGCACCAGCGAAGTGAAATGAAATTAATTATGTGTATCGTGACTTTTCAAGTTGTCTCAAAATGTCCGTGAAGAGTTTTAGTACAATGACCACCATTGTAGTAAAACATGACTTTTATGGACGTGACATGACAGGCTTATGAATAGGGTCCCGTTGGCGAAAAGTAGTTAAAAAAATATTGCGAAAAATAATATATTCTAACTGCGATTTAAACTATGATATCCAGGAAAAATCTATTACAAAATCTTGTATTCCACACAAATCCAAGGTTTCGTTTAACAAGGTGAAGCCGCCATTTCCGTGAATATTTAGTAATTGGATAAACAATAGAGGTATCTTAACTTCCGCCTTCAAACAACGTTATGGTTTTTAATAACCTGCGGAAAATAACATAGAGTTATCCCATCGCGCTCTTTGTAGAGTTATATAATATTGAGTTATAGGATATTGATGAAATGGTTATCAATATGGCGGTGATGTTTGGTGAAGAGATGTCAAAGTCAGAGCCATTAATTTTGGCCCTAGGGCACAATTAAAATGCTACTGAAGTCACCATCAGTTCGTAAGTCGGCCTTCAACTGAGAAGAACAGACAAGAAACTCAGCAAGGCTACATTTTTTAAATATTTTTTGGATAATCTGAATTGGCTATTTTTTCCTATGTACTTACCATTTTTTTTTAAAGTAAAATACGCAAGCATAATAACATTAAAAAAAACCCAACAACTTACAAAAGTAATAACCCAAGTTCATAATTATGTAAATAATCTACTGGCTTTTGTACAATGTGCACTTGTACAAACTTTATCTTCAATATAATGGGCTACCTTGTGCCTTGTAATAAGCTGAAAGCTCTAATAAGTTGTAAAGGGATAAATGCAAATCTAACACAAGTTAGCAAAGCCCATCTGCAAAAGATTTGAGAGCCAGTTGCCTTTGTAAAGGTCCATAAGACATTAAACTAATTACCCCCTTATTCATAATGAAGTTATCAAACGTTGATTAGCTAAAATTCTGAAGTCTTTATCTGACACGTGACATTTGGTGATTGAAAGAGTGAGACAGAGGACACTATTACACTGATTTTGTTAAAAAGCGATTATGAATAAGGGGGTTATAGTTCAAGTCATCCAATCCACATTTTGAAACATTCTTTAGCAAAGAAACAGCTCGATGAAATTCCACAGATAAAAGATGTTGATAGAAAAACTAGTAAAAATGTTATAGAATAAATTGGACTCTATAAATAGGTCATAAATAACACTAGTAATTCCACGCGGGTGTGGCTCGGGCACTTAATATCAACGATACATCGCTAAATATAATAAACCGGCCAAGTCCGAGTCATGAATTCCAATCATATCAAATTGATCTAGAAGCGCCTTTGATATTTTGAACAAGTAATGTCAGGCAAGGTGACTTTGACATTTTAAATATCGAACGACTTTTGAAGTAACGTTTAAAACCTGTCACGAATTTCTTCATAAACTAATTTCGAACGGCTATCTTTGATAATTCCGTTTTTAAATGTTAACTCTTGACTTTTATTAATTAGACTTAAGACGAAATAAAAAATATTAAAATTCAAGGCTCTAAATGTTACGAACTCTACGCATAAAAAAATACTACTGAGTGAGCACTGGAGGCGTTTGGTAAAACAAAATACAGAATTGAAATGTGTCAGATAGAACAACGAAATCTTGAAAGTTTAGTTTTGGTAAATCTATTCTTTTTTGTATAAAGTCATAGAACAAAAGTTGTTGTTTATGATCCTAAGTAATACAGTCTTGCAAGGTTGTTAGTGTTATGGATCATGGCAAATGCGAGAAAGACACGAGGCAGTTTGCATCCAGTTTAATATTTTCACGTGAAAGTCGGTAAAAATTATAAAAAAATATTTTATTACTATACTTATTTTTTTTAAGTTGTCTGTGTTAATTTATGGTCTTTTACATAGGTACTTGTATGTACGGCAACTTGTTTACATCCGTTATTACCATTGATTACTAATTGCTTATCATATAGGCTCTCGAGCTTTGGCACGCTTCTGTTTTTTTTGTATTCTGTAAAAAAGTTGTATAGAGTGTAATTTGATTTGCTTTGGGAATCGTTTATCTTGGTATGTGTTAGGTATGAGGACGAATTAAAGCCATGTGACTAAAAGAGTTATGTATATGAAAGTGGATGGATATACGGGGAGAAGAAAAACCGAAAAAGAGATGGATGGATTGTGTGAAAGATGAATGGGTAAGACAGGAGTGGATGCTGGTATGTCGGATAGAAGAAGTAGAAATTATTGGGATCAGGGCTGGTAGATGGTGATGATGATGAATTAAGACTGCATAGACTTACAACGAAAAGTGGCATTGATTTTTATATATATAGATGTATGTATATTTACCTACGTGTCTAAATTCCTCTCCATCCTACTGTTGTCTGGAAGAGGTCGCTTCTTAGCGATAAGAACGCCTTGTACTTACAGTAATTTTTAGCACTTTTTGTACAATAAAGAGTTATCCATCCATCATACGGCCCGCCTGGTGATAAGCGGTTACCGAGCCATATGGACGCTTGCAACACACGAGGCATCACTCACGCGTTACCTCCATTCCCCCCTCCCCAATAAGCCCTGGCAATCTTACTCACTCGCATGAACACAACAAAGGTATTTGTCTGCGGTATTCTGTAAGGTGGAGGTACTTCCCCAGTCGAGCTGCTCTTTGAGCGAATAAACGCTATGATCTACCTTGGTAAATTTTTCAGCTTTATGTCGGGTATTTTCCTATGGGGAATAAAGATAACATTGTACCGCAATATATTAGTACAATGACGCCGTATCTAATAAACTGTTATCTGTTAACAATCCGAAATGCGGTAATTTGAAGGCTTATTATTTAAACACATTTTATAATACATCGCCTCGTTTATCAGTGAACTAGAAACGTGCTATCTTTTTATAACTACTCTTTGTTATCGCTTTGATACCATATGACTGTTCGAAAGATTGTGTTATGTTTTTTCGCTGCAAGTTTTTTAACAACTGCGCTTACTCACCGCTCCGACTCAGCAAAAACTTGTCAACCAAGTCACGCCTTTAAATTATGTGCGTTAAAGTAAATTTTATAATGACAAAATGACATAGTTGATTCTAGCCGCGAACTTGCTGACAAAATTACAGACATTTTCATTAAATAAATAAATAAATATCCTGGGACATTCCTCACACACGGTCATCTGATCCCAAACTAAGCAGAGCTTGTACTATGGAAACCAGATAACTGATATAATACATATACTACTTTTTGTTTGTAAATACATACTTAATATACATAATTACACCCAGACTCAGGACATACAGACATGTTCATGCATACAAATGCATGTCCTGCGTTGGAATCGAACCCACGACCTGCGGCGCGTTATTAACCAGTCTTAACCAACCGCGCCAGCAGGCCACGTCATTGATAAAGTGTGACTGTTCTTAAGTTACGCATTTGTTGATGAAAATGGGCATAAGTCCATCGATATTTGCAGCGCCATTTTGCAAGTCTTGGTGGACGTAGGATTTGAGGATATGCCTGTATGTGACATCAATTTAACAAGTAAATGTTGATATGGTTGGAAGTGGTAAGCTCCCAAAATTAAGAACTGTACATAGGTACAGGACTGGACAGATGTTCAACTTGTTTTTTTTTTGCCTTCAGATGTTTACCTTCACCGAAAGCTGGCATCGTACAGTCAGCTTGAGTGACTGTTGCTGACTCCCATCCTCAAGTAGAAAATCTGTCGCCAAGCACCTATCGGTGTGACCGACAGCTGCACTTGAGAGACATTTCCTACTAGGCTTTGTGTGCTTACCACCTTCGGCCACATCATAACTTATCATATCATGAGATTGTCGCCAATATACGCCATAAATGGCGTATATTGGCCACAATCTCACCAGTATATTGGCTGTACCTACAAATATGAGAAAAAAATAAAGATTCGCGATAAAAGAAGGTGCATACTTAATAAGTTCGTAGGTAACAAAGATAGTCAAACAAACGAACGTAAGCATATTTTTATACTTATACATACAGGTCAATTATATGCCACCTGCTTCCGGCACAGAGCATGCAGCCATGTTTAGATAGAAAACATGCCTATAGCAACTAATTGACTATTTGTTATCTGTATTTTTATAGAATTGGACTTTAGTTTGTGTCTTTTTTGTCGGTTATAGTCAATAGACAAAAGAGAAAACAAATGAACTCTATGGACCACTTGAAGTTCCTGTGAGTAGTGAAGGTACGAAGAGATTTATGCATACCCCTGTTGTTGCAAGTAGGGTTCAGAACCGGGAAATCCCGGTCTCGAAAGTACCGGGAATTCCCGGTTCTTTTGCCAGTAAAATGGAACCGGGAAATCAAATTTGATTACCGGTTCTTTCGGTACTTTCGGGAATTTTATTTTTATTACGCGATTCACAGTACTACTTACTTCTACTGTTCAAAAGTTCAAAACTAATATAAATAATTCAGCGCTAAAAGAAATAACGCGCGAACTGAATGATGCACTCGCTGCATAACCTACACTCGCTCGCAGTTACTAGTTGGTAGGAAGGAAAGTAGTAGGTAAGGTAATAGTAGGATCAAAAAGAATAATTTCGATTTTCCAATGTCGGGTGCCAGGAATTTTTTCAGTCCTCTATTTTTTCATTAGAGCTACTACAAAAGAAATTGTTTTCACTATTCAGTCTTCCGAATTTCACGGCTGACACCAGCTGATATACAAGACGGCATATTAACACCTCGGCTCCTTAACACCTACACATGAAGAAGTGGGCAAAGCCATAATCTCGCTGATGACTGGAAAGGCACCGGGATTCGATCGATTAGATTTAATATCCGCAGAAATCCGCTGGTGTGCGAGAAAGCTGCCTCCTATTACCGTTTTTCTTTTTGATCACTTTGGATGGGATTATGCTTCGCGTGTATGACAACGGGCACCGCAGGATAGAGTGGGTAATCTCCAACGTTTTGGAGGATTTAGACAACGCCGACGACATATGCCTGTTGAGTCATACACGCGCCAATATGCAAGCTAAGCTCGAAGATCTGAGCCATGAGGCAACAAACATAGGACTGAAAATCAACATCCGGAAGACCCAAGAGATGCGATCTGGATTGAAGAATATTGCAAAGTTGCTGATAGGTACAGTGGTAGTGGAACGCATCCACAAATTCACTTACCTTGGTAATGTCGTGTCAGAATCAGGAGGAACTGATGAGATCTCTTCTCGGATTGTCAAGGCCCAAGCAACTTTCCCGCAGCTGCGCCCCGTATGTCAGTCTCTCAAGCTGACCCTAGCAGGCAATGGACTGGAATCCCCAGGGGAAGCAAAAGCGTGGCCGTCACAAACAAACCTAGTGACGCACTGTGATTGGCAAAGCGAAGAAAATCGGGAAGTCTTGGAGTGAGATCAAGCGCGAAGCTTAAGACTGCCCTATCTAGGGGATGAAAGATCAATATTCATAAGTCACCACTACAATAATCATCACCATTCAATATTTTTTTACCACCATCAACTACGTATCAAGATCTACATATAAGAATCAAAAATAATAAATTCGATTTTCCAAAGTCTTGTCTTAGTTATGACAATAGGATATTTCAGGGTCGGCAACGCGCGCGTGATACCCCTGGTGTTGCAAGCGTCCATAGGCTACGGTAACCGCTTACCATCAGGCGGGCCGTATGCTTGTTTGCCAACTAAGTGGTATCAAAAAAAAAAATTGGAAATAGAAGAAAAATGTCTATGAGAAGACTTCAGTGATTATATTCTGTTTTATTCTTAAGTTTTTTTTTGACTTAAAATTTTATTCTTAAGTTTTTTCTAATTACTTAATTACTTAAAAATAACTAGAATATTTAATTGTGGTATACTTTTGAAGCGTATCATTGCGTTATATAACAAAAACTACCAAGAACCGAAAATACCGAAAGAACCGGGAAATCCCGGTTCCTTTAAACAAAAATCCCAAAATTCCCGGTTCTCAAAAAAGAGACCGGTTCCGGAAACCCTAGTTGCAAGCGTCCATAGGCTATGGTAACCGCTTATCATCAGGATGGCCGTGCCGTGAGCTTGTCAGTCTAATGGTATATAAAAGTAAATTGAAAATATTTCTATCAAAACACTATGAGAACGCATAACATTTTAGGCGCTGATCCCACAGAGAGAGTTCTAGAGTTCTGAGTTCTGATTTCCACGTTCACTGTAATCTATGCGGCGCCTTGCGCCTTTGATCATTGCACACAGAGAACTCAGCGTCCAAGAGAATGCGAGTTCTGACGGAGTTCCATTCTCTTTACTGAGTGACACAAGGCAGAAAGGACAATGGGCACTCTGGCCCATTTGCGTCCACTAATTAAACTTAAGTAAGGCCAATGAGACGAGATAAAGAATGTAAACACATTTTTGCTTGCTGTATGTATATAATTACACCTTTTGGTATGGGATACTAATTACATTTAATGCAACTACCTTGCAATTTCATAATACCTCCAATTATTTCTTAAATCTTCAATACTCTATAACTTTTTTCTAAATACACCACAATGATAAGCTTTCATATTTTTGTTAATATATTATTGCCTAATAGAAAACATAGATATTACTGCTGGCGGCCAATGGGACAAGCTCCATACAAATTTGCCCATTTACCTTTAGAACTCTAGACTGCTCGCTCACTGTGTGTACAGTAGTGAACGCGGAACTCGGAAAGCGGAACTCAAGAACTCTTTTCTGTGTGATCGGCGCCTTAAACGGCATCTGTCAAAACTGACAGATGGTTCGCTAATTTGCTACCTTACAGTTGTATAAAAAATGCAATTATTATATAGATAATGTACATAAATAAGGTAATACTACCCGAGCGCCAAGGCTGCGCCTACACACCCGCGCCCTTGCTCCGATAAGTTAGCGCCAATGGACAGCATTGTCAAATGTATGTAATTACATACTTAATTGTAATCTACGCATTGATTATTTTGTCATATTATTATCTTGCTAATTTAATCTCAAGATGGCGCCACCGTTATTTACAGATAAAATTTCAACAGTCCTCTCTTTGCTAATTGTGAGATTGATAAATTGTGAGTAGGTGTTTTGTTTACTACAGCTAATAATAACTCTTATGTTCTATGATACAGAGTCTCTTCTTAAACAAAAAAGAAACGTGGTTATAAATACCTACTAATCTTATCGTAGGTTAAATAAATAAATAAGTAATAGTAGGGCCGTGACTGAAAAGTTGAGAGGGAACCATGGACATGTTATGAAAAGGGATGAAATCCATGTTTTTTTTTTATTTATTTTTTATACGACTATGTCGGTAAACAAGCATACGGCCCGCCTGATGGTAAGCGGTTACCGTAGCCATATGGACGCTCGCAACACACGAAGCATAGCTCACGCGTTACCGACCTTTCCCCCCTCCCCAATGAGCTCTGGCGACCTTACTCACGCGCAGGAACACAACTTTACACAACATAAAGTTGTTTGGCTGCGGTATTCTGTAAGGTGGAGGTACTTCCCTAGTCGAGCTGTCTTTGAGCAATAAACGCTATGCTCTACCTCTCTTTGTGATAAGCAGATGGACATATTGAAAGAGAAAGATGTGATGGGTTGTTCAAAAGAAGTATCGAATTTCCGAAATTCTACGAGCAGATACTCCATTAAATTATCTTCACCAATGGCAAAAAAGGGGAACTAAATGTATGTATATCAGTAGGACACAAATTGTATTATTAACAACGTTATTTGCCACACAATAACCCGGAAAATTTTGACAAAACACGCTTTATTAAAAATAAATTAGTAGGTACAGTTTATCGTTAAATTGACCAATAGACGCATGTTGTAGGCGATGTGCTTGACCAATCATCGGGTTCGATGATTAATTCACGCCATATTTGTATGGCGGCTAATGAGGAAACATGGTCTAGCTAATCGTTTAGCTTTGGTACTTGAAGTATTTGTCAGTATAGTTAGAATATAGGTCCA
The DNA here is from genome assembly GCA_947623365.1 of Achlya flavicornis. NCBI lineage: Eukaryota > Metazoa > Arthropoda > Insecta > Lepidoptera > Drepanidae > Achlya > Achlya flavicornis. The sequence continues at coordinate 8,907,775 of OX392490.1, forward strand.
AAAATGTTGCTGAAACTTGGTTCTAAATTCTGTGGATGGTTCGTTCTGAAATGAACACAGTTTATTTACCAATTACTAATTTTCCAGTCAGAATTCATGAGAATTATTTGCGTTTAGTTTCCTTCTCGAAAACATAGTTACATTTTCCTTAATTTCAGCATATAGGTTTGCCCACTTATAAGACTGTGTAATTTTAAAATATCGATAGGATCGTTTTAAATGTGTCACTTAACTGCACATGAGTTAACAAAATAAACAAAACAGTAAAAGATTGCTATGATTCAACGCGATTAGATTATCCGTAATCGCGTCGCACGCCATTTTGAATCAATGGAAAAAAGTACTGCGAGGTTCTTTATCGTCACCAAAAGTCAACATCGTTACGCGGAAAGCGCTTAGATGCGAACCGTTTGGGCCGTTATCTAACCGTGAAAAAATACCCACCGCTCCCGCCCACCATGCCATGCTTACGGTATTTCGAACGTGCAACAAGGATAGATAGCGGACCCCGCATACGTTAGAAGGGATCAGCGATAATTTTGTGCGTTCGCCTACATCGTTAACTCGGTAGTTTGTTTGGCCTAAATGAAGGTTTTATTATATTAATTGCTTCTGTCATGGAATGTTTTGTTTGAAATGTTTGCGCGGTGTTCAATCATATTGAGTATTATAGAACATGAATTGTGTGCAAATGTTTGTACAAATATTTGAAACAAAAATTATTTAAAAATTGTTTTTGACCTAAAGTAGGTTCTAGAACAATACCATTAATGGAATTGAAACCCCATAAAACCAAACGTCCAAACTAACAAGTTTGCAAGCGTATTATTGTTAACCTAGTATTTTACAGACAGCTAGCGACAAACCACGCTCTGATTGTCATGAGACGTTAGTCTCTAAATTACAGTACAGACTAGAAATAAAGGTGATTCGATTCACTAATAACTTTCAAGGCAGGCAAATTATGTAGACTATACTAACAGGGGTAAAGTGCTAAGAGGCGTATTTGTGGATTTTGGGTGCCAACAAATTACGTTTTGTTTTTGGTTACGGTAGCTGATGATGTCGTTGCAGGTACAAAGTCTACAAGAAACTGGTTAATGAGTGCAGGTGTAGGAAGGAATACACCGAAGTGCTTGACGACAGGTTTCTAAGATATTTCTACTAAAATAAAATATCTGCGTGATAATAGAAATAGCTTCACTGACGCCCCGCAGTTTTATCTGAGGGTGTTCATTTTTTGGGATACAAAATGTTTTAATTCAGAATATGATCTATGTATTTGCCAACTGTCATCTAAATCGATTCAGCTATCAAACCGTGATTCTCTAACAAACATACTTACAAGCTTTCGCATACGCATTCTTATGGGATCTAACGTTTTCTTACGATAACACGTATTGTTTTCTCTTAGTTATCATTTATTTATGAGCTAAACACCCGAATCCATTTCATCATGCTTATGGTCGGACATAAATACACACAAACCGTTTCCGTTTATAATATTAGTAAGCTTAGTAAATTTGATGATCTAAAATTAGTGGGTAACTGTCAATACTAACACCTGGCTATCATCTTAGGGGCCTTTGTATTCCATTGATTACCATTTAGCAAGCTCAATCTATGCAGATACAGTTGTCAAAGGCTTTGTACTATCTTCAATTACATTACTCTAAAAGACTTTGTCTATGGGCTATTAAAGATTGCTTATAGCTGGGTATCTTACTGGTTATATTGATGAAGATAATCTTGCTGTTTTTTTTTCTGGTAAAGCCGCATTATTTACCATACTTCTCTAACTCTACTTAGTGTCTAGGTTTTTCGACAAAAAGTTGATGAACGCTTTCAACACACGAGGTGATGCCTCGTTACCGATTGTTCCCACTTCACCAATGGGCTCTGGCGACCTTACTCACCCGCAGGAACACAACATAGAGTTATTTGGCTGCGGTATTCTGTAAGGTGGAAGTACTTCCCCAGTCGAGCTGCTCTTTGAGCGAATAAACGCTACGCTCTACCTCTCTCGAATTGGTTGCCTAATGTTGCTGCGATATATACCACAAATGCAGCTATACTTATTTACAAAAGAACTAAAAATAGAGCCCCTATATACTTAAGTTTATAGTTCAGTCCCTAAAACGAAGAAGAGCAGAATGAAGACGCAGAAGATCAAATACTAAATGTAATGCAGAAAGCTTCTCATATTGAAACAAGGTTCAAACATGACATTATTTCTTTAAATGAGCTATTAGAACTTGAGAATGTACAAGCTTAACGTTTGACACACCTATTTTGGCATCGGCCAAGTCAACCACATCATGTTTCTTGTCAAGTTCCGAATATAAAATAGAAGAAATAGGAAGATTTTCTTTGTATTTGACATCTTTATTATGTGTAAATAGTGGCTAATTTTGAAGACAATAGATTTCTTAAAAAAAACTTGCGACGTAGATTCACAGAAAGTAATCTCTTTCAAATGTAGGTTTAAATCCGAACCACTCACTACAACAGTACACTTTATAAACCCGTCAGTGGTGTAGCAATGACCTAACGCCAATGTCTGCGAAGTGTTTCAAGTTTAGCGGGCAACCAGGCCGGTTGCAGTTGCAGCCAACTATCGAGGCTACGCGACCTTGTGGGACCATGTGATTGGGAGAAGTAGGATAAAGATTATGGTGGAGATAATAAGTAGATTAAATATTAGTGTTGCTGTGAGTTCGCAAGTCACGTTAGACAGATTGATGATTCTTTCTACGAGAAGGTACGAAACTATTCAAATGTGGAAGTAAAAAACGAGCATAATTTTGTTAAGATATCAAAAGCTATGAGTATTCGTCATCATATGAGTTTATTTGTACAGACAGTGTTTAATCTGGTGATTCTAATAGTAGTTTTTGGTCTTAAGGACAAGAAGTATACAAAAGGCCCGAATCATCGAACCATTAACCCAAAGAAGCTTAATTTGTTGTTCAATGTTTAGTGGGTCATGAACTTAGCCAATCAGAGCGCGTGTGTCCTTAACTTAGCCAATCAGAGCGCATAGTCGGTGGTGGGGAATTAGCGGAATATATTTCAAAGAAAACGTCATTGCGATCGTCATGTTTTTGGGGGAATTTGACCTAGTGTTGCAGAAAATATCCTTTTAAACACATAAAGATGGATTATAGCTATTTAATGCACAAATTATATGGTTAAATACTGTGACGCGCGTACCAGTCCAAAAGGTTAACAACGTTCATAATCCATCAGTTAAGAGCCAACGTTTACCTATACTATAAAGTTATATTGTTTTATAGCACTTCAAGGTTGTTTATAACCATATCCTTATAATAATATGATGTATATTAATATATCATCATAATTTGCTGTAACGTATCATCTTCTTCAATCCATAATGTCTCAATGCTGATCCCGGACCGGAGAGAGGTAGAGCATAGCGTTTATTCGCTCAAAGAGCAGCTCGACTGGGGAAGTACCTCCACCTTACAGAATACCGCAGACAAATAACTTTATGTTGTGTTCCTGCGCGTGAGTAAGGTCGCCTGAGCTCATAGGGGAGGGGGGAAAGGTCGGTAACGCGTGAGCTTTTTGTGTTGCAAGCGTCCATATAGCTACGGTAACCGCTTACCATCAGGCGGGCCGTATGCTTGTTTACCGACTTAGTTGTATAAAAAAAAAAAACTTCTTTTCGCAAATGAGGGTAAAAGGGAATAAACAGATACTACAACTACCAGTCGTAGGCATATAGCTCGGTAGGCTAGTGGTTAACCTACTGTTGGAGTTCTCAAGCCGCTTCGGAGATGTCTCATCTATCAGAATTAAGTGATATCCTGGACCAACGGCTTTACGTGCCGTACAGTTGACGTGCTGAAATACTACTTAGGGTCGGCAACGCGCGCGTGATACCCCTGGTGTTGCGGGCGTCCATAGGCCACGGTAAACGCTAACCGTCAGGCGGGCCGTATGCTTGTTTGCCACGTAAGTGGTATAAAAAAAAAACTTACGCAGTCACCCATCCGGATACCATCCTCACCGGAGACTTCTTAACTTTGCCGACTGGTGTTAATTAGATAGAAATCATTTTGTTTTTGACTCAATTTCACCATGGTAAGTGATGTGAGTCCAAAGGTAGCTAGAAAGATAACTTTAACAATAGGACTACTTTGGAATACTCTCTCTGGTTTTATTAACAGCTTAACCAAGAATAAGAGATTTTTGAATATTGGTCTAGCTATGCTAATTAGTGATCTCTTTTAGACCTTTGGTTGGCTTTGACCTGCAGTTCATTTTTGCAAAAGCCTCTATGATACCTTATTTAACCAACATAGCTGCAACATCGTAGACCTGCGCTTGTCCATCCGTCAAACCAAAATAACTTCAATTTATAGCGCTCGAAGAGTATTTTTCATGTGATAATGGGACTGTATATCTATGAATGCATCTAGGTGCTCACGCTTCGCACAAGGACATGCAATATTCTTACACTATGGATGGGACTGACATAAAAATCCTTAATTGTATAACCCTGGATGAGACTGGCAACAGTGGCGTAGCTTACCTAGGGGCTAGACGGGGCAGTGCCCCGGGGCCCCCAAGCTCAGCGGGCCCCTCGGACTCTGACTTACAAACTATAAATAGAGTTATTGAAAAAAAAAGAAACTCAACTCTGAACGCGGAACTCTAGAACTCTCTCCGTGGGATCGGCGCTTAATTTTCCCATAAAACAAGTAGTTGACCCTTCATACGGATTATCATGACAGACAAGATGGCGGAACATGCTACGATTTGTCTTTTAATGTGTGAGTGTAGTCTTGCTCCAGGTGTAAAAACGAGTTGGCTTGATATGAACATTTTAAATAGTTTAGTTGGGGCCCTACATGGGCCCTAGTTTATTTTTTGCCCCAGGGCCTTTGGTTAACTAGCTACGCCACTGCTGGCACAGGACCAGAAAGTGGAGTAAGCAATGACAAGACAGACAAGACACTGAAGGGCGTGAATGAATCAAATAAGTTTACCAGAGTAACAACTAAAAAAAATGTAAAAACCTTGCAAATTCAATTAATTCAAATATTTATATTAAAATGCGATTGCATTTGCGTCATAGCGGATGCTAGAACGATGTTTAGTGATTAGTCGAAACTAAACAGAAACCTTGCCATACGACCCTAGCCCACCTTATCACTCCAGTGCTGTTTAGTCAGGTTTATCTTATCAGTTGGGTACACCACGATTTCTGGTGTGATATGGTACCTAATTCAAAGTGAAAGCCATTTATTGCCAAAGCTATTGAATTTATCAATGGTTCAGAAGTCGGCTGAGATTTTCATGTAAATGGATTATATTTGAAAAGAGGATTGCTTATTCGTATCGTTAGTAGTTTTATTTAACAATAAGAATAGGTTAATAAAAAACTGTTTTTTTGACCAACTTCAAAAAAAAGGAGGAGGTTCTCAATTCGGCTGCATTTTTTTTATTTTTTTTATGTGTGTTACCTCGTAACTCCGTCATTTATTAACCGATTTGGAAAATTATTTTTTTGTCTGGAAGGTTACACTTCCCGTTTGGTCCCATTCGTCATCAGATCAGGATTTGATTACTTTTAAGTGTAGTTTGAAGTCAGTTTAAGTTTTTTGAAAACACTCCAATTATTTATATCTAATAGCTGAAGTGTGACAATTCTGAATCTAAAAAACAAAAAGAACATTCCATGAAATTATGATAAAATATAATCATTTTTAAAATATATATTTTTGAATTGTTTTTTGATTAATTGATTCATAATCATAACACGCAATATAATTTTGTTTTGAGTGCCATTATAAATAAAAATAAAATAACTAACCGGTACTAACATAATTATAAATAATTAAATCTAAAATACTAATAAATATTAATTAAAATAGCTAAGTAATCACCATTTAATGATGCAATGCCCTTGCAGGGCTCATGTTGTGGACTAACTTAATCATAACACCTTTATGTACTACATGATGCAAATAAATAAATTGAAATTGAAATTGAAAATACTTTTCAGACTTAATAAAGTAATTTGTTTCGCGAATAACTAAATAATTAATTGCCACACAAAGATGTAGTTCAAAATAGAACCTACAATATTTGACATATGATTCCAAATGGGTTATTAGAATGTCCCATTATCCATTAAAAGCCATAGCCACACTACCCAGCACAGTTGTGTGCATAAATGCATTTTCGGTATGTACGAAACAAAACCTGCACTTGACTCGCGCTATCAGCCGTTATCAGCGACTGATAACAGCCGACGGTTATATTAACATGTTATCATTACCCACTTATATAATATATTAGATTTATATATGTGTTCATCAATATACTACTTGAAGCGCTCGTGGTGTAGCTTGATTAGCCGTTCTTAATCGATCGGCAAAGTTAATCTACGTCTGTCTTGGTCGGTACCTGGATGGGTGACCGCCTAGTGGTATTTCATATCGAGCGTGTCCGTGCTTTGGAAGGCACGTAAAGCCGTTGGTCCCGGTTATCACTTAATTGTGATAGTCGTTAAGCTAGTTGGATGCCTCCTAGGCGGCTTGAAAAATTCCAACGGTAGGTTGACCACTAGCCTACCTCCACCGATCCGCAGTGGGCACGCGTGGTGGAGTATCGCCCAGTCCCTTTCACCCTGATTTGTGAAAGGAGGCCTGTGCTCAGCAGTGGGACATTATAGGCTGATGATGATGATGATGATAAATAAAAATAAAATACTTTTCAGACTTAATAAAGTAATTTGTTTCGCGAGTAACTAAATAATTAATTGCCACACAAAGATGTAGGTCAAAATAGAACCTACAATATTTGACATACGATTCCAAATGGGTTATTAGAATGTCCCATTATCCATTAAAAGCTATAGCCACACTACCCAGCACAGTTGTGTGCATAAATGCATTTTCGGTATGTACGAAACAAAACCTGCACTTGACTCGCGCTATCAGCCGTTATCAGCGACTGATAACAGCCGACGGTTATATTAACATGTTATCATTACCCACTTATATAATATATTAGATTTATATTGTGTTCATCTATATACTAGTTATTCCCCTGCGGTTTCTCAGGATAAAAAGAAGCTTGTAACACTCGCGGATACTGATAGCTTCGTATCAGTGAAATATTTTTTGGGTCTGATCATTAGAGAAAACTTTGTAGCCCTTTTTAGGGTTTCGTAGTCAACAAGGTTTCCTTATGAACGAACAGGATTCGTTACTTAACGAGCCTTCAACGAGCCTACAACGAGCGCGATGCGAATCCCTGTGTTCGTGAAAAAATTGACAGTCGGGCGGAGCGCAGTCGAGCACGCTACGAATGCTCGTTCGAGGCTTGCAAGCCCGTCCACGCTACGCGAATCGTGCTCGCAGTGTGCTCGTTCAAGGCTCGGCTCGTGCTCGGTTCGCCAAGCATGGACGCACCATTATAGTTTCATCATGTCCGTCCGTATGTCTGTCTGCGGCTTAGCTCCGAGACTCTTTGTACTAGAAAACCGTAATTTGGCATGGTTGTACATTAATAACATCGACAAAGTGGTAAAAAAAAAAATGTACCTCCCCTACTCGTAAAGTGGACACGATTCTCGTCTATCCCATGATTGTGTCGTTGGATAGATCGTCCAAATATATTGCGGGTGTGAAAACCATTTTTCGATTCAGGGATCCGTTTTCGAACTTTAAAGTGCTAATTTTGTTAGATTCAGGTGTCTCCCCTGCCAGACAAAACGACTGTTAAAGATAAAAGTAAAACAGCTAAGTAAAAACAGAAATGCACAAATGTCCTGTATTTATCTATTTTGATTTTTATTTACCTACATATTATGCGAATTGAAATTCATACAAAAAACTGTAACGGAAACATGTTTAATACATTCAAAATTAAAATAAAACACACGATGAATAATAAAGTCAATCCACTCAAAAAGATAAGCGAATTGCGATACAAATTGCGAGAATTCTTATTTTTAACATGCTTTACACTAAGATAAGGTTATTATTTTACCAGAAATTAGTTTTATGATATTTTATAGAACGTTATCGCGATAATAAATTCTATAAACTTGTACCGCAGGATCTAGTAGCATAAAATTTGCACACAGGCTCCTTAAATAACTAAATCATCCACTATGAAATGGTTTTTCTAAATACAACCCCCAAAGGGATGAAAGTGGGATCACAAATAGCGAAGCGGAAAGCAAATGTACAATTTATTTATTTTACCAAACCAATGTACCTACATGCGAACAACATATTGTACGATGCTTGAGGTCGATGATGGGGAAAAGAGATGAGATAAATAAAACTTAGTTTTTACGTAAAGTCAGTCCGATGTATTGTGCCACCATTCACATGATATTACAAAATTATAACCAACAAAAAACCAGTGTTGCCACTATAAAAATATTTCTTATTTCCAACACATATTATAAAACGAAAAACCTTTTTTCTAAAAATATTGCCCAAAATCTCATGTGGATCGATGTAACCGATGATACTGAGCAAAATAGTTTCTGGAATATGGTTTACTTTGAATAACCAAACAAAAAACATAAGCTATAAAATTCTATAGCTTACAGTGTACGACATGCCGAAGTTAACAGAGCAACACGACGCCCATGAACTCGCACAGATTGACTTTAAGTGTGTCAGAGAGACGCATAATTTGGTGATAAATTACATATTGTTGTGTCTGACTTATTCATTTCATGCAATTTTTTTATGTAATTTCCAATTTAAATGTTTGTGTGGAATGAATGACAAGTTATTCTAATGTTATTGGTTTTGGGATGGGAAATCGGATTCGATAATATTGGAATGTCTGGTTTTTTTTTGTGACATAAGTAGGTAGGAGGAGAATAATTCGTGGCATTTAAATTAGAAGCGTCATTGAACTCTGTGGGGAAAACTAAAAAATAATCTGCCTATTTTTATTTTGTTAATATGTATCTGTGGTTTCATATTGAAACTATGTCTTGGTAATTGTAGTTTTATTTTCAATATCATAAAATATACTACAATATCAAGCTGTCTATGTCCTGACTGACTGACTGATTTTGATTGCACTGCCTAAACCACAACCCGCTAAGGAGGGGTTTTCCAAACTTCGCCCCGAATGGGGCATAATAGAGGATCGCGGGTCAAACCGCGGGGCATACCTAAAGCTAATAAGTAATATCAAGCCTTCTAGAAACTCAAAATCCATAACTCAACATACTAACCAAACTCCGAGCAAGCTCCACTCACCATCTTACCATCATACAAGTCAAACAGAAAAGAACCTAAAAACGTATTTAAACTTGCAAATTGCCTTTTAAGATCCAGCTTAAAAAGCAGGTCCAAAATAAAGAAATTCACAACATAAACTCGCAACACCTAGTTATAGAAATAGCTAGAAAAATGTCTGGAAAAAGAAAATGAACTTTCTTAAAAACTAAAAGTCGGACCTACAAAATTACTTCCTTCGGACAGTGCAATAAAACTCTTTGGGGAAAAGGTGAGGTGTCAGTGACAACGTTTTATGTCTGTACTTTTTCACAGTTCGTAGAATCACGATAGATGGCAGTGTCTCGTCCCCGGATGATTGGACTTACGGAATAGAAAGGTTAATGTGATTTGTTTGTTTTATAATATACTAGTCGCGCCCGGCGGTTTCACCCGCGTACCTGAGGGATATATTGCTTTCCCGGGATAAAAGGTACTTTATGTGTTAATCCAGGACATATTCTATCAGCGTGCTTAATTTCATCTAAATCCATTCAGTTTTTGAAGCGTGATTAAGTTACAAACACCATTGGTCCACCTGGTGGGAGGTCGTCCCGCTCGCCGCTTTACAGCACGTGGTCGCCGTAAGAGAACCTTCCTTCCACATCAGTTATCGGCTCTTCGTTCGATGTGACCTCCCCATTGCCACTTCAGCTTTCTTACTACGAATTATATCCGTCATTTTCGTAGAGAAATTCTAAGCATAGCTCGTGCCATAGGTCGTTAAATGACTATGAGATTATTTATGCGGTCAGCAGTAAGAGACCACTGAGTTCCGTACATCATAACTGGTAACACGCACTGATTGACCTTGAAGACCTTTTTCTTCAGACTCTACGGTATTCTGGCCGTGAAGAAAAGCTTCCCGAACGCTGCCCATCCAACAGCGAGAGATAGGTACCTACATAAATACAAAGTTTCTTGCGCTCTATATAAAGTTGTAGCACTAAAAGGTATGACCATAAGTGACATGACAGCCTTATCATCAAAAGCGAATCCAAAGTTTTGGAAATAATAATAATAATGATAATTATAAATAACTTAGAACAATTTGGGTTAACTTGGACCGAAATACTAAGGAAACCAGGATCTACTATTTATACATAAAGAGTCAAACTAAACTCACAAACCACGCCCATTATTATGTATACATTTTCATCATAAAACATTTTTTTACAAAATAATGTCTACCTACAAATGTAACTTCATTTAAATTGTTATAATTGACTGTCTATTGGTGAAATTCATAAAAGATTTTAGCATCAAAATATCTCTATAAATAGCCTTTACTTTTCCGAGAAATAAAGTAATTTAAATGATCCCGCGGTAATACGCACCCAACCCTTTGCCGGGAGAAGGGACGCCGTAGGAGTGGGAAGAGGGCCAGGGAGGGGTGGGGCGGTTCACTGGGAAACGTAATTGGGACTTTTTCTTTGGACTTTAGCCTTTTGTTTTGCAAAGTGACTTCTTTCTTGTCTGGGGCACTCGGAATCGATTGAGGACTCAAACGTAGAAGGTTGGATTCAATGAGATATTAATTATTTTCGTTTGTTTTGATGTATTCTTTGCTGTTTGTTATAAATGCTGGTACAAAAAACTGAAACATTATTATTTTGCAAATTGTGTTCCAATCACATATATTTGTGGTTCCAAGGTTCCAACTACCCTATGGAACTACCACTCCTATCACTAGTGTCAAAACTTACAGATATTTGACATTTTTGTAGTCTACTATGTAATTCAATAGCTTTTTTCAATAGCGTCTAAAACCATTATGAATTTAGTAGACAATCAATGCACATCAATCAATAGCAATGGAATGGGAGGAGGTTCTCAATTCGGTTGTTTTTTTTAAATGTTTGTTACTTCGTAACTCCGTCATTTATCAACCGATTTGGAAAATTCTTTTTATGTCCGGAAGGTTACACTTCCCGTTTGTTCCAATCGTCATCAGATCAGGATTTGATTACTTCTTAGTTTACTTTGAAGTCGGTTTAAGTTTTTGTAAAACAGTCCAATTATGTTAACTGTACTTGCATTGTCTTCCAACATACTAATGTATACCAAATATCAAGTCAATCCGACCATTGGAAGTGGGTGAAATTCGACTTGCAAGATTCCACCCGAACAAACATACATACATACATTGCAAGTTAAATAAAAGCTTGTAATAAAATGGGGTCGTGACAGAATGTCATTTTTGATTTAAAATAACCTTGTAGAGCAAGAGATGTTTCTTTTTTATTCTCAAAACCTTTTTACCTATACCATATACAACATCGAACAACAAGCAACAAGAACATCGAGCAACAAGAAGCGCTCGTGGTGTAGCATGATTAGCCGTTCTTAATCGATCGGCAAAGTTAAGCTACGTCTGTGTTGGTCGGTACCTGAATGGGTGACCGCCTAGTGGTATTTCAAATCGAGCGTTTCCGTGCTTCGGAAGGCACGTAAAGCCGTTGGTCCCGGTTATCACTTAATTGTGATAGTCGTTAAGCTAGTTGGATGCCTCCTAGGCGGCTTGAAAAATTCCAACAGTAGGTTGGCCACTAGCCTACCTCCACCGATCCGCAGTGGGCACGCGTGGTGGAGTATCTGCCCATTCCCTTTCACCCTGATTTGTGAAAGGAGGCCTGTGCTCAGCAGTGGGACATTATAGGCTGATGATGATGATATACAACATTATGTAAAATTGTGTTGTGTGTAGATCAGAATTTATTTCTTTCTTTACGTTGACGGTAATCTTCTCTTTATTACTGCAATTGATAAATTAAGAAGTTTGAAAAGTATTGAGTTGATTTATTACATACAAGTTTTCGTTCTGCGGATTCACCCATGCTCTCGGGAGTTTAAGTTTACCCAGGATAAAATTATATCCTTTATATTCTACGTGTATCCTATATGAAAATATCGTACGTTTCTACTGTGGAGTAAAAAAAACTTTCGAATAGGTATCAGACAAAATAACTATTTTTTAAATCGAAATCCGACCAAATTATGCAAATAAATGTTTGTATCGAAACGAAAAACAATATATATTGTAATGCGATGAGACGATTACAATGCAACTTTTGTATTCCAATACAATCTTAATTTTTAGTCTGCGCGCGTACCTAGCATGGTTAGATTTAGCTAAAAATTAGTATTTAGTATTGTACGCGTATTGTACCTTTTATTGTAGTAGACTATCTACCTAATACCTACTTAATTAGTTCTATTTTTAAATGTAGTTTCCTGTCATGTTTTTATTTTAATGTTGAATTAATGTTTTCAAATATGGAAACTTATGCAAATAATTTTTCCCATACTGTCACAAAACAAGTTATATTGTTTTTCCATTTATTACCTCGTCTATCTCTCTTCTACTCAGCACAGTATGTATTCTTTATCTCCCTCATACATGTGCTCAATTATTAAACTGTTCTGATCTAATTAACAAATGCCAATTTAGTGAACTGAATTGAAACAGTGCCGAATATGGAGTGATTATTCTTATTTAAATTATTTTAAAATTAAACTTACTTTCTATACTTGTAATTCTACAATCCATAATTTTTATACACAGCATTTTATAAATAAAGCTGATGATATAGAAAGAACCATACTGAAATAAATGGTATACATTAGCTAAAGCCTGTTTAATCTGAAATAAGTTTTGTCAAATAGTTTTTCTATCAACTATAGTTTTCCATAAGAGAAACAATACTTTCTGTTACTTTAATATATTTTATTTTAATGAACACTGAGATTACCTTGCTAAATTAATTTAAACAAAAGGATACGTGAGGCGGAAGATCAGATGTCAGTTTAAGGATGTTGTTCAGTGACTTCCACCTTCAGTGCCTTATTTGGACCTTAACTTGTGTTATATTCTATGACGTGCATTCAAATGGTCTTTATCTAGCAGAAAACATATGATATTTTGTAGGTTACAGTGGTGGTATATTTCCAGGCATACCGGCAATTTAGGCAACTGAATTTTAGAGCCATCTAGTCTTCGTGTGTTTTCTTTTTGGTCATATCATTACTTACCATGGTATGTAGCAACGTAAACTTCTAGAATTATAAAATAAAACATCAAAAATTTATGCATGTTGGAAAAAGCAATAACCCGCCCCCGATTCTCGCGATTTTTATTGTTTTTTGGCAAATTTCGCAAAGTACATTGATATCGGAGACGCGAGAATCGGGCCCCAGATGTGTTTGTGGACTGCTACTAAGTAAGTAACCTCGGCATGCTCATTCATCAAGTTAAAAATCAGTCGCCAAGCTTCTCCTGGTGCGTATCCATTAGCTGCACAGGTCTGTTCTCTTATAAGCTTTGTATGTTGACCACATTTGGCCACATCACTGTTCATGGTGAGACCTTGGTCAGGCACAAGCCTATCAATCCAAGAATACTCTTATACTGATCAACAATACAGAAAATTTTACGAACAATGAAGTCTCCAGTGATTTCCTAAGTCCGACGCAATAATGCTTTGTCCAGAGACCAAGAGGAGTCGATTTAATTGGAAATAGAGAAAAGTTTTAATAGGTACCTTAACGTATATACTTTAAGGTTTATTTACCAAGAAAATGTAAGGTTTATATATTATAAGTTTTTCTTTTAAGGGTCACAAAAAAGCGAAATAATTATTATAAATCTAGCATAGAAAAACTATTGTTTCGAAAAATCGTCGTGAATTTTATTTTTCTTCGACACAGAAACGTTTTTACCACTAAGATATGGTTAATGTGCACACTGCCCGCCTGATGATAAGCGGTTACCGTGGACAATTTCTGATGCGATTTTTTGCATTACTTGAGTGTCACGCCAGAGGGGCTCTACCGCGTAACTTTGGTGGTAATCGTTACGAACACCATTAATTATTTCATCCAATGACGCGCACGCGGTATGACGCGATGAAGACCATTCTTGGGCCCTGCTTGGATGAAATTCATTAATGGTGTTCGTTACGATTACCACCAAAGTTACGCGGTAGAGCCCCAGATCAGGGGGAGCTGAAACGAAAACTGTTATTTAAGGGATCGATCGTTTTATGCGTCGAGGTTTTTTTATAGTTTAATGTTCAATAAATATACATAACCTTTGAGAGATTATTTTATTGTTTACAATTTTGTATGAAATCAAACATACGATACGTGCCGTATCGTTACCTATGTGGATTACGGTGGTAACACGTGCTTTTTTGATACGCTTTTTATTCAATATTTAAAAAAAGATTTTATTTAATGTTTATTGTGTTAATGCCTACTTGTTTCTCTCTGAAGGAGAGTGCCAACATATACGGTATCTTCGTTTTACTTTTCATGTCAATAGACGAACGATGGCCACTTCGCATATGACAGAAAAAACATTCATACCTACAGACTGCCCAATCTGTTTTTTTAATCTATGACCTAAATCATAATGACATCTAATGACATATTACCTAAATAAGTTCTTTAATAGTGATGTTATGTGCTAGGATATCGATACAATACGATAAAGGGAACACTGAGAAGATAATTGAGTTATGCGATAACATCGAACAATTAACCCAAAGAAGCGTAATGGCGTTGATTTCGCTTGCAATCTATTCCGCCAATTTGCCACCATCCACAATGCGTTCTGATTGGCTAAGATTAGGACACATGCGCTCTGATTGGTCAAGACGAGAAAACACGATGCAGTGATTGGTCCTTACTGTTCAAAATCAGTGACAAATCACTGACTAGTTTCGGAATCGGATTGCTCAGTATTACTACTTTAAGGGATTGTTCCTCGATGTGCGATAATTACAATAATTCAGCATGACAAAGGTTACGAAATAATGCCATCTCAAAATATCCACCCAATAGGTACATACTTGAGCTAAATTTATTTACATGGACGTATTACCTACGCACATAAATTACTTAAAATATAATTAAACAATAACCAACCTAATCGTAATTACACAGGTTACAAAATAAAATTACCTCTTCATTTCACTTACACAAACACACACACAAGCATAGTATTGTTACACACATAGGTGCTTCATTGTGTGAGTGACAGTGCACCCTAGTCATTTTTCGCCTAGGTCCCTGTCTAGGTCCCTAACGAGCCTAGGGAATAGGGTGTGCCTAGATAAATGTAGCGATAGCAGAAGTATAATAGTTTTAAGTAATTTATAACGGCAATTAAAACCTCGTTTTGTAAATGTATTTAAAGTAATTTAAAGAACCTATTATTTTTACAAAAAGCCATGTTGCAAGTCTATTAATATCCATATCATTATACAATAAATGCAATTTAAAAGTAATTTTATGGGAAATATTGTTAAATAATAAAAATATTATTTTATTTTATTCATCTGAATTTGTTTCTAATTCTTATTGCCTGTGCTTTAAAAAGTCAATTGATGTAATAAACATGTTTTGATGTTTTTTATTTATCTACATTACATAAGTTATCTCGCAAGTTCGATTTTACGGTTTTTTGTTTTTTATTTTATTTTAAAAGTAATGACACAAACCCCTTTGGAGGTAAATAGTCTCTACCATAGAGTTTTTAATAGTAACTCTATGGTGTCTAAATTTTCATAATCAATTAAAATTTTCTTGTAATTAAATTAAAATAAAAACTAACACCTTAAAATTAATTTGCTGACCATACTGAAACCGAACCCTTTCTACCAACGATTTGTTTTAAAGGTCGTCGCCCTCACTTTGTCCCACTCTTACATTTGTACACGCACATCTGCCATCCCTCTCACACACGGAACATAGGGAAACTACACCTACGGAACCTTGTCAAGGAAAAGCTTTTCGCTTTTCTACCGGAAGTTGAGATTTGGGTTTTTTTTTAATATGCGATGTTGTGTATTAACATTTTTTTTTTATTTAGATTAGTAATTATAATAGATTTTTTTACAATAAAAGACACTGAATAAAAAAAAAACGGGTACACTAAAAAACAGAAATAAATCCAGATTAGTACACCATAACTGTAGGATATCTATTCTTACTTAATCTACTGTTTCTTAATTACAAATTAGGCCATTTTCATTAATCATTAATTGATAAACATGTCTCAATCGTTATACTACTAAATCCAAGTGTACTATCGCTACAAAAAGCAATACACCCATATTAGCAACGTAATTTGTTACGATAATCGTAAATCTTTTTTCATTACTGGCAATCCGAATTCAATGTTCTTTATTAGCACAACTAGGGTGGCAACATCGGTGATGACATGCGATAATATGACGCGTCATTGCATACACGTTTTGCTCTACAATCGTTTACTGTTTAATGATTTACTAAGATTGCAAAAAAAAAAAACTGTAGCACGTTATCTGCTACATTTAGCGGAATTGCCGTTTATTAAGATTTATATTCGATAAATAATTTCTTTTTTCTTTTTATGCTGCCAGCATTTAAGATAACTAGATATATTCTTAATACACTCCACAAATGCACGGTTCTTAATTTAAAATGTGAGCAAGGGGTACGACTAGTGCGATGATTATAATTATCTACATCATTTTGGACCCAGTGATGTCAACTGTGGACAGTGAACGGTGAATATAGGCCTCCCCAAGAATGACTAAGACGAATTCAATAAGTTAAAAAGTAAGGCAAAAAAAATTTGAATAAGAAATAAAGATTACGAAGAAATGTTAAAGCAACGTTCTAGGAATAATGAAAGCTGAAACAACAAATTAAAAACAAACTTTCATAACACGTTTTGAGTTGGAACTGGAAACCTGACAAACGATTAATTCAAGTATTTTTAACATTATTGTTTAAAGCAAACATTTTCTTTTAAAGTCTAAAACAAGAACGGCATGCGGCACTAGAAATGTGCGAAATAGCATTAGCTAATATTAAAATTCGATATTTTTTTAAGAACTGCGTAAAATATATTTAAATATTAAGTATAAAAAATACATTTAAGCTAAAAATATCCATGAAATTATGGTGTAGCGTAATAACCTAATACAGAATAGGTATAATACCTAATACTAAGTAAACGTGTCGATTCCTAGCCACTCGCAGAATAAATCGATTGTTGTTTTTTTGCCAACAATTGCCCATCCCTAAACGCCACCATTGGCGTAGGTCAGTAACCTAACCGTCATTCATTCCAATTTCAAACTTGGAATTCCGAGCGAAGAAGTTACGCACACAGTCGCACCGCACGCACACGAATTGGGCGCGTTAATTTGTATTGCATTTATGTGGGGCACGCACACTAACGCGTGCTATATGGGTCGGCGCACGTATACACACAGAAATGTTTTTCATAAAGCAGTCAAATTAATTGAGACTTTATTTTAAAGGCAAATTAACTGTGATTACATCGGTTTAGTCTTGCTGGATTTTTCTTAAATCTTAACCCTAGAACTCTACACTATCCGGCGTAGGTACCTACTTTTGAAACGACTATGTGTTTGAAGCACCAGGCGAAAGTCAATAAAAATGCTAAAATTAATATTAAATTTAGAATTTATGACAAATTTTTAAACTTAAGTTCAAGAAATTGGTTTTCAAAGTTAGAGTATTTTAGTACGGGGTGCCCCGACACGCCAGTGTAGGGTTCTAGGGTTAGTTATCTTTTTAATAACCCTGTAAAAACAACATTTGTTCTGGTTGGTAGCCTACCTAGCGATTCGTTACTTAAAAATGCTCAAATGAATGAATCACTCACTCCATGAAGTACATAGAACCAAGGTGGCTATTTAAAAAAACAACAAAATTTATCGACTTTTCCTAAAAATCCTTTCTTAAAAACCTTGTCCTGACAATGACGAACACAACAAAAAGGAATCTGCCAAATCGGTCGAGCCGTTCTCAAGTGATGTTCTTACATACATTTGTGGCAATTGATTTTTATTTATATGCATAGATATAAACCTACTTAAATCATAATTAAAAATACCTCTCAAAAGTCTCAAGTAACTTGACTAATCCTTTTTCATAGCTTTAAGTAATATTATATTGTCCCAGGATATTTATAGGTATATAATATATTTCTTCTTCTTATTTTTAATTTTGGCAACCAAGCCCAAATTAGGGCTCATTTCTGCCAGTGTCGAGTTATATTATAGTTTCCAGTCACAATAAATCACTTCACATTATAGTCCTCAGTCAGTCACCGTCCATAAAAGTCATGTTTTACTACAATGGTGGTCATTGTACTAAAACTCTTCGCGGACATTTTGAGACAACTTGAAAAGTCACGATACACATAATTCATTTCATTTCACTTCACTGGTGCACATGGATGATCTTTATTGTGTAAAATACCACCAAAAATACACAATAAAATTCAAAATACACAAATTAATGAAAATAAAAATGAAAATGCTACGTCACTCTGCAAGTTCCCGCCAAAAAGTCTATAATATATTTATAGATTTTTGTAGAGCTGGCGGTAGAGAGGGATACCTACTACGGAATTATGAAATCAATATGATACCTATAGACGAAAAAATATTAAGCAAAAGTTGGCAATAGTAATAAAAAAAAAAAAAAAATAATGAGTCAATAACTTCAAAACAAATTCCAATTTCAAATAATGCTATCGAATCACAAACAACTAAACCACATTCCAAATTCAAATAACTCGGAAAAATCCAAATGTCTCAATCTCAATCCCAATCCGTAAGGTGCACACACACAGGTGTAGTGGCACACAGACGCGGCACGAACACGCGGACGCTCGGTGCGTTTGGGCCTTGGGGTAGGTTAGGGATGGAATTGGGGTGGGCCCGTCGCGTATCGCCGAATGTTGGGTTAGGTTGTGAACAATATAGTGAGATTTGAATGAATTGGTGTTATATTTGTATAGATTTTATTTGGTGTTATTCAATTTCTATTTTTATCGAGATTGTAATGTTCATGCTTGGTATAATAAATCCAGAAAATATGTTACTTGTTAAGTTGTAGGAAAATTATGTTATACCTATTTGATAATAAGAAATTTTCCTCTTAATACCATCGGTCATATAGGTATTTACCCACTCTTTTTTACTATTTATAACAGTTATAAATTATTTAATTTATGCGTTTTGATTAGAATAACAAAAATTGAAAGTTATTGTAGAAAATAAATTGTGATATATCTAGGTACATATACTAGGCTCCATTGTTTCGCAATAACCGCGAAACTTTTACCCGCCAAATTAATACTTTTTGTCAGTTTCCTAAGTTAAATTCTGTCAAATCGCCATATTTATTTTGCTTTTTAGTTAATTTGCAACTCTTCAAAACTCATTTTGCACGTTAATGTAAACTAATGTATTATACACCGGCCTTGTTCCGGTTAAACTGGAGGAAACCGGTAATAGTTAGTTTTTTTATAGAGTGCCGTTAACTCCTATCAATGTAATGTAACACGTTCGACATCTGAATACTAAATAAGAATGAAGTCGTTCGGGTAACTGAACTTTTGAGAGCTCCCATTGGAAAATATTATCATAGTTACAGTATTTTCGTTTGAATAACATACTACTTAAAGTATAAAAATATTTAAAACAATAATATGTTTTTTTATTATGTTATCCTGGCGACATCTACGGATCTACGTAAGCGTCACCGGCGTGTTCTGGCAGCTGCTCTGCACTTGAGAGCCAGTTCCCTTTAAAGCTTTATGTGCCACTTTCCGCCATATTATCACCTACCATGAGTGATCTGTGGTTCAAACTCAAGCTTATCTTAAGTAAAAAAAAAACATTAAAGAGCTACCATAGTACCATCTCATACAATATAATGAGCCTAATTGTTAGTAGATATATTAAATTTACCGATCGAAAACACTAACCCAGTTAAAAATACATAAATATACGTAGGAGTTATAGCTAGTAAAAACAGCATATCCATCTGCCTTAATCAAGAAGTCCATTATATAAAAAGTCTATAAATATCATGTACTTTGTTAATAATAAAACCGAAACGATTCGCAATCAAAACAAACGGGACACATGCGCAAACATCTCGAACTGGTCATTGCAGAACAAATAAAACAAAATAACATCCACTGACATCATATCCCTATTCCCACAGTAGGTAAAAATAGCTGCGAGTATCAACTGACGCGATCGAGTGAACGATCTTTGGGTGTAGCGAAAAAAAAAAGTACAAAAAGAAAGTTAAGTATCGGCCAATGTACGACGGCAGGACTACGCGGTGCGACTGCGTTGCTCGCAAAAAACCGGGGTTGACGACCTCGGCGTGTGTCCTTCGACTGTGCGTCTGTGTGCGTGCTTACACACGTGTGTTCGCATCCCTCATGCGCACACGAAACGCGCGCGCGTGTGCGTGACGCGGATGCTTTTGAGTGCGTTAGCACGTTGCACGCACGGAAAAAAAGCGTGCGCTCGGGATCGACTATAAAGAAAGTGTTGGCCAGGTCAAGTTTGAGCTTTTTTAAAGATTTTTTTGCTGAAGTTATGTATTTGATGAGTTATTTCTCATAAATATTTTAACGTAATTCAATTCAGATTAATAATTATGAAATTGTATAAGCTACAAACAAATATATCTTTAGGCGTAATAGGTACCTACCTACTTAACTTTCCGTGGAAAGCAACTAACTAAACAAGCAGACGTAAATACGCTTCTTTCTAGGTCCTAGGACCTCGGTCCATTATAAAAGTAGGTAGTACGGACCTATAAAATAATTTTCTATTTAGGATCTCTATTCTGATGATTGTAGCATACCTAGGTACTAGCATAGGTAGGTATTGTCGTGAATTCATAAAAAAAAACAGTTTAGGAGGTAGGTAGGTACCTATTTGAACTTTTGTATGGACTAGTGTTTTTTGTCCTTTGTTAGTTTGGTTAAGTTTTTAAATAATGTCAGTTACTTCTTAATTTTATGTTTGGCAACCAAATCCAAATTAGGACTTATTCCTGCCAGTGTCGAGTTATATTATCACTTTCACAGTACCTACTCAGTCAGTCACTGTCCATAAAAGTAATGTTTTACTCAAATAATTTGTAAGCGAAATCCTATGGTTTTACTAGAATGGTGGTCATTGGTGGTCATTCACCTACTAAAACTCTTCACGGACTTTTTGAGATGTCATTTACTTACAATCAAATCAATAAACAACTTTTTTTTTTAAGATTGTTTAATTTTTTTTTTAAATTAGATTTACCTCGTTTACCGTTTTGCATGTTATACCTATTATGGTGGTGACGTTATCATGAGTCAAGTTATGGCAGTTTTTTGAGATAGCATCTTTTGTAAACGTAAACTGAATTCGTTAGATCTACTCTGTAGGGATGTCTGTAGGTATATGTTATTGTTTTATTGTGTTTACGTATGTTATAGCAGCACCTTTACCCGAGGAGAGCGTGCGACGCGCGACGTGCGGGCGGGTTACGCATTTTCCTCTTAATTTTGTCATTAGAACAACAATGTGGACAAAATTGCATGCATCGAGCCATGGTTGCGTGTCCAACTGACATCAAACTAAATACACCCCAATCTTACACGTAATAAGAACCAATTTTGAATACCCCATTTAACAAAAAAATATTTAGTCATTGAATTATTACGCTTAGAAGCGAAGTATCGAACAAAAATCCTCGCGACACGTAAGCCACTTGACAACCAATGTAAGCGTGAGTACCATATAATTACACTCGCTGACACGCACACAAGCGCACGAGTAATGTTGCAAGCTAAACGAAATTTTTCGGTAAAATTAACCTTCCGATTTCGCCTACTAGTGAAATTGGAAGTAAGTATTCATAAAAATAATTAAATAGTTTAAAAAGTTCTGCGTCTTAGATAATTTATTATAGACACAGGCCTGTTATTTATTTATTACTAGTTGTTTCATAGTACTTATTTCGGGTATTTTAACATAATAAACCAAGATAATGTGCAGTGCTATGAACGATCGTACAATTTGTAGCTTTCCTTGGTAATGATAGGTTTCAGATATGATAGGTTGTATAGAAAAAGAAGATTAAGTAGTATCTAGGTATTTAATTTTCATTAACAAAATTGAAATATTAAAAGCCTGTTAGTTGAATTTGTTTCCGGAACAACTGCCGCTTTGACAATATTTTATAGCTATATTCTCTTTTTTCTACCAGTCTGATTCGAAATTATTTCACTAATATGAAGCTACATTATCCCAAGTATTATAAACTACTTATCCCAAGAACGCGGGTGAAACCGCGGGGGACAGCTAGTCGGTTATAATAGCTATAAGTAAAAGAAACAACTTATCGGACTCAATTACTTTATTAATAACAAAATCAGTATCAATTACGTAAAACAACGCAAATTCGCACAAAAAACAGCTGGCAACACTTTGCTCGAAATCTGAGTGAAGTATTTTTATTTTTGAATTTTGTTATTTTAGATGAATTACACAATAAAATTAGTGGCTTGCCTGTGGAATGTTACATCAGAATTCTTATCTTTCTTCCCTCATGAATTATGACACAATTTTACTGCTCAAACCGTCATATTTATTATTTTTCTCAGAGCTGCACTCACTAAAACGTCACTCAGTACACTGACAGCGCGGCGGTCATTTGGAGCCATTATGGCTCCAATTGAATGGATTGTTTTTCGCGCGTGTACTTTGCTTCTATGTGTAATAATTCAATGTATTTAGTGTTCTTTTTTCAAAAAATACAAAATATGAGAATCAAAATCGCAGGTTACGGTTGGTTCGACCGGTGGCTCTGTTTATGTAATTATTTGTTAAAAATAGCTTTGAGTTTTTACTTTGGAAATTAAGCAATTACTAAGTGGATAGCGGTTTTTCTTACCCTTTAGTTTGTTTACTACCTTTATTGTAAAATTTGTTGTTAAAGGTTCTGTCTGAGAAGTTATCAAAAATATGTACTGTTTACGCATAGAAATAAATATACCATATTTTCAATAAAAAAAATGGGTCTTATTTCTAATACTAAAATGAAACTTCATTATCTACCTATGTCTAACAAATAATATATGCAAATCATAAGGAAGTTTGTAACCATATTATAAAAGTAAGCAATTTAAACTTTAAAAAGAGATCTCGGAACACAATTAGGTATGTAAAAATAAAAACATTCCAATTTAGTAAAAGAGCGTCAATTAGGATAAAGGCGAGCGCACATCAAGCGCAAACATCGCGAGCAAATAAAGGCAGGTTCACATAGAGTGATGTGGTGTGGTGGGTGCGGCAGTTGCGTAGGTGTTAAAATATGTAGTTTATAGGTCACGAGACGGTGTGGTAGCGATTCAATCACGGGACGGTTATTATTTCAATCTGTATCTAGTACTTTGCCTATATTAGGGGTTGATAAAGTATATCTTTTTGGATTAGGGATGGTACCTAATAATCTAAATATTTTTACAAATCTTATCATTTCAAACCTACTTACAGTTTACAGATCGAAAATTGAAAGTGAAAAGTTTCGGTGTGTAAGTTCAACTGTGAATTGTTTTTGAATTAAAACAGCTAACTAAAATAAATTGATGCCCGACATATTATATTTAGATGTGAGGTCAATGCACTTATTTACTAAAACCATGTAAAATCAGGTGCACTCAATAAGGATAATATTTTATTTAGTTAATTATAATTACCTATGAAGTTGCGTTAGGTCAGTGGAAGGCAAATTAATAGGCATTTGAGTATGGTAATTAGTAAACGATACTTAGATACATGATTGTACTCATGATAACAACCAACTTTCCAAAGAATCATTTTTTTTAATTTACAAAGCACATGAGTCCATAATATTTAGTACCTAACAAGAATAAGAATACATCATCAACTTTTATTTAATTTAGTTATTAATATATATTTGTTTCTTTGGGAAAGTTGTGTGTTCTCTATTATATTGTCACTCTATGAGTAGAGCGTAGCGTTTATTCGCTCAAAGATCAACTAAGGAAGTACCTAGATCTTACAGAATACCGCAGACCCGCAGCCAAATAACTTTGTGTTGTGTTCCTGTGCGTGAGGACTCGCCAGAGCTCATTGGGGAGGGAAGAAAACGAGTTTTTCTGTTACCTCTTAACACCTCAATGGCGGCGGTGCAACCATTCGTGATGAAAGGCTTACTTTCATTTAAATATCCTGGGACGAATTTTAATATCCTAATAATAAATATCCTAATTTGGGTAGATCATAACCTTCACGGGAATACATTAGATATCTTGGGAACACGAGTGAAACCGCGAAGCGAACCGTAAACGTAATATAAAATAAACCTATTAAATTTAGAACTGCATTATCAAAATTATTTCAATTAAAATTATTAATTAGAAAATGTACTAGCATTACATTGAAAACAGGAAAACCTTGGGAAACACAATATTTGTATAAATAAATACTTATGGGCTCAATGCAGTTGTGTATTTTATTTATATGAGATAACGAACTTTGAGGAAGCTCATTTAAATTGGTATGAATTGAAAATAATAATTTAATTACTTACATACCTACTTTACGGTAGAGCTTTTATTGTTTGAGACTATTTCTCTTTCTTATTTTTTTATTTTATTTAGAGTGATACATTTAAAAATTGCCTGGAGATTGATATTTGGACAGTCCACCAATAATGCTGATCTTGAGCTGATCTTGTCATGGCCTTTTTGATGAACCCAAACTAAGTAGGTAATTTATTTTAAATTGAAAGAGAATTCATGCCCCAGTGCGGATTACTTAGATTCCGTCATTGAAGCTCATTTGATTATATAAATGCATTAGCAAATAGATTTAGAGATTATTTAATTAATACAATTTATTGTTCATTGAATATTAAGGAGTTGGTGTGCCGGTTACTGCCTACTTAATATTTTTTTTATAAATGTGAATGCTGTTTTTTGTTTGTAGGGTCGTATTTGTTTCCATAGTAGGTGCAAGCTCTGCTTAAAATCGGATGGCTGTGTGAAGGTATATCTCAGGATAAACAAAAAAAAAAAATTCTACTGGTTTCTTGTGAAAGTGGATATTCCTAGACTGAATATGTTGATAATATTATATTTTTCGGTTCAAAAACAAAAGCATTTATACTTCCATGTAAACTTGCCTTACGGTACCAGAACATGCCAATCTAATTAAAGTAAGCGCTTGTCCGCGCGCAGTGTGCCCCGCGCTTTATGCAACACAACACCCATTTGTGTACCGTGCTTAAGATATTGTATGGGTGCGCGGTGACAATGGGTGTTAACTCGTAACGTCTGGTGTGTTACAATTGTATTTTTAAAAATCGAATGTTTTTGTATCGTGTTCTAATATCGAATCGGTTTATGGTATCGATTTGCGTCTACTCTTTGGTCGGAAATGAGTTTGGGAGTTTGAGTTTGGGGGAAACCTACCTAAATCTGTAGGATTTGGAGGAGATTCAGTTTATTTGTTTGCACTTTGCATTAATTACGTTTTCATTCCATTGTACTGGACATGGTTAATACTTATAGACTGACGGACTATATTAACCATGAAGTTTTTTTTTCTTTATACCAAGTACTATTTCTACCTAACTAATATTTGTTTATAGAAACTTAGTGTAATTATGTATTTTTAAAATCTTTATTCTATTAATGAAAACTCAATAAAAATACACCATTTTACAAATTAATTACCATTATTATTTCACAAATAGGTACCTAGATAGGTAACTTCTAACAAAACTGACAAAAAAAAATTGCCTTCATTTGGGCGATAACAAACACAATGATGTATCGATCCCTAGGTCTATAAAAAAGAGATCCTTTGCACCTATCGCGCTCCGAATCATCAAACGACCATCGACAAAAAAAAACACAAAAAGGTCATTGTCCACATCAAGTCAGTCGAATTGACAGGCCCCGCCCGCGCACGCCATTGGAGGGCCGCAGTTCGAAATTTGAACAAAAACCCCAACCTAGTTCCGCCTTCTAAAATGTTTTTTTCACGAATCAAAATGGCGGAGCGCACTATTTGTTTATAGAACGCTAGACTCGCACGCGTATTGTTTCGATTAACTTCGCATTTAAATATGGAATGGTAAAATTGGAATATTAATTTGTACTTTTTTTTTCCATGCGTGTTTTTAGAAACAGCCAGCATTAAAATTGCTGACGTCACAATCACAATCAGTCGTCAAAACTCATATCAAGATATTTGTTGTTTTTTTTTGTGATCGCTACTTTTTCTTCGATATATTTATTTACCTAGTAACATGAAACATTATAGTTATATGGTACCTAAGTAGTTCCATGAAAAAATATAGGTAATACTAAGACTTATCAACCTTTCGGCCAACGAAATTCCGCATCGAATCTAGTTACTGTTCTAGATAACCTATACATGAAAACGTTGATAACAGAAATCGTTTTTAGAATGAACCAATCGCGTCGCGCGGTCTTAAGCTGGCTACAGGTGAAATGTTGACGAATTTATCAGTAGATAAAACATAGTGACATATAGGTAAATATGCAGTAGGTATTACAATAATCTATAAAGGTAAGCCTCTGGTATCAGAATGACATCATTTTAGTTTGAAAATAATGAGTTTTGAAAAAGAAAATGGTTGCCTTACGTACGTAAGTCAGTTTTGTCACAAAACATGCTTTTTATAAGGCGAAGTCGGTAATCGCTACGGTCTACGTCCAAGTCGGTAGACGCTTGGCAACTGTGCTTGCAACACACGAGACATCTCTCACGCGTTACCGACCCTTCCCCCTCCCCAATGAGCTCTGGCGACCTTACTCACACGCAGGAACACAAGTCAACATAAAGTTATTTGGCTGCGGTATTCTGTAAGGTGGAGGTACTTCCCCAGTCTCTACTCATAGAGTTACAATAATAAACTACCTTTTGCGAAGCGTGAGCAGTTTCCATATATATCACAATCATAGATATATCGTACACTAGTTGATTTACAGTCAGACAAAATGTCGATATGGATTCCTTGACATTTGTTCTCGGTAAAAGTATCGATAAAAAACGAGAAATTGGAATTCATTATATGTTTAGTAGTTCAAACTATGTACGCGCACTTCATTTCAAGGCATTGTGACCGTACCCGTGCTCACGACCAGTACTCTCGTACAATCGCTCTAACAATATTCTTACTCTATGGTCATATCTCTCTACAGATAACATAAAGCACATGAAGTTTCTACAGGTAGTACTCTGTATAAAATCGAAAGTAACTTCACACTGCCATGGCACAAGCGTACCTATGTGACAAACAAACAAACAAACAGAGGTTGCTAATAGTAACAAATTGTCCGTTTTGGCCGAGTTCCAGCCGGCGCGGGCGAGTGATGTCTCTCGTGCCGCGTATCGAAAGGGAAATGGGAGCAAGAGGGAAAAGTTACATTTAGTATAACTAGATATACCCATAGGTGCTACAGAGTGAGGCTGTATTTTGGGAGGGGATGTTAGGAATATGAAATTTCAGATCTGGATACGGTTCATCATCATCATCATCAGCCTATAATGTCCCACTGCTGAGCACAGGCCTCCTTTCACAAATCAGGATGAAAGGGAATGGGCAGATACTCCACCACGCTTACCCACTGCAGATCGGTGGAGGTAGGCCTGTGGTCAACCTACTGTTGGAGGTTTCAAGCCGCCTAGAAGGCCTCCAACTAGCTTAACGGCTATCACATTTAAGTGAAGAGTGCCTTCCGAAACACGGAAACGATCGATTTGAAATACCACTAGGCGGTCGAAACATTTCTCCATAAAATCACTGATAAGGACAGTATACGGACTTTTTGGCGGGAACTTGCTGTGACGTAGCGTTTTCATTTTTATTTTCATAAATTTGTGTATTTTGAGTTTTATTGTGTATTTTTGGTGGTATTTTACCCAATAAAGATCATCCATGTGCACCAGTGAAGTGAAATGAAATGAATTATGTGTATCGTGACTTTTCAAGTTGTCTCAAAATGTCCGTGAAGAGTTTTAGTACAATGACCACCATTGTAGTAAAACATGACCAAGATGGACGGTGACTGACTGAGGACTATAATGTGAAGTGATTTAGTGTGACTGGAAACTATAATATAACTCGACACTGGCAGAAATTAGCCCTAATATGGGCTTGGTTGCCAAAGTTAAAAATAAGAAGAAGGACAGTATACAAAATGTTTTTGGTGGGATAGAGTGTAGGAGGTAATCTCCAGATCTACTGATATATACTGAAAATTCTTTTGTGAGGAAGCTACATTATCCCAGACGATGGAACATCTTTGTCATCCTTCAAGAAACTACACGTTAGTCAAAATATGCAGCTTGGCCGTTTCGCTTCCGTCACATGGTGACCGTGTAAGGTGAACCATGTATTTACTGTTCATTACTTTTCTGTAATCCTAAAATTTTTCGGACTCGTCACCCGTAAACATAATTCTATGGAGAGGTTGGTCATCCAAGGTCGAAGGCAAACGTTCACGTGGTCGGTCTCCAACCAGGTGGCTTGACCTCATAGAATCTGCCAAGCAATGTACCATAACCGAATGTTCCCGAAACGCCGCAAATAGACAAAAATGGAGGAACATTGCTAATGCAGCGGTCATGCGCGAAAGGGACAATCCATGACCACGACCACTCTGCCAAGAGTGCACGACTAAGAAGAACTTTTCTGTTATACAATAGTTCTTGTAGTAGCGAAACGGCCAAGACACATATTTTGACTACGGTGACTTTGTGAAGTTAGGGCGTGTTGAGTTATAGCTTGGCTCTACATGAGATCTGATAATTTTGTGCCATATGGTTTCAACATTTTACATGAAAATGTTTTTGAAGGGATTTCGCTTATTTTTGCAAGTTGCTTATGGCAATCTATTTTTATGGGATATGGGATAGTTCGTATGGGAAAGCCCATACAAAAATCACTTATTTCAAGATTACACCGGTGGTACGGTTCGGCCCCTGATTTTATGCTGAGTAATTTTAATAGACATTGAGGCTTTTATGCCACACAGTTTATTAAATCAGAAGGGTGACTAGCAGACAGGCGCTCCATCTGATGGTAAGCGGTTAACATTGCCAAACATTAGCAAGACTGGGATTGCCATTATGTCACAGACCTCTATAAAGACTAGAAGGCTGCTAGCTCTCAAGAAAAAAATACATAATGACAGGGTGCTTCAGACCTCCAAGATTTGAATTTGAACTATCACTTCATATTAAACAAAGTACCCCGCCACGTCAGTCTGCCTGAACGCGATAAACTCAAAAACTACTGAACGGATTTTCATACGGTTTTCACCAATGGACGAAGTGATTCATAGAGAAGGTTTAAATGTATAATTCATTAAAGTTTTGTGTAAATTGGCTGAAATATGACGATGATTGTTGAAGATGTCGGAAAAAAATGTACTGCGTGGCTAAAACTACTCTGCTACCCGTGCGAAGACGGGCAAATCTATGATTCCTTCTACCAAATCATATCAAAATTTTCAAATTACTAGGTACGACAAGATATGAAAAATATACTTACGAAAAATGGAAACAAAATATATTCCCCTCCCGCTCTCCTTAACTTCAGGGATCTTAAAATTGCGAGTCTCCCAACGGGATCTTTGACCGTCTACAAGCGAGGTAATAAGGATTACTGAGATCTTGGATGCGGTATTTAGTTTAATATTTAGTTTTTGATATTAAAATTCAATTAACTTTAGATTACCTTTGCAATATGCATAGTTTAAAATAAGGAAGCTAAAGGATTTATGCTGAAAGTAGAACCTAAGTTATTCACTAAGAAACCTGCTAAGATGAAGCGTCACCAATGTCACCATATTAATTTTTAACGGGAGTTTGTTGTTACGATTACATTTATTTCAATTTCAATTGTGATCCGCTTGAATGCTGTATGGCAATAGATTCATGTATGTAATGAGGGGGTAAATTCAAATTTTGAAAAAACCTTTTTTTTTTAAACTAAGTAAGTATACCAAATATAAACACTTCTCCGTGCGCGCCATCGAACAATTAACCTAAATAAGCATAAGACATTTATTTTCTTTGAAATCTATTCCGCTCTGCTTAAGTGGGTAAGTTTTATATTTTATCAGTGTACAAACACTTATTACTTAGTTGGGGAAGGAATTTTTCCCCGGTGGTGAGCGCAATTTTCATGGACCTATTAATATAATACCTATATAGATATGTATGGAAGCGCTCGTGGTGTAGCATGAAAAGCCGTTCTTAATCGATCGGCAAGTTAAGCTACCACCGTCGTGGTCGGTACCTGGATGGGTAACCGCCTAGTGGTATTTAAAATCGAGCGTTTCCGTTGGTCCCGGTTATCACTTAATTGTGATAGTCGTTAAGCTAGTTGGAGGCTTCTAGGCCGCTTGAAAACTCTAACAGTAGGTAGGTTGACCACTAGCCTACCTCCACCGATCCGCAGTGGGCACGAGTGGTGGAGTATCTTCATTCCCTTTCATCCTGGTTTGTGAAAGGAAGCCTGTGCTCAGCAGTGGGACATTATAGGCTGATGATGATGATGATGATAGATATGTATAATCAATGATTGAAGAATACTGTATCCTTGGATAACTCCCACACATACACACCCCCGCAGATAGCATTTTAGGTCAAATCAATTGTTTACTTGGCTTCAAACTAGTTTTAGACATATTTCTACGTACTTTACTGTAACAAACATTATTGAAGATATTATAAATGCGCATGGCATGGCCCACTGCTACGAAGACAGTAAAAAAAACAATGAAAATTAGGTCGGAAATTCAGGATGATCTGGCAACGTTTACAACACTATTTTTTATACCTCAGTGAACTTTTTTTGAGAAAAGTGCTCATTGGAAAAATACGAAAGGCGTCGGATCATCTACAAGCCGTCTTCAAAGGAAGATTAAATCAGTTTATTTATAAGAAAATATTATATTACCTTACACTAATTTATTGCAAATGAAATCTTTTACTATCATAGCAAACTTCTTTCACTAACAATCAATAGACAAAAGATTAGATGCCATATACTAGTGAAAAAAAAACTAATAAAATATAAAAGTGTCGCATCCTAATCTTCGATCGCCCCCCACGAGTGACCCACCCCGCATCTTAGCAGTTTTATAGGTCGCTGTCGAATGGTCCACTAGTGCCTCTATCGATCCGCCAACTATGCTTTTGTTGCTAACTTATAATGTGATGGATTTATGATAATCCCCATCTTATTATAAAGTCGATAGTCCTGTTGAAAATTAAAAGTTTGGTGGTTCAAAATTCAAATACCTACGTTCTAATTTCAAATGCTTTTTTTAAAATTATGTATTCGATGCATATGAGATTTCACTGTCAACATAGCGTGATATTTAAAAAAAAAAACTATACATCTATTTCGTATTTTTGAAAATGGAACCATTGAAATAAATTAATCATAGAATTGACGTACGAATAATAAAGAATCACAAACTGGGATTGTGTTATAGTTTGTGTTGAGTCAAGATCAAAGCAATTGAATTTGGGGCTTATTTTCGATTACCACAAAGTATTCTAGAGACTTAAGTTTTGATTCTCATCGTTTACGGGTTTAAGAATCAGTCTTATGTAAGTAAGCTTAAAAAAGTAAGAAAAAGTAACAATTTCTGTAACAATAATAATTGATACAAGCCAAAAATCGTTTGTTGACAGGCAAAGATGAAATAATAAAACAGTAGAATAAGAAAGAACAGCGTGAGGCGGGTCGCGGTCGTCGCTCCCGCACGTCACAGTCCAGACAGACAGAC
Source organism: Achlya flavicornis (assembly GCA_947623365.1). NCBI lineage: Eukaryota > Metazoa > Arthropoda > Insecta > Lepidoptera > Drepanidae > Achlya > Achlya flavicornis. The sequence continues at coordinate 8,939,746 of OX392490.1, forward strand.
AGTGCAGAAAAAATTACATAACCCTAACTGTGTTATTTGTACAAGATATAGTATTTAATATAGAGATTTTCTGATTACAAACTAGAGCTTGTACTAAATCTAGATATTTAACTCAGGCATGTTCATGCACACAAATGTGTGTCCTGGGAATCGATCCTAAGATATGTGGTGTGGCATAAATATCTATTCAAGACAACAGGCCCGTCAATGTTAGAAACATTTGAAAAGAAACCAAAATGTCGCTTTTTTCACTGGTCTTGTTTGTAAATCGCACCAGTGACCAGCGGTTGTGTATACACCCTTATGGGAACTGGCTCTCAAGACGCTGCCGGAAGAGTTTTTGTGTACACAGTCAAAGCACAGCCTCTTGTTTCAATTCAATTCCTTAAAATCTTAGAGGTCAAATCTGTATCTAATCTTGCGCCAATAACAGACAAAATATAGAGGGATGAAGAATGAAACACTATCAAACTGGACCTACTTACATTTTTTATAATGTGACACCCGAATTAGGGTTGTCACCTGTTTTCTGTTCACCTGTTTTCATGGTGTCTGTGATTTTTCACTATTATGATTATTTTAATAATAATGTGTAAAATTTGCGTAGTTGTGAAAGATAATTTTATTTTATTTATTTCTTTATTTTTGATTTATGACGTGATCTTGTAATTTGTTATTCGTTAAGTTATTGATAATAATGGTTCTAAGTAGAGACCAGTATTGGCAGTTTTTTTACAAATGCTGTTGATCAAAATATTTAAAAAATATGTGGCCATTTCAGTGACATTTGACTTAACCACAGTCTAATTCAGAGTAAAAAAATACTATCATCCGTAATTTTTTTTCTACGGCTATCTCTGTCAAAGGCTAACATGGACTTTTTGGCGGGAACTTGGAGAGTGACGTTGCGTTTTCATTATTATTTTCATAAATTCGTGTATTTTGAGTTTTATTGCATATTATCGGTGGTCTTTTATCCAATAAAGATCAATACATGTGCACCAGTGAAGTGAAATGAAATGAATTATGTGTATCGTGTCTTTTCAAGTTGTCTCAAGAAGTCCGTGAAAAGTTTTAAAAGGTACAATGACCACCATTGCACTAAAACATGACTTTTATGGACGGCGACTGACTGAGGACTATGTGAAAGTGATTTATTGTGACTAGAACTTATAACTGGAAATTGGCAAAATACATAAAACCTAACATTTAAAAAACGAAGCTACAATTAACGTTACAAATATGTCTTACGCAATAAGTGAAAGTAAACATACCACATAAAAATATACTAAAACAATAAACACCGGAATTCCGCGTGTTCACACATTAACCAATGATTAATAGTTTGTTTTATTGTTTTAAACAACTTGTGTTACTCATTTATAAATTCATGAGTGTTTAATTTAATGTAACACTAGTTACGCCCCGTAGTTTTATATGTATCCTGATATATCTAGTTAATAAAAGGACTAACAAACAAGCTTATGGTGCGTCCATGCTACGCGAATCGAGCACGAGCCGAGCCACGAACGAACCAATAAAAAAAAAAAAAAAAAAAAAAAAAAAATAAGAACACTTGCTGAGTTTCTTGCCGGAGTCTTCTCAGTTCAAGTTGTATTTGGAACCGGTGTAGAGTCATTTGTTAACTTTCATAAGTGCCCTATAAGGGCCTAATTTGAATAAATGAATTTTGATTTGATTTGATTGAACCTACAACGAGCACGATGCGAATCCGTTTGTTCGTGAAAAAACTGACAATCGCACTCGTTCGAGGCTCGCAAGCCCGTCCACGCTACGCGAATCATGCTCGCAGTGTGCTCGTTCGTGGCTCGGCTCGTGCTCGGTTCGCCAAGCATGGACGCACCATGAGGTACCTACTATTGCTCTCAAAAATCTTAAAGTACCTACGTAATTAACTAATTATTTTCTAAATATGTAAGAAATTCGCTTCAAGGTTATTTATTCTATTTTATTATAAGACTACAATTTATTTTAATTGTGGGAAAAAAAAAAAACTCCTGCAGCAGCCAAAGTCAAAGACATTTAGTCAATTTAGGCCCTAGTAAGACACTTATGAAGGCCAAAGCTACTGAAGTTACCACCGTTTCGGAAGTTGGCCTTCCACCAGTGATAATCCCACTTTCTCTACTTGGTAATTTTTCTCTTTTTGCGGCTTAATACCACCTTCTTTTTCTATATTTAAGAGCTGGTGCAACTTGTTGGTGCAACTTCCTCTACTCTGTTGTTTGCAACTTCTTACACCTCCATCAACGACACGACATCTACTTCTGCATTTACTTGGTCTATTAGCTTATCATCCTCTCCCTCGCTTTCCCTCTATCTTCCCCTCTTATGATCTTTTTAATAATTTCCTCATGACGTATGAGATGACCAAACAACTTTCCCCCCAATTTTCTATCATTTCTGTTTCTCTTCTCCTTTACTCAATACTTCATCACCCTTTCAGTCTGCTGATTCTCTCCACCCTTCAACAACACATTTCAAACGTTTCCTGTCTTTACTTTACCCTTTGCTTCATTGTCTTTGTCTCACACTCATATAATCCTATGCTTTAAACATAACACTAATTTAGGTATATCATAGCATTATATACGAAAACAAAACAAAATTGTGTTTTAAATATGCCCTTGTTCGGTTGACTTATGAACTAGGCAACACTGCAAAAGAAACTTGGCGTTCCGCCAAAATGATTTTTGAGACGTAAGCAAGAATCTACTCCAAATCTCTTGAAATATTTCATGAAACTCAACCCTTTTTGATGCAAAGCTTTACTGGAAAATTGGGCTATGAAAGATGAGAGAACCCTTTGGCTTTGGAGCGTCCTCAAACTACAATGAACAAAAAGTCATTCCAGGAACTGATATTCAACTCACTAATTTCTATTTTATATTATGAAAATTAATAAATCGTAATTTATCCAATCAGCGAAAATTTCAGCAAAATTGTTTAACCTAAATACAAAATTTATTAAAAATGGCAAGAAAGAAAAAAGTTATAATTCTTTTTTCCAGCTTTGACACAAGGTCTTTGGCCGCAGATACTTAAATAAAGAACAACACAGCCACAGATAAACTTACGTGAGAATGATGAAGGAACTCTACTCGCCGAGAGCATCGCCCGCAATATATCACAAATATCAATTTTCAATAGTTCAATTTACACATAACAACGCCTCTGACTCATAAAAAGTGTATTGAACTGATAAAACTAACTGTAAGACCTTAAATACTGCAATATCGGCGGCAAAAACATGTCGATTTATTTATTATTGTGCGCGGGCGGCGGGAGTGAGATGGCATACAAATAATTGGGTATTGTTCAAAAGATATTAATTAATTACATTTGAATGTGACATTATTATCATTGACTGCTGTTGGTTTATTGACAAAAGAACTTCATTATTTTCTTTCAATTTGTATTTAGTCCTAAATACTGCTACATAGAAACGTACCTCAATATAAAACGCAAAAAACTATGGGTAGGTATAACCAAGATTTATCGTAGATCTTTTTTTTGATTAACCCGTCTTGCATTCGAGATGTTGATCTCATAAACGCCTAAGTATACTTATAGGGATTATTCAATACCACTATGACCAATGGAGTACTCAAGAGCGATCTGAGAATGTCAGTTACAAAATAAATAACAAACATCCAACGTGCCGAGAATGACTGGCAACCTAAGCCAATCGAAATTAAAAAAAGAAAGACGCCCACTATTTCAAAAAGCGAACGCACCTCAAAAGCTGTCAAACTGCCCGCGCTGACATCGCGCGTTCTGAAACCTGCCCTGCCTCAACCGCGACTGCTGGCGGTCATTCACCGACAATTTATTTTGTTTTTTACCCGCATACAAACTAAATGCACACGTATATAGTCGTAATAAGTGCGTCGTAGATATAAATATAAAGCATAACTCTCGTATCTGACGTTTGAAACTGGTCTGTAACTGGATTCTTGGCCGGCTGATGTACGGGCTGCATTCGGTAGCTTTGGGCTGCGCAGCGGACGCGCCGCCGATTAACTTTCATGTTTAGAATTTCTTTTATATCAATTTTAATTAACAGCCACTATTTAAACTGTCAAAAAAGAATGTCTCAGCCTATGTCCCTGAATCTACATCTTGGCACTGTAATAATTTATCTATTTTATTAATTTCGGTTACTTGATTCATAATGAAATCCTTTATTGCTTCCGGGGATGAAAACTGTGTAATAAAATATAAATATATTATATAACAAAATTTATCAACAATGAATATAAGTTCCATATGTGCCTTATCAGGGCCTAAACTGGATAAATGACTTTTTGATTTTGATTTATATAGCAGCTCTTTTATAATATACCTATCATTTGACTATGAATACAATTATGTGAAATCGGTTATTTGATAGTAACATAACAAGTTAGTTTGATCAAAAATATGAAGTTTCACAAATATGTACACAATTTAAAATATGCAAGTAGAAAAAGGTAAATATAATTTTCTGCTGTAATGATTTTCGAACAAACTCACATTTGACATGACAAATGAGCGCGAAAATAAAATTAGAAACAAACCAAACCATAGACAAAATAAAAATGGCGGTAACAAATGACGGTGCGCCTTAGAACCGGCGGGAACGGCATGGCGAGAGGTTTTTGTCACGTCTTGTTTCTCGTTTTAAACTGTAGACGGATGAGGTGCATCAGTTTTTACTTGGTCGGAATTTATTTTGCTCCTCGGCGGTTGCCGCGATAGATAACCTGATCTTCGCCCGTGGTCGCCATCTTGATTTTAGTTTTCTGCTACTAGAAATTATTGCTAGCGTTCGCCGGGTGTCTTTACATTTTTATTTTTGTTCGCATAATATTGGATATAAGATATTAAAATATGGCTTAGCGTGTTTTTATGTTGATACGAATTTCAAAAAGGTGGAGTATACATTAATATTCCCAATCGTGTCCAATGATGATTGGGGGACCTGACATTCATTAAATGTACGAAGGTAAAACTCTATAATATTTCAAGTGTGTATACTATCAATTAAGATTAAATAAACGTAAGTATCTTGAATGAAAAACATATAAACATCCAAGCACTAGGGCACTTATAGTAAATGTGTCTGTTCTAAGCTCAATTAGATTATTGTAGTATCTTCTACCAGCAGTGGCCATTATTTTATTAGCTGTTGCTGTTTGACAATAATATGTGAACCTTTAATTGAATAAATACATTTTCTATATTACCACAAGGCATTGGAGTCCGGATAGGATAGGTCCGGTTAGGCACTGTTTTTTTTAAATGTTATTCATTCTTTTATTCATATAAATTATAGTAGTATATCAGTTATATGGTTCCCATAGCATAGTAAGTTGAGGACATCAATCGATTTTCTCGTACTATATTCAAAAATGTTGAAATATTACACAAATCATAATAGTATATGATAAAAGATTCTGCCTGCATAATCCTAACTTTAATATTATAAATGCGAAAGTGAGTTTGTTTGTTATGCCTTCACGCCTCAACTATTCAACGGATCATCATGAAATTTGGCATGCAGATAGCCTATGGTCTGGAAAAGGACATAGGCTACTTTTTATCCCGGGAACGCGGATAAAACCGCGGGGGACAGCTAGTATCTCATAATTTCAATAAATAGTTTAAGAGAAAATCGTTGTTGAATTGCACTATGTGTATATTTTCATGTCCTAGGATTTTTATTTCTGTATTTCTACCAAGTTCTTCTCATATTAAGATTTGTAGGGCACGTGTCTACCCTTACAATGAATGGCATTGCCGCTAGTGTCCACCCAATTGTTTGAGTACTTTATTTTTCTATATAACAGACGCTAGAATAGGTTACACCTATTATTCATCATTAAATAATCATTAATCACAATCTGTTGTTTGATAATCGTCAAAACAATACAATTATCAACACTACAATCAATCGCCACATAGTAGCAAACTCAGCAACAATTCGTTTATAAACATCATTTAGTTAAATAATAACAAAACTGGATAATTGTTATCATTTTTGAGATTTTCTTTCTGTTTTGATCTATTAATTGCATATTAACAAATACATGTGTATAATAAAGCTACATCTATTTATGAACCAAGGCTCTCAGTATGAAGCAAGGGTTGTCAGAAACTGAAGATGATAAGTCGAAATGGCAGAATTAAATATCCTGAACATATTATCTGAGAATTTTCATGTACCTTTTTCATAAATCTTGTACAACTTATGTAGATGACGTACTTGGATTAGGCAATGATGTAATGGACCTAATATCTTTCGGGTTTCATCCTTCACATTAAATATCTACTTCATTTCACATAGGGTCGGCAACGCGCGCGTGATACCCCTGGTGTTGCAAGCGTCCATAGGCTACGGTAACCGCTTACCATCAGGCGGGCCGTATGCTTGTTTGCCACCTAAGTGGTATAAAAAAAAAAAAAAAAAAACATGAATATAAGGTTTATATTTCAGCTTTGAATTTATGAAATCAACTAAATTTGAAACGTTTAATGTTATCTTCTTTCAATGTCATCAATATTATGTTGTGCCTATTTCTTATAACTACATAGCCGTATCAAAGCGCGGTAACGCACCTATATATAATTGCGACTTGACAAGTCTTTACTGTCATAAGAGGTATAGATATCTATCTTATACTATTTCATCTCATGTTAAGAATATTATTGTAGTATCTACTGGGTGTAACAGAAAGGATATATCCATTACAGTAATCCACTTTTTTGGTACGCCTGCACAGATCAAGTTAGAGGAAATTTTATATTAATATTAGCAAGGGACGCAAAATTATAATGACCCTCACTGATCGGTGACATGTTGTTTATGATATTAATTCAATAAAAAATGCAAATGGTTGCAAAAATTTGGTATGAGTTTTTGAGTAATTCATTTTGAGCTGAAACTTTTTACAGAGACTCTGTATCTGATGTGGACTTCACCCCTTTCGGATGGATATGCTCTTTTCGTTACACCCAGTAACTAATAATGCTAGTTTTTATTCTCATGGTATACCTAACCTTAAATTTTCATTACTGCTTTGACAGTAATTGATAATAAATATTTTATAAGCCAATCAGCATCCAGATTACGTTCGACGTTCTTATTTTTCCTTAAATTCCGGTTAATATAAATTAAAACCACCAAAGGGTGGCCCTTTGTGTTACATATTTTTTTATGTTTTTATACCATTTTTGAGACATAATATTAATAAAATAAATGTTTCATATTGAAAATTAATAACAATAATAATACATCTAGATATACACGGTTACGACAAAACACCTACAGATAAGCACACACATATAGGTCTTGATTGTAGCCCAGCAGTCTAGCTCGTAAAAGGATCTAGGTTACAGACAAGCCTAGCTTGCATAGCATAGATAGTAAAACAGGTGGTAAAGTTACTATTAACTATTTTGGTATACTACACGTTCATAGAAACATTATTTACCGTGAATAATTGGACCATAATCTCACCATAATAAGTGAGGATAGGTGCTTGAAGATAGATTTCCACTTGAAGATAGCCAACGGATGCTGTAACACCGTGCTATGGTTTTTCAGAAAGGTTTCCTTCACCGAAATTTCAAATTCATTGTAGTTTCCCCACGTCACTATCATTGAGAAACTATATCATACTAGTGAAACATTTTGATTCATATTCGAGTGTTTTTAAGTTTAATTGTTGTATAAATACTTTGAAAAAGCCAAAGCAATCATTGGAAATACCCAGAACTTCATTTATTTATAGAGTTTAATACTTTAGTTATCACTATTTCAGTATGTATACTAAATATAACTAATGCAACTGCAAGGCTACACATTGTTTTATATGAATCATTTGTAATATCAAATCCTTTGATGGTTTAATATTCACATACATAGGGTCAGGTTACCACGTATATTTTTTCGATACTCACAGACCCAGCTGGGCAATAAATGTTTGGCAAGAATCATGAAATATTAATTTATGCAATTAGAAAGAATTAGAAGAAAAAGAAAAAAGTTCATGTAACGTTACTTTCAAAAATAGAATATCATGTTACAGTCCCAAATAGAAAACTTAGTTTTATAAGTTTAACCTATACATTATTAATTTTATGAATAATAACACTAGTTTGTAGTATACCTAATTAATTAAACCTATTTTTTTTATCATGGTAAATGTAACTAATATAAAATGAACCTTACACTTATTACTATACATATTACTAATTATATAAACGCTCAATTTCGATGCTACTGGAAAACGCTTTTTTTACACCAAGAACAGTCTTTCATCCCAAATGATAGCAGTTTTATAAAACACACCAATTCACCATTGGATATAACTAACACTGCCCGATGAAGTTTACCAACAAAAAGATCACACCGAGCGAAATGAAACATCAAAAAATGAGGTCACTCAATTTCGGCCTGGCCGCTACGACAGCGAAATTGTCGTAAGCGCCATAGAGCTTTTTTTTTCTTTTGTTCATTACTTTCGTCTGGCGGCCGGACATCGTGCACTTATTGTTTTAAGTACGCTCTCCTTGCAGGACGTGGAACCAGATGTTTTTGACATAACGCTCCCGCTATTTTTATTAATTATCATTTGACATTGTGTGTTCGAAATTGAGTTGTTCGCAAGTCGTCTGAGCTGACTTGTATTTTTTATTGTTTGTCAAGTTTTTAATGTATTTGGAGCAAAATTTTATGCATCATGCATCAAGAGTAATGTCATATACTTGAAAGTCTATTAATATACATTTTGAGTAAAACCACAGAATAAATAATCGTACAAGTAAAACCAAATATAAATTGTAGAGAAAAACTATGACATCCGTAACAAACCCCTTTTAAAAGTTAAACCCATTGTCTTTTGTTTTTCTAAATTCGAAATACGTTACAGTAATAATATTAATATATCTAAATTAATAAAAATGTTGTGTAACTTTCTGCTGAAATAATCCATCTGAAAGCAGAGGTTCGTTTGATATTTTTTAAGTACCAAATAACTCTATATACAAATTTTGATAATTATAAATATTGCATGTAAATTCATTGTGATTAAATCGATTATATATTTGGTTGTAAAAAAGAATATTGCCAATTTTAGTCGGTAGATAAACATAACAAAAATGGGGGCTAACGCGCTTGAATTAACCGCGAGAGGCGCTAGTGTAGTGTCTCTAGATAACTAACATAAACTAACACTGTGGGTCTCTAGATATTCAAAATTCAAATTCAAAATTCATTCATTCAGATAATATATCAAATGTACTGAACTTTTACTGCTTGCGTTCTTTCACAAATTATTCATGATTGTTGTACTATTTCCTGATTAATCATGGCAGACAAAACTGCGAATCGCTATCAACCACTGTTTTAGGCGAGTTTTGGCTATAGGACACGTATGTCCTCTTTTTTTTCGGGACCGTGCCACACTGAGGCAAAATCAATATTTTATTTGGTTATTATTATCAATATTATTGGCCCTGCCGCGTAACAAATACATTTTCAACGACAGCGATAGGACTTTACTCGCTAGTGGCGCCAGCTGGTGGCCACAGTAACGGTAGCCCATTGACGCACTTGTTTTTTATTAGATTGTCATTAAAATCGACATAATTGTAATATCGTTATGTATGACTATTAAAAAGCCGCAAAAGTTGAAAAAGACTGCGAGAACTAATTTTGAAACTTTTAGACGGGAAATTACAAATGATGCAAATCTATACACATTGATCCAAAAATAACTTAATAGAGAATTAGGAGCTCCAAATAATATGAAAATTGTGATCGTTGTGTGTGATCAGTGTCAACCATGGATAAGATATAAGATGAAGTTTTTAATTTGTTTATAGCTATGTTTTTTTGGGTTATTTGTGGAAAGAATAAAATATAAACACATAATAATCCTCTTACACGGCTATTAGATAATGCAGGAGATATTAAATAGCATTTATCAATCTATTTGTGTCATAGATGAACTGATTAAGAATGAGTTTTGTTAAGAAAAAGCTAAAGCTTGCTCAACTTATTTCTTCAGTGTCACCACTGCTCGTTCCTGTAAACCAGACTGTAGGTACAGGTTAAATTTAACTGTATAGTAAGAATATAGATCGTTATACTTAAAATCAAACATTTCATAAATCAAAAAGTTATTTTAAACATTCTTCCTCTCAGCTTTGTTTGCAATATTTTTAAAGTTTCATGAACCTGTGAAGGGCTCGTGATGTAGCATGATTAGCCATTCTTAATCGATCAGCAAAGTTAAGCTACCACCGATGAGGCCAGAACGTGTATGGGTGGCCGCCTAGTGTTATTTCAACTCGAGCGTTTTCCGTGCTTCGGAATTCACGTAAAGCCGTCGGTCCTGGTTATCAGTTAATTGTGATAGTCGTTAAGCTATTTGGAGGCGTCTTGAAAACTCCAACAGTAGGTTGACCACTAGCCTACCTCCACCGATCCGCATTGGGCACGCGAGGTGGGGTATATGCCCATTCCTTTTCACCCTCCTTTGTGAAAGGAGGCCCGTGCTCAGCAGTGGGATATTATAAGCTGATGATGATGATGACTTATGAATAATCAAACGACTCTACATCTTGCAAAGGTAGGAGTATAGTTTGAATCATTTTCATAGACACAATCTTTGTTACAAGACATGGGCAAAAATACATTGTTTCAATACTACATTATTGAACTTTATTCCGCACTTGAATCATTTGCCTATAAATAATTGACAAATCAAATAAATCAAACAAATTACTCGAACCACCCACTTAATAACAATATCTAGTCATTTCATTGTCGACTCGCGATAGAAGCTATCTGTTGGACGTTAGACGCGGAATAAATACAAAATGGCGGACCAGTGAGTGACATTGACCGTTTTGTGACTTGTATTTTATCTAGCCGTTTACTTTTAGTCTATCTATACCAATTTATTTTGCATCATGTGTGTTATAAACTGACCTTTATTAACAGTGCACTTATCTTTAATACAAAGTTGGCACCACTGTTCCATGTTTTTTTAATGGTGATTCAATGCAACGAATGAAATTTATTGCATTGTAATATAATCATTGATTTAGTATGTATTAGATTCTAAGTCTATGATTAAATCTATTTCTCTACCAAGATTAAGCTTTATGTTTTAATGGTAAAGTTTTTTGTATTTTTGACAAAGTCATAAAGAAAATTGTTTTAATATTGAATGAAGAAAACGTTTCGAATATGTTGCAAAAGTTTAACAGCTGAATAGTTTGAAAATTATATGTCGTGGAGAAAAATTTGAATATCTACTGTATCTACTATCTATTACACAAAAAATACTTTCAAAGAGTAAAAAATATGGTTCTCTTTTATTACAACACTATAAGCATTTTAATACTATACTAATGAATTAAGACGATTTTTTTGGCTGGAACTTGCAGTGACGTTGCGTTTTTATTATCATAAATTCGTGTATTTTGAATTTATTGCATATTATCGGTGATATTTTATCCAATAAAGATCAATCCATGAGCACCAGTGAAGGGAAATGAAATGAATTATGTGTATCGTGAATTTTCAAGTTGTCTCAAAAAGTCCGCGAAGAGTTTTGGTACAATGACCACCATTGTAGTACAACATGACTTTCATGGACGGTGACAGACTCAGGACTATATAGGTATGTGTAAGTATTTTATTGTGACTGAGGAAACTATAATATAACGCGACACTGGCAGAAATTAGCCCTAATTTGGGCTTGGTTGCCAAACTTAAAAATAAGAATAAGAAGAATTAAGACAACATCAATATATGCTTGTATCTATGGTTTGTATATACGTTAGATGCCAAGCGCTGGTGAATGAATGACAGTTGATTGCGCGGGTTGCGAGCGCGACTTTCGCCTTGGCCGAGGTGCGCGCGCGCTCTACTCCACTATAGTTTAATACCACGTTTCTTGATCTCAATGATTCCTACTTTGCATTACTTATATGTGAATAGAATGTCGAAAATGATAGGTTTTTAACAGATAATTTTTATATAATTAAAATAAATAGGTGTAATTGGCTGGTTCAAATAATTAGAAAACAAATTGATATCATAAAGACGACGATAAATCATTTTGATACTTGAATTATTTGGTAACAAAGTAATTCATTATTATTTATTGTTTTAATTACCTACAAAAAATGGACTGGCTTTTGATCTTCAATCTAAAGATTTCAGAAGACATCATGAAAAATAGAAAATAGATCAGAAATTTTAAATTGAAAAAGGAACACATGACTTACGTGCACATTAGAACTAAGACATCAAGCATGCATACAGCCTTCAAACGACTAGTTCTAAGCGCAAGATGGCGGCCGCAATCAGCTAAGTTACTAGCTACTAAAGCGGTTGTAGGTTATGTAGTAACATTGACAGTCGACGCTGGAGTTGTGTAAACGCTCGCCTTGGCCGAGCGCATGCGCGCAAGGACTCGGAACGGAGCGAGCATGGCGTACTGTTCATATTTTGAAATCGAGGACACATACTTGAACTTCTCAATTACATTTTCAAATTTAGAATGCCATTAAGTCTTAACTGTATATTTGTCTTTTAAAAATGGAATATCGAAGATAGAGTTAATTATAGTCTAAAGTAGAAAAAATCAAATTGTTCTTTATGTTATGAACAATTATATTCCATGATAAAATGTTTGCACGTACGTTTTTTCTTAAATAAATGAAGTGACACACATTTGTATCAATTTCGGTGTCTGCGCAGTCATATCAAGCTTCCTGAATGCAGATATGACCTCATTTTACTGTAAAAATAACATTTAACGTTTTGTTTTTTTTAATAATCTGCATTTATGGTTAATGGTGTCATGTTTTATCACTTTATGTTTTATGTAAAGTTTTGATGAAATTAAAAGTTATAAAAGCTTCTTTAGAACACCAATGTACCTACCCAACATTTGTAGTTGAATATTTGGTACAACGTTGGAAGTAGAACATTTTTCTTATCTTTTATCTTATGATATATTTTTAAACGATATAAAATATTGTAAGTATATTTAGTTCAAAAAATTACGTTATCAAAAGATATTTATTTACACAGCTAATTTAATTTAAGGTGTAAAAGAAACTCAATTCTATGTAAACTTTTCCCAATCCTATTATAAAAACTTACCTTCAACCAGTTTATTAATTTATTTATGAAGAAAAAAATTAAAAATAATGAAATTAAAATTCATTGTATCAAGCGGACGAAAAAAGTTCCGTCGGCTATATTTTAGCCTACGATGCCGCGTAGACGCTCGTAGCATCTACATAAAGCGTTTCAAATTAACTAATAAACTTTTTGGTAATTATTTTTTGTCTAACCAGCTTAAATTAAGCGGATACTTTAACATTTTTAATTTATGTTTAACTTTTTTTTGCTTTTTCCCCAAAATTGCCTAATTATTTTTAATCTAATTGTTAAGTTATTTGGAAACAAGTTTCTCAATAATAATGTTAATAGAAAGGTTATTATAATATTAAAAAAATAAATAAATAAGATTTCTCTATGCTGTCATTGGCCTTCGATCAAAATATAGGTTGCAATTTATTAACGCACACACGTGCACGCTACGCACACATGTCTATGGTTGCAATGTAAAACGGCGTAGTCATAGAAAAAGAGTGGGACAGATAAACGGTAACGACTATAGGTGGGGCGCGATGGTGGGGGATTCGTAAGAAAACAGACAAAAAAATGTGCGTGAACCCTACACACACATGCGTACGTTACGCGTGACTTTACATATGCAACGCACGCACACCAGCACGCATAATGTTAAGTCAAGGAGAACGTAAGATTAAGGGCACCTTATTGACTTTGGAAATTTTAAAAGTTCTTTGTTTATTACACGCGGTAATCTTTTGAAAGTGTACTCACATGCGTCAGAGGTGGCCGGTTCCTCTTCGGTCCAGTTTGACACTTCGGTGGAAATTTTGTAAAAAAAAATAAAAAAGTTCCGATAACAAATGGATGTCACCTCGTCATGAAACACTCACAAATCCTTTCAGCCGTATTTCACAGCGGTAACACTGTCACAGCATAATAATATATTGTAACACATCACGAAAGTCACTTTACACAAAAATATTCCTTTTTTAATATTAGGTTACTAAATAAAAATATAGTTCGGGTCCTAAGTTTCCATGTGATATGTGTCTTGCATCGCAGAGCGCAATAATAACCGCACTTTTTTATAATACGAGGAAAAATTCGGAAAAACTCACTAAATCCCAAAATATTTTATTTTTGATTTGTTTCTTTTTGTATCTCTCGTCAAAACCACTACGCGAATGATATGAATATATTATTTTTATAAAATATAGTCTGTGGTCAAAATATTTTTTTTTTTAAATTTGGGTTCCTGTTTAATTTTCGGAGGTTTTTAGCGGTTATGTCGCGTGTTGTGGTCCAGTTGTGTGCTGAGAACGGAAATGCGACTCTCTACCGATTGTGCATAGGCGGGACTGCACCGACGGCGCACACCGTACTAGACAGCGTGCGTACTTAGCCATTACCTTGTATTTACTGCGACCGAGAACGCGCGCTCCTGCACTCTTGATACTTTAACACGAGAAAAAAATATGAAAAAAATCATTGAAAAATCCAAATTAAAGCTTTTAAACCAACTGGAAACCTTATAAATCACCAGTTGGCTCACACAAATTGCAGTCAAAATATTTTGCGCTAATTAAAATGACAATGAATTTGTAATTTAAAAGAAAACATCAATAATGTCGATTCAAAGACCCACTGTTTATTTTCATCAGTAAAAGATTAGTCGGAAAAACTATAATCACAAGATCCTCTTCCATATTCCAAAATTTATTCATAAAAACATACTTTCTTACACATAAAGTGTTATTCGAAACTTATTCTTAAAAAAAAACCTTAATCGAAAGTATTTTTTATGTATCAAGTATTCAGAGTTACGCTATACACCACTACAGAGGTGAAATGCAGTGTCGTTAACACACAGTTGCAACAGTGTGAGTGCCCGCGCTTGTATGAACCTTGTGCATTTGAGTTCTACTTACTTATCTTAGCCTTTGTATTAATCCAAACGACATCTCATTTTCGCCACTTTATGTAATTTCATATGCCATTCGAATTTTGTTGGTGGAATTTCAAATTTTCTAATTTGAAAAATAGGACGCGTCTATCTCTGTCTAGCGTATACGTATATACAAGTTGTGTTTGTGTGCACTTTTTTATCGTTTTTTTCTCCGCGTGTGGGTGCGTTCGATTGTGTAGTCATTGTTGCGCGTGTGTGAGTCATAACTGCATACGAATTGCATTCGTGTGAGAAGTTCTTATAAGAAAATGGTTCGGTGAAAAATTTTGTCGGAATCCGTAGAGATGGCGCTGTTACTATGATGGACGTACCATCAAAAATTAGTTACGCCTGGTGCTTACAATTTTTATTATTATAACTAAGATTGTAAAGTTCAAAATCGTCTGATAAGCGTGTGGAAAATATTTAGTGAAATTTTGTACGGTTTGAACAAGTTTGACCGACACTGTCGACATAGGTATGTCGTGATTAATTTATTATTATATTTATAGTTTATCGGAAAGTGTGGCGATAACAGCTGAAGGTTTATTTACAATTATTAAATTAGGCACTCCTTTGTTTGTACTTGCAACATATACGTAGATAACTACTTTTTAACTTCAATGACCAGCTGTCATTATCTCACGTGTCAATATGAATAGTGTTTTAACTATGCTTCATTTCTTAATTATAGTGTTTTTCATTCATTAAACTGATCGTTGTATCCAAAAAAAGATACCTTGACACAACATGAAATGCGACCTCACGATAGCGATTTTTTGTAACTTCAATCTATTAAGAGACTTGCTCATTTCGAATGTCAATAAAAAGTAGTACAAATAAGAAAAAAAAACAAAAAAGTTTCGTAGCATGTTCGTAGCACCAATATCATATTTCGTAGACCATCATACGAATGAGCAGAACGAATTGATTTATAATATGACTTCAAAAACTTTTTTAACTTAGGGACTTATCTTTTTTCCAGGCCAGGATCTACTTTGATCTTGCAGTACATTTAAGTACTTTAAATTTTGGTGATAGACCTCCGAAATGTATCTTACTAGGTGGCTGTTACTGAAACTAGCTCTATTGTGATCTGAGAGTGTAAACTGCACTTTATTCTTATTTTGTATACTACAAGCACTTGGCGGAAGGCGCGCCTGATCGTAAGCGGTTACCGTAGCCTATAGACGCTTGCAACACCAGGGGCATCACTCGCGTGTTGCCGACTCTCTCTTCTCCTTCTTGGAGAGGTGTTGAGAGTAGTTGCTGTGGAGTGGAAGGGTAGGAATTGATTTTACTTCATTTGGGTTTAACAGATGTTTACCCAGGTAAGTTCGTAAGGTTGCATTTGCTAAAAAGAGCCGGCAATAAACTCAGCAATACTCTTTTCAAAATAAACTTAGATTTATTACATAGTATTTACATTCTGACAACAACTGAGTGTCCCAGCGGAAAAACTACAAATTTGGACTGAATCGATATTTAATAAGCAAGTAAATACCAGGAGCAAACCATCCCCCACAAGTAGCCGTTTTATTGACCCCATTTCAATAAAACTTGACAGAGAGATAGTTTTGGAAACGAAGATTATTATAAGATAGGTACTGCTTGGTCCCAGGAACACGTGGGATAGAGAAGAGAGGGGTATGTTTGTTAAATGAGGTAGTATAGTATTTCACCACAGATAATATAACCATAATAAGTAAGCACAAACACACATTAACCTATGCCATTGGACTCTACCAAAGGACTCTACCCTCCTTGACACATCTTGCTGAAACTATTTAAATATTTGAAAGTTTAGTAGAAATTTCGAAAGGACACAACTAAATAATCTATAGCAACTTTTTGGTCCCCTATTTGCCGAGTCATTTGCGTGTTTTGGGCAGCAATATTTAAAACTATTCCTATATTGAAATCAATAGCATTAGTGGTTGCTAAAATATAGCGCTGTGACTGACGCGGGACGGAGTCGCAACATCCCTTATACTCTTTTACCTTTTTGATTTGGAATCCTAAAAAGACTAAGGGTCACCGCACACTATAACAGCACGGCTACGCCCCGGCATTTACCTTGCCATGCAAGTGAAGCCTTTAAATCGTATGCGTGAAAGTAAATTTTACAACTAGATAAAATAGTTGACGCCTCGCGGCAAGCGCGCTTGTTACAAGCCACTAGTCCTGCTGACCACACACTTCCAGCGAGCGGTCCGCTGCCTTGCTGCGTGACGCCAGCAAGCGGTATTTTGCCAAAGTCGGGCCACCAATTTCACCGGCGCGCCGCCCGCGAGCTGCCACCTCGCAGGCGGCGCGCTCGCAGCTAGTGGTTGGATTGAGTTGAGGCGGCGCCGGGCCGTTGCTGCGATGGAGCGGTGCTGACATAGTTAGCGATGACGTGGTAAAGGTGGGCAAGACATTGGCAATCCCCCTGTTATTGCTCACGTCCATAGACAACGGTCGCGGACAGTGTGCTCGTCAGAATTTAGAGCTTTGGGCTTGGCAATTAATTCTATACCGTGTAACGGAAATGGTACCTATATCCATAAAACTTCACGACTTCTTTGGTACTAGGCGCACAGATCGCGAAAGAGATATTTTTTTTAATAATATTAGAAAGTGACGTGAAAACAATGATCATTGAGCGGTGACATGTTGGCTATGATTTTAATTCAATAAACTTGGAAGCAAATATTTTGTATGAATTTGTGAGTATTTTATTTTGAGATGAATTTTTTTATAGAGAGTCTATACATGATGTAGCTTTCACCCCTTTAGTAAAGACCCTATAGTTAGGTATATCTATAGTTTAGTAGCACAGATCTACAATATAATAGTTATCAAAAAAATACCAGAACGCAGCTAATAGTCTCATTCACAGGAAAACGTTTGAACTAAACACAAATTATTACGTAATTGCGCAGTCAGTTTGCTGCACTCATTTTCATAGTTTAAACTGCATATTTATACGCGGAATTAGGTTTCGTGGAAGCGACATGTTTCAAACTTTACCTAGAAGCTTTAGTTGTAAATAAAATGTCGTGTGGGTTTTTTTCATGGAGATTTTGTTAGTTGAGTACTTAGTTGTAGAAAACATAACATTTATACGATTTCCTACGTAAAGGGTACCAAAGGGACGGGACGCTATTAATAAGTCTCCCCTATCCGTTCGTCCGTCCGTCAGCGGGCTGTATCTAATGAACGTAATAGGTAGACAGTTGAAATTTTAACGGAATGTGTAGGTGTTTCTATTGCCACTATAACAACAAATAATAAAAATTAAATGAAATTTGAAATTAAACAAACGTTTTTCCACCTTCGTGCTATTCAAAAAACTAAAATATAGACACGTCAAAGCCATATTATATTATGTAGACCTTGAAGACGCACTTGGCCGATTTTTTCAATATTTCAGAAACTATAAAGCCTATAAAACTTGATTTTTGGAAGGTATGTTATTATAGGGTACCTTTCTGTTAAGAAAAGATAATTCAACTCCTCAAGACGGGTAGGTAGGTACAGGAGGTATGTGTGAAACTTTTGTGTGGAAAGTAATCTCTATATGTATACAAAAATCCCTATTTCCCTTAGTCACGCCATAGCTTGAAAATGACTTTACCGATTTCATCCATTATTTTTGAAGTTTTCTAATACTTTTTAGAAGGTTCTTACGGATTTTTTTTTAAATAAAAAATGCGTAGAAACTCGGAAAATTTAAGAAAACTTAACGGTAGGGTAAGACACCACTCAAACGAAGTCACGCCGGGCAGCTAGTTAGAATATGAAATGTAGGTCAGAGCAGATACTACAATTTGCATTCTAAAATATATTGCAACATTTTCCCATAAGTAGGTGAAATGGGGATTTAAAGTTTATAGTGTAAAACCTGATGATGTCCCGAAGTTGTTTAAATGTACTATGTTTAAACTCATATAATACTCATAATTATAGTCATCAGCTCAAATATTTAGCATTAAAGATAACAGGGCCACAGAAGGAGATTTCCATGACCCCAAGGACTTGGTAGGTATTTAGAAATAAGGTTTCATTTTATGAAATTCAGTTATGAAAATATAGTAGAAAATACTATACAATAAAACAAATAAAGAGTTCTCTCTCTGTAGTCCTTCGAATTTGATCCTACGAATTAAGTTCTACTTGAGTTGTTAATTTTTTGTTTCAACAGAAAAATTTCACTACACAACAAACGTCATTAATTAATTCTAACATTGATAAATGTTAATTCGAATATTATATAGTAGAATATTTCCGTACCTAAATACGAAACAGTCAGTCTTCAACTACGCTCACCTCTCGACGCAAACTACACTCAAACGAGCCACATCCAGCGGCTCTAACTCAACAGATCGACACGTATAGTCAATAAAAACGCGGAAAGCATCGCGGAGCGTCGACGTTAAGTTATTTATTTATATTTATTACATACAATACAACTTCATAGGTTAATTACTGTGGGGAACTTGTTTACGATATAGCTTCCATCGGACTGAAATTCGCGGAACAATGGTTACAATATTCCAATTCAGCATTTTTATGTGTATGGTACAGTCACGGGCACAAGTTTACAAACGAATGTAATTCTAATCGATGTAGGTACTAAAACAGGGTTTCCCAACTTGGTGTTAAAATAAAAATTAGAAGAAAAATAAATATTTTTAAATTAAATACAGTCATAGACTACAAATAGAGGCATATTTAAAGATCCAACTGAGCAACATCCAAATATTACGACTTTGGTCGCAAAATGGCAGCATCATTGTGAGTTAAACAGAGAGGCAGGTGAGAATTGCAAATAAAAATATAAAAGCGGATTTTTTTGTTGAAATTTTTAGGGCCCGCCCTAAAAAAAGGTTGGGAAACCCCGTATGGAATTGTGGGTATTTGTTTTAGAATAATAGATTCGAAAATCAGACGTTTTTGTAGTAAAATCTTCTTTTGCCATAAATACTTAAATATTTTCTTTATACTACATGGGTGGCAATGGTCCGCATGATGGCAAGCACGGTTACCGTAGCAGACCCTTCTTGAGGAGCTTAGAGGAGCTGCTACAGCACTCTGGCAAAGAATCCTACACTATCCGGCGTACTTTTGAAATATACCAGTTTGTTCAAAGCACAAGGCGAAAGTCAATAAAAATGCTCAAATTAATATTAAATTTAGAATCTATTACATATTTTTATTTTAATCTTATGCACCTATCCTACTTATATGCTTGATCTTGATTAAAATAAGTCCAAGTAATTGGTTATCAATGTCAAAATTACAGTATTTTAGTATGGGGTGCCCTAGCACCCCAGTGAAACCATTCACTGGGGTGCTAGGATTAATATTAGTTGATTTTGGGACTTGAAAAGATATCATAGTTACCTACACAGCTTGTTTCTTGTATATTTATCTGTTATTTATTTGTACATTCATAACAATACCTAGATAATCTTTGCTGAGTTTCTTGCCAGAATAATTCTCAGTTCAAAGAACCGGTAGTAGAATCAATTGTAACGTGCGTAAGTGCCTGATTAGGGCCTATATATATTGGAAAAACGATTTTTGAGTTAGAATCAAATTAGCCTACCTCATCAGAAAGATTGTCGCTATACTACACGACTATAAAACAGGCCTTTTTTAGGCTGGTGTACGATACAGAAGAGCTACGTTTTACGCTCGTTGTGTGCTCGTCGTTCTGCTTGTCATAGTGACGTTCATAATGATAGCACTTGTAGAACTATTTGAATTAAAATCGGGAGCAATTTAAATATGAATCAATTTTTAGCATTTTTATTTCATTTCGCCCATAATAGCTACGGGTAATATTTTTTTACGCGTGAATAGTTTCGACGCTCAATCTGGATATATCATTAATCAATGAAAAAAATATGTAAGTACGTAAAAATACATTTCGTATTCGAGGATTCGAAGACGCGACTGTCAGAGGCAGACAAACCCACGTATTTTGGCCACTGAGCCGCATAAATCTGTCAAACGCACCCCAAACCACTCCAACCAAATTTGATGCACGTAAAAATAAATCTGCCTATTACGGCTGGACTGCATATCGATAACATTCGGATATCCGCACTTAAAAGGTTTTTATTTTCGAAAATAATAAAAAATGTGAACGTGAAAATTATTTGGCAGGTTGTATTTAAGTGATGTTGCAAAACTATTGTTATATTTCGGATATTTTAATAAGAATAAGAATAAGATTAATTTATTTAGACACACGTAATACAAGAAATGGTATAGTATATAACAAAGTATATAATTTAAATTAAGGTGTGTTGTAAAAAGGTAATCGCTCAGCATGAAGTTGCGACGACAAGCGCCATAACGCTGACAACACTTTAATTTTACCATAGAAATACCAAGCCCAGTTAAATTCAAATGTATGTAAAGGTAAATTTTCCGCACGATAGTGGACAATGAAGGCTCCTGATTAGCAACATAAGATCATAGGAGCTAGTAATTATTATGACGACATATAATAATATCTATACTTTCATATATCAACAGTTTTTGTAGTTAACTATAACTTATTTTACCGGTTTTTGAAAATATAAATAATAATAAATATCAGTTGCGGATATTGTCGCTGTATATCCGAATTTGGGATATATCCACCTGCATGGCATAGTCATCCCTGTATTTTTTTGTTTGTATGTAGGTTGGAATTTTATGACAAAGCCACAACGAAATCTACAGCCATCGTTGTGTGTAACTGTGACATTTATGAAAACTTTTTTTGTGAATGCAAAGTTATGGCTGTGCGTTACAATGTTTGTTTTATCATTTTAAATTATATTTTAATGAAAATAGTGTTTATTTTGTTATTGTAAACACGTTTTATAAACCTGTAGATAGTAAAATAGAGAATTATTTTTCTCTTACATCTTCCTCATCCTCCGTCGAAGCCTTTAGAGCATAAATATAAAAATAGCTAAGCTTGTGTCAGCTACTTAAGTAAAAAAGGCAAGGCAGAATTTGTGTTACATAACGATTATTGAGATCTATTTTTACCACGAACTTCCTTAGAGATTATCAACTTATAAGTTACGTATACCTAATAAAATTCGCCTTTTTGTAAATTACAAGCGGGAACGTAACAAAATTAGAGTTATAAAGCGTTATCAAAAAGTTGGGAATTCTTAAACTAGAACAAAAACCTCAATCGCCGCCGCCATGACACTTTTTTTGTCGACGACCTAAGATGGCGCGTGACGTCGGAAGCCTTCTAAAACAAAAGAAGCCAGAACCGCCCCACCCACATCTGCAGCACAAAAGAACTATTTTGCATACAAAAAAGGTGAAAAAAGTTAAAAACTAATGGGAAAAAACGTAGCGATTTAACGAATTGGAAAAAAACAAATAAAGTTGAATAAACAACGACACAGGATCGCAAATCAACAAACAGAACAAACCAAATCCCGAATTCACCCGGAACGGGACGGGAACACGTACGAAACGCAACATAATCCCGCAAAAGCGGGCATGCAAAGTCGTATAACAGTGGCACATTTACCGGGGAAGGCATCAGGCGAACACTTGTTGCACCAAGTTCCAACTTCTCGCTTCCAGCGCCGACGTCGCCTCTAAACTTCGGATAACCACTCGCCCAATTATTCCCCGCACAAAACCCTATTGCCCAAATTAGAAATTCCAATTTAAAATTCCAACATTACGTTCCGATACTCGAAATTGACGCGATCGTTAATTTGGCTCCTTTTTATGACAACTTTCTATATAATTACACTAATATACACTTAAAGCCGATAATATGAGCGAACTTCCTATACGGAACTTTTTAACAGGAACTGTCAGCTACACGAATAAACTTTTTGTTAGTATATATACGACCTAAAAATAATGATATAAAATATACATTTGAAGCACCTATTTTTATCAATTCTCACTGCACTTCACTATCGCGTCTTCAAAGTCTCAAGACAGTCGAAACGCACTTACAAGAAGGTTGACGGATGTTCATGAATTTAAATTTCGTTCTGGGGCATTCTACTTATGGATTTAAACGTTATGTGCACTTGATATTGGTGTTTAAATTTGGAATTTGTTTATGTTAAATGTAAGCCGCGACACGAGAAGTAGATTTTAGAATTTAGCTTCTGATTCCGGACGAGAGAAGTTGCATTAGTGCACGCCGGCCCAGTTGCAACAGGTTGTTTGGCGGAGAGGCAGAAGGGCGCATGCGCGTTGCGGCCGAACGATGCAGCCCTCCACAGTGGCCGCAGAATTATGTATATCGATAATTTTGCGAGAGATAACACACATATTTTTTCTTTTGGGTTAGTGATTGATTATAAAACAAGCGAAAAGTACAGTTTTGTAAGGGCTCGCAAGATTTGTATCTTTTGCTTATATTTGTTAACAAGCATTTATGGCCTGCCTGATGGTAAGCAGTTACCGTAGCCTATGGACGCATGCAACACCAGGGGTATATTCGCGCTGGCCGACCCTGTAATGCTGTAATGTCAATGCTTGCTTTCAACATAAATTTAGTCACCATAAAAATTGGTTATGTCTATTTATCCGAAAATTTTAACGGAAACGACTAATTTGACGGCTTTAAATATGTTCTATCCTTTTTCAATAACGTTTGTAAATTCAAATTTAAAATCGTTTATTCAATTTAGGCCCTAATAAGGCACTTATGAAAGTACGTAAGTACTGTAAGAAAGAGATGTGATGCGATTAAAATTAGTTTAGTGCGATTTACAATAGAATCGGCTCCATTATAAATCACTTCCATTTTTAAGGTTCTCTCGGGAGAAATAACTACCAAAAATGTTTCAGACATTATTTACACACCTGCTGAAAAGTTCAATTATTCTTTCTCTAAGAAATTATTCATAAAAAAGAAAAGGTAATAATGCATTCCAAAATACATTAAAGCCTGTATGAATAAAGTGCGGTCATTGTGCATGGGACGCTTGCATCGCTCTTGGCCTCTATATCCGCGTGTAGCATTAGATACAGCGATCCGAACGCGCCGTCTTATCTCTTGGTAGCGCGCCGAATTATAATCACTTTTGGGCAACACTACCTACAATCATACATGCGGATATGTGTACATTTCATATTTTAATGACATCACTATTTCATGGAATCGTAAAGTTAAAATTTTCAAATTTGGAATACTTTTTCAAATTCCGAATACTTATTTTGAAATTCGAATGACATTGGATTAGAAACTTTGGGGAAATCAGTACAAAATAATGTTTGGAAAGCTAGTATGTCAACTAGATTCAGCGAAGTGGAAATTGGGTTACACGGGTTTTATTTTGTCAAATGACTCAGCTCTGAACATGTTTGAATTGAAATTATTCTCGATTATAGTCCAGTGTTGGAACGAGCCAACCACGGGCCCAACACGGATGGTTGACTGATAAAGAACAATTTTAACCGACTTCACAAAAGGAGGATTTCTATATTCGACGACCTATGTTTTGTTTTCTGCTCGAGTATTATTACGTATAATGGAAATTCGTTATGTAAATGGGTTTATACTGGACCTATTTTTGTATTATGATATTTATGATTATTATGAACTAAATAATAAAAAAAACTTTGTATGCTTACATCAAGAATATTTAACCATTTGAATGAATTTTATTGAATAATTTCAATACTAAATAAATATTCAATAAAATATTATATTTATTATTTCGGTAAACTCAAACATTATATTCGTAAAAGCTGAAATAATTTCATTATAACATAGTAAACCTTAACCCATTTACTGTTTACGTAGAGTGTACAATATTGAACATTTAAGCTTAATTGGCCTGCGAGCTTTCGAGCTTTTGTCAGCGAATACGATAGGTTCATTTATTGTACTGTCCGAATTCACTAATTTTATTTAAATGTTACAGTTTTATTTAAGCATTCTCACCTCGCAGCTTAAAATGTGCTATCTCCACTTATATTACACCCAAACGACTAATATTACCTACCTATACCCAAAATAACGTTGCAAAAAATAACAGGCCATCTATATAATTCTTACCGTTTTTATAGAATAACCCGGCTTGTGTGTTTTGCCAATGTCAAGTTACTTCTTACCGTTTCTGGATGCATATTCTTTTTATAAAATTCAAAATATGGTGACATTTTATGAATAAAATAATTACTGGCCAATAAAAAAAAGTATTTCGAGTTACAACGGTTTTTCAATTCAGTTGTTCTTTTCACTCTAATTGCTTGTCATTATTGTATGGTAATTGAAATAATCTATCTATATATATATAAATCAATGCCACTTTTCGATGTAATTTTATAACTCAAGAACGGGCTCACCTATCCAAACCAAATGTTTAGGCTTTGTTCGGACTATTTAGTAGATGGTTCATGTGAAGTTTGCACAAAATCGGTCGAGCGGTTCTTCATTTATCACATTTTTTGTAACAAATGAATTCAATAAATGGCGGATCATTTTGTTATGATGGTGGGTAGGGTAGGGTTGGGTAGGGTAGGGTAGGGTAGGGTAGGGTACGGTAGGGTACGGTAGGGTAGGGTAGCACCACGCGAACGAAGTCGAGCCGGGCAGCTAGTTTATTTATAAACTTGTCTGTTTATACTAACGGAAGAAAAAGGAAAAATAGTCTTACGTGTCTGGCAAAATTACGTGCCGGCAACTATACCTAGGTATGAAACATCAAATGCAACGGCTGCAGCCTGGGGATCATTGCAATAAAAATTATATATTTAGAACCCCTATGGTTGTTTAAAAAAACAGCCAATACCGTCTCAAAAACACTCCAACTCAAAATAGTCCCTCCCACGTCATGATAAAGATAATTATAGCGGCTTATTCTGTCGAAACTCATATGGGAGATGATACACTGAACTTTACGCAATAAACCCTTTTCCTTCACATGCTCGGGCAAGTTTTGTTTTAGTACGGATACCTAAAACTGAAGCGGCGCAATATGGCAACCACTTTGAAGAAAGTAAACAAACAAAATTCATGAAAACATACAAATTTTGCACGAAACACTAAGCGCGGCTCTGTCGAGTGGTTATACGTGGTCGGTCTACGTTGATGTAGCTCAAAACTAACACTTAGGTACTTTTGTGTATAATGTGTCATAATTAGTTTTCGAAAATGTCGGATATGTCAAATATAACATTTTGACAGATTCTATATACATTAACCATTATACCTAAATTTATTACGTTGATACTTCTGAGTAAGTTGATGATGATTTTGATCCTTCTAAGGCTAAATTTAACCAATATCCCATAACTTTTTTTGCCAAAATTGGTAATATTAGGCCTATTATTTTATTGTAAGATCACAACCTACATAACGTTACAAAACAGATTTGCAATCAACAGGGTTGAAATTGGGCTGAAAGCCAATGCAGGTACTGAGATGGATTCATTGCTTCACTTTTCTTCCTCATAAGCCGTTTTTGTCAAACTTTTATTACGGTTTTTCAAAAAAACGCTCCAATTGTATAAATACAATCATGTTCAAAAGTTAATAAACGTAGGGTTGTCACTTACCGAGTATGTACACCATATTCTTTGTCCACCGCTGCAGCTCCTTGCGTATCGCGCGACGTTCTTGCTGACACCGCGCGAATGAGCACTCCGCCATGGCATACAAGCGGCAACCCTGGAAAAGAGATATGACTATGAAAAATCGTCTTGAGATGTCTAATCATGTTGACAAGAAGGCAGACGAGACCTGATGGTAAGTGGTGATCGCTGCCTGTGCCTATGGACATTTGTTTTGAAAATATATCAAGTCAATCTTTACAGGATTTCGATTGGTAATGAAGTGCATTTTGGTTTTACCAATTTCAACATCAGATAACATACCAAAATAGGCTCGGAACATAAGAGTTTTGTTCTTGCGATAATTATAATTTATGTATGAGAAATAGAATGGATACTTCCAATAAAAAATAAAAAAAACAATAATATCATAAATAATCATTTAGTTATTTTTACAAAAATATTTAAATTAAGAAGTTCATTCACCACGCAAAATAAATATAAAAATAAGAATATAAGTTCCTATCAACCCTTTAGATTTCAAATATAAAGCGGCGTATTCTAAGAAATTGTTGCAAAACAGGTAATAAACTCTCGAAAGTTTCAAATTAACGGAGTGGATTCGTTTAATGGGTTCTATCAAGTACCTCTAGATAACACTTTCCAATAATAAACAGATGTAGGTAGGTACGGGTATTCAATATGTTTTATTATTAATAAAACGTTATTAATAAAACTACAAAGCTTTAAGGAACTCTATTAACTTTAAATGGAAAAACTTGTACACAATACATAATTAATTATGTATATTGATGATTTAATAATCATCGTCATGGCATCAAAGAAAAATGTGGATTCTCAGAAGTTACACCTTTAAATGACTCATAATATATATAATAAAAGCCTTTAGATCTGTGAGAACAAATATCCATTTCCTGTTAGTGTATTTATCGAACTAATTCATCTGAGGACGGCGCGCCAAACGAAACGATCTAGAATCTTCGTACCTTCCGATAAATAAAAACCGAACTCCATCCAATTACTATAACATTCATCGAACAAGTATCGACTCCGCCGGTCAATGCCCCCGGCGAAAGGAGCTAACGAAATTCTACGAAAAACCTCCGTTCTCATCAAGGAACACCCCGACACCCACCGAATATGCCCGAACCACCCAAATCTGGCCCCCGAATTCTTATTTCAAACTCCAGACGAACAGGGGGGCACGGGGGGTATCGCGAAACTATTCTTATTTTAAAATCTCTCTCCACGGAATATGCCACGAAAGAGGTTCTTATTTTAAAAATATCACGCTCCACCGAAATTTTCTTATTTTAAAAACTTGAGGGGGGGTGCGAACGTTCTTCCGAAATCCACCCCCCTGCCCCCCAGTGGCCAGTTATGATATTCTTATTTTAAAATCGCTCGAAGCGTTCGTTCGGATTCTGTTATTAAGATGTTGGTGTGTGCAAGCTTTTATGAGGCCGCTCGAACGTGAGCTAGGATCGTCTAAGACACA
Source organism: Achlya flavicornis (assembly GCA_947623365.1). Lineage (NCBI taxonomy): Eukaryota > Metazoa > Arthropoda > Insecta > Lepidoptera > Drepanidae > Achlya > Achlya flavicornis. The sequence continues at coordinate 8,967,916 of OX392490.1, forward strand.
AAGGGGTATATATCGCTGAACCCATCCCTATCTGAGATACCTACCTATATTCTTATCTAACATTTTAATATTGATCACATTCATCTCGGAAATCTAGTTACTTAGCTAAAACATTCAAAAAAACTTCTACTTCACCATCCCTGACCTACATGACCCAGTTGCGTGTACTTATTCACCTCGTTCCGACGTTGAGTCATAGATTTTCGTTCAAAATTATCATTAGGTATGTTTCGTTTGTATTTTTTGTTATTCTCGTTGAGACATCGATGACATCGATTGTACGCAGATTAATTCTAAATAAGAAAACAAAAAACGGGAATGCGCCACAACCGATAATCTTTCCCGCCAATTTCCATCGCTGTCAAATTTGGAACCGCGTCGCCGCCACCCTGGCGCGCCACCCCCGCCCCAGATCAATTTACGATAACTCGGTTTCAGCATTCCGTCCCGCTCCGCCTTAAGACACACGGCTATCCCCGTCTCCCCCCGGATAAGTTCTAGAACTGGGCAACTGTTCACACAGATAACCGAATATCTGTCCTGCGAAAATTGAAAAGAAATTTGTTATTGACGAAATTTTCTCTCGTTCTTATTTCAAATATAAATATTTTTATGATGGGAACAAAGTGTAAGTGATCATTTGCAGCCTTGTTTATAAATTTTCCATAATGAAAATAGTTTGTGCTGACCTTTCGCGTGTTAGATACTTCATTTTGGCCTTCGCCAGTGGTAGGACCATTCTCTCACGCGGATATGGCCCGGGACTTATTTTTAACTGTTGTGTGCGTCTTACGTGCGGGTGTGTGCATGGGGGTGGGTGTGCGTATGTGTGCGTGCGTTTGAAATATTCCCCCGTAGCGTGGTGCGCGGAATTGATGTTTTTAATTAGTTTCCAACGGTTTTCGTCTGTGGCCAGTATCGCCATTTTATTATTATTTATTAAATTAATTAGACATAAAAAAATAACGCATTTACTATGCATAATGATGTAGGTACTAGAAAAATGTAATAAAACTGCTAATTGAGAAGTACAAGTACTTAAAAGTATAAATGCAAATGTATTAACAAAGCGTATCATGGGACGCAACAAAACTTTAATTGAATAGACTATCCACCGTTCAACAATTTCGTCAAAGTTACACTAAAATATAAAACGAGACTGCGGAGCCGGTAACCCGGAACGTTTCCTGAAAACTTTCCTTTGTAGGCGAAAATTCAATAGGCGGGAAGTTCGTTCCCGTCCGCACAAACCGCTCCTCATTGTCGAAAGGTTAACGGACATTAAAAAAAACCAAACGCAAATAAGTAAAAAGAAAACAAATAAGAGAATATGAAAACACGACACACTCGAATTTCTTCACGCAATTTAAATTTATTACATTTTTAAAATTCAAATCGAGAACGTGTGGGTGTAAAAATTCGTCGCGTCAGGTGTTTGAATTTAAATTTAGGATTTCGAATCGTGTAGAATTTTATTTGAAACTAGAGGCATAGAGTAAAATGGCGGCGAGTTCCTGTTTTGCGCAACTGTCGTTTTGGGAACGTTTCGCGTAGACTGTAGATAGTCTATGGTGAGTTTAGAATTGTTCTGTGCACAGACATTCATATATTTATTGTTGGATACCTGTTGCTCGCTCGGCTTTTGTTTTTGTTGATCGCCAGCTAGTTTTGGTGCTGTCGGCCGCGTGTATTTGATTCAAGTTTATTACGAACGCCACGTGTTTGTAATAGGCTTTTACTTTGTTTCGATGTTTATGAACGACACCTTTTTCATATTGCGTTTGTTTCTTATCGTATCTACCCTCTGCATTTGATACGTTATCTTTTTCAATCATTCAGTCAACTTTGTTGAGCACTTAAATTAGTTATTTCCAATATTTTACAATGAACTAAATTAGAAACAGCTGTTATGTATTCTACTATTACTAAACAGTAGAGCAAACATCGAAGTAAGGATAAGGGCTTTGATATAGAAGATGTGGGAGGTATTCAAGGGTTTCCAGAAGAAACCAACCAGAACTCTTTCTAAGGTTATGCTCGCTTTTCTTATCTCATACTAAATTTTACGTATAAAATAAAAGTATACTTAGAGACATTTACATTAATAAATATTTTTTGAATATTTTAATGGTATGATTTCTCGTAGTGAGGTGTCGTTAACGCATAATATGAGAAATGACTTCAATATGATTCTTTTATGTTTAAAATGTTCAAACTAGCAAAGAGCATTTATTTCAGTTATTCTGCTTGGATGATTCCAAGCCTCTAGACCTGTTGCGTTTGTCTGAAATTATATTGAATGCACCGTGTCATTTAATAATATTATGTTTTGTACACTTTTGAGATGGGAATCACAAAGCCCACATTAAAAATACTTCGGCATCTTTATCAAATTACTTCATAAGATAATTATAGATTCCTTTTCTAGTAAATTTATGTAAAATAATCGTTAGTTCGAGTATTTTTTCTGGTTAATTCTCGAAATAGATAAATCCGTCGTAATGTAAAATATTCAGCTTCTCCAGTCCAAATTAAATCGACTCTCAAGAACCTATCTCCAATCTTCAGACTAGGGCATGCAATACCGGAGGGTTTTCAGTTCCGGAACTAGATTCCGATATTGGGCACTCAATTCCGGAATTCCGGAACTGGTTCCGGAACTGGCAACTATTTAACGGTTTTTCGTTTCTGGGAATAGTTTTGAATCAATAAAGTTTTTTGATCAGCCTTGTAAAAAATTTAAGCCACATTTGACTTTTAATCACTTGAGCTTTATAGCGGAGCTCATTTATAGGACGTGACATCTAAAATTAAATAATTTTTACGTTAGTTCTCACTTAATATAGAATATTGGTATTTTTTTTCGTAAAGTCGTATAATTTTCATCATGAAAGAAGTGTGATAACCATAGCATAATAAACAAATCAGTTTTTTTTTATTTGGCAATAAAATGTGATTAAATCAACTTGTTACAACTAACTTATACAGTAATTACTTTTTTGAGACGAAACGTTATTCTTGATAATGTGTTCTCTAGAACAGTAATACATCTAACATTGTGCGTGACATCGTGCTTCTTCTCGACTAGCTTCGTAATCGGTAACAAAATTACCCAGCACACGAAAACACTCCCTCACTCTTCACACTAGTAGTAGGCAGAACGCACAAAATATAAACTTCCTGTGATATACACACCTCGATCTCCTCCGTTATCGTACATAGCCTTTTTTTAATTTTACAAACCCTGAAAGGTCAAAATTGGCAGACAGATTCTGACACTTTTTTACACTTATCCATTTCCTTGTTTAATTGCTCTTGTAGAGTTGATACAATAACTTCAACGTCGTTTTCTGTAAAATCTGGCTCGGAGGACACTGCAGGTGTACGACTTGTAGTCGCAGAGTCGTTGAGGTCACTAGGAGTTTCGAACTTAACCCATTAATGGCCAAATCAAAATGAAAAACATTAATAGTTCAAATTATATATTTTTATAGTGTTATAAGGAGTATAAAAAACAAAATAGAAAAATATTATAAAAAAAGTTTTTTTTTATGGGATTTTAGGGGGTGTACTCGTTTGAGTACACTGGCCACTTAAAGGTGACATTTTTTGAAGCACGACTTTTCTTCGCAATGTGTTCTTAGACATTTCTTGTACTCCCAGTGGACTCTTGAGTGGCAAAATTACACAACGTAGCTATGTCTCAATTTTTTGGGTAGTGTTCTGAGGCATCTTGGCGCAAACCCTCGACTAACGAAGAAGACAGCCGAGCTTTTTTCGGCATTTCTTGCCGTAAATAGTACCTATCGAGAAATACTGTGCCGAAATAGAGTTGATCCATAGTGATTGTCTTTGATGAGCACGCGCAGGTGTCAAACATTTGCAACAGCCATATCCAACATGTATGTAAATAATACCCACCCCATTTTTTTGGCATGAATCTCAATCCTGTATAACGATATAGACTGACCTAAATCATCAACTCAACCCATACCTCTATTGTATAATTTTGAAATAACAGGAATTTTCAATTCTCATGGGTCCAATAGCTTCTTAGTTAGTTCATCATTAGCCTATAATGTCCCACTGCTGAACACAGGCCTCCTTTCACAAATCAGAGTGAAAGGGAATGGGCAGATACTCCACCACTAAGTTGCTATGGTATAAACGCTGTTATATTTCCGTCTATCCATTAGCAGCTCATTGGTTTTGTCAAACCTGTTATCAAATGCAACTCTTTTTATTTATGTAATTTGTACTTATTAGGGGATATTTCTTGGTGCAATTCTCACGAGATGTACTGACTGTAGAGTATCCTAAAATATATCACAAGCCAACTAAAATACTGTAGCTGGTCAAAAACTTATGAAAGAAGACCTTGTGGTTTGATGGATTGGTAGGTATGCAGTTTTTGAAGTAAAAACTTAGACTCTAGAACCCAAAGGTTCAGTGGTGGTATCAAGTGATTTTTCGCAAAAAAGTCAAAAGTTAAACCTCTATATCTTCCGGTATATCTCGTGACAATGCATGAGTTTTCATTTCTTCATCTCCAGCTTCTTCTTTACGCGTGACTGTGCTAGGATCAGGCGGTATCATCGCCAAGTCATATTCACCATCATCATCACTGTCTCCTAAAATAGCTTGATCAAGTCTACCATAATTTTATTAGCGATGTTAGAACGTTTCCAACCCATTGCCACTGGAACAATCTAAAAAAATATATGACATTTATTTATATATCAATGTGGCCATTGTACTCAACCGAGTACAGTCGTAGAAATCATCATAAAAGTCAGCCAATGTAATTACTATGTTGTAATATTATTACTTTTATTATAAACAAGTATATTTCCTATCTTATATAATAGTTGACATAATATTTGCTTACTGAATTTAAAAAAAATATGACCATGCAAAACTCTTACCTGTGTTATCTTTTGAACTGCGACTTTGAGTGCATCAAAATGACACAAAATGTAACACAACCCACATTTTTTTAAATATGTAAATGTAAGCAATATTACCCTCTAATTAATTGAATAAAACATAAATCTTCATCCATATTATTTTTTTGTGTATATATAAAAAAATGACTGTACTCAATCGAGTACAGCGACCGTTAATGGGTTAAGCTGGCTTAGTAAATCGACGATTATCTCAGATATTCCTCATTATCGGATTTGGGAAAGATATCATCATCTGCTTGTTTAAGTCTCCCGGATCGTGCAAATAGTGGAGCAATCCAGCTAAAGGTAGTCTTGTTTCTTTTATACGACTTCGCAAGCTCATGGCAAGTTTCGAGGTCAAAAAGCTATTCTGTTCATCAAGTTTTTGGAGCGTAAACTTTAATGTAATATCAGCTCTGTAAAGCGTCGCATCACTATTAGCGACGGCATAATGAGAGTACAGCCAATTTTATGACATCCAAGCTATCTATAATGAATGTCTCTCAATGTTTGAATTTCATCTTCGGAAAAGGATATTGGTGATTTCCAGTCTATTAGAGCTTTAAAAATACACGAATATAATAACAACGATGCGTAGTGAGAGGCGAGGCGTGCGGGGGGGATGGGACGGGAGTTTGTGTCACCCCGGGTGTAAAGTTCCGCTGTAGTTAGATTGGTGCGTACATAAAAAATATTAAAATATCACTCAATGTGTAAAATTTACTAATACCGGAATTACGATATTAACTAGTCCCAAATCCGGAACTGAAATATCGGATATTTGTTCCGAGATTCCGGAGTTACGGGATTCCGGAATCCCGTAATGCATGCCCTACTTCAGACAGTATTCATATTATATTGTTTATATCCCAGACACATCTGTTTTCTTCAAATGAGGTGACTATCATCCGATGTCCCGAAAAAGTCTTATCCTCCGTTTATCCCAAGTTCCGGGGGTGCAAGTGTAGGGGGTGGGGTTGGGGGTGCTCCGCGCCTGTGTGAAAGAATGCCGGGGAATCAATACAGCGGTCCACATTAAATTGGCCTGGGTATGGCTGCTTTTGACCCCCTTTTTGGGGTAGCTATAAGTTAATTAGTAATTAAGAATGTGGTAGGAAGGAAGTGACCTAAAAGATATTTGGTACTTCTTCTCGTTCTACAAAATAGTCGAAGAGTCTACACAGTCATAGCAAATAGGAGGATATAAGCAATTTCGTTCAGAAAATTTTAGAAGTGAAGGATTCATTTTGTGAGTATGTATACCTATTAAATATAATATAGTAAAATTTTTGTAATTGGCATTATGTTAACATTCAAAATTATTTGGTAATAATTAATGGATTTAGTAAATCATACAAAAATATTTATTTATTTTTGACATCAATCACCGACTCAAAATTAGTTTATAATCTAGTCAGGTAAAATTTCTGAAATACAGACTGCAATTTTATTGATAAGAAATTATTTTTTCGTCCATAATTGTGAGTGACTATGTCTGTTTTCGGAATCGGAATCGGAATCGGAAAGGATGCAAGGGAGAGGAGTGGAGAGGTTTCATAACAGGAAAATTTGGGTTCCGTACCTCAATAATAAAAAAAAGAGAAACCTTATTGGATCACTTTGTCGTCCGTCTTTCACATCGAGTAAATACCGTAAGTAAGTAGTAATACCGAGAGTGCATGATCAATGCACACAATGCGTGTCATACGACGTTTTTCAACACACTTGCGAGGAAAAAACAGATTTGTATTTTATTAAGTACATTTTTTGATAATTATCAACCACACAATGAGAATGTTAACAATTATGGCACACAAGTTCTTTTTTTTTTGACAGCGGTGAGCTGTCAAACTATTTTACCCGTTTAAATTAGGAATGCTTGGTCTACACACATATCACTTGCAGTGAGGTACAAACTTATCATTATCGGGATTATACCTATCATAAAACTGTGCGGTAATGTAAAGTAAAAAGCACTAGTGCGTAATAAGCTGCAAAACGGTGCAATAAATGTCACTTTACGAGCGAGTGTGTTAAAAAATACATTAAAAATGTCTATTTGGAATTGTGGAGTTTTCAGTTTGTACGGAACCATCGGGGCGGGTTCCTCGAACGTTTTTGGGATTTTTATGTATGCTATTTTTTACGATAATCTGAATAACTTTAGATACCAAACATTTATAAGATTTATATGTATAAACATTATCAAATGTTAATGCAACAAAAACAGTGCCATTGGAACTGCATTTCCAGAAAAAATAAATAATTATGAACCATGGATATATGATTATGAAGAACTAGTTGCGCCCCGCGGTTTCACCCGCGTGCCCGAGGGATATAAATAAATAAATAAATATCCTGGGACATTCCTCACACACGGTCATCTGATCCCAAACTAAGCAGAGCTTGTACTATGGAAACCAGATAACTGATATAATACATATACTACTTTTTGTTTGTAAATACATACTTAATATACATAATTACACCCAGACTCAGGACATACAGACATGTTCATGGACATAAATGCATGTCCTGTGTGGGAATCGAACCCACGACCAGCGGCGCGATATTTGGAATCTTGACCAGAGTCTTAACCAACCGCGCCAGCTGGCCCGTAGATATAGTGCTTCCCGGGACAAAATGTATTAATCCAGAACATATTCTATCGGCGCGCCTTTCATCCAAATCCGTTCGGTTGTTGAAGCGTGGTTGAGTTAACAAACATATGTACATCCAAACTGAGAAAAATCCAAATTGAGATAGTGAGATGAGATGAAGAATCTTCTCCCAAATACTAACAATTTATAAAAACCTGTCCATTTTTGCGAGCTAAAATCCTGAAAAATAAAAAAAAAACAACCTCTACGAAAATCCACGACCTATTAACTCACTCAGTCCTACCTTAATTGCGATGCCAGAAATAGGTAGACAAAAACAATTTCGCCCAGTTTTCTTCCCAGCCTAGAAAATTCTTAACAAAAACTTAGCATAAAGGATAGAAATGAGCCATCACTGTAACAATAGTAGGAAAAACAGTGGGGTGAAATTGGTCATAATGAGTGTCTTCTCCCCCCCTTTTTACCCCCACCTTCCCCTTTGGGTCAAGCGGGAAATAAAATTTTAAATTGAAGCCGTGAAAAAGACAAAAATGTGAAGACCGAGGGAGCTAAGCTTAGTGTAGACAGGCGGGGTTAAACATTTAATAAATAAGGGGTTATAAATGTTAGAGCTTTTACGGTGTATCGGATATTAAAGACATACCCCCTTATTCATAATCGCTTTTTAACTCAATCAGTGTAATAGTGTCCTCCGTCTCACTCTTTCGATCACCAAATGTCACGTGTCAGATAAAGACTTCAGAATTTTAAATAATCAACGTTTGATAACTTTATTATGAATAAGGGGGTTAGTCGTGATTACAAAACTATGGGAAAATAAAAGATAATTTACATCATGAAACAATGAAATATTTTTTTAGATTATGTTAGTTTTTTACATAACGTGACAAAAATTGCAAGTCATAATTGTTATTAAAACATAAACAATTATTTTTACATTCAAAACTTTATCACACATAAGCTAACGTCTCTGACTGATAGTCAAAATACTTACGAATAATTCATACCAAAGTTTAATTTATACAATATTTATTCAGCAATATTATAAACCTGCCTTTATAAGGAATGAAGTACGCCGGAGAGCCAAGGAAAATGAAAATTATTCAACGAATTAATGCATATGCTATAGATATTATTTTTATTAGATATCTTATAATAGAACATTGGTTGTCTTGATGACGTAGTCATCAGAGATATACAGCTACAGTATTTTACATGTTTTCCGATTTTTTTTGCCATATCCAAATTGTCCGATGATGGGAAAGTAAGTTGCAGGATATATTCCAAAATGCATCAGGAAAGGATTTCCCAACGTTCAACCCTGATTCATGATCATCATCACTTAGGGGGTAAAAAGTAGGTAGAGAGGTAGAGCGAAGCGTTTATTCGCTCCAAAGAGCAGCTCGACTGGGGAAGTACCTCCACCTTACAGAATACCGCAGCCAAATAACTTTATGTTGTGTTCCTGCGTGTGAGTAAGGTCGCAGGAGCTCATTGGGGAAGGGTCGGCAACGCGTGAGTGATGCGTCGTCCATATGTCTCGGTAACCGCTTACCATCAGGTGGGCCGTATGCTTGTATACCAACTTAGTCGTATATAAAGAGATCGTGGATGAACCCGTAGAGTGCAATACCTATTCTAGTTGTCGATAGAACCGCAAGATATTATGAAATGTAGGTCCTGAAATCTGCATCATCGAATTTAAGACGGGTGTATCCTAATTCAAAATTCAAAAAAGATAAAGAAAAAAAATCCTGGGACATTCCTCAAACACGGCTATCTGATCCCAAAACAAGCAGAGCTTGTACTATGGAAACCAGATAACTGATATACTACATATTACTACTTTTTACTTGAAAAAAACCGGCCAAGTGCGAGTCAGACTCGCGCACCGAGGGTTCCGTACAAACCTGTAGGTATATAAGTAAATGGTAGTATAGACCTGAGTATTTGATATTAATTTCAATTTATGACCTATTAAAAAAAAACTACTTACTAGATCTCGTTCAAACCAATTTTCAGTGGAAGTTTGCACCGTAATGTACATCATATATTTTTTATAGATTTATCATTCTCTTATTTTAGAAGTTACAGGGGGGGGGACACACATTTTACCACTTTGGAAGTGTCTCTCGCGCAAACTATTCAGTTTAGAAAAAAATGATATTAGAAACCTCAATATCATTTTTGAAGACCTATCCATAGACAACCCACACTTATGACAGACAGACAGACAGACAGACAGACAGACAGACAGACAGACAGACAGACAGACAGACAGACATGACGAATCTATAAGGGTTCCGTTTTTTGCCATTTGGCTACGGAACCCTAAAAACTAGTCTGTAAGAAATCGTTTCTCAGCGATAAGACCGCCCATTATACAGTATTTTTAATATTAAGAATTTATTGTTATTTTTGTTTTTATACTTGCTGGTGTACAATAAAGAGTTATCTATCTATCCAATACATAAGTTCAGACTCAGGACATACATGTTCAAGTTCATGCACACACATGTATGTCCTGGTGAGAATCGAACCCAAGACCTGCGGCTGGAACCTTAACCAACCACGCCAACTGGCCCGACAAAGTCTACTTATTATCTACGAAAACAAAATAATCATAAGAAACTGGGGCAAAACCGGGAGGCCCAAGCCAGTCAGTGGTAGTAAATAGTAATGCCCAGACGAAGGTCCCGGATTCGAATCCTACAATGAGCTTGAGCTTTCGGTGAAGGAAAACAGCGTGGGGAAACCATAGCACGGTGGTAGCGTACTTTGTAGTACCCATCTGGCTGGCTACCACCCTCAAGTTGAAAATCTGTCGCCAAGCACCTATCGGTGTGTTCCGACAGCTGCTCTTGACAGCCAGTTATCTTTCTAAGCTTTATGTGCTTACCGCTATCGGCCACACAATCACTTACCATGGTGAGATTGCGATCAAACACAATAAAACAATATGTATTACTAACCGTTTATGACCACTATTCACTTTAGCCAGCGATGCGGTGACCAAAATGAGGTTATATATGACGCAAAAATGTTGGTATGTCACGAATAACAAGTCTGATCAGTGTGACAATTCAAAAGTAGTGTCTATTCAGGTATATTGTTGTAATAATTACATACAATAATGATTTAATGTAAACGGAAATATTGTCATATGCTTTTACTTGACGAAGAAATCACTTATCGAGCAGAGTTTTTTGTAATATTCCGGGGAATTTTACTATTTTGAATTTTAGTGGCTAAGGCTCTATCGGTGCTGTATATAATTCCGCTAGAAACTTTATTATAAAGAACAAAACTTATTTTTTTGGTAATTTTTGGCCACTAACAAAACTTCTTGTTTTGGTCATTTTTGGCCACTGAAATAAATCTTCATACTAAAAGAATGTCCCTCGTGTTTAAGTACTTTCGTCTTAATATTCAAGCAGTGAAACTTGAATAGAATATAATATGAATACATTTTAGAGCTAAAAGAAAACTCAAAGATCCTTTAAAAACGTAGGGACGAAATCTCGTATAAAATCTACAGCACTAATCAATTACTAATATAATTAATAAAAACACACGTCCATTTCCCCCTCTGCCCCTTCTCGGGTATTGGGCACACACCCCCCTCGACCGATGGTACACTATCTTTAATACTAGGGTTGGCACATTTAGTTTTATTATGTAGGGGTACAGTAAAGTTCATAGGTATAAAATATTTTGTGGAAACACGACACCAAGACACAGGCGTGACTTTTCACGGCCAAACGGAATCCTTTCCAGGCTCCTACTTTCCAAAATGTATTTTTGCCAATATGCGATGGCTTGATCTCCTTGGCATAACCTTAACAGCCAAAATAAACTTTGGCTGTTCTATTGAGTCGAAGGCAGAAACAGCTGTCAGAAAGCTGGGTATCGTCTCATAGGTCATACGGACAGCGACTTTATAAAGCACAAGTCTGGTCATACATGGAGTACTGCTGCCAGTGTGCTGCCATCTCTGGGATGGATGCGCTAAGTACCAGCTTGAGGCCCTCGAATCAATAGACGGCCGAGCCCAGAGATTTATCAGTCACGAACTTCGACCATCGACAAAAGGTTCGTTATCGTCCTTAATGGGCGGGTCAGTAGCCAAACGAAAGCCCATTGAATAAAAAAAATAACCGGTTACAAAGATGAAAACTATAAGAACAGCGTAATTGTATTATTAACAATATTAATGACTACTTTACAGGTTGCAGATAAGTCCCTGTTATTGCCACGGAATAGTAAAAACCTCTTGTTGAACAAACAACTTGTTTTTTTATTCCGTGGTTATTGCAGTCTCTTTCTTTAGAAATTAACAAAATGAGAACATCTGTACGGATATAGTGGAACAACTTTGTGGCAATAAAATGTAGGAACGTACTTGATAAATATATACTAATTATATTTATTCGATCATCACCCAGTGTATGTGAGTGGTGACACAGATGAATGAAGAGCAGCTATCATTTAAAAGCACACCCACATAAAATTAGCTTGTATTTACTTTGGATAGATCTGTGTTTGTTCACGATCTCACCATGGTAAGTTACGATGTGATCAAAGATGGGGCACACAAAGCCTGAAATTGGACCAGCAACATGGACACATATTTGCTCGGTTACAGTGGTAGCCAACCAGACGGGTACTGCCAAGAATCCTGCCAATGTATTACGGTACGACGGGCTAGTTGGCGCAGTTGGTCAAGATTCACCTTACGCGCCCCAGGTCGTGGGTTCGATTCCCACACAGGACATGCATTTGTGTGCATGAAAATGTCTGTATGTCCTGAGTCTGGGTGTAATTATGTATATTAAGTATGTATTACTTTTTATCAGTTATCTGGTTTCCATACTACAAGCTCTGCTTAGTTCGGGATCAGATGACCGTGTGTGAGGAATGTCCCAGGATATTTATCCAAGGATATTTTATTTCTTCAATGCTAAAGCTTGTAATATGAGTAAATTCTACGACCTCACCACGGAATCACATCACGCAGTAAGTATAAAACCAAAACGAAACCTAAGTTCCAGCAAGCGCCAACCCTAGCACACATTTAGAGCTGTTGAACGCTATCTTTGGAACACACACAAACTAATAATTAATCATCCAGCGTCTTCCCCCCTTTCTGCCCCCGCGCCCCCTAAGTTTAATTCCTCGTACAAAACACCCCACTTTTTTCCGTAGCATGTTTTCATTTTGTATGTCTGCGTAAAGAACATTCTGAGTGCAAATTGAATTTTGTGGTTGCCAGTGAATATTTTAGCTATAGAAATACGAGGATATTGGTTGGTTTCTGACCATAGCACGGGATACTTCGCCGTTAATTTATTTGCTTACTTTGCTTAGCTGGCATACGTTGTGCTATGTACGTTATTCTTTGTCTACAATAAACCATCTTTTAATGGCACTCTTGTGATGAATGCTTTTTCTTTATTGTTTAAATCTTGCTATAATTTTATGAGGACTTTCCTAAAGGCTGGTATTATTAAAAAGAAGTGATCCTTTCCGGGAAAATTCAGCCAGAAAAAATCGAAGAAGAAAGTAATGTCCCAGGATATTTATTTAATAGTTATAATAAACTACTGGAAACATCTCACAGGAGACTCTAGAATCATCAAATGATGGTCAACAAACAATATTTCCTAAATAACACAAAGTTCAGGAAATTTAACAAATTTGTTTTAACAAACTTCAACAGTTATCTTATCTTATCTTGTAATAACTCGGACACTTCGAACCATTGGGATTTAGTGTGGTCCCCTAGATAACCTACTCCTCCCCAGTCTCGTTGAAAACTCTTTGCATGAGTTTTACAACGAGGCTAGGAGATATAAGCTAGTCTTCTGGTTTTGGATATCCGATCCCTAGGAGAATCATTCGCTTACCAGCCAGTGCATCGCATGTGCACAGAAGGCTCCATGCTTCTTGCATGCAACTTCAACAGTTAGTAATGTCATATTTTAAAATAACAATCATGCCACTATCAGGATACTTGGCTTTATATAATTACCACTTTTGACCACATCATTACATGGCGAGTTTTTTTTAAGTCAACATTTAGCCTGTAAGCTGGAATGACGGATAACAGGGCCTTATGGAAGATGCTTACATATTGTGGCGATCCCTAGTGATAGGGAACAGGGCAGTGAGATGATGATGATAAACAGAAAGACAGTCCACTTGAAGTCAAAATAAACCTATTCTATCCAAAAAAATACGTGTAGTAAGTCGAAACCGTTTTGATTAAGTAGTTTTAAGTGACTTCGAAAGTCTTTGTTAAAGTTACATTGTTAAAACTAACTTGATAGTTCTAATTGCTGTGACCTAATTTAGGTAGGTATTTAATTAGGTAATTAAACATGTTTATTTTGATCGAGTTTTCGTTGAGATAATTGTAAAATCAAAAATATGTTATTCAAATGCTATTCTGATACCAGTTCGAAGTTGCATTTTCTGAGAAGAGCCGGCAATAAACTCAGCAGTTACTCTTACCAAAACAAGATCAGATTCATGATATATTTACATAATATCACTGCCAACAATTTTCAAAATACCCTATCATTTTTTTTATGAAAAATCAAGCAAGCAAGTAGCAAAGAATGAACTTGTAGATACTTACTTAGTGGGCAGTTTGCCAGAATGCTCGGCGTTGCCACATTGACCCCCATTTCAAGTTACTCATGTTCGGAGACATTTAAGGTTTTTTTTTATTTATTATACATTGTCCTTAGTTTATTCCCGTTTTCTAGGAATAAATAAATAATATCCTGGGACATTCCTCACACACGGTCATCTGATCCCAAACTAAGCAGAGCTTGTACTATGGAAACCAGATAACTGATATAATACATATACTACTTTTTGTTTGTAAATACATACTTAATATACATAATTACACCCAGACTCAGGACATACAGACATGTTCATGCACACAAATGCATGTCCTGTGTGGGAATCGAACCCAAGACCTGCGGCGCTATAGGTTAAGACCCCTCGTCTTAACCAACTGCGCCAACTGGCCCGTCGAAACAAATGTCACGAGGAAATAAATGTTTTTCTAGGTTTCTTTTTTAAAGTGTGTGTTGACCGCATTCTCCGACCAAAGGTGGTGCCACACAAAGCCTAGAAGGAACTGGCTCTCAAGTGCAGCTGTCGGAACACACCGATAGGTGCTTGGCGACAGATCTTCAACTTGAGTGTGGTAACCAGCCAGGTGGGTATAGGTACGCAGTACACTACGACCGTGCTACGGTTTCCTTCACCGAAAGCTCAAGCTCATTATAGGATTCGAACCTGGGACCTTCATCTCGGCATCCGACGTCCCTACCACTGAACTATCATCGCCCTCGAAGTATCCTTGGCAATGACCTTCCTACGTACATACGTACTCAAAAACTAGCCTAACATTCCTAACATTAAACAGTTCAAACAAATAAACACTTCAGTTTTATACTAGTACAGTATAAATAATAAATAAATATCCCGGGACATTCCTCACACACGGTCATCTGATCCCAAACTAAGCAGAACTTGTACTATGGAAACCAGATAACTGATATAATACATATACTACTTTTTGTTTGTAAATACATACTTAATATACATATTCATGCACACAAATGCATGTCCTGTTTGGGAATCGAACCCACGATCTGCGGCGCGATAAGTGGAATCTTAACCCAACCGCGCCAGCTGGCCCGTCAATTAGTATAGAAGTACGGTAAGTAGGACAATTATCTCAGCTCTACCAAAAAAAAATAGCAATATTGTTTTACAGAGCATATGAATGTTTAAAAAAAAACTAAGTTCTACTGGTTGCCTAGCAGCGGGCGAATCTGAACTTTATCAAGCTTCATACACCTAGAAGCCATTCACTGACTCATGAAATAATCTCTATCTTTGTTTATTTAAAAGATATAGAAAGGGACAGATATAGATAAATCCATTATTATACTGAGTACGGATCAAAGTATCCCAAACTAGAAAAAATAAGCAATATTTATACGTCTTAGCCGTTTGGCCTATATTCTAAGACTATAGGAAATATCTATAAATAGGTTATTCCCCCGTCACTGTCAGGTACTGCCGACTATAATAACGTTTTATTTCCCTAGTAACCCAAAGCTGGGGGTTCTTCAAAAAGGGTGTGAAGAGATTTCTTCAGGGTCGGCAACGCGCGAGTGTTACCCCTGGTGTTGCAAGCGTCCATAGGCTACGGTAACTGCTTACCATTAGGCGGGCCGTATGCTTGTTTGCCACCTTAGTGATATAAAAAAAAACTTGTATTCGTCGTCTATTTACAAGTGTAGGCCTAAAGGCCTCACTCTATAATACAGGCCTAAAGTTATAATTCAACCAAAAACAGCTAGGATACCCCAAATCTAATTAACTGCACTCGCTAACAAAGGATTCTTTGTAACATCTTACGTTCCCAGTTGAGGAAAGAGTGAGAGGGACCGCGAGAAAAATGCACCCCCCACACCCCAGCTAAGGGGTCCACCCCACCCCATCGCCTAAAGGGTGGCTGTATACATTTTTTCTTTTCCTTTTCTTAAGACGAAAATTTGTTACGCTTTTTATACTTATACTAAGGGGGGTGGTTCGGGCCCCGATCAATAGCTGGGGGTTAAACCCCCTTATCACTACCCCCCTTATCAATTTTTCGTGCTTTCAGTTTTTTCCCTTATTATACTGTATGTACAGTTAAATTATAATGGATAGATAAGACAATGGCCCTGATTCTGTTTTCTCTTTCTAACAAAGAACATAAGAAAAGGATGTAAGAAATTTAGTCCTGTCAAATTAGTCCAGTGCTTGTTTTCAATATAAATTTAGTCGCCATCTATCGTGGATACGCATAAATACACGCAAAATAAGACGGCAAAGAGCTTTAAATATGTTCTATCCTTTTTCAATAATGTTCGTAAGAAATAGATGAGATGTGACTAAAATTAGTTTAGTGCGATTTACAACAGAATCGGCACCATTATCCATATATAGTTAATACATAGTAACTACATCTCCGGAACTATTTGGAGTAGCTTATTCTTGGAATGATGTTTTCTTCAAGAGATGTCTCTAAAGACAATGATAACTCAGTGGTGTGACGTCGGATGCCGAAACGTAAGTCCCGGGTTCGAATCCTACAATGAGCTTGAGCTATCTGTGGAGGAAACCATAGCAAGGTGGTAGGGTACTTTGTAGTACCCACCTGGCTGGCTACCACCCTCAAGTTGAAAATCTGTCGCCAAGCACCTATCTGTGTGTTCCGACAGCTGCACTTGAAAGCCAGTTCCTTCTAGGCTTCGTGTGCTTACCACCTTCGGCCACATCATCACTTACCATGGTGAGATTGTGGTCAAACGCGAGCCTAATCATAGTAAAACATATTTTTGGTATATCTATTTGCTTTCATTAAGATCAGAGAAACAGATAGTGTTCCTGAGTTATGTAAGTACCTACTGATATTATATTACATTGAAAACTAATACACCATTTTTTATAAGAAAGGTAGAAGACAATACTTTATTTCCAAGATTATTTGTTTTGCGGTCAGTAAGGCGCTGATCCCACAGCGAGCGGTCTAGAGTTCTGAGGTTAGTTCTGCTTTCCGCCTTCACTGTAATCTATGCGGCGCGATCATTGCACACAGTGACTGCGGCGGTCGAGGAGAACGCATGAAGAACTCCGACCGCAGAACGTAAGATGAAAGTCATGTAAGAAAAATAACTGCTAAACATTTTTAAACAATATCAAAAATCTTATGTTCCGAAAACTGTGAATTAATCACAACCAAAAGGGGTTTTAAGACAGAGGGAGGGGCGCGAATTATCTTAAGTTTCACCCTTTGAGGGGTAAAGTGGCGTATCTCCTTACCTTACATTAAGCTCTGCTATTAAAAAGTCCCTGAGGTGAATTATTAAGATTTTTCTTTTCTGGCGGGCCTTAAGCAGCTGTGCCTTTTTTTTCGTGGGCCTTTGAAGACGTTTTCATTCGCCAATGGTAGCCTTGTACTTGGAAAAGACATTTAAATGTTTTTTGTTGAAGAATTCTTTGAGTCTTTGTCCAGTGCTGTGCAATTAATTTGAACAAAGAATGTTGCCAAACTCAGGGTGAACAATATTTTAACTAATACCTTGATAGATGAGACGAAAACAAATTCAAACGTTTGTTAAACCTAACTAATTGACTCCAAAAAGCAATATTTTGTAAGATTACAAAAAGGTGGCAGTGTGCTAACTGTTAGCGTTTTATCTAATCAAGCTGAAATCATTAACGTCATCAAAAATTATAATTTGATTTAAACGACGTATATCTCTGAGCAACCACTTCGATATTGCCTTGGTCTATCGTCAACCTTTCTACTTCAGCAAATGCCCTACTTACCTCCTTCAACCCAGTAACTGACAACCCAGACCCTTAGTCCAATGTTCAGGCTTTATAAAGCACGATCCATATTGGCTCTTTGGGTAACTTCTTCCCTAATTGACCGTTCATATTGAGCATAGTAAGTAAAATTTCACAGAACGCAATGGTTGAACACCTGGTGGTAATCAAGACTTGACGTCTTTCATGTTTCAGGAAAGAAGCCATTTTATCTGAATCCACCTCTGTGATCTCTTTCTTTAAGGCGTGCATGAACCGTGCAGTTTGTCATGAGTTATGTTGTGAACATGTTTATTTTACCGGCGTTCTCAGTGGGGATCTACAGCAAAACTCGGATGCGACACGAGGGTACCAACTGTTAAAATTGATACCTTTTTAATTCCCGAATATTTTCGTCTTCGCTACATCTTCGGACTAACTGATGAGATTGAAGAACTCGAGTGACTGAATATCTCCTTGTCAGATGTCTGTCAACAGACACCATACCGATTTTTCTGTACACGCTTACCTGAATTGTGGCAATCCTAGGATGCTCCCGTTTACCAACATACTCCTTGTCAGTTCCGCAATGATGGTGTGAAAACAGCTCAGCATCTGACACTGTATACGAAAAGCAAAACTTTGGGAGTGGGACTTATTGTATACTCTTTGTATTTTTCCACTATTGTCTTGAAGGTTTGATAGTTCGCTCCGGAAACCTTGCTGCTCTACAGGTTGGTATTCATGGAGGGGACGCAATAGTCTGTCTCTTTTGCGAATACTTTGGAAAAAATAGACTCTTTATAAAAAGTTCAGTCAACCAAAAACTCCTACCAAATTGCTTCTAATTTTATTGGATTAAAATCATAACCAACGTGTCACGGCTCAATGAGGGTAATTATCTTTTCATTTCACTTGCTAATATTATTATAAAATTTTCTCTTTCGCGATCTTTATTTATTTTGCTTTCCTTACATATCCTTACATATCTGTGCGCCTAGTACCAAAGAAGTCGTTTACTTCTATAGATATAACCCTTCCGTTACTCGTTGTATAAATTGGCAATCAAACTTAGGTATAATAAAAACAACCCACATAACAAAGATCAATACAAATAAAACGGGCATATATACAATCTAAAAACAAACCAGCAAACTAATATAAATTCCAAGGGCGCCGACGAGAATGCAAATATATCTATTTACAATTAAACTACCTATGAATTTGCATCGTTTGAAAAACGCACCAAACCGGTCATCTAATTAACAGAAACAATGAATGTCGCGCGCGCATGTCGGCCGCCATTACCGACAGTTTCGACCAATCACGTCGCGCGGCGCCAAGGTCGCTAGCAATGTCAAAACTAACGCTATCTCGTAGCTTCCTAGTAAATTGTCTAGGCCAATCGCTGTTACTATGATAGATAGCGGTTTGGAAGCCATTTTGTTTCGATAGCTCGACTTTATTTATCTTGTTTTTATCGCCGGTTTTGTTACGATAAAGAGTCGGTGCTCGAGATAAACTTTGCTTTATAATAAAAATATGGCGGATTTAATGTGGAATTTTAGTGTTATGTATATAAATGATCCAGCGAATGAGAAGAGCAAGAGGCAGACTCAAAGATCGATGGATTGACGACATCCAAAAAAATGGCAGGCAAGTACTGGATGAAGATATCCAAAGATATAGAAAGATGGAGACAGTTGGAGGAGACCTATACCCAATGTGGGGCCATGAGTTAAATTAGTTAGTAATAAGTGTGGATTAAATAAAGGGCTTAGGCTTATTATAATAATAATAAATAATATTTCGTTTCGCTTCCTCTTTCCTTATATGCACGTCCAAGTTGTGGAATACTCTCCCGGACAACGTGTTTCCAGGCACTTATAACATGGGTCTCTTCAAGGCCAGAGTGAACAGGCATATTATAGGTATGCGCGGTCCACCCTAGACTACATCTTCGCTTACTATCAGGCGGGATTGCGGTCAAGCGCAAATTCATTAGGAATATATAAAAGAAAAATGTTCCATATTGTTCAAGGAAATAATGATACTAATGATTCCAATACCTATGGCCACTTGCATAGAAATCACTAAAATAAAACCGCTGCTAAATTCTAAATCCTGAAGTTTTAATACATTTAGGGATCATCGTGCAAGCAGATAATGTCCAAGATGCTGCAAAAGTCATGTCACTACCATAAATGTATCCTCTCGACCAATTCATGATCCATCATGATCATCATGATCATCATGATAATTGATAATATCAACAGCCTCAATTCCATGTAGTACCAAAATCTGGTCTCACAAAACAAATAGGCATTTATACACCCGTAAGGAGTGAAAGCATAACCTTTTGCCCTTAGAAACCTGCGCGGGCGCCACTCAGAGAATCCGTAATTCGTGAGTCAAATCAATGATTAGAATTTCTGTTGGGATCCACATTTTTTAAGAGAAATTCTTTAATGAATTTCCTGATTCTTCAAAGTAGATGCTTTCCCATCCCACTGATGTTCCATTTTGATCTTAACAAGAGCATTGTGCTTTATGCGGATTCAAATGGATTGACGAGCCAGCTGGCGTGGACTCCTCCCTATCACGCTGCAGGTTGTGGGTTCGGTTCCCATATAGGACATGTATTTGTGTGCATGAACATGTCTCCATGTCCCGAGTCTGGGTATAGGTAATTATGTATGTTAAGTATGTCAGCTATCTGCTTTTCATAGACCAAGCTCTGCTTAATTTGGGATAAGATAGCCTTGTGTGAGGAATGACCCAGGTTTTATTTTTTTAAATCTTAACAAACAAAGTCAACTGGCCCATCAAAATATAAACAGACTTTCGATTCTATAATTAGTATAGAAAATTGGACATTTATAATGGCGGATGTACAAACAAAAGCCAAGTCACTTCCCTATTAGTATATCCCCGCAGTCGAAAGGCGAAAGCAACAAAATGGCGGTTGTTATTTTGGCAACACATCTGTCGCCGTGGATCTGTAACAAAACTTCTCGTTCAAGGATTAAGCGGCCAGAGCGGCAGTTTACGTTTGTACGGATAAAATGCAGCCCGACTAACTGACTAGTGTTGGGAATGTGTCGATGATATTAAATTGGGGTTTGCGCAACAGGTTCAAGTAATCCCAGTTTCTTATGGTACAAGGTAGCAAACAAGGCCCGTCTGATGGTAAGCAACCTAGATATGATATGATACGATATGTCTTCTCAGTTCAAGTTGTATTTGGGACCGGTGTAGAGTCATTTGTTAACGTTCATAAGTGCCTTATCAGGGCCTAAATAGAATAAATGCTTTTTAAATCCAAATTCCCTTTCTATTTAGGCTTACGACACCAGGGGGTGTCGTAACCACTCACGAACCGATCCGGAGGTGTCTATGAACAATATTTTACACGATTGCACGAAAAAAACAGTAATGTTTGTCCGTTACTTTATTCCAACATGAATGTGTATATAATAAATAAATAAATAAATAAATGTGAAATCTTGAACCGATTATGAAGTGTGTACAATTGTTAGTATTCTTATGTCATCTCGGAGAAAATAGGGTGTGTTTAAAAATGACACAAAATTACGTTCACAATATTTTATGCTGAGTTTCTAGCCGGATTCTTCTTAGTTGAAGGCCGAGTTCCAAACCGGTGGTAACTTCAGTAAATGTCAACTTCATAAGTGCCCTTCTGGGGCCTAAATTGAATAAATGGCTTTGACTTTATGTAACTTTAAAATGACGGAAAATTTGTTACGTATGCGGTTTTTTTAATGCTCACATTAATACTCTTGTCATTAAATAATGTGAAGATATCTGTTTATTAAAATAGATGATGTGTCGTTTATGCCTAACTGGAGTCGCAGTGTTAAAGACAATTCAACTATGTTTGATATAGGTAATATCTACTCAGCTTTTTTCACGACACACTTTGAATAATATCTATTTTAAATTGCCATGTAGAACAAAGAGAAACGCTATTTTATGTCCACCATTTTTTGAAATAGATGTAAATTTTATATCGATAAACTATCCCAACACTATTTATTTTAAATCGCGTTATATTACAATCAGAGAATACAACGTAGCGGTGCATTTCCTACCAACTACCAGTCTGAAACTTTCAATGCAGCTAACAAAGAATTTTCAGCCATTCTCAACACACGCCAAATTTCACCCTACACCCCCAATAATAGAGACCAAACTTCTTTGCAGTTCTACAAGGGTTTTCTATGTTGTTTTCGGATGCAACTTATTTGTGAAAACAGGAGCGAATGAGATGGGTATTCGAGAGTAGAATGCGAGTGAAAGAGAGATAAATACACTAAATTTACGAAGCCACAGGTGGTGTACCTCGAGTACAGGCGCAGGCTGTTATGGATGGTGTTTTTTTATTTATTTAAATATGATAGGGTAATATTTTCTCTGGCTCTCAAGTGCGGCTATCGGAACACCTGTTGGTGCTTGACGACAGATTTTTCAACTTGAGGGTGGTAGCCAGGCAGGCGGGTACTACAAAGTACCCTCACCCCAAAGTTCCCTACAATGCATCCCTTGGCCGAAAGCTCAACCTTATTGTAGGATTCGAATCAACGACCCCACATTCAAAGTCACGACCAGGGTAACATAATCACAGTAAAATTAATATCCAACACATTTAAACTAACAAATCAACAAAGAGATTTTCAATTGACAAAATCGTTTGAAACAACCACAGAGTTAGAATATTATAGAGTAAGAGTACGGTCTGTGAGAACGGGTACGATATCTCAATGCCTGGAAAAAAAGTGCGCGTATAGTAATGGGCACAAGTCGTAAAAACAGATTGACACCTGTGCAGTAGTTATTTTTCTGTCTGTTTGGCGGAATGAAGCAGGGGTGAGCGCCGAGCTGCACAAGATTCGTTCGTCAGTCGATGCTCGTCGACTATTGGATTCTTGCGTGTCATTTGGCTATTGTGATTTGGCCAAAAGTGTAAATGCGCGAGCTTGCCCCCACTACTGCCTATCTGTGCTCACCATTCGTGCCTCATACTGTACATAGTTTAAACTACTAAAATACATATTATAAATGGAAATTTCTCTTTTTTATACAGGGTGTTGTTTTGCATTCGTGCCATATTTATAGAGCCAATGGTAAATGATTTAATTAGTTATTATAAATTAGATAATTAATTCTGGGGTTGATAAGTAAATGATAATTGATGATTTGTGATTAAACGTCAAAACAGAATAAGACTTCATAACTGCACAGAATAGGTCTATAGTGAATTCTGTAAAAACAAAATTAACCTTCCATAGTAAATGTCAACCTTGCTCGATCATAATGTATGAAAGAAAAGTAAAAAAAAAAAAAAGAATTCAGTGTTGGCCCCATAGTAAAAGTTGTTCAGAAGGACTAACCCAACATAGGTTTCGAAAATATGGCATCTTGAAATCTCCACCCATTATCTATGAATGCATCTATATGGAAACTGCTCACGCTTCGCGCAAGGTAACTATGGAAACAACACTGAATTTCCAAGCAACATTTTGAAGGTAAATATGACAATGTCCAGAAATAAATTACCTGTTTAAATAATTACACACTAAAGCTATATATTGAATGTAGAATCGTTGACTGCAGTAGACAAGGCAGCTGGTGTCGTTCCCATAACATAAAATATTGGACAGCAAATGTAGAAGGCACATCACAGTACAGGCACACTCAGCTTTAATTCAGGCAACTTCTTTATAAATGCCTGGTTTTCCCGCATTTTCTATGTAATCTGTTTTTAAGGTTTTGTAACTCAAATGGAAGCTTTATAGGATGTCCGTGCTTCTGTCAAGACCTCTCAGTTACGGGCAGGTATTTTAGCATGTTACCTTGAACATGCTAAAATTAATATCAAATACCAAAAGTCTACCACCCCTTGGTGGTGTAAAAATATATATAAAAAAAACCGTATAAATAATATGAGATTTGGCAAAAGCTAAGAAATCTAACTCTTCGTATAGGAAAAAAAGAATTTTTTTTTGTTGTTTTTAAGGACGTAAAAAAATGGTTACCAAAATAAATGTTTTTAGATTGTCACCCTTTTAAGGCTAGTTATTAATATAACTATTTAAATAGTAAATAAAGAAATTCCAATGTAAAATTTCAGCATAATAAAACTAGGATAATTTTCGAAAATATGAGCTGATCTAGAGTTCACATGGTTGTTAATTTTATCATGATTCCAGTTATTAGTTTTTCAGTAACACCAGTAGAATCGATCCTGAGTCTAAATAAATCTTATCTATTTTAAGTCCCCTTTGTTTACTAAGAATAACCCTGTTTATCATAACTCTATAAATCGCCATTTAAAAATAATGCACAAACCGGCGTCCCTATAATTTAACATTACACGAACTTTTCATTTATATTTTTTATTAACAGCTGTCAAGTTATCTGCAGCCAATTTTACACTCTACGATTAATATATTTATAATTTGTATTTAATTTAAATTTGATACGTTTAATACAATACTCACTGATCTTAAAACTGATATGTATATAATTAATATAGAAACTAATCATTTTGTTATCTTTGTTTAGTTTTGTTTGACGTTTTAGTTTTTTTTTGTAAATATAAACCTACGCTCGTATTTGTAAGTGAACTGATCAAAGATGGTAAGCACCAGTTACACAAAACGTATAATGGATCTGCATCTGGATTGAAGTAGAGCATCCTCTCACCGCATAACCATATCGACGCTTGCAACAATAAGGGCACCCCAGAGTATCACTCACGCGTTACTCTTCTCCTCTCCTCTATGAGTTCTGTCGACTTTACTCTTTTTAGTATACCCTACGTGCTGGATACGCTGTTAGAAGAAGCTACACTCCAAACATAGTACTATGACTATGTTAATCCTGTGCATATGCTGTCAGTCAGTCAGTCACAGTAGTGCTTTATCAGTTTTAATCAATATAATTTAAATGTTATAAAATAGGTGCTATTTTTAATATCGTTATCGTATGCATCGTTAGTACAAAAAAAAAAAAAAAAAGATTCATTATAATAGTATAATTCTGTTACGTTAGCATAATGTGCTTGTAGTGGTTTCGTAACGGTATCGTATCGTAACCGCATCGAATGGTATGTAAAACGATAAGTATACGAAAATCGATTAGAACCTAGTTTCAAAACTAATGCGTGGGAATCGAACAAATGTCAGAAATAAAGCAATTTATCCTTTGTCCAGTTTAAAATAAGTTATAAATTACTTTTGTTAATTCAAAACTACGCAAACCATTATTATTGATATTTTATTCACCATACGCAAACATAAAATGCTTAGGTAATTAATTACCAATTATAAATCTTATCCTTGATTAAATATACCAATGGATATAATACTATTTAGAATACCTACGATATGTTTAAAAGACAAGGTTCAGGTTCAGTCATACCTTGGATTCATATGGATACATCTTTCCGATCACACACCGTGGAGTTTTGGACCGGCTTGGAGATAAGAGCATATTTTAATACACGTTTAAAAATAGAGTTTAGGATTATTGTAATAATTTATAGAGAGGTAGAGCATAGCGTTTATTCGCTCAAAGAGCAGCTCGACTGGGGAAGTACCTCCACCTTATAGAATACCGCAGCCAAATAACTTTATGTTGTGTTCCTGCGCGTGAGTAAGGTCGCCAGAGCTCATAGGGGAGGGGGGAAAGGTCGGTAACACGTGAGCGATGCTTCGTGTGTTGCAAGCGTCCATATGGCTACGGTAACCGCTTACCACCAGGCGGGCCGTATGCTTGTTTACAGAGTTAGTTGTATAAAAAAAAAAAAAATTTTTTTACATTGAATGCTGGATAGCCGCCCTAACGCGCTTACAAAAGAATTGAAATGTAAAAATAAACCTTATTTCAATTGAATTAAAATGTTTTTTTAAAAATACTTCTATCCGAGCCGGTCTGTGTGAACGGACCCTTAGCCGGTACAAGTCTGGCCACATGGTCTACATAAAATATAATGTCTTCGGAACCCTACAGTATACATACCCTACATGCACTTGACCAGTTTATCCAAAAACCAGTAAGTATTTGAAGGTAAATTCACAGGGCAAAACGTGTATAAGTTATTTACACAATTTATTTGTAAGACTTGAGACCTTGTTAGAGACTAGGAAATAAACATTATAAAACACGATTTCATCTCAAGAGAATTATAACAAAGGATAATTATTGTCCTTAAGTTCCGTTGGAAAATTAGATTTCAAAAAGGCTGTGAAGAGATTTCTTCAGGGTCGGCAACGCGTGAGAGATACCCCTGGTGTTGCAAGCGTCCATAGGCTACGGTAACTGCTTACCAACAGGCGGGCTGTATGCTTGTTTGCCACCTTAGTGGTATATAAGAAAAAGATTTAAGACTGGTCTGAAACTTCACCGTGTTTCGGAAAGCACGTAAAGCCGTTGGTCCCGGGATCATTTCACTGTCGTTAACCTGGTCGTAGGCCTTCTAGGTGGCTCCAACAGTAGGTTGACCAGTAGCCTACCTCCATAGATCCGCAGTGGACACGCGTGGTGAAGTATCTGCCCATTATTTCACCCTCATTTGTGAAAGGAGGCCCGTTCTCAGCAGTGGGACAATAGACTGATGATTGACACTGGTACAGGAAAGTCAGTAAGCCATTTTTATATGATAGCTCGCTCAGTAGTCGAATGATGGTAGGGTACTTTGTAGTACCCGCCTGGCTGGCTACCACCCTCAAGTTGAAAGTCTGTCGCCAAGCACGGTGGGTTCTGAAGTTGCACTTATCTTATCTTATCTTGTGCAGGGGCCGAGAAATAACTCGGACACTTCGACCCATTGGGATCTATTGTGGTCCCCTAGATAAATTACTCCTCCCCAGTCTCGTAGAAAACTCCTTTCATGAGTTTTACAACGAGGCTAGGAGATATGAGCCTATAGTCTTCTGGTTTTGGATATCCGATCCCTAGGAGACTCATTCGCTTACCAGCCAGTGCATCGCATGTGCACAGAAGGTGCTCCATGCGTTCCGTATGCTCCCCACACAACCTGCACATGGGTGTCGCGGCTAGACCCATCTTCATGAGCATGTCGTTGGTTCCAAAGTGCCCAGTAAAGGCCCCAAGCAGGTAGCGGATTTGCCCCCTGCTCATATTCCAAATATATTCCCGGGCTTTGAACGTAGAGCCCAGAAACATCTTGGAGTGTTGTAGACCGGTGTTAGACAGCCAATGTTTTTGTTGTCTGTGATCAGCAAACTCCCTAAATGTGGCTTTTACGACACACGTCGAAATGCCTACACATGGTTCTGGACCCACAAAATTATTTGCTGAGCCCTCTCTTGCCAGTTCATCTGCCACTTCGTTACCATGGATTCCTTTGTGCCCAGGGACCCACATCAGTCTTACTCTGTTATGCTTCCCAAGCCTGGGTTTGGACAGCATCCAGAACAAGTCTGGAGTCCACTTTGTAGGATGCCATGGCTTTGATTGCAGCCTGACTGTCGCTAAGAATATATATGGATTTACCTCTGGTTCCTCTATCTATATTCTCCTGAGCACAGGTTATTATGGCATATGTTTCTGCTTGAAATACAGTTGCCATCTTCCCTAAGCTTTTGCTACATTTGTAACCTTTTGCGTATATTCCCGCTCCTGTACCTGATTCCATTTTGGATCCATCAGTGTACCAAACCAGACTTTCTTGTTCTGGTGGATCGAGTCCCTTCGTCCAGTCCTCTATTGTAGGGATTTGGACCTTGAAAGACCTTTCAAACACAAACATAGTTTGCATTTTGTCGGATATCATGCTTGTTACCCGATCCAGGCCTTCATTTTCATCGAACCTTGTATGGTTTGTCTTTGGCTTGGAGGCATCCCATAGTCCAGCAACAGCAAGACGATGTAATGCCTTCCTTGCCTCCAATTCAACCATCATATGCAGAGGAGGGATATTTAGGTATCTCTCAATCGCTGCCGTGGGTGTTGTCCTGAAAGCACCCGTGATTCCAAGACACACTGTTCTTTGTAACCTAGTGAGTGGCGCTTTGCACGAGGCAAGCTTTGTTCTTGGCCACCACACTATGCTGCCGTATGTGATAATAGGTATTATCATTGTCCGGTACAGCCATCGTAAAACTTTGGGCTTTAGCCCCCAAGTTTTACCGTAGGTGGAACGACACATGCCGAACACTCGTAGGGCCTTTGTCGTGATATTTTCCACGTGAGTTTTCCACCTGAGTTCTTTATCAAGCGTTACACCCAAATATTTAACTTCAGTGGACCAGGGCAGCTTTATTCCATTGAGGGAGGGCTCTCCTAGGTTACCTAGTTGTCTCTTCCTCGTGAATGGAATAATGACCGCTTTGCTTGGATTGATAGAGAGGTGGTTCTTTGTACACCATTGCTCTGTCATCCTCAATGCCTGTTGTAATAATCCAGAGACTATGTTCGGGAATTTACCATTAACCATTATAGCTATATCATCTGCATAGCCTACTGTGTAGAATGGTCCGTTATTGAGTTTGGTGAGTAGCGAGTCTACTACCAAGCACCACAATAATGGTGACAGCACTCCGCCTTGCGGACAACCTCTTGTTGTTTTTGCACTAAGTCTGTCTCCCATCAGTTCCGATCTGACTGTCCTGCTTCTCAGCATATAGTCAATCCAGTTGCACGTGGTATCATTGATGCCATGTTCCTTTGCAGCAATGCGTATGGACTCAAATGTTGTCTTGTCGAAGGCTCCCTCTATGTCGAGGAACGCCCCGACGCAGATCTCTTGTCCCTCTAGCGCAGCCTCGGCTCGACTCACAACATAGTGCAATGCCGTTTCCGTAGATTTGCCAGGGCTGTAGGCGCACTGTAGTTTATGTAGAGGGAATACCTTAAGTGGTCCCTCTCTTAGGTACCTGTCTACCAGTTTCTCCAGAGCTTTTAAGAGAAAAGATGATAGACTGATGGGCCTGTAAGCTTTAGCTTCTTCGTAAGTCGGTCTACCCACCTTTGGTATAAAGGTGACTTTGACCTCCCTCCATGCCTTGGGTACGTACCCAAAGGCAATGCAGGCTCTGTAGAGCTTGCTTAAATGGGGTATCAAAATAGATGCCCCTTCTTGCAATAGTATTGGGTAGATGCCATCTGGACCAGGGGATTTGAGAGGCTGGAAGCCCGCTATGGCAAGCTTCAGTTTATTCTCATCTACCACTTTCTTTGCCGTGAGCCAGTTATCTTTGGACGTGTGCCTTTTGAGCTCGTCACTTGTAACTGGTTCCTCTTCATCGCTTTCGCGCAGTATACATTCCGGGAAGTGAGTCCTAAACATCACGCCCAGAGTGTCCTGTCCAGTTTCCGTGACATGCCCATTTTCATCCTTTACAGATGATAGTGGGTTTGTCTTAGACATGGACATTGCTTTGCACAACCTCATTCCACTCGGCAGAGCTTCGATAGAGGAGCAGTGCTGTCGCCAATTGGCTCTTTTGGCCTTGCGTACCGCCGTGCTATACCTTGTCAGCATGCTAGAGTAGCCAGAAAAATCTTCCCTGGCTTTTGCATCATTGAAGGCCTGTCGTGTTTCCTGACGTATTTTAGATAGTTCAGGAGTCCACCATGGTACCTTTTTACAAAAGGCCTTTTTCTCTGGGCAATTATCTTCCCATGCACCGATGGTGCCCGCCTTAATTCTGTCCGCTTCAAATTCTATGAAGTTGCACTTGAGAGCTAGTCACTTTTTAAGCTTTGTTTAAGTCGGCAACACATTGGCAATCACCCTGATACTTCGAGGTTAAATCCGTTTAGAGGAGTTATAAGGAATAATCCTATTCCGCAAATAGTCAGTGATTTTGCACTAATTGATAACAGTACCGACCAATCACTGCATCTAAATATTTAGTGTTGGCTTAGCCAATCAGAGCGCATTGTCGGCGGAGGGAAGTTGTCGGAAATGATTTCAAACAAAATGAACTTTTCTTTGAGTAAAATTGTGTTCAATAATAAAACAATACAACAACACATTGAGGCTTCATATATTTACAAAATGGATTCAAAAGTCATTTAATTACAATACAGTGACAAATGCAACCTTGGAGTGTTGAAGGCATTGGAGAAATGTTAATTGGCGAAACTATAGGTCTTATTATTCTGTATCTATAGGTGAGGTAGGTATTCAGTATTAAAACATGATAATGTATAGGCTGTTCTGGGTAATTGTATAGTCAATATATTATATAACCGAGGAAAACGATATATAGAATTTATTTAGTATATCTATATATATAAAAATGAGTAGGGTAGGGTAGGGTAGGGTAGGGTACGGTAGGGTAGGGTAGGGTAGGGTAGGGTAGGGTAGGGTAGGGTAGGGTAGGGTAGGGTAGGGCAGGGTAGGGTAGGATAGGGTAGGGTAGGTTAGGGTATTGGTTAGTAGGACACCACGCGAACGATATTAGTTATAAATATTAGATTTTATCCTACATATACATGGCGCTGCGCAAAAGTGTGTATTGTGTCGGGTCGGATACAAGCTATCAACGAATTTTTGATTTCTATAGAACCAGTATGAAATCAGCCACTCCCTGCGCAGACGTAAACTGTTTCCGATCGCCGCTACACGACACAGCAACTTCGGTTTCCTGTGAGGTGTCCAGTGTAGGTAACAAAAAGTTTCCGACACAAGACACACGTTTGCGCAGCCACATAGACGTAAGGAAACTAATCTTCGAAACATTTTTGCATGGATGGATTAGTAGGTAATTCTAATTTCAAATTATTATAAATTATATCCTGGGACATACTTCAGACGATGAAACGAGACGATAAAAGCTTATTTGTACTATGGAGACCAGATAACTGATATACATAGAGATAGAATATAATTAGAGCGATTGTACTGTACTAGATTGTAAATCACACCCAGACTCAAAATAAAGACAAGATCTTACACACAAATGTTTGTTCTGGTTGGGAACCGAACCCGCGACCAGTAGCGTCAGGGTATCTAACTTTTACGCCAAAAGCCCATATTTATTTGTTATCTGAAACGTGTCCTCTATATTTTGAAATAATCCCAAAACGACCCCATCTCAATCCACTTCCGTCGGCGGGTGTACACTAACTGTTGCTCCTCGGTTCCGTACGTATAGCTAGACGTACATACAGTCAGTGCACGTTAAAAACACTTGTATTGTATTGATTTTGTTCGATTCTGTCCGCCTGAGACGCCAACCAAGTTTCACCTTTGGGAAGTAAAATGTTTGTGCAGGGCAAATGTTGTGTGATACTTGGGATGGCTGTGGTGTTGAAAAAAAATAATGAAAATGAGTAGTGTGTTTGATTCTAGCTTTACGAACTGTTAAGGAATCCTTACTATCCTAACTAATATTATAAATGCGAAAGTGAGTTTGTTTGTTTGCTATGTCATCACGCCTCAACTACTCAACGGATCATCATGAAATGCAAGCATGCAGATAGCCTATGGTATGGAGAAGGACATAGGGTACTTTTTATCCCGGGAACGCGGGTGAAACCGCGGGTGACAGCTAGTAATATTATAAACGCGAAAGATTATATGTATGTATGTTTATTACTATTTCACGCAAAAACTACTGAACGGATTTACATGAAATTTGGCACACAGATAGAATATGTTCTGTATTAACATATAGGATACTTTTTATCCCGGGAAAACATACGATACCTCGGGAATGCGGGTGAAACCGCGCGGGACAACTAGTAATAAATAAATTACCTGGATCATTTTTCACTCGTGGTCTTCTGATCACAGACTCAGTAGAGATACTATGGAAACCACATATACCTATACTACTTGGAAATGCATAGATAAACAAATACAACCAGACGGTACAAACAGCTATGTAGAATGTAGATGCACACAAATGTGGGTGTTTGTCTAGGGTGGTAATCGAACCCGTGACCGTGGCAGTCAGGGTATTGTAAGAATAACATAGAGAGTTACAGGGAGTGCTATAAACACGAAACTTCTGTCTCTCTTTTTTTATAGGATTTATTTAGCTTTTTTGAAAAGAATAGCCTAAAGAATGTAAGGAACTTAAACGTCAAATTACAAAATCAAAATCTAACAACAAATACAGAGAGACTCACAAAAAATATCTGGAAGGTTTACTTTTGTTTTGAGAATCCATACGAATTCGCGAAGTAATAGAGTTCATATTTTTGTTAATTCGGACAAACCATTAAATAAGATTATATTACTTATGTGCAAATCCTCAGTGGGCATGCGTGGTGGAGTATCTGCACATTCCTTCACCCTCTTTTGTGAAAGTAATAAGTTTATTTCAAAATGTCCAGTGAATATTATAAATGCGAAAGTGTTTGTTACGCCTTCAAGTCTCAACTAATCAACGGATCATCATGAAATTTGACATGCAGATAGTCTGTGGTATGGAGAAGGACATAGGCTTTGATCCGGGGAACGCGGGTGAAACCATGGAAGACAGCTAGTCCAAAATACATACAATATTATACCACCCTTCGATTTAAAAACCCTTACCCAAACGATGCAAAATTGCGTACCTAGCAGACCTAGTGGTTTAAACTTGTGTATTTCGTAAATACTTTTTTAAGTAAAATGTATCTTTTTGGCTGAAATAAAGATACATTAGTATTAAACTGTGCGTGTGCGTGCATCAGTGATTTAGTATATACAATATACAATAATACATATAAAATACTAGCTGCCTCGCGCGGTTTCACCCGCGTTCCCGTGATAAAGCCTATAATACTCGGGGATAATGTAGCTTCCTATTAGTAAAAGAATTTTTCGAATCCGACTGGTAGATCCAGCGATTAGCCCGTTTAAACAAACAAACAAAAAAACTCTTCCGCTTTATTATATTAGTATAGATATCATTTTTGTCATATTACCTCCTTTCCATTGTATCTGTGTCGTCAGTCGACATTTTAAAATGGGGGGTTTGGGCGAGCAAAAGTGGGGCGAACAAAATCAATAGGGGGTGTTTGGGGTGTCTGGGGGAGTTTCGGGTGCGCTAAGTGAGTGAAACAGATCGGCCTGGCCGGACACTGGCCTCTTTATTTCCGTCCAGCGAAAATATCCTATTGTATAAGTTTTTCTTATAAAGAATATATTCAAAATATGTTTAACCTTTTCTTAAATCAGGCTTTAATCCTAACTCGAAATAGCTTTTTTCGCTAATTAATTATAAAAGACTTTATAAAAACAAAGATATTATCGTTTTTAAAATTGCTTATAGTGCCACTTTGGCAGTTTTCATCAGTTTTGTGCGAAAACGTTCTGTAATATGATATACGAGTACACTGAATCATCCTGTATCATATTAACAAGAATATAGGTGAATCAGTCAGTCAGGGTACAGGCACCAAACTGTCTGTATACATGCAAGAAATAATGCAGTTATGTATTCAGTAAACACGTATATGGGTTACATCAGAGCGCGTTTGCGAAGCCTGCCTGAATCAACAAGTATGAATCTACCCGGAGGACAAGCCATAGAGCCGGCTGCTTTTTATTTCAAGTAGATATACAATTACTAAATCTATGAAAAACGAAGGAGGCTTTTGAGTCGAATCTAATATTCTGTGAGCTACGAAATGCATCATCTTTAATTTATAAATAACTATCCCGCAGGTTTATCCGCGTTCCCGGGGAATTTCAAGTATTTTTAGGATAAAAAGTTTTTTATAAATCCAAATATATTCTATCTATTTGCCAAATTTTATTAAAATCCATTCAGCCGTCTATAAGTGATCGAGTCACAAATGTCCTAAACAAAGAAAAAATAACACCTTCAAAGTATTAGTTTCAAGGTATCGGGTCTATTCGCGGCCAGATTGTTAACTTTTTTTTGTAATATTGGAAAATATTACAGCAATCGCGATATTTTTGGTTTTTCCGCTGAGGAATTCCATCATAACTTCAAGGTTCATGGTCGGTTCATTATAAAAATATAGGAACTCCGTGGGATCTATTGTAATACAATAGAGTTTAAATCATTAAAATCGGATAAGCCGTTTTTGAGTAATCAGTATACAGACGAATTGAGAACCTCTTTCTCACCAAACAAAATTATCAAGGTTTATTAATCATATACATACTCATTATTATGAACAACTTTTACTAGAACCAGTCCAGAAATCGCGGATTTTTTATACAAAGAAAAAAACCTAAACTTTGTACAAGGACTATGAATACGGCATACCCCTTGGTTGCTAACGCTCCGCACACAGAAACACATATTACTACTATATTGGATTTTGTTTATGCAAAATGGCTTCCCAAAGGTTCTGCACCCTTTGGTTAAAGCTAAACAGATTACCAGCTAATTAGCAATATGTACCTTTCACTGTGAAACTTAATTGGATTACGGTACATTGGGGCTTGGATTTGACATGAGAGAAAGTGGAACTGGTAGCGAAAATTTTCCTAATCCAGGCAAAAAATCGACGAAGCGAAGAAGATCGGGAAGTCTTGGAGCGAGATCAAGCGCGAAGCTCAAGACCGATCGGGTTGGAGAGTTTCTGTGGACGCCCTCTGCCCCATCTAGGGGACACAGGATCATAAGTCAAGTAAGTCAGGCAAATATATATTATAGGCTTGAGACTGATCAATCTCACCATGGTAATTGACTGGTTACAGTTGGTAAGCACACGAAGGAAGCACAGAAGGGAACTGCCTCTCTGGTGCAGCTGACAAGAGATTGAAGATAAATCAAGTAATAAAAGGAAAAAAAGTTTATATTGAAAGGTAGAGCGTAGCGTTAGTTCGCTCAAAGAGCAGCTCGACTGGGGAAGTACCTCCACCTTACAGAATACCGCAGCCAAATAACTTTATGTTGTGTTCCTGCGCGTGAGTAAGGTCGCCAGAGCTCATTGGGGAGGGGAAAGGGTCGGTAACGCGTGAGATGCCTCATCTGTTGCAAGCGTCTATATGACTACTGTAACCGCTTACCATCGGGCGGGACGTACGCTTGATTGCCGTAAAAAAGGATTAATAATAAAAAATATAACCTTTCTAAGTGTCGTCCCAACTTCCAAAATGGTGGTCAGTAGCTTTAACCTTCTAAATAAATCACTTTGACACAAAGCACAAAAATAAACTTCGCAAACTCAGATGAACACAGCACAACGAAAAGGACATTTCACGTTGAAAATGTTCACAGTAATTAAATAACATATCCGTAACAATGCCTAGGCGAGTGGGATTACTGTCAACATGACCTATTCACTATAATGAAGGTCATAATGACAAAAGTATTTGTTTTAAATCCAGCCTCGTGTGAGCATAGCCTAGATTGTTTGGATACCTAGTCAAAAGTTACGTGCTTCAAAAGATAGAATAATGGCTGTTTTGAATAATCACATCCGCGATCGATGATGTCATTCTAGTAAAAAAATATATAATAGATCTTGCAAAAATGATCTGATATTTTGTAAACTATACCATCATATAACTATGTTGTAGATTCAATAATGTGTCTTAGAGATCAGCGTGCGTACTTTGGATTTGACGCGACTTTGATCTCCAAAATTTTTGGAGAAGATTTTCCGCTGTTAAGAGGAAACGATGGCTGCAAGAAATTTGATAAATAGGTTTTTAACATATTATTATTTATTGCTTTCGCGCTGTGCCCGAGCTTTCCCGCCCGAGGGCGATAGAGACAACTACAGCTTGGCCCGATTATACCTATTTAAATTAGACGAATCGCTATTTCGTAATCCCCGGTTTTCTCCTCCATACTTAATTGAACTGTTTTACAAAAACCTTTAACCCACTTCAAAGTATACTAAGAAGTAATCAAATCCTGATCTGATGACAATAGGACCAAACGGGAAGTGTTCCCTTCCAAACAAAAAAAAATCGAAATTGGTTAATAAATGACGAAGTTATGAGGCAACACAAAAACAACCGAATTGAGAACCTCCTCCTTTTTTTTAAGTCGGCTGAAAACTACACTAGCACGATTTAAAAAAAAAATATAAGAAGGACTTTGGCTGTCTGTCGGTTTTCCTTTGTCTTTTTATATTCGTCAAATTTGTTCGCTGGACGTTAAGGGAAGGGGAATAAGGGCGTTAAAAATGGTAAGTTTTTGTGATTTTAGAATGCTCCTAATTCTTATAATAATTAATTTATGGAGAAAAACACAACCGCGGGACATACAGTGGTACCTACAGATTGCATGGTACAATAATCATTGCTCTAGTGTCATTATCCAGAGAGGAAACTGAGGATTACGTTTGTATGGAACCAGCATTTCCTCTTAAAATCGTTTGAAGTACTAGGTAATATTATATGGGACATACTGAAGGTTGCAGGTACACCATACTTAGTTTTTTTCAGCAGTAGAGTGCAAGATGATGATTTTTAGAGGACCAGGAGTGATGGTTTAGGACCAGGAGAGTGTAAGTAATGCTCCAATTTTATAAAAGATATGTGGATTTCTTAACTCAAAAATGTAAAAACATCATACATTTTGATCAAGCAAAGCTGGTAATTAATTTGAATCGATTTCAGCATTGGTCCTACACTATGAAGAAGAATGAACTCAGTTCAAGCTCAAGAATAGATCGAGTTGATCGAAAATAAACCTTATTACATTCGTTCAGGTTCCAAATTCAATTGTTTGAATCTCGACTCAAAACTTGACTTAAAGCATTCATTGACGTTCTAGAATGTTCTGAATGTATTTCCTAAGAAGAAAAATGTAAAGTGTAAAGAAAAGAAGAAGTAAGTAAGACTTAGTATAGAAGTTGCTTATAGGTATTTACAGAAAATGCAAGTGGGTCCAGCTAACGGTTGCTACCTGACCTGACCCATTTGACATTATCACGGGCATTTCGATATACCTAGACGGGCCAGTTGGCGCAGTTGGTTAAGACTCTGGTAAAGATTCCACCTATTGCGCCGCAGGTCGTGGGTTCGATTCTCGCACAGGACATGCATTTGTGTGCATGAACATGTCTGTATGTCCTGAGTCTGGGTGTAATTATGTATATTAAGTATGTATTTACAAACAAAAAAGTAGTATATGTATTATATCAGTTATCTGGTTTCCATAGTACAAGCTCTGCTTAGTTTGGGATCAGATGACCGTGTGTGAGGAATGTCCCAGGATAAAAAAAAAAAAAAAAAAAAAAAAAAAAAAAAACCTATTTGTTATTTCAGACTGTGAATAATGTATTTTAGTTTATATTCGTCTAGACCAAACTGCACTTTGTCAAGGTCACTGCATCGCAGAGGTCACGGGACACGGTGACCGTACCTGACCAAATAATATACTTGGTTAGTACGACAGTTGAATCAAATCAAACTCACGCCCCTCGCGTTCCAGATGATAATTTTTATAAACAGGGCTCTAAATCGGATGAGTATAAAACGGAGGAAATTCTTTAAAAAAAGAATAACATTCGTCAATGTTTTTTTGATATAATTTACCTACTTTATATAGGTATAGAGTAATAAGATAATAATATAAAGAAAAAAGCAGCACAGCTAAATATATTTAGCTGTGCTGCTCTTTTCTAGAAGTTATGGGTATTTCAACAAATAAATATGAAAATCTTCACATTTAGTTTTAGAGCATCTTCAACACGCATTCAAAATTCAAAATTAATTACAAAAATAGATCTTCGCAGGCACTACGAATAGTCTTTCTCTAAGGCACTACACAAACGTGTCTTGTGACGGACACAAGCTACCAATGAATATTTGATGTCTATAGAACCAGTATGAAATCAGCCACTCCCTGCGCAGATTTGTGTCCAGTTGCTTCCACTTTACACATACTCGTTGACGATAAAAAAGTGTTCGGTGTCGTTAACTGGAAACTAAAAGTCGTCAGTTGAAGACACAAGCAACATTAATAAAAATCCTTACAATTGCACTGAAACTGACTGAAAACAAGCGGTGACTGTGGCCGATCGCCGCCACCGGACACAGCAATTACGGTTACCAGTGACCAGAACTAGCAACCGGCGTCTGTGTCCGATGTCCGTCACGAGACACACGTTTGCGCAGCGCCTAATACTCCAATGGCCGGTTCAGAAGGTTGCATTTGCTGAGAAGATTAACAAGGTAGGTAACGGATGACAAAATATGGAAAAGGAGGACTGTCCTTCTTTTGGATGCCATCTGGCAACCCTACTTACCTATCGGCACAGAATAAATAGTACTAACTATCGGTAGGGTTATGTATATTTTTTGGCTATTTTTCTTACAAAACCACTTCACCGACACCACACTTCTCGAAGCGCTTCGTCGTTTTTTTGAACCCTCATATCTTGGGTTTGGATTATACCAGATAAACAAAATTCTCGGGATATGATGTCAATAGTGAAGTTATTAAATATATTAAGTTTCAATAACATAGCTCTTATACTTTAGATTTTATTGATATGTAAAAAACCCCGATTTCGTCACTGACTTACTGGTGATCATCAAAACTCTTAGGGTACTTCCTGAAGTCCTAGAATGCTGAAATGTGGTATGTAAGCTAGTATGGCTCGCGCTATCAAAAAGTTATCAGATCTCATGTAGAGCCAAGCCTATAACTCTACATGCCCTTACTCTACAAGACCTAACTTCATAAACTCTACACTCCGTAGTCAAAATATGTTTTTGCTTGGCCGTTTCACTACTACAAGAACTATTGTATAACAAAAAAGTTATGAACAGCGAATACATTTTTCACCTTACTCCCATGTGACGGATGTGGCGGTAGTGAAACGGCCAAGCCAAATATTTGACTAAGGTGTAGAGTTTGTGAAGTTTGGGCTTGTA
The DNA here is from genome assembly GCA_947623365.1 of Achlya flavicornis. NCBI lineage: Eukaryota > Metazoa > Arthropoda > Insecta > Lepidoptera > Drepanidae > Achlya > Achlya flavicornis. The sequence continues at coordinate 9,006,672 of OX392490.1, forward strand.
GAGTAAGGGCATGTAGAGTTATAAGCTTGGCTCTACATGAGATCTCATAACATTTTGACAGCGCGAACCATATGTCTTGGCAACATTTTACATAAAAATGTTTTTGGTGGGATGCTTGTTTCCGACGTAAATTTAGTCGCCATCAAAGTTGGTTACCTCTATTTAACCGCAAATGGAAGCGTCAAATAGAAATTTGATAGCTTTAAATATGTTCTATCCTTTTTCAATAACGTTTGTAAGAAAGAAATGAGATGAGATTAAAATTAGTTTAGTTCGATTTACAACAGAATCGGCACCACTGTCACTGGGCAGTGGGTACCTACCATATTATCTTCTCAAAGAATAGACAAAAGACTTGAGGTTATGGAAGGTAAGTAGGTACATGATTATTGTTTTAGTACCTTTGTCAAAATGTAGGTTATTTGTGGTTTCACTTTACATCAAATGTTTTTAAAATTAATATGGACTTTATACCAAATATTATTGTTAGGTACGAAATTATATCGTAATAAGAAGTAAAACTATGAGTAATATAAATAATTTGGTAGCAACAAAAGGCATACTCAGATAAACTTGCTAAATTGCACTTTGAGTTAGTATATTAAGGTATAATTTACATTGTGTGTGGGCCTAGATATGACACATTGACACAATTAATTATTTGAAATTGAACAAAAATTAAAGTCCAAAATATCGATGACTATTCATTTTAAAATTATTATTACGGTAAACATTATACCGTACATATTACCTTAAATATAATATATAAACCTTATTAGTATTGTATTAAGGTTTAGATTTGATTCAAATCGGTCTTCTTAAGCAAGTATCTAAAGGGAAACGAGTTATTCTGACGGCCCTTATTTAGTTGAAATAAGGATCAATTTAAGATATTCCATTTTGTACCCCACTTATTAGAGGTTACTTTTCCTGGTAAATGCACTAAAGAAAATATACTGAACTTGAATATAAAACTCATTAAAAAAAGAACAAAATGCCATTAAAAAATAAAAAACCAAATGTCCTTTCTAACTGTATAGATTATTAAATATCTATGTTAGGTAGGTGCGTAACGTGCAATGGGCACAAGGTCGCTTGGATGTAGGTCGTATAACTTGTGTTTTGGTATCTAACGCGCACCACCAAGGTTGTATCTACGTTTTGAACACTTATATATCTATGTACAGCTGTGTACCTAATACATTTAGAGGGCATATTTTCGCGGTTACATTCAAAATGGTGGAATGGAAGGTATAAGCTAGATTTGGGAGAGGATTATGGGCCCACCTTTTATATATTGCCTATGGATACTTGCTACACCAGGGGTCTCTTCACACTCTTTTTGAAGAACCCCATGCCGTATTCCCTTGGCAAAACCACGAGCGGAGAGCTCATTCTACAGCCTGAGCGTCCGCGATAGGAAGCTCCTTTGAAACCGCACAGTACAGAGGCCGGCAAACAACTTGAGCCAAAGTCGACGTAGTGGGGGTAAGTTCGCGCATGTACACTCATGCTCGGCCAATAGCGTGGACGCGTGCCGACAGAATGCCCCCGCGCACCTCTCTTTCCACCAACGACACCTTAAAATCGTCTACTGCGCACGGCTCAAGTTGTTTGCCGGCCACTGTACGAGACCGGAGGCTTCAGAGTTCAGGCTCATGCTGGATGTTACATGCTTGTTCAGAAAATGCTTACTTACTCTTGCCATGAGCACAGATTACTAAATATTTTGCCTTTGTGTGTCCAAATTGTAGGTGTCAAATACGCTACAGTTCGTGAAATAGAATCCCATCCACAACAAAAAAAACGTGCATGAGTATTTGTCTGCTTGTTCGGAGTACCTATATCTGGTTTCCCTAGTAAAAACTCTGCTTGGTTTGGGATCAGATAGCCGTGTGTCAAGAATGACTTAGGTTTTTTTTTAATAATATTAATGGGTTTGCGCTTGACCGCAATCCCGCCTGATTGTAAGCGAAGATGAAGTCTAGGGTGGACCGCGCGTACTCATAAGATGCCTGTTCACTCTGGCCTTGAATAGACCCATGTTATAAGTATCTGGAAACACGTTGTCCGGGAGAGCATTCCACAACTTGGCCGTGCGTATAAGGTAAGAGGAAGCGAAGCGCTTGGTACGGCAAGACGGAATGTCGACGACGAAGCGGTGGACACCCCCCTGAGACGCCTAGTGGTCCGATAGAAGAAAAGGGTTAGAGGGTCAAGATTATGGAGTTCTTTATCGCATTCTCCGTGGAACAATCTATAGAATACCGTCAAACTTGCAACCTGACGCCGATGATCCAAGTTTTGCAGTTTCTTGCTCGTTAGGTCGCTATCGTCAATTATCCTTCGAGCGCGTCTATCTAACGAGTCTAAAGTTGCTAGTTGATATTTGGCTGACCCATCCCACAGATGAGAACAGTACTCCATGCAAGGTCGAACTTGAACTTAAATTTAGAAGCTGTGTGTTTGGCTGTTTTGTTTGAATTTATTCACGAGATGTTTGGGCTAGTTTCCTGAAAAAAATTATTTAGTCCGTCATATACATTATCAAAAACCGGCCAAGTGCGAGTCAGACTCGCGCACCGAGGGTTCCGTACAAACCTGTAGGTATATAAGTAAATGGTGGTATAGACCTGAGTATTTGATATTAATTTCAATTTATGACCTATTAAAAAAAAACTACTTACTAGATCTCGTTCAAACCAATTTTCAGAGGAAGTTTGCACCGTAATGTACATCATATATTTTTTATAGATTTATCATTCTCTTATTTTAGAAGTTACAGGGGGGGACACACATTTTACCACTTTGGAAGTGTCTCTCGCGCAAACTATTCAGTTTAGAAAAAAATTATATTAGAAACCTCAGTATCATTTTTGAAGACCTATCCATAGACACCCCACACTTATGGGTTTGATGAAAAAAAAAATTTGAGTTTCAGTTCTAAGTATGGGGAACCCCCAAAATTTTTTGTTTTTTTTCTATTTTTGTGTAAAAATCTTAATGCCGTTCACAGAATACATCTACTTACCAAGTTTCAATATTATAGTTCTTATAGTTTCGGAAATAAATGGCTGTGACATACACGGACAGACAGACAGACATGACGAATCTATAAGGGTTCCGTTTTTTGCCATTTGGCTACGGAACCCTAAAAAGTAATAGACATGTATTTTTTCTTTTGTCAATTATACAAACGAGGATATGGTTTGTTCAAGTTCCGCGTGACGTCACGGTGTGGTACACTTTTTAGTAACATGTGACGTCACGAGCCCCCACTCCCGAACTTAGTCGCGCTTTATCTTCGTCAATTGTTAAGGATTTGGTAAAGCAAAAAATTCGTGCCGAATATTTTTTGATAATCTAACTGAGGGACTAATTAGAATTATTATTATTTTACCCAGGTAACATCCCACAAACAACCTAATTAAGAAGTAATTTGCTAAATAGTCAAGTAAAAATATAAAATAACAATCAAAATTCCACTGCATGTATGTAGCGTCAAATAACATAGTACTGGACAGAAAACAGCGTGGGAATATAGAGCGAAATTATTTCGCATTGTAATATGAGTACATTAAAAATGTCTAATTCTAGATATCTTAGCTCCACAGAACTTTGTACTGGCTTTATTATTATTATATGCTTTATTTTTAGGGCTCTGTGCTCAAATACTAAGCCTACCGCTGTCTGTCCGTCCTTCTGTCCATCTGTCTGTCAGTGGGTTGTATTGAAATTTTCAGAATGTGTATTTCTGTTGCCGCTATAACAAAAAATAATAAAATTGAAATAAAAAGGGGCCCCATGCAAGAAAAGTCTTTACTAAACCCTTCGTGTGCGTGTCAACGAGTGTGTGTGGCACTTGGGTGGTTTTTTGATTCGTTTATAAGCGGCTTGTTTGCCCCCAGAGGTTGTATAACATGAACTTTGAAAAGCTCTTACTATTGGATACCTGAGCGCCTACCTCTACCAGAGATACCCCCTAGTGGATACATACGGCCCGCCTGATGGTAAGCGGTTACCGTAGCCATATCGACGCTTGCAACACACGAGGCATCACTCCCGCGTTACCGTACATTTTCCCCTCCCCAATGAGCTCTGGCGACCTTACTCACGCGCTGGAACACAACTTTACACCATAAAGTTATTTGGCTGCGGCATTCTGTAAGGTGGAGGTACTTCCCCAGTCGAGCTGCTCTTTGAGCGAATAAACGCTATGCTCTACCTCTCTTATATGTTCTGAGTTTGAGTATATCAACCTATATCAACTATGTAAAGTATAATGTATATGTACCTATGTATAAAAGAAAAGTTGTATGCATACGGAGTTATTTTTAAAATAAATATGATTGTAGATCCCAAAGCGATTGCCAAAAAGGTTGAATATAAAAAACACAACGCGAAACAATTTATTTCCTGGACTGATATAGAATCAGAACAGCAAACCGGTTCGTTTATTGAAATCCGATCATGTATATTTTTAAATAAACAAAAATATATAGGAGCACGGAAAAATACTGTTGTTGTTAAATTAATAGTAGTGGTTCAGTCATCATCATCATCAGCTTATAATGTCCCACTGCTGAGCACAGGCCTCATTTCACAAATCAGGATGAAAGGGAATGGGCAGATACTCCACCACTCGTGCCCACTGCGGATCGGTGGAGGTAGGCTAGTAGTCAACCTACTATTGGAGTTTTCAAACCGCCTAGAAGGCCCCCAACGTGCCTTCCGAAGCACGGAAACGCTCGATTTGAAATACCACTAGGCGGTCACCCATCCAGGTACCGACCACGACAGTGTTAGCTTAACTTTGCCGATCGATTAAGAACGGCTTATCATGCTACACCACGAGAGCTTCAGTGGTTCAGTACATAGTTTTTTATTTTATGGCAGCTCACGTTTTTCATCATTATTACTATATAGGTAGACTTTCAGCCATCACAGTGTAAATTAGACACAAAATGTACACAAGAAGTAGAATTTTACGGATATTTTCTATCATCAGACATCAGTTCTTTAAGAAGGGCGTGAAGTTTTTGGCGGGGACTCCACGCGCCCTCGTGTTATAAGCATCTGTAGGCTATAGCCTATAAATAGTCTGTAGGGTATAACCATCAGACGGGCCGTAAACTTCTTTGCTAACTAAGTTGTATAAAAAACAATACCAAACACAATGGCAATCAAAGTAAACTCCGGCCTGCTCAAACCTTTATTCCAATTTCAGTGCACGGGCCCCTGAAAATTTAAAAATAAAGCCACCTCAATGGCGGGCCCACTTTAGAACGCAAACATACGACACGATACAACACCGTATGTTGTCGTTTTTCGTCAATACACCGTTAGTCGACTGTTTTTTGGTCGTGCATGCGGCCGCACCGACTAGGCGGCATTTTGTGTGTTTTTCATGAGGTTTTTTCCGTATAGCTAACAACGATTTACGAAAAATTTTTCAGTGGACTGCGAGTGGTATGGAGTAGCAACGCTGTTCAAAGTTTTATATGGGGTACCCCAATTATGTATCACGGCTTTATTCAGACCACTGTTGGACAGATTCATCACACTCTGAGGCTATTTCTACATCTTCTCAGCTGACAATTTGATACAGTAACTAGTTCGGTGTGAGATAACGGCTGTTAGCCGACAAAATCAAATGAGCTGTTGGATTAAACACCACAAATTAAAGTACCTACACGATTTAAGCGTTTAAAAGCCAAAAGGTCCCACTATTGGCTGTCTAAAAATAAAATTCAAAAAGAGAATTAAAACAATAATATCGTAAAGGGCATCTCCACACCATCTCAAATAGGATCCATTTCGGTCAATTATTACCGACTGCACTAGATATTGTAAAGTCAAACGCCGACGACAACGCGACGTGACGCGGGACATTCGGGGAAATTGATTCTTTTTGTTTTTTTTTCGGTCGCGTGATGACAAAGGAAATTAAGGCTTTCAAAACATGCAGCGGTTTTTGGCTTTTATACTTTCGTGTCGTCGAAATTGGGCTTAGACATGTTAGGATTACTTTAAATGGGTTAAAAACACGTTGCAGTGAATTATTTCAGAAGCGTGGTTGCTGGGAGCCACTCAATGCAACATATCAGTGGGTTTTTACGTTGAATTTGCCAGTGGACATTTCTAGGCCTAGATTTTGTGGCCCATTCATAGGATAAATAAGAAAGTAAATTCAGCAACTAATAATTATAAAAATATGTTGAAAACAGTTACTAATAATAATAAAGCGGAAGAATATTTTTGTTTGTTTAAACGGGCTTATCTCTTGGGAACTACCAGTCGGACTCGATAAATTCTTTCAATATTAGATAGCTACATTATCCCTGAGTATTATAGGCTACTTTTAATCGGAGTGAAACCGCGAGGGACATCTTAAAAGATAATATTCTAAAATACATTCTATCTAAAAAAGATAAATTTCATAGTACCTAAACGCGGGTGAAAAACTCAATCTGAAACAGTTTTCACGTAAATACGTATTTTCCCCGTATTCGTATCTCCCAGTGCAATTAAACATATCATTTGGGCAAACTACAAGTGTTTAAGTCACCACATGGAGTGTGTAATACGCAATTATCCTGAACATTTCTGGGTAAGTCTTGCATTGTTCAAATCTACCTGCAATTGTCTACTTGAATTTTTGCTTTAAATTAGCTGATTTTGAGGTTTTTACTAGCTTGTATCTAGTAGTTTGTTATTCAATAGTATAATAATGCATGGTAGCAAACAAGCATACGGCATCTGATGGTAAGCGGTCACCGTAGCCTATGGACGCTTGCAACATCAGGGGTATCATCATCGCGGTGCCGAAACTGCCAAAAAAAATCACACGCTTCTTGCAGAACTGATACTTCTTGGAAATGCTGATTCCCTCGGGATAACCACGGTGGGAAGCTCATTCCACAACCTGAGCGTCCGCGGTAGGAAGATCCTTTGATACCGCACAGTACGGGACCATTCCAATGTGTGAGGATGCACTATTCGTCAATGGCGAGAGGTGCGATGGTAAAAGCTGGCGACGGGCATCAAGTCAAACAGTTCTTTAGAACACTGTCCGTTGTACAAGCGGTAAAACACACATACGGAGGCAAAGTCAAAGACGGGCCAGCTGGCGCAGTTGGTTAAGACTCTGGTTAAGATTCCACCTATCGCGCCGCAGTTCGTGGGTTCGATTCCCACACAGGACATGCATTTGTGTGCATGAACATGTCTGTATGTCCTGAGTCTGGGTGTAATTATGTATATTAAGTATGTATTCACAAACAAAAAGTAGTATATGTATTATATCAGTTATCTGGTTTCCATAGTACAAGTTCTGCTTAGTTTGGGATCAGATGACCGTGTGTGAGAAATGTCCCATGATATTTATTTATTTTAAGTCTCTTCTCAGACTAAGCTCTAGGCTCTAAACCGTTTGTGGGGTCGTCTTCACATATAAAATAGCACGCGATATCGTTGTCAAATAACCAGTAGAATTCAAGCAAAACTGACGAGTAATTTACGTTTGACTACGTTTGACTACTAATTTACGTAATTTTTGTGCAATTCTCTGCTTAGAGCGCGTCTAAATTTAAAAAATAAACAACCATAGACACTTCTTTGATATATACCGCAACTCAGTATTAGTTATAGTATCTATATGGCAGTTACAGGTGTAACTGTGTGCCGTTAACCGTTTAGTTTCGGTTCGATTCCGTGTAATCTCGCCAGATTTCGCTGACAGCGCTCGGCGGGCGCGCGCCGGCGTGCCTATCCGACGTGGATAGACCCTCACACAAGTGCTTGCATTGCATTGTTTTTTTTTTTTATTGCGATATTCTATGGTCACATTTTATTAATTTTTTAATTGGTCTTTCTGGCTTTCCGTGTACAAAATAATATTGGTGTTTAAAATCGATATTAAATCGAGTTGGGGAGTTTGATTCGTCTCGACAAGGACTAGTACTTAGATTTGTCGACGTTTAAAAAAATAATACTTGATTCTTGTTTTACATTATATATTGACCACACAGTCTCATAGTTATATGTTTGTTGCAGAAGGCGGTAAACACCCAGAGACTAGAAAGGAACAGGGTCTCAAGTGCAGCTGCCGTATCTCTACGGAGCCTCGCAACCGTACCTTCACCAAAAGTTGCAACTCATTGTATGATTCGAAACCAAAACTTCCGTAACAGCATTCTAAGCTAGACTAAGCTACAGCCATAATATGGACTACATAAATATCTTCTTAAAATATTTTTTACTAGCTGTCCCTCGTAGTTTCACTCTCGTTCCCGAGATAAAAAGCAGTCGTTCTCCATACCATAGCCCGTCTGCCTGCCAAATTTCATGATGATCGGTTGAGCAGTTAAGGCGAGATTTCGTAACAAACCAACAAACTCACATTCGCATTAACAATATTAGTAAGGATAGTTAGGATTCACCTAAGGTAGCAAAGAAGCATACTCCTGATGGTAAGCAATAACCTTTTATTTTATTTTTACCTGCCAGGTTATGCCGGACTTGTACCGGCTAAAACCCCGACCTGCTCACCTCTCCACGCGCGGCGCTAAGATAGCTCGTCCCGGGGGAAGTGTGATACCTCCCCCCAGCACCCTCGCTGTGCTATCGCACGATGAGTCGTGAACCGTAGGCTACAGGCACTTGCAACACCAGGGGTATCACGCTTTGCCGATCCAAAAACGTTTATTACACTTACCCGCGCGACTGCACCAAGCATCCGGCATCGCTCGCTTGTTGTGTCTGGTGCGATTTGGAGCCTCTCTCTATTCAATACCTACTTTATATTCGATTCTCTTGACTTTTACATTAATCTTTATGTATAAACTTGCTCCGACTAGCTTTGATACCGTGGTTTCACTCGCTTTTTACCCCCTAAAGGGTATAATCACAGTCTATTAAACCATATGGTTTTGGTATAATTCTCTGTGGTAAAGTGTCGGTAATTCTTTTTTTGTCCACCCTACGCTATAAGAGAAGCTATTCCATTATTCTAGTTGTATGTTGGTGAGTACAGTGCTTTATTTATTCTTTTTTTATATACAACTTAGTCAATAAACAAGCATACGGCCCGCCTGATGGTAAGCGGTTACCGTAGCCATATAGACGTTTGCAACACACGAAGCATCGCTCACGCGTTATCGACCTGTCCCCCACCCCTATGAGCTCTGGCAACCATACTCACGCGCAGGATCACAATTTTACACAACATAAAGTTATTTGACTGCGGTATTCTGTAAGGTGGAGGTACTTCCCCAGTCGAGCTGCTCTTTGAGCGAATAAATGCTATGCTCTACCTCTAAAATTATATATTATATTATTCATATTATTAGTATTATTTCTATTGTTTACCTTAGCTAATTGTTACTCTGCATGATCTACCCATTCAATTCATATTAGTGGAGACTTTTTAATGGCTTTTTATTGGTATTCTATGTTATATGCTTTTATGTTTTGTTTAAGTCGATAGTCTTCCTAAGACTGAATAAATAAATAAACCATTAAATTCTCCATCAAATCCTAGTACCTACCTAAGGATTTGATGGAGAAACTCTGGTTCTACGACCAGTGTTTGATCACAATTCCACCATGTCAAGTGATTATGTGGCCGAAGGTGACAAGCACATAAATGTCTTTCAAGTTTAGTTTGGGATCAAATTCGTGTGACAAAAATGTCCTAGGAATCACATCGTGTGGAGTTCACATGCAAAAAAAAGGACTGTACAAAAAAATCTTTAAAAAATTTACTTCAATAGCTTTGTTCGTAAGGTCCTCCTGGCACTTTGATTCGGCTTTGGCTTTAACTTTGATTCGATTCGGTAAAAAATGTGAAAATGTTACAAACAGCCAGACAGACTGATCCACGTCCGCTTATATACGTATTATTAGTAAGGATTGCACTTAAAGTTTAGTTACTTCAAAAAGTATGTATTACTCATTTAAGATAAAGAGGTTAATACCCGAATATCAATTTATCAAACCACAAATACCTAACTCGTTGAATTTTTAAAACAAAATAATGTAGGTAAAGGAAACATTAGGTACCTAAATCTACTTGAGAAAACAATACCGAAAATATTCAAGGAAAAATAACATTAAATTACACTATTCTGTGTCCCGCAAATAAGTACAAAATAGATATTACAAATGTTAGTAATATAAATAAAATAAAGTTTAATTACGTCTACTTGAGAAAACAATACCGAAAATATTCGAGGAAAAATAACATTAAATTACACTATTCTGTGTCCCACAAATAAGTACAAAATAGATATTACAAATGTTAGTAATATAAATAAAATAAAGTTTAATTACGTAATAAGGTTTTAATGGATCTGTATAATGAAGTATTTCTTTAGTTTAAAAAAACAAGGTTAAAAAAAAAAAATATCCAGTGTCACTCGGGATTTGCTCGGGATGATGGAAAGTTCCAAGTTCCAACAATACCACATTATGTACATCCAAATTTGTTCAGGCAATTAAAATTATGTTGGAATACAGAAACTCTCAAACATAATTATCTACATAAACCCTGAAAATTACACTCCTCTTTTGAGCAGTGGTAAAAATGAGTCATTAAAATTTAATGACTATTGATTTTGATTTTATCTGAAGACTGTTTACAATTTATAGAACGTTTTTGCAGCTGAGTGTATGTCTAACAAAAAGTGTACAAATAATTTTAATACAATTAAATAAATCCTCTTTTGTAGTCTCCTCTGACAGGTTTAGTCGGCGCGTTAGGAAATGAAAGTTCCGCTCGTGTCTCTCTATTTGTGTTCAATATTCATTTTATACGTGTTTTATTATTAATTATTACTTATTTAGAAACTGACAGTATTGTTACTTTACATGCCTACATGAAGGTTCGGCTCGGCACATTAAGACGAACAGTACCTAACAGTATGTTGACACGGCAATGTGGGTTATTGGTCAGGACTATATTATAAGAACATAAAAATACATTTTGTTTAGTTTAGATTTTTTAATTCATCGCTATGCTAAATACACTGAAGTTTTCGATTTCCTAAAACAAACATAGAACCAAAATATAATAATTGATTCCTATAAATTCGTAATATTTTTTGCCAATTCAAACTTTTAACGACTTATAAGGTAATCAAAATTAAAGTAAAAGACAAAATATCGCGTGTTTACAAATAACTGATATACAGTTCTTAAATAGATGTTGCATTTCTATTACAAGAGGTTTAAGGTTCAAAATTGTACCGAATTTAATTGATACTAACTGCAAAATAACTGTCGCGGACGGTTCGCCGAAAGCATTCTGAATTCAAACAATAGCTCGAGTGTCCTTCCCCGGAATTGGCGCGGAGGAAATTTTTGTTATCTTTTCGTGTTCCCCGAACGGATTTTAAATTGAGAACACAAATGTGGGAGCGCTAAAATGATACATGAGATGAATACCATTAAGTACCTAGTTTTTGTATGTTAAGTTATAAATGTTATATTGAGCATAGACTATAAAAGTACGTTAGTGTTATTTATTTGTTATTCTATGTTAATACCTGCAGCACATTTATTATACCTACTCAGGTCCATCCATACTCAAAGCCAAAACATTTAATATGCGATCCATGATTTGTACCTCTATGAAGGCATTGAATCCGTGACTTCCTGACTACCAATCTAGAATAAACACAATAAAATCATTAAATTGTAGTAGAATAGTAAAAGTAATAGATCAGGAAATCTTACTAAGGGTATTACCTTATTAGATAATACCAAGGTATTATTTATTGTAGATAAATTCAATTTGACTTACCGATGGATAAAATAATTCGCTTAAGCTTATATGTATAAAAATACTAGTTCTCGAGATAAATGGTAAGATAATGGAAAGAGCTACTTAAGTGACATTAAATCACGATGAACTGTGTACACAAAATCACATTAGTTTGCATTTTTATAAGTTGGGATCAAAATAAAGTAGATAAAATATGAAAAAATATTGAGAAGGTCACCACTTGTTAGGTACCTACACCCGAACCGATAGGTCACTGACACTTTCCTAGCAGCTGAATAATGTAAGTCTAACAAAGAATAGCGCGAGTGAGTGAGTGAGAGAGGTAGAGCATAGTGTTTATTCGCTCAAAAAGCAGCTCGACTGGGGAAGTACCTCCACCTTACAGGATACCGCAGCCAAATAACTTTATGTTGTGTAAAGTTGTGTTCCTGCGTGTGAGTAAGGTCGCCAGAGCTCATAGGGGAGGGGGGAAAGGTCGGTAACGCGTGAGCGATGCTTCTTGTGTTGCAAGCGTCCATATGGCTACGGTAACCGCTTACCATCAGGTGGTCCGTATGCTTGTTTACCGACTACGTAGTATAAAAAGAAAAAAAGAAAAAAAAAAAAGAATAGCCAAAATACACATGAGAACTAGTTGCCTCCTAGGCTATGCAAAGGTCGGCAGTATATTGGCAATCCTCTGGTATTGCTAATATCCACAAGCGGCTGTTGCCATAGCTTCCTGGCATAAAAAGAAGTAATGTATTATGTAAAAAAATCAACATAACTTGCAAAGTATTTCGTAATCGTTTAGATTTTCATGAGTGAAAAAGGTTAAATAAATCTTTGAATTATGAATAGTGAGCAGCATTTTATTGGCCCAGTTTCGTGTTGCCACCATAATCGCAAGTGATAAGCGCGCAATGTTTTATAATACGTTTCGATTTACGGAGTTTCTCGAACGTGACCAATGGTTTTTGGACCAATCACAGGTTAACGGCTGGCCGAATATGTGTTTTTACGAGGTTTCCTTTCATTTTCAGTTACCTACCACATGGTGAGATGAAGTCACCACATCACGCATTATTGTGAGCGTGCGTGGTAAGATAATTGCAATATTATTTATGTTATGGATAATAATAGAAGTATGAATTCTTCGCTTTGTATGCGCAGTACCATATTCAAGTTACGCTTTCGTTAAGAATTTAAACTTTTCAAATATCATCGCTTTTATTTATTAAAATAATTCCTCAAAGAAAAGATTGCAAACCTCACCAGCATTTTAACTAACAATAATAATATACCTGCCGTCTTACTAATAAAAATATGGAACACGGTTGTTTAACAGCTGTATAGTTATGCAGTGTGTAAGCCTTACACAGTTGCTATACACTCCCTTTACTAATAATCAGTGTGTAAGGGTTGTATAGTTATCTATTTGTTAAAACAAAAACGACTGGCAACTTTTTAGGAACGTTTTGAAACTAAAACTATCTAGCTTCAAAATACGGGAGAAAATATGGGGAAAAATGTGAAAACACCAAAAGATACTGAAAAATAATTATATAAAATATTAATCATATCATAAAAATCAGGTTTCTTTTTTTTAAGACTATTTTTAATTTAATAATTAAACAATAAAATTACTTTTAAAAAGATTCAAATAGCTAATGGTGGTTTTGAACGAAACTGTCTTGTGCTTATGGCTACAGTAGCCATTTAACCAAAGAAGAAGAAAAAGAAGAACGTCATTGTCAAATTACAAATGTTACGTCAACAAACGAAGCAAATGGCTGTGCCAATGACTTCAAAACTAAGGATACACCTACCGGAACATTTTGCATAAAGTTATGAAAATCAAATAAATTGACAATTTTTGTTTTGTTTTATCCATAACTCCAGTATAAAACACAAGCCTTTCACTACGCAACTAGGCATTTTTATGGCAATTATAAGCAAACAATGAACGAATGAACTGTTCCGTGGACCGCAGTATGACCGCAGTCGACTGAGTCGCGTTGGCCCTAAAATGACTTTTTAGGGCCAGCGCGTTGGTGTCATTTTGTTGCGCGGTTGGCCTGGTCCGTAGTAAATGGACAGAACACTTGATTGTCAGACACAGCTGATCTATTGAAATCCGCCATAATGTTCTTATACAAACACTAAACAAGGGTCCTGGCCCGTGTAAGCCCTGTGTAAATTTCCTAGGTAACTAAAACACGTGTATACAGGCTTTGTGTCAAAAATGTTTTTATTAGTAGCAATTATCCTATAACAGATGTGTACACCGGGTGTAACTTTTTATTAGTAAGGCTGCTGATATCTACTAAGCAGTACATACGAAATGTAATTAAAAAAATTAAAGCTAACAGTGTAAAACGGAGTGCAATGGCCTTAAAAAAAGAAAAAAAAAACTTAAACACCGGTCTCGGTAAACCCTAGTCCATTATTAAACGGGCAATAATAGCAAAGCGAATGGATCCGTGAGAACGCATGCGCGGCAAACGCATAGTTAAAATAACGCTCCGAGGGACGCGAGCGCTGAAGTTAGGAGCTGCCAAGCGAATGACAAAAACGAATAGAAAGTTGTGTTATTCCATTTTTAAAACAGTATTAAAAAGTCTTCTTATTTTAAATTTAATTCAAATACTGGTGAATACCGGAACTTTTTTAAGCGTCTATCTATTATGAGTTAACCGTACACATCTGATTCTGTACCTCAATATGTGATGATATTTTTCGAAACAAGTGATCCACAAAAATAAATAGGGAATCTCAGAAACGTCAACTGACACTGCGCAATTTATAAAACCGACATAAATTTGTCTTTTAACTATAATATTAACCTTAGTTCCACCAAATAAGTATTTCAATTATACCGTTTTTGCTTAGATCGTATAACAAAACCGTGACGCTCGACGCCATATTAGCTGCGATCGGATCACGTCGGCAATCATCGGGCGTGTTCGCGTAGCTAGTTTTACAAGAGCTCCCGCGTAATGCGTCCTCGCAATGAATTCAAGTGATTGGTTGCATCTGGAGGAGTCAAGTGTAATTGGCTATCTTTTAAAGCGGGAAGGGTGCCATTGAATTAGATAAGAACACCTTGGCTTGCGTCGTGAACTATCTGATAGTGTGACTCGGTTTCTCGCGTATTTTGTAACTTTAACTGTAATGTTACGGTTTTGTTTATGTAATTAGAAGCACGTAGCATGACTAGAATATCTAGATAGGTACGTAAATTTAAAATGACAATTATTGATCAATAAAAAAACTGTTTTTTTTTAACTTTTTTTTTTTTTTTGTATGAAAACAAGGAGTGGTCATTAGTAATAATACCAAGCAAGCTATAAGGTATAGTAGAAAACATATAGGTAAGGTCATATACCTATGTAGAGCACACTGCCATACGTACCCACTACACATGTCTGTCTATGTCCATGGAGAAGGAGGGGAATGTTAGAGTTGTGTGACGAAAATTCCACTCCTAAATTCTAAAACATCATTACACTTCACTGCCACCATTCAATTGTCACCCGTATATCAAAACGGATACGGCAGAAAATCCAATGTCCACAAAAGCAAATATGGCGGTGCGATTTTAAATTCAAAAATGACTTGGCGAGCCTAATGACAAGGTTAAGTGTATGAAACGCAAGAAACTGGTTCTAACATTCGCTCGGCCGTTAGCGAATAGACAAAAAAAACGAACGGCCATCTTGGATGCGCGATGATGAGTTTTCTTGCTATAAAATTACGTGCTAACTTCTCGTGGTAGTTTTAAACGATTATTTTCGTTGTGGGAATTGTATCTGCGTGCTGCGCCATTGGTGATGGTAAAATTGTTTATGTTTTACATTTTAATGGAGAACTGCTGCTGGTATTACCATAAATACTCCACACTGCGGATTAAAAGGAGAAAAAATATGGTATGTGCCTACTACATAATAACCAAAACACAAAAGAAACAATCAACTCATTGATTGGAGTAACGCCAAAGTGATGGCCAAAGTATTTTTTCGTATGGTAATCCCATAATGTCTTATGGCCATGGCACATTATAAGCGTGCTTTGAAATTTAATAGCGAATAGCGTCTGCGCTTATCTGTATAGAATTGAAATCTATTTGCCCCGCAATCTTTGCTCATAGCCCTTTAGGGGTTGAATTTTGAAAAGCCTTTAATGCCTAAGTTATATAAGGGATCTGTGTGCAAAATTTAAATTACGAGTCTCTGCGGTTTAACAGTAACTTACCCTAACATGACCTAAAGCTAAACCCTGATTCCTTAAAAAAATCCCTTAATCACTTCTATCTACTAGGCCTGCCCAAAACTTTCGTTGTCCCAAGGCTACTGTCGAAAGTTACAAAATTGGAAGATTATTATGTCCTTAGATGGTAGTTAACTTAAAGGTAAAAAAACAATGCAAACAAAAAAAAACACACGCTGTACAAATGTATAGTCTAATACCGGAAAATGTTAATGGCTAATACCGTTTTCTTTATGAAAATAAACAAAAAGAGATAGCTCCACCAGCTGATGGCCAATATCCTCCTCTCGTCGTGTATCCTCATGTCTGAGGGTCGTGACTTCCCCGTGAACTCATTTTATTTCTTATAATGTCACGCCAGTTGAGTCTGTCCTTGGTGGCTTGAAGAGCGTCGTGGAAGTTCGTATCCAGGGATGTGCGTATCCTGTCCGACCATCTGATTGGCTGGGCTCTTGGACGTTTGCCGTCAACCTTCCCGGTCACCATCAGATGCTCGAGGTTGTCTCCAGACTTACTTACTCGCTATGTGACCAAAGAACGCCAGAACTTTGAGAGCCATCAGTGACAAAGCCCGTGACCACACCCGTTTTAGCAACTGCCTGAAAAACACACCGCTATAAAGGACAAATAATCAAATTAAAGCAATCAAAATTCAAAAAGTTTGTCATATGTTTAAAAAAAAAACATTCAGGTAGGGGCCACTGGCCGGTAATAAGTGCATGATATAGAATGCATTCAGTACGACAGTTTAGGTCTAGTTAGTATCGATTGTGCACGCCCGTCCGGCCGAATTGCCCGAATGAAATATTAAAAACCCCTTTGGACATTTTTGTATGCGATCGATATTCTAAAGCAGGAACTATCATGGGATGTTTTTCTTTTCTTCTTATTTTTAATTTTGGCAACCAAGCCCAAATTAGGGCTCATTTCTGCCAGTGTCGAGTTATATTATAGTTTCCAGTCACAATAAATCACTTCACATTATAGTCCTCAGTCAGTCACCGTCCATAAAAGTCATGTTTTACTTTACTACAATGGTGGTCATTGTAGTAAAACTCTACACGGAAATTTTGAGACAACTTGAAAAGTCACGATACACATAATTCATTTCATTTCACTTCACTGGTGCACATGAATGATCTTTATTGGGTAAAATACCACCAAAAATACACAATAAAACTCAAAATACACAAATTTATGAAAATAAAAATGAAAATGCTACGTCACTCTGCAAGTTCCCGCCAAAAAGTCATGTTTTTCTTTTAAACTTTTATTTAATTTTGTAATTTCCTGAATAGATTTTCTTTTACGATTTGGATTTCTTTTGATCCGTTTGTATGTTTTTTTTAATTACTTACATAGATGTACATTGGGTTAGGGATGGGTAAAAAATATCGATATTTCAAAATCATGTGCGAGTATCGCACGCAAGTGTCAAATTATCACTGATGCAAATTATATATACTTTCGTAGCAAAAAATTTTTTTTCTATCCTGCTACATAACATGCTAAAGAAGTTAACACTTTATGTCACTTGATTTAAGGTTTATTTTTGAATACTCTTAAAAGGTAATCAATGATAAAGTTATTTTTTTTTTTAAATTTGTTCATGACCATGGATACAAAGTCCTTCAGTCGCATACATTTTATTTATATTCTTTAATATTCTTTATAACATGTAACAGGCTTTGTCATGGACGGTAGCAGATGTGACATATGAAAACAGAATCATATTCTTTATCACCTGCTACTTGTGATTTATGCCATGCCTAGTCTATACCATACCATGTCCTAATTATCACCAATTTACTAACCTACTTATTGTTTTGATTCCACCTGTGAAAACCCGGAATATTGTATATTTAAACAATGGTTTGTTTCACGAAAAATAATAATGACATCATGCTAGTCTGACCGACCATTACCGGTTCTGCGATTTGGGGTTCACAGTACAACGTGGCTTTGTGTGACTTTTTTTAGTAAACCTTTTACTATTAGGGTTTGTCACGGAAGTTAAAATGTTTCGCGGGAATTAAACGCCGTATGAACTTTTGGTGCAATTAGTGCTATGGGCGATTTTTAGGGTTCCGTAGCCAAATGGCAAAAAACGGAACCCTTATGGATTCGTCATGTCTGTCTGTCCGTCCGTATGTCACAGCCAATTTTTTCCGAAAGTGTAAGAACTAAGTATACTGTTGAAACTTGGTAAGTAGATATATTCTGTGAACCGCATTCAGTTTTCACACAAAAATAGAAAACAAACAATAAATTTTGTGGTTTCCCCATACTTAGAACTGAAACTCAAAAAATATTTTTCATCAAACCCATACGTGTGGAGTATCTATGGATAGGTCTTCAAAAATTATATTGAGGTTTCTAATATCATTTTTTTCTAAACTGAATAGTTTGCGCGAGAGACACTATCAAAGTGGTAAAATGTGTGTCCCTGTAACTTCTAAAAAGAGAATGATAAAACTAAGAAATATATATAATGTACATTACCACAGAATATTTAATAGTACTACACATTACCATGCAAACTTCCACCGAAAATTGGTTTGAACGAGATCTAGTAAGTAGGTCTATACTACCATTTACTTATATACCTACAGGTTATACAATTATATATCTATAAGTAGTTTTTTTTTAATACGTCGTAAATCGTAAACCGCAATTTACCTTTTATTATTCTATTTCGTTCGCATTGATTACATTTCATATTACTCTTAGGCCCTAAACAAATATTCAACCTATCCTCGATTCTGGCAGTGGATATTTGACATTACATGGCTCTTAATGTGGATCCTACCGTTTCTGTGGCCGTCAGTTGGGACGCCACTAGCGAGTAAGGTCCTATCACTGTCGTTGAAAATAGTACATTGTGAATGTGATACATGTGTGCAAAGTTGGTCATTACAGGCGAGGTGGTAGTGGCATTGTAATGATCAATGCACACGCGTTTTTAAACACACTTGCGAGTAAAAAAAGGAGACTGATATTTTTTAAGTAGATTTTATGATAATCATCAAATATGGCGCACAGGTTTTTTTTTTATGTGTTGTAAGTGATATGTTTGTAGACGAAGCATTCATAATTCAATAATCAGCCAAGCCATCACAAGTTGCAACTGCTCACAACTATATGTGGCAGCCACTAACTCATGGTCATATTTGACAACCCGCCACACGACGCAGTCACGCCACTAGCAAATAGCTTGCAGCAGCGTCGTGTGGCTAGTAGTCCTTGTAATAGTACACGACACGATAATGACATAACGTAGTCTATGTGGCTCAATGGGACATAATATTATTCTCCCAAAACGAGATAAAATTAATTCGTATTCGATGAGTAAGTTAATGAAGCGCTCGTGGTGTAGCATGATTAGACGTTCTTAATCAATCGGCAAAGTTAAGCTGCGTCTGTCGTGGTCGGTACCTGGATGGGTGGCCGCCTAGTGGTATTTCAAATCGAGCGTTTTCATGCTTCGGAAGGCACGTAAAGCCGTTGGTCCCGGTTATCACTTAATTGTGATAATCGTTAAGCTAGTTGGACGCCTCCTAGGCGGCTTGAAAAATTCCAACAGTAGGTTGACCACTAGCCTACCTCCACCAATCCGCAGTGGGCACGCGTGGTGGAGAATCGCCCAGTCTCTTTCACCCTCATTTGTGAAAGGAGTCCTGTGCTCAGCAGTGGGACATTATAGGCTGACGATGATGATGATGATGATGATGATGAGTAAGTTAATTGCTTGTAATTAATTGTTTATTTATTTGCCAATTATAAAAGTGATTGCACTTTCCTGTGTTACGGAAAGCATGTCCATTTAAGGGGGAAATTCCCACGATTCCTTATTTGTCAGCGAACAGGATTTAAATCACAATATAGGTATAAGAGGATGCTAACTAACACATTTAATTCAAAAATGAGTCAAATTTTCGTAACAAAAAATTCAACAGCTCAACTTCATTGTTAATCAAAATAATTAATAATACAATGTTTCCTTATTTGTTCATAGTTATGGGATTTCAACTTTGTACGAATTATTTTAATCCCGTCTATTTACCTCAAAAAGGTGGTTTTCCCAAAAACATTAAGATAAACTGGACCATTTTGAAATGACGATCATCATATCTTACGATCTTGCGGCGACGTCCTAAACTTTTTGTTTTTTTTATGTCAATAGGTTGACAAGCACGCAGACGGGCCACCTGATGGTAATTGGTCACCGCAGCCTATGGACATTTGCAATACCAGGGGGGCTGCCAATGTGTTGCCGTCCTTTTCGCTTGAGAGCTCTTTATACGCCTTTTTTGAAGAACGACTAAGTGGCGACGATCGTACGAGCAAACGATGCGATTTCGTCGAAGACGATTAGGACGACGCCTACGACTATCATGATTATTAAGGTAGGTACCTACCTACTCTATGGTAACTTTATGAATGAGATAACCTCATGCATTCACTCAAGAACTCGCTAAGTTCTTGCTTTGGCAGTTTTTATCCAATCATTTTAAAAATATTTCTGAAAGCCCCTACTTCAAAGAGTACTTAATACCTGTCCAAGGTCCTGTCGTTCACTTGTGTGTCGGTGATGTCAATTTCACATTTCATTCATTCATATATTCAAAAGGTTAAAGTTTTGAAACCTGGAAAATTGTGTGACAATTTGACTAGCTTGACTCATAAACGTCAATAATGTGATATAGGTACCTACCTATATGATTCCCGTTAGATAACTATATATATTAATTCAATCCAAAGTGGCCGGATATGATTTAGAAAGCTGAACCGTTACTAAATCTATCTCAGATGTAATCTTCATAAACTGGGTTAGTTGTAAATTTCAATAATAGGTACCAAACTTCATTATGGCTACAGCTATAAACCTAGACGATACCTAACTATTACCTATAGCTATACTTATAACAGATATAGCGAAGGCCAGTGGTCCAACTGCAAGGCAAACCGACACAATAATACCAATGTGCATTTTACGAAACAAAAATATCTTTCACAAGTTCGTCAACCCAAAAATAAAATATACACACGATTTACAACCTAGATGTACAGGTGTCGATATGATATTTGGACGATTTTTGCTTGCGCAGAACTTTGCGGACGAAGTTAGCGATACGCACATGAGCGAATTTGCAGTCGCAATCTAGGAATGCAACTCACCCGCGGCCAACTTCGCTCAGTCACAATCAAGTTCATAGATTAAGATTGGCGTTCTAGACTTGACAATAAATTATAACTATTTATTGACGCGACGCGAATATTTCTTATCTAAAATTTCATAAATCACTTACCTAAGCTCTACGCAGTATTTGTCCATATGCACATTAAAATGTTCCGATGTTGTCTTACTTCCAAAAAATAGTTCACTATCACTGTTTAGCCTAGTTTTATCTAACTTTGCACTTTGACATCACAAATTTCCATTAGTTTGTACGGAGAAGGCACTACGTCTACATCACAAAATTGAGCAAAGTGAAAGAAAAAAAATAGTTTCACTTTATGAGGTCATCGAACGCGCCGCTGCTACTATTTCACTGCATTCGAAAATGGAACGTTTTGAACACATTCACATGAAGTTCGAAAAGTCAATTCGGCGGGGCTCGTCGCCGGCTCGGGGTCCATTCGGTGGATTTTCGTAGATTTTCGTGTCGGATAGGATGCGAGGCGCGTGCGGGGACAGCTCGCGCGCAACTGAAGATTGTCGTAGGTTAAGTTTGGAAAAAAACACCGCTAGCTCAATTTTCCGCTTACGATCCCGCCACAGTTTCACCGCGCCAAAAGCACGTCACATCATCACACATCGTCACCACCAACTCAAAGGGTGAGTTTAATTTAAAAAAATCCTTCAGTCAGTTCACGAATTCCACGAGGTTCTTCACTATTGTTTTGACAGCTCCATGAATTACAACCATGTGTACTATGGAGTGTAAATATGGGACGCACAGAGGGCGCCACTCGTTTATCGAATCAGTAACTCCAATTAGAAAAAATAACAAACCGCTGCTATTAACAAAATAAACTAGCACAGCGCGTAAACACAACGAAATTACTGCCACTTTTCATTATTATTTCGCTATGCACCGGCCGACGTCACCGAAATAGCAGACGCGTGGAGGTATATTCGTCTCCCTCCCACATGCAGTCACGAACGGGCATTTCACTTCTAAATTCAAACATTCGGAATTTGAATTGGGGTTGTCATCTTTTACTTTTTTAATTTGTTATTAGGAGGTTTGTTGGTGTAAGTCCGGCTTGGTTTGCGCGCGGTGAATAGATCGTGCATGCTTGCACGGAACTGCAGTTATACTGAGGCTAGATGACATTCACAGAGGCTTAAACTCAAGTTCAGACGGATGCGGCGTCAATAAACTGGCCGATGCTACGTTCGTAATGTGCGAACGATGTAATTTTATATCGGTTACATGTTACATGCACCCGAGTGTGATCTTGAAGTGGCTGCGGTTCTAGTTACGTCACACGACATGATCTTAAACAAAACATGGGCTTAGGGAAACATTAATTGTTTATAACGATTGATTATTGTCTACAATTGGTCACAAACGACGTCTTTGTTTGTAAATCAACAGTTTTATCTGGGTCAGATAAATGGTTGACACGAGTAAAATAACAATTTTTAATCGAATAGTGAAAATTAGCAAAAAAAATTCTACAAATTGTATCCATGCACCGATGTTCTACTTAATTTGGCAAATAACCTAGATTAATACAAAGTAATCGATCAAATTCCATCCGAGTTGGAAGAAAACACAAGAAACAAACGCCTCAGTCGAATGATCTGAACACTTACTGACTTTTATTCATGCAATGTATCTAATAGCTTAGTCATTAAACTTGTGTAATAGTCAAGAGTAGGTAAATAATAAAGGATTTTACATTAAATAACAGATGAGTCTCAAAATACCCCAGTTCCTGTTTGTTTGGTTACAATTAGGTAAATTTCCAAATCTGCTAAGTCATGTAACATCTTTGTTTGCGATTTTTCGAACATAGTCACAGTATTCTGTAATATCATGCTTTCGTTACACAAACATGCGATTTACAATCAAAAAGTTCAGAAATATGCTACTTACTTACCATGAAGTTTTGACATTTAGAACAAAGCTTCCAACTTAAACAGTGCCTGTTTCAATACAAGTTTACGACGACATTGACCTATTAAGGATTTTTCACAAGCATTGTACTTTATAAATCACAATTTTAACTTTGTCCTTTAATGCTTTGAGTATATTATTACAGTATTTACTTAATTCTTATCTTAAGCAGGAAATTCGGTTAAGTAAATAAAATATTCTCACCTTTATATTATTTCAATTAAGCATTCATTAAAATTGCTTACTCTAATTTGTCAGGGCTACATTTTTGGTCCACTATTCTTTCAATCATATACTTCCGCGTTGAGTCATCTTTCTTCAGCTTCTTTTGTGAATGTGAAACTATTTACAGACTCTAGAAACATATGTCACTGGAAAAAGGCCAATCTGAGTAAAGTGAGCTACAATCCAAGGGCAACAACAAAGACGCCAAAAACCAAAGTTGTTAAAACATACGAATA
The DNA here is from genome assembly GCA_947623365.1 of Achlya flavicornis. Classification (NCBI taxonomy): domain Eukaryota; kingdom Metazoa; phylum Arthropoda; class Insecta; order Lepidoptera; family Drepanidae; genus Achlya; species Achlya flavicornis. The sequence continues at coordinate 9,030,296 of OX392490.1, forward strand.
ATTTAAATGAAAACTGCATATAATTGTAACAACATTTATAATTATAGAAGATCGAACTAATCCTGAAAATAAACCGGAATGGAAAGATATAAAATCATCATAGATCATCAAAGAAGTAACTACATAGCTGCTAGCAGTTGCAACCGTCAAGAAAATAATCTTGGAAATTGTAAGATCTCATTCAAATCTAAACCTGAAGGAAAAAGACTGACGCAAACAAGGAGAAAACCACTTTCTATTTTTTTTGAGATTTTGACATTTGTTCAAAACCTTATTCATCATTGGACTTGAGGTTGTCTTAGCTACTACTAAACTAGAGCAGTGATTATGAGTCAATTTTAAGTAACTGTTTCTAAAATCTAGATCTCTGAATCAGATTTCTAATTAATTCGCTAATAGATAGTTAATACAACGAGATAGTGGGACGGTGCAAAGCTATTGTGCTGTCTGTACACACGCTCCTAAAACGCTTTGTTCGTTTATATTAAGAAAATGAATACGGCTGGGTTAGTTGAGAAGTTAGTGAACTCTAAATAGAAATTAGTAGCCATACTACTAAGTATTTGTTCCGAATAGACTGACTGACACTTTTTTAACAATAAAATAAATATCCTGGGACAAGAAGAACATAAAATGTATGATTCAAATTTACTAATCCATCATTAGTTATATATACATGATCATTAAAACTTTATTAACATCTAACACCAGAGTAATGAAATCCATTTCAGTGTCTCTACCCAAAGAACCCAAAAATTTAAAAACTCGAAAGCAAATTGGATTATTCACTGAAACCGTACGCGAACATCGACGCCTCATTTTCCATAGTGAAAGTGATCGGTGTGGTTTATTTTTTAATTTTTCACGAATCCTGCCGAATGGTCGTTCGACTCACCGATGCACCGGTGTCGTTGACCTTCCATTATTTGGGCGCGGACGGTTGGGAAAGGTCAGTTTTGTATGTGCAAAACTGCGCATGTGTACGTGAGCTTTTACTTTCATTATTCAACTTGGATGTAAATATTATAATGACATTTATAATTTTAAATTCATGTTCCATTTTACGTTATGTAGGTATGTGTGCTGTTCCATATTTCATTTTAAAATTCAAATTTAGCACAGAAATTTAGTAAGTAGGTATTATTATTAGTATAATAATATTTGATGGTAATCGAAACGAACACCATGAATTATTTCATCCAATGACGAAGTCCACCATCGGGCCCTGATTATATGAAATAATGGAGTTCGTTACGAATACCACCAAAGATACGTGGTAGAGCCCCTGATGGACCTTGAGTATACGGTATTTATTTTTCGAGTAAGTACCTACTTACGCTTGTATAATACCTACTTACAATTTAGTTAGTAGTAGCACAGTCTATAGAACCATACAGTCGTTATACGAACACGTCTAGACAGGGCAATCGTGCGGGACGCGGGAAAGCCCAGCCCGACCTGCGAACAAAACAATGTTAGTAGGTCGGGCACTCGGGACACAGCATACTTTATATGGCCGTCGCGATTCTGTCTAGATGTTGTCGGCATTTTCCACGAGATCAAAGGCGTCCGTCGACTGTATGGTTTTATAGACTGTAGTAGTAGTTAGTAACTATCTCCTATTTTCTTTGGTATTATTTGAATGAATGAATTAATGAGATTCGCAGTCCTATAGTAGGTAATCTGTGTTCGCAGTAACGGAATTTGACAAGAGATCGTGACGGAGCCGCGTCTCATCCCAAAGATTATGGAATATTTTGTTTATGTAGGTAGGTTGAGGAGATTGGTGCCAGTAATACAAAACATTTATGAGCGTTCCAAACATTGCCGAAATACCAAATTCACTGATAACCTATCATTTCGTTATCGTGTCACTGACCGTGTCAATTCGGCGACTGTTGTCTGAGGTCATGGTTTGTCGCCGACTCGCTCACAATCAGGCTTATCAACCCTCTGTCTCATTCACTCAAAAGACAATGTACCGTTATTGATGCAGCTGGTTTTGGCAAAGCATGTATGTTTTGAAGTGTTTTTAATATTGTTGGTATAGTTCTATATAAAAGTAACTTATATGATTTTATGCTGCTTTTAATTTTACGTATTATGAAAGTTAACTGTACTAATCTCAGGTTTGTCCAAAGATATTGTTTATGGGCTAGAAAGTGACGGTAGAATGCGGGTGAAACCGCGGGGTACAGCCAGTTTAGTATAATTAGTTAAAGAGATTCTTAATGAGGTTTAGACACATGCCACAACGCCAGTCACATAGATCTAACAAGGCAACCACTGCTGCAACGAGTGGCACCCGGCCACACGTTGCATACTGCTCTAAATTAGAGAATATAAAATAGAGTACAGATGTCACAAGAGGTCGCAATTGCTATCGATTTTAGTGATAATTCGTGTCAAGAGACAGCAGGTGTGACAGTGACAGGGCGAATTATTAGAACAAATGTTTAATTAATTATATAGTGATCACGTTGACACGTGCGTGCAGGCCTCGGGGCTGATAAATAATATTTATTTGAAGAAGTGGTTTGATGTGAAATAAATTTGGATTTTGAATTATTTATTAATAAATTTGGATTTTAAAACACCACTGTAAACCTGATTTTTCATACAAAAGAAGTTTCAAATTTATTTGGCAATCTCGAATGAAGTCTGGTCTAGACAACATTATCCCACCAAAAACATTTTGCTTAGACGAGATCATATGGCTCGCAATGTCAAACAGATATCAGACCTAATGTAGAGCCAAGTTTATAACTCTCCACGCCCTAACTCTACAAGCCCTAACTTCACGAAATCTAGACCTTGGTCAAAATATGTGGCTTGGCCATTTCGTATAGGAAAACCAATACAAACTGCCATCCCCTAATTTAAAAGGTGGGTGAGATTTCGTGATATTTGGCTCGACCCCCTCCTCCTCTCACGTGAGATTTTTCAATACCTATGCAATTTTTTTGCGTAAATACGTTAATCAGTTATTGATTTTTGGATTTATTTAAAAACAATTACCAACATCAGTCTCGGGACTTCTTTGATAATTTTTCACTATTTCTGTATACTTATTTAGTATTTACTTGTTTTATCATGTCCGTTCAGCAATTATGGGTTGATGGGTAACAAATGATTACACAAAGTTCTAAATAGATCCACTAAGGTTAATAAGAGGGATAACCTCTAAACTTTTAGGTGCGTTCTTGCTAGTATTGTTTCAAATAAAATAATTTTCCTTAAAACTTGCATCATTCATTTAATTATATTATAGTATTTTTGTTGTTTGACTGGGTTACCAACCGCAGTTTATGATAACGAAATAAATTCGGGGGAATTTCCAAATATGTATTTGTGTACGACACGTGTACGGACAGGATGTTGGCTACATTGTTTAAGAGTTGTTATCATTTTTAAACCCAAAGCTACCGCGAAATATGACTATACTATATATGACTGACAATAAATTCTGAGCATTTTGCATCTGTTTCCACCAGTCGACCTACCTAATAAGAAAGATACTCTGTGCTCAGTAATGACTTGGATGACAAGAGAAAAGATTGGCAAGAAATAAACTAAATTAATTGACTTTTAAAAGCCGACAATAGACAAATCATCATCATCATCATCCTCAGCCTCCTTTCACAACGACTATCACAATTAAGTGATAACCGGGACCAACGGCTTTACGTGCCTTCCGAAGCACAAACGCTCGATATGAAATACCACTAGGCGGTCACCGATCCAGGCCGATCCACGACGGTGGTAGCTTAACTTGCCGATCGAACGGCTTATCATGCTACACCACGAGCGCTTCAAATAATAGACAAATATTGGTATTATATTTGGCAGCCCAAAAATGATGTATTTTCCTCAATGGACAAAAATAGCTTAACTGGACTGGAACGTATTGTGTTAGTATGTAATTAACCATACTATTTTGCTATTTAATAACCGTAAAGTTTCGACAACTGATTAGGGTAATAAGCTAAAAATATCTATATCGTTGTCTCTCCCAACTGACATATTTATTTTATCTCCTATCATCTTTTTATGTATATTTTTATTTTGAGACGATGATAGCTCTATCGTAGTATTGGGTGCTTTTGTGCGAAATGCAAATACCACAGCCCTGCGATGTTGTACTGCCTGGATACTGTCCTCAATTGAAAATCGGTCACCAAGAATCAACCGGTGTGTTCAGACTGATCCACGTCTATCCTTTACCACCTTCGGCTAAATCATCACCTTCCATGGCGTTATAGTCAATCCCAAAAAATACATATCATAAAATATGACGTCATAAACCTTGAGGCCATATTTCAGCATATCCTTGACAGTAAAAATAAACCTTTATCATATTAATATAATTATTTACTATGACGCATTACTTGTCTGTTGCATTAATATTATTCACTTAGGTACTTTTGTATGCCTAAGTGGTACCTATCGGTCAATGAACTTAGATAATAAAAAATATATCGCTTTGCCTTGACAGTTTTTAACGAAGATTTTAGGTATGTTTCAAACTAGCGCTTTATTAGGAGAATTTAATAGGAGATATATAATTCTAATAATGTATATGTATAATAATAAGTTACTCCATACATACTGAGCTAGGGAAATAGCAAATTTAAAATAAGGTAGAAATCATAAAAAATAAAGATTCAGTATATTCAGCTGAACAGTCAGGAATTACTATTTAGAAATAAAAATACTATTTATACTTGAAAAAAAAGCTTTTGGAATGTAAGAAGTAGATAAAATATAAGTAAAAAATATTATTCCACGTGATGATACTCGTATTAACGACCGAATGTGAAAAGTCAAAAGTTTAATGACTCGTGCGCTGCAACTGGGTCAACATTCATTTATTGATTTCGTTCAATAACAACAAACGTTGTACCATCTTTTATAGAATAACAGGCTCAACCGATATCTTTATTATGCCTATTTCATTTATTTTTCCGGCAATTAATGGCCACCTAACCATAGACGGTCTTCTCTAAGGTCCTTTGTTACTCTATTTGGTTGTGGTCATTCATAGATAAGCCACTCTACATATTGCAGCCACAGGTGGCTGGCCACCTGAATCTATTGCGCTGGATAGCAGCATCGTGTGGCAGGTTCAAAAATACTGTATTCTACAGAGGTCTTTACGAATGTGTTCTACTATATCTGGTACTCCATCCTCCACAAGTTAACTATAATAATGAGAATAAATAATAATTGTGGCCACAAACTATGAAGAAATTTAATTAACGGTTAGGTATATAGTAAGAACACGTCACCCTTATCTATATCAACCATAGTATCTAAGTATTTGATTAAATATATTTACATCTACACAATAGATTACAAATATCGCCTAAAGTGTTACAAAAACGTGTTTTTTGACATTGCAATGACAAATGTCAAAGTACTGTAAGGATTATAGATAATCAGATATATATGTACTATCAGTGTTTGATAAAAATATAAATTGGAGTAGAAATGATAAGAGGTCGTCAAACTTTAAATACTACTACATACGTACGCAATAAACAATATTTCAAAGAATTCGTATTCTTGGTCCTTATTAACTCGAAATGGGAGAGAGCTACATAAAATTTTGTAAGAAATTCTCTCCATCATAGAAAGTCGCCAAAATCTGAAGGCGATGATGGCTCAGTGGTAGGACGAAGGGTTTCCAACACGAGTTTGTGTTTTTTGGTAAAGATAAATATCGTGAGGAAACCATATCACGTTGGAAGGATGCTTTGTTACCCGCATAGCCTCAATCGGTCAATCAGTGTTCCGATTAGTGCATTTGAAAGCCAGTTCCCTTCTATGCTTTGTGTACTTACCAACATCGGCCACATCATCACTGATCAAATGAGATTGGTCAAACATAGGCCTGACATAAACCGTATACATTTTTGGAGGGTCACATTTTCTACTAAACATTTTATGTTACGGTTAAAGTGTCACTAGAAGTCTTTAAAACGTTTCAAAAACCTGCCTACGTTCCTTGTTTACGCACTATTCAATAGAATTTCAAAATTACCGGCTGCATCAAATCTGCGTTGTTACTTGACACCAGTTTGAGGTAAAACTTTAAAATTAATGGCCACTGATTCTTGGAGCTGACGATTTTAAGCAATCGTTTCTCAGAACCTGTTGTTGCTAATTCTATGACATCATCCCTTTGGTACTATACCAGGAAGTTCTTTAAGAATTGAACATCCAAAATTTATAAAGCTGGTAATGGCAATATAGTTAATTCATTACGGTAACTGGCACCACCCGAAGGGGCAGAAGAGACTTTTGAACGGTTGCGCAGTAGAAAGCAAGGAGAGCTGTCTACAAATGGATATCCCTAGCTCAGCCTGATTTGCACGTGGAAATTGACTGGATGAGGAAGACCTGGCCCCCTAAAAAGGAATCTAAGCAATATTGCTAACGCAATTCATTTTTTCGAATTTAAAGCAGGTCTTAAGCAATTCATAAATTCCAAATCTTTTAATGAATTGAATTATATACAATGAGTAACAATTTTACCAACAAATATTGGAATCACTTAGGATCTGCAGAGATTTCGAAAAAATGAATTGCGTAGCAATATTGCTTTAGCTTCCTTTTGTGTTAATTGTGGCTTGTGATTTAGGAAAGTTTCTCTAAACTTAGTATAATTTCATTAGCATTAGCAAACTTGCAATCAATTAGTTCTTTTACATAAAAATGTACCTCCTGGTGAACTAACCGCCAACATTTTACAATAAAAACGTCATTGGGCAGGTCAGTGGCACCGCGATAACGGGCATGGTGACGCGGGCGACGACGCTGCGCGGGCGCAGGCGGGCCCAACGAATTGTAGAGTTTGTGCTCCATGGGTAAAGAGGGCACTAGTGAGTGTGAGAAAAATTACTATCGTTTTATGTGCGCTTCATCATCTACCTGCCCTGTTCCCAATAAATATTGACCTCCTTACTCATAAAACGATCCTTAAATAATATGCTGTTTAAAGGGTCACGTAAATAATGTCACATTATTTGACAATGACAATAGAGTGACGTTATTTACGTGACCCTTTAAACAGTATATTAGTTAAATAACGTTTTATGACTAAGGGGGTGATTGTTGGGATAGTCATACACTTGGTGATTTAAAGGTTATGGAATGTCAACATTTTGTTGGTCGAAAAATGATTCATTTTTGTTTTATTTTTTGATATTTCTCATAATTTTTCTGACTAGCTGACTGATTAACTGTAGTAACTAGAAGGTTTAGAAAATGTATATAGGGTGATGGGAAGATGGGTGCAAAGCTGTAAGGCGATGATAGTATAGATCATTTAGACCCTTTTTAGCCATGGTTGTCTAAGACGAAGTGTGAAATTTTTTTTTTACCAATCTTTTCTGGTTTTTGGCTCAAAACTCCGAAACTTATCCGTTAATTGATAATTATAGCCAGTTTGGATGATGTGTGAATTCTTTTTCATATTATTTATTTAAAATAATCTGTAAGCAATCAAACAAACTTGTACTAAACATGTGTGTCATCAGTTTTTAGTTACAGTAAAGATTGGTAAAAAAAAAAATCACACTTCGTCTTAGACAACCATGGCTAAAAAGGGTCTAAATGATCTATACTATCATCGCCTTACAGCTTTGCACCCATCTTCCAATCACCCTGTATAATTGCCCAAAGATTACATAAATAACATAAGCATCTCTAAAGAAGAGTTTTGAATCTAAGTCATCGTTTCTGTCTGTGTATCACAGATTACTCAGAGACTTTCACTAATAAACCAACATAACTACAAACCATACTTTATATGTATTCACTGCACAAAATATCGTCGCCGATGCATCATCGAATTGCAAGTTCATTGCACTTTGTGGCTGAATCATTGCAATTTGTATTATCTGTCCCTCTCACGCTTAACTTATCACGTATAAGTGTATCTCACTCCATGAACGAGACACAATTAGTTGGACTTGAGATTTTAAGGACTAAGTCCTGGCAGTTTGAAATATGCATATTTTAAACTGTCCGTCAATTTTCATCCAAGAAATACAATTCAATCCCGGTTCTTATATCCCAGTCACATTTTTTGCTTTCGAAGAATACAAGAACGCATTTGAATGAAGTGTTCGTTCCACAAGCAATTTATCATCAGGTATATAAATTTTGTAAAGCCCTACTGTGTATTGAGTTTCTCGTTGGAAAATCTCAGTTTCAGTGTATTCTAGGTGGTAGTAGAATAAATTGTAACGTTCGCAAGTGCCTTATCAAGGTTTTAACTCAATGAATGAGTACTGATTTTGAATTTTGCCGCAGATTAACCAAAAATATTTTTAATAGTAGCAGTGTGTGAGTCTGTGAATCGATTTGTAATCGAATGCTCAAAATAAGCGACAGGGGTTCAGAAATTTTGCTGTTTTATCAATTCATAACTAGATCTTTATAGATATAATCTTTTGATACCGAATGTACGATTATATTTGTAGAACAATAATAAATAAATGCAAAAGTATGTTATCTGCAACGAACGGCCGAGCCCGTGTCGATGACCCGCCACCGAACACTGATAAGGTTTCAGGTATTCCTGTAATATTGCAAATACTTCACAAAGATAAAAATATTCGCATTTTTATATAGAATTGCAGACAGCTTACAATTTTTTTCCAAAAGTCGCCACTAAAACAACGTAAAAACAAGAAACTTGGTCAAACAAACACAACATCAACATAACAAACCTCAATAAAATAACTGTTCCAAGTTATTTTCGAACTTGGAACGTCGCCGTCGCCTCGTCGCTGAGTTTGCCCCTTCCATTCACCCCATCAGCCAAAATCGCTCGCCCAAAATCCGGTCACACACAATGAGGGGAGACAACAGACAGCCAAAATATTTGCGGCGCGAATTCAAGGTCGCAGTGAGGCAGGTCAGCACGTGACGTCACCGGCGCCCTCCAAAACGTGGGGTCGTCGACCGCGCCGCCATTGCGGAAACTGTGCTGTGCGCGCTCGGAATTCGAATTGGGGCTTTTTGTTATTGTGTGTGTGAGGACCGTGCGATTCGGTGTTCCTATAGGGTCTCCTGCTTGTGTGCGTTACTTGTTTTGTTGTCGTCTGGCTGCGACTGTATGCGTAACGCAATTCGGGGTTTCTTCTTTTTTTACAGTCTTGAGGCTTGGGAAAAAAACAATGATCGCAAGATTTTATTGATGTTTGTTCAAAATAATACTTTTTCGTTGGGCTTCCGCGTTTTATATTATCTTTCCGTGACCAACTGGGTTGCTTTTAAAAAGGTCTACGCCATTTTGTGTCGTATTTTATTTGTATGTGGAAATATTTTTCGTAAGTGCCTCGTAATGTGTTGATGTTATTTCGCCCAATGTTTTATTTTACACTTACGCTTGGTTATTTGCATTTACCCAGTACGTAAAGTAGATAAGTATTTAATTTAATGACAGTAAACGAGTTGTACAATATAAATAGCCGACAATAAAGCTACCGTTCAAAAAGTTGCAAAACTAATTTCTATTTTCTTCATACCACGGCTTCATAGGTACCATGTTCCAGTAACATTTTTATAGAATCAAAAGCACTTTAGAACCTATCTAATAAATATTTAAGACGCCATCTTCTAAAGCCATAAACTAAAACAAAAAAAACTATCGTGTAGACAGGGACCAGCCTGTATAACAGGTTAAAAGAAACGTCGACCAATCATCTAACGCGGTTCAAATTTCGGATGCCGAAGAGTGGGGTCCGGACGTTAGACCTGTGGTTAGACGTTTGATTTATTTATTATTGTATTTGTGTGAGTGTGTGTGACTGTGACGGTAACAATGGAGTCATATTATAGGGTCCCAAACTGACGCCACCAGATTTGTTTTCTAAGAATTAGGGTTCATTGTAATACGCACACATAATAAAGTACACACCCATCTAAAGAGTACATACGAGGTATTTATTTTGATTTCTATAATTGTACGAATGACTTAAATAACACGAAATATTTATCCTTGAGTGTTGTTCATTAATACATTTTAAGTTACATTAAGTGAATTAATAAATTAAGTCTTATTTGTGTAAAATATCTCAATGATATCAAAGCAACTCGAAGGACCGAAATTTAACAAAAGAGTTTAAAAAATATACCTACTACAATTTAAATATTAAATAAATACCTAATGTAGACATTATCGCAACAGTCAAATACATAAAAATACCTAAACGCAAACTAAATAACAAAAAAAGATGCCATTTATCTCTGAATAGACAACGGCCATTCACGTGACTTTAAAAACACCTTCTATTTTTTTTCTAAATACAAACCGACCAATCACAGCCCACCCGAAATCGAGGATGCGCGGGAGTGGACGAATTTCTAAACGAGTTAGATGCACACATACGCAGCGATGGCGCGTGTACGTGTGAAATGATGCTAATAAGTGTGCGTGTTGTGATTGTGTGCGTGCTATTAGCATTTAGTGAATAGAGGTGTCAAAAGTTAATACTGTGAATTATTAATGGCTGGTTTTCGGTGGTTGTAGGTGTGTTTTAAAATATAATAGGTTCGATAGGTACATACATACCTAATAATATAATAAATAGGTACGGGTAGTCAGTGGGTAATATATAAAGTTATGTTCCTTTACTAATTCTATTAATTCTTTCTTTAATATTGAGTCAACAAAGATATTTTATATCACTATTTGTATTAACCATTGGATTTCGTAAGATTTCCCTTTCAATAAAATTTACCACTATTTCCTAAAACAATGCGCAACCGAAATTCGACAAAATTATGATATGACAGTAACAGTTTAATCATACTCAGTTTTAAAAATACTCACATGCGTTTTATTTTAATTTGACTAGAAAAGAGGTCGTGAATAAGATTCTTTTTTATTAAAAAGTAACAACCATTAGCCATCATTCACAAGTATGATACGTGTGGCAGCCACATCACTCTTCTCTTATACTTTAATCACTTTGCGATCCGCCACACAACGCTGCCCTGCAAGCAAAGATTTCACATCGACATTCACAACTTTAAAATTAGAAGCAGCGTCATTTAGGTATAGAAAATTAACAATTAGGGGAATAGTCCCCCCAGAACAGCACTGGGCGAGAGGTAGCGGACATATCCCAGGCCCTTTCGCCACCGACCTTATACAATTTAGTGAACTGCATTTTACACTTGCGGACAAAAGAAATATAATTTTCTAGTTATTTTATTTCTAAAGTGTTTTTTTATACCACTAAGGTGGCAAACAAGCATACTGCCTGCCTGGTGTTAAGCGGTTACCGTAGCCTATGAACGCTTGCAACACCAGGGGAATCACGCGCGCATTGCCGACCCTGCAGAAATCTCTTCACACCCTTTTTGACAAACCCCATGCTGTACTCCATTTTGAAAACCGCGGTGGGGAGCTCATTCCACAGTCTGAGCGTCCGCGGAAGGAAAGTCCTTTGAGCCCACACAGTATGAAACAATTTTGTTTTCAATGTGTGAGGACTCCCCATCACTTTTTTATGCCCACTATCTTACCAAAGTCAGTGAATGATCTGCCCGAAGGTGATGAGAACACAAAGCCTAGGAACTGGCTCTTAAGTGCAACTCTCGGAATACACCAGCAGGTAGGTACTTGACGACAGATTTTTCAACTTGAGGGTGGTAGCCAGCCAGGCCGCGCGTGGCATTTGCTGTATCTGGATACACCCACAGAGCTATGGTTTCTTCGCGTTGTTTTCCTTTACGGAAAGCTCAAGCATGATGCACTTTACTTTTTTTTTAAGATGACCCCGACCACGTTAACCAAAAATATAATTGATTCTCGTATACTTTCCATTGTCCCGCAGTGCAAGTACAGTGGCGCGCAATTTTTAAGACTAATTATCGTCGTCCGTCAGTGTCACTCGGTGACACCGGACATTTGTCGCGCTGACTGTACTACGTACTTACTCGACGAACTAAAATTGTTTGTTTTTGTCCAAAACATTGAATTTTATTTGTATTAGCTTTTGTTTTTTTATAGTTTTTGACCAGAATTTCAGCTCTGGAATGTGATGGAGGATTCTACTGTAGTATACGGTAGGTAGGAGACTGAGAGTTGATCTTCAAGTAAGTAGGTAAGACAGTAGAATTTGTAAAACCAATCGCACCATGCTACCATACATGGAAGATTAATCTTTAATTCGCGCACAGATTTATTATCGAAACTTTATGTATAAAATGATTTTGTTTCAAAGGTGTATTTATAAATATTTATATGATTCGATGGTACTCTATCTGTCTGTATATTAACTTTTCACGACTAACCGATCGCGACGTAATTTTGCTCACAGATGGCCACAGATAGATATGGAATCGCGGGTGAAGCCGCATGGGTATGCTAGTTCCTAATAAAGAATACGCTAATTTCACAAAGGTTGAAAGAAAAAAGAAAAAGGTTTTCAATTCACCGAAGACAAAAGTCTCACGAGGACTTTTTGGCGGGAACTTGCAGAGAGACGTAGCATTTTCATTTTTATTTTCATAAATTTGTGTATTTTGAGTTTTATTGTGTATTTTTGGTGGTATTTTACCCAATAAAGATCATCTATGTGCACCAGTGAAGTGAAATGAAATGAATTATGTGTATCGTGACTTTTCAAGTTGTCTCAAAAAGTCCGTGAAGAGTTTTAGTACAATGACCACCATTGTAGTAAAACATGACTTTAATGGACGGTGACTGACTGTGGACTATAATGTGACTGGAAACTATAATATAACTCGACACTGGCAGAAATGAGCCCTAATTTGGGCTTGGTTGCCAAAATTAAGAAGAAGAAGAAGAAGAAAAGTCTCACGAAAACATTCCACATAAGTCGTATGACCTCGTCCATCCGTTTCCGGCCACATTGATCTAGTAACTTGCGCCGAGCCCAAGCTTTTAAGCTAATTAAGCTATTCCCAGAGCTTCTGTAACTTAGCTGTGAACTTTTGATGCTGTATCAGTTACCCAACTTTATTGTTAACGAATTCAATTAGTTTTGAAAGCCACTATTTTGTTAGGCATTGCCTTTTTGATCTTTGAACTTTTATGTCAAAGGCAATTCAATTTAGGCCCTAGAAGGGCACTTATGAAGGTCAAAACTACTGAAGTTACCACCAGTTTGTAAGTCGCCCTTCAACGGAGAAGTACAAGCAAGAAACTCAGCAAGGTTAAAAAAAAATATTTTAATATAAATATTTTTTTCAAAACATTACACATACATATTGTTTTTAATTTAACAAAATAAAATACACAAGCATAGAAATAAATATTACCTAGAAAGAACGTCGCCATACTACACGAATATATAAAAGAAGCCAACTTTTATATACTGCTGCGCCATGCGGAAATATTCCAATTAAAATCGGAAGAAATTTAAATATTAAACATTATTTTGCATATTTATTTATTTTTATTTGATTTAGCCCATTCATTTATTTTTTTCGACGTGTGCACAGCTTCGACGCTCAATCTAGATGCATCCTTAATCAAAGTACACAAGCACACAAAAAACTAACATACCAAATAAACAAAAAATTATAACCTTCACTAGTTCATAAGTGATGATGTGGCCGAAGGTAAATAAAATAAATAAATATCCTGGGACACTCCTCACACACGGTCATCTGATCCCAAACTAAGCAGAGCTTGTACTATGGAAACCAGATAACTGATATAATACATATACTACTTTTTGTTTGTAAATACATACTTAATATACATAATTACACCCAGACTCAGGACATACAGACATGTTCATGCACACAAATGCATGTCCTGTGTGGGAATCGAACCCACGACCAGCGGCGCGATAGGTGGAATCTTGACCAGAGTCTTAACCAACCGCGCCGTCAGGCCCGTCAAAACAAACGTTGAAGGTGAACAAGATAAAGCCTAAAATGAACTAGCTCTCGCGTGCCTGAAGATGAGTGAGTAGCACTAAACCTTTTCTTGGCTTGTGTGCTTACCACGTTCAGCGACATCATCACTGTACCGTGAGATTGTGGTCAAACACAGTTAAAAGCTAGCAAAGCGGTTGTGATTGTTAAGCTAGTTACCTCTTAAGGCGGCTTGAAAACTCCAACAGTAGGTTGACCACTAGCCTACCTCCACCGATCCGCAGTGGGCACGCGTGGTGGAGTATCTGCCCTTTCACCCTCATTTGTGAAAGGAGGCCTGTGCTCAGCATTGGGACATTATAGGCTGGTGATGATGAAGCGAGTACTAGGTACCACCGTGCTATGGTTTCCCCTCGATATTTTCCTTCTCCGAAACCCCAAGTTCATTGTCGTATTCGAACCCACCATTATTTTATTCAACAAACACGTGGACAAACTTTCACATTTATAGGTGGTTATGTGCGAATATTTAGTTACAATAAATAATAATTTAACAAGCGAAATGTCCGGCTCGGGTCACGTTTAGTGTGTCACTAGTTAAATATGCGGTGACCATCGTTTTGTTTATTATTGGATCGGTTTTTTTTAAACTACTATAAGGTGGCAAACAAGCATAGGGCCTGCCTCATCAGGCGGTAATCGTAACCGGTTACGGAACCTTACAGACGGAGTTACAAAATTAGGAGACGCGTGCTGGCTGCGGTAGGGACTAAGCTCGGTTTCATTTTGTACTAACACCACTGGTCCCCATAGACTACCAACCCAGCACAGCACCTCCTCAAGAGAAGATCTATCTTGTGACTTTACTCACCGCTATAGTACTATTATATGGCTGCATTCAATTGTAAGATGGAGGTACTACCCCAGTCGGGATGATCCGATTTTTGAACCCCCCTATGCCCTATCTCAGCTCTAAAGTAGCAAACAAGCGTACGGCCCGCCTGATGGTAAGCGGTAACCGTAGCCTATGGACACCTGCAACACCAGGAGTATCAGTCGCGCGTGCAAAAATCTCTTCATACCCTTTTTGTAGAACCCTTAGAAAAACCACGGCGTTAACTACGGTTATTGTGATTCTCCTATCATCACGATCAAGAGCTAAAAATTAAACATTTAGTTGATCAGGATTAAGGACTATCCCTGCAGCATCCGACAGTAGGCCCTCCCTACACGTGGCGGGTGAAAGTCGTGACACAACCGCCCAATTAGTCGCACCGTCGACACTCCGCTGCTGTGCGCATGCCTGACAACGTAGGCATTATGCTCTACACACGTAACGGTTAAGGCTACCACCAAATGTCGTGGTTTAAGGCTGTTTACACATGCAACAGTAATAAAAAACAACATGTTTTTTAGGTACAGACCAATAATTTTAAGACTCGCAACAAATCGGATCTTACCCCTATGACTGACCGAATATTACCCCTACCCGTATATTGAATAGAAACTTTGGTGGCGTCTATAAGGTTTATTAATCTGTGTTTTTATCTTCATAATGATATCATCTTGTCGTCTATAATATCTTGGGAAATTCCTCACATACGGACATCAGATCCCAGCGGCCTGCGGAACTGTGTAAAAATATTTTTTTGTTAAGTTACTAGTTTTTATTATAAAACGAAGAACACTAATAACACCTAAGTAGCCTTAGTGACATCTCACAATACTGCAGTAGTCGTTAAAATTTTTCGACGGAACTCTAACAAGACTGTTTCAAAATATCGAGTCTATTTTACCACTAGGAAATTAGGAGCTCTATATGATTTGTTAATGTTGATCTTGGAATTCAACATTTTCAGTTTTCAATACTGCGACTCTGAAATTTGTCACTTGTCCACTCTTTATTGATTATAGAAAAACTCTTTCGATTCATTTACTGCTATTTGCGAAAGCTGGACTGTCCCGCCCAAAGCGGGACGTATGGTCACGTTATACACAACACATACGACTTTTTTGTTTTTAAATACATAATGTACTTATTATACATAATTACACCCAGACTCAGGACATGTACACAAAGGCATGTTCTGTGTGGGAATCGAACCCACGACCTGCAGCGAGATAGGTGGAATCTTACCAACGCCAACTGGCCCAATGCATGTGTGGCTCCTCTATAGAGCGTGGCTCAAAGCCACCACTCCTGTAACTCCTCCTCCGACCCATTGGTCCAAGTGAAAAAAAAAATGAGGACACCGACTTCAAAAAATAGAGGAGGCTCTCGATTCATAACTCCGTCATTTATTAACCGATTTGGAAAATTCTTTTTTTATTTGGAACTTCCCATTTGGTCCCATTGTCATCAGATCTTGATTTTGATTACTTATTAGTGTACTTTGAAGGCAGTTTTCAATTATCTGTTAAAATGTAATTTCCTCCATGCATTCTGACGTTTTTGGACGCAAAAAACTATTAAACTCAGGCTGGCTTGGATCGCAATAATCATTGGTATGCGGCTCCTGCAGATTTATTTCTTTTACTGTTAGTGTTGATTGCATCCTGTTTAATAAATGAGAAAATCAGTTTTATGCAATCCTTGTATCAAAATGGCGTAATATAGATGCCAAACGAGCCATGTTCCCTATATATTTTATTGGTCCTATAGACGATATCAAGCATAGATAAGTTGTATATGAATTTATCTCGGCTACCTTCTACCATCGCAACTCTTTCCATCGTCGGGGAGTTCATCCACATTGCAACCAAAATGGTCTTGTACTCCGTTGTTTTCAAAGGAGTTTCTTACCACGGACTGGAATGAGCTCCCCATAGAGATTTTCCCACGGGAGTGCAGCATGGTGTTCTTCAATGGTGTGACGAGATTTTTGCAGGGACGGCAACGCGCGAGTGATAAATAACCCTGGTAAGTATTGCAAGCGTCAATAGGCTATGACTGCTTACTATCAGATGGGCCGTATGCTAGTATGAAAAAACAGATTTTTATCATGAGGATTGCCAGTTAGGTGGGTACTACAAAGTACCTCCCACCATGCTAGTTTCCTAACGATGTTTTCCTTCGTCGCAAGCTCAACAATCAAGACTTTAGAATCCGTGCTGTCACTACGCTCTGTCCCTCTCGTTAACTAAGAAATCAGATGAGAAGGCGCATCAATGCGAGGACTCGTCCACCATTTCTGTTTGGGGCTTGAAATAAATTACTGTCCAACGGTGAAAGTTTGGGTACCTATTCATCATTAGAAACTAAACCAGTTTGTTCAAATGAGATTTTGTATGACAAAGCTATTCAAAAGACACTTTTGCCTAACTTTACTATGTAGGTATGTATGTATGTAAGAGCGGTAGAGCATAGCGTATCGCTCAAAGAGCAGCTCGACCGGGGAAGTATCTCAATCTTACAGAATACCGCAGCCAAATAACTTTATGTTGTGTTCCTGCGCGTGAGTAAGGTTGGCTGAGCTCACAGGAAGACGGAAGGGTCGGCGGGAACGCGTGGTGAGTGAGGCTCTACAAGCGTTCACATGGCTTCGGTAACCGCTTACCATCAGGCGGGCCGTATGCTTGTTTACCAATTTAGAACATTAACTATTTATGGTTTTTAGATTTTGAACAATGTTTACTGAAAAAATCTTTTTTTTTTTACGATTGTATGTACTGGGCGGACAATTCTAAATGTTATATTTTCAAAACCTGAGTTTGATTAGCCATTAAATCGTGATAAAAAAAAATGCACAAAGTTACCAATAAATGAAGCTTATTTTTCACGAGTTTATAGTTTCGTCTTATCATCCTTTGGAAAGGATGCCATGATTTCAAATTCAGTCTCTATATACCAACGTAAGGTTGTGCATCATATGTGTTGTCTTGTTTTATTATTTTTGATTTGTTATACCTAGTTCTCTTTATGTTCGTAAAATTGTAAGTGTAAACAATTTAAATAAACCCTAATAATTTATGTATAAACTTAATTGGCATGTACACAATGTCTACTAAGTATTAGATATACACTTCAGGAAGGCGCTGGTGTCTGTGATAGGTACAGTAATTTTTTACTGATGATTAAAGATGCATTATGAGTACCATTGTAAGTCAATTAATTGTGTCTATTTAATGTAACTATGGTGAAATGAATTATTATTATTATTTCATTTATTTATTTATTTTACCTATAATTAACATTTTTAAATATATAATTATAAAAAAAGAATACATTTAAAAATATAAAAACAGCATCCAACCGGTATCGGGAACAGGGTACTAGTTACAGGCTACAGGCTGAGGAACTTTCTCACAATGCGAGACGTCTCCAGGAGCTCTGCCTTTTGAATCTGGCCCTTGATGCAGCTGCCTAACGCGAGCCTCTTGAGGTGTTTGTCGAGGCTCTTGGATATAAGGCCATGGGCGGAAACGACTATCGGAACAATGGTTGCCACGTCGATATCCCACATTTCGACAACCTCGTTAACTAGATCAAGATATTATTATTAGTATATCAAAGTAGCTGATCACTTTTAAAAGTCATATTACACAGTTCACAGTTCACATACAAACTGTCAAGAAGATTTATTATCATAAAGATCATGTACTTTTGAAGCTGACTGTACATTGTGGGCTGTACTGAAGACTGACACAAGTAAGGAGGCACCTCACAAAATAGATAAGTAGCGCGTAATTTCGCGCAGGTACCGTACCAACCCACTTTTGTCATGAAACCAAGACACAAATCAACTGATGAAGCGGTTTATTAGGACAATGTGGGCGCCAGACGAGGTGACTGTCTGCATTCCAACAAAATTGATAAATGACACGACACGATTCACTATTTTTAGTTAAGTGACTATTTGATAAATTGAATGGACATTTCCACTGGTACAGACTTCAGATGCTTCAAGGACCTTCCTTATTTTATCTAGTTTTAAGAGGTTCTGATTCTAAATGATTAGGATTTGTTTGGATGAATTGTTTTATACTATGAAGTCAGCAAACAAGCCTAAGGGTCATCGCTCACTATGTCAGCACCGCTCCATCGCAGCAACGGCCCGGCACCGCCTCAACTCAATCTAACCACTAGCTGCCAGCGCGCCCCCGGCGAGGTGGCAGCTCACGGGCGGCGCGGCGCTGGTGAAATTGGTGGCGCGGCTATGGCAAGATACCGCTAGCTGGCGTCACGCGGACCGCTCGCTGGAAGCGTGTCATCAGGACTAGTGGCTTATAGCGGCAAGCGCGCTTTCCACGAGGCGTGAACTATTTTATTTATTCATTGTAAAATTTACTTTAACGCATACGATTTAAAGGCCTCACTTGCATGGCAAGGTAAATACCGAGGCGTAGCCGTGCTGTTATAGTGAGCGGTGACCATAAGGCCCTACAGTGGTAAGCGGTTGCCGCAGCCTTATGGACGCATGCAACACCCGGTGCACTCCAAGGCATTACTCGCGCGTTACCGACCCTTCCCCCGTGACCTTACTCACGCGCAGGTATACAACATCACGTTATTTGGCTGCAGTATTCTATAAGGTGGAGGTACTTCCCCAGTCAAGCTGCTCATTGAGCGAAAATTCGCTATGCTCAACTTTTTTTTAAATAGTGTTTTAAATTTCGTTGACAAGTCCTCATATTCAAACGTTTTTTTCGAATAAGGTAGAGCCAAAAGGAAGGGCTTTTGATCGTATAAAGACTAATTATACTCCTACAAATGACTAAATTTTAAACAAAAGTTGTGCGTAATCGTGTTATGATGGTAGGGTACTTCGCAGTACCCGCCTGGCTGGCTACCACCCTCAAGTTGAAAATCTGTCGCCAAGCACATTTCGGTGTGTTCCGACAGCTGCACTTGAGAGCCATTTCTTTCTAGGCTTTGTGTGCCACCTTCGGCCACATCATCACTTACCGTAGTGAGATTGTGGTCAAAGGCAGGTTGATAGAAAAAAGTATTTATTTACAGAAATAAAAACTTTTTTCTTTTAATATAGGATCATGTTTGTCGTAGAGCCAATAAGGATACTGATTGTTAAACCACGACGTTATCTTAAATGCCCAGTATCTGAGCCCATATTGTCGCGCTTATTACAACATGGTGTTTCTGATACCGATAACCGATAATTCGCAATAACCCCTTTTCACGGCGTCTCTGATATGTACGGCTGTACGCCCAATGACATTTTAAAAATGACGCGTCATTGACATTAGTAGAGCGTAGCGTTTTTCGCTCAAAGAGCCGCTTGACTGGTACCTTACCTTACAGAATACCGCAGCCAAATAACTTTATGTTGTGTTCCTGCGAGTGAGTAACGTCGTCAGAGCTCATTGAGGAGGGGACAAACCCTTATCAATCTACTGAGATTTTCTATAGTGGCCAGCTCTACCAACCTGTCGGCTGTGCTGTCGGTCATAAAAGACGCCACACTATACCTGGCAACCCCTTACGAAGCGTCAGAGACCCTCTGCGGTAGGTCACGCCGCCAGAGTACTCGCCCCTGGTACTCTTGAGAAAATGTGAGTCGTACCGTGATCACTCACTACCATTTGTCCAGAATGGTACCGGAGCTGTTAAAAGTCGCTCGCGTAAAGGTACGTATTGGGAAGTGAGCGCGCATGACAGCTCCGGTACCATTCATGGAGAAATGGCAGTCGGCTTCTCTGGCGTCCCCAGCGGGGATAAAATACTCAAAAATACATACCAAAGTACTTCCAAATTATAACCAACGTGTCAATGCTCAGTTTTTTTTTTTATTAAATGGGCTTGCATTTGGCCACTGACCCGCCCATAAGGGGCGATGACGAAGCCTAAGATGAAACACGCTTACCCAGAAGAAACCAATTCACTCTGGCCTTGAAAGTTCCTAGATTGTAAGCGTCAGGAAACACAGACGCCGGAAGCAAGTTCCACTCCCTTGCTGTCGCATTATAAATGAGGATGCAAAACGCTGTGTCCGTATTTTCGGTATATCAACAACGTACCGGTGAAAATTTTCCCGGCGTCTTGTGGTTCGGTGTAAAAATGGGGATGGTGGAATAAGGTTGAACAGTGACCTAGTGATCGATCTTATCACGTCACTTGCTAATTATTATAAAATTTTCTCTTTCGCGATCTGTACGCCTAGTACCAAATAGTGCGTCCATGCTACGCGAAGCGAGCACGAGCCGAGCCTCGAACGAACAGGATTCGTTCATTGCTCGCGATTTCAAGGGTGGACGTACTTAACGAGCCTTCGACGAGCCTACAACGAGCGCGATGCGAATCCCTGTGTTCGTGAAAAAACTGACAATCGGGCGGAGCGTAGTCGAGCACGCTACGAATGCTCGTTCGAGGCTCGCAAGCCCGTCGACGCTACGCTCGTTCGTACCTCGGCTCGTGCTCGGTTCGCCAAGCATGGTCGCACCAAAAGAAGTCGTGTACTTTTATGGACAATGAGTAGGGATTTTGCAGATTTCGATGAGTAGTTCATATACTTCTTTCTCGAATAGTGGTAGAATGGTAGAGCCAAAAATGAAGTGCTTTTGATTGTATACTCACTAATGTCTACTTCTACAAATATCCAAGAATCTACGTGACATTTCCCTTTATTCTAGCTAGTTTCTTGATGCAAATATAGACTGATTAAACATTATTAGGTAATGTGTAAGGTAAACACAGCGCTGCCTTTACTGGTATTAGCGACAGTTTTGTGGCTTCAGTTTCAGCGCTAACTCAATTTATTTCGCGAGCTTCCGAACATTGCAGTAGCTTCACTCCTATATAATTATATTATATTATTATAATATAATAATAATTAATAATGATATTTCAATTATAATGGCAACTATTCTATTTGTAAAAGATAGTGTTTGTTGCAAGTGTCTAGTTTGAATCCCGAGCAAGTGACTCTCGTCTCACACGAGAGCAAAGTGATGTTCTTGTGCATTTGGAATCCCTCACTACCGTCAAGAAATAAAGAATCCTTCGCTGTCGGGATTCAACCTCAGCACTCGGAACAAAATCTAACTTTGATCCATCTTTCCTGTCATATTTTAGTTACCAATTACCGGTCTATCGTTTTTTTTAGTTTTTATATTCATATCTTTCTGCCTTTATAACTGTAATACATTAATAAAAACGTATAATGTTTCTGCACTAAAGAAGTGTTTTATCACATTTTTTGTTGGCTTTAGTATGTCTATTCAATAAATTACCAATTTTATGATTTATTAACCGACTTAAAAAAAAGGAGGAGTTTCTCAATTCAGTTGTATGTTTTTTTTTTTTATGTTTGTTACCTCATAACTCCGTCATTTATGAACCGATTTGGAAAATTAATTTTGTTTGGAAGGGTACACTTTTGGTCCCATCGTCATCAGACCAGGATTTGATTACTTCTTAGTGTACTTTGAAGTCGGTTTAAGTTTTTTTTGTAAAACAGTTCAATTATTTTCAAACCAAGAATCGAACTTCAACTCACGCTGCATACTCCGAGCCGCCGTGTCGCAACGGCGCGCGGCGGCCCTGTTTAGCAGTATTTTGTGCGACAAATCTTATTAGCTTCGAACCTGTAGGTACCTATGTTACGTAATGTCACAGCCAATGCGCATGCGGGTCTTAAGGTTACTGATTTAAATGATCTATTGTTAAACTTTCGTAAGGATTCACCGGCTTCCTGAAATAAATATATTATTTGTCATTGGTGCCGATTCTGTTGTAAATCGCACTAAACTAATTTTAGTCTCATCTCTTTCTTAGGAACATTATTGAAAAAGGATAGAACATATTTAAAGCTGTCAAATAAATCTTTGCCTTCTTCATTTGCGTGTATTTAGGCGTAACCGCGATAGATGGCGACTACATTCATATTGAAAACAAGCATTGGACTAATTTGATACGACTAAATTTCTTACATCCTTTTCTTATATTATCCGCTATGTTTTTCGGCAAATATCTATTGCGACATTGATACCGAAGACGTTACGTGTTTCCGATTTCGTAAACTCGATGGGTGCTAGTAGAAGTGGATGAAAACAACTTTTAATACCTGAAAAAAAACACGGCAATATATTTATACGCCACTAATATTTCATACAATTACCTTACTATTCTGTAATCCGTGCAAATTACATATTTTTGCTACACTTCATGTGACAAAAAATCTGGAATAGGTCTAGCCTGGGTACATTTTGTATGGGCCGTATTTTTTTTTTCAGTCTTGGAAGATCTATTCATATTACAGTTTTTTTTTCCAAATACACCATGTTTTTCCTTCACCGAAAGCTCAAGGTTATTGTAGAGTTCGAACCCGGGACCTTCGGCTCGGCATCCGAAGTCACTACTAACCAGTTAGTGACTATTTAAGAATTCGGCCATGAGACTAACTAAGCTCACACTAACACCCCGTCCACTTCATGAGTTCTATACTCTTGAGGTATAAGTACCTATCACACATGATCACTAAAGCTACAAATAGGAATGATACAAACCCGGCCACACTCGATATTCATTTAAATGTAACACATATCGAACGGACTATGGGAAAACTGTGGAACGTTAATGGGTGGATTAGACTAATTCTATATCCAACAGCACCTAGGCTGCTGCATAATTCTACGATATTTACCAGTCAATTTGCGAAGTGCGTATTAATAAAAATAAAAAAATAATGATCAATTTTCAAATTTAGATTTATGAGTTGATTTTTTCATCATTATACTTTATTTTTAAATATTCATATTACAATATTAGGTTGCAGTATATTTTCCCTGCGACACTACTTTTTGACTCCGACTGTATACAAAAATTAAAAGACTTGTTCAAGTCGAGCAAGTCTTTCAATTTTTTCTTAATTCTCTATCGTAAAATTATAAATGCGATAGTGCCTTTGTTGCTTTGTTCTTTTTTCAGCAACTCTGTAACATCTGCAAAAAGTTTATGGGCCGGAGTGTGCCAAAGGCTACTTTTACACACTGGTAAAATATAAATTTAGTAGGGTAGGGAAGAGTAGCATATAGGTAAAAACTAGTTAAAATGAAAAATTAAAGTGAAAGTGACAAAAAAAATTAAGTAAAAGAAGTAGTTTCAGAGAGGTAGAGCATAGCGTTTATTCGCTCAAAGAGCAGCTCGACTGGGGAAGTACCTCCACCTTACAGAATACTGCAGCCAAATAACTTTATGTTGTGTAAAGTTGTGTTCCTGCGCGTGTGTAAGGTCGCCAGAGCTCATTGGGGAGGGGGGAAAGGTCGGTAACGCGTGAGCCATGATTCGTGTGTTGCAAGCGTCCATATGGCTAAGGTAACCGCTTACCATCAGGCGGGCCGTATGCTTGTTTACCGACTTAGTCGTACAAAAAAAGAAAAAAAAAAAAATTGACTCCTAATCCACACCCAACGGATCTCGGTCGGCCTATTGCTAACGTACCTACCATAGTTTCGCCGACTATTTTCACCGGACATTATCGCTTACTGTCGGATGTCGTCGGACAACTTCGTATGTTTCCGTGTGGAGGGAGCGCGGGGGAGTGCGGGGGGTGTAGATTCAAACGAGCTAATAAAATGTTATTATTTTTGATATCACAGTTTCGTGTTTATGGGCTCTTATTTGCGGTAAATGTATGGAGTTAGAAAAGGTCGCTTGACATAATAAAAACGTTTTTGATTTTACTCCTTATTCATACACCTAGTAAGAATGATCAAGAATTAGCTAAAACTCCAACAACTCTACTATAATTTCCGGTTTTCTTTGTCTCATCTTTTTTAATGGCTTCTAAAACGCAATTATTGGCTTGTATTCGTTTGGGATCGTTGGGCAAGCCACTTTTAGATTAAGAATTTATGGTTAGCATTTTAATCCTTTGACTGTACGGTGATCCGCGCGGGCGAGGTAAACAATAGAAATCAATAGTTATTTTTTAACCTCGAGTCAAGGGATTGAGATAGTACCTATTGCACAGTATACAGATACACACACTTGAAATTGTGAAGTGGGAACAACTGCCGACAAACTGTTTTACAGTTTGGCAGAAATTTCATTTAAAACGTGTGAATTAAGAAAAAAAAAACAAAAAAAAAAACATTTAGAAACATTTTTTGCCCATTATAAAAGTCAACGTTAGTCTGCAGTCATCCGATTGCGATGAAATGTTTGGTGAGTTGTACTGTAAGCCACTTGTTGACGTAGAAAAATAACCGTCAGTCTAATATCGACTCTATACCACGGCACTCTACGCTACGTGTCAACAGAACTAAATGATAAGACAATTATTATTATTATTATGTAGCTAAAACGGTTCCGCCCACTGACACGTTTGAATATTATGGAATCGGTTGAGCGAGGCGTCTTTAGGAGGAGGGGAGTTTTTGTTTTTTTTTCATTGGTTGCAACAAACATACTGTACCTCATACTGATAACGCTGTTTATCGAAAATTGCGTTTTCGTTTCGGTACTCTTAAAACAGGTGTTAAAATTTTTAACACTGGTCATACAGCATCCAATGTACTTTTCCTTGGCACAACTATTTGTTCTCGAACGTAACTCACCATTACAGTTGCGCCCCGCGGTTTCAACCGCGTCCCCGAGGGATATCCTACCCTAAACTATCCTACCGTAAAGTTTTCTTATATTTTCAAATCTACACAACTTTTTTTTTCGCAAGAAATTTCTTTAGAAAACTTTTAAAAAAATCCCACCAAGTGCGAGTCAGACTCGCGCACTGAGGGTTCCGTACAAACCTGTAGGTATATAAGTAAATTGTAGTATAGACCTGAGTATTTGATATGAATTTCAATATATGACGTATTACAAAACAACTACTTACTAGATCTCGTTCAAACCAATTTTCGTTGGAACTTTTGCATTTAATGTACATCATATATTTTTCTTAGTTTTATCATTCTCTTATTTTAGAAGTTACAGGGGGGGGGGGCACTCATTTTACCACTTTGGCAGTCTCTCCCGCGGAAACAATTCAGTTTAGAAAAAAATTATATTAGAAACCTCAATATAATTTTTTAAGACCTATCCATAACCGTATGGGTTTTATTTAAAAAAAATGAGTTTCAGGTCTAAGTATGGGGAACCTCAATTTTTTTTTTCTATTTTTGAGTGAAAATCTTAATGCGGTTCACAGAATACATCTACTTACCAAGTTTCAACAGTATAGTTCTTATAGTTTCGGAAAAAAGTGGCTGTGACATATGGACGGACAGACAGACAGACATGACGAATCCAGAAGGGTTCCGTTTTTTGCCATTTGGCTACGGAACCCAAAAATATGGATAACATCGGTAAAAAAAGGGATTCATTCTTATATATAGAGACTAGCTGGCTTAAAAAATAAGCCGTTAGTCCTTTAGATGAGATTTCTTTTTAGATATTGATTTAGGTAAGAGTATGAGAGGAACGATTAAGCTTGTTGTGGATTATTGAACTTAGATAAAAATAAACTTTAATCTGTAAATTATAATAGTGATTCTTGCAAAAATTTACGTAATTTTAATTTTTATTTTAATTCCTTTCACAAAATTAAAAATACGTTATAAATTTTAAAATGTCATTATCAATCAAAATATTTCATAAAAATCTCGATCCATCGCATCATACACAATCTAGAAACACCAGTAGCGCCATCTAGCAGCTAATGCGGCAGGCTGTTACGAGCACTCTCTATTTATGGCTACACATAAACTGGAATCGCTCAGTCGCACCTCGGGAGCCAGCTCAGGGTGCCACCCGCCACCACCACCCTGTCATACACCATAACTTACTTATCTACACCCTATGTGGTTCTGAAGACGTCAGGCTCATAATAAGATTGTTATTTAATCACACGACAGTGTGTCAGTCATGAAAAGAACTGCGTAGCTCTTTGTACATATATTGTTTTGTGATCTCGAAAACAGTTCTAACGATTTCGATGAAAAATCTATCCAGCTACGTCTCATATCTGGGAAAACACGTTTTATATGGGAGTTCAATCACCCCCCGAAATCTTCGAATAATATTTTAGATATATGCCAAATCCATATTGTCTTGCACTCATATGCACTGTTATACCTAAGTAACACTGAATTTAGGTAATATACTTAATGGTGCTTCCATGCTTGGCGAACCGAGCACGAGCCGAGCCATGAACGAGCACACTGCGAGCACGATTCGCGTAGCGTGGACGGGCTTGCGAGCCTGGAACGAGCATTCGTAGCGTGCTCGACTGCGCTCCGCCCCATTGACAGTTTTTTCACGAACACTGGGATTTGAATCGCGCTCGTTGTAGGCTCGTTGAAAGCTCGTTAAGTGCGTCCACGCTTGAAATCGCGAGCTACGAACGAATCCTGTTCGTTCGAGGCTCGGCTCGTGCTCGCTTCGCGTAGCATGGACGCACCATAAGTAATGAACACGTGTTTTAATGTTAAACTAATTTCAAACAATTTGGTCACTTATATTTTGGGCACTGGCTATTCGTCACCCTCCGAATGGGTCCTAGCTACGGCACAGGTCGTACCGTAATCATTCCACGTCACTACCATCGAAACTCATACTTTTCCAGGGGGCAATACCTGGGCGGAATCCTAGCCCCCAACGCCTTCAATGGAAAAGTATACATTTCTGATTTCGTTGCAATTTACTTACTAAGAAAGTAGTAAAGTAAATCTTTGAATACTGTCTTCTTGCAATTAATTAAGTGGAGATGCATTCCGATCCAGGATTAGGAAGGCGCCTCGACGTCGCCGTCAGACTTGTTACACTGATTTGAAAGTAAAATTATGCCGTTAAAATAAATCCTTCTATTTTTAGCTTTATTAAGATGTAACAAGAACACTATACTCTAATTTGAAGGTAATTCGCTCATTTTCATCGAGGAAAAATCTCTATAGAGTACTTAGTAATATCGAGCAGTCCAATTCCGCAACGAGTAAGTGCTTTTGCACTGATTTGTAACGGTACTGACCAATCACTACATCTAAATGTTTAGTGTGCTATTTATTGACTTCATCAGAACCAAGTACACACTAATTTTGAATCAGAGCGCATTTTTTTATACCACTAAGTGGCAAACAAGCATACGGCTCGACTGATGGTAAGCGGTTACCGTAGCCAATGGACGCTTGCAACACCAGGGGTAACACTCGCGCTTTGCCGACCCTGAAGAAATCTCACACACCCTTTTTGAAGAACCCCATGCTGTACTCCATTGGGAAAACCACGGCGTGTGTGACTTAGCCAATCAGAGGGCGCTTCTTTGGTTTAATATTATTATTATTTATTTAACTCATAATACCTGTGGAAAAGCAGTAGCAAACCATGACTATGCAGATTTACCTTTCATCATTTTTGACTTAAATACTGGACTGGACACCATCGTGACATTAATTCATATTATTTACTAGCTGTTCCCCGTGGTTTCACCCGCGTTCCGGGTTAGCTTATAATACTCGGGGATAATGTAGCTTCCTATTAGTGAAAGAATTTTTCGAATCCGATCGGTACTTCCAAAGAATTAGCCCGTTTAAACTCTTCCGCTTTAATATAGTTAGTATAGATATTTGCATCATCAGCCTATTATGTCCCACTGCTGAGCACAGGCTTCCTTTCACAAATCAGGGTTAAAGGGAATGGGCAGATACTCCACCACGCGTGCCCACTGCGGATCGGTGGAGGTAGGCTAGTGGTCAACCTACTGTTGGAATGTTTCAAGCCGCCTAGAAGGCCTCCAACTAGCTTAAACGACTATCACAATTAAAGTGATAACCGGGACCAACGACTTTACGTGCCTTCCGAAGCACGGAAACGCTCGATTTTGAAATACCACTATGCGGTCACCCATCCAGGTACCAACCACGACGGTAGTAGCTTAACTTTGCCGATCGAGAACGGCTGATCATGCTACAGCACGAGCGCTTCGATATTTGCATACCACACCACAATGCTACACCCATTGAATTATTACGCTGTAGTTAGGAAAAAATTACATGAACAAGAATATATACATAGATAAATTAACTCTCCCTCCCGTGTCCCTACCAACCACCACGAGTTAGTTGGTACTTACCAAGTACCTCACTAACCAACCACCTACTTATGCTTTGGACATATTTCGAAAGTTATGGTCCTAGAATCAACCCAAATTCAATTTAGAGGCAAAAACTTGACACGGATAGTTGATTAGATAACTTTGGACGTCATGCGTAAAAAGGCATATATTACTTTTTGCAAAATTGTAAGTCACTTTATTATAGGATCAATTGTTAAATAAAAAATAATTCCTAACACATGAATTATGATAACCACCTATTCACGCTGGAAAAGCCTATATATACGCTCCAATAAAAAATAATAGAATATCATTTTTTCTAAATCTCAAAGCGGCAGGCCAACCACGCTCAATTTGGTCAGTGGGCTTTGAACAAGCGTGAAAACTGAACAGGATGAACAGGCAATGTTGCCGACATTGCTCACTATGATCAGACTGCGGCAGGTAATTGCCCAATCGAAAGTTACGATTCGTTGAGCAATATGTGCATCAATGTTGGAGGGTCCACACAGTCATAGCTCTGCTGCGCTGTGCGTTTGACGAATGCCGTTTGTCATCCAACTATATTAAATATGTGTGAGTTTGCTTTGTTTATTGGTTCATGGTTTTATATATAAAATAAACTTGGGTTTTATTGTATCAGTAACTTCTAGTCCATTTACAGCGTGTTTAAATACTGATACTTTTGAGTTTTTTGCCTTTATGAGGGATCTTGGTGGCTAAAAAGGAAGCTAAAGCAATATTGCTACGCAATTAATTTTTTCGAATTCTCGGCAGATTCTAAGTGATTCTAATATTTTTTGGTAAAAATATACAATTAAATTCATTAAAAGATTTGGAATTGATGAATTGCATAAGATCTGCTTTAAATTCGAAAAAATGAATTGCGTTAGCAATATTGCTTAGCTTCCTTTTTAGGGGGCCAAATCTTTTTCGGCATAAAAAGTATGTAGGAAGCTGAAAAATGGGGTAACAAAAAAGTCATCCATATCGCCTACGCCAAAGGATAAAAATCGTAAAGGTCTTTAGGAAGCTTAACCCTTTCCTAACGGCTACTAGATATATTAATAAAATACGGCTTTTTGCATTAAAATCTTTCAAAGGGACATAATAAGAATAACATATATTTTTTTCAGATTTTTATTAGCATTCTAGGTATTATTTTCAAAACCTGGACTTTTTAGTACCGTCAGAGACTTTGTGTCCCAAAAAGTCTAGCTTATGATACAAACATACGAACTTTTAAATAAATTACTTAACGCTTTTTACTAAGCTTCAACACCATGATATTCTGAAAAAAAGTTTTTATTTTTATTTTGATACAGGTAATCTTTGTGTGAGGCTTCGACTGGCTGTTTTTCATGCTACAAACTTCTCACTGCATCTTCAGTTTCCCATCCTTACGTCTTCTAGTGTAGAAAACCTGATTACAAATTCTATATCCAGCATGTCCCAAAATAATCTACGGCGCCACTTTGGGATTCTGTCAAGACAGCACAGCACTCTCATACAATCTGCGGTATCTACCCCCCCATGAATTAGTTGTACTCCTTCACAAAATTGGGGCAGGTAACTGCAGATCTCGTGCTATCTCTTTGTTTTCGCGAAACATTAGTTCCTCGTGTCTGTTGAAAATGGAGACAAAATTATGTAACTTTGTTATCTTTCCACTTCCAAACTCTAATCTCAAGGTTAGAAGACCTGTAGTCAAAGTCTTCTCTTTTCAATTTGTTATCAGATTTCGTGTTGTTAGGCAGTCACTTTCTGTTAGTTCTACAACCAATGGACTACTCCAGTGTCAGTAGAATATGCTGGTAAGTAGTATGCTTACCAGTTTTTTTCCACCTTCGGTTTACTTCAGATCTTTTCCGTGAAGATGGTCTTGTAAGCTCTGGTAGCGATCGAAGTGTATGGTGGTGTAAGATATTCATCAGGGCTTGATGAAGAAGTAGTGAGTGGTACCTGCTGAGGTACCCTTCTTCTTCCAAAGGCGACAGCAGATTGATTTGGAGCTCTCTTTATAGAGATTCCTATAAAATTTTATCAGAACCCCTCCTTTCTTTGAAGGAAGGAGGGATTTTGAATGATCTCATCATCGGAAAATTCTACATTCTGATGTAGAATTTTCCGATTACGACGCAGGATCTGTCCGTAATCCGTAATCGGGAAGGTCTTCTAGGAGACACGCTTCGATCAGCGTGATGATTTTCATGATATCTATTGTGAATTACCTAAAACAATAACTATAATAACCTTGTAAATACTAGTATGTAACAATCATTACTGAACATAAAAGTATACCCAATGTTCCTGACGGTACTTTGCAGTCCCCATCAGATTTACGTAATTTTAGTATAGAAAAACTTTGATATACATGCATAACTTATAAAAATACTATTATTTATAAATCAAACTAACAAATTTACAAAGAAAATCATAACTTACCTTGTAAATTCTATTTTTAATATCTTTCTGAAATTATCACACTTCACTTGCTTCGCCGTTTCTTCAAGCCTCAACTTTCAAGAGTCACAGATTGGTTATTTTCTGTCGTCTATCAAATAACGCGTTTTAATTGGCTTACAAAATGGTACTTCTAAGGATCAACAGTATCATTTGTACGTTGCGCGTTCGGGTATTTTAAATATTTGGTAGGAAAGTAGGCTGTACGAATTAGTACCGTCAGTTAGGAAAGGGTTAAAATTCAAATTCAAAATCTTTTATTCAATTTAGGCCTTAATAAGGCACTTACAAACGTTACAATTAATGATTCTACCACCGGTTCGTAATAAATGTGGCTAGTTTGTTTTGGTATCCCTACATACCCTGAGTCATGTAAGCGTAAGCACTCAGAGTTTCATGCTTTGACAT
Source organism: Achlya flavicornis (assembly GCA_947623365.1). NCBI lineage: Eukaryota > Metazoa > Arthropoda > Insecta > Lepidoptera > Drepanidae > Achlya > Achlya flavicornis. The sequence goes on from OX392490.1 coordinate 9,062,041, forward strand.
TATGTAACCAAGTAAAGTTCAAAAAATATATGTAATGACGTAGTGAGGTACTGGGTCACAAGTCCCAAGTCTGCTGTTCCAATTGTTCCAATGAGCTATCAGCGGTGTGAAATTTGATAGATTTGACAGTTATGGTAGTCTACTAATGCAATCGCGTCGAAAATTATGAATTTTAGTAGTCAACTCACATTGGCTCAATGGCAGTGGAGTTGTTATTTAGAATTACATATTTGGTTGAAAATATTATACATTATTGTACTGAAAATATCTATGAAAGTTGTATCATCATCTGACAGGCCAGTTGGCGCAGTTGGTTAAGATTCCACCTATCGCGCCGCAGGTCGTGGTTCGATTCCCACACAGGACATTAAGTGTGTATTTATAAACAAAAAGTAGTTTTTATATGTATTATATCAGTTGTCTGGTTTCCATCGTAAGCCCTGTTAGTTTGGGACCAGATGTTTTTTTTATTAGATCTGCAAATTTTTATTAATTTTATATAATTTTAAAATTTAATTTAAAATTTAATATTTTCTTATAACTACAATAAAATTGGATGGATCTTACTTATTTATTGAAAATAAAATGGTCTATATGAAGGTTAAAAAGCGACTCATTTATACCCATAATTGCCATAAAACGCTATTCATTATTCTAACAACTTTATATTATACTATTGACCTTTAATATTAAATTAAAACAACACATTTCATACTTAAACAAACATAACTATAGGCAAATTATAAGCCTGCTCTAACGCAGAGCCAAATAGGCAGTTAGGTTAGGCTATAAACTTAGACCACCTGTAGGCAGGTGGTGCAGATGTCCTAGGCACTAACTTAGCCTAAACTGGTCTACGCCAAACAAGGCATTACGTTAGACAACTGGTTATAGACCCTTATTAGTTTGACGTTCATGTTTTATTTAAGCAACTATTCCACACTTCTTTGCTGGTGTTATTAAAATGTTAATAATAAAGCAGGTTATCATGCTTTAAAAAGATTCTGTCAAATTAGATAAATTATCACCTACTACACGTTTTTTTTAAATGCATTCGATAAGATAAATAAATTTTTTGGAGACAGTAAATTGATGATAGATGTACACCTAAGTGTTTTTTTTATAGATAGATTGATCAAAGATTTTAAGTATTATTCCATATTCCTTAGTATATTAAAAATACTGAATGGAATGTTTATTGATATGTAATTAAACTATGCACACAAGTAACTGCAAAGGTCTACTTGACTGAAATAATTTTAATTTTGGTTTTTGTAAACTGAAACAAACACAGGAGTAGCAAATTATGTACTAGATTTATAAATGACTCAAAATGGAGTCTATAGTTCTATAGATAATAGGGAGTTGTCAAATGTCCAACACTCATATGCAGTCGGCCATCATATAGGATGTATGTAATGCAGTTTATGCAGTCGTGGGTCACGTGAACACAAAATGTAATGGAACGAATTTCTTGAGTTTGCTCTCCGCGCGTAGTTATTGCCGCACGGTCATAAAGTTGTGTAACCCAAATATTTTCATTTTATTTTTTATATATATTTTCTTTTTCAGTATTCAGTGGTATCGGTATAATATTAATGCCCAATTATCTCATAGACATAATTTTGTTTTACACAGCTAAATCCGAACATCTTTTATCTTTTCTGTTATTTTGTTCAAAAATATAATATTAATGCCTAGTTCTCAAAAATGATTTAGATTCCAATTGTTTATTTTTATTATAATATGAGTAATAAAAAAAAGTTCACGTCCTTATCCTCAAAACTCTAAGAAGCTTGAGGTATACCAAAAATATTTATGTTGTGTAGGTATAATACAATGTTTTCTAGAAATTCTCAAGTTATAAGGTTTAACATATCAACCCCTATTCGTGTCATCGACGCAGGCGCAAGTGGCGAATTCGACGCGGCCTTGACGTCGGTCGTCGACTTGAGTGCTGTTTTTTATTCGCAAAAATAAGACGAATGCGCAAGAGCGAGATGGTTGCAAAAAAAATATATTTTATTTAATATTGATCCTGTATCTAATAAGCATTATATTTTAAAAGATTAATATTTCATTCAAAAGAAAGCCCAAAGAAAATAAAATGTTTAAAAAACTTTCGCCATCAAAACTGACTCCACCCTGAAGGTCAATGGCCTTAGAAGCGTCATTCTTATATTGGCCGCATTTTGGCCGAACGAAACGGCAAAATTGTTTCTCTCTCCCTCGCACTCATTGCAAGCCCCATTCATTTTCGTGTGCGTGGTGAATACCGATTATATCATTCAGCGTTTGCTTTTGGAATTTTGTTTTAATGTGCGTACTTGTCAAGGTGTGAGTCACGAAAATTATCTGTTTTGCGCTTTGTACTGCATTCAAATAGGTTTGTTGTTCCAAAAATATCCTTTATATGAATTTTTATCACTTTTAAATTCTGAGCGGACGCAACGTGTTCGTGATTCCACGCACACATTGAAATCTAAATTATATTTTTGTATTATAATTTTTATGTTGTATACGTTGTGGTAGGTCGCGATTTTTTACGTTAGTGTGCGAGCGGTCGGCGCATACGTGTTTCGGTTTCGGGATTCTAATTTCGAACCGGATTTGACTGGTTTTTTGTTTTGATTTGGTTCTTGGGTTTGTTATTGGCTGATATAAGTAGGAGCTATCTAACATCTTGTAATTTATTGGTCAATCGCTTTATTATAGTGCTATTGGTCAAAATGTGTTATTATTTATCTTTAAAGAATTACCTACTACCAAATTATAATAGAATTAATGTTGTTTTATGATAACGTTTAAAACCATAGAGCTCTTAGGTAGGTACTTTACTTTATATCTACTAATAGATCACGTCAAAGCAAATACTCTTTAACATAAATTAGGCTCTACTCAGAGCCTAATTCTTAATGCTTGCTCTTAAATTTACCGTAGGAAAAAAGGTGTTTTAATTAAACAGCTATGCTCAACATTTTCAATAAATAACCGTCACCAGTGAGCCGTAAACTAAAGTGGAATAACTGTAAATTTAACAAAAAAAAACAATTGAAAGCAGTCCATTTGTTGGCTATAAAAATTAATTAAAAAAAGTTTGCATTAATCGAATCGTATATAAAATCTCAATGTATGTAATATAAAGCGTTCACACAAGGTGGTTGACCGGCAGCAACAATAAGAAGAGTCCATATCCCGTCACCTGCCGCTACAAAAACATAGTCTTGTGGTCTGGACCAGGTCTGGGGACCGGATCGGACCGGTTCAGTGCTGATTTAATGATAGAAACATGATTTTTAGAATTAGTCACACGATTTTTAGACGATAGCTAGATGCCATTTGCTATAAGTTTATTTTTCGCCTCAATCATAATTTCCAATGGTTTTTACTTTTTATCTTACGTGATTTATACCTATCTTTATTTAATACCTGTAATTAAATTGCCCTTAATTTTAATATAAAAATATAGCGCCTGATACTTAATCAATAGCAAAATCACCTTAATCTGTATACTTATGATCAGTTTTGAACGTCCACTGATGAATATAGCTCCTTCCTTCCTTACTCCATTTCTGCAAAAAGCCACAACGTTCGCCATGATAAAATAGCTTAATTTTTATATCATCCCACTAGATCACTATAATGATAAGTATTCTGAATTTCTCATATTGCTAATATGAAAAACCTATGTTTTTTTAATTTTCTTTATAATATTCATAGACAAAACACTGCCTGTTGTATTTATCCAATTGTGTAAATAATTTGAATAGTTAATTAAATTTATGTAAACATTGCACAAATAATGTATGCACAAACGATACCCAACTAAGCGTAAATTGCAAAAATAACTATTCACTTCTCGGTCATTACCCCTCGGAACTAGAACCCCTCCTAGATTAGCAAACGGGAAAAAAAACTAAAATGGCGCATTGTTTTGCTTAAAGCCAGTGTTGGCACAAAGGGTGGTATTTTCATGATTTTAGTTAGAAAACCGACGTTAGGGCTCCACCAATAGCTAGCGCCCCTGTCAGCGATAGATAGGGGATGATTGTGTATAAAAAAGCATCAAGCGCTTCATAGAAAAGTTGTTAAAGCGCTTTATTTACATTATAAAATAGGCTTTAGTTTTTTAGTGCAACAACTTTTAATCACTTATTAAGATTATAATTTACATAGATAAAACCATTATACATATTTACACAAGACAAAAAACAATGAAAGAAACTTAATTCAATTTACAAAAATCAAATTTATTACGCAATCTTGAAAATCATCTCAAACCTACTTCAACAATTAATCGTTTACGATATAGAAGAAAATAAGCGCTTAATTTTATCTATTCAGCTCTAAAACGCTTTAAAGGAGCAATCCTCCCCTAGTGCGCATCTAGGTCCCATCCCAGGCCTGCGTTTACACACATTATTGCAGTTTGATGAATTGCCCCGCGTACGTCGAGCGGTCATTCAACTTACGAATGATTATAAAAAATAAGAAAAGTGGCTTTTGACATTATTGCACGCAGGGTCCGTTGCGAGTTCCTATTCCAAGTTAAATTTAAATTGAGTATATTTTTAATTGTCTTTGTTTTTATTGTGATCAGATCTTGTTTCTGGCCAGTAAGTGCCTATAACGTGCTTTATAACGGTATTTTACATATAGGTATTTTAAGAAAAAGTAAATAACTTTTTTCTCTCCACGACGCCGCCTCGTGACGTTCGGCTGTATGCAAAGGTGTGGAATGTTTTTTTTATGTTTATTTATAATTTTCACTTTTGATACTGTGTTTATTTTAGTGTTAGTATTATATAAAATAGATTTTAATAACTTTGTAAAAGATTTTTTACTTTTACTTGAATCGAGCATATTTAAGGGGTTTAGAGTCAGTCACTACATTTATTATTTAGTTTTTTCGTATTTTTTCGTTTGATGAAAACTGGATTGAAAATTAATTCAATTTATTATTGAAACTTAAACCTTTAAAATGTATGTGTAAGTACTTTTTGTAATGAATAAATGAATATGAAATCTTAAGTAGTACCACAAAATAAATAAATACTAACTTTTTCTTTTTACACATCAGCCATAAGAATAGCAAATCTCATTGATTAAAAAATGTTTAATGTGATATCTTAACAAACATTATCCCGAAAGTTAAGCAGAGGAACTGAGTTACAAGTTCCGCTTATACTGTATCGAATTTTGGTGCCAATGTGATAGGCTAAGAAATAACATTGGCTCCTTGCCCGGCCCAGGAATCAAACCCCAGATATCGGCGTCCCTAACCGGTGATATGCCTGCTTGATTCTACCTTGACCTTCAAACCCTTGAGCTGGTTTTGGAAGACATATCTTGAACTGACGTTATTGACTTCATCTATTGTTACTTGCCTTTTGATATTACTATCAGGTATACGTCCCGCCTGATGATAAACGGTTTCCGTAGCCTATGGACGCTTGCAACACCAGGGGTATCACTCACGCGTTGCCGATCCTGCTACTAGCTCTACTGAGCTGCCCCATGGGAAAACTACGGCAGAGAGCTCATACCACAACTTGAGCGTCAGCGCTAGAAAGTATCTACTCTCAGTACCAGTGGTAGAGTCAAGAAAGTAAAGCCACCTTTCCAGTGATGTGAAGGAAGCTCTATCAATCAAAAACATATATTATCATTAAGGCATGGCCACTGAGCTGTCAGCAAATCCATTTCAAATTTCAATATACCTAGTCAGAGTTTAAAGGAGCTACTCTAGAACTACTAGTCGGATTAGAAAAATTGTTTCACTAATAGGAACCTACTTACATTATCCCCGAGAGACTACAGGTGACAGCTAGTTAGTTAATATTTTTTTAACATTTGCCTATTATTAACATATCACTAGTTCGCAGTCATTTGTCTTCCGCGACCCATCTACAAAGACCAAACATATCAATTAAGACTTTTCTCCATACTTACTAAAATGATTTTAAACTAAAGTATATCGAAATATAATACCAAAAGTCATATTTAATACAATTTCCTGCATAAACAAGCCACCTTAACATTCAAAAAACATTTAAACTTGACTTTTATCTTTCGAGTAATTACATGAAAAAAAGTAGTGCAATGAACTGGCGTAACATAGCCTAACCTACGCCAACATGTCCTGCCTTGTCCGTGAATTGTGTGTGTGAGTGATTAGTGCGCGTGTGTGTGTGCATTTCGTGAGTTCATTCACCCTCCCAGTTGGGGAAGTTGGGAGTAGAGGAAAATGTAGAGTCGGTGTTAATGTAACATTTTATTGTTATTAGTATAAAGGAAACCTTTTTGAAACAAAATCAAACGTGTTGTTTTTTTTTGTATAATTTGAAGTCGGTAAAAAAAACGTACGGCCCACCTGATGGTTAGCGGTTACCGTAGCCACATGGACGCTTGCAACACACGGGTCATCACTCACGCATTACCGACCCGTCCACCTCCCCAATAAGCTCTGCCGACCTTACTCACGCGCAGGAACACAACGTAAAGTTATTTAGTTCTGTAAGGTCAAGGTACTTCCCCAGTAGAGTTGCTTTTTGAGCGAAATGGCGCTAAGCTCTACCTCCCTGAAAATGGCCGAAAGATATACATACACACACGGAGAAGACTTGAATTATGACGTAGGTGTGCCGATGATAGCTTGATGTTGACAATACACTGTTTGGTACTGCTCTACGATGAGCTTTTGGTGGAGGAAATCATATCAAGATGGTAGTCTTTGTAAAACCCGCCTGTAAAGCTACCACCCTCATATTAAAAACCCGTCGCCAGACACCTACCGCGCAAGGTTCCAGCAGTTGTTCTACCGTTCAGTGCAATTTCCATAAAGGACATACAGGCGCAGTTTAACATACATAGTACGATTTAATACGGAATTGTATTTGCTAAGATCTCTTCATGAATGATCGCAGTAGAAAAATGTGTCTTTGATTGGTCATTAATAAAATGTTACTTACATGTTCCGTTTGCCATAAAAATAAACTCGGTGGATTTTATGTGAAAAATAATTATGTCATTAGGAATTTGCACATTAATAATGTGACTACGAGAAAGACTGGATTTTGTGACACTAGATTGGGAATTCCAATAAAACCATGGACGAGAGAATACATAAAACAAAGTACCCACATATAAGGTACCTGAAGAATTAAGGTCTATCCAGAACTAAAATATATATTTTACAAGTCCATTCTACTCGTTCTGCTGTTCGTCCGATATTTAACCAAGTCGCGAAGTAACATTTTTGCCATGCACGCACTTAACCACCCGTGTGTGCGTAACACGCACGCACACACACACAAGCTCATTATACGTACGTACATTGTATATCGTATGTATATTGGGTGCGTATGATGTACGATTTTTTTTCTTAAGCCCTGCGCACACAGTCTTATTGAGTAAAAGTGGTTTTGATTTGATAATTTGGCCCTTCATAACACTTGTGGATATAAATGGGATCCCATTTTGTTATTTTTGCAAATTCTTGAGTTTTGTTTAAGTTAAATAAATATCTATGTAACTATTAGAAAATTTTATTTCGTTATTAATAAATAACGGACATCTGAAACGTATTGAATATAAAAATACATATCTAATATCACGACAAAAATGTATATACCTACTTAATAAAAATAAAACTACCAATATAAAATTGGGATATGGTGTTAAAACGTAATTTGAAACGCTAAATATCCTTCCGGGACGTGCCAGAAAATTATAAAATGCTTGAACGAAATCCGAAGCTAAATTGAAAACAACCTACGCAAAATGTGAACCAATTCTACTACGTTGAAATTTCTACACCACCCCATGGTTTCACCGTCGATTTCTTAATCGTACCCCCTACGTTATAGAACTCCTGTGAAAAATTTCATGCTTCTAGCTCAACCATCGTTTTTTTATTAACCTACTCAAAGATGCTCTATGACGTTCATTTTGTTTGAAATCTATTCCTCCACTCCACCACCGCCGACAGTGCGCTCTGATTGGCTAAGTCAAGGACACACTAAACATTTAGATGCAGTGATTGGTTGTTATTGTAATTATTCAGTGCAAAAGCAGTCGATGTTCTAGCTAGACCTACGGTTTTAGACTTCGCGTTGCCTATAAGTCAGTTAGTCTTAGAGTTTTTTTTTTTTTTTTATACCATTTAGGTGGCAAACAAGCTTACGGCCCGCCTGATGGTAAGCGGTTACCGTAGCCTATGGACGCTTCGTACGCACGTATCACGCGCGCGTTGCCGACCCTGCAGAAATCTCTTCACAACCCCTTTTGAAGAACCCCATGCTGTACTCCATTGGGAACACCACGGCGGGGAGCTCATTCCACAGTTTGAGCGTCCGCGGAAGGAAGCTCCTTTGAGCCCGCACAGTACGAAACAATTCAGGTTTCAATATGTGAGGATGGACTCCCCGTCGATGGCGAGAGTTGCGATGGTAGAAAGTAGCCGTGGGCATCATCTTAAACAATTCTTCAGAACACCGTCCGTTGTACAAGCGGTAGAACACACATAAGGAGGCAAAGTCTCTCCTCAGACTGAGGGGCTCTAAACTCTAAAATAGAGTAGAAGTGTTTGAATCTAACTTTGTGACGAACCAACCCACAGACAATCACGAGTACAGTACTGATTTGAATAACGTAGTAAGAGTTGAAAAGTTTATTTGGATTCATCATTTGGTTTTGGTAAACGAAAACATCGTGAGGAAAACCACATGCCTGAGACAGTAAACTTGAGTCAAATCTTGGTTATGAGTAACGGTGTTTGTAAATTATTATATATTATTTGGTAAGGATGTATAATGCCCGGTTTCTATAAACAAAAACGGATCGTTTTGCTTACCAATGGTAGGTTTTTTCACTGCCAAACTGGGCATATAGATCATTTCGTAAGCTAAGTAATAGCTACTTCCATATGGGAGGTTGTACTATGAAAAGCCTTGAGGTCTTTGCTTCATTATTAGTAAAGATATAAAAGTCTTAATTTTAACCGATAACGGTCCGTAAATTATAGGAATCGGCCATAAGTAGTTCCACAGTTTTCTGCTTAGCGCAAAAAAATACCTCTGTGGCAAGGGCGTCGCCAGCCGATGGCGCAGGGGGGGGCAAGTTGACTTTACCTACTACAATGCATACTTTTGAGAAAAGTAGGTATGAATTGTAGGTAAAGTCGACAGCACATGAAGCTTTTCACTTGTACTACGAGCCTTACATCTACAGCGATTGTAATAACAACAGTATCTTAGTACTATATACATACACGGAATATTAAGAGTGGAATTGGTGAATTCATTCGAGTTTCGACGTACGGGAATGATTGTTCAAGGCTTGAACTTCAAGCAAATCAACTAAAAGACTTAGGACTTTGGTTGCATTATATTTGGCAAATTTTTTAGAATCTCTAGGGGGGGGCAGCTGCCCCTCCTTGCCCCCCCTTGGCGACGCCCTTGCTCAGTGGTAGAGACGTCGAATACCGAGACCGAGTTTGAGCTTTCGGTGAGGAAAATAATGTGAGTAAACCATAGCTTGGTGGTAGGGTACAAATAGAGAGCCATTTCTAGCGGCGGCATTTCAATAAAAAATTTAAATTAGACAACCACTTATTGTGGCATAACTATAATAGTTAGACATATGGTATCGCGACACTTTTTGTAAATAATATTGTGTTCTGCAAAGTGGTAGTACATTCTTTTATTCTATCATCAATAGTTTTCGCAGCGCACGCGATGTAATGAATATTTTAGGTATTTTTTTTACACCTTGGGTTATTTTATTTTTATTGGAGTTTTAGTAAGGATCCCTAATTTTTTTGAAAATATAATATAGCCTATGTCACCCGGGGATAGTGTAGCTTCCCAACAGTGAAAGAATTTTTCAAATCGGTTCAGTACTTTCGGAGCCTATTCAATGCAAACAAACAAACAAACAAACAATCAAATCTTTCCTCTTTATAATATTATATTATTATATTATTATTATTATTATATTATTAGTATAGTGGGTACTTTGTAGTACCCACCTGGCTGGCTACCACCCTCAAGTAGAACTTTCACTTGCTCGTGTACACCGCACCTAACACGTATCAGTTTGGGCGTGATATCCGTCGGTGTGGCCGCGCATCCGTTGACTGGCTCATTGTTTCAACTCCATAGCTTATTATATTTTATTTTCGCTATTTTTACATAAATATTAGATATACAATACAATAGGTTGTATTAAAAATGGTCCTCACAAAACATACGTCTCATCAGCATCAAACTGATCGCAGTTTTCTTACAAACTGTCAAGTGAATGCCAGCAGATTATTATGAAAGGTTAATAAAATGTACTTTATTCTTTGGACGCTAACCAGGAGCGCCGCCGACTCCGTACAATATATTATATGAGCGTTGGAGGTGTGTACTTTTATGGTGCGTCCATGATACGCGAAGCGAGCACGAGCCGAGCCTCGAACGAACAGGATTCGTTCGATGCCCGCGATTTCAAGCGTGGACGTACTTAACGAGCTTTAGATTTTCAAAAAAATTTGGCTCTTACGTACTTAGGATGCTATTTCAAGAAAAATATGATGGTAATGTAATGCCGAACACCTCAAATTGAAAAAACTTTCACGTACGGATTGGATTTTAGAGGCCAGGCCCCCCATGGCAAAAGTCCTAGATACGCCAACGGTATTCTGTAAGGTGGAGGTACTTCCCCAGTCGAGCTGCTCTTTGAGCGAATAAACGCTATGCTCTACCTCTGTTAAAATGAATGATGAATTTGTATGAAGATCTGTAATTTTAGTTCTTAGGAATCTACTAAGAGTTAAGCATCTCTTGGCTGATTGGTAAAAATGTGCATAAGTATATGACGCGACATTTTTTTTATCTCAATATATGTTGGTGATAAGTTCACTGCAGTGAAGGTTTAAACTAGCATAAATCATATTCTAGATAAGTAAACTACATTTTCATCCTCATCATCACGCTCTCAAGAGTAACTTACTAAAATCATAATAGGTTCCATCATACAGAGATACAGTGATTACTATATACATCAACACAGCTATTCAACATTAAGTCATAAATCTTGGAAACAAAGGTCATTGTACAATGCCCGCATCCCCTAGGCATAACTGCTCGTACACTTTAGCCTACTATTGTAGTTAAACGACAAATAGTTGTGTAAATTTCGCTGTTCCTTGTAATTAGGCGTGCTACGTGGAAACTATATAGCTCTACATCTCACTTATGGGTTATGGTACAAGTTACAAACTTCTAGATAGATTGATCAACGTAAACAAACGTCTAGTAAAAATCTGTAATAGGTAGTGCTCGCCTAGTGCGATACGTCAGCAATTTCTTTACCAGCGCAGTTTTCATATACATATTCTGACATCCTTCGTGACATTTAAGTCTTCAAAAGCTAGCCGCAGCGAGAGACAGTTACTCGCTCTGTGTGGCAAGAAGCTGTCTCTTGGAAAGCTTACCCTGGGTATTTTGCACAGAGATCGATAGAGAGGTTGTCTAACGCGGAACGCGAGACAGTTATATGCGCGTTCAGCGAATACACCGCAAAAATCTCGTCGTAACCTATTCGAGGTAAGTGCGCGAGCGGACGATATTATTCAGCACCAATGGTGGCCAACAGCTGTTAGCAGGTTGCAGGCTACTGGTTAGCAGCTAATTCTGTGAAAATCATCCTTGGTATATGATTGTAATAAACCCAGTATTCCGCTTGCTCCTGTGCCACACACGTATAATTTATTTCGGTGGTCGATCCCCTTATTTCGGATCCCCTCAAATGTCGGTGCTCCAATTAGGGCTCGTCGAGTTGATCGTGTCGTTAAATGAATTTAATGATCTTCAACACGTACCGACTTGTTTGATGTCATGTCAATAACAATCATATACGTTTGTACGAGTTTATTTGGTCTGTATGTTATTTTATATCGCTCGTTAAGGCAATAAATATCACAGAATACTGAATTTGCAATGTAACGTCCATAGGCTGAGGTGACCACATATCTGTAAGAACTTAGGTGTAATAATAGGGTACCTATATTGTTAGAGTCATCTACCTCGGCTCTACTATTTCCAATACAGGAGGCTGTGACGATGAAATCAGAAGACGATGTGCAATTACAAGATCGGCAGTAGAAAGATCTGGAAAGACAGAAGGATATCCAAGAAAACAAAGGTTCGACTAATGCGATGCCTTGTCTTTCAAATCTTTCTCTATGGCGCTGAAACTTGGTCCTTAAAACTGGGCAAGGTCGTCGGAAAATCGACGCACTGGAGATGTGGTGTTGGAGACGCCTCCTGAAAATTCCGTGGAGAGCCTTTCGATCCTCAAGGAGCTTCGAATAACAGATAGGCTTTCGTCGACTGCAGCTTCGAATTCTCAAGTTCTTTGGTCACATCTCCAGAAACGAATACTCGATGGAGAGACTTGTTGTCCAGGGTCAGGTTGAAGGCAAACGATCTCGTGCCCGATCACCCACTCGTTGGACTGATCTTATCAAGATGGTTACCCAAGCTACAGAATTGTTTTCAGTGCGATAAGAATGTAAATATTATGTAATGAATCTAAGCTTGTTTTGAAAAGAGTAATTGCTGAGTTTATTGCCGGCTCTTCTCAGCAAATGCAACCTTCCGAACCGGTATTAGAGTCAGACTTTTCATAAGAGCCTGCGAAGGTCTATTTGAATAAATGATTTTGAATTTTGAATTTGAATACATTGACCTCCTTTTCAGTCTTCCTCCGAATGTTAAATGGCTATAAATATTATTCTGGACGTGCCGTGCCTATTCATCCCTGAGGTCGTCTTACCTACTCTAACTATCTTCTTCTCAGTCGTACACTCTTGGCGTAGTGGTCGTGGTTATGGATCGTCTGATGAGTTTGTTGCAGCTTTTGCAAGATTTCTCCACCTTTCTCTATTCGCGGCACTGCGTGTACATTCACTGAGGGAACAACTTGTTGATGATTTTATGAGGTCTGTCCATCTTGTGGGTGATCGGCCGCGAGGACGTTGGCCTTCTACTCTTCCTTGTACCACTAATAGTTCCAATGAGCTTTCGTTGCGGATGATATGTGAATTCGCACATGCACAATCGACGAAAGTCTTTGTTTGATGCGGAGCTCTTTCGGGATGGAAACGTTAGTGCGGTGAGCAGTCCATTTTATCCTGAGCAAGGGCCTCCAGCGCCACATTTCAAGGGCGTCAATCTTTTTCCGTCATTTTTGATGGATCGTCCATGTCTCATCTCCATACAGGAAAATAGGAAATATTAAGCATCTCATTAGGCGAACCTTGGTGTTTTTAGTTATGCGGCGATCTTTCCATATCTTCGTGAGCTATTCCTAGGCAGAACGTGTCACAGCAATCAATCTTAAATTAAATTCAATCTTAAGGCGATGATAGCTCAGTGGTAGTGACGTCGGATACCGAGACGAAGGTCCCGGGTTCGAATCCTACAATGAGCTTGAGCTTTCGGTGAAGGAAAACATCGTGAGGAAACCATAGCACGGTGGTAGGGTACTTTGTAGTACCCATCTGGCTGGCTACCACCCTTAAGTTGAAAATCTGTCGCTAAGCACCTATCGGTGTGTTCCGACAGCTGCACTTGAGAGCCAGTTCCTTCTAGGCTTTGTGTGCTTACCACCTACGGCCACATCATCACTTACCATGGTGAGATAGTGATCAAAGGCCTATATATACTAAAAAAAAAAAAAAAAAGTTTTTTTTTTATTTAATGTAGTTAGTCTCATGATATAATGTCAGGCTAGTGCAGAATATCGAAGGTTGTGCAATATGCTTATCCACAGCCATGGCTGAGTACTAGACCTTTTTTTTGGTCTCTGCTTTTCTTTCTTATTTTGTTCTTTTGTTTTATTATTTTTAAGTTAGATACAAATAAACGTTCATTTATTTATTTATAAAATTGGGTTATATTTGACCACTGGGAAAAAAATAACCTCTTTAGAATGAACATAAATCAATAAGTTTACCTTTTTAGATAGCTTAAAAAAATAACTACTGACTGTCAATCATGAAACATCCTCCTCGTATGTCAATGGTTTGACAAAAGTTCTACTTGTATTAATAAACCAGTAAAGTGTTAAGATGACCTCCCGCCAGGTGGAAGATGTTCACGAGGCTCTGCTGAGACAGCTGCTGGCTGACTCTGGTTTGGAATGCATCAGGTCACCTCATGTGTCCACGGAGTTGCCTTCTTCTTCAGGAGAGAGCGAGGAACAAGGTATTCTACTTTTTTCTATATGATTTATAATTATTATAGGTTTAAGCGTCGGATCGGATGGATAATGGAGATGTTTCAAAGAGTTCTGCTGAAAATCAGTTCTAAGATACTCGTATTGTATTACTCAGAATAAAACTGAGATGTAATTCTTTCCTACACCTTCATTAACCAACGTCCTTTCAAGTCTGTTGTCATGTATTTTTTGATTAATTGCTTTTATATCTATGTATTGTTGGGTGTCTATAAACTTAAATGATTTCTTCTTTCTTTTTCCATAAATTGATAAAAGGGTGTCGAGGAAAATAAAAACGGTTTCGATGGCAAAGGGAAGAATCAAAAACATGTTATGTAGATAAACGTTTAACTGTACTCTGTTACGTAGAAAATTGAGTAGGAGAAGAAAGATAATGATCACTTTTTATTTGAGTGAGGTCTTTAATTTAAACAGGCCCGTCCGAAGAAGAAGAAGAATTATACCCAGAAAATGTCACAGAAGAGGTAGAGCCAGCGCAAATAGAAGAAGAACCCCATGAGGAACTCCCCGATATTTTCCCAACTCCATCTCTACGGAGAGTATTACCAGACAGAATAAGAAAGATAGAAGAACAAAATAGAATTCACGTGCTCCCAAAGAAATTCAGGACTGACATAGATCCGGCATCTATACCGAAAATAGCAGTAACAGCTCAGCAGAAATACATTGATGTGTTGGCTGAGATTGTTGGCTGTAAGATGTATAAGAGCAGTTTGGCTGAGTTTTGGTTCTTGGACACGCTGGCCAATTTGCTGAGGAGGTCGCAGGAGGATGAGCTGGACAGGTGTAGGTTATTTCGCCATTCTATGAGTTTTAGAGTGGAGACCGCTTCTTGGCAAACGTAGGTAGTGTGGGACGTCCCCCAGCCCGATGGGACGACCACAAAAAGTGGCCGGACTGGGCTGCGAGTTGTAAGAAATTTATAAGGAGTGGCGCGCTTTGGGAGAGCCCAATGTCCAGTGGACTGAGACTGACGATGATGATGGTTCTGTTTAAGGTTAATTATAAAGGTGCTTAGCAAAGGCAATAATATAACTTTACAGATAAATATTTCTTGAATTCACAGTATATTTCGCAATCTGTAGGCAAACATTTTAGATGATGGTAATTTTTAGATGCTTAAGTATATCTTGAAAATTAAATGTTGTACTTACGTAAGCCATTTATGATGAACCAGTTTAGTACTACGTACTTACCTAATTTTGGAAATTGGCCCATAATTTTGAGCTGCATATTTCAGTCAATCAGTAAAGGATATTATGGTAAAGGGAAGCACATACCTTTATGTAATGAAGTTTTATTTCAGCAACTCAAGCAGTGCTTATCTTATGGTTTTGCGAGTGGATGAAAGAGATGGAACAATTCGATGCAGCTGATCGACAACGGATGATGAGGCGCTTTCAGGTGAGATTCTTTTAAGGACATTATAGGTCTCAGTCTAAGGTATTGAATTCTGACTAATCTGATATGTTAGTTGTTTGAGGTGTAAGTTATCAAGTAGGTTATAATAATAATTGTAGCGACATCTATTAGTTAGGGACACTGACATAGTTCACACATGAAAAGATAGATGGCGCGACAGAGCTAATTCCACGATCTGCATTTTATACAAGTCTTAGTGTCCAACATGTACAGTTGGCCCGCGGTCCCCAGTCACGAAGACCCAGCTTGGCTGAAGATCTTCCCTTTTAAATTGAGGTGTCATCCACCTTGCACCTCAATATCCACCCTCCATGTCTGACTATGGCATCTATTTCAATTTACGGTAACAGCTCAACTTGGCATAAAAAGTCCTTTATCACCAATCGTCGCCAACATTTGGTCAGCGTATGACATTGTTACCATAATTTCCAGGACAATATGCTAGCAGCATCTCAATTCATAGCTGAAGAGAACCACCTCCCAACACCAGCGGAGGTGGGTGTCACCTACGAAGCCCCTGTTGACCCGGCCCAGAGTCGTGACACGATGTACAATGCCCTTTCAGATTCTAAGCAGATGGTGACATTCGAAGGAGTGGCATATGAATGCTCTTTAAGGGATCTTACAAAGATCATTCATTATATTTTTGATCTGTGAGTTGTATTTTAAGATGTGCTTTCAATAGCTTGTGGAAATGTAACATGGACGGACATACTCGTATAAATATGAAGCTAATGTGGATGTTTGTAACAATTATATTATTATTTAATTAAATCCTCGAGCCGCCTCGATCGTCCACACAACGGTTCAGTCGGACGTTCCTACTGCGGACCACTAGGATGTGGAATGAGCTCCCCATTACGGTTTTCCGTCAGCGCTACGATATGGGGTTCTTCAAAAAGGGCGTGAAAAGAGCTCTTCAAGGTCGGCAACACATCGGCAATCCCCTTGGTATTGCAAATGTACATAGGCGGCGGTGACCACTTACCATCAGGTGGACCGTCTGCCTGTTTGTCAACATATTGACATTAAAAAAAAATTAAAAATATCACTACACGGACTTGGACGATATCTGGCTTGTAGAGTGAGGTCATGTTATCTTGGATTAACATAAGTCATCTTGTAAAATGTTTTGCGACGTGGCTGAAACTTTTTTTTATACGACGCAGTCGGTTCACGAGCATACGGCCCGCCTGATGGTAAGCAGTTACCGTAGCCATATGGACGCTTGCAACACACGGGACATCACTCACGCGTAACCGACCCTTCCCCATCTTTTTTTTTTTTTTTTTATACCACTTAGATGGCAAACAAGCATACGGCCCGCCTGATGGTAAGCGGTTACCGTAGCCTATGGACGCTTGCAACACCAGGGGTATCACGCGCGCGTTGCCGACCCTACAGAAATCTCTTCACACCCCTTTTGAAGAACCCCATGCTGTACTCCATTGGGAAAACCACGGCGGGGAGCTCATTCCACAGTCTGAGCGTCCGCGGAAGGAAGCTCCTTTGAGCCAATCTCCAATGTGCTCTTTCACTAATATGAAGCAACAGAATCCTTGAGTGTTCTAGGCTACTTTTTATCCCGGGAACCGTGCGAGAGAGCTAGTAATTAATTTAAAAAAAAAAACAAAATCATTTATTCAAATAGACCTTCGCAGGCACTTATGAAAAGTCTGACTCTAATACTGTAATACCGGTTCGGAAGGTTGCATTTGCTGAGATGAGCCGGCAATAAACTCGGCAATTACTGTTTTCAAAACAAGCTTAGATTCATTACATAATATTTACATTCTAATCGCACTGACAACAATGCGAGCCCCAGCGCGGCGGCAAAATTACAAATTAGACTGAATAAATATTTAATAAGTAAATAAATAGCAAACTTAAGCAGACCAGCCCCCACAAGCAGCACCTGTTCACAAGTACGACGCATGTGGCAGCCATCGCCCTCTTCGCCATATAATACTTATTATTCTTTCATACCAGTTTCAGCACAGATTACCAATACAATCTGGTCAGGTCTGTGTTCACGTTCTCTCCTGAATATAACCTCATTGACGCTCCGAGCCAATTACAAAACCCTAAGAAAATGTACACAGTGCTCAAAATAAAGCCGAAGAAAGATAAGCCGGTCAAGAAAGACGCCAAAGCCGTTAAGAGTAGGAAAGATATCATAACAGAAGAATACTTGGCTTTGATGGAGGTGATGTTGCCTATTTAAATATATTTTACGGTAGGCGGCTGAGCGCCTGGTGGTAAGCGGTTACCGTAACATGCAGACGCTTACAACAAATAGCATTTTCTACTCTAATACGTGCTGATTCTGTTCATAAGTCTCATTCCGAAGAACGAAAAGGATGTAAGAAATTATTGCTCTCAAATTATTCGGATTAAGTTATATATCGTTAAGTCTACCCGCAAATGAAAACGGCACTAAATATGGATTAATTGACAGCATTAAATATGTTCCATCCTTTTTCAATAATCTTTGTAAGAAAGAGATGTGATTAAAATTAGTTTAGTGCGATTTACATCAGAATCGGCACGTTTCACGCATTATTATCCAAATTGACAAAACTGACAATATTTCACCGCTAGAGGCGCCACCAGTACATAGCGTAATTACTTACAATTATTTTTTTTATTCCCATACTATGCCATGAATAACACTTTTAATACTTAAATACGTAGCTTTGAAATATCACAATTACGAAAATATATAATTTTTGTATCCTTTATACTTGGATTAAGAAATGTGGTTACGCTTTTCTGTATCAACATGTATTGGTAGCGCCATCTACATATCGCTTTGCGTTTTAGCAGACGTACAGTATCTACCCCAAAACAGCTGCTTGTAGAAATATTGTTTGTTCAAGCATCACTCAAAAAGTAATGGAACGATCGCGACAAAACTTGGCATACAAATAGTCTATCGTATGTTGAAGGACCAAGGCTACTTTTTATCCCGGTAACGCAGATGAAACCGCAGGCTACAGCTAGCAATGTATATATTCATGAATAGGGTTTGTAGTAGCACCACTTACCAGGTAAACACAGGGCCAGTACCTCTACCATGAGTTTTCCACGCTAACGTAATTTAGACTCGCTAGAGATACGAAAGTGAATATTTTGTATGACGAGCACCGCCTCTAGTGGACACTTTTGGAAGCATTTCATAGAAAATGTTTCACCGTAGTCGCTAGCGTAGAAAACTCATGGAAGGCGTACTTACAGGCAGGATGTTATCATTATCTTTTCGGATTCGCCTTCCTACATTTAGGAACTTTGTAGTCAATAAATCATCGACACAATATTCCATCGAACAATTAACTCGAAGAAGCGCAATGAAGTTCATTGCGCTCTTTGCGAAATTTGCTTGTTCAGTATTACTACTCTAAAGGGATATTTCCTCGATGCAATATTCTTACCAGCCTGTCTGGGGACGCGTTACAGATTAAAGTTAAAATTAATTTCTCTAATAATCAATTCCACAGCTAAAAGCGAAAGAAGAGCGCGAATTGGAGGAGTTAGAGGAACTCGATCGTGAAACTTGGAACCGCAAGAGTCATATCCTACCGCTCGTGTTTGCCGCTAATGATGCTTTCTTCGACAAATACTGGCCACCACCGGCCCCCGAGCCGGAGCCAGAACCACAACCAGATGTTAAGGGCAAGGGGAAAGGGAAGGGGAAGAAGTGATGATCATTTTGGATTTAGAGGAAGTGAAGAGAGATTATGACCAATTGCATTTGCTGAACAGATCCGGAAAGAAATTGTTTTTTTAATTTTATTTTCAAATGTCACTCAGATTCATCATGATCAGCCTATAATGTCCCACTGCTGAGCACAGGCCTCCTGCACACACATTAGGGTGAATGGGAATGGGCAGAAACTCCACCACGCGTGCCCACTGCGGTTCGGTGGAGGTAGGCTAGTGGTCAACCTACTGTTGGGAGTTTTCAAGCCGCCTAGAAGGCCTCCAACTAGCTTAACGATTAGCACAATTAAGCGATAACCGGGACCAACGGCTTTACGTGCCTTCCGAAGCACGGAAACGCTCGATTTGAAATACCACTAGGCGGACACCCATCCAGGTACCGACCACGACGGTGGTAGCTTAACTTGCCGATCGATTAAGAACGGCTTATCATGGTACACAAGCACTTCGCTCTCTCAGATTACAGATACTTATTAGTTTTTTGGCCTCTCTTCTGTTTCGCGCGCTTCATCTGCGATTTGTTCTGTTTAATCTCGGAAATTTCTGGTTTAAGACAATAAAATACAGAGGTCGGATTACAATATGTTTTATTCATCTATATTATCATATCACTGACAAAAATGGTATTCAATGTACAAGAATAACGTCTTTCTATTTTCACAAGTAAATATGCAAAATATTTTATATTGAGAATTGTGCATAGTACCTAACGAACGGTATATGGGAAGGCAAAAGTGAATTCATTTGTGAATTTAAAATAGTTTTAGGAATGGAAACAATTCCGTTTGAAAACAAAAAATTATGCTCCTAAACAAAGATCAAGTCTCAAGAATACATCCGTGTTAATCGAAAATAAACCTCAATAATCTTTAGTGCAGGTTCCAAATTCAATTGACCCAAAACTTGACTTGAGCATTGCTTGTCGTTCAAGAATACAGGTCGGTTACTAAAGCTGGCACGTTCCACACATTTACACGTTACGCTTGTGTAGTGTCTGTGAATAAGCGCGGCGTGACGTCGCACTGCATGCGCATCGTGACAAGTCTGTCCGTCTCTCTCGCGCGCGGTCAAGCTTATGAGTATGAAGGTGACAGTTATTGTTTTGCTTTTGATACTGCTCATAAATAGGTCTTTTTTTCATACGTCGTTTAGAATTGACCGACTGATTAGAAGCAAAAATGTAATAAAACATACTTTATCGTAAAATTGCATGTGTGAGCACTGTGAACGTGCCGGCTTTAGTCTGTACGGAACGTCTATGTGTTTTATGACGTGTCATTGAAAAATAAACCTCATACATTCACAATACGTTTCATTTGTATCATCTTAACAAACCATAGATTTAGACTGACTTATTATAAAGCGATAAGATTAATTTTTCTATGGCATAAATACCGTAAGTTTGTAGGAATCAAATCGAGAAACCTTTATCCAAATTCATATATGAAAATACCTTCTGCCTTCACTGTACCTATTTATCCTAAATAAATGGCGTTTATACATACAAATCGTATTAATCTTAAATTTAGACATTGATTATTTACATTTTCTTAACTATACATTACTATATCACTATTAACATAACATGTTATTATATTTGGTTCAAAAAAGAGTATAATTAAGCTGATTTAAAGTTTTTAAAGTAATATGAGCAATATACTGTATTTTTCATTTATGTAGACTTATTTTAAATAGTCTATGAACGGTAAATGTTATTTATCATAATTAAAATATAATTTAAAGTACATAATAAAATGTAAAATATTTAACACTATAAACCAGCAGGAAAAATAAACCAAATTTTGGAATCACAATCACACGGAATTTGTTCAAAAGCCGGTCGCACTTAAAACGCGTTTTCGTAAGAATTCTCGTGCAAACACGTACACGGGACTTTTTAGCGGGAACTTGCAGTGTGCTTTTTCGTTTTTATTTTCACAAATTCGTGTATTATGAATTTTATTTCACATTATCGGTAATATTTTACCCAATAAAGATCAATCCATGTGCACTAGTGAAGTGAAATGAATATTGACAACCATTGACGAAAACACATAAGTGTACACATAAAGGACGGTGACCGACAGTGCGGACTAAATGACAGTGATTTATTTTGTGACTAAAATAAAACTCAAGACAAGGCTTGCGGACTATGTGAAAGTGATTTATTGTGACTAGAACTTATAATATAACTCGACATTGGCAAAATAAGTCCTAATAAACATCATTTGGTTGCTGAACTTAAAAATAAGAAGAAGATCGAAGGCGTTTACGTACGACCAAATCGCACCCAGTCTGCGCGCTCCCATACTACTTGGAAGGTCGGGATTGTTCGTACGAAAACGCGTCCAAAGTGCGACCGGCCTAATAATCTTAATAGGGCTAGTAAAAAAAAAACTTGGGACATTCCATCCCAAACTAAGCTTGTACTATGGAAACCAGATATGATATATATGATATATTTTGTTTGTAAATACATACTTAATATACATAATTACACCAAGACTCAGGACATAGACATCTTCAAGCACACAAATGCATGTCCTGTATGGGAATCGAACCCACGACCTGCGGCGTGATAGATGAAATCTTAACCAACCATGCCTACTGATCCGTCAAATAATGTGATTTATAGACAGCCCTTTTAATTTTAGATTAAACTAATAATATTATCGTTTCGAGACCTATGTACAATTGAGACCATTCAATGAAACCGAGATGGATCTATTTGAGCTTTTTTGGAGTATCCCTTTAGTTAACTCCACAAAATTACAGTCTTGGACTTCTTTATGCATTTTTTTTAATAACTTCGAACCGTTTGTGATGAAAATTGCCAGATGGCTTGATCCCTAGGATGTACAATCGATAATAATCTTCAACATGATCACCATAAGGCAACATTTTGTGTGCAATGACCAGCGGCTACAAGTGGCTGAGACAAAATGCGCTTGTCATAAATGTAGTCAAAACTGATTTTACAAGGAAAGGGAGTTCTAAACAATGGGCAGGACGGGCAAAACTGATCATGTTTGAAGATTGACGGTATACTTTTTAGTCCGAGGGCTAGTAGGTAACTTTTGTATCATATTTGTACCAATAGGGAAGCCACAAACTTATAAAAGGCTAGGTAGCCTGAAAAAAACTAGTCCGAAATTTACATAACCAAAAAATATTAACACGTATTTTTTCTTATGTCAATCCAACAAAAATTGAAGAAGATATGATGTGTTGAAGATCCGCGTGACGTCACGCTTCCCGAACTTTGACGCGCTTTACGATGCTTTGCCACGACCTGCGGCTATATAGGTTAGCCCCCTTATTCATAATCGCATTTTAACTAAATCAGTGTAGTAGTGTGCCCCGTCTCACTCTTTCGATCACCAAATGTCACGTGTCAGATAGAGACTTCAGAATTTTAGCTAATCAACCTTTGATAACTTCATTATGAATAAGGGGGTAAGACTCCACGTCTTAACCAACTGCACCAACGGGCCCATCAAAGCATCTCGCACAAAAAGCTAAATTAAATTAAAAACACTAAAACTGGCACATTTACTATACATTTCTAACACAGGGGCAGAAAATAAAAATCGAATACAGTAAACGGAACGCGTCATAAATTGAACTTTATTACAATTAAAGGTACGATTGAAATTAAGCATTATACGGTGCGACATAAAGTGCATTCTTATTTAAACAGTCTTTATGCTATGTGATTGATTATAGACTTAACGCAGCATAGTCAGAATGCACTATAACGAGTCCTCTATGACGAAGTCGTAAAGTTCATTTTAGCGTAATTTTTGTCTTTCATAATTTAGCTACAGCTAAGTTTGACGTCCCATGTGTCAGAATGAGACAGATATAGGACATAAATGCTTATAAATCATAAAATAACTAGCATTACACTATTTAAATACAAGTGAGTTTTATTTATACTAAAGTTGTCATTCAAGTTTATGGGGGTCATTCTTACCCCATCTGGCAGTCACTTGGCTGATTATATAGCAGGTGGAGATTTCGAGATGGCATATATTTGAAACCTATGTTGGGTTAGTCATGCTGAACAACTTTTACTATGGGACCAATAGTGAATTCTCAAAAAAAAAAAATCTTACAAAATGTCAACCTTGCTCGATCATAATGTATGAAAAGTAAAAAAATAATTGGACTGTTTTACAAAAAACTTAAACCGACTTCAAAGTACACTAAGAAGTAATCAAATCCTGATCTGATGACAATGGGACCAAACGGGAAGTGTACTCTACCAAACAAAAAAATAATTTTCCAAATCGGTTAATAAATGACGGAGTTATGAGGTAACAAACATAAAAAAAATACAACCGAATTGAGAACCTCCTCCTTTTTTTGAAGTCGGTTAAAAATGTTGAGAATTCAGTGTTGGTCCCATTGTAAAAGTTGTTCAGCATGACTAACCCAACATAGGTTTCTAAAATATGCCATCTCGAAATCTCCACCAAGTATATAAGTCCTACAAACTTATCTGACCTGGTGGTCAAAATAGGAACTAACGACGCCATTTTGAAATGTCAATCGCTATTGGTCAAAGATTCAAAAGTCCATTTTTATTTTATACCACTAAGTTGGCAAACAAGCATACGACCCGCCTGATGGTAAGCAGTTACCGTAGCCTATGGACGCTTGCAACACCAGGGGTATCATTCGCGCGTTGCCGACCCTGAAGAAATGTCTTTTTGAAGAACCCCATGCTGTACTCCATTGGGAAAATTGGTCGCTGGTCCACCAAATGCGATATCAGTGAATTCAGCGACTCTCTCAACGGGCCAGATAAGTTTGTGGGACTATAACATGTAGTTATTTCATATTGCACATGTTGAAGGCTAGAAAGAGAGCCAGATATAATGTTTTCTCTTTCTATGAAGGTCATTAAGACCAAAAGATTTGTACAATTTATTTTATACTTTATGCCTATGGGAATAAAGTTCATTATCGAAAAAAGCTGTTGTTTTTAAAATCCATACAGGCTTAGTTATTTTTGTTTTCATTAAATACTAAGTAATTTCGATATAAATACAATTTTGGCATGTCAAAACTAAATTGAGCAATTTTTGGAATAAAATTGGAGCTAAGAAAGGTTTATCACAACGTTTAAATTAATTAAGAATGTTTTTTTTTTTTATGATTCTAAGAGAAACTTTAAAATGGCAAAATAACAATCTACAGTAACATTTTTCGACTTTTAACTTTATCATGAGAAAAATACTTAAATATAAATATATACAAGCAAATCAAGTATATTTAGAAACTCTACATATAGGGTGGATACAGCAATAAATTACACCTTAGAACTTTTCATACATTTTTGTGGAGAAATTTTGTGATTTCGTCGTTGATCGCATTGTAAAAGTTGATCGTATTTACGAGTACTTTACGTGGTTTCATTTTTGTCGTATCCATCCTGTATATATCGCAACCATAAAGTAAGGGGACCATAGACATATAATATTAAATGCCATTCCTCTTAATTTATATATTTGAATGAGATTCACTCACAAATGCATTGACCTAAGGGTTTTAACTCACGTTTAAGACAATATTAATAAATTACGTTAAGTTCTATTATTCTTTAACGGAATGTATACCATAATCACGTGCAATTAAGGTTCTATTTTCATGAGCGAGTATACCCAGGGTTTCTTTTCAAGGGATAGCCAATGTTTCAGAGGTTATTGTACTCATAAATCAATATACTGGGACATTCCTCAAACACGGTCATCTGATCCCAAACTAAGCAGAGCTTGTACTATGGAAACCAGATAACTGATATAATACACATACTACTTTTTGTTTGTAAATACATACTTAATATACATAATTACACCCAGACTCAGGACATACAGACATGTTCATGCACACAAATGCATGTCCTGTGGGAGAATCGAAAACACGACCTGCGGCGCAATAGGCGGTCTTAACCATCTGCGCCAACTGGCCCGTATGAAAAATAAAATGTTTTTATCAAGGTTTAGGATTTCGAAGTCAAACCCATTTATTCAATTTAGGCCCTAGCATGGAACTTATGAAAGTCAAAGCTGCTGAAGTCACCACCAGTTCGTAAGTCGGCCTTCAACTGAGAAGAACAGAGAAGAAACTCAGAAGTTGGTCTCATAGTAAAAGTTTTTCATAATGACTAAAATAACCTCCAATAATTTGGCTACCTTTTGAAAAGCAGCCATGAACACCTATTTCATTTTCATAAAGGTGAACTTATCCGAGCCGAACGAAACGAATTTTAGAATTCTGTATATGAAATCTTATGAAAACTCGCACACTTGCCCGCGTCGAATCGTCCGAATCTGGAAGTACCCCAGAAATCCTAGACTAATTCGGATGACGTCATCAGATTCGGCGCGGCTTATGCGGTCGACTCGACCGATGCGCTCGCATCGCATCGCATTCTATCAGTTGCGTAGCAACTCGCGAGTTGTTTATAAATATTGTGCGACAGGCGTAAAGGAAATAGAAATGATTTCTTCGGCGCGGTCGATTCTTTCGTGCGGATATGTGTGCGAGCCCTCCTTGACTTCGATTCGTTGGACGCTTTCGGCTCTGATAAGTGTACGTCCACCTTTATAGTACGTTAGCGATGAGTATTCTTGGCGCAAAGTGTATTATCAAAGTCATAATAGAACAAAATGTATGGAATAAGATGAACAACGATTCCAAACCGATTGTTTACACACATTTTTGACATAATATTACATAGGGTTTTCGAAAACCCACATAGATGTCTAATATTGTATGTGGCCGTAAAACGATCCTATAAAACGGGATCGAAATTAATATAGACCATTTCTTGAACATGAGTTAACGACCTTTAGTTCATAATAATGATAATAAATAACAAAATGGCACATGATATACTAATGTGGCTAGTACCTTATATGGGCGTCCGGAGGCGACTGGCCGGACGGGTCTCCGGACAGGTCATAAAGCTGTCCGGATCCGTATGAGGGTCCAGTTATAAAACCAGAATTCCCTGGTATCACCGGATTACCGGATGTAAATCCGGATGGCTGTCTATACAGGTGTTCTGATGTGAGTCCGGTAGGGGTTTCAGACAGGTATGGGGATAGTCCGGGCGTGATTCCGGGCGGATGTCCGGGTGTGTGTCCGGGCGGGTGTCCGGGTGTGTGTCCGGGCGGGGGTCCGGCCGGCGTCCGGGCGGGCGGCTACAGCAGCGTGCGCCGACAGTCGTCGCGGTAAACGCCCGCTGTACCCCTGTTTCATGTTTGCCATCTGCAAATAAATATTTCAATCATCTGTCATTTTAGGCTATATTCCGAATTAAATAATATCGCTCACAGTGCTCACAGCAATAATTTGCGTACCGAGTTAGATATCACGATATTGACAGCTAAGAACTGTTAACAATTCGGAACGCCCGTTATCGCGCTCACAGTATTCAAAACAGAAAATTTGAGAATTTAATTAAAATCTGATTTAACAATGCGCTAGGACTCCTTAGATCTTTTTTAATTTGACTCGCTAAAAGGAATATTCGCGTTCTTTATTATTTTTCTCTCATAAAATCATAAAAAGTATCTTTGCCAAATAGAAAACCAAGAATCTTATTAGAATTTCTGCCGAAAACACAATAATTAACCGTCACTTTTGACAGCGCTCACGGTGATATCAGTTTAGGGCATGGTCGGTGTGAGCGCAATATGGCGGATATCATGACGTCATCTATGACGTTTCACGGGACAACGTAATCTGTCATTACTCAATTCGGTACGGGTTTAAGCACGCTCAAATCGATTACAGCGATTATATCATTAATTCGGAATGCAGCCTTAGATACCACCTATTAGATACAAAGGATAGGATACAAGTTACAGATACTAGGTACAAGTAACAGGGATTATGTTCAAGTTACAGGGACTAGGTACATGTCAAAGGGGTTATGTAAAAGTTACAGGGACAAGGTACAAGTTACAGAAACAAGGTACAAGTTACAGGGACAAGGTACAAGTTACAGAGACAAGGTACAAGTTACAGGGACAAAGCACAAAGACGAGGTACAAGTTACAGGAGCAAGGTACAAGGTACAAGTCACAGGGACAAGTTACAGAGACCAGGTCTGGTACCAGACATACAGACACATACCTAGCTTTCTGCAGCTCGATCTGTCCCTCGAGCGTCTTGGCGAGGTATATGACGAACAGCTGCGATAGCGCCACCCCGAGCGCCACTGACGCGATGGTGTAAAGGTTGCGTTCAGCCCACGACCGCACTATCTCTATACATCCTGATGTCCACACGCGTTTACTGGCTTCTGCTACCTGCCAAGTCAAGCCATTTATTCAGTTAAGACTCAGGAATGGCAATACATAAATCATTAATATATGCTAGAAACAGAAATGGCCCGAGTATTGAACCCTGGGGAACCCCTATTATAACCAAAGAGCAATTGGATGTAGTACCACTATTTTTTAACTTTTGTTAACGGTTTTTAAACAAAATATAACAAGATCATGAGCAGTTCTACGAGAACGATAAACTTCAAGTTTTAGTAATAAAGTATGGTGGTCAACGCAGTCACAGGCTTTAGATAAATCACAAAAAAAAACTGATTGCCTGTTATGAATTAGTGAAACCAAACAGATGACTATGGATTTACAGCTAACACAAACGCGATTTTTTCACTAATTGTCAGTGCTATACTCTTTTTCTTCATGCATTGTGATGAAATAACGCATTATGATTAACGGCCGGTAAATTGTCAACATTTAACGATAGTTCGTAACTTAAATTATTATTTATAATGAGATATATGAATGGAATGGAACGTGTGAAAGATGTATATAATGCAACATGGAGTGAGTGAAAGGGATGGATGAAAGAGGGAGATAGACACTTTTGACGAAAAGACGTGAAGACAAACAATAAGATTGTAAAATTAAAGAAATCAAGTAATATTGGAAGAATCTGCAGTTATTATTAGCCGTTCCCAAACCCCGTCATCCTACATATATAACAAAGAAAACATACGGGATAGTTCTGCACGCCGTAACCGCACATTATATTGACGAGACCCGACGATATGTCGGTCGCGTTGATGCAGCACGAGAACGGAACCCCACACCTCTCGACCGACGGCGAGGAACAGTTGAAGTACTCGTTCTTCGACCAGTCCATGTACCCATCTGACGTTAACCCGCAGCAGTGGAACTGGAAAAAATGATTAAAGTATGAAATTTAATTTTGACCTCTAGGATATATCAGCGAAACACCACAGGTGCTTAAGTAAAACAGCCAGCTGCAGTTTGTAGTTTTACTGCGGTCTAGAGCTTTGCGGTCAGAGTTCTAAGTGTTCTCCTTGACCGCCGCGGTCATTGGGTGCAATGATCAAAATTGCCGCATAAATTATAGTGAACGCGGAACGCAGAACTTTGACCGCAGAAGTATAGACCACATGCTGTGGGATCGGCACCTTATTCGCGATATTTAATTAGTTATTTTCCTGAGCAGCATCATCACTATGGGATATAATATAATATATATTACATCTTGAGATACCTATTTGATCGCTCGTCATACATTTTGTCGAAAAATTATTTATAGTTTGGGATACAAAAATGAGAGATAAAATATTATATCTCAAGATGTAATTTATATTATACTAGCTGACACCGCGGTTCCACCCGCGTTCCCGGGATAAAAAGCAGCCTATGTCCTTCTCCGTTTCATAGGCTATCTGCATGCCAAATTTCATGAAGATCCGTTGAGTAGTTGAGGCGTGAAGGCGTAACAAACAAACAAACAAACGCCCTTTCGCATTTATAATATTAGTTAGGATTATATCCCATAGTGAAAAGCCGGCTTTAGTCTATTTTTACCGACTTCAAAAAAAGGAGGAGGTTCTCAATTTGGTTGTGTTTTTTTTTTTTTTTATTACCTCAACACTCCTTCATTTATGAACCGATTTGGAAAATTCTGTTTTTGTCTGGAAGGGTACACCTCCCGTTTGGTCCCATTGTCATCAGATCAGGATTTGATTACTTCTTAGTGTACTTTGAAGTCGGTTTAAGTTTTTTGTAAAACAATCCAATTATATCTTATGAAGTTGAAAGCCACACACACAGTTGACAGCTGTAAGCGCAATATAAAAATGTCTCACATCACTCTGCGCGAAATCGATGAAGTTCTGCAGGTCGGGGTCGTCCCTGTAGGCGTGCACGACGCGCTCGGTGAAGCTCTGCTCCAGCAGGCCGTGCAGCGAGCGCGGGAACACGAACCCGCACACCGCGCCGCCCATCTCCACCAGGAACAGCACCAGCAGGCACAGAGAGTACTGCGACCACACATGCACCCCCACCATGTACAACGTGTAATGTAACGGACAGGCTATATCTGTCACCGTATTTTTGTGAAAACCGTTAGTTTATATATTTCCGATATATTGTGAACTGTACCATACTGCTTACAATATAACGTATTCATTATCGATAGTTTATAATCTAACGTTGTCAAACCGTCATATTGTGAACCGTCACTGATTGGTCAGTCTTGGCGGTAGATCGTTCTGTATTCAGAGTTCGAAGACACAAAAATGAGAGTTAAATAAAAGAAATGCACATAGTTGTTTCGTGATCAAAATTAAATATGTCAATCAATTAAATTTGTGAAAGGAGGCCTGTCCTCAGCAGTGGGACATTATAGACTGATCATGAAACGAGTTTGGAGCTGTGACTCTTTTACTCATTGGTGTTATAAGCTGTCATTTATACTCACAAATTTGAGCAAGCAGGTGTTCTCTCTGAGCGCGCCCACACACCCCGCGAAGCTGACGATAAACACGACGCCACCCAGTAGCGCGATCAGCAGACTTATGTTCAACATCAAGTCATATACTGTGTCCAGCTGCAATGTAAAACATAACATGTGTCAATTTGAACAATTTATTGTTTTAATTTACCTGTCATATTGACAGGTGACATTAGTGATTTAAAGTTCACACATACAATAGAAAAACAGAACATACAAGGACATTATAGAGAAAAAAAAACTAATATCATGAAAGGCCTGGTTCCCATTAAGCCAGACCGGCAGATTTACCAGCATAGCAAAACTGGCGGAAGTGCTAGTGGCTAAAGAATATATAAGGTCCTAATAAATTAGTGAATTTCCTTTTGAGGGTAATCAAAAAATTATCAGTGGGAAAAAATATTTGATAAATGGTTAAATGAATACTTTGTACTGATATTAAGTTCAATTTCAGAATTTTGTTCGCAAAATTTTTGAATTTCACGTACGTAACCAAGCAAGCCAAGGGATATATATAGCTTTCCCGGGATAAAAAGTATCCTATGTGTTAATCCAGAAATAAAAAATATTCTATTTGTGTGCCAAATTTCATCCAAATCATTGAGTTTTTGAAGCATGATTGAGGTACAAACATCCAAACTTTCGCATTTATAATAGTAGTGAGATAGTGAGATGAGATTTTATATACCTTTATGAGTCCAGTAGCTTGCCATTTGTCAATGAAAGCATATAATCCTACGCCTATTAGTAATCCACCAAATAACTGAAACAATGCACAACAATTAAAAACAAGGTAAATTATGGATTAAACAGTTATAGTATTTTAATTATAATAGAATTATTGTTTACTAATTGTTTTCCTTATATTCATTATTATATATAACTTTGTTAATTTTTTTGCATTTTTATTTACTGGTTGTTTTATTGTCAATATTTCAAAAACCTCACTGTTTTGTTTGTTATATTTGTAACTAAAATGTCGCACTCTAAGTCCCAAGATACAAGCATGTTCTCATGCTTAGTTTGGGCGTTTTCCGGTAACTTGTGACAACTTCCTCTCCTGTTTCTCTGTATGTTATTATTTTTATAAATTGTAAATCTGTTGTGGCAATAAACATTTATTATTATTATATTAGTATTCTGAAACATCCTAAGGCGTCGTCCTAATTGGCGATGATCGTACGATCAAATGATGCTATTCGTTGCATGATCACGCTGATGTTCCTGGGGTCGCGCGATGACTTTCGAGCTTCAATTAGGACACTCTAAAGCGTTTTGTGCATTTAATCTCGTCATGCGACGAAATCGCATCGTTTGCTCGTATGATCATCGCCAATTAGGACGACGCCTTAATGTTTAGTTGTACTTTGCTGGCCATTTACAGCGCTGCAGAAGCTTTGCAAAAAGTCACTTGGGGTGCAGGTTTTTAGTATATAAAGATGGGTGTATATCTATCTGTAAGCAGTACACACCTATAACATTGGGATACAATGATATTTCACTAATATCTTGAAACAGATGATCAATAATTATGCTACAAAGTAGCCAGAGCATCTTTTTTTTTAAGATTTGAAAGAAGTAAATATCAGGTATTGTTTGAAAACAAACCAAAACAGAGGAAATATGACCTTATGCTTGATGTTTATTGTAGTATTATTTAACTGTAGGTATCATTAGGTCAGGAGATGGGTCATCGCCTTATCTCACACAACTTCCCAGAACATAAATGAACTTAGGTATGTACAAAAAATATGTAAATGAAAAGTACAATTTACACCTACATACATGAACAATTGTTCAATATTGTGATTTGCGAATTGTTATCGCAAACGGATGTCACTAGAGAGCTGTGAAATGGTTGTTTTGTGTATACGAATTCCCATACTAAAGTTGGTAGAATAATGAATCACACGATTTTATCACGAACAATGACCTGAGTCTTCAATTATTTTTCACTCTCTATGACTTTATAATGTGAATATACCACGCCCATATAAATTAAAATACCTTTACAATCAAATATATTAACTTTTAAACACTTGTTACTTACCCAAAATATAAAATTAAGAACAAATATCATATATTTTACACAGCCACTAACGTAAGTAAAATTTGGTCCCCTTCGCCGATGCATTTTCGTAGTATTATGCCATTAACTATTTATTATTTAATTTTGAACACAATTCACTGTTTATAAATATTGTTTATTACTGTATTTATTAAATGCAACACATTATTTCGAGTGAGTAATTGCTTGCGCCCACCTCCGATTCCTCCTCCTCGATTCCTTCAGTCTGACGCAAGTAGGAACAGATGGTTTGATGTATGGAATTGAAGCAGCAATTTATGGTGTATACTGCCATCTCTCTCTCTCAATGCTTTCCTACTCTTTGTCTTTTTTGACAATATTTGAAGCGGCGCCATTGTTGTCATTTATTGTTAATTTGTTGGAGTTTAAAAATTTCAGTTTGGTGATAATTCGTATTTTCCGTGAGTGGAAGGATAATAGTGAGTTACAAAGTCGCCAATTATCTTTGGTCACTAAATCATTTGCATTCAAAATGCCACCGGTCCGGTCTTTTAGAAAATGTGAGATATGTGGAGTACGTGGGAATGTTAAAGAAAAAAGAAAATTTACGGCACGACTTCCCTTGGATGAAACCCGGTAAGCATGTTATTTGTTAATAAAAGGTTTATAAGTTTAAACATATGTTATAAACTTAAATATACGTAATTTCAATGTTGTCTACTAGTGCTGACCGGTGATTTGTCGATAGTTTTGAGACCTGTTATCAATGTTACAGTTATTCGAAAATAGCAGTTCCAAATATCTGTTGTTTAGTAACAGCTGGTATTTTTGTGACAATGAGTATGATATTTTCATTTTTTTACTTTATTTCATAATAACTTGTACTTAAGTCTTATATTAATTTTATCTATTATAATCGCCAAACTACGAACGCAGTGTGTAGTTGTAGGTATTTGAGAGATCCTTGGACCACATAACATGAATCTTATATCCAAATTTAAAAATGTTTCCGCCATATTGAACTTTTTACTGATTTCACTGATTGCTCTCAGTAATTAAGGTTAGTACCATTACATTTTTTTTTACAATTGCAGACATTGGGTGAAAATAATTTGTAACGAGGATCTGGCCTGTGCTTCAATTGAGAAATTGCACCATTTAAAATATGTTTGTGGTGATTACTTTCAACACAAAGATTTCAACCGCAAGAAAAGTTGACTTAAGAGATGGTATGTTGATATAATGTGTAAATAATATTGTGTACAAATGTCAGGGCTATACTATCAGTGGGCATTCGTATGGAAACATTATCAGACGATTTACTTGAGCAATTTCCATATCATCATACCTATCATCTACATTTTGTACTAAATAAATAATACTTAAAAAAAACTGTGCCTCCTTATGATATAGGTATTTTTTTATTTTTAACTTATCTCACTTTCATTCACATTTATAATCACCAATTTCTTTCTTTCCCTCCGTGTGACATAGCCGTAAGTTTCTTGCCAGTCTTGTTTTAAAATTGATTTTAATTACAGTATCTTCAACATCGACTCTAATATCTGTACCAGTAAAAGAAAGTAAAACATCACCCAATCTTGGTAAGGTTCTTTTTAATTTTAATAATCACAAATATGCAGTAGCATACCTGTTATTATCCATATTTCATATGTTTCAGACGCATCAAAACTTCACCTCGGAAGAAAAAACTAGTAAAGAAATTAGAAAAAAAGTAAAATTAAAATTAATATCCTGTAGTGTTAATATCCTTCAAAAAATAGTGGCACAGATTGACAAAATAAATTCACCAGTATTATAAAACCTAATACACGCGACAATTAGAAATCAAGGCTGGAAAGCGCATGTTAAAAGGCGGACAAAATCAGACAAAAGTATAGCTCTTGCCATCTACAAAAAATCTCCAAAAGTATATAGATATTTGAACTATCTGTTCACAATGCCAAGTCAGAGATCACGACAAAAAAAATTGCAAAACGTTGGGATGAATCCAGGTGTATACCCTTCCGTAATGGCTCATTTAAAAAAAGGAGAAAAATTAATAGAAGTAAACAAAATATGCGTTCTAATGTTTAATGAAATAGCACTTAAAAGAAGACTAATTTATAATATTGTTTCCGACAAAGTTGATGGTTACGTAGATTTTGGAGATGAAGAAGGTAGGATAAACGAAACGGCTGACCATGCCTTGGTTTTTATGCTTCAAGGTATATGAAAAAAGTTCAAGCAACCAGCAAATTACTTCGAAAAAGGTACTATTTCGACAAAAAAATTCAATAGCAGTGATTATAAAAAAAAATATTCGGTCGGTAAGAATTGTTATACTGTCGGATAACCTATGTTTTTATGAACTTACTGGCGAACAAAATATTATTAGATATTGTGTGTATTATATTAGGTATTTATTTACTTTTATTTACTAGTGCCAAACACAAGATCTCAAAGAATAATACATTATGTAGTCTTAAGAATATTGTGAACACAATTTAAATACTCAATAAGTGAGTCTATACTTTATATCTATATGTTGATTTTTGACATACTTTCATGTTTAATTGATAATAAATCATAAATCCATAGTGTTGGTACATACTTCAATGAAGAGTTTTCTTAGTTCCTCTATTCTCAAAATATCTATCAAACTGTTGACAATTCGTACCAATTTGAACCTTAAGAACAATATTTGTTTAAAAATATTTACTAACAATAAAATTCAGTTTTGCTTAGAAAATATATTAGATTTCTTTATACAATACAAATA
Source organism: Achlya flavicornis (assembly GCA_947623365.1). Classification (NCBI taxonomy): domain Eukaryota; kingdom Metazoa; phylum Arthropoda; class Insecta; order Lepidoptera; family Drepanidae; genus Achlya; species Achlya flavicornis. Next base: position 9,097,098 of record OX392490.1, read on the forward strand.
TTTTTTTTGTGTGTTAATGTTATTGTGTAATATGTAATAAAAGAGGTGTGATGATAAATGTATGTTTTTCATTTCAATTGCCCTTTTAAATCTAATAAAAATACTGTCAGGCAGGTGTGCAAGCATGCGCTGACGTCATACATTTTATCGATATCGATAAAACAACCCCATACTTGCCAACACCACTATTTTCTCCGTTTGCTCTGTTACGTTGGTATTAGGTACTTTTGACAGTGAAATGTCTCTTGACAGTGTCGTTGCCTAAAAATGCAGCTTAAATAAATTCCATTCAGTTCATTCAGTTCTTAGGGAGTCCCGCCTCTTCTTAGCGTAGCGTTATATTCTCTTTGGATTCCTTCGCCGTCAATTCTGACCACAGATTAAAAATTAAAATTCAACGGGTTTGACATTTTGTCACGTTACGTACGATTTTTGAACTTCTGTGGTTAGTCAGACGTAGGATGTAATCAACACATACGTTATTATAGTCTAAGCACATTATGATATCATCCAAAATAAATACTTTACTTAGTCCGAAATACAAACGGGCTGACACGTCATAACGGTAAACGGGCAAAACATACAAAACATTCACTGTATGCTTGGTTTAGGTATGCTGTGGGTGGATTCTCGTAGCAAAACGTCAACGGTGTCGTAGCGACATCAACTATTTAAATTTTGTTTCGTGAAATATTTTGTACAAAAACATTCAAACGTGTATACGCCTCAACAATTTATCTATAGGATCGTTGTTCAATGTCATTTCAATATTCATTTGACATTATAATAGTAAAAATACAGTTTAATCGTGACTAGGAGTTTAATCGTTAAAGTCGCTACGACATCTTTGAAGTTTTGTTACGAGAATAGAGACACTCTGTAGGTATGCGGCCTAGTTTATCATATTATTTTAATTATTTAGTGTGTTTATTCAAGCTTGTATTTTACTAAAATATGTTGTTTTTTTTATTAAAATAAAAAGATTGTTTTTATTTCATTTCATTTAATCGTAGCAGTCGCCGCGGTGGATGCTCAGCATGAGCCGGGAAATTTGTTTTTTTTAATGTTTTTATTGATTTTCCCTTCGTAGAACAATGTGACTAAATATTATGGCATAAAAAATTGGCATTGCCATCCAGAGTAGCAATCCTGGAAGCCTGATCAAGCAGCGCGCCTGGGCATGGCCTGGGCACACAATTGTTGTCAGTGCGATTAGAATTTAAATATTAATATTTATCTAAGCTTGTTTTGAAAAGTGTATAATTGCTGAGTTTATTGCCGGCTCTTCTCAGATTACGGATCATTAGATACAGCCCACTGACGGACAGACGGACAGTGGAGGCTTAGCAATAGGGTCCCGTTGAAACCTTTTGGGTACGGAATACGGTACCCTAAAAATAAAAAAGTTAGGTAATTGATTTATCGTGGTAGGTATAATTGCAATAAATATTAATAATATATATTTTATATTAAGTATAAATGAATTCCCAGGAATGTTTGCTATAATTAATGTCCTTCGTCGATTGTCATGGTCATCGTTTCTGGCTCGTAACTGTGGTCGATCACTCTTGTCTTAAGAATTTGCTTGTAGACGAATGCGGACTTTCTAGGAGTTCTTGTGCGGGCTGGGTCTTCAAAGTCTACGTTGTAAAGGCCGAAGCGCTCTCTGTGGGAAAAAAAATGCTATAGGGAACTACATAATATATAAAAAAACACGACGCTGCCGCTGCTGCCGATTGGTAATGTTTCCTGCACGCTGGCAGATTTTTTCGTCTCTGAATATTATTATTTTTAATCATACTGTTTTGTTAAAACTGTATAATACATTTATAATAATAATAAATAAATTTATATGCCAAAACATCTGTTAAAATATGCAGATGTACATACATGAATTCAAGAGTTACAGACATGTTTTACCGGGGAGCCGGTGTGCAAAATGTTTTTAGTAATTAATAATGTCTCAGCCTATAAAGATTACAAATAATTTAAATTAATAAATAATTTTGAAAACTAATTAGCTTATTTATATGGCCACGGTAATCACCAACCCCCTTATTCATAATCGCATTTTAACTAAATCAGTGTAATAGTGTCCTCCGTCTCACTCTTTCGATCACCAAATGTCACGTGTCAGATAAAGACTTCAGAATTTTAGCTAATCAACGTTTGATAACTTCATTATGAATAAGGGGGTAAGTAAATTATCAGGCATGCCGTCTAATTGGTTTGCACCTGTCGTTTCAATTAACTACTTAACATGTATCTTGTGTTAATAAATCTCATTTTAAAGTATATTAACTCACTGGTATCCTTCCATCCACTCGAAATTATCCATTAAACTCCATGCCATGTACCCTCTCAGATCAACCCCAGCATCCAAGGTGTTCAACACGCTCTCAAGAGCTGATCTGTAGTAAGTGATTCTGTCATCATCAATAAGGTCCCTTCCTGGGGGGATAGACCAACCATTCTCAGTGATGTAGAAGATAGGGCTGTTGTATTTCGCATTGAGATGGGTAAGTGCATTGTAGATACTGTTTGGTGCAAGCTGTAAAAATGGTAAGGTTATTATATGATGGTATTATTATCAAAGAGGTATTTATTAATACTTACGTGTAACCAAGTTGAGGCGGCTGTAGGCCATTCACTTGGCACATAAGAACCAACATCAATATCAGCATACAATGAAGGAACAATATGCTGAGATTTATGCTCAGTTGCGGAAATTAGGCCAGCACTGTAATGATTAACGCCGAAGAAGTCTGCTGTTCCTCTGACGAAAGCTTTCTCTTCTTCAGTAAATTCTGGCATGCGAGAGTAGGGGTAGCCTTGCTGAGCACTTTTGGCTGCTACAGCTTGCGCTAGTTCCTTGGGGAACCCACCTTCCGAAGAGAATATGGGCTCAGCATATAAACCCCACTGCAAGAGAAAGATTTATATTAACTCCAAAGTCAGATAACTCAGCTTAATAGATTACGCAGAATATTGACTACATTACCTCAGCTTGTCGTTGAAGTTCAGCAGCTGCTTCATCTTCAGCGGAATCAGTAAGAGGTCCAAACCAGTTAACACTGATAGTGATTCCACAAGTACCACCCTGAGTTGACTTGAAGTCATTCACATATGCTCTATACGCTTTAGCGTGGCACATCACAAGGTTTTTGGCACAAATGTACGTACCAACAGCTGTGGAGTTCAATATAGGTGCTTTGCTAGAAGAACCATAACCTTCGTAGCAAATCTCGCGAGGTTCGTTAAATGTGATCCAGTGCTTCACTCTATCTCCAAAATGTTCATATGCAACTCGAGCGTAGTCTTCAAACCAGTCAGAGACCAAAGGATTAGTGTAACCACCCAACTCCTGGAGTTTTTGAGGTAAATCCCAATGGTACAGTGTGACCATGGGTACGATGTTGTATTTTAACATTTCGTTGATGTAGTTGTTGTAGAAATCGATACCGGCTTGGTTAACTTCGTTTGGGAAACCGGTAGGTAAGATTCTAGACCAGGATAAGGAGAATCGATAGGCATCTAGGCCGAGTTCTCTCATCATTTCGACGTCACGTTTGTAGTTGTGGTAGGAGTCGGCTGCAATGTCCCCATTGCTCTGATCTCTGATCACATCGGGTGTGTTGTGGGTCATGTAGTCCCATATGTTTTCACCTTTGCCTGATGGAATGTGAATGGTTTGGATTAGAAATTACATAATCATGTTTAAATTATTTACATTATAGTACAACAAGTGCATTATGTATGATACATGTATGCAAAGTTGGTCATACGACGTTTGTCAACAAACTTGCGAGAAAAAAATCAGGGGGCCTACCCCCATCTTTTACAAAACAACCTTATTGCAATACTGTTTTGTTTCCAGCATATAATAACCTTATTTATATTCGTACCATGACCTCTACCATACACTATTGTTATATGATTGTTATATTCCTGCTAAGAACGAATGATTTTTGAGAATTTGTCTATGGGCTCACTAAAGATGAAAAGAAATAACGCTATGGGCCTAAGCAACTTTCTCTCTCTTAACAATTCTCATCACTGTCACTCATCCATACTCTCTCGCTCTTTCAAACAACCTTATTCTTCTTTTCGTACCATGATGTCCCTAAAACAAGCTTATTTTATGCATGAAAACAACCTTGTTTATTTACCATAATGGTTCATTCAATTCGTACCATGAGCTATTTTTTATAAGCTTTTGACAATTAACATTATTGTTTTAATGTCAAATTTAGCAATCTTATATACGTTGTATTTACAAGCTGGAAATAACATTGTTTTCCAAATTTATATTATAAAAATCTATTATAGTGTCATATAAAGTAATTATATCGAATTTATTTACTTATAGAATGAATATATCGGGATTGCGAGATTAGGTATCATCCCAAAATAATATAACCGATTGTTTATAAAGTTTTTAATTGCACTTGTCGTTCACTACACAACTATGCATCTACCTTAGTAATATCGATCCCTCGACCCTTAGCCTTAGATTTATTTAGATGAAACGGAGCTTTAAATAGCGTGTTTATATATTTAGTGATTTTTCATTTAGGTACCTACCCACTATTAATATCCTGTTTTCATTATAACCAACGTACATCGAATAACCCCAGATTAATCCATAAAGTTAACTTTCCTGCAGTGTTAGTACACAGAGTAGTCCCTGTGTTCCTGGAATCCAAACTACCTAGATTCTCTGGCAAATTTTCTAAAATTGGTCGTAACCTACATTAGCCTGGATGGAATATATTATTGTCAACAGACGGACAGACGACAGACTTATAATAATCTATAAAGATAATCATTTTAACCATCTAATGTAGTAAAATATTAATTAAGTATTATATATTTGTATTGAAAACTCAACTCACAACAATCTGCTATACTGTTGCAGAGCAGATGTAACCGTGCGGGAAATTCTAAAATACACATCCATTGGACCTAACTTTCTGTAGCTTTGGTGGCTATGGATAGAACCGTGGGGGTCTGAAGCTCGCTGATTTGCTCACACATTATCATCAAAACCTCGGCAAACCGGTTGGTGGGGAGCTTTTTGTGACAACGCATTAGCTTGGCTATCCAAAGAGGAAACACTGCCAATAACGAGCTTGAACCTGGAACCTTGTCGATGATCGACAACAGCGGCAAATATTTATATACCTACATACACATAATATGTTTAATTCCAAGACCTGCAACTACAGTAGGATTCCCGTCAATAACACAATGAATAAAAACACGAAAGTATTATGTACCTACATTCTTTATTCACATAAGTTTAATGAGAGTAAGATAATTATACACAATATAAGTATGGCATTAAACAATCTTGCCGATACAGATTCAAACTTTATTTCAGCGTTTATAGGTTCTTAGACTTCACTTTAGACCAGCCTCTCCATATCTACGTACACTTTTTTGAGAGTACTCCTTCGCTTGTAGATATCGATTGAAGGCGGTATTTTTGGTCTGTTTGTATTTAACCATTTCTACCTGCTGACTGGATCTCTGACGAACTCTTCGGCTACAACTCTACAAAATGAATTGCAACATTTGTGCAACTTACAAATGTTTATAACCAAGGCATCTTAAATTTCATGCACTGAATATTACTGTCGAATATACTATTAAGATGTTTCCATATTGATTGCACTTTGTTTGTTATTAAATTACATAAACAAATGTATTTAATAACTAAATATCTTGGATATGTTGGATATCTTTATTAGACATTTGAGTATGACAAGAATGACAGGTAAATATTTTGTTCCGATTCATTTCATTTGATAATCTAGAGTCGGCAGTCTATATATTTTTTCAATTAATTTCCTTACTCTTCATAATAACATTTTAAAATATTTGTATGAATTTTATAGAAATTACTCGAAAATATTTTATTCTTTTAGTTACTTATACTTTACAATTAGTTTAATTTAATACTTTGCTAAAAGATGAAGAACCTCAAATCATTTCGGTCCAACGTGTGAAAGAAATGGCACTATACAGTTAATATATCGTTATTTCTTTTTATCTTTTATCAGGTTGTAGCAAGCCATAGACAAATTCTTACAAATCATTCATTCTTTCTCGGCACTTAGCAATGTTATATCAATGTTGAACGATTGAGCTCATGGTACGAATCAAAGTAATATTATTATAAGGTGAAAACAAAACAGTCTGGCAATAAGGTTATTTTGTGAGAGAAGATGATGGCCCTATAGGATGGAACGGGACAAAAAAAATACTTGTCAATTGTGACGCACGAATTTTGAAACTCAATGTGCCCTGTTGCACTACATATTTTGAAATAATACAAATATTTATTTTATGTATATCGACTTTTATATTACTTGAATTAATATTACTTAGGTCAATATGAAAACAAGGCAAGGGGCCGCCGTTCAATAGTGATATTCAGTGAATGAAATTTAATATGGCATGGTTACAAACAGAAGTAATTCAAGTATTATTTTATTCATTTTGCAGTGAAGAATTCGCCGGAATTCAAAGTAACTACTCTAAGAAATGTGCTGGAGAGAAATAGGTACCTAATCCTCAACTAGCAAAGCAATGGAGCACTTCTTGGTCATTACAAAAACTGAGACAAAGTTCATACATAAATATATACCTAGGTAGGTTTATATTTATGTATGGCACTTCAGTCTTAATACCTATAGTCTAGGCAGGTACCTATTGTCTTTAAATTATATGAATAAAGAATTTACCACAGGAATCAACACATATTTTTATTTATTACCTTTTGTCAGGAATGCTACTGTAGTTGCAGGTCATACAATGAAACATTATGTGTATTTAGGTATATAAACGTTTATGAATACAGTACAATCTCAGTAAAGCTTAATCTATACGATATTAAATATTTACAACAAATAAATGAAATACAATCTAGCACTCGTATATAAATTTTCCTCTAGGCTGCCGTAGATTATCGGCAAGGTTCCCAACAGGCTAGCCAAGCTAATGCGTTGGCGGAAAAAGCTCCCCGCCCGAGGCCTCGATTATTTTGGTGACAATATGCGAGCGACTCGGTGAGCTTCAAACCCATACGGTCGTATGGTTTCGATAGCAAATGGCATTTTGGTCCATTGCATGCGAAAGTGTTGATTCCTCACGTAGCATAGATGCATACCACGTCGCTTTCGTGTATCTATTATTGGCTTCTTTGGTATTTGCTTCCAAAAACACAAATAGTTCATATTCATTTGCCATCTTGAAATGCTAGATGGCAAAAGCTAGAAGGCTAGAGATACACAATTAATTCGATAAGTTAAATAAATACGATCTACTGACTTTATATCACTATAATAATAGATATTTTTATCATAAATTTGGATAATTCGTCGCGTATATAATGTTATATTTTGATTGATATATGCAATTGACATAAAAACCATAATGCTAGTTGTCAAAAGACACATCATGGTACGATTTGAATGAACGATTAGAGGTGACGTCATCAAACCTGCTAACAAAACAATATTGTTTTATGCCTATAATAAGCTTATTTTTAAGGATGTCATGGTACGAAAACGCAAAATAAGGTTATTTTAACCTTGTTTTAAGAGCTTGTGGTAGGCCCCCAGACTACCTAGTAGTTTTTTAAGTACATTTTTTAATAATCATCAACCACACATAGAGAAAGTTAACGAATATGGCGCGCAGTTTTATTTTTTCAGCGTTGCGCTGGCAAATTGTTTTACCCGTTTAAATTAAGAATGCTTCGTCTACACACATATCACTTGCAGTAAGGTACAAACTTAACATAATCGGGATTATACCTATCATAAAACTGTTCGGTAATGTAAACTAAAAAGCACTAGTGCGTAATAAGCTGCATTATGATACTAAAAACGGTGCAATAAAAGTCTATTTACGAGCAAGTGTATTCGAAATATATTAAAACTAAATGAGTTCGCATACCTTCTTCATTCCATGCCCCCTCGATTTGGTAGGAAGCTGTGGCTGTACCAAAAAGGAAGTCATCAGGGAACTTCCGCTGATCTTTTACTGATAGAGCATTGCAGCTCAACGCCAAAAGGCTGGACATGAAAATATTTTTTAATATTTGTGTTATCTTAAAAAATATCTACTTGGTTAATAATAATTTAATGCTACAAAAATCCAAACCTTTATGAAATACGTAGATGGAAAATTATATCTTTAATAATACTATATGTTTAGTTAACTGATTCAATTCATAACAATTATTTACATACATCTACTGTTGCGTTAATAAAACAACTTATTCCTAATGTTTAAACATTATTTACAATCAAAAATAGATAATATCTAAAGTAAATAAGTCTATACATACCATAACACTACAATCAACTTCATGATGGAACTATACAGTAATATGTAACGTTAACATTTATATACCTACTTAGTATGGGTGAATTATCAGCAGTCATACATAACAGTAACGTTTGAATGACCACTTCAAGCTTATCTTGACATGATCTGCGTATTTATCAGTTATATTCTGCAACTATAAACAAAATAAACGTATGCGCTTAGATAAAATCTTGAATAAATAAATATATCAAAAGGGTTGAGTTATTGTATAATGCAAAAAAAAAAACGTGACCGCCTCTTATTTTTCAAAATATGAATTTATATACATACCTAATTAAAAATAATACGTGAAAGAGAGCCTTTATCAACATGCACTAAAGTCTGTATCTCAAGAATAGATCGTGTTAATCGAAAATAAACCTATTTATCATTGTTCCAGGTTCCATTCAATTGTATTAATCTCGACTGAGCTGAGAACTGATGGACTCGTTTTACACATAATTTATATTTTTTAAACTTCACAAATAATTGACGTTAGTATACGCTTATTAGGTAAGTACCTACGTTTGCGTTTACGACACTTCTCTATGGGAATTGGCACAGCGCCTCTAGCGGAATACTCGTGGTACAAATTTTTACCAAACTCATTTACGTCAATTCTTTACTCTTGATTACGTACTGTACTGTGTGTAGTAATATACACGATAAATGTTTGGATAGTTTGGTAGAATGGAACGGCGGTATTATTCTGGATTTTTTGTCACGGTTGTTGATAAGTAGGTACTCACTAGCATTTGCTTATAATAATAATAATAAGTCCGAAAGTTTTTGCAAGGATAACCATTACTATAATTATCCCGGAAGTTCACTTGGACCTAGACCCGTGAATTTTCGCAGAAATACAAAAATTGTTAATTTTTTTAGAAAATCTAAAAAAAGTAAAAATAATAATAATTTGTTTATTTCATAATCATAGGTATCATTATTACAAAAACAAGGTTGGGGCCGCCTAGTAAGTTAATATAAATAAACCTGTATCAGGAGACCCCTGCTCTTCCATAACAAATATATCATAATCATTTATCTAAATGTAAACAAACGTTTACAAAAATAATATAAAAGGTACGTGCTTATGACTTTGAGATCTACATTAGATATTTCTATGTTCAGTAAGTTAATATAAAATATAAAATATCGTTAATGAAACCATAATGGAGAATGGTTATGTGGGTATACGAGTGATTGTAAATCGATAAGAATTATCCTAACACTGAATGAATTAACAAAAAATCAAGGAAAGTTTAGTCTCGAACTAACCATTACCTCCGATAGCTTTTTATTATTGTCAATCTATTTTAGCTCCCATTACCCTATCATCTCATTACCTTCTCTAAAATATTGTTTAGGGCAGAAGCTCCGGTTTTGGCCAGTACCCCGGTTGTGGCCACTTGCAATTTTGAAAGGCAATAAATAAGGCGTTGAAGCCCGAGTACGACCGAAGGTCGAATACGACCTTATTGTCTATAGTAAATAAAATCTTTGATGATTATCGCTTTAACGAGCAATTGTAGTTGCGCCGTAGGTGTATAGGAACTTTTTTGTGACACTGTAAAAGCAAAAATAATAATTTCCGTTAATTTCTTAACAGACACCATTAGCGACTCTTGGTAATTAATCAATAAACATCTTGCTCATTTTTTTATTTGTTGCGTGGATTCTTATTGAATTGAAGCATACTAAATGAATTTAGACATTCATTTAGTATGTTTGAACTGGATTTTGATGTTATTTTGACATTCAATGAATTCCTCTACCTTAGGAAACTTAGGTGGAAATGGCCACAACTGGATCAATAGTGATTTTACACCATTCATCTTTAAAAATTTATAATAAATAAAATTTGTCTCTCGATACACACTTCTACAAAACTAAAACATAAATAAATAAACTGCTTTATCTATATAACTAATCAACACGCTCAAAATAGATTTTTACCCAGAACATGTATTGCACACAACAATTTATTTCAAAAGGCGGATATTTTTCATGAAAAATTTAATATTTTTAAAAAATTAATTAGCATTTTAGCAGTAAGTAAATAATATAAGTTTATAAACAATGCTAATTATAAATCAGTTTAGTATTTATTATATATGAAGTTTACTATGGGTTGTAACAGTTGACTTTCTTTGGGGTTTGTAAAACTAACACACATTAGAAATTACATAATCATGTTTAAATTATTTACATTATAGTACAACAAGTGCATTATGTATGATACATGTATGCAAAGTTGGTCATACGACGTTTGTCAACAAACTTGCGAGAAAAAAATCAGACTACCTAGTAGTTTTTTAAGTACATTTTTTAATAATCATCAACCACACATAGAGAAAGTTAACGAATATGGCGCGTAGTTTTATTTTTTCAGCGTTGCGCTGGCAAATTGTTTTACCCGTTTAAATTAAGAATGCTTCGTCTGCTGGATTTTGATGTTATTTTGACATTCAATGAATTCCTCTACCTTAGGAAACTTAGGTGGAAATGGCCACAACTGGATCAATAGTGATTTTACACCATTCATCTTTAAAAATTTATAATAAATAAAATTTGTCTCTCGATACACACTTCTACAAAACTAAAACATAAATAAATAAACTGCTTTATCTATATAACTAATCAACACGCTCAAAATAGATTTTTACCCAGAACATGTATTGCACACAACAATTTATTTCAAAAGGCGGATATTTTTCATGAAAAATTTAATATTTTTAAAAAATTAATTAGCATTTTAGCAGTAAGTAAATAATATAAGTTTATAAACAATGCTAATTATAAATCAGTTTAGTATTTATTATATATGAAGTTTACTATGGGTTGTAACAGTTGACTTTCTTTGGGGTTTGTAAAACTAACACAGTTTGTAAGTATATTTTTAATTAGAAAATGGATATAATTTGTACTTAGCTGAATGTAGAAACTTAATTGGCTTATGATTTAAATATTGTTACTCTAACTTTATGTATTATTGCAGCTGTTTGTTTCTCAATAAATATAAAATAAAAATAAATAAAAACACGATACTCATATTTGAATTAAAGTTGATTAAATTTCTTCATATTGTTCTAATAAATCCAAGATTGTAGGAATAGCAGGGCTATGATTAATATTTATAGTGAATTTCCCACAAGGTTGGGCATCTTGTGATCCAACTTATTCTCTCAATGAATTGTATGTAATGCATGCATTGTATTTCGCACGAGTTAAATGTCGAAAGGAAGATAAAAAAAAATAGAGTTTTAATTCTTAAATGGATTTATTTACTGATTTTGTGACTTTAAATTAATGCCCTTCGTCAATTGTCATGGTCATTGTGTCTGGTTCATAACTGTGGTCGATGACACGTGTTTTCAGGATCTGTTTGTAGATAAAAGCGGACTTCCGGGGTGTACGAGTGCGGGCTGGATCTTCGAAGTCAACGTTGTATAATCCAAAACGCTCCCTGTGCGACAAAAAGTTTATAAGTTTGGTACCTACTGTAAGATGTCGATATTAGTTTTCCGATAGAATATGTTGTTGAAGTCACTGAAAGTTATTCAATCTATGTATCATCTATTATTCAATCAGAACTCTCAGATCCATTTCATTCAGGCGGGCCGTATCGATGTTGTAACGTCGCCTATGCATAAGATTAGCAATATCAAGGATCAGGCCAAAGTAATCTAGAACATTATAAAGCCTAGAAATGGGTCTATCGAGTATAGCTGCTAAAATACACGTGCTTGGCGAGCTATCATCGCTCCAAAAATCGTCTAAAACATTATAAACCAAAGCATCAATGAGCTTTCGCAGTTACTTACGTATAACCCATCATCCATTCGAAGTTATCCAACAAGCTCCATGCCATATAGCCCCTAAGATCAACACCAGCATCCAAACTGTCCAGGACGCTCTCTAGAGCAGCTCTATAGTAGGCGATTCTGTCATCATCGATGAGGTCTCTATCAGGAGTGATAGACCAACCATTCTCAGTGATGTAGAAGATTGGATTGTTGTATTTAGATTTGAGATGGGTGAGCACGTTGTAGATGCTGTTTGGCGAAAGCTGTAAAAAGATATACATTAAATTCACTTGCATACAAAGTGCGTAATAGGTCACGTAGAAGGTATAAATGTTTTATATTAGGTACTTACATTCAACCAAGATGAAGCGGCCACAGGCCATTCGCTTGGCACGTAAATCCCAACATCAATATCATCATACATCGAGGGCACAGGATGTTCAGATTTATATTCACTTGCGGAAACTAGCACAGCTGTGTAATGATTGACGCCGAAGAAGTCAGCAGTTCCTTTAACAAAGGCCTTCTCTTCTTCTGAAAGCTGTGGCAAGCGAGAATAGGGATAGCCTTGTTGAGCGCTCTTTGCGGCAACAGCGTCTACTAGTTCTTTGGGGAATCCACCTTCAGGTGAGAAGATGGGCTCAGCGTATAATCCCCACTGGAAGATAAAATATTATAAATTATAAATAATGGCAAGTAAAGAAATACCGCATCAAGTGAAGTCGTAATTTTGAAGTACATTTAGTAACTTACTTCAGCCTGTCGTTTCAACTCAGCAGCAGCTTCATCTTCCTCGGAATCTGTGAGTGCTCCGTGCCAATTGACACTGATCGTTATTCCACAGGTACCACCCTGTGTTGGCTTGAAATCGTTAACATACGCTTTGTAAGCTTTAGCGTGGCATACCACAAGGTTTTTGGCACAAATGTATGTACCAACAGCGGTTGCGTTCAAGATTGGGGCCATTTGATTGGAGCCGTAACCTAGGTAACAAATTTCTCGAGGTTCGTTAAACGTAATCCAATGCTTAACTCTATCACCAAAGTGTTTATATGCAACTCTCGCGTAATCTTCAAACCAATCAGTAATCATTGGATTAGCGAAACCACCCAATTCCTGCAGTTTTTGCGGCAAATCCCAATGATACAGTGTGATCATGGGTTTGATGTTGTATTTTAACATTTCGTTGATGTAGTTGTTGTAGAAATCGATTCCGGCTTGGTTGATTTCATTAGGCAGACCTGTGGGCATGATTCTTGCCCAGGATAGTGAGAATCGATAGGCATCAAGGCCCAATTCTCTCATCATTTCCACATCACGTTTGTAATTATGATACGAGTCAGCAGCTATATCACCATTGCTTTGATCTAAAATCACGTAGGGAGTGTTGTGTGTCATATGGTCCCAAATGTTTTCGCCCTTTCCTGTGAATAAATAAAATAAGCTATACAATTACTGATATCAAGTGTGTTTGTATGAGACTAGTATTACTCTTACCATCTTCATTCCATGCCCCCTCGATTTGGTAGGAGGCTGTAGCTGTACCAAAGAGGAAGTCATCCGGGAACTTCCTCTGTTCTTTGACTGTTAGAGCATTACAACTCAACGCCAACAAACTAGTAACAGAAATAAAACGGTTTAACAATAAATGGTAGATAGATGCTTTCGATAAAGTGTGAAATCGGTGTTTGCGTTTGTCAAGAAGAGCTGAGTAAATTTGTCTGTACAGGCTAATCTCAGAAATTTTAATTAGGATTTCACCAACTGATCCACGAGAAAGGATTTTTTGAAAAGAAGCATTTTCGCGGGCTCTCCATAGATATAATTAGCAATAGACGTAGACGAACATTTTTATGAAATAATATCCAACAATGTAAAGAGGAACAAATGCGAATGATAAAGCAAGCCTACATACCTTAACGCCACGACTAACATGATGATGTTTAAGCTTATGTAAAGTGATAATTGATTTATATACTCACCATGGGTGATCGATTTATCACTAGTGCATCTTTTTTGATGATTTGTAAACACTTGAAAATTATCTAGACGTTATCTTAACAGATCAGTTTCCAAGATAAATGGTATTACGTACATAAACACAATTGAATAAATTATAAATTCACTTGTAATTTTGAAATTGATTTTTTTTAAATGATTTAAATCCAAATGTCCGAATTCAGTTTAGGCCCTGATAAGTTACACTTATGAACGTTACAGCCTCAACCGCTGGTTTCTGATAGGTACCTTAAAAGACTCCGGCAAGAAACTTAGCATATAAAAAAGCGAAATATTTTCAATTGAATACGTCGTGCTCTTTCGCTGACTTCAAATCAGCGTCAGATAAGAGTTATTTCATACTTTTTAGTGTATTTTGAAGTCGATAATTTTTTTTTAAATTACTTTTTTATTAGTGTATTTTGAAGCAGTTTTTTTTTTATTAGTGTTTTTTGAAGTCGATTTAATTTTTTTAAATTTTATTTTATTTTGTCATTTTTAGTTTTTCTTAAATGCACTAGAATTTGACCAAGGTTTTGAGATGTTTTTACTTTTACACCACACCCGTAGCTCATATCAATAAGCCAGGCCTTCAAACATAATGCACCTTATTACAAAACATGGTTTAAAGGAAAACCAGGTTTTAAAATAGCCTCGTCCCTTTTTATTATATGACGTTAGAAAGTGACCAAATGACAGTAAAACCTGGCTTTACTTTAAACCATGTTTTGTAATAAGGGGGAATGTGTCCGTATCTTGAACGTCATACTTAACCGATTTCGATGTCAGTGTCAGATTAGAATTACCTATTTCATTTTTTTTAGTGTATATTGAAGTGGATATTTTTTTTTAAATTTCTTTTTTATTTTAACCGCAAGTCAAGAGAATTAGGTAGGTACCTTTTTATTAGGTATTTAAATAAAAAGAAAAACAACACATGAAAGTGAGTGTGACTTCTGGCTATGTTTTCATGGCTTAGGTACTAATTTGGATTTTTTTCACATCAAAATCTATATAAATACTTATAAATTATTAAAGTTTCAAGCAAATTGCTTACCTATATATAATCGTAAACTATTCATGACATAATAGATTTCGAAAATATCCTAAAACATAAATAAAATTGTAGACTAAACCTTGTTTTGTTGGTTTGGTTAATTTAATACCTACGTATGTTATTATATAAGGTAACTACCTACTACTACAATCCTCTGTGGTACTACTTTCTGTTTTCGTCCCACACGTTTATTCAATCGAATACTCAGGTTATTGAACTATTAGTAATGGAACAAAGCATATTTTTAGTATTGACGATGCCGTATTAAAAAGTTGTTTCATATTTTGTACCTTTTCTTAAAATATTTCTGATTACTTTTAGAGGATCATAAGTTACCTATTATAAATTCATGTTCAAATACAGATAATATTTCAAGGAGAATTTTAATTATGTAATAATTATGAGCGTCACACGGAGGGAATAAGTAGGTACTTACTTGGTACTTACCTACTTATAGTATTTTAGAGAGAAAATTACATTCTATGGCTATCTTCAGAACACGTTCGGAAAATGTGCCTAGGACTTTTTGGCGGGAACTTGCAGAGTGACGTAGCGTTTTCATTTTTATTTTCATAAATTTGTGTATTTTGAGTTTTATTGTGTATTTTTGGTGGTATTTTACCCAATAAAGATCATCTATGTGCACCAGTGAAGTGAAATGAAATGAATTATGTGTATCGTGACTTTTCAAGTTGTCTCAAAATGTCCGTGAAGAGTTTTAGTACAATGACCACCATTGTAGTAAAACATGACTTTTATGGACGGTGACTGACTGAGGACTATAATGTGAAGTGATTTATTGTGACTGGGAACTATAATATAACTCGACACTGGCAGAAATGAGCCCTAATTTGGGTTTGGTTGCCGAAATTAAAAATAAGAAGAAGAAATGTGCCTAAAAGAAAATGTTTGTGATGGATGTTTGACAGATGATTGACAAATCCGAATAGTTTCTTTAGCGTAGAGTGAAGATACCTACTAAGATCCTACAACGTCCCATTTTTTATGCTTGTTATTTAAATTTAAAGATATTTCGGGGTTGATAACTGTTGAAACGTCAAAAATTAGTTGAATTTCTAGTACCTATATATTACGTAAACAAACATACGATATCGATCAGCGCGATGGAAAGGCCATGAAATGTCATTATTTATTTCGCAAACCGATGTGTCGACCTTTGGTTGACCTTTAAAACCAACATTCGAGTAGGATAAAAAATGCTAGCGCTCTGTCTCGTTTCTTATCGTGTATTTCCAATAAGTGTTTCTCTTTCTGTGTGAGAGAGTCAGAAGATATCTCAAAGTCTATAACTTTCTGGGTCTACAATGAATGGGCTGGTGCAAGCAAATAGTTTGGCGTAGCAAAATCCTAAGTATAGCGCAAAAACCTTAAATGGCCCAGTGTGGCCAAAAAAAAACACAGAATAAATAATAGTACAGAAGTTGCACTCTTATGATCTTGAGGGAATACCGCCGTATATTTGCATAGCACTACGTTCATTCTAAATTACAGTTTAACGCCACGCGCATTAGAGCGCAATGCCTTGCAATGTATTTAGAATTTACCGAAATTACCTTACGAGCGTCAGGGCACAACGTCAGGGTTACCTATCAACTAACTACACTACACCTAATAGATATACGTTTTATCTGTAAATAAAACGTTTATTAAGTACCTACTTACCCTAATCGAAGCCTAATTTAAACATGAGAATAGCATTCTTGTCTTTTGTCTGTACATGTGACGTACATCCGGTCCGCCCATTTGCCGCACCCTCTGTCATTGCGTCAACCCCACATCTGTCATTGCGGTGGCGAGGTAGACCGGTTGGGTCACCACGGTCTATCCCGTCGCCGTAGTGCGGGACGGCTTTCGCGCCACGCTACTCTAAACGATGTCACCTCTCGAGCCCTTACTACCGTCAACAACAACAACGTGCCGGCTATCCTAGAGCCGAATGGTATATCGTATGACGATGGTAAGAGGCCCGATGGTATGAATTTGATTCCATGGAGTCGTGGGATGCCGTTGATTTGGGACGCAATATGTGCTGACACCCAGGCGGCCTCTCACCTCCATAATATATCTCGGGTGGTGGGCGCGGCAGCCGAAGCTGCGGAAAGCTTCAAACGGAGGAAATATGTAACTCTTGGAGACGGTTACATATTTCTTCCTTTTGGGGTCGAAACAATGGGTTGCTTGGTTCCAGAGGCGCGCAGTTTAGTTAGAGAGCTGTCCAGACGCCTATTTGATGCTACAGGAGACCAAAGAGCTGGCGCTTACTTCGGGTAAGCACAGTATTGTATTACCATCTCTTACAATAGGGAAACGCCTTTGATGTCGGGCCGTGCCGCCCCGTACGTGTGAGTACCAATGCTGTCACGAGCAGATGCGCAGGGGTTGCCACAAAATGTAAAATAAATACATTATATTGTTATGATAATGTCATCATTTATTTATGAGTAATAAACATTTACATGTGTAGCACTGGACTTGTATAAGCGCACGGCGCAGTGAGCAGCCAAGTTTCTACAACACCTCCGCACGCATACCGTGCACTACTTACACGAAAAATTTCTTAGTAAAGTTACGAAAATTAAATTTTACTAAAGCACAATGCCAAATTTCATAAGTCTAGCCTTATTATTTATTATTTCCATGTCTATATATTGCCTTTATAATTTCAGTTTTAGTTTAGTTTAAAATGGATTTTCTTTTATAATTGATAATTTAATAAATTTACTTCGTATTAATCAGATTAGACGGTAATGAATCAATATCAAATTCCATACGTTTCATTACCATATTGGTGGGTTTAACCACCGTCCAGGGTCTGATTACATTCCACATTTTTAATATTTTTTTAAAAGACGTCCGCCCGTTCTGCCTCTATTTGCACGAATGGACGGAATTACCCTAATAGCAAATTGATATTTCAGATGGATTTAATAAAGCAGCGGGGCTAACACGTAAGCCAATGGTAAAATAGTGTTAGTTAACACGTGTATTTATTTATGGAACACGTGAATATCAAACGTGTCAAGAAAGCCATCCTATGATTTATCCGACCCGCTTGAGGTCTAGATGTTATAGAACTCCAGTTCAATGAAGTTCATTACCATTACCACTTATGCGTGAGCTCCGTAGGATCTTGTTTGCATAATACTATAATTTATTTGTCAGCCTATAATTTCCTACGATCCCACTTTTAGATAAGTGCTCTTTCAATCTCTTCTGGTTTGAGTTTCCAGTAAACCAACCCTATCATGGGTAATTTTCATGAGCTAAATGTCAGGACACATTTTTTGCACAAGGTTTTACATAAATATGATTTTAAATAATTACACGGATTTATTCAAAAATTTAATGTCCTTCGTCGATTGTCATGGTCATCGTGTCCGGTTCATAGCTGTGGTCGATGACCCGTGTTTTCAGGATCTGTTTGTAGACAAAAGCGGACTTGCGGGGTGTACGAGTGCGGGCTGGGTCTTCGAAGTCAACGTTGTATAGTCCGAAACACTCTCTGTAAAACAAAAATAAGATATTAGAACTGATAATTACTGGACATGCAAATTGATTCAAATAGCTATCTGCTGTACAATTTTACATACTAAATGTTACATCTTGTAGGCTAGGTCTAATCTAAATCTAAGCAACGAAAAGTTACTTACGTGTAACCCATCATCCATTCGAAGTTATCCATTAAGCTCCACGCCATATAGCCCCTAAGATCAACACCAGCATCCAAACTGTCCAGGACGCTCTCTAGAGCAGCTCTGTAATAGGTGATTCTGTCATCATCAATGAGGTCTCTATCAGGAGTGATAGACCAACCATTTTCAGTGATGTAGAAGATTGCATTGTTGTATTTAGAGTTGAGATGGGTGAGCACGTTGAAGATGCTGTTTGGCGAAAGCTGTAAAAAGATACAATTAATTCACTTGCATACAAAGTGCGTAATAGGTCACGTAGAAGGTATAAATGTTTTATATTAGGTACTTACATTCAACCAAAATGAAGCAGCCACAGGCCATTCGCTTGGCACGTAAATCCCAACATCAATATCATCATACATCGAGGGCACAGGATTTTCAGATTTATATTCACTTGCGGAAACTAGCACAGCTGTGTAATGATTGACGCCGAAGAAGTCAGCAGTTCCTTTAACAAAGGCCTTCTCTTCTTCTGAAAGCTGTGGCAAGCGAGAATAGGGATAGCCTTGTTGAGCGCTCTTTGCGGCAACAGCTTCTACTAGTTCTTTGGGGAATCCACCTTCAGCTGAGAAGATGGGCTCAGCGTATAATCCCCACTGGAAGATAAAATATTATAAATTATAGATAATGGCAAGTAAATAAATACCGCATAAAGTGAAGTCGTAATTTTGAAGTACATTTAGTAACTTACTTCAGCCTGTCGTTTCAGCTCGGCAGCAGCTTTATCTTCCTCGGAATCTGTGAGTTCTCCGTGCCAATCGACACTGATCGTTATTCCACAGGTACCACCCTGTGTGGGCTTGAAATCGTTAACATACGCTTTGTAAGCTTTAGCGTGGCATATCACAAGGTTTTTGGCACAAATATATGTACCAACAGCGGTTGAGTTCAAGATTGGGGCCTTATGATTGGAGCCGTAACCTAGGTAACAAATCTCTTTAGGTTCGTTAAACGTAATCCAATGCTTAACTCTGTCACCAAAGTTTTCATATGCAACTCTTGCGTAATCTTCAAACCAATCAGTAATCATTGGATTAGCGAAACCACCCAATTCCTGCAGTTTTTGCGGCAAATCCCAATGATACAGTGTAATCATGGGTTTGATGTTGTATTTTATCATTTCATTGATGTAGTTGTTGTAGAAATCGATTCCGGCTTGGTTGATTTCATTAGGCAGACCTGTGGGCATGATCCTTGCCCAGGAAAGTGAGAATCGATAGACATCGAGACCCAATTCTCTCATCATTTCCACATCACGTTTGTAATTATGATACGAGTCAGCAGCTATATCACCATTGCTTTGATCTAAAATTACGTGAGGAGTGTTGTGGGTCATATAGTCCCAAATGTTTTCACCCTTTCCTGTGAAATAATAAAATATGCTATACAATTTCATATATTTATCCAGTGTGTTCATATGAGGCTGGTATTACTCTTACCATCTTCATTCCATGCCCCCTCGATTTGGTAGGAGGCTGTGGCTGTACCGAAGAGGAAGTCATCCGGGAACTTCCTCTGTTCTATGACTGATAAAGCATTACAGCTCAACGCCAACAGACTAGTAACAGAAAGAATACGGTTTTTTTTAATTAAAGCTCTTTGGTAGTGACGTCAAATGCCGTGGGGAAGTACATGTGTTCAATTAAAATTCTATAATGAGCTTGAGCTTAGGGTAAAGGAAAATTTCGCAAGGAAACTACAGCACGGTGGCAGGGGTTTATAAAACCCGCCTGACTGGCTACTACACATTATTAAGGAATATATCGCCAAGCACTTATCGGAAACCAGATCCCTTCTAGGTTTTGTATGCAAAGTATAAATTATGTAAAGTAAAAAATAAGTTATTTCTAACTGCATTAGATAAAGTAAAGCAAATAAATTTGTACACTTCAAGGCAAGAGTGAATAAGCATCTGAGCAAGTGAGTTACATCTTCGGTTCTGACTTCTGTCAGTTTGTATCCAAATCAAATCCAAACATTTTATGTAAAAAAACAATTGCAAAGGTGACAAATCGGAATGACAAAGTAAGCTTACATACCTTAACGCCACGACTAACTTCATGTTATTACAAGATAAAAGTGATCATTTTTATATATTCACCATGGGTGATCTATTTATCATGTATAGTTTAGTAAGTACTTACCTATTTTGTGATTTGAAAAACACTTGAAAATTATCTAGACGTGAAAATTATCATAACAGATCTGTTTCATTCTGTGATAAAATATAAACATTTTTTTTCTAAACATTGTATTTACTAGAGAACCAGTCTCGGTGCAGGTTTCCTTCTAGGTTTTGTATAAGTCAAAAATATATTGGCAATCTCAGGGAGATATAGCTTATGTACTGTGCTTATGTCTTTAGGTCGACGATAGCATTAATTTATTTATTTGCAAGCTACTATTTGTTAATGTTATTGTCAAGTTCAGTAAATATCTTTCTGCTAAATTTTCTCTACATGAGCCTACTTTCCCAGCATTGGGCATAGCCGTACGACGCCTTGTAGATCTTGTAATAGGTAGATAGCTTTGTTGTTATCAGTTTGCCATAAGATACAATATCATACATTTGTAGAAAGGACACCTTTACATAATGGAGTTAGTAGCTACCCAAGTACATTGGTAGGTACACCGTTTTATATTATGTAGGTAGTTAGGTAATCTTATCATTTGTGTTCACAATTAATTTCAGTGACATGGGTCGATTCTGTTCTTGTTAGGAAGTAATTTAATATCAAAGTTTAATATATTACATCGGAGCTATAAGCTAACTTGTTGGCATCAATTTCAATTTTTTAAAGCGATATAACGATTTTGGTTACTGCATGTACTATTAGTGCTTCTGGAACCATTATATAATTTGTCTATCGCTTAAAAGGTTTTTTCATATTGAAATTAATTCACACTGATTGCAACAATATTACGTAATCTATGTACAGCGCATGTACAGGGGTATTCACGGGAGGCATATATGTGGGTGGTAACAGATTATTTTTATCGCTCCCGTTCAACAGGTACTTCAAGATGTCAAAATATGGTATCTGGAGTTTATCGGTTTTACTATCAGCGTATTGTGTCTGTAAGCTTTGATTAAGGATACATGCAGATAGAGTGTCGCAGCTGTGCACGCGTCGATAAAAATACGCTCTAACTGTTAGAGGCTAAATCAAATAAAAATGCAAAATAATGATCAATATTTAAATTTCTCCCGATTTTAATTGGAATATTTCAACAACTATTATCATTATGAACGTCACTATGACAAGCAGAATGACGCAGAGGGAGCGTAAAACGTAGCTGTTACACGCAGCAGCCTATAAATGTTGGCCTGTTTTATATATTCGTGTAGTATGGCCACATTCTTTCTAGGTATATTTATTTCTATGGTTTTTTCATATTGAAATTAATTCACACTGATTGCAACAATGTTATGTGATCTATGTACAGCGCATGTACAGCGGTATTCACGGGAGGCATATATGTGGGTGGTAACAGATTATTTTTATCGCAACCGTTCAACAGATACTTCAAGATGTCAAAATATGGTATCTGGAGTTTATCGTTTTTACTATCAGCGCTTTTTGTAAGTGCTATTGTGTCTGTAAGTATAAAATTATTAAGGTTTGTAAAAGTCAGCTGCCCTTTCTCTCATGTATGAGACAAAGGGTTGTTCTACATATTTACAGTGCTGCCGCCATTATATTGGAAAAAATTAAGCGACCAACAAAGGACAATATCCGCTTAATAAGCAGTAACTTATACTATGAGAGCTTTATATTTACTAGATATTTCTACGCCTTTCTTAGACATTTATTGATATATATAGTTAATATGCACACACAAGGTAAGACACCGTTCTGTTTAAGTCAGGGACTAGGGTTCTTCTTCTTCTTCTTAATTTTAAGTGGGTTAAAATAATTTGAAAAGTTGCTAGATATACATCTATTCATTTAATCTCATGGTGCTTGGATTATTAGATAAAACGCATCCGATATTGTAAAAAACTTAAAATACACGATTTAATGAAAATAAACGAATCGACAGCAGGCAGCTTTACTTCGCAAATTCCCGCCAATAAGTCTTACAGAAAGTTACATTCTATGGTAGTCATAAGAACACGTTCGGAAATTGTGCATATGAATGGAAGTTGATACTGGACTTCTTCTTCTTCTTATTTTTAATTTTGGCAACCAAGCCCAAATTAGGGCTCATTTCTGCCAGTGTCGAGTTATATTATAGTTTCCAGTCACAAT
This sequence comes from Achlya flavicornis, assembly GCA_947623365.1. Classification (NCBI taxonomy): domain Eukaryota; kingdom Metazoa; phylum Arthropoda; class Insecta; order Lepidoptera; family Drepanidae; genus Achlya; species Achlya flavicornis. The sequence goes on from OX392490.1 coordinate 9,120,304, forward strand.
AAATCACTTCACATTAAAGTCCTCAGTCAGTCACCGTCCATAAAAGTCATGTTTTACTACAATGGTGGTCATTGTACTAAAACTCTTCACGGACATTTTGAGACAACTTGAAAAGTCACGATACACATAATTCATTTCATTTCACTTCACTGGTGCACATGGATGATCTTTATTGGGTAAATTACCACCAAAAATACACAATAAAACTCAAAATACACAAATTTAGGAAAATAAAAATGAAAATGCTACGTCACTCTGCAAGTTCCCGCCAAAAAGTCCGATACTGGACTTGAATAGGTACGTACATATGCAAAGTGACGTTGACAATAAAGATAAATCCATGTGCACCAGTGAAGTGAAATAAAATGAATTATGTGTATCGTGACTTTTCAAGTGGTCTCATTAAGTCTTGAAAAGTATTTTGTGGAATTACTACCATTGTACTAAAGCATGACTTTTATAGACAGTGACTGACAGTGCGGACTATAAGAAAAAGTGATTTGTTTTGTGAAAATATTAATATATCTCGAGAAAACACAAATAAGACAAGGCTGCATCGCTTTTACCTATGCCCACCTTTTGGCGAATATTATAAACAACTACAAAAAGTGCGTTCGAATTGGAGTGATGTCGTTTTTAACAGTTTCAAAATGGGCATTTTTGTTTAAGCGTTCGAATTGGAAAATTTCAACAATTTTGCAACTTTTGCCACAAACGATATGTCCCAAATCGAACGATTAGATACAAAAATGACATTGGCATGCTCATCGCCTGCTTGTCACTTGTCTCAAACTACCTTTTTCCTTCAGTTAATCATTAAACAAAGTAAATCTCACAAATTATTCTCTTGCCTGTTAGTATTTCTATAAAATTTTACAATAAAAATTAGAATTTTCGCTTCCCGTATGAATTTTCCGAAACTTATCTGTCAGATTCAAAGATGTCAAAATATGATCACAAACGACCCTGCCTCGGAGGTGGGTCAAAATTTGCAGTTCACAATGTCGTTTTTAACTGTTTCCAAGCAAAACGAACGGTGAACGAAAACACTTCAAAACGCCAATTTCGCCCACAACTTTCCAAATCGAACGCCAGTTGTGATCGTTTTTGGCATTTTGGACTGTTATTTTTGCTACCATACCCCAATTCGAACGCACCTAAAATTGACGTAACCTGACAGTGACAGTGACATTACATTCAAATACTTTCGCGGGAAACTTGTTATCAGTTTGTACCTAGATATTCTAAAACTATTATACCAAATTATATCTATTATTACATTAAATATCTTAAAGATAAGAAATTACGTTACCTAATTAAAAGATAATGATACCGTTCGTAATGTTTCAGTGTATATATTAACAAGTGGTGTGTGAACTGTTTTTGTGAGAATGATATTCTTTATGTTGTTTTGCTTACTAAGGTGAGTAAATTTTACTACTCCTTCATCATCCCTTAGGGTTTTATTATTGTTCTGTGTTTATCATCATCAGCCTATAATATCCCACTGCTGAGCACAGGCCTCACTTCACAAATGAGCGTGAAAGGGAACCGGTAGATTCAGCCACTCATGCCCCAAAATAATTCATTATAAAAATATGGTATGTTTATGAAGTCCATAAATTACCTGCCATAGGTAAGTAGGAAAGTATAGCATTTTGGCACAGATTACTAAATAGTTACTACGTAAATTTTCGTTCAAAGAGCAGCTCGACTAGGGAAGTACCTACCTCCACCTTACAGAATACCGTAGCCAATCATTCATACAAAATATTTTGCTACAGTTAAAGTATAAAAAACAAGGTCAAAAAGTTGCACCTGTAACAACATTGCAGATAAACCGATCCGAACTTCAGTAAATGTGACCTTCATAAGTGCTCTTCTGGGGCCTTAATTGAATAAATGGCTTTGACTTTGAAACTAGCATACGGCCCACCTGATGGTAAGCGGTTACCATAGCCTATGGACGCTTGCAACACCAGGGGCATGCATTGTCGAACCTTTAGAAATCTCTTCACATCCTTCTGGTAGAACCCCATGCTGTACTCCCTTGAGAAAAACTGGTATCTACAATAAAGTGCTTTCCCTCTGAGTGGTATAGCTGTGACACGCCTTTTTATTGACATGCCTAATCACTAACCCCCTTACTCATAAAGCGCTATTTAAATAATATACTGATTAAATGGTCAAGTAAATAATGTCACATTATTTGACAATGACAATAGAGTGACGTTTATTTACGTGACCCTTTAAACAGTATATTAGTTAAATAACGTTTTATGAGTAAGGGGTTTATTGTATGTAATAATGTAACTTGCTTTCAGTATACTAGCACAATCAAATGGTTATACGGACACAACTAAGCGAAAATTCCCTGATGGCTTTATATTTGGAACGGCTTCAGCGGCATATCAGGTTGAAGGAGGATGGGATGTCGATGGTAATGTATCCCAAATTTTTGGGGCTTAATTTAGGATGTTCAGTATTGTTCAGAGCAAAATCAAGATAGCAAAAGGGAGTATGCCATTGGAGGTTATGTCCATAAACTTTATAAAGGCTCTGGAATGATATGGGTAATGTAATGTGGTGGCTCATGGGATCATAATGAATTTATTGATGTCTACTGGTTAACATTAAAAATTAACTATCATTATTTATAAATTAACCTTCAAAAGTATACCTTATAACAAAGGAATAAGGTTCATTGTTATATAAATAAATATCTCAGAAAGTATATGGTGATATTTCACAGAACACCTGGTTTTATATATACTTTTTAATATCGATTTGCACTAGTTCTAGCAGGTAGCCATGCCAACCTACATACAAAATGTTTAGAACATCTTTACACAATTACCTCTGCCGTATTATACATACCCAAAAAGAACTGAATATATTTGACAGGAAAAGGTGAAAGCATATGGGACAGATATCTCCACGAGAATCCTTCAGTGGACGGTAGGAACGGCGATGTGGCTAGCGACTCGTACCACCAGTACCGTCGAGACGTGGAACTGCTGAGGGAGCTGGGAGTCGACTTCTACAGGTTCTCGATATCCTGGCCCAGGGTTATGCCTACAGGTCAGTTGGTTTATATCTTGAGCTGCTGAAATGCTGCTCGATCATGACAAGCCCAAAAAATGAGTTATTCACCGTATTGTATCTATGGTTTATTAAATAGCTTTTGACTTATTAACTATAAGGATCAAAATTAAATAATACCTAGCTATGAATTTTGAATAGAATTTGACCAGATTAAGAAATGAGAATTATAATTTGATATTTATTTAGGCTAAATGGATTTTATCTCAGAAAAGCCTATTCTCGAGAGACGTTGATAATACTACAACATGCGATTGTTTTGTTGCCTTTTTTTTGATCCGGCAAGAAAAAATATGGAAAAAAGTGTAGACTCACACTGATCAATACAGTCAAACGTGTGGCTATAATAATCACGCAAAGATCTCTTGAGGTTTGAGGTGGAACTGTGAGGTGGGAGCTAATTACCAAATTTCATATAATAGATCGTTGATGCACTCATTAAAGAGCAGCGGCCAAAAATGAGACCCTTGTGGTATCCAAAAAAATACGTAATTAAACTCTAATTTCAGGCATACCAAACTCACTAAACGAATATGGCGTCCAATACTACGATAAATTAATTAACGAATTATTAAAATATAACATAGAACCTATGGTTACGTTATACCACTTTGATTTACCTCAACACCTTCAAGATTTGGGAGGTTGGGCCAACCCTCTATCCGTCGAATGGTTCGTGGATTACGCAAGGGTAATGTTTGACAAATACGCCAATAGAGTCAAATATTGGATCACATTGAACCAGCCAAATTCTATTTGCTTGGAGGGGTATGGAGATAGCATTATGGCTCCTGGTATTGATTGGAAAGGGATAGCAGATTATATGTGCGTTAGAAATGTCATGTTGGCGCATGCGATGGTGTACAGGATGTATCAGGATGAATACAAGATGAAATATGAGGGTATGTATAAAATGTGCTGGTGAATGAAGGTGGTGTCCTGATGGTATATGGACCTTCTAAGGAAATTGCCAATGAGTTGTTGACTATTTCAAAGATTAGAAGGCATCGTGTTTTGTACACTATCTGTGGTAAATGAGGTACAATGTAATTTCGCATGTTTTCCAATATCTCATTATTTACAATGGGCCACCCATCTAATTGGCAGCCAAGTTCACTTTGCTTACCCTCGTTAAGAATCTTGTAATGTTTGTAGGTTCAGTAGGTATATCGATAGCGGTTAATTGGCTAGATCCAGTTAATAACAAAACTGAGAATGTTCAGGCTACGGATGAAGCTAGGGAGTTTATGGTAAGTCTTTACCTCCTAAATGTCAATCATTAGAAACGATTCTTTAAAATAGTGCAATTTTACGCCTATATATAAGTATACAGGCGTAAAATTTCACTACTTACGTAAGCGGTACAAAAGAAAACTCAACCAGACCAGCCTTATTTGTGTTACGTCCATCTTTGACATCCGACTTAAATAATTGGATTGTTTTACAAAAAACTTAAACCGACTTCAAACTACACTAAAAAGTTATCAAATTCTGATCTGATGACAATGGGACCAAACGGGAAGTGTACCCTTCCAGACAAAAAAAGAATTTTCCAAATCGGTTAATAAATGACGGAGTTATGAGGTAACAAACATAAAAAAAAAAAAAAAAAAAAAACATACAACCGAATTGAGAACCTCCTCCTTTTTTTGAAGTCGTCTAAAAAAAAAGAAGGACGCATAATAAGGGGCACGAGTGGTGAGCACAGATTGACACCTGCCCACGATTGGTTCGTCAGTCGATGTGAGTCGTCTATTGGATTCTTGCGTGTCATTTGGGTACTGTGATTTGGCCAAAAGTGTAAATGCGCGAGCTTGCTCCCACTACTGCCTATCTGTGCTCACCATTCGTGCCTCATACTGTAACACAAGTAAAGCTATGTTAATGTTTTAAAAGATAGTGATTGGCCCTCAGGCCTCCAATTCTTGCGCTTTCGACATATCGAATTACCCCCTTATTCATAATGAAGTTATCAAACGTTGCCAAAGATAAGGCCGCCTATATTGTGTAACTTCCTTTAATTTGTGTTGTAATTATCATGTGTTCTATATTAGTGTATACAATAAAGAATATTTCATTCATTCATTCATTCAAACGTTGATTAGCTAAAATTCTGAAGTCTTTATCTGACACGTGACATTTGGTGATCGAAAGAGTGAGACGGAGGACACTATTATACTGATTTAGTTAAAATGCGATTATGAATAAGGGGGTTAGACATTTGGCGAAAAACATGACGGTCTTCTGTCAAAATGTATAGATTTTTAAGATATCCGCCATGTTTTTTGGTAAATATCTACGCGAAATTAGTCGAAGACGCGAGAATGGGGGCCCAGGGAATCAAACATAGGTGTTTTGACATTCTTGAACGTTTGAAAATATTGAATAGTTCTTTTTACAATTACCTAAAACATATTAAAAAAAACTTGCCGGTTCTTCTCAGTTTCTTCTCGCCTCTTCTCGGTAGAAGGCTTGCTTCCGAACCAGTACCTAACCTACCTTCCTAGGGGCTAAGCTGAATAAATAAATAATAAACGTTTTTTTTTTCAGATCGGCTTGTTCATGAATCCAATATGGTCGAAGGAAGGTGACTTCCCCCGCGTGGTCAAAGATATAGTAGCTCAGAAGAGTAAAGAGCAAGGGTTCTCCAGCTCAAGATTACCTACATTAACTCCTGAAGAAATAACTTTGTTGAGAGGTTTGTGTATTTTTGTTTTAAAATCGTTTTTAGAGTTCCGAACCAAAAAAATAAAATAAATCCTCATGCTGGAGAAGAATCCACTCCGTGTGGTCAAAAAGCAGCGCTATATATCAGAAACAGCAAGGTGCTGCTTGTGGGGGCTGGTCTGCTTAAGTTTGCTATTTATTTACTTATTAAATATTTATTCAGTCTACTTTGTAATTTTGCCGCCGCGCCGGGGCACGCAATTGTAGTCAGTGCGATTAAAATGTAAATATTATGTAATGAATGTAAGCTTGTTTTGAAAAGAGTAATTGCTGAGTTTATTGCCGGCCCTTCTCAGCAAATGCAACCTCCCGAACCAGTATTAGAAGTATTAGAGTCAGACTTTTCGTAAGTGCCTGCGTAATTTTGAATTTTGAACCACTATTACTACAGCTTTGAAATTTTGATTAGTTTTAAATATTGATTACATCAAAGCCACTATTCAATTTCGGCTCCAGAAGGGCACCAGACTGTGTTTGGCTTTTTTTCCCCAAATGTTTTAAAAACATCTTTCCATCCTATATACCTACAGACGAATTTAAAACCTCCTTTTTTTAATTCGGTTAAGAAAGACAAAAAAGAGTGCGAAGTAAGACCCTGGGCACCTAAAACCCATATTCCAATTTACTCTAAACTAGGTTCAGCAGATTTCCTAGGCATGAACCACTACACCACATTCCTGGTATCCAGATCTGAGGAGGAGCATCCCGAGCCCTCGTTTGAGGGTGACATCAATGCGAACCTGTCTCAGGGGAAGCTATGGAAACCAGCCCTTTCCACATGGTTGAAGGTATGCTTTTTTATGTTAGAAGCCTGACAGCCCAGCACGTGGTCCACCTGATGGTAAGCGGTCACCACTCAAACAGGATTTGAAGGAGGTTCGCTTTGCTGGCATTGGATGGGACGGAAAATATAGTTTTATGTATCTACCTGCACTGCAGTTTTTATCATGGGATTAAATCTGAAATTACCAAAAATAAATTAGTTGTTCCATACAAATGTTCGACCAGAATGTATGGAACAGTCGTTTTTAATGTAAACACCGTTTTCACAAAAACTGTTCTGTACCTCGAGTGTTTTCTTTTTTACTACCTAATTCGGTAAACAAGCATTCGGCCCGCCTGATGGTAAGCGGTGACCGTAGCCATATGGACGCCTGCAACACACGCAGCATCGCTCCCGCGTTACCGACCTTTCCCCCCTCCCCTATGAGCGCTGGCGACCTTACTCACGCGCAGGAACACAACTTTACTCAGCTCATTATAAAGTTATTTGTCTGCGGTATTCTGTAAGGTGGAGGTACTTCCCCAGTCGAGCTGCTCTTTGAGCGAATAAACGCTATATTCTACCTCTCTCAAAAATAAATCTCTTGGCCACGAGTGTAAAGAATTGACGTTAATAAACGCTTACTAATTCGTTTGCGTTAACTATAACGTATGGGAGAAATTAGTACCATGAGTATTCCGCTAGAGGCGCTGTGCCAATTCCTATAGAGCAGTATCTTCCTAGTATCTAGTTCCATACAAAAGTTCAACCAAAACGTATGAAACAGCAGTTTTTTGGGAACGTATTGATCACAAAAACTTTTATGGGTGTCGAAATTTTTTAGGCGCGACGGATAGTCTTGGGGCTGCAAGCGCCTTTCACAGTAACCACTTACCATCAGGCCGTATACCAAATAAACTTCCTAATTATTTCAGAGTGCACCCTACGGCATATACAAAGCTTGTATATACTTAAACGAAAAGTACAACTACCCTCGTATGATAATAACTGAGCACGGATGGTCTACCGAGGCGGGTCTAAAAGACCCCGGCCGGATGGACGTCATCAGCGGGTACTTAGCCGCATTATTGTTGGCTATGGAGGACGGGACTGACGTGAGGGGTTATACAGCGTGGAGTCTCATGGATAATGTGGAGTGGACTGCTGGGACCAGGTCAGAATTATTATATCTTGAAAATAATGATGGGCCAGTTGGCGCAGTTGGTTAAGAATCCACTTACCGCAGGTGTTTTACCACAATCTCACCGTGGTAAGTAATGATGTGGTCGAAGGTGGTAAGCTCAAAGCGTTGAAACAAACTGGCTCTCAAGTGCCAGAACACAGGGCTTGGTGAAAGAGAATAAAAAAAACACACACTCGCTCGTAAAGTGATATTTATTGCACTAGTACTTTTTACTTTACATTACCGCACAGTTTTATGGTAGGTATAATCCCGATTATGATAAGTTTGTACCTCACTGCAAGTGATATGTGTGTAGACCAAGCATTCTTAATATAAACGGGTAAAACAGTTTGATAGCGTATCGCTGTCAAAAAAAAAAAAACTTGCGCGCCATTATTGTTAACGTTCTCATTGTGTGGTTGATTATTAACAAAAACTACTTAAAAAAATACAAGCTTCTTTTTTTCCTCACAAGTATGTTGAAAAACGTTCGTATGACACGCGTGTGCATTGGTCATTACATTAATACCGCCTCGTGTGTAATGTGTAATGACCAACTTTGCACACATGTGTCATATTATACTATTTATTTCAGTGAACGCTTCGGCCTTTACGAAGTGGACTTTGAATCGGAGAACAAGACAAGGACGGCACGATCTTCCGCGCTCCTCTACAAGCACATTATTGAATCCAGAGTCGTAGACGACGGATGGAAACCTAAGGGACTCAAAATTACCATATCTGATCGAAGAATGAAGAGAAACGTTAATAATGTTAAAAATGAATTATAGGCATGCATAAAGAGCCAGTAGGATATTTCTAAGTCCGTCAACTTTTATAATGGACTAATTAGTAAATATTTTGTTTTAGATAATCATTTATAGAAAAATAAACCTTATTCCACTAATCTTAAACATCATAGACTTCTTGACCAAGAATATTGTATATGCTTAGAAATGGTCGACATTCCGTCTCTGTAGACTCACTATTTTTTATATGTTTATACGAAGGTTCTTGTAGTAAATTATTTTTTAGAAATCAAATGTGGCTGTGGTTTTTAATTAATTTCATTAATTTATGATACGAACAGGGTTGTGTTGTATTCAATTTGCTTGAATAAATATTTATGCGTGTATGAATATATTTTATGAGCGTTGACTTCTAATTTGTTGTTTTATTAAATTTATTAATTACCGTCCAAGAACCTACACAATTTCAAAAGACGTTTTTGTATAATTTTATTTTACAGCATGCGTAAAGTATGAAAAATTATATTATACGCCATCTAACATTTTACTGGCGAACTAACTAATGAAGCAAAAAGGTTTCATTTTCAACACTTTCATTTTAGTTACGGTAACAGTTCATAGATGACGCTGAACAGTATTCAGTATTTTTCAAAAGATGGCAGTGGTGGTCCCACAACTTAGTTTTCAAATATTTACTTGTTCATGATTTTCTATCGTTTTTGCTTCCCTGTTTCACCTATATTTTCCATGGGGCCTTTTAGCAATATTCTTTGTAATTATTATGCTATGTTTCCGATTCATATCATGTTCAAGATACCTACGCCAGCGACCCAGCGAAGACTCAAATCCTAACTAATATTATAAATGCGAAAGTGAGTTTGTTTGTTACGCTTTCACGCCTCAACTACTCAACGGATCATCATGAAATTTGGCACACAGATAGCCTATGGTATAGATGAAAGACATAGGCTACTTTTTATCCTGGGAAAGCGGGTGAAACCGCAGGGGACAAATATTATTATATAAATGCGAAAGCTTGTCTAGATATATTTCTATTTCGAATTCACGCCGATGTAGCTTTTTTTTTTTTTTTTTTTATACCACTTAGGTTGCAAACAAGCATACGGCCCGCCTGATGGTAAGCAGTTACCGTAGCCTATGGACGCTTGCAACACCAGGGGTATCACGCGCGCGTTGCCGACCCTGCAGAATTCTCTTCACACCCTTTTTGAAGAACCCCAGCTGAACTGGAGGGCTAAAAAGGAAGCTAAAGCAATATTGCTACGCAATTCATTTTTTCGAATTCTCGGCAGATCCTAAGTGATTCCAATATTTTTTGGTAAAATAGTTACCATATTACCTATATTCAATTCAATTCATTAAAAGGTTTGGAATTGAGGAATTGCATAAGATCTGCTTTAAACTCGAAAAAATTAATTGCTTTAGCAATATTGCCTAGCTTCCTTTTTATGGGGCCGGGTATTACGCATATGTAGATCATACTATAATAATAAAATATAAGTAAGAAACTTCAGGACAACGGCTTTTAATAAAAATATTGAATAATTGTTGGTACTGTATAGGTACCTACCTATACTCCCGAGACGACGACTTATCACTAAAAAATTTACAAAACGTTAAATATAATATACCTACTCAGGACCATACCATACACTTAACAAATAAAATATCAAAAACGCCCAAAACATTCTTTTATATGCAACAAAACAAGTTAAACAATCATGACAAGCCATACAAAGCTTCATCCAATTTTTACGCTCATTATTATCGGTATTTAGTCCGTAAATAATAATCGTGAAAAAAAATCGCAACAATGCATTTTACGGACAAAAAATCGCGGGATCCTCAAACAAACGCCGCGGGTGGCCAAATACAATAAACAATATAATTTATAAACATTGATCCATGTAGATGAAACAAAATGAACTCTATTCCTTAGGTATAAGGATGAAATTAATGCTAGTTTTATTGACAATGGATTTAGTGGGGCATTGAGTCGTGAAAGCTACCTACACTGTGATAAGTGCTATTATGATAGATTAAGAACAAATCGGATAGTCTTGATTCGATTCGGTGTGTTAGAGGACCAATTTGTTATGGTAGGTATGGTATGGTAAATATAATAGCACGAATTTGCCTTATAGTATGGCATTTGGCGTAATGGCGTTATGGCGCTTTCTTTAGGCACTGTATGTATGTATGTTTGTTCGGGTGGAATCTTGCGAGTTGAATTTCACCCACTTTCAGTGGTCAGATTGACTTGATTTTAGGTACACAGTATATTGGAAGACAATGAAGTACAGTCAACAAAAAGTGCAGACACCAAAAAAGGTTGTATTAAAAATTAAATTTTTAACAAAAACTTATTTAATTTAAAACTGATAATGGGCTAGAGGACTAAAATTCTATTTTATCTATCTCTTACATTAATTATCAAAAAGTATTAGAAACTTGTTTTTTCTTTTGTCAATTAAACAAAAAAATACGAAGATATCGAGTGTTGAAGTTCCGTGTGACGTCACGTTAGAGTACCTACACTTTTTACTCTGTATGTACAAGTGACGTCACGAGCTCCCACTCCTGAACTTTAACGGGCTTTATCTGTGTAATTTTTTAATTATTTGGTAAAGTAAAAAATTCGACACGTGTATATCGTCCCCGTAGCGCGAGAATTAACTAAGTCGAGTTAAGTAATTCTTTTTTTATTGTATAATATGAATCAGCTTTTCAAGCTCTTTATTTCTGTCTAACTCTCATTTTTAGGGTTCCGTAGCCAAATGGCAAAAAACGGAACCCTTATAGATTCGTCATGTCTGTCTGTCTGTCTGTCTGTCTGTCTGTCTGTCTGTCTGTCCGTGTATGTCACAGCCATTTATTTCCGAAACTATAAGAACTATTATGTTGAAACTTGGTAAGTAGATGTATTCTGTGAACCGCATTAAGATTTTTACACAAAAATAGAAAAAAAACAATAAATTTTGGGGGTTCCCCATACTTAGAACTGAAACTCAATTTTTTTTTTTTCATCAAACCCATAAGTGTGGGGTGTCTATGGATAGGTCTTCAAAAATGATATTGAGGTTTCTAATATCATTTTTATCTAAACTGAATAGTTTGCGCGAGAGACACTTCCAAAGTGGTAAAATGTGTGTCCCCCCCCCTGTAACTTCTAAAATAAGAGAATGATAAATCTATAAAAAATATATGATGTACATTACGGTGCAAACTTCCACTGAAAATTGGTTTGAACGAGATCTAGTAAGTAGTTTTTTTTTAATAGGTCATAAATTGAAATTAATATCAAATACTCAGGTCTATACTACCATTTACTTATATACCTACAGGTTTGTACGGAACCCTCGGTGCGCGAGTCTGACTCGCACTTGGCCGGTTTTTGTAGGTGTCATAGTTTTTGAGTTATAAAATTCGAAAATTCACTAAGTTATGATTATGGACAATATCACGTAAAGAGAAAATTACCTAATTAAGTTAGTTATTTTACATTTCAAATTAAATTACATAAATAGGAATTAAAATCAATTAATTAGTTTTTCCCTGATTTTTTTGTTGTATACCTTGCTCTCATAAATCACTAAACAGATTTAGATAGTTTGGAAATCAGTAGTTCGGTTCAACATTTGGATGCGAAAATTAACTAACTAGGTTTGTTGATTTCTCTTTCTCAATTGAAATATAATTCATACAAAAACAAAAATGCGAAAATCCCTTACACAGTTTTAATTATTTTTATTCTAGTAAAATGGGTGACATTGCTTCTGTTTCAAATAGTAATGATATTATTTTAGTTAATATTTGTAAAAATTTGGTGTTGATTTAGTAGTTTAGGTATTTTTCACGCGCGACTTGGTTACTTTATGTGTGCAGTGCGGCGTGAAGGCGGCAGTTGGTGACTTTCATTTTTCACGTATGTGTTGAAGTGTGCGTACGCGTTTCTTTTGCCGCCACACGAATTATTCATTTTATGAATACAGTCGAGCCAAGTTTTTATTCAAATATAATAAATGGACTTGCGTTTGGCCACTGACTTACCCATAAAGGACGATTAAGATGCCTAAGATGGAGCACGCTTACCCAGAAGAAACCTATTCACTCTGACCTTGAAAGTCTCTAGATTTTAAGAGTCAGGAAACAAAGCCGGAAGCAAGTTCCACACCCTTGGTGTCTGCAATAAATGAGGATGCAAAACGTTACGTCTGTAGCTTTAGTATGTCAACAACGTACGGGTAAAAAAAAAACCGGCGTCTTGTTGTTCGGTGTAAAAAAGGGATGGTGGAATAAGATTGAATAATTCCTGCGCACATTCTCCAAAATATATCCTCTAGCTAGACTCTAGAAATCTCTAGGCAAGCAACATTTCTTCGATAGTCAAGGCTCCGATGAGTCTCTTGACATGGCGATCTTTTAAATCAATGGTGTCAAGCTGGTGCTTAGCGGATCCATCACAGAGATGGCATCAGTACTCCATGTACGATCGTACTTTTGCTTGATAAAGTTGTAGCAAATTTTCAGGCATGAAGTACCAAAGGAAATTAGACAGAATACCCAGCATCCTAGCAGCTGTTTCTGCCTTTGACTCAATAGAATAGCTAAAGCTAAATTTGGCCGTAAAGGTCATGCCGATCACTTAAAGGCAAGGATATATTTTGAATTGTAGAGGCTGTTTGAAAGGACTCCATTGGCGGTGTAAATTCTTGGTGGAGTTAAAAATTACCAGATTGGCTTTGCCCTAATTGGAGGCTGCCTATAAGGTCATATCCAAACGCTCTACCATGGCCTCTTGCAACAATTGGATCTTGTGCATCAGTGCTGTCGTACTCAACAGATCGTTAATCTGAAGCATAAATAAAGTTGCAGAGAGAACTGAACCCGGGATTGATTGCCAAAAGGTCCGACAGGCACCCGTCTATCTATAGATTGTTAACTCAGGAAATCGAAAATCCAATCGCACAGGCCACCAGGAACTCCATATCAAGGAAGATTACTTAGAGGGCTGGTGTGCCAGTATCTTTCGAAAGCCGTAAGTGATAAATCAAATCAAATCAAGCGAAGGATATTTATTTTAAATAGACCTTCGCAGGGACTTATGAATAATCTGACTCTAATACTCTTATACCGGTTCGGAAGGTTGCATTTGATGAGAAGAGCCGGGAATAAACTCAGCAATTACTCTTTTCAAAACAAGCTTAGATTCATAAAATAATATTTACATTCTAATCGCACTGACAACAATTGCGTGCCCCGGCGGAAAAACTACAAATTAGATTGTATCGATATTTAATAAGTAAATAGCAAACTTAAGTAGACCAGCCTCTAAAAGCAGCACCTGTTCAAGTTAAGTTGATGGAGCTTTAAAAATCTAAGAGATAATACCTTGATAGCAAGCTTACAATAACAACAACAACTTAAGCTTTAAATTTAGGAGCTTTATAAAGAGCAACTAACAATATTTATAGGAAGATATTTGGCAGCTAATTGAAATGCAAGAAAAATGAGTGTATGATCAGCACTCACTATGATGGAGCTGATCGACCAGAACAAAAGAGGAATATGAAATGCATATTTTAATAAAAATGCGGCACGAGACTTAGGAATCTGACTAACTGCGGTCTATTTCTGATAACGTAACATAATCAACGATTTTTTACAAACTATACCATCTTTAAGGCTTACGCTTAGGCTTACCAGAGGTATCCGAGGCAAAAAGAAAGATCTTTTGAATAACTGCTTATCTTCAGGCTGGTCATACACTTGTTTGTCACCTTGGTAGTATAAAAAACTATCTCAAAGGGGGTAATTCCCCAAGAGCTTCATCCATGGTACGAATTTTACCTTCATGTAATGATTTTGTGGAGATGATTTCAGAGCCTGATGGCGAGGAAGAAGAATAGGACCCGTCTGCTAAAGTTTGATGGTCTTTTTAGGCTTCCGCACATAAACGGTGCCAACGGGACCCTATTACTAGGCCTACGCTGTCTGTCGGCCGTTCCGTCCGTCGTCGTACCTTCAGTGGGATATATCTCATGAACCATGATAGATAGACAATTAAATTTTTCACAGAATGTGTATTTCTATTGCCGCTTATACAATAAATAATAAAAATGAAATAAATCTTCAAATTAAAGGGGGGCACCATACAAGATACGTCTTTACGGAACCCTATGTGAGCGAGTCCGACTTGCACTTGGCTGGTATTTTATATTTGATTAATTTTATGCATCAGGGTTTATCTAATTTATGTATTGATTGCTCAATTGTGGTATCGATTTGTTGATTTTACTATTTTCGTTCATTTATGTGATTATTAATGGAGATTTTTAAATATAGGTAACTGCAAAGGTATTTGCAAACGAAAAAGACTTTGTTTTATTTTAAATCCTTTAAAATAATAAGTTATAATTAAATTACAGTAATGTGATACAAGTTAGGTAATATTCACCGAACGTAGCTTGTGTGTCTAATGGTAAGCTCTAGTTTACTTAACTCAAGTTAATTTCTTTAATATTAGCCTATTGCCGTGAGAAAAATCACTAACTCAGGTCGATGATTAACTAACTCGAAGTTATGGCAATAGATAAGTAGAGTAAAATTCATTAAATGTTTATTTTATTTATACCTAATTAAGTTACGGTTTTTTACCCACCATTTTTATTTAGTCAAAAACTTTACAATATTTCCTTCAAAACGAGAAAAGAATTTCGAAAATCTGTAATACCTGTAAAAAGTTAGGGCCATTTCAATTTTCCAAACTTTCAAACGCGATTATCTCAAAACACACTTTTTAGACTTAGTTAATTCTCGCGCTACGGGGACGATATGTTTGATATTAATCTAACTGACGGACTAGTTTTTTTTTACCCAGGATGACTTTTGGAAACTTTTTTATTCGCGCATAAGTCGTAGAACAATAGATATTTATGTACCTACCTAATTAAACATTTTGTTTTAATAAATTTTAACTTTTTTATTTTTTAATACAATAATTGATTTCTTGTCAATAAATAACGTAACCAAAATCCTACCTATTCTACGGTTTTGAATGAAAAATTAATAAATAAATATCCTGGGACATTGCTCACACACGGCCATCTGATCCCAAGCTAAGCAGAGCTTGTACTATGGAAACCAGACAACTGATATAATACATATACTACTTATTTGTTTGTAAATACATACTTAATACACATAATTACACCCAGACTCAGGACATACAGACATGTTCAAGCATGCATGTCCTATGTGGGAATCGAACCTACGATCTGCGACGCGATAGGTAGAATCTTAACCAGATTCTTAACCAACCCGTCAAAATATAAATATACAGATGATTTTTATTTTCCAGCCAGTATGGGCAAATCCGAACTACAGGTCTTGAAAAACGCTGAAGGAACCACGAGCTGACTTTTGAAGAAAATAAAAATGCCATTAATAAAAAAGAAAAAAATAATGTTTTCAAATTCAGAAGATGCCCTCACTGGCTGAAAAAAAATCACTGTATACCGACAGTTACCATAATGTTACGCTTCATGACTAAACCACAAAATAACGTCTATAGACAATTGAAATTGATTTAGTTATTTAACACAAGAAATAATCGTTAGAAATTCAAGCACAGGCGAGCCGTAGACCGTATAAAAAAAAAATTGCTGGCCAAATCAAACTACATTCTTTCATTTCTTACACCTGTTTTCTTCAAATCTTGTGGAACGTAAGTAGTGATTACTAATTTATTTTCAATCGTGTAAGATTATTTCTGTAGCAAAATATAAGTAACTAGGCACAGATATCATAAAAATACAATGGCTAAACAAAAAACATGTATCTCTCGGCTAAAAGCTTTCGAAGCAAACGAAGGCGTTAAGAGCACCGATCAATTACCCCACCAATGGCAAAGCCCACTCAAAATAAGGAGAATCAAAAAAAAAGCTGAATATGATCAAAGGCAGCCATTTTGATACGATATTCAGGTAATAATACGGCTATTACAAAATTGGATTTGCCTGTTATGATTTGCTTCGGTTATGCGCTGGGTATGCTTGTGAATTTTTCCTTTTTTACTTGGGCTTATTTTTTTAATACACAAGCAAGCAAGTAAATCGGCCCCCTGATAGTAAGCGGTCTCTGTAGCCATATGGACGCTTGCAACACACGGGACATCACTCACGCGTTACCGACCTTTCCCCCCTCCCCAATGAGCTCTGGCGACCTAACTCACGCGCAGGAACACGGTATTCTATTCTAAGTTGGATGTAACGCTATGCTCTACCTCTCTTAAATCGATGTTTAATCAGTTGAATCACAGTAAATGGAATTATTTTCATATTTTTTTGTACGACATTTTTGGCAAGAAGGATACGGCCCGCCTGGTGGTAAGCGGTTACCGTAGCCATGAACGCTTGTGATGCCAAGAGTGTTCACAAGGGACGTTTACAGCACACGAGGCATCACTCACGCGTTACCGACCCTTTACCCCCCCCTTCCCCTAATTGGCTGCGGTATTCTGTAAGGTACTTTCCCAGATGAAATGCTCTTTGAGAAAAAAATGCTTTGTTCTACCTCTCTAGAATATAGTAGTTATAAGACACGCGTCTCATTTGCGAGCCAACAGGTTACCTTACCACATAAAGCGATGGTAGCTCATTGTGACTGTGGTAGTGACGTGGAATGCCGTGATGAAGATGCAGGATGCTGTGTTTGTACGCCTACGGGCCCCGTCGGACCACGCCGACAAAAGAACTATCATTACGCCGCGATAGCTCGAACCACCGTGCCCCATGGGACGCGTGTCGCCCGACACTTTCTTTATGTTGCCTTATCACCACAGCGAGGGTATTTCTATTTTTACTATGGCTTTAAAAATAATCTCACTTGGTCAGTGATGATGGCTTAAGGTGGTAAGCACACAAGGCTACGAGGGAGCGGCTCGCAAGTGCAGCTGTCGGAACGCACCGGTTTCTGGTGACAGATTTTCTACTTCAGGCCCCCTAGACAAGATGGATGTCGACAATCGTCATTAGTAAACGATCAACCTTTGTATGGGATTGACATAAGAGATTGTTAAAAATCACGTGGTGTTTTGATTTCTTGTCAACCTCATACAAAGGTTGATCGTTTACTAACGTTGACGATTGTCGACAACCATCTTGTCTAGCGGGAGGTCAGTTCAGGTTGGTAGTAAATCTGGCGAATACTCCCGATTTTCTTATAGGCTTTGGGGCTTATCCCCTTCGGCCACAACATCACATTAACATAATAGAAAAAAAAAAGCTATGCAACAAAATTTCTATTAACTAATTTAAATATGATAACTTAAAAACATTTTTCTTACGAACAAACAGAAGAGCCAGTCGTATGTCAATGTGAACACGCGCTACTTAGCGGATTTCTTAGGGGTTGAAGTTTTGAGGGATCGTCAGAGGGTGAGATGTAGGCATAACCGGGTATATATCATTGTATCATACAACACAGAGGAGATGTGGTATCGGTTATGTGGAGACGGCTTTATGGTAGGTATAAGGTAGGTATATATCATTTTGTAATTACACACATTCTTTCGATCTACGTATATCGAAGTCCCCCGAGTGTAGAGTTTGCAAAGAATTAACGTAACTCGATAGTTACGTTAATTCGAACGAACGCGATCGTTCGCGTTTTTAGTACAAGTTCTCATATTACGCAAACACGTTACAAATGTTACAATCAGGGGCAGTAGACAAGATGGTTATCGACAATCGTCGTCGACAGTAAACGATCAACCTTTGTATGGGTTTGACATTTCAAATCGAAATATCACGTGATTTTTAACAATCTCTTATGTCAATCGAACCATCGAGAGTGAAGGTGAGGCATTGGCAGTAAGCCTAGATGCGGCGAAGGCGTTCGATCGGGTCTGGCACCGGGGTCTTCTAACGAAGTTACCAGCATACGGGCTTCCCGAGGGATTATGCAAATGGGTTGCCAGCTTTCTGTCCAGCAGATGCATAAGAGCCGTCGTTGACGGTAGCTGCAGACAGCATGGACATAAATGCCGGCGTCCCGCAAGGCTCTGTGCTGTCCCCAACACTGTTCCTACTGCATATCAATGATGCTGTCTATTGACGGCGTTCATTGTTATGCAGACGACAGTACAGGGGACGCTTATTACACGGGCCGTGCTAATATCCCTCGTTCCGAGGTGGAGGAAAGCCGCGAACGGCTGGTGTCTGAAATCGAGAGTACACTAACTAGTGTCTCCAATCGGAGAAACTAAACCTAGTCCATTTCAACCCCACTAAGACTCAAGCCTGCGCGTTCACCGCTAAGAAAACCCCATTTGCTGTGGCTCCACAGTTCCAGAACACGTCCCTGAACATCAGCAAAAGCATCGGGATCCTTGGCGTCGACATTTCTAGCGACGTTTTGTTCCGAAGTCACTTAGAAGACAAGGTTAAGCTGGCATCCAAAAAGCTCGAAGTGCTCAACAGAGCGAGGCAGTACTTCACATCGGGGCATTTTGTGTGCCGCAGACTAAAGCCCGTAACCATCGTTACGTACCGTTTGGGTTAGTTGTTCGATATCAAGTACACGTGCGCTCTGATTGGTCAAGTCAAGAACACGAGATGCAGTGATTGGTCTTTACTGTTCAAAATCAGTGACAAATCACTGACTAGTTTCGGAATCGGATTGCTCGGTATTACTACTCTAAAGGGATTGTTCCTCGATGCCCGTAACGCACCTTCCGACCGTCGGACTCCTACTTACTTATCTACGTTGATACCGACCAATCCGAGGGAGAGCGAAGCGGTCGGCTCGCACTCGGATTGGTCGGTATCGACGTAGGTATTAAGTAAGTAGGTAAGTAGGAGTCCGATGGTCGGAAGGTGCGTTACGGGCTTAAAGTCCGTCGTTTGTGCTGCACCTTATACTGAAAAACTACCGTTCCACAGTTTCCACCCTCCTATTACAAGTTAAAAAAATAATAGATAAACGTCCATTCCACACTAACCCGACCGCTACATAAATATATCATAAGTGTATACGTCGGCAGTCCCATCATCTTATACATTTTTCACACAAACCGACAAATATAATAAAAGCCACAGTTACCCCAGTACTTCGGTATCATATCATATTTATATGACACTGTGTATCTACCTATTACCCATATACCTATATCTACCTTTTACCGAAGATGTACGTGTGTATAAGTTATGCTATAACAAGAACTAGGTACTTAGCATTTATTGATTATGTCAATTAGGTATATGTTAGTACTTTTAGCCCCTTTATCTCATTAGGGGTTGAAAAAAGCTCTTTATGGATGCCTACGTTATACTCCGTGACTTTTTATTCGTCTGAGAAACGCAGCCTATATAATGTACCCAATGAATAGCCGAATAAATACCAATAATAAAAAAAACAAATAAATATTTTAATATTATTAAACACCCTGTTACGAGCGCAGTCTACTCGACTCGTGCTCTGGTTTGGTATTTTCTACCATTTTGTACGTACACTTTAATTATTAACTAGATTTTTCATAATTCTAATGAAATTTTAATAACTCTTTTAATTATACAAATGATCAAAACAATTTTTTATGAATGATTTGTACCTCTTCATCTTAGAAACGCAGCCCACTTAATGTAGGCTAAGATGAATGAAAAGTCACGGTGTATAAGAAACCTTTGGTAACTTCAGTAGTTCTGATCTTCATAAATGACGTACTAGAGCCAAAATTGAATAAATGGCTTTGACTTTGACTTTGAAACCGCGGGAGAGCTAGTTATGCCTACTTCCACCGATCCGCAGTGGGCACGCGTGGTGTAGTATCTGCACATTTCCTTTCACCCTCATTTGTGAAAGGCCTGTGCTCAGCAATGGGACATTATGGGCTGATGATGATGTATGTATGTATGGATATTTAAATTCCCTCAAAAACGCGGCAAATCCCAGAGGCAAAGCACAATCATTTTATAATAAAGGGACATTTGCGGTAACCATAAAGCAAAATTGGTTTCTCAATGAAATTCACAAGTACCCTACTATAAAAGTTCTTTAAAACCTTTGCCCTGACCGCCATTATGAAGCACTATAGAATGTACAATAGACATAAGTGTTACTTGAATCTGTCCGTCTGTCCGTCTAATCCTCGGCTACTGTAGATAATCTTATTGATGTAGTTTTTTTTACGTTTAATGCGTAAGGTCGTTTCATACGAACGATGTGGGTCGCTGCGATTTCTTGACATAATGAAATAGATATATATTCTGAAAATGTCCATTGCTGATATATAAAATAGGATCCTATAGTAATTTTATTCGCAAATACATTGTCATAATAAGTTGATGATTTTAAATTGTTTACGAGTTAGATGCATGTTTAACGGGGAGCAATTGCAATTTTGGGAGGTAATTGGATACATAATTGCTTAGTCGAACTTAACTTAATGTAGGTAGTTATTAAGTATTTTTTAGTATATTCAGTTTTTTTTTATCCGACTGAGTCGGTAATCAAGCATACGGCCCGCCTGATGGTAAGCGGTTGCCGTAGCTATATGGACGCTTGCAACACAAGAAGCATCGCTCACGCGTTACCGACCTTTCCCCCCTCCCCTATGAGCTCTGGCGACCTTACAGACGCGCATGAAAAAAAATATATAAATATTCAGATAAAAATATATATTTTTAATATTAGTAAGTTTTTGTACATATAATATATACATACTCGGTGGAGATTTCGAGATGGCATATTTTCAAAACCTATGCTGAACAACTTTTACTAAGGGATCAACACTGAATACTCAAAAAAAAATTTTACTTTTCTAAATGTCAACCTATTTCGATCATAATGTATGCAAAGTTAAAAAAAAATATAGCTACAATATGTGGGTATAACGTGCTACCAGTAAATATAGTGAGAAATGTGATAGGTCCTTAATGTTATTTTATAAATAAAATAAGCTCAATTAAGAAATACGTGACGTAATAAACGTCTTTAGGTGCAGCGATACCAACATGTTGGTATGAAACACCCTTACTGAATGAATTTCTTTGAATTACGCAACTCGAAGTCCTTTTGTGTGAGTATACCTTTTGTTACTCTATTTGTATGTTAAAAACCATTCGAGTGTGATTTTAATGCGATAAAGCTACTTAAATAACTATTATTTGAGATTTTTAAATGTATAAGTGTGTGAGTATCATTAATACATGCAATATAGGTCAAAACTTTTTTTTATATTAGAAGATCATGGTACGCGTACTTATTCAACTCAATACATACCTAAGTGTGGTTTATTTGTGATAATTCAAGCACTAGATAAACTTATATTAATAATTGGGAAAGAATACATAAGTAATCGGAGATAAAGTTAAAAATACTTACATTAAGAGTAAAATAAAATACTAGTCCTTATCGACAATGTATCGGTATTTTTATCGATGATCAAATTGTGTATCATGTTTCTCGATGCGAAAAGAATGCGCCAAAACTTTAAGAATGTTTTCGTAACATGCCGAACGCTCTAACGCACTGGCACAAAACAAAATTCGAATGTCGCAATTTCAACGACAATACTTTTTTTTAATTCTAAAAATGAGGCTTACGTAACTTATCGGATCTCATCGGTGTTAGTCGAAACACTTTTGGTGCCATTATTTTTGTAACATTAGAACTATGTTTGTGGGATGAAAATTGGATGTTTTTGTTGGCATTAAGACGCTGTCGATGGCGGGACAATCGTGAGATAGGTACTTAGAGCCGCTTAATGTTTTTTTTTGTGGGATTAAAGCTTGTGTTGAAAGTAAGAGTGATGGTTTTTAAGGTTTAAGTTAAGAATGTTATAATCTATGGTCTGCTTAAGATTATGTAGTTCTATTGGACCTTATAAAATCTTTTTCTCGTTTAGGTACCTTTCTTCGGAATACTCTGATGAAAATAATTTATTAAAAAAAAATATCATAGTTTAAAATCACCCATAATAAGACCCATTTCTTATGGGTCTTATAATATGGCAAAATTAAATAATATGATTATACAAAGACAAGACATTTATTTACAACCTACAACAAATTATTTTAATAAATCTGCAATGCCTTGATCTGTAATCAGAGCTGCAATGATTCATAATTCATAATGATTTTTAAATTAATTTTAGAAACGAATGGTATCTACCTATTTGTGTTTCATGTGGCATAATTCTTTCTTTTTTTTTTCAAACAAAAACTCGATCTAAGTCCTGACTTGATATAGGGGGATCTAGGGGAAGTGGTTATACCAAAATGTGTAGAATAAACTATAAATTATGACTGAATTATCATTAAAATGACTTCATAGCACGAAATCCATTGATTTTATTTAAACTTTAAAAATAAACATGTACAAAAAAATTACCGGCAAGATCCATCCCTTTTATTAACCTCTGAGCCAAAATCCACTGGTGAAACTCGGGCCTCACATTTTGCATTAGGCAACAATAATAGGGCCTTCCTAATAGGTCACCTTTGATAGCCAATATTCATGCATGTGTCCAAAAGAGACAAACATAGTGCGACAAGGAGAGACACCCTCTTATCAAATATGACTTCTTAGCATGGCCATAGTTTACTTATTGGCGCCTGCAGCAAGATACCGATTTAAAAATAGTAGATATATTACGATACGTGTGACATTAGTAGACTATTATTGCACAAGTTAAATGCACGTTACATCATATTTTCTTTCTTTTTTTCTTTCTTTCTTTCTATTTTCTTCCATACTATTTTCTTTACCTTCCGCGTACTAACATGTCGTAAGTACTTTCTTTTTGCTTTTTAAAGAAGATTAACAATGTAATAAAATATGTAGATATATCAACACTGTCATGTATAGGGGGTAGATAATGCTCCCCCACAAAGTAACAGTAATTACAACATCCTCCCCCTAACCCATTTTTAATGTGACCATCAGGTTTGGATATCAATTAATTAATGCCACGCGTATAAAACAGTAATTGTTCTTTGGCGTATTTTTTTATTTTAATTAATGTTGCTTTCCTACGTTATTGTATTGAAATAATGTTGCAAGGAACTGATACTTATAATAATACGGTTTTTTGTTTGAAGTGATGACATTATTATCGCAAAATGCGTAACTATATATAATAATCTTTTTTTTTATACAACTATGTCGGTAAACAAGTTCGGTAAAGAAGTATACAGCCCGCCTGATGGTAAGCAGTTACCGCAGCTATTTGGACGCTTGCAACACAAGAAGCATGGCTCACGCGTAACCGATCTTTCCCGGAAAAACATAAGCTAGTTTTTATGTCATAGGCTATTGTTTGCGCATAAGATATTTGTTTTTTCAGTGCAACATTACGCGACTGTTGGGAACTAAAAAAAAACTAAAATACAATAACTTATTCAACAATTTTTAATATTAACTAACTACATAATGATATCAAAAGCCAGAAAAAGCTGGTCTATTAAAAAATAACAAGTAAAAGCTTTATTGTGCACCCTCTCGCCACTTTTGTACAATTTAACCATGAACAAACGAGTGGGGGTGTGAGTGGGGACACGCGCCCCCCATTACCGATTTAATTAAATAAAACGCACGAATATGCCGCCCGTGTGAAACGACCTTAATGGGAGGCCATAGATTTAGTTGGTTACTAGAGTCGGTAGAGTTTAAAAACTTTTTTTATTTATTATGTTATTAAAGCGGAAGAGTTTTTTTGTTGGATACTGGCTAATCTCTGGACTGCCAGTCGGATTCGAAAAAATATTTTACTAATAGGAAGCTACATTATCCCAGAGTATTATAGGCTACTTTTTATCCCAGGAACGTGGGAAACCACGGGGGACAGCTGAATCTTTCCTGGTGATTTTCAAATCTATTCTACTCCTTAGAACATGGAAGTCAATATTGCTTTTCTGTGATATAAAATACGTAGGAAAACTGGATTGTCAGCAGCGTCAACCTAGACTAATGTTGGTACATAAGAAATTTCTTATTGGTGTTCAAAAGTTGATGCGAGGCAAGGAAGTATCGAAATCATACAAAGCACACGTCATAGATATTATTTAAATATTCTTATTAAATAATTACACGGTTTTTGAAATGAGACAAAATCTTTTTTGTTGGATTTTAACTATTCTGAATTTAAGTCTAATTGCTTTAATTTAAGGTCGATATTGGAAGACATACTTTTGTACATATAAATCCATGAATTACTGACAAAAAAAAAACTTGTCTATGCGTCCCTAATCCCCGGCAACTCTCGGCGGGCGTATAAACGGTAGTGGCCGCGTGCCGCATCGATACACCACTCCACAGCCATTGTTGAACGCACCTCTTCACTTTTGATCACGAGTGTACTCTCCGAAAAGGTTTGTGTTTATAACTATCCGGTATCGGGACTCTTTTCACATGTAATTATTTTGAGGTTGGTAGTACGTAAGTGAATTAAAAAGGTTTGGGAATATGAGGATGCTTTGTTTTATTTTTATTTGGAGCTTTATTGTTATTATTCACCGACTACTTTATTCTTAAATAATCTGTATTACGGTAATCTTATCGAGAATTTTATACCAATTTGTATGACACTTTAACTTTACCTATATGTCTGCTGTTCTTCTTACATTTGCATGTTCCGAATTCAGACTACGCCATCAGCAATTTTTTATTTAGATTCCACTATCCTTGCATCGTATACCTCATTGCTGAGGGACGTGACCTTTGTGGGTTATCTTTTCACGGACTATTGCTTGCCATCTGGATCGGTCTTCTGCTGTGTGGATATCAGCACACACACTGGTTTCCAATGCTGCGCGTATTTGATCAGACCAACACATCGGGCTTCGACCCCTCAGCCTCTTTCCCTCCACCTTGTCAGTAATTAGCAGCTTCTCACGGTTGTCTCTTTCATCTGAAGCATCTTTCTCCAGCACCACATTTCAAACGCATATATGCGTGCACAGTCGGCTTTCCTCAGCGTCCATGTCTTGGAGCCATATCAGAATATGGAGAAAACCAAGGATGTCCCCAGTCTGCGTTTGGTTCTACACGAGATGTTCCTATCTGCCCATACGCCTTGAAGTTGTGTCATGGCATTACCCATTCCAATTCGCCTTCTAATATCGGGTTCACATGAGCCGTTGTTGGTTATGGTTGAACCAAGATATGTGAAGTGCTCAACTACTTCCTACTATTTCGAGATTATAGATTCCACTTTATTTGATAACAATAATTCTTAGGTACGTGGTTTATGATATTTCAGCATAATACTTTGAATGTTTTGGTTACATTATAATCGCCAAAAGACTGGTTCTTTCCCCCATTAGATCGAACCCAGATTTATCTCAGTTCTAGGTATTTAAGTTCATGTTTAACCACTCTAATAAATAATAATACACATCCTGGGACATTCTTCACACACGGCTGACACGGCTATCTGATCACAAACTAAGCAGACTATAGAAACCAGACACTGATATACTAAGTACATATAGGTACTACTGAGTTTTTTGGTTATATAATTACGTAATTAATATTTATTATAATTACACCCAGACTCAGGACATGCAGATATGTTCCTGAATCGAACCCACGAAATGCGTCGTGATAGGTGGAATCTTATTAGTTATTGTAATAATTTAATAAGAGGTAAATAATATTTTATCCACTCTTAAATTCTTACCTTTTACCGTATCAAATTGCTAGGGGCAAAAGTTATTTATTTCTATCCACAAATCGCCGCCAAAAAGTAGTCAAATATAAACTTTGCAAAGCGGCTCGCCAAAAATCTTCGCACACGTATAAAATTACCTCAATTCCGGGGCAAATTACCATTACCGGGGCAATTTCGCCGTTATACCCCGTTACAGGGCCAGATTACCGGGCCCCGGTTCCAATTTAGCCCTGGTAATGTGATGGGATTTAAGGTAAATCAGACTTGTTATTGTGTAGGGCGGTGCGCGTACGGATTTGGAGGATTTGGCCCTTTAATTAAAGTATTTGATTGTTTACTTTTATTTTTTGTTTGTTTTTTGGCATAGTTTAGACGTTGGACATAATCTTATTATAATAAATATGTGTAAAATTACTTTAAAATAAATAAATTCATATTTCAGTAAGCTATAGCTATATAGTATCGTACAAGTTAAAATATTTGAAAGAATACTGCTGGTTTCTTAGATAATGTTCATATTTTAGATGACGGGGTAAATGTACCTACTGGTATGTTCCCGGAGTAGTGCTTGAGAGCTGGTTAGCTTCCAGGGTTTGCAAAAGTAGGAACGTTTGGAATCCCCTAGTGTCCTTACATGACGGGAGTCATTTTCATACCCCGATAAATCAACTGAGGTATAGCAATTAGAGAGCAAAAGCATTTGTTCATAGACAATAATAAACTTTTCAATTAACCAAAAGAGCAAATCTCTTTATGAAATGCTCGTAAATATTCCAGTCAACTCACTCATGTCTGAACTGAGATTTGCTAACCGCTAGAGGGGTGGGGGAATGGGGACAGTAAACTAGTTTTATTATAACGATATATTTGGCTGACTGTACGCGGATTTGCACCTCTCGGCTACTTAATATGGAGTGTGAATTTTGTATTTTTTATTGTATTAGAATTATTGTATTTAGCTTTTTTAACGATGAGTGTAGTAAAATACCTATTTAAATAAAAATAAAATTACCTATAAAGGTTCACCTAGCCTACCTAAAAATATCTTCATTAATTATCGTGCTAACCTCATTCATTTATTTCCATAACCCACGAAAGCATTTATTTTCTTCTTCTTCTTATTTTTAATTTTGGCAACCAAGCCCAAATTAGGGCTCATTTCTGCCAGTGTCGAGTTATATTATAGTTCCCAGTCACAATAAATCACTTCACATTATAGTCCTCAGTCAGTCACCGTCCATAAAAGTCATGTTTTACTACAATGGTGGTCATTGTACTAAAACTCTTCACGGACATTTTGAGACAACTTGAAAAGTCACGATACACATAATTCATTTCATTTCATTTCACTGGTGCACATAGATGATCTTTATTGGGTAAAATACCACCAAAAATACACAATAAAACTCAAAATACACAAATTTATGAATATAAAAATGAAAATGCTACGTCACTCTGCAAGTTCCCGCCAAAAAGTCCTTCAGCATTTATTTTATTGGGTAGAATATATTCAAATCTTTACGACCAGCAACAATACTGAAAACAAAAACTACATACCAACATTCCAAAACAAACGTATTCTTATATATCATTCTACACTTACCTACCACGTAATAAAGCGGGAAATGAAATAAATAAATTCACGGCAAACTGGAAAACGCGGAGACAGTGAAAGTTAATTTGAAAATGGAATAAGCAGGAGCCAGCCAATGGCGGCAGCGCCCCGGGGACTGCCGGCCAATCGCGGCGCGGGGATTTTCGCGCGCTGAATTTTTATTAGTCGGGATAATAACGCGCCATTTTGTGACAGGTTCCCTTTTTCGGTTTTAGGGTTCCGTGAGATTTGTGAATTAGATAGCAACCCGGGTTAGTTACATACGATTACAATTTTATGTAGATATAAAACAGCAAATTTTCTCTTATAGATAG
Organism: Achlya flavicornis; assembly: GCA_947623365.1. Classification (NCBI taxonomy): domain Eukaryota; kingdom Metazoa; phylum Arthropoda; class Insecta; order Lepidoptera; family Drepanidae; genus Achlya; species Achlya flavicornis. Next base: position 9,148,449 of record OX392490.1, read on the forward strand.
TAGTATGTAGTAATAAAACAACTGATTTTGTAGACTGCGTACGGACTATACAGACTCCAGTTAACAAAACATCCGTTCTAGTCTTTGTGTCACCTCTTCGAGTCACATCATCATCACATACCAAATTATGGTAAAACACAAGCCTAATTACAGTAAAAAAAAAACGAACATGGATGGTTTTAAGCAAGTCTAGCAAAACCTAGGTTTTAAATATATGCAGCGCTTTCCAACAAAAACGGCTTTTATCTTAAAACCTGGGTTTAACTTGACTTGACTTAAATCAGCTCATTTATTTATGTCAGTCGAAAACAAAACAAGTTACGAAATAAATTGATTAATCCTTACTTCCTTACTACTATCCTTTCTAATATTATAAACGCGAAAGTTTGTATGTACTTATGGATGTTTGTTACTCTTTCACGCAAAAACCACTGAACGGATTTGTATGAAATTTGGCACACAGATAGAATATGTTCTGGATATGAGCTTTGCTTAGTTTGGGATCAGATGACCGTGTGTGAGGAATGTCCCAGGATATTTATTTATTATTTATTATTATTATTAACACATAGGATACTTTTTATCCCGGGAAAACATACCATCCCTCGGGAATGCGGGTGAGACCGCGCGGGACAGCTAGTACATAATATAAATTACACAAACACAAGGATAGGTTGTAACCTAGTTGTAACTAAACATGTACACACAAAATGATTGACAGACAGGATGATAATTAACAAAGTACCTATATGGACATAAAGAAATTCCCTACGGAACCAATCAAATTTCTCCACTGGCAGCCCTGCGATGTTATTTTCACGTCATCGCGCGGTGTTACCACTCGCTAGATGTAAAGTGACGTAAATAGATACGGAGTGATGTGCGCTGTATTTGAGGATTTTCATTTTAGATCTCCTTTTTCTCTTATTACCATTTGTATTGGTAATTATAGGAGATTGGTATGTCAAGTGAAAAAAAATGTTATTGGATTTTTGAATACTTATTTGAACTTGTTGGAAAGGCATGATTGGCAGGTTGGTAATGAAGTTAGACTCCGGAGTGAAGACCGTGGAAGAATATTAGCTTGTTTAACGTGATTGAAGGTGTTAATAGGTGGAATGCCTTTCGGATCCCATCGAAGGTATCCACGCATTTAAAAGGTTTCCATTTTAGAAGTACCAGTCAAATAATTTAAAACGTCCAGAAGGATAGTCGCCTCTATGGCAACATGAAATAAACAAGCCAGAATTGACAGTATTTGACAGCCGTGCGCAGTACGAACTGAGAGCGATTTGCTCAGGGAGCCCCTCAAGCGGAGTGAAATTAAATGTCATGCTTTAGTAAGGCGGATTATCCATCTGGGTAGAGGCACGATGCCCTATGAAAATCTTTGGTACCAGTTTTATTTGAAATTACTCTGGTCTTAAGTGAGTGTCCTTTAATTTTTAATTTATAGCAATCCTTTGGAAAATAATCTACCTAATTAATAACTGAAACATTTGGTAAAGTATGTGTACATTTTAAATCCATCTCACTCAATCTTCATGAAAAACGTAAATTCAAAATGGCCGCTGCTTATTTGTCACCAGTACAGAAAACTAATAGCACTGGCCTCTCATGTGTTAAGCCCACCTTTTGAAACTTGTTTAATGTTATTCGTGTTTGCTAACTTATTAAAACTGTTTTTATTTTTAGTGCAAAGTTACGATCCGGATACTTTCCTCCTGTGTTTCCCACTCGCTTTTCCATCTTGGTTTGATATAGTCATGATATAGCAGAGAAAAGTTGCCTTCATTGCAATTAATTGATTTTCATTTTTTTATTGATAAATCATGTTTTTTTTTAATAAATGAGGATAGGGAAATAATTATAAGCCCCTCTTATTTTATTGATGTTTTTTTTTCTTCTTTAGCATTTTTAGTTTAATCAACAAATCAATAAAATCAACGCTATCTTTGATTGTAATCAATATAACTAACTAAACTAAGTTAGGAAAATTAGAAACCGAAAATTTACAACCCGTTCAGAAATAAATTTTCCGAGTTTTTTTACAGTTTGGCTGTATGTCGAGTTTCCTTAGCCGGCGGGCGAAAAAAGCGGGGCGGGACGCGTCAGCTAATTATTTCCCGCCCTTTCCGTTTCCGAGCGCGCCCGATCAACGGCGGTTCCGAATGCGACGTGAATACGAAATACGAATTTGAAGAGACGCCTCTCGGAATATTTTGAATAAGAAACGTGAAACTTTTTTAAATGCGACGCTGATATGGCGCTCTGGCATGAGGTATATTTTTAAATGAAAAACATACTTATTAAAATTACTGCTATTTACCACGTAGTTTTTTTTAAATGAATGAACAATTTTTTTAACACGAAGGTAGTCACATTTCTGTGTCGCTTAAAATGAGAAATAATTTTGAAACTTATCTCATCGGGGACAATCGCAACTCTTGCGGCAAGTACAGTTCGCAAGTCGACTGATTAACGCCTTAAAACATCGGAAACTCATCCTGAGTTTCAAATATTTTATCAGACAGCGATGTGCTACGGAATAAACTTGAGAGTAGTTTCTGTGTCATATGCGTTTTTTCTTTTTTTTTGCAAATCAAGTTTGTCTGACTTTCACTAGGTGCATCAGAGCAGTTTGTTTAAAATAATAGTCATACAATATTAACAAAATATCGCTTTTTATAACAAAGAACTAAAGATACAAAAATTAAAAGCGATTGTAAAAATAATTAAGGATTACGTTCACGAAATTTTGTGAGTTCAAAATAATCTGCCATATTCTTTCGACGAAATTAAAATATTCATTTGTTGGTAATTACATATCTATATAAGTTTGAGGTGTATGTATGTGTAGGTGTATCTATATACAGACAAGTGTATAAGTTGTAAGTAATTAGCAAGTCTCTCTCTCCTAACAACTTTATTTATTTCGGGGAGTTGCCTTCATTTAAGAGATCTCAGTATTTACTGAGACCAAATGGTTTTGGTACTTAGGAATTTTACAATTATTTTTTTTCAATAAAAAAACCTTTCCATTATTTTAGTAAACAAAGAAGTATGCTTAGTCATACCCATAAGGAACAAACGCTAATACTAAAAACATATAGTTAATTTGAAATCATAATAATTAATATCAATAATTTTATTAAGTACCTACATATAAATCTAACGCTCGCACTATAAATTATAATTAGCATGCCGCTGTTCATTACATCCTATTATTATAATTGTCAGCGATAATAAATTATGATTGAATTAGCGTTTGTGTCATATTAGCTACCAGACTTAGAGTAGGAATATTTGAACTAGCTCTTTTCACCTATTATCAGCAGGTAAACTGCCTACGGACTTACAACATATTTTCAGTAATTGTATTTTTTTTCACATCTTTTCAAATTACACACAAATCTTACTGCATAGGTTTTTATTATACCATAGATAGGCTGTGTATGATAGTCCCACAGTGGTAACGTAAGTGATGAAGAGGCTGATTTCAATAATCACGCAAAGCCTAGAAAGGAACTGGCTCTCAAGTAAAGCTTCCAAAATGACAAACGACGAAGAACTAATCCAGAGACTATTGGAAAATTCGGGAATTGTTAAAAGGCCAATTGTAAAAATCGATCTGTTGTTTTCTATACTGAAAGATTAGGCCTTTGTTATGAGTTTTATACTTTCCTTTAGTTCAAGTATCAAGTCGTTTTGGTCGGCATATAAGAGTTTATTCGTGCTCTTTAGAAGAAATATCTCAAAGGTGTAGCCAAGTTACAATATGCGGTACAGTCGTGCACTCTACACTTAAATATGTACTAAAGTTCTTAATAAGAGGTTATACTACAATAACAAGCCGTTGGTCCCGGTTATCACTTAATTGTGATAGTCGTTTAGCTAATTGGAGGCTTTCTAGGCGGCTTGAAAACCCCAACAGTAGGATGACCACCAGCCTACCACCAGCGATCCGCAGTGGGCACGCGTGGTGGAGTATCTGCCAATTCCCTTTCACCCTGATTTGTGAAAGGAGGCCTGTGCTCAGCAGTGGGACATTATAGGCTGATGATGATGATGACATCAACCAACCTAAAAATGAATTTTGAAATCCTTTCGCACATTGCCGAACCTGTAAAATCTCAGCTGCAATAACAGCTGCATTTGGTACTGTAATTAAAATATTATATTAAAATTAATAGAAAGCAAACACTTGTCTCTCCAACTGTACCCAAGTACACGCTAAGATGTTGTCTCCCGCAAATTTGGGCGGGCGTTGCTTAACATTTAAATGTTGAATCATACTCAGTATCACCCCACTCCCCCAACCCGAGGTGGGGGGGATTAGCGTGGATAATACAAGATTATTTGCTTACTATCTTATTTTATTATTATGAGACGATTTGAAAAGAGAATCTTAGATTATACAATTGCAGAGCGAAATAAAAATATAATAGCTGTAATTTTACCTACTACCTTTATTGCCTTGTTTTTTTTTTATGATAGCCTATGTTTTACCTATACAACGATTAACGGAAAAGGTATATCTATCCGAAAGGGGTGAAGACTACATAAGGGGCTCTACCACGTAACTTTGATGGTAATCGTAACGAACTCCTTTAATGAATTTCATCCAGGGACGTAAAACAGAATTGACGGGCCAGTTGGCGCAGTTGGTTAAGAGTCTGGTCAAGATTCCACCTATTGCGCCGCAGGTCGTGGGTTCGATTCCCGCATAGGACATGCATTTGTGTGCATGAACATATCTGTATGTCCTGAGTCTGGGTGTAATTATGTATATTAAGTATGTATTTACAAACATAGTAGTATATGTATTATATCAGTTATCTAGTTTCCATAGTACAAGCTCTGCTTAGTTTGGGATCAGATGGCCGTGTGTGAGGAATGTCCCAGGATATTTATTTATTTATCCAATCAGGGCCCAAGAATGGTCATCGTCGCGTCGTACCGCGTGCGCGTCATTGGATGAAATAATTAATGGTGGTCGTTACGATTGCCACCAAAGTTACGCGGTAGAGCCCAAGGTACCTACTCTATAAAAAGTTTCAGCTCAAAAAAAAAACTCAAAAAATTATGCAATTTTTTGCATCCAAGTTTACTGAATTAAAATTATAACCAACGTGTCACCCAACTTGCTAATATTATTATAAAACTCTCTCTTTCGCGATCTGTTCGACTATCACCAGAGAAGTAGATATAGCCTTTCCGATACACGTATATATGATCTAAAGTCTGGGAACTGGTACACACCTGTAGTTGCTTGGTATCTTCAATCCGAAGGCGGTAGGTAGCAAGATCTTCTTGCGAAGGTTCCTAAGTACCCTTCTAACACCATGTTATGGTGTCCTCACGATAGTTTCCTTCACCGAGAGGTCAAGCTGATTCTTGGATTCATACCCTTGATTCCTGTAAGCTTAAGTATGCTTATATTACAGAACAGCTGCTCGATGAGAGCTGCACGGATTTTAGTTTTACAGATTTGCTCACATTCCGCATTTTAAGTTAATAAATACTCCATAATCCACACAAATCCAACGTATTCTTCGTCTCAACCTAAAAGCGTCGCAAGAAAGTAATACACAAGTAAATTTTAAGTAATAAGGAGTCCCTAATCACGCGAGAGTTTGCTAATTACGATTAATATTCCCGCTCTCGCTGTCCGAGTGTCGCCGAGTGTCGCCGAGTACCGCCGAGTAGCCCCCACGAGATTGTTATCATTCGTGTTCCATTCATGTTCTAAATTCGAATTTGAATTACTTGAATATTTATGTAGATAGGAATTGGTTTATATCTGCCTATACTCCGTTGACTTCTTTGAGGCTTTTTAGTAAATCATCATGGAAGATAAAGCATTTGTATTGCGTCTCTTAACATAATTAATTGTTTAAAATAAAATATATTCATAGAATGAAAATAAATAAATGGAGTATAATATTAAATAAATATATTTTGTTTTCTACCTCGCGGTTCTGCCCGTGATCCTTCATTTTACCTTCTAAGGGGTGGAATTTTCAAGTTCTTTCTTAGTGGATGCCATGCCACCTGCCAAGGCACCAAAAGGAGTCTCTATTAAAAATTTCTAGTTTTCAACACCAGCGGTTCAGGCTATCAGACAGTCAGTAAGAACAACTCAAGGCAAATTTTTGAAACTGTTGTTGGACGAATGTTCGGTTGGACATGCTGAAAAACTTTTACTATTGCACAAACACTGAAATCACAAAAAAAATATGTTTTTGATACATTATGCTAGAGCAAGGTTGACGACCTTTAGTATGAAAAGTATTATATTTTGAGAATTTATCTGGTCCCATAGCAAAAGTTGTTCAGCATGGATAACCCAACAAAGGGTTCTAAAATATGCCATCTCGAAATCTCGAGATTTACAAGACGATTTTCATGATTAACTAATATCACTTATATTATTTACCAGAGTCCTAGTACCAGGAATACTCCCAGACTATACGACTATGTAAGTATTTAATTGTTATTTTATATGTTTCGTTGTCCGTGTCAATGTTTTAACCATTACACCTAAAACAGTCTGTTATTAATTTAGGTAAAATATAAATTCAATGATACCCCATCTGTATCTTAACTATTCACTGAAATATATTTTGGGTTAGTTCGTTCAAAGTTTAAATTTCGTCTCCCGATGGAATCATTTGTAAATTTGAATTAAGAAATTGGATTGGTGTTCGCTTGTTCGCGATGAAAGGGACCATTGAGTGAGATAAATCTTTTCATTATGATAGTCTGTACCTACGAATATTATTAACAGACCTACGTCTTATAAGTTTTACATAAGTAAGGGCTGGTATTTCGCTTTTCGTAGAAATTTTATTAGTCTAGCTCCAGTATTTAAGTTTGCAGAGTTGCAATTTAAAAATATTTGTAAAGGTCTATTTTACGTAGAGTCTGGTTATGTATAATTTAGAAGTACATACTAGCAGCCCTAACATGGGTTACTTATCAATGACTAACCAACATTAATAATGATTAATTTCAAGTATCAAAACTTTCTATACTTTCTACACAATTATATGAATGAATATACGACGACGCAGCATTTATGTAATTACTTTTATCATAAAAATAACTTTATTTACTGGAAGGCTCAAAATTATATTCAGTGATATTTTTATTTACCTTAAATAATGCTTTTCTTGAAATAATATACTAGAGAAAACCCATGACAAAGTTTTCAGCGAATGAATTGTGTTTCTCGGGGCGCCGATGACATTCCCGTCGATGATTTTTCCGTTTCACCACACTCGCGAATGACTGCGTTCTCATTTAAGCAATGGCATTTGACGGCTGTTCCTTTGTCAGGATGGAGCGTAAAAAAATATAGATGTCGTTCCATTTTTGATTGAAGTTAGTGCGCGCTGGTTGGTTTGCTTTTTTTCGATTTATAAAATGCTTGTGTTTTTATTTATCTATGGTGTTTCAAATCTCTTCATAGCTTTTTTGTACCATGGATAGAGTCATTTTTGACAAGACTTCTGACCATGGAGAGAAGCAAAGGAGAGAAGTGATGAAGAGGCCGATGTCAAGTAAGCAGCCGGAATTGGGTATCGAACAATTCGGGAAAAGTATAAACTGCTAATTCTAAAAGTCTATCTTTTTGTTAAAAGTTTTAATTAAAAACTCATTAGATTCTTAAATAAATCGTATACTTAGGTAAATACCTAATACAAGAAGTGTAGGTAGGTATATGGATTGTACAGAAACTTTCTTAATCAAACTAAATAATAACAAAAAGGGAATAATTCAATAACATTCGCGCTCATTAATATTTATTGAAAAAACCATCTGTATCACTGCATACTAAACAATTTTCTGTTACAAGGTGACAACTTAGAAAAATACGATTCCATACAACTTTATATTTACACTCCGTGACTATCAATGTAACCTCTATTACTAGAAATGTAAGGACAATTTTAGCTTACATTGTTATTCCTCCATGTGAAAAAATATCGTGGTGATATATTTTATAACAAAGTTACTTTTGCAGTTACAAATCCAAGTTAAGTTCGATACGAGATTTTATTGTAAGGAGTATAAGAGTAAGTTTGAATGGCAATTAAATATGCAATGCAGGAACGTTTTGTTTTTTATGATAATAACATTTTTCATATTAAAAGTTGTTTGCTCTTTTCCAATACATTCCCTTGTGATATGAATCGAATATTATTCAATCTCCTGCTTTTGAATATAGAATGTTTTATAACGATCGCAGTTCGGTTGCGTTGAGGTTAAGTTATACAGTCGGCGCTGGAAAATAGACGGGAAAAACGGTCACTAATATTTTAAAAGCGAAACGCTCGTTGTGTAGCAGGTAAATTTGCCGTTCTTAAATCGGCAAAGTTACCTGGATGGGTGACCGCCTATTGGTATTTCAAATCGAGCGTTACCGTGCTTCGGAAGGCACGTAAAGCCGTTGGTCCCCGGTTATAGTCGTTAAGCTAGTTGGAGGCGGCTTGAAAAATTCCAACAGTAGGTTGACCACTAGCCTACCTACACCGATCCGCAGTGGGCACGCGTGGTGGAGTATCTGCCCATTCCCTTTCATCCTCATTTGTGAAAGGAGGCCTGTGCTCTGCAGTGGGACATTATGGGCTGATGATGATGGACATTTTAAATAACGAATAAGAAATTATAAATGGTACGAAGCGAGGACATTCGTAGGAGAACAAAAACTAACGATATAGCTCGTAGAGTTAGTAGGCTGAAGTGGTAATGGGCAGGCCACATCGTTCGAATAACCGATAGCCGATGGGCAAGGAAGGCTGGCTGGCTACCAACCTCACCTTGAAAATCAGCCACCAAACACCCATGAGTGAGTTCCGGCTGTTACACTTGAGAGTCAGTTACCTACAACTTTGTAAAGGTCATGTAGATAACGCTGGCTAGTTATATCAGGTCGACTAAAGTAAACATTTTTAACCGACTTCAAAAAAAGGAGGAGGTTCTCAATTCGGTTGTGTTTTTTTTTTTTTTTTTTTTATGTTTGTTACCTCATAACTCCGTCATTTATTAACCGATTTGGAAAATTCTTTTTTTGTCTGGAAGGGTATACTTCCCGTTTGGTCCCATTGTCATCAGATCAGGATTTGATTACTTCTTAGTGTACTTTGAAGTCGGTTTAAGTTTTTTGTAAAACAGTCCAATTATTATACGATTCAGTAACGTACAGCCCGTCTGATAGTAAGCTGTTACCGTAGCCACTATGGACGGGTGCAATACACGGGGCATCACCATCACTCATGCGTTACCGACCTTTCTCCCCTCCCCAATGAGCTCTGGTGAAATTACTCACGCGCAGGAACACAACATAAAGTTATTTGGCTGCGGTATTCTGAAAGGTACTTCCTCAGTCGAGCTGCTCTTTGAGCGAATAAACGCTACCTCTCTAATCATTTTTTTTTTCTTTGTCTTGTCATGAAAATAAGCCTTTCGGCCCATATCATTGATGGATTGTATCATCATAATAACGTAAGCACTTTATTTCGACAATAATCAATCGGAGATCAGGGTCCATTGAAAAAGCTACACACGACAAAATTAATCACCAGACAAATCGCAGAATCAAGAAACCATTAAATAACCAATTCCTATTTCACTCATCGGACCACATTTACTTTGCGCTCAGTCAAATATATTTTAGTCTCTATTACAACGGGATAGAGACTTGCTTTAATTTGGGGACGCGTATGTGACCACGTGCTGAGTATTTAATCATCTACAAAGGATGAGTACCAACATACACGTATTCAAAACTGACAAAAGAAAAAAGCAATCTTGCCGGATTGGCATTTGGGGGCCAGCACAACAAAACGGGGGATCTTTTTGGGGGAATATTGTTAGTGAGGATTGAAAAGCATTTTGTCGTACCAAGTAGATGTTATTCGGTAATTTAGTGTTGCCCGCTCACAATAAATGGGGTTGTGATTGCAATGGTTTTAAGTAATGCGCATATGTGACTTGATTGATTGCTTTTCGCTGCCGTTTGGCGACTTTGCTCTTGTCTCGCTCGTTTAGAACTTTTGGTTCACTCAAAATTAAAGTTGCGTTTTTAATTTTACCACAAAAGTGCCTAACAAATTCGTAAAAAACCTATTCAGAATAACTGGATCAAAAATTAATTCCAGCTCAAATATTTAAATGTCTACATTTACGATAGGGTTCCATAAAGAGCAGTGTACCAACAAAACAGAAGGTGCAATATTCCAATTCGCCCATTCATTTACTGTAACGGACGGCGAATTCGAATTTTGAATTGAGACCATCGGCACAGCAAAGTCAGAAAATAGACTGCGTTCCGTTCTTTGCACAGACCCCCAATTTGGCTGATTGACGCGCCCGGGTTCGATTTTCAAACGGCTCAAAGACTTCACTTCGGCGTCGACCGGCGGCTGGCGTTGAGTTCCATTTCCAAGGACCATCAAATGGAGCATGAAAACGTTGCGACGGCATATTGGATGAAAGAGGACGTTTATGTACGTAAATGACTGTTTATTTACTACTGTACTTTGTCAGCGTTTAGTTTATTATGGCGCTGCAAATCTGCATCGAAAATACGCTCAATATGGCGCGTATTTTCCCGTGAGCAGAATCCGCTTACATATGCGTGTAACAGTTTATAATCTTGAGCATATATTTTAGTGGACAAAACTAACTATTTTTAATATATTGAAAGTATGAATAATATTGCTGCAGTAATCACACCTATCATATCGGAGTATGGTTTTATGAGAGCGAGAAAACATGTTTTATTTATTAACGAAAGACATTCGAATTTATTTGCAAACTTTTTACGTGACAATTTAAACTAAAGTATCAAAATAGGTTATTCCAAGTGTCATACCTATACCTAATTTTACCATGCTGATATTTTCAAATTATTCGCAGTTTGAGATACCTTGGGATCTATAGTTGAGATTCTATTACTAAGAAAATCCTAGGTTCCATACGTATATGTCCTACAATCCTTTGGATCCAAGTTTTACTGTAGGATGTATTTCAGTGCTGATCTTTACCGGTATGTAAATATTTGAGCACTACTTGTTTGCTTGAAGCTTTCTCACCATATTGGTTTTTATTCTTGCTGTTATGTTTCCACTGATTTTCTGTATGATTTCATGTGAAAATGTTAATCTAGTGTCAAGTTTTCTAGGGTAAATATAATAGAGTTTTTCCACACGGTTTCAACCACGTTCCCGGGATAAGAAATAGCTTGTAATACTGGAGGATAATGTAGCCTATTAGTGAAATAATTTTTCGAATCCAACTGGTAGTTCCAGAGATTTGCCCGTTTAAACAGACAAACGAAAAACTCTTCTGCTTTACTCGTCTCAAAAATAAATTACCTACTTCCCTTGGTCACGCCATAACTAGTCAAAGACTTTACCGATTTCATCCAGATTTTTTAAGTTTTCTAATACTCTGGAGAAGGTTCTTACGGAAAGTGTAGTGTACTGTATCAGAAAATTTAAGAAAACAATGGTTGTGTAGGGTACCTAACTTATGGTAGGGTCGGATATCCTTCGGGCACGCGGGTGACACCGCGGGGCGCATCTAGTATTAGTATAGATTAGCCGATAATTGGCACTACTTAGGAGTTAGTTGGGAGACTACCCAGTTAGCTGGTTAGAATTTCAGCGGTTAAATATTATTAAAAAAAAAAACTAAATAAAAAATAACTAAAAATTTTGAATTTGGAACAAGACGCGCAAAGACGGCTCTATTTGAAGTGCGCTCGAGGTGGGTGTTGATTAGGGAGAAGAGGTGAGGTATTTGGTGAGGTTAGGGTTGTCACTCGCATTCTCCTGTTTTTTTTATATAGTGTTATTGTATATTTCATGTGAATATAGTAAGTAGGAAACATTTATTAACAGCATAATAAAAGTAAAACAAAAGCAAGAAACATACAGTAAGATTTAAAACTAGGTAAAATTATATATAAAACACAAAACAGACAATATATAAAAAATAAATAATGGAGAATAATAAATAGTAAGAGTATTTAGATTTATATCATACTATTAACGATTTGTGTTTGGATGTTCGAATGACAATTTTAATAAAAAATAATAATTGCATAGCTTAAATTTTAATTAGGTATAAATACACAAAAAGGAAATAAAAAAAAACTGCTCATATTTTTTTTCAAAATACACAGCTTTAAATAAACATTCAATCGACAGCCCTACTGACGGGCGTGGGTAGGCAGCGCGGGATGGAGCGCTGTGATTGGTCGAGGCGCGGCGCGAGCGTCACGTGCCTCTGGGAAATCAGCCTCGGTCGCGCCTCGTCGCGCGTATTTATTCGCAGCCTGTCAGATCCAGTACAGAGTAATGTGTGACTTTTATATAGCGTTAGGTGGTATAGTGGCTGTTTAGTAGCTAATTGTTAAACTAATGAATTTAAAAATGCCTATTTTACAAATTAATAATAGGTTCCAAAATAGTAAATTTAGGATATACAAAATAAAAAGGACCTGTTTCTGTTTATAATATGTTTGAAACTATTTAATATGTTTAACATTTATAAAATATAGATAATATAATTAATTGGTACCTATCACTCGTACTATACTTAGTTAAATTGGTATAAGCTGTTTACTAAAAACAAACTAAAGATAATGAAGAGAGAAGTAAAAATCACGGAACGTAGACAGCTGTAGCATTGTGTAGAAACGTAGCGCAGCTACGCAGCTTGTAGCGGTTTCGTAGCGAATATGGTTTAGTCCGTAGCAAAGTCGTAGCACATGTCTACAGTTCTACAGTGAATAGTGTAGGTCGCAGCCGAATTGTAGAATTCACCGTATTACATAGCAGCTAGCCATTTAAAATAACATAGGCTTTCTTATTATTTATTAATAATTCACAAATTGCTAATAACTTTCCAAAAGTCTAGAGACTAGAGAGAGGTAGAGCATAGCGTTTATTCGTTCAAAGAGCAGCTCGACTGGGGAATTACCTCCACCTTACAGAATACCGCAGCCAAATAACTTTATGTTGTGTAAAGTTGTGTTCCTGCGCGTGAGTAAGGTCGCCAGAGCTCATATGGGAGGGGGGAAAGGTCGGTAACGCGTGAGCCATGCTTCTTGTGTTGCAAGCGTCCATATGGCTACGGTAACCGCTTACCATCAGGGAGGCGGTATGCTAGTATACCGACTTAGTTGTATAAAAAAAAGACTTAAAAAAAATACGCACCGAACATAGAATCTCCTCCTTTTTTTGAAGTCTATTTATCAGTAAAACAGGTATGTATTGAAATTCCACGAATTCTCTGTGTGTAAGTTACTCTGTACACATGCCTGAGGCAAGTCCACCGCGGCTCGACAACGTTCCATTTCGCGCTGAATTCGTTTGTAACACCTTCTGTGCGTTACTGAACGCCTCCACTACATACTGTTGTCGTTTTATTGAATTTAAACTTTATACGCACGGAGAGAAAGTTTTAATTCGCTTGTGTGTGGAATTGATCGGAGGTTTTATTTACTTTAATTTTATTGAAATTGTATTATATGAATAGTATTTTAACGTGTATTTATTTTTAAATTATGCATTATATCTTTTAAGTGGCATTAAGGAATCATCCATTAACATATCTACAAGATCTTTTCAAAAAAATATGTTGCAAACTCAGCCCTGAAATTGGGAATTGTTCAGCATGACAAATTCAACTTGGGTCTAAAAAAGGTCCAAGTTTAAAAAAAAAGAAGTATAACCTATAAATAAAATAAATAAATATCCTGGGACATTCCTCACACACGGTCATCTTATCCCAAACTAAGCAGAGCTTGTAATACAGAAACCAGATAACTGATATAATACATATACTACTTTTAGTTTGTAAATACATCTTACTTAATATACATAATTACACCCAGACTCAGGACATACAGACATTTTCATGCACACAAATGCATGTCCTGTGTGGGAATCGAACCCACGACCTGCGGCGCGATAGGTGGAATCTTAACCAGAGTCTTCACCAACCACGCCAGCTGTCCCTATATCTTATTCCAAGATATGATCTATCTTTGTGCCAAGTTTGATCCAAATCTGTTCAGCCATTACAGGGCCGAGTGGCCACAAACAAACTAAAAAAAAATCGCATTATAATGTTAATTTGTGACCTCTAAATAGATGAACAATATTTTAATTAAAATAATACTAATAATTTAACTATAACCCAAAACACGAACCCTCTGTTAACAAATGAGTTCTGTTACAATATAAATCAACGCAATTACATCACGACAAATATAATGACGCTAAGCTAAAAATCATTCTATTCACCCTCCAAATTGCTATCAAATAGACACATTTTAATTTACCCATACTATACATGCAACAACCGAAATTCACTCTTATTGCCGTCGCATATGATATATTTTGTAATGAAACACACTTGATACAATCATAGAAATCACTCGAGTCCAAATGAAAAAGGTGTCAAAGATCGAATTTACGATTCATTATACTTAATCCTTACAAAGATGGGGGAACAGATTTATAAAATTGCTCTACGAAAATCTATCTAATGCATTCATATTAAAGTCGCTTTTCCGGGGAGGAATAGGGTGTTCGATTTTTAAAAAGTATTCAAAGTAGGTACACAAAAGATAAATAAAATTGAGCTCTATATTCAAACTTTTAAAGGGAAGTTCGATTTTCAAAAAAAGATTTTCTATACTTGTAGTAACTAAAATTCCACACTATACCTACAGCGTTAAGGTTCATACTAGTTTAATAAAAGTTTAAATAAAGCAATTCGAAATGCACACGCATCTAAGTGCCCATTGTGGCGACAGATGGCACTATCGGGATCAAATGCGTAAGCGTTTGGTTTCATTTATTTTAATGCTCCTGTTTACCCGACTGTGGTAAAAGGGGATTTGGATTGAGGAAATATGAAGGATGCTTTTCTAAGGCCTTTTATGTGTGAGTTAATGTTTTTACAGCCGACGAAAATGAACTAATAAAATCAATTTGAAATACCTACTGGGTGGAGATTTCGAGATGGCATATTTTCGATATTAATTCGATATTTGCCCATATTAAAAGTGGTTCAGCATGACTAACCCACCATAGGTTTCGAATAATATATGCCATCTCGAAATCTCCACCTGTTATATTTTTTTTTATATGTGGTGAATTGTGATGTCCACAGAACACCCGACAAAAGCGATTTAGGTCTAGGTATTTTTTTATTTTTTTTTTATACAACTTAAGTCGGTAAACAAGCATACGGCCCGCCTGATGGTAAGCGGTTACCGTAGCCATATGGACGCTTGCAACACAATAAGCATCGCTCACGCGTTACCGACCTTTCCCCCCTCCCCTATGAGCTCTGGCGACCTTACTCACGCGCAGGAACACAACTTTACACAATATAAAGTTATTTGGCTGCAGTATTCTGTAAGGTGGAGGTACTTCCCCAGTCGAGCTGCTCTTTGAGCGAATAAACGCTATGCTCTACCTCTCTCAAAATAAGTATTTTGTTATTTAGGTCCAATCCCGAATTAAGAATGTTTGGTTGTGAGAAAACACGTTTGATTATAGATACAATATACGGAACCATTTAAACCCCACCCCGATACACGCTTGTTAGCTAAAAGCTGTATCGTCTATTAAGTAATACGCTGTTCAAGCGAGGGGAGTCGCGGTGATTAACTAGTGTTAGCTTCCGTGACGGCCTGCTTTATTCAATATTATCACGACTTTACAAGGGGCGTGACTTGTGTCGAAAAATTAGTTTATTACAGTTTTTGTTATTAGGTTCTTGACATACGTTGTTTATGGAGTGTACTATAATTGAGGAGCTGTAAAAAGTAAAGTAATAAAATTGCTTTTTTTAATGTGTATATGGGCCAGTGTTTGACCACAATCTCACCATGGTGAGTGATGATGTGGCCGAAGGTGGTAAGCACACAAAGCCTAGAAGGTACTGGCTCTCAAGTACAGAGGGCCAACCACAAGCTCTAAAAAAATATCACATTTTTATTTTTCATTTTCCATGCGAAATAATTATTTATTATTTCTATGATAAAACTTTTCCACTCATCTGTACCAAAAATAGGATAGTGTTTTGTTTGTTTTGACAGCGGGCCATAATGACTAATGCAAAATTTGAAAATAAAATGGAATAGGCGCTATGGCCCGCGGGCCATTCGCGAGTGGGACATAATGACTAAAGACCCATTATAACCTTATTTGTCTTTTGTCCTTCTTTGTCATCCGGCGTCAAAACAAGACACAAGATACGGTTTCCTCACGATGTTTTCCTTCACCGAAAGCTCAAGCTCCACTTGGAGGAAGTCAGATAATCCACCTGATGGTAGCTGGGTGCGGTCACCAATGGACATTAGAAGTACCAGGGGATTGCAGATAAGTTGCCGATCTTTACAACACTAGATGTCAGCTGATCAGATTTAGTTTAGTTTTGAAAAGAACGTGTCTCACTTTATATCGCTATGCTTGTCTCTTTTTGGCTCAGGTTGTCAGAACTGTCAAAATGGCCATCATACCGTGCCGCTACTTTAATCAGTTTTTTTATATATGTCAAGCATACGGCCCGCCTACCAGCCTAATACGGTAAGCGGTCACCATAGCCATATGGAAGCTTGCAACACACGAAGCATACATGCGTTACCGACCTTTCCCACCTCCCCAAAGAGCGCAAGAACACAACATTTGGCTGCGGTATTCTGTATGGTTTTTTTTTATACAACTAGGGTAGTAAACAAGCATACGGCCCGCCTGATGGTAAGCGGTTATCGTAGCCTATGGACGATTGCATCACCAGGGCTATCACTCGTGCGTTGCCAACCCTGCAGAAATCACATGACACCCTTTTTGAACCACCTTGCTCCCGGCGGCGGTTGGCGGCGAGCTCATTCCACAGTCTGGGCGTGGAAGGAAGCTCCTCAGTACTTCCCCAGTCGAGCTGCTCTTTGAGCGAAGAAACACTATGTTTTATCTCACTTAAATTCTCCATAACCTTTACTTACCTCTCTCTCATCACCTCTAAATAAAAACAGCCAGCACTCGCACGTTTAAAAAAAGAACAGAAGATCATAAAAAAATTGATCCCCAATCATAAAACGCTGGGTAAATGAGAGAAATTGGAAATATGTGTCGGACCATTACCGCGGCGGCCATAACGAGTCCCGCGAGCACCCGCGCCTAATGTGCGCATAGACTATAGAGCGTTGTGAAGTGACGTCGTTTGTGTAGCTGTGTATGGTGTTTAGAGGCAAATGGTGTATTGTGACGTCATAGGTAGTTGGGGTAATTCATACCTTTTTACGTGTAATAGGTACATATCAAACAAAAAACACTGATATTTCTCCAAAATATTTTGTGTTAGTATTGATAATTTCAGAAACTTTTATCCACTTTTATCCTTGAGTGTGACGTTTGGAAAAAAAATAACGTTTGCGTATTTATATGAGAACTTGTACTTGCAAACTTTACACTCGTGGTACTTATACACATTTGTGGTTATTTAAATCCATCGACTAACCTGCTAAGTCTAAATTCAAACTTTGAACTGTTTAGGACGTTCATTAGCGTGAACGATGAAATATACTATGCTTGCTAAGCATACTATACTAAGCTTGGATGGCTTTTGCATCACTTAATTCTGGTGGAAAACCACTCTTATTCCTAAATAACTAAGAGTCATGTATTGAATGTAAGAAGTTCTGGACCAAGGAAAAAAAAATAAGTTTTTTTTTTCTTGTTTTTTTTTTGTACATGTAGTACGTGTTTTTTATAACATGAGTGTTATTTGTTTAGTCTATGGTAGCGACCGCCCCAGTGTTTTCGGCTCGTGCGGGAGGGTCGGATTTCGCGCCATTTGGCCAACCGGTCGTGTAATAGCTCTGATAGGCAACACGCACACTGGCGCTAAGTACTTCTATTTTATTTATTTAAAAAAAATGTTATACCTAAAGTTGTATACGTACAAATTTTCTTTAAAATTTTGCATAGCTCAAAATACGGTTTGGATCACAGAGAAAATAAATCTTTTCCGTGGTTTGGATAAAGCTACAACAGATAATTTTGTATCAACATCTTTACAAAACATATGTACATAATATAATAATTATGTATAGAACATTATTGCTCAATAATTGCTTCCGATTAACAACAAGGTTCCCAGCAGGCTGACAGCGTTTCCTCTTCGGATAGCCAAGCTGATGCGCTGGCGGAAAACAGCTCCCCGCCCGCTGGTGTCCGGAGTCCTCAATCAATATTGATGACAAAATGCGAGCAAATCAGTGAGCTTCGGACCGCCATTAATAAATTATAAAATAAAGTAATCATAAAAAAATTGCGATAATAAAGTGAGAATTATTTATCGTTTCCAAAACAAAAAAGTTTTCACATTAAATATATTTTTTTAATTGCTACCAGTGCAGTGTACGTCGCCCTCAAATATCTGTAATGTTCCTCTTCAGCCAGTATTGTCTATTTGAATTTGGAATAAGCCTGTTCGTTCGAATTGAGATGTTTGTTTATGATTCAACGGTTCAATTTGATTTGTTAAAGCTGTTAGCGAATCAAGGAGGTTCGCGCGCTTTCAAGTTGGGGTGACGTTCTGAATTTAAAATGAGATTTTAAATTAGTCATTATGATCTTTTACGTTTTAGGGTTCCCAACCAAAAAGGTAAAAAAAGAAACCATGTCACTCCGTTTGTCTGTTCGTCTATCTGCCTATCACAGCGATACACAGCAACTACTAATGTTATTGATTTGAAATTTGTATTTTTTTTATACTTATTTAGCGATTCGAAATTCAAAATCATTTATTCAAATAGACCTTCGCAGTCACTTATGAGAAGTCTGACTCTAATACTCTAATACCGGTTCGGAAGGAAGAGCGCTTGAGATGACTTACTTCTTAATTGAAATAACTTTACAAAAATCCTCCTCCAAAAAAAAAAAAAAAAAAAGTAAGTACCTCAAAGTCATACCATCAAAAGGCATTATATCTCACATGATAAATGCTGCAGTGACCCCCGAGGGTCGCGGGGGGTTGTAATTACCCCATCACCGGCCAATAGACATCGTAAGATGGTTTTTGTTTGGGAACAATAAGAGGGGAGGGTAATTGGACCACTAATGCCCCGAGGACGTTTGGGGTTAAACATGACAGGATTGAATGCGAATCGTAGAAAGTGCTTCGGTTTGCTTTACAAACGATTGTGATATGATTTTACGTTTACTATTCCCTGCCGCTTCTTTCAAATTCAAATGTAGAATATGTTAGATTCCAAGATGATTTGGTTATTTGACCACAATCTCACCATGGTAAGTGATGTTGTGGCCAAAGGTGGTAAGCACACAAAGCTTAGAAGGAACTGGCTCTCAAGTGCAGCTGTCGGAACACACCGATAGGTGCTTGGTGACAGATTTTCAACTTGATGGTGGTAGCCAGGCAGGCGGGTACTTTGAGTTCCGTACCACCATGCTATGGTTTCCTCACGAAGTTTTCCTTTTCGTCAAGTTCAATGTAGGATTCGAACCCGCACTTACGCATTCGACATCATAACCACTGAGCTATCATTGCCTTTTTTTAATTATTAATCTCGCTTCATCAAAATTTATAGTTAATAAAGGTTAGCCTATAGATAAAATAGGTGTAGAGAGTAGGCATGGAAATTATTGCTACTTTAAAGGAATTCTCATTTGATGATATTATTATTTTTTATAGCATGATTTCACTTGCGATATATGATTTGCAATGATTTGTAACCTACGTCATCGATGCTGATCGACGGTATTTTTCACAAAATCATGTGCGAGTATCGCACGCAAGTGTCAAATTATCACTGATGCAAATTATATATACTTTCGTAGCAAAAAAATATTTTTCTATCCTGCTACATAACATGTTAAAGAAGTTAACACTTTATGTCACTTGATTTAAGGTTTATTTTTGAATACTCTTAAAAGCTAATCAATGATAAAGTTTTTTTTTTTTTTTAATTTGTTCATGACCATGGATACAAAGTCCTTCAGTCGCATACATTTTATTTATATTCTTAAATATTCTTTATAACATGTAACAGGCTATGTCATGGACGGTAACAGATGTGACATATGAAAACAGAATCATATTCTTTATCACCTGCTACTTGTGATTTATGCCATGCCTAGTAGAGAGGTCTAGTCATTTTTAGGGTTCCGTAGCCAAATGGCAAAAAACGGAACCCTTATAGATTCGTCATGTCTGTCTGTCTGTCTGTCTGTCTGTCTGTCTGTCTGTCTGTCTGTCTGTCTGTCTGTCCGTGTATGTCACAGCCATTTATTTCCGAAACTATAAGAACTATAATGTTGAAACTTGGTAAGTAGATGTATTCTGTGAACCGCATTAAGATTTTTACACAAAAATAGAAAAAAAACAATAAATTTTGGGGGTTCCCCATACTTAGAACTGAAACTCAAATTTTTTTTTTTCATCAAACCCATAAGTGTGGGGTGTCTATGGATAGGTCTTCAAAAATGATATTGAGGTTTCTAATATCATTTTTTTCTAAACTGAATAGTTTGCGCGAGAGACACTTCCAAAGTGGTAAAATGTGTGTCCCCCCCCCTGTAACTTCTAAAATAAGAGAATGATAAATCTATAAAAAATATATGATGTACATTACGGTGCAAACTTCCACCGAAAATTAGTTTGAACGAGATCTAGTAAGTAGTTTTTTTTTAATAGGTCATAAATTGAAATTAATATCAAATACTCAGGTCTATATACTACCATTTACTTATATACCTACAGGTTTGTACGGAACCCTCGGTGCGCGAGTCTGACTCGCACTTGGCCGGTTTTTGATATATAACTGTATTGTAGATCGAGATCAATTCTCAATAAATCGTTTTAATCGAAAATAGACATAATATCGTTGATGCACGTTCCAAATTCAAATCGGATAATTATAATTAGTTATTATTAATTTAGTTTTAATTTTAATTTTATATACAAAATTGTATTTTATTTATATATGTACTTAAATAAATAAATATTAAATTACTTGTTAAAGATTTAACCAAAGCATTGTAAATTATAAAGTATAGAGACGCAGCTAAAAGTAAATAAATCATTAAATCAAACCACAAATCCAATGTAATAAAAAACCCCAACGTAACACCATCCTCATAAAAAGATTGCCCAAACAACTGGCAAAACACTCGCGAAATTTTATGGGCACGTCATATGTACCGCGCTTAGGGGATCCAGATGGGCCCACAGGGGATCCGACCGGGATCCGACTGGGGAAGAAGTCCCAACGCGATGGGGCGCTTAATGATTATAAACACTAGTTAAATGATTGAGTGCGCGCTTCACGGGGGCGGCTGTTCTTTGATAGTTGTCTGGTGGTTGAATATTTACAGGACATTGATGTATTAAAATTAGTGACGTTATTATCTGTGCACTTGAAAGGGACAAAGGGATGGGCAGTGATTTTGATATTTGTGCTTTTTTATTTTAAAAGTTAGATTACGGGTGACTCAAATAATGTTTTCTTTTACTTGTTATTGTAACGAGATGCGACTATTCGTATTTCAATTATTGTTTCTGGTCACAAACACTACACATACAACTTTATAATTATCCAATTTTCAAACGTTATGTTGCGTACATGCTATGCGAATCGAGCCACGAACGAGCCTACAACGAGCACGATGCGAATCCCTTTGTTCGTGAAAAAACTGACATACGCGCTCTTTCGAGGCTCGCAAGCCCGTCCAGGCTACGCGAATCGTGCTCGCAGTGTGCTCGTACGAGGCTCGGCTCGTGCTCGGTTCGCCAAGCATGGACGCACCATTAGAACTTTCAAAATTTCATATAAAGAATGACCCATCAAACCCTATCAGTACTGACAAGCAGCTCCAAATGTACCCTATTGGAATAATAAAATACAATACAAATAGATGCAATGTTATACTCTGTGACGTTACCTCTTCAAGTGAATAAAAAAAAAACTAGAACCCAGCTGGGGTAAGTTCCTTGGTTTCATATCAACACATCCCTGCGTCCCAAATATCGTCTCTCAGTAATAATATCAAAATGTTTAGAATTATTTCTTACTAGTGTTTTATATCATATTTTCCTTCTCGTTGTTACAGTTCTTTTACACAATAATCTTTTATTGAAGTTAGTCCTAATTATCTGCTACTTACCTTATTTACTACATAAGTCTACGTCGTGACAGGCTTGTTTGACTGCAATCTCATCATGGTAAGTGTAGTGATGATGTGGCCGAAGGTGGTGCACACACAAAGCCTAGAAGGAACTGGCTCTCAAGTACAGCTGTCGGAACTCGCCGATAGGTGCTGGCGACAGATTTTAATATCTGCACTTACACATACATATCCTGCATACATATCCTGGGACATTCCTCACACACGGTCATCTGATCCCAAACTAAGCAGAGCTTGTACTATGGAAACCAGATAACTGATATAATACATATACTACTTTTTGATTGTAAATGCATACTTAATATACATAATTACACCCAGACTCAGGACATACAGACGTGTTCATGCTCACAAATGCCTGTCCTGTGTGGGAATCGAACCCTCGACCTGCGGCGGGATAGGTGGAATCTTAACCAGAGTCTTAACCAACCACGCCAGCTGGCCCGTCAATCACCACATATCAACAAAGATCCACAAAAAATGCGTTAATGAGATTCTTGCCGGAGTCTTCTCAGTTTGAGTGTATTCCGAACCAGTAGTAGAGCCAACTGCAACGTTTATATAAGTGCCTTAACAGAACCTAAACCACAGATAACTAAATAGTTACTACGTAACCGAAACTGAATAAATAAGTAATGATTTTTTTAATAGTGCACCTTTATAAATTAATTAAGATTTATTTTCTGTTCGCTCACGACTGCCAAAGTAGAGTCACCATTCCTGTCACATAATGAATGAATGATTAGATACCTACATCAGCAAATTCGCAGAACCATTTAAACTCCAAAAGTTATGATAATAAAGTTATACGCTAATACACAACAAACAAATTGACAAACCCTCTCACAATAATATACACATATTAAGTGCTAAGTACCCCTGGGTCGTGGGGTACTGAGGGGTACTGTTACATCATTTAGCAATTACGCACCCTCTGGGCAGACTTCTGTTCCATTGTTAATGGGAATTAGTGGCGATTGTCTCTGTTGAGTTCATTTCATTTATATTAAAAATGATAAAAAAAACGGTGAAACATTCTGATCACTTGAATAGTAGGTTACTTCCAGAGATGTTTTTTTAGTATACATATATTATATACGATGTGCATCCTATCCTTGAGTTATAAAATAATTATGATCAGCAAGGAATAGCTTTTCTTAATCTTATTAATTTAGGAACCATAAAAAAACCGGTTTTCAAATGTTTATTCGTTGCGGTTTTGTCCTATCTTTAACCAAAACCGGTATTTGGGGACTATGTTAAATGGGTTGCTTTGACCAGTTTTATTATATATAGAATTAAAGATTTCAGTGAGTCAACTGAAATATAATATTTTTCTGCTCTACTTTCCGTAAGCGGTAAATTGTTTATACCTTTTTATCAAGTAGCCTGAAAACAATACGTTTATTTTTATTATAGTTTTTCTCTCCAGGGCCCTTGCAGAATTAACCAGTTAATTACCGTTTATTACCGTTTCAATCACACTATTTTAACGTTTTCACTCTGAAAAAATAAACAATAACCGGTAAATTTTCTTTTCTTAAGTTACTCTCGCTCGGCTCACTTATCTTAACTTGTGTGTTAATAACTAACTTTGCACACATGTATCATAATGCACTATTGCAATAACTGTAATAGGTCACTAAGTTCTAAGCACTGTTTGTAATAGAATAAGATCCTTATAAATAGACTTAGTTGCAGAATAAATGAATATGAATAAATTTTTTCTTCTTTCTTTTTTATTCTTATTTTGTTGTGTGTGAATCTGTGTGTCTAATAAAAACCGTTTTATCTTTATCTAAATTAAAACCGGTTTTCAGTCTTACCGGTACAAAAAAATATAAAATACCATAACAACGTAGGTGTAGTTAAATTTAACGATGCGAGGTAACGAGTCGGCTACCGAGCTTTGAAGTGATCGTTAATTATGTTGCCTCCGAGCGGGTTGTGTTACTACCCTCCGGATTTAACTGTGTGTTTAGAATATGTACTTATGTGGATAACATTATTAAAATATAATAAATAAGCAACATCGTTTATGAAATCTGCTTGTTTGACCATGAAAACAAAACGTAAAGTTTTTTTACCCACATCGTATAATAAGCCTAAATAATAAGCTAGTAAGTAATTTGTAATAAGGAGGACCACCAGGATAACCAGGACCTGGTTATCACTTAAAAATGTGATAGTCGTTAAGCTAGTTGGGGCCTCCTAGGTGGCTGGAAAACTCCAACAATAAATTGACCACTAGCCTACCGGCCTAGATCAGCAGTGGGTATGCGTGGTGGAGTATCTGCCCATTCCTATCACTCTCATTTGTGAAAGGAGGCCTGTGCTCAGCAGTGGGATATTATGGGCTGATATATCTACAAGTAACAATGATGCAACTCTCGCTATCGACAGGGAGTCCATCCTCACACATTGAAACCAGAATTGTTTCGAACTGTGCGGGCTAAAAGGAGTTTTATTTATTTATTTACTTACTTACTTGTACATTTACAGGGATACCCTAATACAGTAGTGTAGAACTAACTTAGAACTAACTTCACAATTATTTAATTACATTTCCGTGTAGCACAAAATTTGGATTGCTATCCTTGTTTTCTTCAGCGGACGCTCGGACTGTGGAATGAGCTCCCCGCCGTGGTTTTCCCAATGGAGTACAGTATGGGGTTCTTCAAAAAGGTTGTGAAGAGATTTGTGCAGGGTCGGCCACGCACGAGTGATACCCGTGATGTTGCAAGCGTCCATAGGGTACGGTAGCCGCTTACCATCAGGCGGGCCATATGCCCACTTAGTGATATAAAAAAAGTTATTTGTGTACAGTAATTTGTTTCACTATTGCTATAACAGGTGGAGATTTCGAGATAGCATATTTTCGAAACCTATGTTGGGTTAGTCCAAAGATTTTCATAGGGCATCGTGCCTCTACCGGTTAGTCATTCTGAAGAACTTTTACTATGGGACCAATGGTGAATTCTCTAAACTTTTTTTTTACTTTTCTTACAAAATGTCAACCTTGATCGGTCATAATGTATGAAAAGTAATCTTTTTTTTTGTGAATTCAGTGTTGGTCTCGTAGTTAAAGATGTTAAGCATGACTAATCGAACATAGGTTTCGAAAATATGCCATCTCGAAATCTCCACCCAGTATAACACTAATGTAAATGATGCTCATCTAAGTAAGGTTCTGACTTCCAAACCCGTGGTTCTTCAGCAGCATTGGCTTCAGATTCACTCGGAGACGGGCAATATCGAACCTCTAGCCTTGAAAGTGTCCAAAGACCAAACGATAGTTATATCCATTTCTGTTCACGTGATAAATGATGAAGCCTATAGAAAAAAGTGATTCAGAATTCAAAAAAAATATTCTTCTTCTTCTTATTTTTAATTTTAATTTTGGCAACCAAGCTCAAAAATAGGGCTCATTTCTGCCAGTGTCGAGTTATATTATAGTTTCCAGTCACAATAAATCATTTCACATTTTAGTCCTCAGTCAGTCACCGTCCATAAAAGTCATGTTTTACTACAATGGTGGTCATTGTACTAAAACTCTTCACGGACTTTTTGAGACAACTTGAAAAGTCACGATACAATATTTCATTTCACTTAATTGGTGCACATGGATGATCTTTATTGGGTAAAATACCACAAAAAATACACCAATAAACTCAAAATACACAAACTTATGTAAATAAAAACGAAAACGCAACTTCACTTTGCAAGTTCTCGCCAAAAAGTCTTTATTCACTTTATTCTGGCTGGAAAATATTAGACCGAAAGAGAAAAAAAAAATTGAAGTACGAGGTGTTTACCTAATTATTTTTAATTTTACCTTGGTTACTGAACAAAACGTGCACAGCTATAGATAGGTACATAATTCGTGTCATGGGAATTCGGAAACCGTTCATCTGTCCAAACAATTATTACACTACAATAAATTACAATGAAATTGTCAACAAATCGTACAAATTGCAAATTACCGCCATCTGCTGCAATTAAACGGATCCCAAAGGGTTTTGGCGCGGTTTTTGCAACTGTCATGTGGCCATCTTGCAAGGGCATAGACAACAATTTGTAATTTTACGCGCCATTGATTGCAGTTAGGTTAAATTAGTCGAATAATCCGTTTAGTTTACTTTTGTATTGTTGGACTGTCTTTTTTGTGAGTTAACCGTATATTGAAATAAACAAAGGTAACAATATTGGGTTTTTTAAAGCCACATCTAAATTAAAACCTGTTAAACATATGGCCTAGCGCTCGATCCGTTAAAAAAAACATTTACTTAAATACTTTAAAATTTTCATAATTCCAATTTCAAAATCCAAATGATTATCAATTGATATCACTGACCATGTACCTAAAGGTAGCACTACACCTAACAGAGCGTAGCCACACGAGCGCGCATCGATGCGTGACATATAGAAGTACGCCACAAAAGAGCTAATAACTCGTGTGAAGCACCCTTAACGCACCCTCGAATTGGTAATAAGTTATAAGCGGCAGCGAAGCAGCTATAGGTGAATGAGAAGACTATGTGGTAGGTACGTAAAAATTATTCAAGTTTATGAAATGCGAAAATAATATTAATTACAAGTTACTAGTTTGATCAATTTAATCATTGCTTTGAATAATTAATTAAGTATGGGCAAAAAGTTAGAAATTGAGAGATGAAATTATGTATTAAGAATAAAGAAGATTGTAAATATCAAAGATTCCATTGGATACAAAATCTTAGATAAACAACTCAGTTAGTTCCAAGATTATGAATTTCATAATACTTTGCTTATAAGATTAACCAAAGACTGTATTGTCTAAAAAGCAAAGACTAGAAGGAATTGAAGAAAAAAAAAATATAAAGACAAATATTGTTCGTTTATACACCTACTCGTAGAGTAATTTGTATCACAATTAAAATTGCTAAAATAAAACTAATATCTGCAAATTCCCATAAATATAAATTTATCGCTATTCTTTTCATCTTGCACCATTTAAAAAGTGGTCGGTATGAAAAATATGATGTTATCTATGGTACAATCGGTAATTCCTTTGTCGGGGGCAAAGGCAGTAGCGGTCCATTGTTTAGTGCAGACGAGCTTTTTCGAGGCGTCTGCCATTTTTTTTAGGTATATTTGTTTTGTCTGATGCCGCCCTTTTAAATCAACTGTTTATGTTAGTTATTATTTATGGTAACATATAACATAAATGTAGACATGTTATTGATACATTTTTATTCTAGCTTATAAGTTTTTTTATTAAATGTTCTTGCTATTTCAGAATCTATAGACTTTTTTATAGAAATTGCCTTATAACCATTGAATTATTACACATAGAAACAAAGTACACGCGCGAAAAATTATACATTCAATTGAAGCCATATATGGCTTCATTTGACCGACGCGCTGTCAGTGTATTGAGTGACGTTATAGTGAGTACAGCTCTCAGAAAAATAATAAATATGACGGTTTGTGCAGTAAAATTGTGTCATAATTAGGGTTGGGTTTCTTCCCGGGAATAAACCCAACTTCGAGTAAATTTCCAATTTAGTGGGAAAGAACCCGGGAATTTTCCCATTGGGTGGGAAAATACTCAAATGGACATATTTAGTAGATTTTGCGTATATAGCGAGAAATACCTTTACCAAATCGTTTGAATAACATTTAACATGATTTCTATTAGGGTCATACTCATATCATACAATAAAAAAACAATAATTTTTTTTTTGCGTTGTTTTTAAAAAAAGCGACGTTTTGGGGTGTAAGGGTTGTGGTGGACAGTCGGTGGACAGTCGGACAGACGGTCTCGTGCAGAAAGAGCACGTGCACATGTACGACGCTTATATAGCCCGTCCCGGGTCCCGAGGGAGGTGTTGCAAGCGTCCATAGGATACGGTAACCGCTTACCAACAGGCGGGCCGTATGCTTGATTGCTACCTAGGTAGTATAAAAAAAATGTGTGATAACTTCCTCCAAGGTCCGCGTAGGTCCGCGCGTAGGTGATGTAGGTACATACAACAGCGAGTATAATTAAAATAACAATCAAAAGCATCAACAAATATGTTTTTTGAGGAACATAAAGCCATTTGAGTATTTTCCCGCTGTTTGGGAATTTTCCCGTATTTTTCCATTCTTTTCCGTATTTTCCCGTATTTTTCTTTTCTTCCCAATATTTTTCTTTCCCTGCCCATCCCTAGTCATAATTCATCAGGGACGAAAGATAAGAATTCTGATGTAACATTCCACAGGAAAGCCACTAATTTTATTGCGTAATTCATCTAAAATAACAAAATTCAGAAATAAAAATACTTCACTCAGATTTCGAGCAAAGTATTGCCAGCTGTTTGTATGCGATATTTGCGTTGTTTTACGTAATTGATACTGAATTGTTATTATTAAAGTAATTGAGTAAATATAAAATAAAGGAATCCGACACTTAGGTGACTAGCTGTCCCCGTCGGTTTCACCCGCTTCTTGGGATAAGTAGCCTATAATACTCGGGATGATGTAGCTTCATATTCATCATTGAATTTGAATTTTATAGGTCCACTTATATCTCCGAAATATAAGTGTAAATATTTATTTGTCCACGCATATCTCCGAAACTATTAATTGTAATAGTTTCTTAGATATGCGTGACCATATTTTTCTATTTGCTAAAATTTACTTAACTAACTTAATTTTACAGACTTTTAAAATTTTAATTTTATGTATTGTGTTAATGATAATTTCCTAAATACCTACATACTACTTAAATCTTCTTTTTCTATGCAACCTATCATATATAATTACTAAGGAAAGCTACAAACTGTACGATCGTTCATAGCTCTGCACATTGTCTTGGTTTATTATGTTAAAATACCCGACATAAGTACTATGAAACATAACCATTAAACTAGTAATAAATAAATAACAGGCCTGTGTCTATGATAAATTATCTAAGATGCAGAACTTTTTAAACTATTTAATTAATTGTATGAATACTTACTTCCAATTTCACTAGTAGGCGAAATCGGAAGGCAAATTTTACCGAAAAAAATCGTTTAGCTTGCTGTGGTGGTAGTAATCAATATATAATATAAAATGTACTTTGAGTCAGTAATAAACGAACTGTCTATTGAAATGGTTGTCTGATTTATCTCTCACATTACATGGCGACCCTGCCAGGATAAACAACATTACTCGTGCGCTTGTGTGCGTGTCAGCGAGTGTAATTATATGGTACTACCGCACACATTGGTTGTCAAGTGGCTTACGTTTCGCGCGGATTTTTGTTCGATACTTCGGTTCTAAGCGTTATAATTCAATGCTTATAACAATATATTCAAAATGAGATGGTTTAAGCTAAGTCTAACCCTGGTTTTAAGATAGCTTTGGCTCTTTTTGTCATAGGTATGACGTTGGAAAGAAGACGGATACATTTAAAACCTGCTTTGCTAGACTTGCTTTAAACCGCCTCACGGAATAATGGGGAAAGAGTTCCGATCAAACTATTATCCATCTATTATCTTGGAAATATAAAGAAATAATAAATAAACTGTAAGTATTTCATCAAAGTGATGAGCAATTTATTAACATATAAGCAAATATTAATCAATTTAATCGCAGTATTTTTTTAACAAAGTTAATTATTTATGTTTAATTTTAATTGTATTTAAATTAACAACTATTACTATTATTTTTTTCAGGTAGGTAAATACAAACTTGAAGTTTTTTTTTTTTACTTTATCCCTATGTTTGTCCGCAATCTCACCATGGTAAGTGATGATGTGGCTGAAGGCGGTAAGCACACAAAGCCTAGAAGGAACTAGCTCTGAAGTGTAGCTGTCGGAACACACTGACAAGTGCTCGGCGACAGATTTTCAACATGAGGGTGGTAGCCAGCCAGATAAGTACCCTATCACCGTACTATAGTTTCCTCACGATGTTTTCCTTCACAGAAAGGTCAAGCTCATTGTAGGATTCGAACCATGGACCCAAGGTATCCGACGTCACTACCACTATCATCGCCTTAAATCGCATTTTTTTATTACCGTCATTACTTTCTTTCTCGTACATCGATACGGTCTTACTTAATAAAATACTCTTTTAGAGCAACATGGCCGGTCCGGTATTCGGACTCGGAATAATTCCGGCTCAAAGTCGAAGCTGAAAGTTAATAACGTTGCTTTGACGTTTTTTCGCGCATCGATGTCGATTTTTTGCAACCCATTTGGAGTGCGGTACTTTTTAATTCTTTTGACGCTGCAACGCTGGCTGTTTCTCGTGTGCGGGTGGTTCTTGCACATCGGAGTGGTTTTAGCGAATATTCGGCGAGGTTTGAAGAGCCAGGTTTGATTCAAGCTCGAACGTCAACACAATGATTCATTCGGACGTCCCTACTGAACGAACAAACGAACGAAAAATGAACTCCCCATTACGGTTTTCCCTCAGCGATACGATATGGGGTTCTTCAATAGAGACGTAAAAAGGCAGAATACATTGGCAATTCCCCTGGTATTGCAAATTTCCATAGCAGACGGTGACTGCTTACCATCAGCTTACCGCCGCCGCTTACCGTCTGCCTACTTATCAAATTGAAGCAATAAAAATGGCTTTTTGTATCACCTTCGGCCACATCAACTGACCATGGAGAGATTAAAAAGATAGATTACTTATTATTACAGCAAATTTATTTAGAAAGAGCCTCTTTTGGTGATAATAAATTGTTCACATTGCATTGAAAGTTTTTTCAGAACATAATTTTAAATATTCCATTATGATTCTTCTAGTAAATCGGTATGATGTGATGCTAGCCGTTTATTATAGAGTTGGGCATAATTGTATCGATATTTTACATACACATACCTATACACAAATATAAGGATATCTCCGCAGTGGGATTAGGGAAACCTGATTTCCAATAGCATTTATAATTTCCTTCTGATTTACATTAATAATTTTATCGTATTTCCACCCTACTTAATTTTTTTATAAATTTGGAAGTTTGCGTGTATGTATGTTATTAACCAGATCAGTTACGTAACTACACATAATTTGGCAATTCGACATTGTATAAAATTGTATTCCTTAATTAAAAAATATTTATGGCATCTTAAATTACTCACATAGAAACTCTTATTTAAAACATAAACAATCGATACTCAAACCATCGACACAGGCACGTCCCTATAAGCCCTGTTCGCGTTCTGGCATCAAACCCGAGCCATCATATTTCATTTTTATCATTTTATCCAATCCTTTGCCGAAACCGTACGTACTTTTAGAAGGCCCCTAACTCTTTTTAATTCGTTTTACAATGATAACTACAGACTGAAAAAGAACCTTTTTTTTATTTATTCCACGAATATTACTTTTGGAGTAACTCTATGGCTTCAGTGTGATGGGTGCTCACGGTTATGTTAACGTATTCGATGGTGGTTTTTTAATTGGTTATTATCAATTATATTGAATCTGCTGCGCTAAAAATACTTTATCAATTATAGGGATAGGACCCACTCGCTAGTGGCGCCAACTGGTGACCACAGAAACGATAGCTCTCATTAACAACATTATTTTTCTCCATTGACGTGGTACGACGAAGTGGTCGTCATTGGATAAAATTAACATTACTATCATCACCAAACGCGCGGTAGCCCCGCTGTTGCTTTCAATGAAGGAAAATATCGTCAAATAACGTATACACGTACGGAACGTAAATTTCGTGACCATAGCTTAACGCCTTTACCTTACAGTACCTACTGGCTCCCACCCTAAATCTATATCCCAGCCTTATAGTATTCTGGCATCTGCACCAAAGAACCAAAACACACCAACAAGAATATTTGTGATCAGCTAAAAAAATATGTAGTGATATTGATAAATTAGAGAAAACTGACTCCTAATAGATATCCCCACTTTACGCTTAATTTTATTTAATATCCCTTCGAAGCATTCAATACACCAACAGCACCGTGAGTCCAACCCGTCGCAACGCAAAGCGCGTAAATATCAGTTATGCAGTCATTAGTCGGGCGGTGTGCGCGAGGCTTTATTTTATTAATGGCCGCACTTCGAACCCAACCCGATGACGTCACGTCCGCATCGTTGCCACCTCGTGCGTCGTGACGTATGCATGGACCTTTTACCATTTTTGGCTTGACGTTGAAAATTGATGTTTTGTGATGGTGGGAAACTGAAAACCGTTGATGGGCTTCGCGTCTTTTATTTGTAGTTATGATCACATCCGCAAATCCTAAAAACTTGGTAGAGGGCCGACTCACTTAGATAGCTATCTTATGGCTATCTTATTTTGAGAGAGATGGTGAATAACGGGTATAGATTGACACCTGCGCATAAGTTAATTTTTCGGTTTGTTTGACGGAATGAAAATGGGGGGAGCGCCGAGCTGCACACGATTGGTTCGTCAGTCAATGCTCGTCGTCTATTGGATCCTCGCGTGTCATTTGGGTACTGTGATTTAGCCAAAAGTATACATGCGCGAGCTTGCCCTCACTACTGCCTATCTGTGCTCACCATCACCATTCGTGCCTCATACTGTCATTAGGTTTCTCGATCAGAATTCATAGATGCCCGACTCTAGTATCTGTATTTTCTATGAGCCCGACTTGGGTATTACCTACCTTACCGAAGATCCTAGCTAAATAACATAATTTTAAGGATGCTCAGCATGAGGCGGTTTTTTTTTTCAAGTGTTTATTGATTTACCTTCGTAGAACCATATGGCTAAATATTTGAACATCAAATAACAACAGCCATATCTGAACTAACCTCTAACCTGGCAGGCCAGGTATGATTACTGCCAGCACAGGACCTTGCTGGCAGTAATCATACGGCCTGCTAGTGTTCAGAGGTTACCGTAGGCAATACATGCGTGAAACATCAGGGGTATCACTCACCCTTTCCCCCCTTATCGATGAGCTCTGGTGACCTTACTCACGCGCAGAAACACAACATAAAGTTGTTTAGCTGCGGTATTCTGTAAGGTAGAGGTTCTTCCCCAGTCATTGCTCCACTTTCGGATAGATATTCCCTTTTTTTCTTTTTTGCCATAGTGCCAAAGCTGATCAAAAAAAACATTAAAGAGCATTTTTTGTCTGTGTTTTATTTTTATCATATTTAGTACCTAGATATAATTTCCGTAAAAAAGATTTTTGAAAAAAAAAACATTATTTTTCCTTAAGTTATCGCTTGTTTCGAACTTAGAATAACTTTAAAACTGTAATATATTCAAAGCGAACCCTCTAAACGTCCTGGTGCATCCAGCCCAGGTTATTTAAATAAAAACACAATTAAACACTCGTGCGCATGTTTTGACCACTTTGAGTTGCGTTAGATTAATTTGGTATAGCTGATAGCAGCGCAGTTAGAATGCGTAATGAATTTGAACTTGGTATATTTTATCACCTTAAAAATAAAAACCGGAATTCTTATAGGATCACTCCAAGGTTCTATAAAAAAAACATTGAAGAGATAATAGAATATAGAACGATCCCTTTTAAGAAATAAAACCGAATTAAAAGTTCAAATGACATTCTAATTTCAAAAACGGCAGATGTTATGCTGATGACACAATAAAAACTGAAGGTGACATTATCGCCCCAATTTTTACTCTAGTGTCTAATTGCCCATTCGACTAATGCAACAAATTAAATGTCTATTTTAGTCGATTACAATTAAGTAACGGAAATACGCTCTATTGTCATATTAAAATGATTTTATTAGAAACGAACAAAAGCTTTTTTTACATCTTGTACCCCAAGGATCATCGTTTCGTTTTTTGTTTTATAAGTTGTAATTTTCATTTGTTTTTAAGCTACGTACGGTACCTAAACCAATTCTGATTCTTATTTTTTTTCTCTTGAAATAAGTTTTTTTTTACATGCCTGCAATACTTCTTAATAATCATAATTTAATTTCGATTACTGACTCTATAAAAGACCTTTTCAGTGACGATTTATTTTTAAACACTCATTTCTTTCTTTTCTAAAGTATCAAATTGAACCTTATTCTTACCGTTTCAAAGTTCACAAGGATGTAATTGTTATTCGTTTAAAATATCTATCATTTCAAAGCTTTGTAACACGACCCGGCACTATTTACCTATTCATTTCTGTAAAAAGGAACTTAACGCCCAAATCGACGCATTAATAGTGGACAAAAAGAAAAATAAACGGCTTTGTTTAATTCGACAAATATATCTAAGTCGCTCCAGTTTAAGTTCACTCACAAAAATCACACCTAACACATGAGAATAAGGATGACAATAATTTTATATTAGTTCTGTCATTGGCATGACTATAACTGGTCCTTAACAGAAGCGAAAAAGAAAAAAAAATGCTCCCTACTTTTTAAAATGTAATTCGTAGTTTCAAATTGCGAATGCGGCGTTCTTATTTCAAAACATCAGTGAGGTGTCATTGGACACTCCCTCTGAAGTACGGGGGATAGAAAGTACGTATAAGAAAAGTTTATCATTAATAAATATCACCTATTCATCATAGTATATTGAAATAATATTGTTAATACATTATTCATTAAACACAATCAATTAGGTAACTGTCTATCACACGAATAATTAAATGAAAATGATCAAAATATATGATGTGAACTGCCAATTAACGACTGTTTTAATTAAGCTTACTTCGATTACATAAAGGCATTGTTTCAAATTTTAACGATATAAAATTATTTATCAGTTCGGCGAATCATTGAATTTTAACATGACTCAGTCAACATTATTTTGATATTGTTTAAATTAAGTAATTGAGTGTTTATTTTGTAATTATATTTATTTGGTGTAGTCTAAAACTAGTTTTGAATTATTTCTAATGTCCGATACATTAGAAATTTAATCCAATAACTAATTTTAGTTAACGTGTTCTCCATGACTTTGAGATAAACGTAATATCTAAGATAATCATTTGATTATTATGAATTATTATTTATATTTATAATATTTATGTAATTCTACTTTAGTTTGATGGAAATGGCACATAGAAAAGATGTTTCTAAAATAAACTTTAATTTTCTTGCTGCCGTACACCATGTAGAACATTTTGAAATTGGAATCAAATGTTTTTGAAATCAACGCGTAAATGGCGTTCGAATTGTCGCTAGCTTAGCGCCTCGAATAACAAAATTTTACCAAGATCAACTTGCAAGCCTATTGAACTCTATTCCGCAGAGTTTAGGAGCTAAAGTTGAAATTTTTATATTGAAGTGTTTTCTTTTTATTCACAAGAGGGATCAATTTAATAATCGACTAAAGATCTTAATCGATTTTTACTTAGTAACATGGGTTGGAGCCAGTTGGAAGAGACGTTGCTACATTTATCTCCATTTCATGAAGAAGAATAACATTATTAAAACTGATCCTCAATAACATCTAACAGGACTGCTGTATTTATTTAAATCTAGGTATCCGCTATCTCCCACCTAAACTAACCAGACTAGCTTTCCGATCCTATACCGAATTAGGGGGTGGATTTCAAAAAATCCTTTCATCACTTCGAGTGTAATCAAGGAATATTTTCTCCAAATTCCAAATTTCCTAAAGATCCACCGGTTTAGAATATAGGGCAGGAGCCCCGGTTTTGGCCACTTTCAATTTTGAAAGTCAATAAATAACATGTTGAAGCCGTCTTTATTTGAGTTTATTGTCTATAGTAAATACAATCTTTGATATTATAAAAAAATACATAGAATAATAGCATAACACGGAATGCGAACAACCCTTACCATTAGCGACCCTTGGTAATTAATCGATAAATATCTTGCTCAATTTTTATTTGTTGCGTGGATTCTTACTGAAGCGTGCTAAATGAATGTCTAGGAACTTGAGTTTGATGTTATTTTGATAGTTGATGAATTCTTCTACCTGGAAACTTAGGTGGAAATGGGTGGCCAAAACTGGATCAGTAGTGAATAAATAATATATTTGTCTCTTGATACACACTTCTACAAAACATAAAAGATAAATAAATAAACTGCTTTATTAATATAACTAATAAACATGATACTCATTTTTTAATTAAAGGCGATATTTTTATATAAAAAAATCCTTAAAGTGGCCACAACCGGGGCTCTTGCCCTACGATGCCTGAAAGTCAGCGCTAGTTTTATTATATAGATAAATTAGAGCTGAAATACTTATACTCGTATAGTGGTTAATTTAGTTAAAAATAAGGATTGCTTATCCTGTGCATGAAGGCCATTTTACGAGGTGACCCCTCTTTTCAAAAGTGAATAATAGTGAAGTGCCAACATATTGTTATCTGTCTAAACAACGCGTTATCTAAATTTAATTGGATTTGACTAATTCGGCGCGTGTCGAGTCGAGTCGAGTCGATTCTCTGCATAATATTTACATTAGTGATGTACACAGTATAATAAATACTAGTAGCCACCCACTGGTCGAAATCCAACCGTAATTAATAAAAAAAAATAGTTTGAATATGTAAATAAATTAATTTTTCCTTAGCCCATTCTTCGAGTGTGTATCGCTCCATTACTTATTGTCAACTAATTGTCTATTAGGTATGTCAAAGCATAATTAGATTTGACGACATTTGCAAAAAATCTGGTACATTCAAATTATGACATTACTTTTGCCCCATCTCGCATATAGATTGTGATATTAGGCATAATGTAGTGGACGAGTGGAGTTTTGATAAAGAGAATAAGTAGACTTTGGCTTGAAAGATTTTATTTAACAATGTAAGAGATGTGTAAGAGCTTTGATTAAGGATACATACAGATTGAGTGTTGAAGCTGTGCACGCGTCGATAAAAATACGCCCTAACTGTTAGAGGCTAAATCAAATAAAAATAAATAAAATTGCTAAATAATGATTAATATTTAAATTTCTCCCGATTTTAATGGGAATATTTCAACAACTGCTATCATTATGAACGTCACTATGACAAGCAGAATGACGCAGAGGGAGCGTAAAACGTAGCTGTTACGCGCAGCAGCCTGTAAAAGTTGGCCTGTTTTATATATTCGTGTAGTATGGCGACGTTCTTTCTAGGTATATTTATTTCTATGTGTAAGAGTTAGGTTCTGGAAACCATAGGGGAGGCCTATGTTGTTCTTTGGGCTGATTATGATGATGAAAGGATTATATTAGTTGTGGGTGATGGAGGTCATAAGGAGGATGGTAAAAAGGTGATGGAATCTATCACCTTACTAAGCATTTTTATATTAGGTATTTTTTTAATGTGTATAGGGCCTGTGTTTGACCACAATCTCACCACAGTAAGTGATGATGTAGCCGAAGGTGGTAAGAACACAAAGCCTGGAAGGAGCTGGCTCTCAAGTGCAGCTGTCGGAACACGCTGATATTGGCGGTGGTGGTGCAGCAGTGGCGAGGGTGGTAGCCAACAGCCAGGTGGATACTGCAAGCTACATGTAGCTAATTGTAGAATTCGAACCCGGTACCTTCGTCTCGGCATCCAACATCACTACCACTGAGCTATGATCGCGTTAATTTCCACAGATTTATTAATTTTAACTTCGTATTTTAGTACTTATCATTGTATAAACCAAAATACAAACCGTATTTACCTGCTCATTCCCGAAACATATCGGAGGCGAGCATCGCTAAACTGAATTAATTTATGCACTAATTACACGAATATCTGTCCGCCCGTCGGTCCGGCGTCCGGTAGTGTCATGCAGATGTATCGGACACCGTAACAGCGATATGAAACACAAATTAAATTGTTTAATTTGCGTTTTATTTAATACATGTTAACCGACTACGGCGAAGCAAAATGGAGGGTTATTTTAAGGGTTTTTGAGTATTTGATGGTGTTTTAATGTATTAGTAAGTTACCGTCCTAGGGCCTAAAGTATAGAAATAGATAGAACTTTGAGATAACAGGCTAAAGGTGATAATTTATCGCCCTATCATTGAATTCTAAAAGCTGCACTTGAGAGCCAGTTTCAAATTTATAGCTGACGTCTACATCGTCGCATATCGCAGGTGTAAAAGAGCTTTTATATTAGTTGTCATGACGGTTGAAAATACCTTGCACGTTTCCTCCTTTATGCAATGTTTGTAAATAACAAAACAGTTTATCTCACTAATTATGCCATGACGTGTCAAACATAACGGATATGTCAAACGCAAGACATGAAAACAAACAAGAATTATACTTGTAACATTAACATAAATTACTGATATCATATTTACATTATTGTAACTGCCCTGTTCTCGATTTCTTCGAAGAATAGATACAATGTGTATAAAAAAAAAAAAAGGATTTATTTACCTAGCGTGTTTTGTGCAGAATGTGCAGCATACAAAATGGCAAGTATTCCTATTTGAATAGGTAACGTATTTGAACGGTCGAAAGAAAATTCTCGCTTGCCAGTACTACAATCGATTGTCGTCATGAAGGGCACAGGAAAAGAAGGAGCTCATTAACATTTTCATTGTTTCAAGTAATCATAGAATTAAATCTAAAATTTCAGTTTCTACACTTACACCTCAACTGGAATTTGATTTGTACCTATCTAATAAAGGAACAGTGTATATTTAACATAATAGATAGCAATTTTATGACATAGGGTTGGTAAGTAAATAATAATTTTAACTTTAACTTTCTAACTCCAAAATGTAATTGAAAAGAAGGTGCTCATTGTCACAATGAGCTCCTTTTTACATTTTACAACTGAAATGGTGATGATAAACAATGTTTATGTTACATAGCTGTTTTTCCTGTTTATTCAGTTATGAAATAAAATACATATTATTTAGCACAATATTTTATTTATGAGGTAAATTTGTGTAATATGTTATACTTTCCGGGGAACAAAACTTTTTTAAGTCCTGAAGGTCACTATATTTTTCAGCAGAAATTGGCAAGATGTCTGTATACGACCTTCCAGGCAAAGTGAACTCTCTTTTTGGTAGTCTTATAAACGTAATTTTCATCACAATCACTATTATTATTGCTCATTCTGAGATAAACAACCAAAAATATAGCGCACAATGTACCACGACGTAAAATTTCTGCAAGGACGCGTAACTGACAGCTGACACTTGTATGACACAATAATTAAGATGGCGGACTATGAGCGCGTTCTTTGTTACAAACGTTGCGATCAGCCCGTTCTAGCGTGGTTTCATAGACAATGGGCACCTTTTTACTAAGTATGGAATGCAATGGGCTTGTTTTATTCTAAACTTGGATTTTTTTAAATGAACTTTTATGTATAATGAGCCCCTTTTATCATGTTTAAAATAAAGTGCTCTGATTGGCCATAGAATTATGAAGTAAATGGTACAGTTAATTCAAAAAAGGTAAAAATGTTAATGAGCTCCTTTTTTTCCTGTGCCCTTCGTCTTAAAAGCCATCAAACCTTGACTTATATATCCATCAAATCTTGAAAGAACGAAACACTTTTCGTCGAAAGTCGTCGTCGTCGTCGTATCGTCGACGGAAAGAAGTTCAGAAATATCGCCCATTAGCAAACTGAAGCCAACTGCATATGGATAAATGCACATGTGTGCAATGAAATGTTGGCGCTTAGCAGAGATTTTATACAAATATGTGAGTGAGTGGTGTAAGTATATGTATACGGTAGAGGAGCAGTCTTTCGGCTTCACTTTTATCGCGGGCTGTGTTCCGTCTGAACTTTTTTTTACGTCTGTGGTCGTGAGAAGATTGCCATGGCCAGGCCACAACCAGTAAAGAGCTACATGACTCAATACGACAGTTTTTGATAAAAAAATATCGATTAGACATTTCTTAGGAGTTTTTGGTTAGGCATATACCTATTAGCTAGGCAGAACTCAACTATTGACCCTGTATTTAATAAGAGTACCCAAGTTCTATAGTGGATGGTCACCAGGCCCATAATTTTACGTTGACTGGCTACACGAAAGTACCATGTCATGATGACGCACCATAAACAACTTTATATAATGTTTTTAATTCGACTCCGTGTATTTTTATCGGCGGCATTAATTAAAGTTAGTCCAGAAAAGGCTTGTAAAAAAGCGACATCAGTTCGGTTCGCCCCCGAAAATGTTCATTATCGGTTCATCGCTGAATTAGCGATCTAACCGCGAGATAGCTTCGTAATAACGGCTTTTTGGACCTTGTATGTTTGTATTGTCGGTTAGGTTGGTCATCGTTAAACTGTGATGATTACCTTGTGAGTAATTTTAAAATGTTGGTTAAGCTAATAAAATGGGCTAGACAAGTTAATTGCGTAAAGAAATGTTGTCTGACTCGGATTCAAGTGAAACTTATGTGAAAAAAGATCTCATTTACTTGCTACCGTACAACCACAATAAAATATTTTGAAATTGGAATCAAATGTTTTTTAAATCAGCGCGAATTTTATCGTCGTAGGTGTTTATTTTTTAAATTTGTCCTACGAAATGTACTTTGTTTATTTCAAAGAAAACATTTAGGTATTGTTTTTTTTTAATTAAAGAATGAAGTTACATAATATGTATTTATTTAGCCATTAATTCCTGAAATTCAACCCGTCGCACTATTACATTATAATACTAATAAAATCTTGAATTAGTCAAAAATTTAAATTAAGAATCTTAAAGTGATCTAAAAGAATACAAAGCCTTTGAAAAGAAAATGTATTCTAACCATTACCCAGCAAGGTAAATTCTCTAATAAATTCCTTAATTTCCGAAACCTTTAGTCCGTACCATAGACTATCTGTAAGTATTAAATGTCAAATAAAAGCATAGACATAAAACGGAGAATTAAAAAAGCCACTAAGCTATAACCAATAGACATTACAGCGGCAATGTGTGAGTGAGACCACTCACGGTTATTACAAAGTGGGTGAAAATTACAGGCTGATACTTAAGGGGATGGTTGGAATAAAGTATTTTTTGTCAACGGCTTGTTCTTAACAAAATAAAGAAAAAGAAATGGAATGAATAAATATATAATATATATATATATATTTTTTATAAAAATATGTACAAAATACAATCTATATATAGAAAATTTCCGCAAGCCTGCCGCTGCTTCCGATTAACGGCAAGGTTCCCAGAAGGCTGGCAGCGTTTCCTCTTTAGATATATTATTCTTTATTATATATTTATATTTTGTTATACATTTTCCACATTTTTAACTAATATTAGTGGCTACTGACTCGTGACCTACCTATATAAAATATTTTTGTCGATTTGAAATGGCGGAGTCATTTTGAAAAAAAAATCCAAATAAACTATTACGGTCGCTAATCACTGAAACATCTATCCATATTGCTCTACGAAGGTAAAAAAATCTTTAAAAATTAAAAGAATACATTTTCCCGCCTCGGACCCACATGTATTGACCGAGCGGGTAAGTTTTATATCGTGTCAGTTTTTGAATGGAAAAAAATCCAAAGACTGAATCGGCGAAAAAATTATATACTGGGTGGAGATTTTGAGATGGCATATTTTCGAAACCTATATGTTGGGTTAGTCATGCTGAACAACTTTTACTATGGGACCAGCACTGAATTCTCAAAACTTTTTTTTACTTTTCTTACAAAATGTCAACGTTGCTCGATCATAATGTATGAAAAGAAAATTTTTTTTTTTGATAATTCAATGTCAAACCTAACCTAACCCAACATATGTTTCGAAAATATGCCATCTCGAAGTCTCCACCTGTTATAATTATTGAGACTCGCGAGGTCTACAGCTCGCAGAGCCACGAGTTATATTAGGCTTAATCTAAAATGCATTCCCCTTAACAGCTAAACTAGCGATTGTTAACACAGCGATCACGACATCCGCTCGTTAATACTTCACTAATATCTACTATAACTATATTATAGTAGGTACCTAAGTATAGTCAAATAGATATAGTAATATAACTTCACGACTTTTAGTTAATGTTGAGATACGCCCTGCTATTATTGTGAATTTAGTTTTAAATGAGTTTGATTAATTTTATTACGTAATTCAACTGTATAAAGTATATTGGTAAGTTATTTTTATGAATATTGGTATTTTAAGACTCAAAATTACGTTTTGTTATTTTTTTTAATATCATGAAAAAAAATCAATGGGGAAAAAATCAATCAAAGGGTTCGGAATAAATCCCAAGGGGGGCAGGGGTGGGGGGGGGAAGATTAAAGTCAAAGCCACTTATTCAATTTAGGCCCTAGAAGGGCACCTATGAAGGTCAAAGCTACTGAAGTTACCGCCAGTTCGTAAGTCGGCCTTCAACTGAGAAGAACAGGCAAGAAACTCAGCAATGTTAAATTTTTTAAATATTTTCTTTTTTTTTTTACAATCTGACTATATATTGGCTATTTTTTCCAAAACATTAGTAGGTATACATTAATATTTCGAAGTGAGCGAATTATGTATACCTAAATCAAAATCAAAAAGTTATAAAAACTTATAAGTTATAAGTGCCTTATCTGGGCCTAAATTGAATAAATAGCCCAGGGTTATAAGATATTGCCGTTATTAATGTCCACCTGGACATTTCTATCACGGTGCTTAATTTTCCAGAATTAAATTAGATTATACCTATATTTAAAGATAATTAAGAGATTTTTTTGAAGATTTGTGTGTAGAGAGTGGTAGTCTAAACCTCACCACCTGGAGTGGTAGTCTAAACCTCACCACGTATCACCCAGGGGAGGTTAAAAAACGCAAAAAAAACATCACGTGATTATTGGACGACCCCTATGTCTAGTTACATAATAATGTTACTTGTCGGTTGAAAATTTACTTCCAAACCGATTTTGACTTCAATAGCTTCGATCTTCATGAATGCTCTTTTCATTGGCGTACTTTCTACTTTCCATGGAGGGCCTGTATGAGGGCCTGGTCCCTAAAAATAATGGCCAATGTGTCGATACTGATGGAATACTAAAAACCTGGGGTGGGCACCAGACAATTCTGGGGTGGGCCGATTAATTCAATGAATACACACAGTTTTTGCGTTTTTTGAGGTCCA
The DNA here is from genome assembly GCA_947623365.1 of Achlya flavicornis. Classification (NCBI taxonomy): domain Eukaryota; kingdom Metazoa; phylum Arthropoda; class Insecta; order Lepidoptera; family Drepanidae; genus Achlya; species Achlya flavicornis. The sequence goes on from OX392490.1 coordinate 9,191,638, forward strand.
CCGGCTCATACTCATACTTTTAATTTTAATTACTCAACAAAAAGTCTTGATACTTGTAATTTTAATTCAACAAAAATTCTTGATACTTTTAATTTTAATTACTAAATTAAAAGTTTAAAAAAAACTGTTGCGCAAATGGCTCAAAGCTATCTGTAATTCATATTGTTTAAAAGTATCACTGCTTCACGAGTCATTAACTCAAGTAATTGTTATTATAACCGTTTAATAATTAAACACATCATTAACTGCTTTGTTGCGGTTCAAAAACTAGCCTTACGGCAGCTTACGGTAATGGTGCCCAAAAATTATTTAAAACTAAAGTTCCCTTTGAAATTTACAATCAATAACTACATATAATTCCATAATGGCTCAATTATAGAGTTGTATTTTCAATAAAAACTGTCAATCCATCCGCAAATAAAAGTTTGTATATCTAATATTACAACAAACTTACTCACAACACTTGATAAATAATTCTATAGTCCTTAACTTTCAGAGATAAAGTTCAATTTAATGTTGCACGACGGCAAAATGTTTCATTTAACAAAATCGATTATCGTTCTCGAACGCATCTGCCATTCGAAATTTGAATAATTACATGTTTTTTTTTAAAACAAACATGTATGTGACATGGAACCCGCCATTACGGGACGTGCTCTGTTATCTGTTACAAAAACTGACATTTGACGTAAATTATCCTCTTAACATGTTACGATACAGTTTTGGACGTATTTCATTAATTAAATAGTATAGTTATTCGGCTAAGTACCTACGAACAAATTAAATTTTGAAGCCGTTCTGCATTCGTAGAATTTCAGTTTCGTTTGGAAATGGAACTTTATTTCATTAGATAATCACCATAGATAATATTTTACAAGTACGTTTGATGCTGAAGCGCTTGTTAGATTATTACTAAAAGCGATATATGGTTGAAACATTATTCTATGATTTTTTTAGTTCCTAAGACAATTTGCTTGAAAATGATCAGTGATGTTTTTAATCTATGGTGCTGTATTGTACGTTTTTATCCTGTGGTCCCAACCATCAGACCAACAGAAGGTCTTCAAATATCATGTTTCCGGTTTTAAATAAATAAAGGAATGATGTTTAGATTCTTACTATTCCTGTGACATAAATCTATGTGATTTTTAAAGTATAAGCAATATTATATAAGATTTGTTTAACTGTCTTTCTTTGAAATTACTTTTAGTGTAAATAAAGTAAAGTTGAAAACATTGTTGAAATATTAAGATATTATCACCATAAATCATGATTTGATTTATAATGCTTATTTACTGTTTTAGTTTACTTATTTACTGTATCCCAAGATTACTTTGTTATATTTTTAACTTGTGTCATATACTTGCCAATGGCGTTACCGTACTTTGCTGTGAGGGTAGTTTGCCTATAAAAAGCCGTGTAGTTCAGAGCTCAGATGACTTCTTTAATCAACTGTTGTACGGAGCAGACCTTGTGTCTATGGCCGTAGGAATTAAGTTGATTATCAACTGTTATACGGAGCAGATATCCTCTGAGTGTCCTTGGCCGTAAGAATTACGTTGGGAAAAGTATCAACTGTTATGCGGAGCAGATATCTCTCACAGAGTGTCTATGGCCGTAAGAATCAAGTTGAGAAAAGTACTAACTGTTGTACGGAGCGGATCTCTCTCAGGGTGTCTTATCGCCGTAAGAATCAAGTTGAGAAAAGTAATAATACCAGTCTGCTATGTCCATAAGAATTCGGCTGAAAGTAATCTTTGTAATAGCTATAAAAAGTGTACTACCTAGTTGTTACTCTGATAAGGTGTTGATGTTGTAACCACAAATACAGATAAGTATATTTGATGTTCTCAACTGTAAAGATTGATTATTTTAATAATTTGTGTTCTGTGTATTTATATTGTATACTGAGAATAACTCTGGTATGTATATTTGATGTTATCAACTGTAACGATTGATCATTGTTCTGTGTATTTCTGTTATATATGAGAATAATTTTGAATGTATAGTGGCCATATAAAATACCTTGATATTGAGTTTCTTGCCGGTATCTTCTCAATAGGTCGGCCATCCGAACCGGTGGTAGATTAGAGAGTAAATAGTAGAGTAGTAGTTAAGGCCATAGATATAATGTTTGAATAAATATATTCTCAAGTCTGGCCTAAATGATTATTTTATTATTCTTACCTACACCCATGCCCAAATATGCTATGTAATTCGATTAGAATAGCCATCCTAAAGTTTGAATGTCATAATCTGATTCTTAGTCTTTTATTGAGAATTATATTAGCATACAAAAGGAGTAAAATCTGTTATCAGAAGTGGGATCGATCGATTCAATTCCCATAATCTAATACATTGTGTTTGATTATAGAAATGCTGTAACATTCAACTGCAGACCTGGAGGAAAAGGAAGTAGTAGCAGTCTGGTGAAGTGCTAGTAGGTAAATCAGTCTACAAGGCTCACTGATCTTCCCTTAGGGCTACTCATCCATGTCTAGGAAAAGGAATTCCATCAGTCTAGGATCACTGATCTTCCTTGAGGGTAGATTCATCCATTTAAAAAACAAGGTTTGGTAATGTTCTGTAAAAAGTACTAGTTATTGGTTTTTCACGTATTAATACATAACTACTCTGCTTTCGATAGGTTCGATGATTATTCAGTTTGTACATTTTGATCGTGCCGTAATAAATCGGCAATTTTAGATAAAAATCTAATTTCTATAAATTAGGGAGGTACATTAATTTTCGCTAGCAATGGAACCAAACGGAAAATACCTCGTCGTTGCTTTATGATTATAAGGTATTATGAGTAAAGATTGAATAAAGGTTAGAAACTTAGAATAAGATATCGGAAACTTATTGAGAGATCTGCGTTTCATAGAATTGAATATTCTTCGAATGAATTACTCGTGGGTTTCGTTGGGTATTTATTTTCAAAGTACTTCATTTACACGATATCATAAAAAAAAATGCATTGAAATCTATACTTTATTTCACATAGGATGAGTCGTAGGTTTTTCTTTACCAATATCTATTGAAATTCCATTTGATTACTCTGAAATAGTAGGTACTCACTAGTTTATGGAACCTTGTCTATTATAGTATTCCTTTATTATATCGAAATGAACATTAACCATTGAGAAATCTAATAAAATACCGTATCACCGAACACATGCTATTTGAAATCTACTATAGTTGAGATCGAGGGTAGTGTAAAATTGGAATGGAGTAAATTGTTGCAAACTACCTTCTTATAAAATAATATTGAGTTGGGTGACAATTATCGATAAAACTTTGCGATGTCGAAACTATAACGCATTTCCGGGCGAAAAGGCAAATGTAGCTTGTTGTTCGTAGTTTATATACGTTTGGTATCACTTTAAGTAGAATTATAATGCAGTTTCTTTCCTTTATTGTGTGACATTACGCACAATGAAGTTGGAATTACTTTAAGTAGAATTATAATGCAGTTTCTTTCCTTTATTGTGTGGCATTACGCACAATGAAGTTGGAATAATACATTTATTTACTATTTTGCAGAGATGTGACCGATTATCATTTATAAAGTGGTTGTAGAAAAAATGTTCTATAAATATAGTTAAAATATTGGATTAAGAATATATTATTCATATTAATGACTATGACGAGTAGGAATATATATTCATTAGAATTATTGTCAATGGAAGAATAGTTTCATAATGTATTCTTATAATTATAATCACACGTAACATGAATTGGCTTCTTTAGGTATTCAGAATCTGTTTATTTCTACAACAATTTATCAATTCATAACTCTGTCGACCTACTTACTCCGGTTATATTTTGCCCAGCCTAAATTCGAAAGTTTGTAAGATTTTGAGATATAATAGTAGTATGTTTAGATCAGATGATAAGACTTGTCATATACTACGAGTACCCACTGCTAAATACAAAATTTATAAAAATGTAAAAGATTTACAGATTGATCTGGTGGGGTGTTTCTAGACGTGTGATATGATAATGACGAATTTTCGAATTAGATAAAATCGTAGTGACTGCTCTTTATCCGGGAATGTATTTCATCCAATTTTCATTCTAAAAGGCCTTCACTGGTACTTATGAATAATCATTTTAAACTGGACTGCGGTTTAATCCGTGGGTCAATTACCGATAATATGTTGAGTCAATTTTGCTTTCGTAAATGTATGAAAAATATTTTGGTGTTTTGATTATTATTTGTTGACTGATTCATTGTTGCTTATTTATGCAACAAGACCGTAGTCATAACCTTAGTGGTTTTGTCTAGTAGGCCAATAAAATTGAAACAAATATGATTGGAAGTGCACACCATGGTCAAAAATGTTTATCGATTGTGTTTAGAAGCCTATTATAATGTGCCTGGGTATAATTTGTACGCAGTATTTATTTATTCTGAGGTATAATCAGTATTATAATATTAGTTTGAATGGTATTGACACAAAATGTTTTGTTACATAATAGTTAAAATCTACGACAGAATCTCTTAATAAACTGCAATAGATTTTGAATCAGTTTTACCATAACTTGGAGAAATTAAATTAGTTGAAAGAAAGCAAGTAATAAAGTATTTGGAGGGTGTAGTTCTATAATAAATTAGCAGGGCGAACCTGGGCGGCTCGCTAGTGTTCTATTTTTCGGTAGCGTTGGTTTACTGCAAACTAGGGATGTTATGAAGCTCCGTAACCGAAACTATCGGATATCCGAAATGGGAGTCTATCCGGAACTGTAACCGAATAACAGACATTTTAGAACAAGTTTTTGCCATTCGTAGTTTTATTAAAAAATACTAGTATCCGTAACTGAAACTATCTGAAATAATTTAATATCGCTAACCGTATCTGAAACTGATATAGGTAGTATTGTTCATGTGTCCGTGTTTATATCCAGATCCGAAATTTCATATCCGTAACATACCTGCTGCAAAAGAATGTCAAAGTGGAAAGTCTACTAACATTAACATTGGCAGAATGAAACCAAAATTGTATAATATTATTATATTAAATGTAATTGTTGGTACCTTTGAATATTTTAAAAAGGATTATAGGAGTTATGATAATTTTTCAAATTAAGGTAAATTCGTTTTAAAAAAGAATGAAGTACCGCCCTACAATCATTAATAAAAATATTGTATATGTTATTCAAAGGTATTCCTGATAACTTGGTAATCAGTTTGGCCGAGCGGTTATAATAATGATTATTTATTGCTTGGAAATTATAAACTAGGTACTATTTCAAAAAGCATCATAATATCATCTTATACTTGCAGGATTAATTGCATCAAATATGTTCATTTACCAAAAGATAAATAATCATTTATATATTTATATTCTTGTGTCGTTGTCGTTTATTAAGAAAATGTATGCCGACTATAATTTTTTTTCTAAACACAACTTCCTTGGTTGATAACCGTGTTAGATTTTAAAATGAAATACTGCTTATCGAGGATTATTGTAAACATTGATTCTGGTATTGCAAAGATGATATTAAGAATCGGATAAAATTAATTCTGGTATCACAAAGATGATATTGAGAATTGGATAGGGTGAATTCTGGTATCACAAAGATGATATTGAGAATTGGATAGGGTGAATTCTGGTATCACAAAGATGATATTGAGAATTGGATAGGGTGAATTCTGGTATCACAAAGATGATATTGAGAATTGAATAAGGGGATTCTAGTATCACAAAGATGATATTAAGAATCATAATTAAGAATCATATTTATTTATTTCTATTTTATAAATTCTAGTATCACAAAGATATCTATTTCTATTTTATTGAATCTAGTATCACAAAGATGATATGAAGAATCATATTTATTTATTTCTATTTTATCGATTCTAATATCACAAATATATCTATTTATATTTTATTGAATCTAGTATCACAAAGATATTAAGAATCATATTTATTTATTTCTATTTTATTGATTCTAGTATCACATAGATATTAAGAATCATATTTATTTATTATGTGTATTCTATTTCTATCACAAATATGGTATTCAGAATGAAAAATTGAATGTACAATGTAGCCAAAGCTATTATTTTAACTGTGTACTTTGAGAACAAAGTATATTGTCAGTTTGGCCGTGTTAGATTATTACTAAAAGCGATATATGGTTGAAACATTATTCTATGATTTTTTTAGTTCCTAAGACAATTTGCTTGAAAATGATCAGTGATGTTTTTAATCTATGGTGCTGTATTGTACGTTTTTATCCTGTGGTCCCAACCATCAGACCAACAGAAGGTCTTCAAATATCATGTTTCCGGTTTTAAATAAATAAAGGAATGATGTTTAGATTCTTACTATTCCTGTGACATAAATCTATGTGATTTTTAAAGTATAAGCAATATTATATAAGATTTGTTTAACTGTCTTTCTTTGAAATTACTTTTAGTGTAAATAAAGTAAAGTTGAAAACATTGTTGAAATATTAAGATATTATCACCATAAATCATGATTTGATTTATAATGCTTATTTACTGTTTTAGTTTACTTATTTACTGTATCCCAAGATTACTTTGTTATATTTTTAACTTGTGTCATATACTTGCCAATGGCGTTACCGTACTTTGCTGTGAGGGTAGTTTGCCTATAAAAAGCCGTGTAGTTCAGAGCTCAGATGACTTCTTTAATCAACTGTTGTACGGAGCAGACCTTGTGTCTATGGCCGTAGGAATTAAGTTGATTATCAACTGTTATACGGAGCAGATATCCTCTGAGTGTCCTTGGCCGTAAGAATTACGTTGGGAAAAGTATCAACTGTTATGCGGAGCAGATATCTCTCACAGAGTGTCTATGGCCGTAAGAATCAAGTTGAGAAAAGTACTAACTGTTGTACGGAGCGGATCTCTCTCAGGGTGTCTTATCGCCGTAAGAATCAAGTTGAGAAAAGTAATAATACCAGTCTGCTATGTCCATAAGAATTCGGCTGAAAGTAATCTTTGTAATAGCTATAAAAAGTGTACTACCTAGTTGTTACTCTGATAAGGTGTTGATGTTGTAACCACAAATACAGATAAGTATATTTGATGTTCTCAACTGTAAAGATTGATTATTTTAATAATTTGTGTTCTGTGTATTTATATTGTATACTGAGAATAACTCTGGTATGTATATTTGATGTTATCAACTGTAACGATTGATCATTGTTCTGTGTATTTCTGTTATATATGAGAATAATTTTGAATGTATAGTGGCCATATAAAATACCTTGATATTGAGTTTCTTGCCGGTATCTTCTCAATAGGTCGGCCATCCGAACCGGTGGTAGATTAGAGAGTAAATAGTAGAGTAGTAGTTAAGGCCATAGATATAATGTTTGAATAAATATATTCTCAAGTCTGGCCTAAATGATTATTTTATTATTCTTACCTACACCCATGCCCAAATATGCTATGTAATTCGATTAGAATAGCCATCCTAAAGTTTGAATGACATAATCTGATTCTTAGTCTTTTATTGAGAATTATATTAGCATACAAAAGGAGTAAAATCTGTTACGCTCGTGGTGTAGCATGATTAACCGTTCTTAATCGATTGGCAAAGTTAAGCTACGTCTGTCGTGGTCGGTACCTGGATGGGTGACCGCCTTTTCAAATCGACCGTTTCCGTGCTTCAGAAGGCACGTAAAGCCGTTGGTCGCGGTTATCAGTTAATTGTGATAGTCGTTAAGCTAGTTGGATGCCTCCTAGGCGGCTTGAAAAATTCCAACAGTAGGTTGACCACTAGCCTACCTCCACCGATCCGCAGTGGGCACGCGTGGTGGAGTATCTGCCCATTCCCTTTCACCCACTTTTGTGTAAGGAGGCCTGGGGGGCTAAAAAGGAAGCTAAAGCAATATTGCTACGCAATTCATTTTTTCGAATTCTCGGCAGATCCTATGTGATCCTCCTTTAGAGTAATAATAGTTTACTTTACGGAACCCACCGTGTGCGCGTCCGACTCGTACTTGGCCGGGTTTTTTTACAATGTATAAGTCAGAGTTTCACCACAATCTCACCATCGTACAACGAACTGGCTCTCAAGTGCAGATACACACTACTAGTAAGTGCTTAGCGATAGATGTAAACTTGAGAGTCAGGCAGAAAAGTAATCTTCCACCTTGCAATGGTTCCTTACAGCACAGTTGTGGGATTCGAACCCAGGACCTCCGCCACTCCATTCGACATAACTACCGGATAGCAATCGCCATAGAATACCAGGGACTGCAATTCAAGTGATTAAATTGCAATTAAAAACATATTCAAAGTACTAGATAGAATCCCCGTGGGTAAAGTCATGTAAAACGCAACGCAACTATACACTATTTTCATTTGCAAATTAAAATCAATCAAAGAAACAGCTGCACTCGATAAAAAACCTAAACGACACAACATGTCGGCCAGCACGCGTTCCAAATTCAATTTCGATAATTAAGTGACAGTAGATAAGGCAAAACGTCGTGAATCCCCGAAGAGTGCCGAGCGCGAGCGCGGGGCAATCGGAGCGTGGCAACACTTGGAGGCACGCGCGATCGCACGATAAAAACAATTTTAATTAAATTGAGATTCCGGAACGCACTAACTTGATCTAATAATGCGATAGATGTAGCTTTTACAAATTCTATCCAAATAACAACAACCTTAGCTGTATCACCTGAAAGGTCAGTTTACTTTGTAACAATAAAATTCAGTATGACATAATTAACGTTACTTTTTTAAAGTGTGTCATATCAAGGTAGTTTTAAGGGTCATTTTAATGCAGAGTGCTCGTATAGCGTGCGATTCGGAGAATGCATGGCAGTAATTATAGGATTGTTGTGATAAACCAATGTAATCTCTATTACTTGCCGATAAAATCCAAATTGCTTTATGGTAATGGCGTCCGTTTCGTGATGTTACGTCGTTTGCGCGATAAAATGTCTGTTTTGTAACTTTTTTACGACGAGTAATAATCGAATTAATATCGCGAATCGCTTAATTAAATTGATATCTTATTGAGAATGGTAACTTTTAATGGCGATTATTGGAATGTATTGAATTAATGAACTTAAACATGCCTATATGGGAAATTTAATAGATAATGTACCTACTTAAATGTAATTTGATGTCACGAATGCTCCCATAGAGTTTGTATACGATAACACATCATCATGAGGTTAATTGGGTTAATAACTGTTTTCTTTTGTTTTTCAATTATATTTGGTCAGGGAACGCAGAACGAACTACCGCTAAGACTGACCAATCAGGGACGTTTCACGATATGACGTTTTGTCATGAATATACATGACACATGCAAAAAAAATATAACAAATTGGCTATCATTATTAAATTACACCGAAACTGAAGCTCTTTTGGAAATCATTTAAACGGCATATCTAATCATTCTAATCACACCATAATCAATCACATGCACAATCCACACACAGGCACCCACACACAAACACACCCCCACACACCCCCACACTCACAATAATACACATTTATAAATTTGTTTGTTTCTAATACTTTAATTTAAGTTATTCTTGTTTTACATAATATTATTATTTTATCCTGTTCTATTTGTTACGCCTTAATCATAAATATACTCTGTTATGGAAGAGCGAGGTCTCCTAGCACAAGCATTTCTATATTTAAAAGGAGATCTCCACTACGTTTATTACTGTATGATTAAGATTTTGATAATAAAGCATTTGTATTATATTGAATTATAAGTTATGTTATTTAAAAAATATAAGATTCATATTATTAGTATAAATAAATATATAATATAAATAACTCAACATGAATATATTCATTAATTAATATAGATAGATTTAAAACTACTTACATACCTACTTAACTAATATATACAATCCCCAAGGTCACTTTGGCCTTTGGGAAAGGTTCCCATAAGGCTGGCCACATTTCCTCGTTGGATAGCAATTCCTATCCGTTGACCGAGGAATTAGCCAGCCCTGTGGTCAGCCGTATTTGTATTCGTCATGGATAGATTATAAGCTATCGAAATTAATACGTTATATTGTAAGCAGTATTATACAGTTCACAATAAATCGGGGAGTTCATACTCTTGCTAGGTAGATTACAAACTAACGGTTTTCACAAAAATACGGCGACATATACATGGCACACTTCATGATAATAAATCAATTACTGCTAAGGTATGAGTGTTTGAAGCGCTCGTGGTGTAGCATGATAAGCTGTTCTTAATCGATCGGCAAGTTAAGCTACGTCTGTCTTGGTCGGTACCTGGATGGGTGACCGCCTAGTGGTATTTCAAATCGAGCGTTTCCGTGCTTCGGAAGGCACGTAAAGCCGTTGGTCCCGGTTATCACTTAATTGTGATAGTCGTTAAGCTAGTTGGACGCCTTCTAGGCGGCTTGAAAACTCCAACAGTAAGTAACTAGCCTACCTCCACTGATCCGCAGTGGGCACGCGTGGTGGAGTATCCGTCTTTGTGCCCGTTCCCTTTCACCGATTTGTGAAAGGAGGCCTGTGCTCAGCAGTGGGACATTATAGGCTGATGATGATGATGTGTGTTTATCCTTTGTTATATTAGGTGGGCTTGCGCTTGGCACAATCCCACTTGATAGTAAGCGAAGATGTGTGGACCGCGTGCCTATAAGATGCCTGTTCACTCTGGCCTTGAATAAACGTTGAATAATTGTTGTATGTAGCATCCACAGCTTGGCCGTGTGGATAAGGAGAGAAGAAGCGAAACGCTTGGTACGACAACAAGGAATGTCGACGACAAAGCGGTGGAGAACCTCCTGACTATTGGTTCGATAGAAGAACGGGGATCTGTAAAAACCGACAAACTTGCAAGACGCCGATGATCCAGGTTATGCAGTTTCTTGCTCCTTAGGTCGTTATAGTCAATTATCCTTAGAGTGCATCTATCTAATCTAATCTAAGCCATTCCACTCCATGCGTGGTCGATCCTTACATCCTCGAGTCATAAAACGATTTAGTCGATCGTTCCTAAAAATAAGTCACGTAAATATTGAAAGCTTTACCAGGTCATTTGTGACGAATTGATTTCAGAAAGTCCCTTCAATATTGATTGAATTTTTATGGTGCGTCCATGCTACGCGAAGCAAGCACGAGCCGAGCCTCAAACGAACAGGATTCGTTCGTTGCTCGCGATTTCAAGCGTGAAACGAACCTACAACCAGCGCGATGCGAATCCCTGTGTTCGTGAAAAAACTGTCAATCGGGCGGAGCGCAGTCGAGCACGCTACGAATGCTCGTTCGAGGCTCGCAAGGCCGTCCACGATACGCGAATGCTCGTTCGTGGCTCGGCTCGTGCTCGGTTCGCCAAGCATGAACGCACCAGTACAATTGCGACAGAAATTAAAATATGGTCCATAACTCCTCCCAAGATATATTTGAATGAATTTACGCCTATTTTTGATTTTGCCCGAGACTACCTACTGCGATGATATGAAAAAAACCCATTCAATCAGTCTTTCAGACTATGAACAGCATGTTTCTTCGTGCAGGGCTTTTTAGAAGTTGATGATGAATATTTAAATTGAACTTTCAATTTTATCACTCATTAAAATGATCACCAGTCAAAAATAAAATGCTCACCAAGAAACCCATAATTTAGGGTTAAAAAATTAACCCATGTAAGTTGACCTATACATCCGGTGAGGAAATGCGTGGGCAGCCAACAGGAACCGGATGTGGCCGGTTAGCGCGAACGCCCGCGCGTGTGCCAACATTTTGTCCACCTACCCTACTTTCAGGGTATTTATGATAAGCATCTTATGAAAGTTGTTGACATTTGGCACGCGACTCCTCCTTAATTACCCTGTAATAGTGGGATAGCATGGGGATGATAAACAGGGTCCCTAAAAAGGACTTGTTCCCTTGTAGGTTTTATGTGTAGACCACCTACGGCCCATCATCACCGACTGAAGAGGTCAGTAACAAAAGTTGATTATTTTTAGCGACTTCAAGAGGTCTTACAATTTTGACACCGCTGATAGTTCATCGGACCACAATTGTAACAGCAGACTCGGGCACCTGGATTATAACTAGAAATCCACTGGTTTTAAGTCTCGTATGATGATGGATTTCAGGACTTATTTTACCGTCTTAGGTATTCCTATTTTATAAAATAGACTGGACATGGAAAACACGCGTCATACTTGTGAACAGGTGCTGCTTGTGGGGGCTGGTCTGCTTAAGTTTGCTATTTATTTACTTATTAAATATTTATTACGTCTACTTTGTAATTTTGCCACCACGCCGGGGCACGCAATTGTTGTCAGTGCGTTTAGAATGTAAATATTATGTAATGAATCTAAGCTTGTTTTGAAAAGAGTAATTGCCGTGTTTATTGCCGGCTCTTCTCAGCAAATGCAACCTTCCAAGCCGGTATTAGAGTATTAGAGTCAGACTTTTCATAAGTGCCTGCGAAGGTCTATTTGAATAAATGATTTTGAAATTTGAAACATCGTGAGGAAATCATAGCACGGTGGTAGGTCGCCAAGCACCTCGGTGTGTTCCGACAGCTGCACTTGAGAGCCAGTTCCTTATAGGCTTTGTGTGCTTACCACCTTCGGCCACATCATCACTTACCATGGCGAGATCGTGGTCAATCAAAAATAGCCTATATATTTTTTATTATTATTATTTTATTAAAAGGATTTCAAATGGCAATTAAAAATACATTCAGTATTGCATATTTGTTTTATTCCTCGCTTAACTTCGGCTTTATTATAATAATTATTTTATTACAATGCGATGACGAAGTTTATTCAACTACTATCAATAAATAACATTAATATTTTAGAATTAAGCATTTCATTTTTTTATTTATTTATAGCTAGCAATAATACAGAATTACATTGAAGCAACATGGCAACATAACCGCTTTTTTAAATTTTATTGCAGTTATTTGATTCGGACCTGAAAGAATTTTTAACTGAAATTCACGTAAAACGTGTAACTTAAAACCGTATAGAACTAAATTAAAAATTAATATTATTGAATTCGACGACAGATAAAAATTCTGAATTTGATATCCGGAAAGCATCTGAGTGCAATAATAAAAAAAAGAATCTACACGGAAAATATTTTTGCTTTGATAATAAGGTGCAGCGCAGACGACAGACTATCTACGAAAAAAATTGATCTAATTCTCTATTATAACGAAGTACAAAATAATACAACGCAATCTCTGCGTTTCCATAGCGTAGAGTTCCGTAGACAGAGTGATCGAAAATATACGCCGTGTGCTTTGAATCTGTGAAATTCCGTTACGGACTTTTTTGTGTGCAGACTCCTTCGCACAAAAAGTCTTGTCGTCTGTGCTGCATCTAATACCAACTGATAGAAACAATGAGGATTTTTCTTATGATACCTCCATGCACAAAATACCTATCAAGCTGTTGATAATTTGAACCAATTTGAACCTTAAGCAAGTTCACGATTTGACAGGTATTTTGAGCAAAGAGGTGTCACGAGAATACTTCTCAATGTCAGTTCTTGTGCTTCTTTACTAGATCTTAGGAGGCATTTAGAAGGTTAGGCCATGGTTAGGCTATCTTTGGTTTCGCTGAAGTGCAAGGTGTCAATGTCAAAAGGATAACTGTCACTTGTCACTGGACATGTGACAGTGTTGCCAGCTTAAAGGATAAGCTCCAAGTGGAATATATTACCCGTTTCGTAAGGTTCACAAAATGCAATATTCTAAGACGATAATATAAAAAGCATACTCATTTCTTAAAAAATCGCTATTATTTACAAACATTAACTAAAACTTGGCGTAGCTTATTACAGAAAGTACAAGAGAATTCCATTAAAACATTCTTATTTACAATAATATACAACATGGAATGACAATGATTTTTGTACGTTACATTTACTCGAAACTTGTCGTTTATACTTAACTGAGCCGAGTAAATAAAATATAAGAATATTTATCACTAACACTTACGTCGATACCTATACACTTTTGAACGATTTGGCATTTTAACATTCATGATATGACTAGTCCGTCCAAACAAAAAAAAAACACGGTTCGTTTTTCAAAATTGTCCGTTCGCCGCGGCGTCTGTCCTGCGAGCGGCTTCAAGCGGACACTACACTAGACTGGAGAGCGGCGCTCTAGACGTGACGGGGGACGAGGGCAGCGGCTGCAGCTGCTGCGGCGCTTGAGGTTGGAAGTACACACCGGGCTCGTTAGAAAACTGGGGGTGCATCGGCAGCGGAGTGTGCGGCATGGACGTGGGTCTCGACTCGTGGTACAGAATAGGGACGCGCACCAGCCGCTGCGCCGCGTGCGCCATGTTAGCCGCCTCCAGCTCGGCCGCCAACTGCCTCTTCCATTTATTACGTCTATTCTGAAACCAGATTTTGACCTGCGTCTCCGTAAGATGCAGACTCGCAGCCAAGCCGGCGCGTTCGGAGCTGCTCAAGTACCTCTTCATATCGAAAGTCGATTCGAGTTGGAAAACTTGTGAGCGGGAGAACACAGTTCGCGTTTTCTTCTTTCGCTTGCCTAGATTGGCGTTGGGGTCGCGTTTTTCGTCTTTGTCGAAGTCGTCGCTCTCGTCGACGTCTGGGTCGGAGTCTTGCGGGTCTTGTGGCTGGGGGTAGAGCGCGGGGTGCAGGCGCGGGGAGCGCGGGGAGGAGCGCGAGGGGGAGGGCGGGGTGGGCGCGCGCGGGGGGCTGCGCGCCCGAGGGGACCCGCCAGCTGATCCCTCCTCGTTGGTCGTTGAATCCTCTGTAACAATATTCAGCCTATTAGCTGCGATTGAACAATATGTAAGGAGTTTCTGAACTAACTTTACAAAGGGCTACGATCCGATCGATTAGGGGAATGTTATTGGTATGAAAACATCTTTTGTGATAAGATTTCTTTAATTATTTTTTGAATACGCTTTGTATCCAAATCACATCATTATCTCAAAATCAGGTTTCGTAGCGAACTGCTACGAGGCCTAAGAGACTTTCTGAGATTATCTTTAGGCAATTCTTTAACTGTTGTATAGTTAATTATTTTAATAAAACTATTAATTAAATGGTCCTAGCTTAACAAGTGCGACAACTTACGTAAAATGTACCTATAGCCCTGTATAATAAGGAAATCCGTCAAATTGCCCAATCGAAGGCGTTATACCCTTCAGTTGTAATTACCAGGGATTAAAAAAGTCAGTAGACTAGTTTTTGTAATTGGATATACGGTTATTTATGTCGACAGAGTGTCGATTTAGTTTCCAACGAAGCCCTACTGTAATAATCTCTTGTGATTTATTTTATTTGCTCTATTGACTTTACATGTTGTTTGTTATCAATAAAAAAGACAAAAATGAAAGCTTGAAATGTGCCAATTTTCGTAGAAAAATATACCTAACTATCGATATAAAGATATAAATATTTTTATGATAATGTTATCATAATAGTACATTATGATACATGTGTGCAAAGTTGGTTATTAACGGTTGGTTGTAATAATCAATGCACACGCGTGTCATACGACGTTTTTCAACACACTTGCGAGGAAAAAAACAGACTTGATTTTTTAAAGTAGATTTTTGATAATAATCAACCACACCATGAGAACGTTAACAAATATGGGGCGCAAGTTTTTTTTTTTACCTCACTGCAAGTGATATGTGTGTAGACCAAGCATTCTTAATTTAAACGGGTAAAATAGTTAGACAGATCACCGCTTTCAGATCTATCAAACTATTTTACCCGTTTAAATTAAGAATGCTTGGTCAACACACATATCACTTGCCCTTAGGTACAAACTTATCATCATCGAGATTATACCTATCATAAAACTGTGGGGTAATGTAAAGTAAAAAGCACTAGTGCGTAATAAGCTGCATTAAGATACTAAAAAACAGTGCAATAAATGTCACTTTACGAGCGAGTGTGTTGAAAAAAAATCGAACGGCGCGAAACCGAATGTCACCAACGCTGCGTGAATTACTACAAATCAAACGTAGAATGTATAAAATTCACAACAAGCAATTACCTATCATACTTCTGTAATCACAAAGCTCAACATTGATTGAACTGAAATTATTTTAAGTTTAAGCACGGATAGTTGGCTAGTTAAGCTTGACCTCTTATGTATTGTTAATTGTATTAATTGTAGAGGTCTTATTGAGTGGTCGCTGACTGTGATTGGAATTGATTTTAGAAGCCATGTTAAGTAATCCTTTGTTCCCTTTGGTTTGCTGTTTACACAGACGCTTATTAGTTAAGTAGTTAACAACTTTGTGTGAATGTGCGTTTAGAAATGATGCCGCAATATTGTTTACCACTTTATGAGTAGGAAAGGAATTAGGCTGCTTTTTATGTACGCCACTTAAGTTTAAGAGGTTAGGATGGCTGCAAGAAATTTAAAAAATTGGTTTTTAACATATCTATTGCTTTCGCGTTGTGCCCGAGCAATCCTGCCCGAGGGCGATAGGGACAACTACAGCTTGGACCGATTATACTTATTTAAATTAGACGAAATCGCTATTTCGTAATCCCCGGTTTTCTCCTCCAAAACTAGATCTTTTTTTCAAGTATCATAATTAGAAGGGCTTTGGTTATGTCTGTCGGTTTATCTTTTTTTTATATTCGTCAAATTTGTTCGGTGGTCGTCTGAAAAAAGCGTTAAAAATGGTAAGTCTTTGTGATTTTAGAAGGCTCCTAATTCTTATAATAATTAATTTATGGAGAAAAACACTACCGAGGGATATACAGTGGTACCTACACATTGCATGGCAGAATAATCATTGCTCTAGTGTCATTATCCAGAGAGAAAACTGAGGATTACGTTTGTATGGAACAAACGCCACCAGCATATCCTCTTAAGGTAAGTTCAGTACTTAGTAAAAATGGTGTCGTCGCATTAATATTAAAAAAGAAGAATATTCTCAAATGTAATTAGATAAGTATCCATTACTAAAATGTTTTACTTCAAAGTCAAACTATGTTAACGTATGCCTAAAGAATATATTGGCATTTGACCGCAAGAAATGACTATATTAAATAAATAAATAAATGAATTAATTAAGAATTATTATTATGAATTTCAAGCTTCAATCAACTTCGTTATTCGTCATCGTTCTTCGTCAATTTTCACGTTTCAACGGAACATCATGAAATTTGACATGCAGATAGCCTATGGTATGGAGAACGGCATAGGCTTCTTTTTAATCCAGGAATGCGGGTGAAACCACGGAGGACAGCTAGTTGTACATATTTAAAAAAAAACAACACCTTACTGAAATATCGCGGGCATTATCCACCTCCACTATAGTCAATAAACAGAAAAAAAATGCAATCACACAAAACGGGCATCCGAATAAACCGCATTCGAAAATTAAAACAACCACGCGACATGTTTCCAAACGCATCGTCACAACACCGCTTTTGGCGCGAACAGGCATGTATAGAAGCGCGAGAGTGAACGGGACAGGTATACGTTTGACATTTCGCGCCAGTGTTGCTATACGTAGAGAGAATGTAGGTAGGATGGTAGAAAAGCATTGTTCGCTCGGTTTGGGCTGCGTGAAATGGCGTTGCTTTTGTTTCCCCGCTGAGATGGGTTTTGGGAAATTAAAGCTAGATGAGTGGGGTTGCGAGGCACGTGATGACGATTGCTTGTTTAGCTTACATTTATGTTTGTTTGTCCTTGTTTATGCGTAGTTAACATGGGTGGAGTAATTTTGTGGGAGCTGACAGCAGATTGGTCTTGTGAGTAGAGTTTACAGATCAAAGTTTTTTTTTTATACAACTTAGTCGATAAACAAGCATACGGCCCGCCTGATGGTAAGCGGTTACCGTAGCCATATAGACGCTTGCAACACACGAAGCATCGCTCACGCGTTATCGACCTATCCCCCCTCCCCTATGAGCTCTGGCAACCTTACTCATGCGCAGGAACACAACTTTACACAACATAAAGTTATTTGTCTGCGGTATTCTGTAAGGTGGAGGTACTTCCCCAGTCGAGCTGCTCTTTGAGCGAATAAACGCTATGCTCTACCTCTCTTAAAAGTTTTTTTTATCAAAAGGCTGATAAGCGGTCTAGCGATGCACCTGATGCTTCAAAGCGTAGAAGGCAGCTCTCAAGTGGCTGTATATACCAGTAGGTGCTCGGTGACAGATTTCTCAACTATTGAGGATGGTAGCCAGAAAAACAAACCAACGAATAATCAGGCTCATAGTAGAGCGCAGATAAATTATCCATACAAGTTGAAAGTTAAAGCCATTTATTCAAATAAGGCCCTAGTAGGGCACTTATAAAAGGTCAAACCTACTGAAGTTACCACCAGTTCGTAAGTCGGCCTTCAACTGAGAAGAACAGGCAAGAAACTCAGCAAGGCAACATTTCTTAAATATATTTTTTTTGGACAATCTGACTATATTGGCTGTTTTTTCCAAAACATTATACATAGGTACATACTTTTTAAATATTACATAATTAAATACACAAACATAAAAACGCTTACAAAATAAATAAAAAAATCAAAAAAGTTCATAATTATGTAAGTAATCCACTGGATTTTGTACAATGTGCACTTGTGCAGAGTGAAGCTATTTCCAGACATCTTTATCTTCAATATAATGGGCTACCTTGTAATAAGCTCGTGCTTTCAAGAATTTCTTTACGTGAAATTTGAACTTAAAATCAGTCATTTTGGATACCGAAGGTGGGATTCCCTATTTCCATGAAATGACTTTTGGACTTTCGCTAATCTAAAATACGGAACAACTAATTTGTCTTTTAGTAGGTATTGATTATTATGGTGCGTCCATGCTACGCGAATCGAGCACGAGCGGAGCCACGAACGAACCTACAACGAGCACGATGCTAATCCCTTTGTTCGTGAAAGAACTGACAATCCCGCTCGTTCGAGGCTCGCAAGCCCGTCCACGCTACGCGAATCGTGCTCGCAGTGTGCTCGTTCGTGGCTCGGCTCGTGCTCGGTTCGACAAGTATGGACGCACCATTATATTGCTATCCGTTTGACATATGCATGCATTTCGGCTCAATAGAAATGGGTCAAAATCTTGCAATTTGATTACAGACAGACATACAGGTAAAAACTAAATAAAAGCTTGTAATAATAGAAATAAATATACATAGAGAGAACGTCGCCATACTACACGAATATATAAAACAGGCCAACTTTTATAGGCTGTGGCGCGTAACAGCTACGTTTTACGCTCCCTCTGCGTCATTCTGCTTGTCATAGTGACGTTCATAATGATAGCAGTTATTGAAATATTCCACTTAAAATCGTGAGAAATTTAAATACTAAACATTTTTTTGCAATTTTATTTATTCTTATTTGATTTAGCCCCTAACAGTTAGGGGCTATTTTTTCCGACGCGTGCACAGCTTCAACACTCAATCTGGATGTATCCTTAATCAAAGCTTGTAATTATATAAATGTTTTCTAGATATCTTGCTGAATTATGCTGAATTATGCTTTATTGCTGTATATGTTATAATAGCACATATCCGCACGGTGTGTATG
The DNA here is from genome assembly GCA_947623365.1 of Achlya flavicornis. Lineage (NCBI taxonomy): Eukaryota > Metazoa > Arthropoda > Insecta > Lepidoptera > Drepanidae > Achlya > Achlya flavicornis. The sequence continues at coordinate 9,211,153 of OX392490.1, forward strand.
TTGTCACAGTTACAAAGGGATTACTCGCACTAGTGAGGGCTCCGTCGTGTGTTGAACTCTAGTGTAGTATAGAAGTGTCTCTTACTAAATGGAGACCTTCTAAAGCTATCAAAAAAGCTGAGTTTCTTGCTGGAATCTTTTCAATTTAAGTGTGTTATGGTTTGGGAGGTAGAGTCAACTGTAACGTTTATAAGTGCCTTCCCAGGGCTTACTATAAATTAATTTAGAGTTAACATCACCTTACTGTAAGCGCCTAGAAGTGAACAAACTCTCAAGTGCCGATTTCGGAACAAACCACCAGGCTTTGAGAGCGTTTATTCGCTCAAAGAGTAGCTCGACTGGGGTAGACCTTACAGAATACCGCAGCCAAATAACTTTATGTTGAGTTCCTGCGCGTGAGTAAGGTCGCCAGAGCTCATTGGGGAGGGGGAAAAGATCGGTAACGCGGGAGCGATGCTTCTTGTGTTGCAAGCGTCCATATGGCTACGGTAACCGCTTACCATCAGGCGGGCCGTATGCTTGTCTACCGGCTTCGTTGTATAAAAAAAGGTTCTTGGTGACAGATTCTTATTTGAGTATGGTAACCAGCGGTATTTTTGGTGATAATCGCAACCAAAATCATTTATGATTTCATCCAATGACGCGATACGACGATGACCATTGCTGAGCCCTGATTGGATAACATTCATTAATAGTGTTCTTTACGATTACCACCAAAGTTACACGGTAGAGCCCCAGGTTAGAACTACAAAGTCACTTTCCTACCTGTACCTAATGATCATGATTCGATCTTCGCCTTAAAATGTATGTACTTTTAATGATAAAATATTATAAGTGGTAGTTCTAATTATTCACAGTTCTACGTAGCGCGTCACGGCCACGCCGCGGCCGCGCCTCATCGCGTCGTCGCACCTAATCGATGGCGTGTCGCGTTACACGCGTGATTTTGTCGTCTAGATTGTGTTGGCAACACCACCTACACCGGATTATGTTGCGTTAGTTATCACGAGTATTACGCCTATTCTAATTTGTATTATATCTGTGGGCTGAGTTATTTTGAGTAAGCTTTTAATTAGTACTGCAGCATGTCTTCAATGCTAATGGTGCGTCCATGCTACGCGAATCGAGCACGAGCCGAGCCACGAACGAACCTACAACGAGCACGATGCGAATCCCTTTGTTTGTGAAAAAACTGACAATCGCGCTCGTTCGAGGCTCGCAAGCCCGTCCACGCTACGCGAATCGTAGCAGTGTGCTCGTTCGAGGCTCGGCTCGTGCTCGGTTCGCCAAGCATGGACGCACCATTATATAGTTATAGTTTTAATTATATTGGTTGATATTAGTGATGCCCATATACAAGACCAAAACGACTCCCTATTCGTCTAGCCCTTGCTTATCAAAAATAACTATACCTAATATTGTCGATATATTAAACATCGATCTTTTTAGGGTTCCGTAGCCAAATGGCAAAAAAACGGAACCCTTATAGATTCGTCATGTCTGTCTGTCCGTCCGTATGTTACAGCCACTTTTTTCAGAAACTATAAGAACTATAATGTTGAAACTTGGTTAGGTAGATGTATTCTGTGAACCGCATTAAGATTTTCACATAAAAATAGAAAAAATAAACAATATATTTATACTTAGAACTGAAACCGTTTTTTTTTTTTTAATAAAACCCATAATTGTAGGGTGTCTATGGATAGGTCTTCAAAAATGATATTGAGGTTTCTAATATAATTTTTTTCTTAACTGAATAGTTTGCGCGAGAGACACTTCCAAAGTGGTAAAATTTGTGTACCCCCCCCTGTAACTTCCAAAATAAGAGAATGATAAAACTAAAAAAATATATGATGTACATTACGATGCAAACTTCCACCGAAAATTGGTTTGAACGAGATCTAGTATGTAGGTCTATACTACCATTTACTTATATACCTACAGGTTTGTACGGAACCCTCGGTGCGCGAGTCTGACTCGCACTTGGCCGGTTGTTTTTTATAAACCGTACCGAGCGCGCTTATGTAACTAATTCACTAAAAAGTATTGTTTTGAGAAAACAGCGTCACAAAGAATTAAGTCACTTTCAATACTACTTTTGAGAGAGCATAGCGTTTATTCGCTCAAAGAGCAGCTCGACTGGGGAAGTACCTCTACCTCACAGAATACCGCAGCCAAATAACTTTATGTTGTGAGTAAGGTCGCCAGTGCTCATTGGGGAGGGGGGAAAGTTCGGTAACGCATGAGCGATGAATGCTTGGTGTGTTGCACTGTAACCGCTTACCATCAGGCGGGCCGTATGCTTATTTACCGACTTAGTCATATAAAAAGTGTATATCTTTCTAAGCACAATAATGTACTTCCAATCAACATCATATTCTACAAGAAAATTAACAGATGACGACGTTCTTTACCTCTGGGTGGTGTGGCTCTTTCATGAGGTCGCTGCCAGTACCATGGCGCCGGCACCAGGCCACTGTACCGCCCCGCCAGCGCACTCCATTGTGATATTAGACCCAATCTGCAACAATAACATTTTGAATTGAAGTCTAGTGTAAGTTGGCTGAAGTAACTTCTCTCGGCAGTTGCATCCCCCTGGACAAATGACAATAGTATGAATAAGTAAATGTAATTTTGAAAAAAAAAATTATTTATATTTATTTTATATTTTTCTTATTATTCGGCCAAGGCCAAGTGACAAGAACCAAAGTCAAGAAGAACCAAATGAGGCAAAGCTCGATGGGTTTACGTGGTTTTATTACAACGTCCCCATGGCCACTTTCTGGATCCATTATCAGATCATGATCATCAGAGATGAGTACATATTTACGCGTCGCCGTCCTGCGTTGCTCCTTGCGCCATTTGCTAGGACTAACTTACTTAAATATGCCCCCACTTTCACGCTATACGTTGTATGATTTATATTTCCCGGGATATTGATATTTCTTATTGTGGCCAGTCGAAATTCATCGAAGCCGCATACAAATTGAAAGTGATGTCTATATGACATACAGTATTGTGTTGTTAAAATGCTATTTTTTATTTTATTATGTAATACATTTTTTTATAATGTACAGCTTTTGTAATTTTAGTGATAGCATCGAATTAGTTTTATACTGTAATGGTGTTATAATCATCAATAAATAAATAAAAATCAGCTCCATATCATAATAATTGCATTGTTATCCGATTTTTTATTTTATTAGGAAAACAAACAATTGTACAATATAGCATAAACATAAAAAAAAAATTGTAAAGAAAAATAGTATTGTACAACCAACACCGTAATCCACGAAAATATGCTACTTAATAATAGAACTACATTTAAAAAACTAATGAATAAGAAAGTGCATAATAAACGTCAAACAAAGCCAACAAAAACAGAAAAAAATATTAGTGGACACATGTCATGTAAAGTGTTCAATAGATTAGACTAGCGTAAAAATGCGTATTAAAATTTGTGCATTCAAATTTCAGCTTAATAAAAACCGAAAAAAAAAAAGATTACAGACACTGGGACATGTGAAACTACATGAAAGCTTGTAAAGAAAGAAGCATGAGTTGAGAGTTACTTGCCGGAGTCTTCTCATTTTAAATGTATTCCAAACCGGTGGTGGATACAATTGTAATAATAATTTAAATATGTTTTATTACACAAAGATTTTCCCTCCGTAGGTTTCCATAACGAATGCCTTCGACCCGCACGTACCCAGGTCAAAATAGAACCTCAACAGAATTTCCAAAAAGAATAATAATAAATCAATATCCTGGGAAATTCCTCACACATGGTCATCTGATCCCAAACTAAGCAGAGCTTGTACTATGGAAAACAGATAACTGATATAATACATATACTACTGTTTGTTTGTTAATACATACTTAATATACATAATTACACCCAGACTCAGGACATACAGACATGTTCATGCACGCAAATGCATGTCCTGTGTGGGAATCGAACCCATGACCAGCGGCGCGATAGGTGGAATCTTGACCAGAGTCTTAACCAACAGCGCTAGCTGGCCCGTCGAAAACTGTTCGAAAAATAAACGAACACTGTACTGTCATGTCACTTAAAAAAAATAGGCAAAACCCAGAAACCTTTTCAACGACATTACATCTAAATGTTTTCCCGCGTCCCCAACCAATCGACTACTAAAGAAACACCCAGTGATAAATCACTTTGAGCTAAAATGTAGGTAGTTTTGTAGAAAAGCGTCTATTGTGGGACAAAACAAGCTTTCTCACTTACGTCCCGATCGGTGGCGAGCTATCGACGTATAAATATCGATTGTTGTGAACAAAGAGGATTGCAGCACTACGCTCCTGGGAGCCACGGTTGTTGATAGAGATGGGGTAGCAGTTTATCGATAAAATTAATTTGGTACGTTAGAGTAGGTTTTTTTTATGGATCTCGCGGCGTTTTTGCTATATTTATAAAGAGTAAAGAACAATGGACAATAAGCGATTTCTATAAAATCTTTTTTTAAATATTTTTATTATCCTTTATTAAAAAGAAAAACTCGGTAAAATATTATGTACCCACATACATGAGGTTGAAAATCTGTACTCCAACAGCTACATTTGGGAGCCAGTTCCGATCCTAGACACCATTGTGAGCTTACACCATGGGACACATTCACTTATCATGTTGAGAAATAAAAAAGAACAATTATTAAATAAACGATGATAGTACATTTTATTAATCATTTCATACTGATTAGTCCAAGACATTTCCGGCCCTAATAAATTATTAGTTACACGAAAACATAATTCCAGGCAAATTGATTCAACAAAAACAAGGCATGCATGCATAATTAATTAGAATTAATTAAGTTTTTAATTAAAACGAATTGTTTTAACATTATAATATTTTAAGCGAATAATACAACTAGCATGGAACTAGCTCTCATTTAATGTACAGCTAGGGAACTTGATGGTGGTAGCCAGTAGGCATGGAAATTATTGCTACTTTAAAGGAATTCTCATTTGATGATATTATTATTTTTTATAGCATGATTTCACAAGCGATATATGATTTGCAATGATTTGTAACCTACGTCATCGATGCTGATCGACGGTATTTTTCATTGGAAAACAAAATCATGTGCGAGTATCGCACGCAAGTGTCAAATTATCACTGATGCAAATTATATATACTTTGTGTAGCAAAAAAATTTTTTTCTATCCTGCTACATAACATGCTAAAGAAGTTACCACTTTATGTCACTTGATTTAAGGTTTATTTTTGAATACTCTTAAAAGCTAATCAATGATAAAGTTTTTTTTTTTAATTTGTTCTTGACCGTGGATACAAAGTCCTTCAGTCGCATACATTTTATTTATATTCTTAAATATTGTATTTGTAACAGGCTATGTCATGGACGGTAGCAGATGTGACATATGAAAACAGAATCATATTCTTTATCACCTGCTACTTGTGATTTATGCCATGCCTAGTAGCCAGTTAAGTGGGTACTACAAAGTACCCAACCGCGATAGCTTCATCTTAGGTTTAGGACAGTTTGCAATGGCCAGTCAGCTACGGCCTTTGCTACGCGCATCTACGGAGATCGTAGCGAGCTACGAGGATGCTGCGTAGTTCGTAGCATATCGTAGAATATACGAGTACGTAGACGCTTTTGTTCGTTCTTTTTTTGAATGTTTTATATTCGAATTTTAAATAATTTTAATTGTTACGGCATTTTATTTCTTTTTTTTTTAACTAATACAATAGTGGTAAAAATAATATGTATCGACAATCGCCGACACTAGCACTGCCATCTATTCTCATTCCACATTGAGTTTGATTTTTTATCGATATTCCAAATAACAATAACGATTGCCAGCTTTTATCGGCAAGGTTTTATTATTTTCAACAGCGCATCGAACTCCCCTGAAACTAATAGAAAATTGCCAACATCATTATAAAAACGCCTACACTCGACATTTAAAATAAAGTCTTCACAATAACGAACGTTCCTAATAAAAAAACGACTTGATTCCATTTTAAAACACACCCCTGTAACCAACCAAAAAAATGCTATAATTACCCAAACGGTTTCATATAACGCAATCAATAAGAAAAGTTTTATTTTTTTAATAAAAAGAACCATTTACCAATTTGCATTGGGTCTGGAGCGTAATCCCGACGAACTTGGAGTAAATTCCATTACGCGATAAAGCCCTGGCTCGGCAGAATGCCGCCGCGTGATTGGTCGTCTCACCGCCCGCTGATTGGCTGGCTCGCTAACCCCGCCTCCCTTGGGGGGTATAAAAATCGATGCTCGCGAGCTAGCATTCTCTTTTTGCCGCGGCGCGTCGGCCGACACTTTTCACTTGCAGTTAATAATGGCTTTTGTACTATCTTTTATGGTTTAAAGTGTTTAGTTGTATTCCTTGGACGTGCAAGCGGGTCTCTTTTGTTGACTAAAGATAGTCTGTTACGTTTAAAAGCTGTAAGATGTCTTTTATGCTGTCTTAGAGGCGTCTTATTATGGTGTCAGTTGCTGAAGGTATTGTTGGTATACTTGATCAGATAATAATAATAAATATCCTGGGACATTCCTCACACACGGTCATCTGATCCCAAACTAAGCAGAGTTTGTACCATGGAAACCAGACAACTGTAATACATATACTACTTTTTGTTTATAAATACATACTTAATATACATAATTACACTCAGGACTTACTTACTTACAGACTCAGGAAATACAGAAATGTTCATGCACACAAATACATGTCCTGTGTGGGAATTGAACCCACGACCTGCGGCGCCATAGGTGGGTGGGACCAACCGCGCCAAAGATTTGAAGCCATCTTCGGTGGTTATAGGATATGTTCTGCTTTTAAAGATAATTAGCCAGAGTAAGGTTGCCAGTACTCATCTGAGAATGGGGGGAAGCCACCAAGCGGGTCGTATGCTTGTTTGTCGACTTATGGTCGATTCCTATAATTTACGGACCGTTATCGGTTAAAATTAAGACTCTTATATCTTTACTAATAATGAAGCAAAGACCTCAAAGCTTTGCATAACAGACTCTCCCATATGGAAGTAGCTATCACAGGTAAAATTAGCTTACGAAATGATTTATATGCCCAGTTTGGCAATAAAAAAACCTGCCATTGGTAAGCAAAATGATTCGTTTTTGTTTATAGAAACCGGGCATTACAGTACGGCCGCCGAGAGTTACTTGTTAATATTGGCCAAATCTCGGAAACGTCTAATCCGATTGCGATGGGGCTTTCACGGGATGGTTCAGTATTTTCTTAGGCATAGTTTATTGAAGCCCCATCGTAATCTGATTAGCCGTTTCCATGATTTCGCCAATATTAAAGAGTAACTCTCGGCGGCCGTACTGTTTTTGCCCGTCCATAAGGGACGATGACGAAGCCTAAGATGGAACGCGCTTACCCAGAAGAAACCTATTCACTCTAGCCTTGAAAGTTCCTAGATTGTATGAGTCAGGAAACACAGACGCCGGAAGCAAGTTCCACTCCCTTGCTGTCCGCATTATAAATGAGGAAGCAAAAAGGTTCGTATTTTCGGTATATCAACAACGTACGCGTGGTTATCACTTAATTTTGATAGTCGTTAAGCTAATTCGAGGCCAGAAGGCCTTAAGCCTAGAAAGGCGGCTTGAAAACTCCAACAGTAGGTTGACCACTAGCCTACCTCCACCGATACGCAGGGGGTACGCGTGGTGGAGTATCTGCCCATTCCCTTTCACCCTGATTTGTGAAAGGAGGCTGTGGAGGATTTGTGGAAGTGTGCTCAGCAGTGGGACATTATAGGCTGATGATGATGATGATGATATTAGTTACTGGATGGTGTTTAAAATTTTTTTTTTCTTTGATATCCTAAATAAGATAAAAACATTTTCTATACAGCTCGCAGTAACTAACAAACAAAGAAACCGCCGCAGAGATAGTAAGAGCTCTGCAGAAACCGTAAGAGCTCTGCAGACATCTTAAGGGCTCTTAAATAACGTTACAAAAATCAAACACATCCTCTTACCACACCCCAAATCAAAATAGGAAGGTATCAAAGCGCAAGGGAAATTCCTGAGTAAAAAGGCAAAGACCCTTATATCAAATCGTCTAAAGAGATAAGTAGGTAAGTACTTTCCCCTTACGAAGTCTTTGGGTACATAGACGAGAAATTTGAAGAGGTTTGTGGTACAAGTTGATAGGAAATAGCGAGCTTTGGGACTTTTGTTTGGTGGTTGTTTGTGTTTTAAATTATGTTTTTTTTAATACCTTCTAGTTTGACCAGCCCGTGGGCGTGGTTTAGCACGCCACAGGTTGTGGGTTCGATTCCCACCCATAACATTCATGTTGTGAATAAAGTTGTCTGTATGTCCTGAGTCTGGGTGTAATTATGTAAGTATTTACAAACAAAAAGAAGTAGGTATATTTAGTATATCGGTAATTGATTTCCATAGTACAAGCTGTGCTTAGTTTGGGATCTGATAACCGTGTGTTAGGAATGTCCCAGGATATTTAAATTTTAATAAATAAATACCTATTTAGTCTTGGCTAGAAACTTAACATATTGAAATAAAAATAACTATACACACTTAAATGTACGTTCCAAACTAGACCAACGAGTATCCCTCTGTCCAATCATACTATGGGTTTAATTTAAGTCTAAGTAAAAAAAACACGAATAATATACAGGTCAGTTTTTTCTCCTACCGCTACTGCTTGTGACCGGAACCATAGACTACAGCGTTAAATTATTTATATGTACCGTTGGGGTGAAGTAGCCAGCTTGTAGCACCCCAGTCGAGTCAACGCTAAGATTCGGGGCGGGACCGGCTGCGGCTGTTGTTTATTTTGTATTATTAGTTTTTGAACTACTGCGAGGGGTAGTGTGGAACGGACTTTACACAGTTTACGTATGGAGTGGCTCTAATATTTTGTAGATAAATATCAAACTACTTAATTAAAATTGCTTTGAAAAGAGATTTTGTTCAGTTTCTCAAAATGAAAATCAGTTTTTTTTCTAAATGACACAATATTTCCGACATGAATATATAAACACGGCAATAAAAAGTATTACCTACTTTAATGTATAATATTTTAATTTATTGAGTTTTTATTTCCTACATTTCTTCTCATTGAAGTCTCTACAGATCTCAAAAGAGACATAGCTCAACTTAGCTATCTAACATTTCTGGTGGTCACTAGACTCTATGGACTGTGCTTGATAAGTTTAGAGTAAGATGCTCAAAAGCCCGTTGGATGAACAACCAAAAAATATTGCTGGGTAGTCTTAAAAATATACTATGTTAATTGAAAAGAAACCTTATAATATAAAAACATACGTTCCAAATTCATTGTATCAATCTCGAAACAAAACTTAACTAGATGATTGACGTTTTAAAATAAGAGCGTTACTCACTTCTTTATTTGAAAAAGAAATTGAGAAATATGTTACCATTCCATACTATACCTTATTATGTAGGTATGAAAGTGGGTTTAAGTCTACCCGCCCCTGGATCAGTGGTATATCGTAAATAACTCAAACAACACATAATATGGGATCAACGTGAGGGGGACGCACAGATACAGAATCATACTGACATACGGACTTTACCAGTTTGTAAATGGAATAAACCTTTTTATTACTATAGTGTTTTATAGTTTAGCTTAGACCATGATCTTATTGTGATGTGATGAGGTGGCTGAAGGTTAGCTTAGAAAAGGAACTGGCTCTCAAGAGCAGCTGGCAGAATATTTTGTAATATAGTAATAAACTAAATTTTACTCAACATTTTGTTCATGCTGCGGGATATAAACAGCTTTATAGGCTACAAAAGGAAAATACGTATAAATAAATAGCTGTTTTAAAAAAAAAACAACTACAACTAAAGAAAAAAAAAAGCTAATTTGAATAAAGAGTCTTAATTTATTTCTTATGTAACAAGCCTTAATTAAACGACTTAAAGAAACACTGGCCGGCGGCAACAAAAAAACAGAGTGAAAAAAGAAAAGTTAAAACGTCAAGATTTGGCGGCAACAATGACAGATCGTTTACAGGCAGATACAAAATGCCTCGGTGACGCTGCAAGCGTAATTAAGACGGGGGATAAAGGAAAAAGTGGGAATATACCGACGTTAACAAATGCCCTACAGCTGAAAAAAGTTTTCATAAATATTATGTTACACCGCCTTTTAATTATTTATTTTGAATTTGAACTTGGAATGGAATGAACCTGTTTTCTCACAAGTTTAAAGCCGCTTTATTTTTGGATCATTTTGGTGTTAAATATCGTAAAAATCTTAGATCTGTGGTTAAATAGTGACACCTCAGTGACATTAGGCCTCTAAATCCAAAGGAATTCTGACAGTTATATATACCGATATTGACAGAAAGATTGACAGTAAACAACGTTATTTTTCATCAATGAAGAACTTTTCAAACAAATAATTAGAAGTGTAGTGAAAAGTTATGACAGAGTAGATTATCTTAAAGTCACTTTTGGACCTATTGAATATAGAGGCCAAGTAGAGACATTATACTTTGTTGATCTAACAAACAATTTTTTACGGGATTTTCAGGGTTCCTTAGCTCAAAAAGAAAAAAGAAAACCTTATAATCCTATAAATAAATAAATCCACTGGTGCGTCCGTCTGTCACAGCCGATTTGCTTCGAATCTACTACGTCGATTAACTTGAAATTTTGTGCACATATTAATTTCAGTGACCCAAACATGGACGTGTATCTTAAATAAATGAATATGGGTCATTTTTAGGGGACAATTTAAAAATAAAAAATAAAGTTTTGCTCACTGTACCGTGTGATATGTCAAATGAATGAAGGTCTCGAATATATTATTATATTTTTTATAATTTTTAAATTAAAATTCTTAAGGTTATAGAAAGTAGATGAAAATGGACCATTCACCACCTTATCTCGTAAACTACAGTGCCTAAAATTATGAAAAAAATACAGAATATAGTTCTTTGCTTAGAGTTTACAGGAAACCTATAAGAATTCTATAGTCTTAAAAAAACATGGTAAATCTGTCAATAGTATACGTACAAATTAAAATTTTTGCATTTGGAACACATGGGAGAACTTTTTTAACTACAATATTAATTTTGTACGGAACCCTCTCCACGCGAGTTCAACTCGCATTTGTCCGGTTTTTCTACTATAATTAAAATCTACAGAGCTAACGTATACAGAAAATCCAAACCATAATTAAACAAATCAAATAACATAATTCAAAGATTCAAAACATTAAATAGAACAGAAGAAATGAACAAAGATGCTGTCATGTAGACAAGACAGCAGCCCACTCCGTAATTTGTTACCCGTTTACCCCAAGAATGGGGTTTATACCCCTTGTAAGGAGATAAAAGGGTCGTCGGCAAGGATAACTACTTGTAACCGAGTTGATTAGATGGCCGGTAATGATGGCCTGTCCTATGTGGGACACTGGGTTTATATCCGGAGCTTTTATTGGCTGTCTGATGATAAATGTTTTGTTTGAAGTTTCTGTGTATGTCATAAATATAGTATATTGAAACGAAATGCGCGTTCATAGTTTGAACGATTACATACATATAATAAAAAATATCCTGGGACATTCCTCACATGGTCATCTGATCCCAAACTAAGCAGAGCTTGTACTATGGAAACCAGATAACTGATAATACATATACTACTTTTTGTTTGTAAATACATACTTAATATACATAATTACACCCAGACTCAGGACATACAGACATGTTCATGCACACAAATGTATGCCCTGTGTGGGAATCAAACCCACGACCTGCGGCGCTATAGGTTAAGACTCCACGTCTAACCAACTGCGCCAACGGGCCCGTCAATGAATGCCAATTTCTCGTTTTTTATCTATATCATGATCATCATCATCAGCCTATAATGTCCCATTGCTGAGCACAGGCTTCACAAATGAGGGTGAAAAGGAGCAGATACTCCACCACGCGTGCCCACTGCGGATTGGTGGAGGTACGATAGGCTAATGGTCAACCTACTTTTAGAGTTTTCAAGCCGCCTAGGAGGCCTCCAACTAGACAATTAAATAATAGCCGGGCCAGAAGCTTTACGTGCCTTCCGAAGCACGGTAAACGCTAGAATTGAAATACCACTAGCTAGGAGATCACCCACCCGGATACCTTCCTCACCGTTGATTGCTTAACTTTGACGATCAATCAAGAACTGCTAATGAAGCTACACAACGAACGCACGAGGTAGGTGCTTAGTTTCAACTAGGATTCAAGAGGATAGCCTGTCGACAGTCTAGCCTGTGGACAGTCAGATGGGTAGAATATTTAAGAGTGCCTGTACTAGAGTACGGTCCGTGAGCACGGGTACGGTCTTAATGCCTTGAAACGAAGTGCGCGTACAGTTTAAACGACTATAATACCGAAATAATGAATGCCAATTTCTCGTTTCTTATCGATACTTTTACCGAGAAAAAATGACAAGGAATCCATATCGACATTTTGTCTGTCTGTAAATCAACTAGTGTACGATATATCTGTGAATACATGTATATGGAAATTGCTCACGCTTCGCTAAGGGTAAACGTTGTAACGCTATGACTCTATATTATTCTCTATGGGTATTACAGACTCTACCACTAGGTGGTGAGCATAGAAGTGAAACGGCCTCTCATTTGCAGCTTCTAGAAGCTAACCAATAGATTCCCCCTGCCATACTATAGCTTCCTCGTGATTTCCTTCACCGAAACCTCAAGCTAGAATCTAATTTAAAACAACGAAGCTTTAAGTACTTGACTAAAAGTTACCGTTGTGTAAACACACTTATAGAGTGCAGAATAGGTTTAAAGCGATCTTACCTACTTCGGTTATGCTTCGTTTACACTAGCTTCCACTTGACTAAACCTTATACAACCTACTCGTCCGTTACAAGTGCCTTATTAAACTACCGCTTTTACATTAAAGATAATTTGCTTAACCGTTTAAGGTTGTATTCAATTGTTGCTTTACGGTAGAATTATAATTTGTTATCTTACGATCTTTACGCTTAATATGGCGAGGTTTATAATTTAAAATCTGTACATGCGAGAAATATTGAAATTAAAAATGAAATAGTTTAAATTAGATATTATAGTGAAAACGTATAAATATTCGCTGCTATTATCTCAAACTGAAGAAAAATAAAGTTTTTTTTTTTTTTTCATTTAATTGATGTATTATGATTATAAACCGAATTAACCAAAGCATAACTATATAAACAGATTTTTATCAAACAAACACATACAAAAGAACAGATAGGGTGTAACATAAACCAGTTTAGATTTTCACGAACACCATAGACTACTTTCCAATAACAATGTCTGTCGACACTATTACAATTACGCAACGCATTACATAAATAGACATTGAAAACAAAACACTTGACCGACAAGTATAGACCCCAAGCAGACATACAAGTGAAGCAACTATCCAATCCAAACAGAGCACAACCGATCTCGTAGATTAAGTTCCCGTAATGACCGCAGCGGTCCACCGACTGATCGATCCCGAGTATTATCCACCGGTTCACAAGTGGCCAGTTAGCTGCTGAATAACTAAGTGGGGCTCAGAGGGATCCATTGTTAACGATGCTTCATTTAGAATTTGAAACTGCTTTGATTACACTGCTGAATAGTTCTTATGTCTTTTCCTTAGAAATCTAGTTACGAAATGATGGATGATGTGGAGTTATTTTTAGGGTTCCCTACCCAAAGGGTGCCAAACGGGACTATTCATAAGACTCCGCTGTCCGGACTGTCCGTCTATCTGTCAGTGGGCTGTATCTGTCCGCTGTATAAAAAAAAAAACTCATACAAAGGTTGATCGTTTACTAACGATAACGATTGTCGACAACCATCTTGTCTACTGGCGCAGATTTGTTTATGTTTATGGGATAATATGACGGGCCAGAATGCGCGGTTGGTTAAGATTCCACCTATCGCGCCACAGGTCGTGGATTCTCCCACACAGGACATGCATTTGTGTCCATGAACATGTCTGTACTCTGTATGTCCTGAGTCTGGGTGTAATTGTGTATATTAAGTATGTATTTACAAGCAAAAAAGTAGTATATGTATTATATCAGTTATCTGGTTTCCATAGTACAAGCTCTGCTTAGTTTGGGATCACATGACCGTGTGTGAGGAATGTCCCAGGATATTTAATATCGAAAATTATGTTTCCAGGGGAGAAAAAGAGATAGATTGTAATTAAATAAATTTCCTCACTTACCTAGAAAGCATCGCGTCATTGGCATTTCCAAAATGATTAGCAGCTAAAGCAGCTTCCAGCACATTCGACTCTCTCCTAGGCTCCGTACGGTTCAAAATAGAACTAATCGAAAAACTCGTGTAAGGCGCGCTTCCCGTCGCCTTCTCTTCTTTATCCTTCTTCAACTCATAGAAGGGACTTTTCTGATCTTTTCTAGAGGGAGATAGAGTGATGTCTGGACTGCTCGCACCGGAGACAACGTTAACTTCGATGTCGCGATCGTCCTGTGACGATACTGGCGAATCCATTTTGAGTCAGCACTTCATTGTATTGTGACCTGGAAGACAAATCAGCTTTATAATAATAATATATTTATTTCAAGCTCAATGACTCATATTTTGTTAGTTATAAAAGACTTAAGGACTAGGTTAGTATAATTAAATTTTTAAACATTCGTATTTGATTGAACTGATTTATAGAATCACTGCTTCAAGGATACCGCTCCACCTGAAACCTTGCAGCAGTGATTCACAAAAGAGCAGTCTAGCCTGCTAGCAATCATGCTCAAGATGCTGTTGGTGCTGGCCCGGACCCTGCGCACCAGGGATGCGCATTTCTTACGCATTATAGCATAAAAGCAATTTATGTATATGTGTATTAAAGAATATATCACTTATTGAAAATATATACGCAGGGTTATGCATGAAATTAGTAGAAACAAAAGACTATTCGTTGTCGAAACAGATTTGATTCAAGAGAAAGTTGATTGATCTAATGGTACTGGAAAACAGACTGGTAAAAAAAGAGTATATATTATTACTAGTTGCGCTCCGCGGTTTCACCCGCGTTTCCGAGGGATATATTGCATTTCCGGGATAAAAAGTACCAAAATAAAAAATCAAAAAGTTTTATTTTTTCAATTTAGGCCCAAGTAAGGCACTTATGAACGTTAAACACTTACACAACGTTACCACATGTGTTAATCCAGAAAATATTCTATATGTGTGTCAAATTTCATCCAAATCCGTTCAGTAGTTTTTTGCGTGAAAGAGTAACATAACAAACTTTCGCGTTTATAATATTATTAAGGAGTAAGTAAGTTAGGATTTTGAGAATATTAGGCAGGTACTTGAGACTCCATGCTATACAATCCAAATGGCAAAATGTCAACTTAATAACAACTTATGGCCGATTCCTATAATTTACGGACAGTTATCGGTTAAAATTAAGACTTATATCTTTACTAATAATGAACCAAAGACCTTTGCTGAGAAGCTTTGCATAACAGACTCTCCCATATGGAAGTATCTATCGCAGGTAAAATTAGCTTACGAAATGATCTATATGCCCAGTTTGGCAATAAAAAAAAACCTACCATTGGTAAGCAAAACGATTCGTTTTTGTTGATAGAAACCGGGCATAAATGTGAGTCGAGTTTCTGTATTTGACCGTATGTCTTTTTGACTATACTTAGTAAGTATTTTAGAACGCGCTACCTCAGGAACTCTGAGGCCGGTTTGAAAAAAAATGTGCTTTAGCTTACACTGAAAAAAAAGTTCTACAAAACTAGTTATGTATGTTGAAGTTTTGTTGTCTGGAAACTAACTTTAGTTACATTTAATCTTATATCTTTTAGATTTAATCAAACAATTTAGTAATGAACCAAAACTAGTTTTGTTACTGGTAATTTTTAGTTCGCAAGTCATTCTGTTTAGGTTTTTTTTTTTTTTCAGTGTATTGAGAAAGATTATACGCGAGGTACAATAAACCGCTTGCACAACGAAAATAAGATTACCTTAAAAACCTTTAAGATTTTTACAATGTCGACGGTACCGCATAACTTATTCACGGCTTAGACAATAGGGCGGGGATGTACCCTCGTAATATTAGAGCTTATACCGGTGGGACATCCCTAAATAAGGCTAAGAACAATAACACACTTAAATGTTGTGAATTATAAATAATGGAGGTATCTTAGAGACTCTCCCACCTTGGGAATGAAGTTTTGCTTTATACGTATTAAGATCGCTGTTTTAATGATGACTTACTTACTCCCGCGGTTTTATCTGAGTATAAAGTACCTATATATGTTTTTTCCAGGCTATGATCTCTCTGTTCGCCAATTTTCGTGAAAATCCGTGAATGCGTTATTGAGTAACAACACATTATATCAGTTATCTGATTCAAAATTCAATAGTAAAATTAATTATGTGTATAAAATTGTTAAAAACAAATTACATGAATATGAAAAATAAATTCGGATGTTTCATAGTCCCTTCGTCAAATCATTTGTTTTAAATAGACCTTCGCGGGCACTCATGAATAGTCTGGCTCTAATACCGGTTCGGAAGGTTGCATTTGCTGAGAAGAGCCGGCAATAATCTCAGCAATTACACTTTTCAGAATAAAATAGATTTATTCTGAATATTTTTTAAGAGAGGCATAGCGTTTGTTCAAAATCAAAATTCATTTATTCAAGTTAGGCCCTGATAGGGCTCTTGTGAATGTTAACAAATGACTCTACACCGGTTCCAAATACAACTTGAACTGAGAAACTCAAAGAGCAGCTCGACTGGGGAAGTACCTCCACCTTACAGAATACCGAAGCCAAATAACTTTATGTTGTGTAAAGTTGTGTTCCTGCGTGAGTAAGGTCGCCAGAGCTAGGTACCATCAGGCGGGCCGTATGCTTGTTTACCGACTTAGTTGTAAAAAAAAGAATGATATAATTTTTGAAAATGTTAAACAGCGTTTTATACCCGTGTTACGGCGCCGTGCCGCCGGCAAACGGCGCAAATGCACAAGTGGCGATATTGCGATATTCCCAATGAGTGCAACACGCCTTTCAGCGGGAATTGCGCATTTCATCGCTTTGCGTTTATCATAAATTGATGCATTGTAAATGACCAGCGTCGGGTGACGTCATCGGGTAATGAATACCGTCAATTTTAACATATACCAGCTTTAGTGGACGTTTTAAAATAGGTGGCTACTTGTGTTTAATATATACAAACTTTACACACCGTAGGGAAAATATGTGGAATGGCCGTTTCGCTACTACAAGAATTATTGTGTTACAGAAATGAAATTAACAGTGAATAAATGTTTAACCTTACGCCCATGTGACGGTAGCAAAACGGCCAAGCCACATATTTTGACTAAGGTGTAGAGTTTGCGAAGTTAGGGCTTTATAAGCTTGGCTCTTCATTTTTGGTGGGATCGCAAATGAAAACGGCAGACTAATTTGACAGCTTTAAATATGTCCTATCCTTTTTCTAATGTTTGTAAGAAAGAGATGTGATGTGACTAAAATTAATTTACCGACTTAGTCGTATAAAAAAAAAACGCGTGTAGAACTAGCCTTGTATATAATGTCATAGTCAAGGACAACAGCGGTGGTAAAAAGATAATAGACCAACGTATTAACAGTCCCAACGCAATAACGTGTAACATTGTAGTTAATTTTAACAATTTAACTGTGGTCGCGCCTGTGCGCTATAAAAAACTATGACTTTATATTTTTAACCGTTTTAAGGTTAAGCCATAGCCGTTAATACGCACGTAGTACTTTTTTTAATGTTGTTGTTTTGTACTAGGGTTCCGTATTCAAACACGGAACCCTCGTTTTGTCATGTTCTTCAGTCTGTATGTCTATTTTCTGAAAATGTCGCGAAATCACCATTAGTATTAACACTGATAATGTAATTTTGAACTCTCGCTCACTTCCCTCCAATATGGCGAGGAGGGCGATGGCTGCCACACGCGTCATACTTGTGAACAGGTGCTGCTTGTGGGGGCTGGTCTGCTTAAGTTTGCTATTTATTTACTTATTAAATATTTATTCAGTCTTCTTTGTAATTTTGCCGCCGCGCCGGGGCACGCAATTGTTTTCAGTGCGATTAGAATGTAAATATGATGTGATGAATCTAAGCTTGTTTTGAAAAGAGTAATTGCTGAGTTTATTGCCGGCTCTTCTCAGCAAATCGATACCCTAATTTGCAAACCTACTAACTCCTCTGGAGCAAATTTTACAGGAGAGACTTAAAACGTTATAATAAATTTAATTTAATGCAATAAAGAAAACCAAAAATCCCGTTGGAAATTATGGTTTTTATTCATCTAAAAACACTTAAAAATCTATTTTTTTTTAATAAACATTGGGTTTTATAATGAAAAAAGGGAGTTGTTAGATTTGGTTTAAGCATTAATTGAAACTAAAAGGGGAGTTGTTTGTTTTTATCACTTTAAGCAGTGTACAATCGTACAAACAAATTGTGCTTTATAAATGAAAATAATTAATTTTCGTGTGGCAACGCATCGTAATAGGCGTGATAATCACGAGGCATAGATGACTTAGTTGCTAGTAGATAGAATAGATAGAATAGTAGATCAGAATTTTTTTTTCTCGTGATTTTTCTTCTTTCGTCATACTAGTTTTTTAGGTCCTCCACCCTCACGGGGATAACTTGGGTTTTTCTTTGATTGAAGATCCTCCACTTCTCGCCAAACCGTAGCTTGTACATTACATCTCCATTAGGTCTGTAGGTACTGCAGAGCTCTCAGATCAGTGACCTGTAAAAAAACACTTGATTTTAGAAAGCCTTCCTGTAAATGATCACATAATAAAGAAGATCTTAAGTCATGATAAGTTGAAAAAAACGTCAAAATAATGTTACACAAGGCTGTTTAATCATAAATACACTTACCTTAATATATCTTCTACTGTTTTTAAGCTTCAAACGGTGATAAAACACCCTTAAACCATTTGTTTTGAAAATAAATCTTCGGGAGCATTCGTACGCGTCTGTGACGTCATAGAAAATCGCCGACTGCGCGGGAGATATTCGATTATTTTGTCAAAATCGATGCTTTTCGTTTCACGCGGAGTTGTTTGATTTTCAAATGGCGTTTTACACCAATACAGTTGGGAATCATGGAGTTATTAGTATTTCAAAAAATAGAGCAAAAAATCTAGTTTTTGCCGGTATCAAAATGTCATTTTCGTGAAAAAGTGGAGTTATTAGGTTTGCAAATTAAGGTATCGAAATGCAACCTTCCGAACCGGTATTAGAGTATTAGAGTCAGACTTTTCATAAGTGCCTGCGAAGGTCTATTTGAATAAATGATTTTTGAATTTTTTTGAACTTTAAATCGAAGAACAAAAAAACTTATATTCTGTTCTTGTACACTGTGTCATTATTTATGGAGGGCGCCGGCATCTGTGATACAGTTTCCGAACTAGTACAGATGGTGACGCGTATGCTAATATGTCTTAAAAACATAGCCATATCATCATCATCATCATCATCATCAGCCTATAATGTCCCACTGCTGAGCACAGGCCTTCTTTCACAAATGAGTGTGAATGGGACTGGGCGATACTCCACCACGCGTGCCCACTGCGGATTGGTGGAGGTAGGCTAGTGGTCAACCTACTGTTGGATTTTTTCAAGCCGCCTAGGAGGCATCCAACTAGCTTGACGACTATCACAATTAAGTGATAACCGGGACCAACGGCTTTACGTGCCTTCCGAAGCACGGAAACGCTCGATTTGAAATACCACTAGGCGGTCACCCATCCAGGTACCGACCACGACAGACGTAGCTTAACTTTGCCAATCGATTAAGAACTGGTAATCATGCTACACCACGAGCGCTTCACATAGCCATATAAGTGATTATAATGTAATTCCTATCGAGTAATAAAGATTTATTACTATTATTATTATTTCTTTTTCTAGTAATAGTAATGTGTATGTATCAATAGGAATAAGTAAGCTTCGGCCGCATTGCGAGTCACTTCCGTCCATAGATAAAAATAATTGGACTATTTTACAAAAAACTTAAACCGACTTCAAAGTTAACTAAGAAGTAATCAAATCCTGATCTGATGACAATGTGATCAAACGGGTAGTGTACCCTTCCAGACAAAAAAAGAATTTTCCAAATCGGTTGATACATGACGGAGCTATGATAAACATAAAAAAATAAAATAAAAATACAACCGAATTGAGAACTTCCTCTTTTTTTTTAAGTCGGTTAAAAACTTTATATAGTCTTTGATTTTTCAGGGTTTATAGGGTAACGTTTAATTTATAATTGTAAAGTTGAAGTGTATAAGAACGAGCAATCTCTGGAAAAATATTTTAGCTTTAGATAGTATGTCATAACAACACGCGAACGCGAGTGAACAGTGATCCGCGCACAGCTAGTGCTATATACATTTTATGATTAATTTTAAAATGAATGTAAAGATATAAATGCAGAAGAAAAATGCATAAATAAGAGAGGTAGAGCATAGCGTTTATTCGCTCAAAGAGCAGCTCGACTGGTAAGTAGCACCTGACAGAATACCGCAGCCAAATAACTTAATGTTGTGTTCCTGCGCGTGAGTAAGGTCGCCAGAGCTCATTGGGTAGGCCGGTAGCCTGAGTGATGCTTCGTGTGTTGCAAGCGTCCATATGGCTACGGAAACCGCTTACCATCAGGCGGGCCGTATGCTTGATTACCGACTTCATCGTATTAAAAACCCTAATATATTGAATGGTTACATGAAGTAATTTAATAGCCCTAAACTAGGTTATTAAACCAACGGACGATGAACGCAAAATTTGTATGCCTATAATAAAATGTCAAAATGACTATTCTACGTTCAAACTGAGTAAATTCCAACTTGAATATTGCTCATTGTCAAAAATAGGTGCGACGGGAACGGCTAGACCACGCGAGTCGAGCGAGTGACGCGAGCGGGCTGTCGAGCGCCAACTCTATTTGTTAGTTGTGCTTTAAAAATGAACAATTTAATAGGTACGTTCCGTTTTTTAGATTGTTTTCATAATTTTATTTATATTTTAATATCCTAAATTGCAATAAACATAATTCTTTATGTTTTTCTTGAATTTGATAAAGATGGGTACAAAGAACACATTATTAGCCCAGGACAAGAATAATGCTAGAGTCTTTGATTAAGGATACATCCAGATTGAGAATCGAAGCTGCGCACGCGTCAAAAAAAAATAGCCCCTAAATGTTAGGGGCGAAATCAAACAAAAATAAATAAAATTGCAAAATGTTTAATATTTAAATTTCTCCCGATTTTAATTGGAATATTTCAACAACTGCCATCATTATGAACGTCACTATGACAAGCAGAATGACGAAGAGGGAGCGTAAAACGTAGCTGTTACGCGCAGCAGCCTATAAAAGTTGGTCTGTTTTATATATTCGTGTAGTATGGCGACGTTCTTTCTAGGTATATTTATTTCTATGGCTAGAGTGATGAATCAAATGATGTACTTGTCAAGTTGTGACAGAGCAAATAGTATAGTAGAGAGAGACCAAATTAATAAATAAATATTACAAATAGCATGACCCAAATAAAAACTCATAATTCCAACATTTAACCACATAACGTTATGAATCAGTATGATACATGTCTGGGCCGTGCCTATTAGCTTAATAGGTGATAATTTTAACTTTTATTATTATCTATGGTCAAATTTCACTTTTTAAATTCACCCCCGGGACTACAGGCAAAGGTTGTCGGCCAAATGGCCTTATTTTTGCGTGTCTGTTTTATTTATTAGGTTTTTATTATCACCTCCTGCCGTTTTGTCTATATTACCGACCGGTAATTAGGTATATTTTATTTTCAAGGCGTTTTTACCTAGTAATTATCGTAAATTAGCTGTCCCCCGTGGTTTTACCCGCTTTCCCGTACCTTAGGTTATCTGCGCGTTAAATTTCATCGCGATCGGCTCAGCAACGTTAGACCATACTTAGATCCCTGCTGCAGAAACACAGAGTGGATTGTAATTAAAAAATATAAATATCTTATTTATCTGTAACCAAATACCAACTACAGATAAAATCAAACACTACGCCGGGTGTTTGAGAATCAATGATGCGTAATCGATGTGTAATCGATACTTTATATCGATTAACTTTTTGTGGTCACACCCGTGCGGTAGCATTTGAATACTTTTTAGTTTATTGTCAAAATATTGTTAAAAATAGACGTGGGAAATGTTGTACTGGAAATTAATTGAATTTATACTTCATTCTGCTCGGTAGGATGAATTTTATCCTAAACTCCATTGTACTAATAAATAAACTCTAGCTGTGTCGCGTGGTTTACCTGCATTAAATTTGGATTCCTTTATCTAACGCAAAAATATTTTTATCAAATCTGAATGGTTCCTGAGGTCAGTAATTGCACTTCATGCAGCTTCGTAAAAAAAATGTAGATAAATAAGGGACCAAGTAGAACATCTCCTGATAGGTCTCCGCCCCGAATGAACGCTATATGAGAGGAATTGACCAACATCAGGTCAGGTTTGTCCAACAAAGAGCCATACTCGACCCTCTCCTAAGAGACATAAGGTCAGAATTTTGTTCCGGTCAGCTGGTTGCGGTTGGCTGGCCGTCCTCTCCCATCCCAGAGCGTGTCACTCCTATATACCACGCACTCCTCGGTTTATCCGTGGTTACTCCGATACAACTATTAACAGTCATTATAAACTAAGTTAGTTACATGGTGGTTGATGCTTGAATGGTTGTATAGGACATGGGTCGGTCGTTGTACTGGCTGAGACAGTGCTAATCATCATCATCATCATTACCTCACTTATCACTATCATCAAAGACTTTAAATATCTCCACTACTAGACCTAAACGAGCAGTTAAGAGTCTTTATTCTATATTTTAGCTCCTCTAAACAGAGGCGTAGCTACCTAGGGGCTAGACGGGGCAGTGCCCCGGGGCCCCCAAGCTCAGGGGGCCCCTCGGTCTCTGACTTACAAACTATAAATAGAGTTATTGAAAAAAAAAGTATCGCAGAACTCTGAACACGGAACTCTAGAACTCTCTCTGTGGGTTCGGCGCTTATATTTCGCATAAAAACAAAACAACTGTTTGTTTCCCTGTGTGTGACTAGGGACGTAGGGATTATCATGACGGACAAGATGGTGGAACATCATACGATCTGTCATTTTTAAAGTGTTAGTGTAGTCCACAGGTGTAGTCTTGCTCCAGGTGTAAAAACGAGATGGCTTGATATGAAAATTTTAAATAGTTTAGTTGGGGCCCTACATGGGCCCTAGTTTATTTTTTTCCCCAGGGCCTTTGGTTACCTAGCTACGCCACTGTCTCTAAAGGACATTTTCGATGACGAAAGAGATAACGAGAGACATAACTGTTTGTGTTCCATTTTCAAAACCACAAAAATAATTAGTCTTAATTTACACCGTAATGTAACAAGATTTCTCCGCGGCAGATGTTCACTTTCAGATAAGATCTAATGCCGGCGCGCCGTAAACTTTACGATAGGTATTACTGTGAAATGCTAACCCTTTGCATGCTAATCGAGACTGTTTAATTTGGCCGCATGTTTCAATGTAACGAACATAATGTGATGACATTTTGAGTTAGTTAAGAATTGATGGTGTTTTAATTTGTTTCGTTTGTTATTTATGGGTTATCAATATTTATGAAATGCATTTTGTAGCCAAAAAAGGGACTTGTTTCTTATAGCGTAGAGCAAAAACAATAAAGTGAATATGAGCAATAAAATAAATAAAACCATGGCACGCAACGCAACATGCTAATTAAAAACGTTCACTACACAACAGTGTAACATACATCCATCTGTCAAACCGCATCTTAGTTGGAAAGGGTTATTAAAATTTGACTTTGTAATGTCATTTTACGACTATAACGATCCACTGTTAAAAATTTATTTTAGAAATTGAAACGGAAGCTAAGGAACAATGTGTATTCTTTGTGTAATAATTCTTCGGTGTGTTGTAAAGAAAATAGAGAAGAGACAAAAATAACGTTATAAATAACCGTTTAAAAAAATAGCTCGCTTCGCTTCTTTTTTCAAATATACGCTATTTATAAGGTGTATTTAAATATAGTTGGTAATCGATACCGCTGTGGGAAGCTGTAAAATTAATTATTATAATATAATATGAACGTTGAAACTTCGCTAAACACAGAGCGAATATAATACCGCCAATATTTGAATAGACCTTTAATCAAGGCATCTTAACAAAGTTACTGATTAACTAATATTAAAATTAACATCATCAGCATTTTCAACCCTGCCCCAAAACACTTGAGGGCCCGTCAGGGAAATATGAATCACAAATAAATTTAAATTTATTTGTATTTTTGACATTATCAATTATTCAAACTCATTCAGTTGCCACTCTAATCGATACGAAAGGTTTTATTGCATTAAAATGCTGAACTCTTGTTTGATGTAATACCTACCTACCTACTAAAAGTCTGCCTTACTCCGAATTGAAGTCTGATTGAATAAGTTATTGTTAAAAATTTCATTTTTAATACAATCTTTTTTTGGCGACTGTACTTGCATTATTATATACAATTACAGTCACCAAAAAAAGCTATTAGTGTATTGGAAGACCAAACTACTAATGTATACCAAATATCAAGTCAATCCGGCCACTGGAAGTGAGTGAAATTCGACTTGCAAGATTCCACCCTAACAAACCATTTGCATACATACATAGCAAGTTAAATCAAAGCTTGCATGTAAAAAAAAAAACATTCGATTCATGAACTACCCAATCGGCACCCGAATCGGGACCCCAAGCCAGTACCTCTTAATAACCCCGCATCAACCTACCGATGTACAAAGGAGACTAAAAATAACGTCTTATGGTTATTGTGTCGTAAGAAAACCAGGAGGGCTTACCCGAACTAAATGTGGAAAATAGCCATGTCAATTAAGTAAGATCAACCTCCATATTTTTAAGACTTTACCCATTTCATATGAAGCACTCGTGGTCAGTACCTGGATGGGTGACCGCCTAGTGGTATTTCAAATCGAGCGTTTCCGTACTTCGGAAGGCACGTAAAGCCGTTGGTCCCGGTTATAATAGTTGGGGGCCTGAAAACTTCAATAGTAGGTTGACTACTAGCCTACCTCCACCGATCCACAGTGGGCAAACTTGGTGGAGTATTTGCCCATTCCCTTTCAACCTAATTGCTGATTATGATAATGACGACTCGTTTCATAAGTACATCTCTTTTCCGCAACCGATTTTCCGTCTTAGCATCTCCATGCCAGGTAAATGTAGCAATAATATACTCTATCACCAATAAATAGCTTATAATGTTATAATTCAACTAGCTGCCCGGCGCGACTTCGTTCGCGTGGTGCTACCCTACCCTGTGGTACTACCCTCCCCTACCCTATCTAAACCATCCAGGGCGCCACCCAAACGCATACAAAAAAATACATTCAAATCGGTCCAGCCGTGTAGGAGGAATTCAGTGACATACACACGTACAGTAGAATTTTATATATAAAGATGAAAGCGCATTATTATACCCATAAAAAATACGTTACAAAAACTGTTATTTATAATAAACAACAATTAATCAAAATCACTGAATATAAAATATTTGTAATACGTCCCTACTCGCCCTACTAATTAACGTAAGTGTTGCCATGAATTAATTAACTAATAACAACGGAAAATTATAAAAAAATGTCACGTGTGTGTGTCATGACAAATTCGGTATTCGCCGCGCGCCGGTCATTATAAACGTTAAATACTGCTGTGTTTGTATGTTTGTTTTTCGATCAGGCAGTAAAAGATCAACTTTGTGGCCATGTTATGTGTTGCAGCATAATGCTGAGCAGCCATAATAATATTTACATTATATTTATTTGTCTTCCATTTCTATTTTAATGTTTACCCATCTTTATCTTTGTTTCTATCATCATCATCAGCGTATAATGTCCCACTGCTGAGCACAAGCCTCCTTTCACAAATCAGTATGAAAGGGAATGGGCAGATACTGAACCACGCGTGCCCATTGGGGATCGGTGGAACCTACTATTGGAGTTTTCAAGCCGCCTAGGAGGCCTACAACTAACTTAACGACTACTTATAGCAATTAAGTGATAGCCGGGACCAACGTCTTTGCGTGCCTTCCGAAGCACGGACTTGTTTCTATGCGTAGACAGAGTATTTCTATGCAATCAGTTTCTTTGTTTGTTTATCACTGATTGACTATGACATGATGAGGTGACAGAAGTTCGTAAGAACATCTTAGACGACAACTACCTCTCAAGTGCAGCTCATGAATGGAACACAACATCAATAAAATAATAGGTTGGTACTATACTAGGTCCTACTAGGTCATTCTTGACACATGGCCATCAGATCCCACACTAAGCAGAGCTACCTATAGGATACCCAGAAGTTGATACCACTTTTTAAATCCTAAGTGGTTTGATTAAGTATTAAAAACATTTGTTGGATAGGTGATCATTATATCTCCTATAGCCCTTACCCTGAATTCCCTTTAATCCACTTTTATTGCATAGCAAGGGCCTGAGAGTGTAAAGGTGGCATATCTGCATGAGAATGCTCTGACAACGATGTCTTGAAGCTGTTGACGATATTAATGAATTTAAGTAAATGAACTTACCTTGTGTAAAAAAATATTCCTTTCCTCAAAATCAGGGCAACAAATCTTCGAACATTTTTTTAAAACACTTCACTAAAATCTTTGTCGATTTAAACACTGTCCATATTTCTTAACATAAACTGGCAACTTTAAAAACAAAATAAAAACTTGAAAATTTTAAAAATGGAACGTAATGTGACGTAGATTGTATACGTAAACGCGCGCGTTCCCCCGCGTACAGCCGCGACAAGTTTACTTCGGTAACTGACAACTACCCTTAGATTTTGGGGCGTCACTCTTGTAGAGTAACACCCCTTACGGCACCAGCCAACCGTTTACCCTGTCTCCCTATCCTTTTCCTACAAAAATACCACGATATTCACTCTATTTGATTCAGAGGAAAATGAATTCTATGTGTATGGTATTAGAGTGTTTGTTAAAGGAAAAGCGTGCGAGTCTATTAAGGGTAAATAATCGATCGTAAAAGTGAGTCCGCAAGCCTAAAGTCTAACGCAATTAAGGGTGGGTGCTTAGCTTTTAAATCGTTGGAACTACTTTGGTGCGGATTTTATGTTAAATTTTGTGTTAGTTAGTTGATTATGATGGCTCGTCGGTTGTTCGTTTAAGAATGTTAGTTTTTGTTTATTCTGAATTTGAAAAGGAATGTATTAGGGATTTAACTTTTTTTACTTACTTTTGGGGGGGTGATTGAACAACCATATCACCCCCCTCCTTGCCTACGGGTATTCATAGGCCCATGTACAGGGGGGTGATTTGGGTGTTCAAAATCATCATTTTGATGTGCTTATACTAATCAAAGTAGGTACATACGGATAAAAAAAAATGATTCCACACTTTTCCTGACCGCTCGCCGTGTTTGAACTGACTTCCGCGCCCAGTCGTCGGTCGTTGTGAGGAAGAGGTAATAGACAGAAAGACAGTTACTTTCGCATTTATAATAATAAGTGTGGATATACTTAGTAGGATTTGGAAAAATCTGGTGACCCTGCCGTGCTATCACTTGCCAGCCCCAGGAAGATCAGCGTTGGTTATGCGTACTTTCTCCGTATAGCCGTTGGCTAACATACTGAGTTGGAGGACCGATTTGTAGCAATATTTATCAGTATTTAGGGTTCTGTACCTCAAAAGGAAAAAACGGAACCCTTTTAGGATCACTTTGTTGTCCGCCTGTCTGTATGCCTTGTAAGACTCTTTTTATCAGGAACGCGTGGAGGTATCAAGTTGAAATTTATATGAAATACTACTGTCCCTTGGAGCTGTGTAAAAATCAAACTTCTATGCCAGCGCTATCAAAAGATACAGCCGTTTATGCTTCAAATTTTTGATACTCGCAAGGGAATCAAAACCTACAGGGTACTTCCCGTGAAATCAGAATCTTGAAATTTGGTACGAAGCAACGTCTTATAGCACAGATAAAGGAAAAATTGCGTGAGGCATACATTTTTAGTTACATCATAAAATAAAAATATTTTTAATAATTTTAACCTACAGGTTTGTATGTATATTATATTATATCCCATAGTGAAAAGCCAGCTTTTATTTTGCGAGATTACTGTTCGGCCTAGTCTACATGTTATAAAAACAGGACAAGTGCGAGTCGGACTCGCGCACCGAGGGTTTCGTACATACCTGTAGGTATACATTATTAAATATATTTATTTTATGATGTTAACTAAAAGTTATGCTTTTATTATTTAGATTATAATTATATCCCATAGTGAAAAGCCGGCTAAAACTCTGAGGCAACGTAATATGGCAGCGGCTATTTATGTGTGTGTGAAATAAGTGATTTAATTTTTAATTACCTATGAAATGTGATTCCTTTATTTTTCTCCCGTCACACTACCTACGGTTCTTACAGCATTTCACTACACAAGACATGCTGTATTTTAATATTTTTTCGTTTGACGCTTTGATTAAGGATACATCCAGATAGAGCAGCATTGCACGCGTCGATAAAAATACGCTCTAACTGTTAGTAGGGCTAAATCAAATAAAAATAAATAAAAATGCAAAATAATGATCAATATTTAAATTTCTCCCGATTTTAATTGGAATATTTTAACAACTACTATCATTATGAACGTCATTATGACGCAGAGGGAGCGTAAAACGTAGCTGTTACGCGCAGCAGCCTATAAAAGTTGGCCTGTTTTGTATATTCGTGTAGTATGGCGACGTTCTTTCTAGGTATATTTATTTCTATGGTTTGACGTTTACCCGTGTAGGTAATGGCCGACTAATATTTGAATGTGAGCATGCCAGCTTGTACTAAGTATAGCGAGGTGGCCGACTCTCAGCGACATAGTTTTTTGTTAGCGAGAATAGGTCAGATTTTTTAACGTTATTGAAAGATGTTAACTTTTTTCTAAATTTTTTATCTTGAAAAACTCGGACTGAAGTAACAACTTTCTTTTTTATTATTTAGTTACAGACAATACACCTACTATACAAACAATACACAAAATTAGCGGCGAAACCACTTTTACCTGTGTGTGGGGAGCACGCTCTATATCAGCACTTACACGTAGATTTCAGACAAATTATTTCCTTTTCACAGTTAAACACATACTTCGAACTGCTGAACAGACAGTCTTTTACACTGAGTGACAGCCGCTACACTTAATTGACCGACAGCAAGTAGTTTTTTTTTATATTAAATATGTAGGTATAAGGCTAGGTACAATATATTAAACAACTAAGTACTGTGGTAATTAGGTTAGGTACTGTTTCAAAGTCAGTATGTTGAAAAATGTATAAGAAACGAACAATTGGAGTAGGTAGGTTTCTAACATCTTCGTAAAGAAAACTAAGATATATACTAATACTACCATACTATAATACCTAATTACTTACCTATGTATTCTCAGTCAAATACAATTCAAGAAAAAAAACGCTTCACTAAATAAACATTCAACTCAGCTAATTTTTTGCCCAGATTAATTTCCTTGCCTACGGACCCCTAAAAGCTGTCCTACAAGGGCAATTATAGGGGTAAATTAGTCATTAGGGCGCCGTCACACTGCGCGGAAACGCCGGCGGCCACCACACTAATTTAGCGGGTAGTCTGATGTAGCCCTTAGGGTAAGAAGGGTACGGTAAAGTAGGCAGGGGTTTAAGAGTCCGGGCAGACAGTTTGTGTTTAGATTTGTAGGATATTTTTTTTCGAGAGGTTGCTTGACTATCTATTATAATGTGAGGATATCTTGTTATTTTTTCTGGTATTGGGAATGTCAACGCCACGTATTTTATTTACCGGAGTAATGTTTAATTTTACTAAGTTAGCCGTAATTGTTTTTTTTTATAATCTGTAGCAGCGGCATACTCGAGGAAGTTTATATCTTGACTTGATTTCCGCCCGCGGATTCATCCGCGCAGGGGGCGCTGGTGAATTTTGTATCTGATAACATCTAATGTACCTATGTGCTGGCAAATAAACATTCATTCATTCAGCTTTTCTGTCACCAACATTCAACCATCATTGCAAAACTTATAGCAAAACGCCAAGATTCTCGCTGACTGTCCTTTTTTTTTAAATATGTTAATGCCGATTGCAATAAATCAAAAATTAAAGGACAGTCACTTTAGAACATATTCGCGTGGCTTCAACCCTTAAGATAGCTGCCCTTACTGAACCGTCCATCTGTACTCTTACTTCACTCTCAATGTTACAAAGTATCTAAAGACTCGCATTTAAAAATTATATACTACAAGTAGTGACATCTCTGAGAAGGAATCATGAAGCGGGAGTATTGCTTCATGAGTTAACCTTCGATGAAGTAGGAATGCAAGTCAATGGCTTTATATTATGTATAGATGGCGTTGTTATAAATATTTTAATTTGTTGTTTTTTTTAATCGGTTAGAATAATCTAAGTGCGTGCGTAATAAACATGCGTGTACCTATGAAACTACAGTCCACACATAAAGATCTTTATTTGTGGACTGTTATTTGTTTGTTCTTAAGGTGTCGTTAAGTTATATTGGTGCCGATTCTGTTGTAAATCGTACTAAACTAATTTTAGTCACACTGATCACATATCTTTCTTACAAACATTATTGAAAAAGGATTAAACATATTTAAAGCTGCCATTTGCGGGTATTTAGACGTAACCGCGATAGATATTGAGACTAAATTTAGTTTAGTTGTAAAAAACAATATAATCAGTACCATTACCTAATGGTGCTGTTGTTTACCTTTTTTTTTGTACGAATTAAAACAAAATGTATGTTCAAAATACTTTATTCTCAACAGCTTTATGTATAAAACATTCTCACTATGTACTAAGACGCTATAAACACTAAAAACATTGGACTCTCATTATGTACCGCGTAGCAGCCCCCTTCGTGCTAACAAGGTGCCACTTGATTTTGATCCATAAGTATTACAAGGCAGGGTTCAATTTAATTGAAGCAAAGCTGTAGTGACAATTCACTAGTAAATTCGTTTTTTTTTTTTACTTTGTCGCGATCTCATGGGACTTGTTTTTAAATTCGAATACATTTTATGCCTTATAAACTAGAATGAATGCCTTCTAACTGATGTTAACAAAATGAATGAATAGGTAATTAGTTCACGCAAATGTACACACGGCTACACAACAAGCTATACATTTCCAGTATAACCCGATCTCGCATTGTATAGGATTCCCGAACAATGAGAGGTCAGCTTATATTGGATTTGTATAGCTTGATCTGTAGCCGTGCATACACTTGTTATTATTACAAAATGTCCATAAATTCCATTTTCACAACTAATAACATAAAATCTATATCAATTTGATACTAAAAAAAAACTAAATGCTACGACGCCATATTTTTATTATTTTTTACAATCGAGTATTGGTACAATGTTCGTATTAAGTGCACATTAATTACTTAATCAAATAGAAACAATAATTACAACCTTTCACTTCTCTTATATTTTAATCATAAACATAGTTCTTTATTTGCATCATCGCTACGTTTCGTTCTACGCGACTTATTTTAACTGTAGAACGGAACGCATCGTAGCCGCCATAATAACTGTCAAACGTGTTCTAGATTTAAAAATTACCGCTTTTATGATCTTTCTAAATGATTTTCACATAATTACACTAACGCTCTCGCACCAGTCATCGTTATTCCTTAGTAATTTGTTTACTTATCACCTTACAAACGAAAATACACCTTATCTCCTTTTATATAAAATAAATTATGATCACAAAGATATAAACATAAAATATCATGAAGTAACATTGACTAGGCATTCAATCATGGATCTAGACACGGTCATTGTTCTATTTTTTAATCGATTATTAAATCGATTATTCGCAACTCGGTTGTTGCCTAATGTTACTAACCATAACGTCTTAGGTGGAATAGAGTATGCGCTACACACGGTTGATTTAACCAACAAGTTTCAAAATAGGTATTGTCTATGATTGGTTGGTTATCCACATTATCTTGGTTAGTTCAACCTCTCAATGTGGCCCTACTAATACGTAGACGATTATGTCTTCGCAAAAACAAGGTTTTTCCAATTTTAGAATCTCGTACACGTATTGGAGACGACTGCTTTCAAAAACAAGGCATCAGAAAGTAAAGGATAATGGCGAGATTTGTACAAAAAAACAAAGACTTTTAAGAGACGTTAGAATGACGTTATAGTTGATCCTTGGTGCCTAAGGAATAACTACAGCCATTTAAAATATTTTTAGAACTCCGGGATAAAAATGATAATTTCTATGGCATGCCGGCGAATCGCAACTATTCGCGACCAAAACCGTTATGTTGTTGTTATGTTTTGCGGGGTTTATAAACTATTTCAAGTATATTAATAATTGTTGCTGGTGATGCAATCTCAACATTGGAAGTGATTCAAAACTCTCTAAATGTTTTATTTTTCTGTACAAATCAATGTATGGATCTCGCCATGATTCTTTAGAATCGTTTAACACGTCTTGGAGGAAGCTTTTAGGATACAGTCCCACAAACTTACAAATGAAAAGAAATGTCGGATCAGAGAAATTTTCTTATCATGTGCAATATGAAGATATATTACTATTATAAAGTTGATATAAATTTTCAATCTAATTTACTATAGAGATGATAATTCGATTTCTCAGCAAGATATCTAAACCAAGAATCAGTTATCACATCATTTAGGCCTTAATTTCGTTAATCATTAATGGTTCTTAACGCCATTACAATAAAAGCTATATTCACTCAGTCTGTATGTTCATGTCTAGATCCTTACAACACTATATTGTTAGTTTTATATAAAGTGAATATAATGTAATACAACTAAATATTTATAACAATTTATTAAAGTTGGTCGATTATCCCGCTCACACACTGGAGCGATGAGTCAACGAAATGCTCGACATTGCATAATAAACTTTAATATAGTACTACTAAAACTCAAATTGCTTCAAATGTACTGCTTATTTTTCTTTTTATTAATTCTAAATTTGAAATTTAAGCACGCGTTTACATCAGTCCAGTCTGTAAACACAATTACAATTTGCCAGACGAATAGAGTTTTAAAGCCGATGCAGTAGTGATTATTTTTCCATGACACCTACAATATAAGAATTAAAATGCTATGTATAGGAACAGTGTGGTTTTGGCACTTACAATCTCATTGGAAGCTTTTAAATAAAATAAAAAATGGCGATCTTTTGAATTAAATTTTGCGATTGATCCACCATTCAACAATTTTCAAAGCCAATTACACCAAATAAACTGAAAAGAACCAGTAAGATAAATCAATATTCTTGATACTTGTTATGCTTTACAACGACATACCAATGTTTTTACTATCAATTTTTAATGTTTTTTTTTTAATACCGTCATTGACTTTTTTATAGCATAACAAATTGGTAACATTAGAAATGCAATAGTTATTTTAAACAGTCAGCAAATATCAAGACCTCTTGGTTCTATAGTCCCATTCTCGCTTGCAACTTTATTTATGTGTACTTTCACAGACTAATTTGATATGGATTTTTTGTCGATTCGGTTTTTTAAACATTTTTCAAAATGGCGGAGCCATTACTGCCGAACCTGGGCCAGAAGACAAGATGGTTGTCGACAATCGTCATCGTTAGTAAACGATCAACCTGTGTATGATTGTCGACAACCATCTTGTCTAAGGGGGCTGCTCCCAAAATTTCATTAGAATCGGTTGAGAACAGTCGGACAGACATACGAAAGCATTTTTGCCCAAGCTAAAACGGAGACGGCTCACTCGATCAACAAGTTTTACTGTACTTTGACCCATAATTTGAGATAGCATCTTTTTGAACTCGATGTTGGTTTTATCCCACAGGGCACGCAATTATTGTCAGACTAATGAATCAAAGTTTGTTTCTAAAAGAGTAATTGCTGAGTTTATTGCCGGCCTTTCTCAGCAAATGCAACTTTCCCAACCGGTATTGGAGTCAGACTTCATATTTGCCTGGGAAGATTTATTTGAATATAACTTACCATCGAGGTGAAACACTATGACTGGTCCTGACCTTTTACTGACTGATTAAGTACTTAGTGCAACAAAAATAATAGCTTTATATTATTTTGTTTTGACACATAAAGACCGTTGATGTGTACAGGATGTAAATAAAATATCCAACTACCCTCAAGTAACCAAAAAAAAAAAAAGTTGCGAATAATAACAAGGAGGTTACCAGGTGTTATATAAAGTAAATATTTTAAAACTTTTTAGTTGATTCATTTTAATAACTTTGTATCTCTTTCCAACAAACATTTTTGAAAAAGGATAGCAAATATTTAAAGGTCAAATTAGACTATGACATTTTCATTGTTAAATCACTGGGATGCTCAATTCACATTAACAACAATACATCGGACGAATTCGACAGGACTAAATCTTATATCCTTTTCTTATAGTACGAGAGCCGGCTGCAAGATTACTACGTTCGAGTTTTTAATCGGGATATTGTTTTTATATATAATTGTGAATAGAATGTATTTTTGCCGGGTTGCCTATCAAAACATGTAGTACTTATCTAAATTATATTCATTGAATTTTCGAAAAAAAAAAACATTATTTTTAAAAATAAATTATTATCCACTTCACAGCAATATATGTAATAAAACTTGTTTACTCCTCTCTGCGAAGATGTTTCGGCTAAGTGCGCAACAGCAACCAAAACTTTTCAATTTCTTTACATTGCTGTCAGGTTTCATAATTTATTTAAAAAACAAGTTTTTTTTTTTTTTTCGATATAATCAATTATTATACTGGTATAAGGTACTGGCGGCTACATTTTGATAGGCAACCCGGCAAAAATATATATTCCCCCGATTCACAATTGTAAATACAAAATTAATCCCGATCAAAAACTCGATGACGTTGTAATCTTGCAGCCGGATCTTAGGCTATTATGTTCTTAGTTAGAAAGAGACTATAGTGTAAACCACTACGTCTGCCTTATGGTAAATTTTGTGGGAAAGGATAAGTAATAACAGTATGGGTAGTTCAAATTTTAATTTACATCCTGTATATAAACCATTTTTTTATATATTACACTTAAACTACTTTTTAGCTGTCAAAAATTATATTTACACATAAGATACAATTGACTAAACTGTTTGTAAAATAATTAACAATCTTAATATAGTAGTGGTAAGGTTGAATTATACTTGACAATAAAAAAGTAAACAATGTACTATTTGTAACTGGTGATCAAATGAACCTCTAATTAATGTTTTAAGTATTTTTTATCGTAAAAAGCCTCTTTTTTTAAATCCTAAAACATCTTAAGAGTTGATATATTAAAAAAAAACATGACACCACACTTAACATAAATAATAATTAAGAATACATCATTATATATTTTTTTAATCACTGCTGCTTTACGAAGCTTTTGATTATTAAAAAAAAACTGTGACAAAAATGTATACCTTATTACTATTTTAATAAAATATATATTTGATTGACACATGATCAGTCATATTTATAATGGCTTTTAAGATGTTTTAGAATATTTTTTTACACAATTCCTTCGTTGGACATAACTCACCTAAGAACTGGTGTCAGTGACATTTTGAAAATGTCACTGACAAAATTAAGAGGTAGCATCGACAGAAACTAAAAATAACCAAAGCAAAAACTATATACACAATAAAAAACTAATATTTACAACTGTGAGGTAATCCAACTAAACTAAGTTAGGTCAAAAAACTTAAAAAAAAAAACAATATGTAGCTAAAGGAATAAAGGTACAGTGTGAGCAAACACAATAACAAAATTGTCTTTTCAGAATTGCACAACACAGAAACTGCCACGTCAACGTCTACTGACACCTGTCACTCTGACAGCTGTCACAACCGCAAGCTGACGCTGACAGCTCAAAAAGTCAATTGCACGCATCCACATAAAGCTCACCGTTAGATCCACCGAAAGAACACCAATTTTATACACAAAATATATCACTCTGAATTTGTTCATCACTGGCGTCACTATAGCTACTACTGACATCTAACGTCAACTGTCACTATGACAACTGTGACTCTGACAGCTGTCAATGCACAACCCGAACCGAAATTGAGTATAATTCGACTAAATTGCAGTAATCGTCAAGGTTTAGGGTCGTCGGTGCGTTTTTTGTCGTTCTTCCTCTGGTTAAGTTTGTTCTTGACATCTAAGAGCATTTGCTCAAAGGACATGTCGTCGGTGCGGCGCGCGGGGATGGTCGGCTGCCCGTGGAACGCACTCTCCGTGTACTTCGCTTCGAGGCCATCTGGTGGGAGAATATTCACACTTATAGGTGAGTTTCGAAAGGGGTTTTTTTTTTTTTACACACGGTCTTCTGATTCCAAACTAAGCAGAGCTTGTACTATGGAAACCAGATAACTGATATAATACATATACTACTTTTTGTTTGTAAATACATACTTGATATACATAATTACACCCAGACTCAGGACATACAGACACGTTCATGCACAAAAATGCAGGTCCTTTGTGGGAATCGACCCACGACCTGCGGCGCAATAGGTGGAATCTTTACCAGAGTCTTAACCAACTGCGCCAACTGGCCCGTAATTATAACCTTATAATAAAAATCATGTCACATTTACTGCTTTTTCAAAAAAAAAAACTAACTTGATCAGATATTGGCCCTGATTCTGTTGTTTACAACTAAACCAATTTTAATCTCACTATGTCTCTTTCTAACAAAGAACATAAGAAAAGGATGTAACAAATTTAGTCCTGTCAAATTAGTCCAATGTTTGTTTTCGATATAAATTTAGTCGCGGTTACGCCTAAATACACGCAAAAAAGACGGAAAAGATTACTTTGACAGCTTTAAACATATTCTATCCTTTTTCAATAATGATCGTCAGAAAGAGATGAGATGTGACTAAAATTAGTTTAGTGCGATTTACAACAAAATCGGCACCATTATGCATAGTTTACTGTAATTTGATCACAATGCCATTGTGGTAAGAATGGGCTAGATGACTAAAATAATCTATTTTGTAGTAATACTGCGTGTGGTAGCAATACACAAAGACACTTTACAGCCAAAATTCAAAATTCAAAATCATTTATTCAAATAGACCTTCGCAGGCACTTATGAAAAGTTTGACTCTAATACTCTAATACCGGTTCGGAAGGTTGCATTTGCTGAGAAGAGCCGGCAATAAACTCAGCAATTACTCTTTTCAAAACAGGCTTAAATTCATTACATAATATTTACATTCTAATCGCACTGAAAACAATTGCGTGCCCCGGCGCGGGGGCAAAATTACAAAGTAGACTGAATAAATATTTAATAAGTAAATAAATAGCAAACTTAAGCAGACCAGCCCCCACAAGCAGCACCTACCAGCCAGGTAGGTACCATGCAGTATTACTACAATTTAATAAGAAAAATATTGGACACGTATTACGGAAAAATTAGAATTATTATTTTTTACCTAGGAATCATCCCTATTCCTTTTGAAGTCTAATGTGAAGTCAAGTTTTGAGTCGAGATTAAAATCAGTTGAATTTAATTAATGAATTAATTTTGAAAATATTGAACACGTATTTTTTTGCTTTACCAAATCATAAAAAAATTACAAAGAAGCGAATAAAGCGAGTCTAAGTTCTGGAGTGGGGGCTCGTGACGTCATACGTGTCTAACATTTTTTAACGTGTCTTACATAGGCGTCGGTGAACACTTACAATCAGGGGGCAGTCTATCTGCTCGATATGAAGAAACGTGTAAACTCACCAAGATCAGCATATGTCTGCCTGCAGAAGGCCCGGCGGCCGCCGAAGCCGACGTCGTACTGCGGGAAGGTGCCGGCCGCCTCCACGGCCGACCACGCGTCGCGCGCGCGCTGGTACGTCACGAACCCGTACCGCGACCTACCACACCGATACACTCACCACTCAGCAACCATTCATCATACAACCCAAGCCGTGGACGTGTCGGAAGACAACGTTCACTACCCCCCTAGACGAGAATCGTTATCGTTAGTAAACGATCAACCTTTGTATGGGAGTGACCTGAGATTGTTAAATCACGTGAAGAGATTTTAAGAGAGGTAGAGCATTAGATATAGCGTTTATTCGCTCAAAGAGCAGCTCAAATGGGGAAGTACCTCCACCTTACAGAATACCGCAGCCAAATAACTTTATATTGTGTAAAGTTGTGTTCCTGCGCGTGAGTAAGGTCGTCAGAGCTCATTGGGGAGGGGGGAAAGGTCGGGAACGCGTGAGCGATGCTTCTTGTGTTGCAAGCGTCCATATGGCTACGGTAACCGCTTACCATCAGGTGGGCCGTATGCTTGTTTACCGACTAAGTTGTATAAAAAAAAAACGTGATATTTCAATTTGAAATGTCAATCCCATACAAAGGTTGATCGTTTAGTAACGATGACTCTTGTCGACAGCCATCAGGGGGTCGATTCTCGTAACAAAACGTCAACGGTTCGTAGCGACATCAACTATTTAAATTGTGTTTCGTGAAATATTTTGTATAAAAATCATTCAACCTGTGTGAACCTGGAACCCGACTTCAAGATATCGGGTTTTTTTTTTTTGCATATGTTAGTACTCCGTATGTACCTGTTTGTACCAACTTTTTTTTCGTTTGTACCTCAAGGGGTTCGGAGATACGGGGGGTTGAAAAATGCTCAGAACCCGACTTCAAGATATCGGGTTTTTTTTTTTTGCATATGTTTGTACTCCGTATGTACCTGTTTGTACCAACTTTTTTTTCGTTTGTACCTCAAGGGGTTCGGAGATACGGGGGGTTGAAAAATGCTCAGAACCCGACTTCAAGATATCGGGGTTTTTTTTTTTGCATATGTTAGTACTCCGTATGTACCTGTTTGTACCAACTTTTTTTTCGTTTGTACCTCATGGGGTTCGGAGATACGGGGGGTTGAAAAATGCTCAGAACCCGACTTCAAGATATCGGGGTTTTTTTTTTGCATATGTTAGTACTCCATATGAACCTGTTTGTACCAACTTTTTTTTCGTTTGTACCTCAAGGGGTTCGGAAATACAGGACTTTAAAAAACCTGTTCCCTAATATCGGAATCTCGGGCATTTTTTGAGATAATCAAAATCTGCCAGCGGGGTTGGATTCACCATCGTTTGTACCCGTTTGTACCATATTTCTTTTCGTTTGTACCTCAAGGGGTTCGGAAATACAAGACTTTAAAAAACCCGTTCCCTAATATCGGAATCTCGGCCATTTTTTGAGATAATCAAAATCTGCCAGCGGGGTTGGATTCACCATCGTTTGTACCCGTTTGTACCATCTTTCTTTTCGTTTGTACCTCAAGGGGTTCGGAAATACAAGACTTTAAAAAACCGGTTCCCTAATATCGGAATCTCGGGCATTTTTTGAGATAATCAAAATCTGCCAGCGGGGTTGGATTCACCATCGTTTGTACCCGTTTGTACCATCTTTCTTTTCGTTTGTACCTTAAGGGGTTCGGAAATACAAGACTTTAAAAAACCCGTTCCCTAATATCGGAATCTCGGGCATTTTTTGAGATAATCAAAATCTGCAAGCGGGGTTGGATTCACCATCGTTTGTACCCGTTTGTACCATCTTTCTTTTCGTTTGTACCTCAAGGGGTTCGGAAATACAAGACTTTAAAAAACCCGTTCCCTAATATTGGAATCTCGGGCATTTTTTGAGATAATCAAAATCTGCAAGCGGGGTTGGATTCACCGTCGTTTGTACCCGTTTGTACCATCTTTCTTTTCGTTTGTACCTAAAGGGGTTCGGAAATACAAGACTTTAAAAAACCCGTTCCCTAATATCGGAATCTCGGCCATTTTTTGAGATAATCAAAATCTGCCAGCGGGGTTGGATTCACCATCGTTTGTACCCGTTTGTACCATCTTTCTTTTCGTTTGTACCTCAAGGGGTTCGGAAATACAAGACTTTAAAAAACCCGTTCCCTAATATCGGAATCTCGGGCATTTTTTGAGATAATCAAAATCTGCAAGCGGGGTTGGATTCACCGTCGTTTGTACCCGTTTGTACCATCTTTCTTTTCGTTTGTACCTCAAGGGGTTCGGAAATACAAGACTTTAAAAAACCCGTTCCCTAATATCGGAATCTCGGGCATTTTTTGAGATAATCAAAATCTGCCAGCGGGGTTGGATTCACCATCGTTTGTACCCGTTTGTACCATTTTTCTTTTCGTTTGTACCTCAAGGGGTTCGGAAATACAAGACTTTAAAAAACCCGTTCCCTAATATCGGAATCTCGGGCATTTTTTGAGATAATCAAAATCTGCAAACGGGGTTGGATTCACCATCGTTTGTACCCGTTTGTACCATCTTTCTTTTCCTTTTGGTTGGTTGGATTCACCAACCATCGTTTGTACCCGTTTGTACCATCTTTCTTTTCGTTTGTACCTCAAGGGGTTCGGAAATACAAGACTTTAAAAAACTTGTTCCCTAATATCGGAATCTCGGCCAATTTTTGAGATAATCAAAATCTGCCAGCGGGGTTGGATTCACCATCGTTTGTACCCGTTTGTACCATCTTTCTTTTCGTTTGTACCTCAAGGGGTTCGGAAATACAAGACTTTAAAAAACCGGTTCCCTAATATCGGAATCTCGGGCATTTTTTGAGATAATCAAAATCTGCAAGCGGGGTTGGATTCACCGTCGTTTAAACCCGTTTGTACCATCTGTCTTTTCGTTTGTACCTCAAGGGGTTCGGAAATACAAGACTTTAAAAAACTTGTTCCCTAATATCGGAATCTCGGGCAATTTTTGAGATAATCAAAATCTGCAAGCGGGGTTGGATTCACCATCGTTTGTACCCGTTTGTACCATCTTTCTTTTCGTTTGTACCTCAAGGGGTTCGGAAATACAAGACTTTAAAAAACCCGTTCCCTAATATCGGAATCTCGGGCATTTTTTGAGAAAATCAAAATCTGCAAGCGGGGTTGGATTCACCGTCGTTTGTACCCGTTTGTACCATTTTTCTTTTCGTTTGTACCTCAAGGGGTTCGGAAATACAAGACTTTAAAAAACCCGTTCCCTAATATCGGAATCTCGGGCATTTTTTGAGATAATCAAAATCTGCAAGCGGGGTTGGATTCACCATCGTTTGTACCCGTTTGTACCATCTTTCTTTTCCTTTTGGTTGGTTGGATTCACCAACCATCGTTTGTACCCGTTTGTACCATCTTTCTTTTCGTTTGTACCTCAAGGGGTTCGGAAATACAAGACTTTAAAAAACCCGTTCCCTAATATCGGAATCTCGGGCATTTTTTGAGATAATCAAAATCTGCAAGCGGGGTTGGATTCACCATCGTTTGTACCCGTTTGTACCATCTTTCTTTTCGTTTGTACCTCAAGGGGTTCGGAAATACAAGACTTTAAAAAACCCGTTCCCTAATATCGGAATCTCGGGCATTTTTTGAGATAATCAAAATCTGCCAGCGGGGTTGGATTCACCATCGTTTGTACCCGTTTGTACCATTTTTCTTTTCGTTTGTACCTCAAGGGGTTCGGAAATACAAGACTTTAAAAAACCCGTTCCCTAATATCGGAATCTCGGGCATTTTTTGAGATAATCAAAATCTGCAAACGGGGTTGGATTCACCATCGTTTGTACCCGTTTGTACCATCTTTCTTTTCCTTTTGGTTGGTTGGATTCACCAACCATCGTTTGTACCCGTTTGTACCATCTTTCTTTTCGTTTGTACCTCAAGGGGTTCGGAAATACAAGACTTTAAAAAACTTGTTCCCTAATATCGGAATCTCGGGCATCTTTTGAGATAATCAAAATCTGCCAGCGGGGTTGGATTCACCATCGTTTGTACCCGTTTGTACCATCTTTCTTTTCGTTTGTACCTCAAGGGGTTCGGAAATACAAGACTTTAAAAAACCCGTTCCCTAATATCGGAATCTCGGGCATCTTTAGAGATAATCAAAATCTGCCAGCGGGGTTGGATTCACCATCGTTTGTACCCGTTTGTACCATTTTTCTTTTCGTTTGTACCTCAAGGGGTTCGGAAATACAAGACTTTAAAAAACCCGTTCCCTAATATCGGAATCTCGGGCATTTTTTGAGATAATCAAAATCTGCAAGCGGGGTTGGATTCACCATCGTTTGTACCCGTTTGTACCATCTTTCTTTTCCTTTTGGTTGGTTGGATTCACCAACCATCGTTTGTACCCGTTTGTACCATCTTTCTTTTCGTTTGTACCTCAAGGGGTTCGGAAATACAAGACTTTAAAAAACTTGTTCCCTAATATCGGAATCTCGGGCATCTTTTGAGATAATCAAAATCTGCCAGCGGGGTTGGATTCACCATCGTTTGTACCCGTTTGTACCATCTTTCTTTTCGTTTGTACCTCAAGGGGTTCGGAAATACAAGACTTTAAAAAACCCGTTCCCTAATATCGGAATCTCGGGCATCTTTTGAGATAATCAAAATCTGCCAGCGGGGTTGGATTCACCATCGTTTGTACCCGTTTGTACCATCTTTCTTTTCGTTTGTACCTCAAGGGGTTCGGAAATACAAGACTTTAAAAAACCCGT
Source organism: Achlya flavicornis (assembly GCA_947623365.1). Lineage (NCBI taxonomy): Eukaryota > Metazoa > Arthropoda > Insecta > Lepidoptera > Drepanidae > Achlya > Achlya flavicornis. The sequence continues at coordinate 9,253,884 of OX392490.1, forward strand.
TCCCTAATATCGGAATCTCGGGCATTTTTTGAGATAATCAAAATCTGCAAGCGGGGTTGGATTCACCGTCGTTTGTACCCGTTTGTACCATCTTTCTTTTCGTTTGTACCTCAAGGGGTTCGGAAATACAAGACTTTAAAAAACCCGTTCCCTAATATCGGAATCTCGGGCATTTTTTGAGATAATCAAAATCTGCCAGCGGGGTTGGATTCACCATCGTTTGTACCCGTTTGTACCATCTTTCTTTTCGTTTGTACCTCAAGGGGTTCGGAAATACAAGACTTTAAAAAACCCGTTCCCTAATATCGGAATCTCGGCCATTTTTTGAGATAATCAAAATCTGCAAGCGGGGTTGGATTCACCATCGTTTGTACCCGTTTGTACCATCTTTCTTTTCGTTTGTACCTCAAGGGGTTCGGAAATACAAGACTTTAAAAAACCCGTTCCCTAATATTGGAATCTCGGGCATCTTTTGAGATAATCAAAATCTGCCAGCGGGGTTGGATTCACCATCGTTTGTACCCGTTTGTACCATTTTTCTTTTCGTTTGTACCTCAAGGGGTTCGGAAATACAAGACTTTATAAAACCTGTTCCCTAATATCGGAATCTCGGCCATTTTTTGAGATAATCAAAATCTGCCAGCGGGGTTGGATTCACCATCGTTTGTACCCGTTTGTACCATCTTTCTTTTCGTTTGTACCTCAAGGGGTTCGGAAATACAAGACTTTAAAAAACCGGTTCCCTAATATCGGAATCTCGGGCATTTTTTGAGATAATCAAAATCTGCAAGCGGGGTTGGATTCACCATCGTTTGTACCCGTTTGTACCATCTTTCTTTTCGTTTGTACCTCAAGGGGTTCGGAAATACAAGACTTTAAAAAACCCGTTCCCTAATATTGGAATCTCGGGCATCTTTTGAGATAATCAAAATCTGCCAGCGGGGTTGGATTCACCATCGTTTGTACCCGTTTGTACCATTTTTCTTTTCGTTTGTACCTCAAGGGGTTCGGAAATACAAGACTTTATAAAACCTGTTCCCTAATATCGGAATCTCGGCCATTTTTTGAGATAATCAAAATCTGCCAGCGGGGTTGGATTCACCATCGTTTGTACCCGTTTGTACCATCTTTCTTTTCGTTTGTACCTCAAGGGGTTCGGAAATACAAGACTTTAAAAAACCGGTTCCCTAATATCGGAATCTCGGGCATTTTTTGAGATAATCAAAATCTGCAAGCGGGGTTGGATTCACCGTCGTTTGTACCCGTTTGTACCATCTTTCTTTTCGTTTGTACCTCAAGGGGTTCGGAAATACAAGACTTTAAAAAACCCGTTCCCTAATATCGGAATCTCGGGCATTTTTTGAGATAATCAAAATCTGCAAGCGGGGTTGGATTCACCGTCGTTTGTACCCGTTTGTACCATCTTTCTTTTTGTTTGTACCTCAAGGGGTTCGGAAATACAAGACTTTAAAAAACCCGTTCCCTAATATCGGAATCTCGGGCATTTTTAGAGATAATCAAAATCTGCCAGCGGGGTTGGATTCACCATCGTTTGTACCCGTTTGTACCATTTTTCTTTTCGTTTGTACCTCAAGGGGTTCGGAAATACAAGACTTTAAAAAACCCGTTCCCTAATATCGGAATCTCGGCCATTTTTTGAGATAATCAAAATCTGCCAGCGGGGTTGGATTCACCATCGTTTGTACCCGTTTGTACCATTTTTCTTTTCGTTTGTACCTCAAGGGGTTCGGAAATACAAGACTTTAAAAACCCGTTCCCTAATATCGGAATCTCGGCCATTTTTTGAGATAATCAAAATCTGCCAGCGGGGTTGGATTCACCAACCATCGTTTGTACCCGTTTGTACCATCTTTCTTTTCGTTTGTACCTCAAGGGGTTCGGAAATACAAGACTTTAAAAAACCCGTTCCCTAATATCGGAATCTCGGGCATTTTTTGAGATAATCAAAATCTGCCAGCGGGGTTGGATTCACCATCGTTTGTACCCGTTTGTACCATTTTTCTTTTCGTTTGTACCTCAAGGGGTTCGGAAATACAAGACTTTATAAAACCTGTTCCCTAATATCGGAATCTCGGCCATTTTTTGAGATAATCAAAATCTGCCAGCGGGGTTGGATTCACCATCGTTTGTACCCGTTTGTACCATCTTTCTTTTCGTTTGTACCTCAAGGGGTTCGGAAATACAAGACTTTAAAAAACCGGTTCCCTAATATCGGAATCTCGGGCATTTTTTGAGATAATCAAAATCTGCAAGCGGGGTTGGATTCACCGTCGTTTGTACCCGTTTGTACCATCTTTCTTTTCGTTTGTACCTCAAGGGGTTCGGAAATACAAGACTTTAAAAAACCCGTTCCCTAATATCGGAATCTCGGGCATTTTTTGAGATAATCAAAATCTGCAAGCGGGGTTGGATTCACCGTCGTTTGTACCCGTTTGTACCATCTTTCTTTTCGTTTGTACCTCAAGGGGTTCGGAAATACAAGACTTTAAAAAACCCGTTCCCTAATATCGGAATCTCGGGCATTTTTTGAGATAATCAAAATCTGCCAGCGGGGTTGGATTCACCATCGTTTGTACCCGTTTGTACCATCTTTCTTTTCGTTTGTACCTCAAGGGGTTCGGAAATACAAGACTTTAAAAAACCCGTTCCCTAATATCGGAATCTCGGGCATTTTTTGAGATAATCAAAATCTGCCAGCGGGGTTGGATTCACCATCGTTTGTACCCGTTTGTACCATCTTTCTTTTCGTTTGTACCTCAAGGGGTTCGGATATACAAGACTTTAAAAAACTTGTTCCCTAATATCGGAATCTCGGGCAATTTTTGAGATAATCAAAATCTGCAAGCGGGGTTGGATTCACCATCGTTTGTACCCGTTTGTACCATCTTTCTTTTCGTTTGTACCTCAAGGGGTTCGGAAATACAAGACTTTAAAAAACCCGTTCCCTAATATCGAAATCTCGGGCAATTTTTGAGATAATCAAAATCTGCCAGCGGGGTTGGATTCACCATCGTTTGTACCCGTTTGTACCATTTTTCTTTTCGTTTGTACCTCAAGGGGTTCGGAAATACAAGACTTTAAAAAACCCGTTCCCTAATATCGGAATCTCGGCCATTTTTTGAGATAATCAAAATCTGCCAGCGGGGTTGGATTCACCATCGTTTGTACCCGTTTGTACCATCTTTCTTTTCGTTTGTACCTCAAGGGGTTCGGAAATACAAGACTTTAAAAAACTTGTTCCCTAATATCGGAATCTCGGCCAATTTTTGAGATAATCAAAATCTGCCAGCGGGGTTGGATTCACCATCGTTTGTACCCGTTTGTACCATCTTTCTTTTCGTTTGTACCTCAAGGGGTTCGGAAATACAAGACTTTAAAAAACCGGTTCCCTAATATCGGAATCTCGGCCATTTTTTGAGATAATCAAAATCTGCCAGCGGGGTTGGATTCACCATCGTTTGTACCCGTTTGTACCATCTTTCTTTTCGTTTGTACCTCAAGGGGTTCGGAAATACAAGACTTTAAAAAACTTGTTCCCTAATATCGGAATCTCGGCCAATTTTTGAGATAATCAAAATCTGCCAGCGGGGTTGGATTCACCATCGTTTGTACCCGTTTGTACCATCTTTCTTTTCGTTTGTACCTCAAGGGGTTCGGAAATACAAGACTTTAAAAAACCGGTTCCCTAATATCGGAATCTCGGGCATTTTTTGAGATAATCAAAATCTGCAAGCGGGGTTGGATTCACCGTCGTTTGTACCCGTTTGTACCATCTTTCTTTTCGTTTGTACCTCAAGGGGTTCGGAAATACAAGACTTTAAAAAACTTGTACCCTAATATCGGAATCTCGGGCAATTTTTGAGATAATCAAAATCTGCAAGCGGGGTTGGATTCACCATCGTTTGTACCCGTTTGTACCATCTTTCTTTTCGTTTGTACCTCAAGGGGTTCGGAAATACAAGACTTTAAAAAACCCGTTCCCTAATATCGGAATCTCGGGCAATTTTTGAGATAATCAAAATCTGCCAGCGGGGTTGGATTCACCATCGTTTGTACCCGTTTGTACCATTTTTCTTTTCGTTTGTACCTCAAGGGGTTCGGAAATACAAGACTTTAAAAAACCCGTTCCCTAATATCGGAATCTCGGCCATTTTTTGAGATAATCAAAATCTGCCAGCGGGGTTGGATTCACCATCGTTTGTACCCGTTTGTACCATCTTTCTTTTCGTTTGTACCTCAAGGGGTTCGGAAATACAAGACTTTAAAAAACTTGTTCCCTAATATCGGAATGTCGGCCAATTTTTGAGATAATCAAAATCTGCCAGCGGGGTTGGATTCACCATCGTTTGTACCCGTTTGTACCATCTTTCTTTTCGTTTGTACCTCAAGGGGTTCGGAAATACAAGACTTTAAAAAACCGGTTCCCTAATATCGGAATCTCGGGCATTTTTTGAGATAATCAAAATCTGCCAGCGGGGTTGGATTCACCATCGTTTGTACCCGTTTGTACCATCTTTCTTTTCGTTTGTACCTCAAGGGGTTCGGAAATACAAGACTTTAAAAAACTTGTTCCCTAATATCGGAATCTCGGCCAATTTTTGAGATAATCAAAATCTGCCAGCGGGGTTGGATTCACCATCGTTTGTACCCGTTTGTACCATCTTTCTTTTCGTTTGTACCTCAAGGGGTTCGGAAATACAAGACTTTAAAAAACCGGTTCCCTAATATCGGAATCTCGGGCATTTTTTGAGATAATCAAAATCTGCAAGCGGGGTTGGATTCACCGTCGTTTGTACCCGTTTGTACCATCTTTCTTTTCGTTTGTACCTCAAGGGGTTCGGAAATACAAGACTTTAAAAAACTTGTACCCTAATATCGGAATCTCGGGCAATTTTTGAGATAATCAAAATCTGCAAGCGGGGTTGGATTCACCATCGTTTGTACCCGTTTGTACCATCTTTCTTTTCGTTTGTACCTCAAGGGGTTCGGAAATACAAGACTTTAAAAAACCCGTTCCCTAATATCGGAATCTCGGGCAATTTTTGAGATAATCAAAATCTGCCAGCGGGGTTGGATTCACCATCGTTTGTACCCGTTTGTACCATTTTTCTTTTCGTTTGTACCTCAAGGGGTTCGGAAATACAAGACTTTAAAAAACCCGTTCCCTAATATCGGAATCTCGGCCATTTTTTGAGATAATCAAAATCTGCCAGCGGGGTTGGATTCACCATCGTTTGTACCCGTTTGTACCATCTTTCTTTTCGTTTGTACCTCAAGGGGTTCGGAAATACAAGACTTTAAAAAACTTGTTCCCTAATATCGGAATCTCGGCCAATTTTTGAGATAATCAAAATCTGCCAGCGGGGTTGGATTCACCATCGTTTGTACCCGTTTGTACCATCTTTCTTTTCGTTTGTACCTCAAGGGGTTCGGAAATACAAGACTTTAAAAAACCGGTTCCCTAATATCGGAATCTCGGGCATTTTTTGAGATAATCAAAATCTGCAAGCGGGGTTGGATTCACCGTCGTTTGTACCCGTTTGTACCATCTTTCTTTTCGTTTGTACCTCAAGGGGTTCGGAAATACAAGACTTTAAAAAACTTGTTCCCTAATATCGGAATCTCGGGCAATTTTTGAGATAATCAAAATCTGCAAGCGGGGTTGGATTCACCATCGTTTGTACCCGTTTGTACCATCTTTCTTTTCGTTTGTACCTCAAGGGGTTCGGAAATACAAGACTTTAAAAAACCGGTTCCCTAATATCGGAATCTCGGGCATTTTTTGAGATAATCAAAATCTGCAAGCGGGGTTGGATTCACCGTCGTTTGTACCCGTTTGTACCATCTTTCTTTTCGTTTGTACCTCAAGGGGTTCGGAAATACAAGACTTTAAAAAACCCGTTCCCTAATATCGGAATCTCGGGCATTTTTTGAGATAATCAAAATCTGCAAGCGGGGTTGGATTCACCGTCGTTTGTACCCGTTTGTACCATCTTTCTTTTCGTTTGTACCTCAAGGGGTTCGGAAATACAAGACTTTAAAAAACCCGTTCCCTAATATCGGAATCTCGGGCATCTTTTGAGATAATCAAAATCTGCCAGCGGGGTTGGATTCACCATCGTTTGTACCCGTTTGTACCATTTTTCTTTTCGTTTGTACCTCAAGGGGTTCGGAAATACAAGACTTTAAAAAACCTGTTCCCTAATATCGGAATCTCGGCCATTTTTTGAGATAATCAAAATCTGCCAGCGAGGTTGGATTCACCATCGTTTGTACCCGTTTGTACCATCTTTCTTTTCGTTTGTACCTCAAGGGGTTCGGAAATACAGGACTTTCAAAAACCTAGTATCGGTAACGAGTATCGGTATCTCGGGCATTTTTTGAGATAATCAAAATCTGCAAGCAGGGTTGGATTCACCGTCGTTTGTACCCGTTTGTACCAACTTTCTTTTCGTTTGTACCTCAAGGGGTTACTTAGGGGTTACTTAAAAGAATAAAAGACGCCCGAGATTCCGATATTAGGGAACAGATTTTATTAAAGTTCTGTATTTCCGAACCCCTTGAGGTACAAACGAAAAGAAAGTTGGTACAAACGGGTACAAACAACGCTGAAGCCAACCCTGCTTGCAGATTTTGATTATCTCAAAAAATGCCCGAGATTCCGATATTAGGGAACGGGTTTTTTAAAGTCCTATATTTCCGAACCCCTTGAGGTACAAACGAAAAGAAAGATAGTACAAACGGGTACAAACGACGGTGAATCTAACCCTGCTTGCAGATTTTGATTAACTCAAAAAATGCCTAAGATACCGATACTCGTTACCGATACTAGATTTTTGAAAGTCCTGCATTTCCGAATCCCTTGAGGTACAAACGAAAAGAAAGTTGGTACAAACGGGTACAAACGATGGTGAATCCAACCCTGCTTGCAGATTTTGATTATCTCAAAAAATGCCTAAGATACCGATACTCGTTACCGATACTAGGTTTTTTAAAGTCCTGTATTTCCGAACCCCTTGAGATACAAACGAAAAGAAAGATGGTACAAACGGGTACAAACGATGGTGAATCCAACCCCGCTGGCAGATTTTGATTATCTCAAAAAATGCCCGAGATTCCGATATTAGGGAACGGGTTTTATAAAGTCTTGTATTTCCGAACCCCTTGAGGTACAAACGAAAAGAAAGATGGTACAAACGGGTACAAACGACGGTGAATCCAACCCCGCTTGCAGATTTTGATTATCTCAAAAAATGCCCGAAATTCCGATATTAGGGAACGGGTTTTTTAAAGTCTTGTATTTCCGAACCCCTTGAGGTACAAACGAAAAGAAAGTTGGTACAAACGGGTACAAACGATGGTGAATCCAACCCTGCTTGCAGATTTTGATTATCTCAAAAAATGCCTAAGATACCGATACTCGTTACCGATACTAGGTTTTTTAAAGTCCTGTATTTCCGAACCCCTTGAGGTACAAACGAAAAGAAAGATGATACAAACGGGTACAAACGACGGTGAATCCAATCCCGCTTGCAGATTTTGATTATCTCAAAAAATGCCCGAGATTCCGATATTAGGGAACGGGTTTTTTAAAGTCTTGTATTTCCGAACCCCTTGAGGTACAAACGAAAAGAAAGATGGTACAAACGGGTACAAACGATGGTGAATCCAACCCCGCTTGCAGATTTTGATTATCTCAAAAAATGCCCGAGATTCCGATATTAGGGAACGGGTTTTTTAAAGTCTTGTATTTCCGAACCCCTCGAGGTACAAACGAAAAGAAAGATGATACAAACGGGTACAAACGACGGTGAATCCAACCCCGCTTGCAGATTTTGATTATCTAAAAAAATGCCCGAGATTCCGATATTAGGGAACGGGTTTTCCAAAGTCTTGTATTTCCGAACCCCTTGAGGTACAAACGAAAAGAAAGATGGTACAAACGGGTACAAACGACGGTGAATCCAACCCCGCTTGCAGATTTTGATTATCTCAAAAAATGCCCGAGATTCCGATATTAGGGATCAGGTTTTTTAAAGTCCTGTATTTCCGAACCCCTTGAGGTACAAACGAAAAGAAAGATGGTACAAACGGGTACAAACGATGGTGAATCCAACCCCGCTTGCAGATTTTGATTATCTCAAAAAATGCCCGAGATTCCGATATTAGGGAACGGGTTTTTAAAAGTCTTGTATTTCCGAACCCCTTGAGGTACAAACGAAAAGAAAGATGGTACAAACGGGTACAAACGATGGTGAATCCAACCCCGCTGGCAGATTTTGATTATCTCAAAAAATGCCCGAGATTCCGATATTAGGGAACGGGTTTTTTAAAGTCTTGTATTTCCGAACCCCTTGAGGTACAAACGAAAAGAAAGATGGTACAAACGGGTACAAACGATGGTGAATCCAACCCCACTGGCAGATTTTGATTATCTCAAAAGATGCCCGAGATTCCGATATTAGGGAATGGGTTTTTTAAGTCTTGTATTTCCGAACCCCTTGAGGTACAAACGAAAAGAAAGATGGTACAAACGGGTACAAACGACGGTGAATCCAACCCCGCTTGCAGATTTTGATTATCTCAAAAAATGCCCGAGATTCCGATATTAGGGAACGGGTTTTTTAAAGTCTTGTATTTCCGAACCCCTTGAGGTACAAACGAAAAGAAAGATGGTACAAACGGGTACAAACGATGGTGAATCCAACCCCGCTTGCAGATTTTGATTATCTCAAAAAATGCCCGAGATTCCGATATTAGGGAACGGGTTTTTTAAAGTCTTGTATTTCCGAACCCCTTGAGGTACAAACGAAAAGAAAGATGATACAAACGGGTACAAACGACGGTGAATCCAACCCCGCTTGCAGATTTTGATTATCTAAAAAAATGCCCGAGATTCCGATATTAGGGAACGGGTTTTCCAAAGTCTTGTATTTCCGAACCCCTTGAGGTACAAACGAAAAGAAAGATGGTACAAACGGGTACAAACGACGGTGAATCCAACCCCGCTTGCAGATTTTGATTATCTCAAAAAATGCCCGAGATTCCGATATTAGGGATCAGGTTTTTTAAAGTCCTGTATTTCCGAACCCCTTGAGGTACAAACGAAAAGAAAGATGGTACAAACGGGTACAAACGATGGTGAATCCAACCCCGCTTGCAGATTTTGATTATCTCAAAAAATGCCCGAGATTCCGATATTAGGGAACGGGTTTTTTAAAGTCTTGTATTTCCGAACCCCTTGAGGTACAAACGAAAAGAAAGATGGTACAAACGGGTACAAACGATGGTGAATCCAACCCCGCTGGCAGATTTTGATTATCTCAAAAAATGCCCGAGATTCCGATATTAGGGAACGGGTTTTTAAAGTCTTGTATTTCCGAACCCCTTGAGGTACAAACGAAAAGAAAGATGGTACAAACGGGTACAAACGATGGTGAATCCAACCCCGCTGGCAGATTTTGATTATCTCAAAAAATGCCCGAGATTCCGATATTAGGGAACGGGTTTTTTAAAGTCTTGTATTTCCGAACTCCTTGAGGTACAAACGAAAAGAAAGATGGTACAAACGGGTACAAACGACGGTGAATCCAACCCCGCTTGCAGATTTTGATTATCTCAAAAAATGCCCGAGATTCCGATATTAGGGATCAGGTTTTTTAAAGTCCTGTATTTCCGAACCCCTTGAGGTACAAACGAAAAGAAAGATGGTACAAACGGGTACAAACGATGGTGAATCCAACCCCACTGGCAGATTTTGATTATCTCAAAAAATGCCCGAGATTCCGATATTAGGGAACAGGTTTTTTAAAGTCCTGTATTTCCGAACCCCTTGAGGTACAAACGAAAAAAAAGTTGGTACAAACAGGTTCATATGGAGTACTAACATATGCAAAAAAAAAACCCGATATCTTGAAGTCGGGTTCTGACCATTTTTCAAACCCCCGTATCTCCGAACCCCTTGAGGTACAAACGAAAAAAAAGTTGGTACAAACAGGTACATACGGAGTACTAACATATGCAAAAAAAAAAACCCCGATATCTTGAAGTCGGGTTCTGAGCATTTTTCAACCCCCCGTATCTCCGAACCCCTTCAGGTACAAACGAAAAAAAAGTTGGTACAAACAGGTACATACGGAGTACAAACATATGCAAAAAAAAAAAACCCGATATCTTGAAGTCGGGTTCTGAGCATTTTTCAACCCCCCGTATCTCCGAACCCCTTGAGGTACAAACGAAAAAAAAGTTGGTACAAACAGGTACATACGGAGTACTAACATATGCAAAAAAAAAAAACCCGATATCTTGAAGTCGGGTTCCAGGTTCACACAGGTAATCATTCAAACGTGTATATGCCTCAACAATTTGTGTATAGGATCATTTTTCCATCGTTAATTTGACATTATAATAGTAAAAAACACAGTTTAAACGTTGAAGTCGCTACGATATCGTTGAAGTTTTGTTACGAGAATCAAGCCTCTTGTCTAGGGGCCCAGTGGTACTGACATCGGATGCCTAGACGAAGATCCTGGGTTCAAATCCTACAATGAGGTTGAAAACATCGTGAGGAAGTCTTTGTAGTACCCAACTGACTGGCTACCACCTCTGTCGCCAAGCACCTATCGGTGTCTTCTGACAGCTGCACTTGAGAGCCAGTTCCTTCTAGGCTTTGTGTGCTTACCACCTTCGGCCACATCATCACTTACCATGGTGAGATTGCGGTTAATAAGTTCCCGATTGATTTCATAATAATAAGATAATTATTTTTTATCAATTATGCTGTGAAAGTTAACAAAAAAAATGTCTTTTTTTTGTTTTTATCAAAAATAAGTGAAGCAAATAAAAATACACAATTGTTCTTCAAAGTTTCGATCTACATCCTCACTAAGGCTTCAAACAATACAATTAGGTTGTAATCATCATCATCATCATCGGCCTATAATGTCCCACTGCTGAGCACAGGCCCGCAGCACTCAAATGTGTGTGGGCGGGAATGGGCAGATACTCCACCACGCGTGCCCACTGCGGCGAGGTGGAGGTAGGCTAGTGGTTAACCTACTGTTGGAGTTTTCAAGCCGCCTAGAAGGCCTCCAACTAGCTTAACGACTATCACAATTAAGTGATAACCGGGACCAACGGCTTTACGTGCCTTCCGAAGCACTGAAACGCTCGATTTGAAATACCACTAGGCGGTCACCCCAGTGGCGTGCATTGGTTTTCAGACTAGGTAGGCAGAATAAATCATGGCCATACACGCCTAAATATGCCTCTTAGATAGATCATGTTTTTTGACCAGATTCGTAAAATTGTTTAGGTCAGCGTATCATTCCACACACATTTGGTATGATTCATTAGCAAACAAACTACCTACGTAATAACAGAATAATAGATTCGAATAACAGCACCCAGTTAGCCAGGTGTATAATAAACATAATATTCTGTGTTAAAATGTCTAAGATTTTTACCTTTGTTTTGAATCCATGAATGTTTTGGAGTTGGTCTACAGCAAGTTACCTACTATTTTCAACAAACGAAAACTGACTAAAGGACTAATTTATCAATACATTTTGCATCTTCACCACAAAATTTCTTCATTTCACACAGATACCTACACTTCGCAAAATCACAATAAGTAAATAACAACAACATTGCAAACAATGCCAGCCAAACCATAAACAAACCAACACAAATAAATTGCGAAGTTATATTTGAGTTGCTCTAATGTTGTTAAACTGTAGTCTTTTTAATTTGGATGGGTTACTTTACTTACAACAGAGTAGGTAAGGTTACTTTTGGTCCATAAATCGCGAATGTCAAATGTCAGTATGCTACGCATAGCAAAAGCGTGATTTATGTTTTCGTCGTATTATCTTAAAGAAGTGTGTGTGTGTGTATGAATATGCCGAAATCATTTTAGTGTGCGTGAATTGCCGTCAATTTGAGAGGCGAACTCGCGAGTGCCTGCGCGGCAAAGTTTGAAATTTCGTATTGAATGTTAGGTTAGAATTTTTATTTAAAGTGATTATGTAGTTTAATTGAATCAAAATATTATTGAATTGAATCTTATGAGGTAGGCATTGCTTATTTGCCTATATGGAATGCACGCCACTGGGTCACCCATCCAGGTACCGACCACGACGGTGGTAGCTTAATTTGCCGACCGATTAAGAAAGGCTTATTATGCTACACCACGAGCGCTTCGGTTGTATTAATCGAATATAATACCTTCACAGATTCGAGATCTATTATTAAAAATGTTTGTTTTTTGATTTACAAAATAGGAAAACAGAAAATCCAATAATAAACATTTGCTCACCCATCCTCCTTGCTATGAAGCCTGACCTCCATGACTGTCCCGAACTTGGAGAACTGTCCGCGCAGCGTCGACTTCGTTATATCCTTCTCGAGCTTACCCACAAACACTATCCGTCTCTCTTCCACCGGCGTGTTGCTCTCTCTGTCACACATACACAACATGTTTTGAGATTAATTTTAGTCTTACTAGAATTTTAACCTTTAATATTTTCTATCCTTTTTCAATAATGGTTGTAAGAAGGAGAGACAAAACTAACTTACCTATCTTCAGAGCTAAAACTCCTATTATAAGGTTTCCTATAGGTTTCTTCCCTTTTGAAGGGGCTGCCGGATCTCTGCGAGTTCCTCGACCCTTCCGAAGAGCTGGAGGATGATGAGGATGACGACGATGATGAACTGTAACAGTTTATATACATTGTTCATAAATGAAATACAGACTCTAATTCTAGGCATTAAGAGTTAATTAATTGGAAGCATTTGATTGGATGTTACAAAATCAACACAGTAAAACATAAAATTAATCCCAAGACCTCGGATCTTTATGAATAAAAATTAAATTATTAAAAGAAACAAAAAACCCGACTGCGTAGAACAAAAATTAACTGAAAAGAGAAAAACAAGCTCTTTAATCTATAGAATTTTGAATATAACTTGAATGTTTGTGTCTTGTATTTATTTGCAGTTTACGTCAAAATGGTAGCATAAAAGTATTATAATATATACATATATGGAAAGGGCTGTTTACAAGCTTTCATTTAGTTTTTAATACCCCCCTCTTTTTTTATTCGTAGACGCCATATAAAAATAATATACCCTATGACACTCCCACAGTTAAGACGATTCTAACGACACTCCGGATCAGTCGGGTTAAAATAGCGGAGTTTTAGATAGGACTGGCCGGTCTGGTTATGAACGAGTTGTTTAACATAAAAAATAAATAAATAAATATACTGGGATACATTGCTCACACACGGTCATCTGATCCCAAACTAAGCAGAGCTTGTACTATGGAAACCAGATAACTGATATAATACATATACTACTTTTTGTTTGTAAATACATACTTAATATACATAATTACACCCAGACTCAGGACATACAGACATGTTCAATATGTTCATGCACACAAATGTATGTCCTGTGTGGGAATCGAACCCACGACCTGCAGCGCAATAGGTGGAATCTTGACCAGAGTCTTAACCAACCACGCCAGCTGGCACGTCATCAACAACTTGTTTCTTTTTGGCTAAAGTATAGAAATGGGCATATTGACATGTACATTTAGGAAATTCAACATTTACAAGTCACACAACAAAATCATACCATACATTACATAGCACAACTATCAAATTGACAACAATTCTCACCTCGTCGATGAATCAGAGCTTTCGGAAACCGTCTGCTTCCTCAACGGAGGCGTCATAGATTTTGCCGGCCTCCTATCAACACTGTTTGCATGTGGACTAGGTTTCAGCTTTTTAGCCACGGGGCTTTTCGATCGAGCTTCCGTTTGCTTCGATCGTGATCTAGAACGATTGGATCTATGATCCCTCCTGACCGACGGCGATCGTCGTTTGTGGTACGGCGATCTAGATCTACGTTTTCTCTTGTAAGGCGAGTCTGATCGCCTGTAGCGCCTGAAACGTCCTCTAGATCTGGATCTACTGCGGCTATGCGATCTTCGTCTTCTTCGACCACGGGATAATGACCTCGATCGACGGCGGTATTTCGGTTCGTAACGTTCCTTAGATCGCGAACGTTTCTCCTTCGACTGTGAACGTTTCTCTGGTCGCATTTCTTTCTTATTAGCAATTCTTTCGTCGCTTTTGGCCTTTGAATCTTTCGTACAGACCGGACTGCCATCGCTTGACATCGACATGTCACTATCGTTTCTTCTCCTAGACCCTGACCTATCTTTTGAAACAGTCCTGTTTGCAGTAAATGTTGGTAGATCGATAAACTCTGGTATCGAATCTGTCTGTATCACTATACTTGTGGACTGTGGTTTACTTCTATGTTTACCCAAGTGTAAGATAACTTTGTCTTCTCCATGTTCAGCTTTTGTATCATATTGGCGGACTATTGTTGCTTTGGCGAATTTGATCACTTCTCTTTTTTCAGGCGATTTCGGTTTAGAATGTCTACTCTCTTCTGGTTTTTCATGTTCATCGGGCGCTTTTTTCATTACTACATCTTGTATACTAGCGAATAGAGAATTGCTAACAATTTTCTTATCCACCTGCTTCCCCACGCTTTTTAATGTAGCTGTAATATCTTTGTATCTTTCTTTATCTATTTTGGACTCGGCATGCTTCTTTTCGTCTACAAGACTTCGCTTATCTCTTTTTACTGTATCGAATACATTTTGCTTAAGTACATGATCGGATTTTTTGATTTTGAAGTTGATTAGTGATTTCGAATCTATCGGGGGCGTTTGAGATTTCCGCTTAGCCCTCTCAAATTCTTTCGCCATATCTTTGAATATGCTATCATCGGTGTTTGTACCAATACTTACCCTGATAATTTCTTCGTAGTCCGCGGGAAGTTGTGGTTTTTCATTGACGACAGGCACCGGTACAGCCTCGGTGGCTTGCATTCCAACAATCTTCATCATTTCAGCGTCACTTATGAGCGGTTGCAACTCCAAATTCTCCACTTTAGGTATCTTACTCATCACAATATCTTCATCTCTCTTACGAGTAGCTTCAGCTTTCTGCTTCTTTGTGTTCATGAGAATTTTTCTCGAAGCTTCTCTGATTGGATCAAAAATTTTCTTGGGTGGTTCATTTGTTGGTACGTCTGTTGCTTTTACTAAACCATTAGTTATTATTGGCGTGATAGCGTATTTACCATTCTTTTCCAGCACGGTGGGGCTGGGCATGTCAGGGAAAATAGCTTCCGGGCTGACTGTTGCAGAACTATTGTTTGAATTAACGCATCTCCTTAGTTTGTATTCTTGAAGATTGAGTTTTTTCCTCTTTTGTGGCTCTGCTTCCTTTTTGATAGCAGCATCCATACACTTATTCATTTCATCGTCGAATGGTCTTTTTTCAGTTTTTACGTCTGCTGGGCTCAGGGGTAATTGAACATCGTGCTTGTTACTAAATAGCGCCGTATAAAAATGTTCCTTTGGACGGGGTTCCTCCTTAACATTTACTTCATCTTTATTACATATCTCTTTACTACTCACGTCTCTACTACTCAATTCGCTGACGCTTGGTAAAATATCAGCACTTTTATTTTTGTTCCTATCTAAATTTTCAATATTGTTCTCTTCTTTAATATTTACATTGTTCAAGGGCTTATCAATAACACTACTAGATTTACACTTGTCTATATTTTTATCTTTTTGAGAGTCTATATGTTTATCTTTTTGATAGTCTATATGTTTATCTTTTTGAGAGTCTATATGTTTATCTTTTTGAGAGTCTATATGTTTATCTTTTTGATTGTCTATATGTTTATCTTTCTGAGAGTCTATATGATCACAGTTAAGAATAACTTCAGATTTATTTTTAATAGTTAACTTAATGCTACCGTTTGAATTTTGACTACTAGAAGTATCACCTGCTTTAGAAGCACTTTTAACGATCACAGAATTGTTACTTTTATCTTTAAATATATCGTTAGGTTCACTGTGAGTGGGCGACAGTTTTTTACGACAATTGGGTTGTGCTATAGGCTTGACACCCGGCTTAACACTTAGTTTCTTTTTAATGTCACTATCATCTTTCACTTTTTTATTTTTAGCGTTGCACTTTTCACTTTCGTCATCACTGCTGAGATGATAGACGACCTTTTTGTTTTTACACGACCTATGTCTAGAGTTCAATATTCGACTGTTGCTCGATAACACTTCGGGTTTGAGAAGGCTCTGGCCTCTCTTCAGGTTAGGGAGACTATGCCGCTTTTTCGAGGAGCAGTAGTCGTGATCGGAATGAACAGGACTTGGCGATCTCCTGACCGTCGTGTTTATTGTCGACGGCATCTGCAATAACGTATTTAGGTTGAATGTGTTCTTTCAGGACCTGAGAAAAAGAACTTTAAAGTGAATACTTACCAAGATTTGCCGCATTTTATTTTTATTCAGTTGAACGCCAGCGTCCTGCAGTCTCATACCGTTAGTCAAAGTATTTTTAGGGACACTCTTTGCTTTTTGTTCTTCTACCTTGACAATTGGTCTTTTTGATTTCGTGTTCAGTTTTTCCGTGGCTTCAAACTGTTCTAAAAGAGAGCTCAAGTTGTTGGCTTCAAGTACTGGTATGACTGTGTCATTACAAGATTCCACATCAACGAAATCGTCTAATTCTGTTTTGATTTCAGCTTGAGTTTCTTTTTTTATCGCAGTCTTTTCTATGCAGAAATCTAAAACTTTTGGTGTTGTTGGAATTGATTTTGATGGAATTTTAGTGGGTGGTATAGGCGTAGACCGAATGGGCGTAATTGGGATTGGTGTATATGGATGTTTTGTAGATGAGACAGGTGTTGGTCGAACAGGAGTGGTTGGGATAGGCGTAGATGTCCGCCTTCTATTAGGTATATCAACAGATGTTTTAGTTGGTGTTACTATTGTAGTTTCAAGAGGACGCTCGATTTCCATGTCCTGATGACTCAAATCATCATCATAATGTTTAGCATTTGCCTCTTTATTCTCATTTTGATTTGTAATGAGGAAGCTATTGACATCTTCATCCGTCAGAGTGCGAGGGATATCGTCACTTTTATTGACGCTCGTATCCGACTTGTCCTTGTCATTATCAAAAGCCAAGTCGGAAAGATCTAGGTTTAAGTCTTCAAAGCTCAAACAAGTTTTGGCATCATCAATGTCCATGCAGATATTCTGCATAGGTGATTGAGGGACTGAGCATGACCTCTGAATATTCTTAAACTTGGTATAAGTCATGTCTTCAAGCAGAAATCTTTTCAATTCTTCGATGTTTGGAAGCACTTCTAAATCAGACTCGTTTATTGAAACATCAGCTACAGTCTCTTGCTCAGTAGGTGCCGGTGGTTCCACTTCCTTAGGTTCTGACTTCACAACAGGCTCTGTAACCAGAAACTCTTCAACACTAGGAAGAGTTGTTGGCATATGAAACTGTGTACTTTCCTCTTCAGGTAACTTATGTTTGATAAAGAAATCGTCAACATTTGGTACACTATCGGAATCTTTACCTTTATCTTTAATGAAGTATTCGTCAACATCTTTGACAACAGGTTCATCAGAATCGAGTATATTATGTTGGTTATTATTGTTTTTAATGAAATATTCATCGACATTTGAAACTACTGGAGTGTCTAGGTTAATACCTAGATCATGACAAACATTTGAAGCATAGCTAACTTCTATATGATTGGAGTTATCTTCGGAATTAAATTCTTCGTCTACTTTGTCGTTTATCGCAAAGTCTTGTTGTTCGTGTTCATCATCTGATGACGCTTCAATAAGGTCTAAATCCGGGTTGACAGTGTAAACTGTGATGACGTCATAATCATGGCCTTCCACCAGGTTGTCCTCCATATGTGGAAGTGCATTAGTTGGCATAACTTCATGGACTTCTATATGTTCATCATCTACATCTATACTATCGTCATCAACATCCACATCGATATCATCCTCTTGGATCGTTATATTCTCCTCCACTTCTTTTATAACTATGTTTTCTTCTGCATCTTCCATTTCCTCCTGAGAACTATCTTCATCAGAGGTTGTATCATGACTTGATTGTGTTGTGTTTATCTGAAAATTAGTTTTTGTTTTATTGGTATTTTTTGAAGCTTTTCATTAGGATATCTTATTATTTTGAAAGTATTAGGCAGATTCCAGTACAGTAGTAGAACAGATCATACTAACCACACTTTTCGCCTGCCCCTTACACCAGTCTTCAACACCTCCCTTCTCAAACGTCCTCTCAACATAAGGAGTTTGCTGGACAAGAGCATGCTGTGCATACTCGGGGCTGTTCTGGTTGTAGCTGCTTTCTGATGACGAGAGGGAGTCGCTCTTGGAACGCATCACCTTGTGCCCGATATTTCGGTAGCGGGCTTGATGGTATGTGTTCAGGATGTGTGACTCCATGACTAGAATCAAAATAGTTTGATTTAGATTTCAAACTTGATCATCAATGAGAATTTTCAGAGACCTAAATGTAATGGGTTTTCTAGTATCTTTCCTAAATAATTAGTACTAATTACTAAGTTAACCAAAGTTCCAAAGATAGATCAACTGAAATGGAGATGAATGGTTCATATGTTACAAAGTACCGAAGAGAATTGTAGCAAAATGCTGACAGAATAGTATCCAAAAGGTGATAAAAGACAGGGGACAAACTGTAGCTTACGACAGGTCCTAACTGGAGACGAGTCACACACAAGGGACAGAAAGCAATGGAAATCGAGTGACATCCCTGGTGTTACAAGCGTCCATAGGCTACGGTAACCGCTTACCATACGGGCCGTATGCTTGTTTGCTACCTAAGTAGTATAAAAAAACAGTATTTTTGACAATTGTTAAATGGTGCTAGAATTGATGTCAGTTGCATGTCATATCACCCCCCTTATGTACATCAAGAAAATCTAAATCGAAGTGGGTATGTGCGTCCGTGAAATCACACATGGTGAGACCATGTGGTGCAGACGTACACGCCAATTTGACAATACAATTTACACCCTATTGCAAATCACTTAAAAATCTAAATTGAATGTCATTTGCGTTGTGACCGACGCGCGACGGGCTGGTATTTCGGTCTTTATGTTGTTAGTAATATGGTTTAAATTTATTTACATTATGCTAAGTACGCATGTTGGTCCGTAAACCCAGGCACAGTGAGAATGTAAAAGTTCTTTTTAAGGTGTCTATAGAAGCATGTAGGTAGGTGACAAAGAATGTAGCATTTCTTTGTTTGATCACCTGCTCAAAGCCCACTCATTATCAATGTATTGTTTTCTTAAACCAATAGGAAAATCCAAATGACATAATATATGGAAATATTTAAGCGCAATATTGCATAATGGTTCTTAATGATTTGTTAAAATAACTTATCATTTAAATAAGGGTAAATCAAAATCAACAAATTTAACCTACATATTTACAACATTTTTTTATTCAACTTTTAACCGCTTACGGGCCGCAAGCTTGTTTACCGACTAAGTTGTATAAAAAAAAAAAAAAAAGAGAAAATATTCAGATCCACCTTATGATATCACCGCAGGATTAAGGATATTTACTAGACTGTGACCTTGAAGAGCTCTTACCCAGTAGGTACTATTTAATCTATTCTGTGCTCTTAGTGTACGTATGCGTTTTCATCCAAGTTCCATAGGAAACTTGTGATTTTCCCAAAATATAAATTATCACATAAGCTTTCAATTAATAAGGCTATGTCACAAGTTTTATTAGCTGAACAGATTTTTCACTATCCAGTTGTGAAGTAAATACAATTGAAAAAGTGTGAGACGGGTAAAGCTATAGAGCAGCCAGTATGTCTCTATCTAGAATTCTGATTGGTCTATGTCACAGTTTGCAGGAGCGGATTAATGAATAACTATGTCCTTACAGACACAGACCTACACAAAAGAAACCGGTATTGTTGGCACAGTAGTTTTGTCTCTTTCTAGAGAGTGGTCAATTTTGTAAGTCTATTGCTGAGGCCACTTCTCTGTCAATGGTGTGAACCAAAACAGAGCAAAGATTGGTAGGTGTCATCATGTGTAATACACTCCTCTATGTGAGTGAAGATCAAATTAAAATATAAAGCAGTCTGGCGAGGAGGTTGGGTCAGTTCACAAAACAAGGGCTGTTCTACTGGAGTCTTTATCTTAGTCACTCATAACATTTTTATTATTCAACACCTTATCAATACATCTAAAATAATTATCTTATATAATAAATCCAAGATTGTTTAACATAATTAGGTATTGCATGGCTCATCTCAGCAAAAGCATCAGTCTGATTCCAGACTCAAGACTATTTATAAATGCTTGAGAGTTGATTCAAATAGAAAGTATTTTGATTCATAAATTCAATCCAACATTGAAACAAAACTACAAATATTTACAGTAATAAATTATGTAGTGTAAACCTCCATGTAGAAAGCTTGTCAGAGAGATCCAATCTGGCAGGCGACAAAGTAAAAGGTCATGGACAGTTGATTGAGATGCCAAACTGACAGTTATAGCAAAAAGTACACAAAAAAATTGAAAAACCAAAAAATAAAATAAAGAACTCAATATTTTGATAATTTACAACTTACGGTAGAGGAAAGAGCATGCCTTTGTGATTACCAGGTCTTGGCTAAAGGGTAAGCTATGCAACCTGGAGGTAGATGATAGATCTTTAAAGAATAATTAAATAATAGAAATAGGATAGCATTACTACAACATAATGTATGGTTATGTATGAAGCGCTCGTGGTGTAGCATGATAAGCCGTTCTTTATCGATCGGCAAGTTAAGCTACGTACGATCGTGGTCGGTACCTGGATGGGTGACCTCCTAGTGGTATATCAAATCGAGTGTTTCCGTGCTTCGGAAGGCACGTAAAGCCGTTGGTCCCGGTAATCACTTAACTGTGATATTCGTTAAGATAGTTGGAGGCCTTCTAGGTGGCTTGAAAACTCCAACAGTAAGTTGACCACTAGCCTATCTCCACTGATCCGCAGTGGGCACGCGTGGTGGAGTATCTGCCCATTCACTCTGATTTGTGAAAGGAGGCCTGTGCTCAGCAATGGGAAATTATAGGCTGATGATGATGATGATGAATGTATGGTGTCATAGCCTTTTATCCCCCAGACAGATATCAAATCAGCAAGGATTTTAATATAACTACCATTCCGCCTCATGTTTTAAACTGAACCCTTTAGGGGAGGAATTTCCAAAAATCCTTTCGTAGTAGATGTCTACATTATCAAAGCTAAATTTCAAATTTCTAACCCAACCGGTTTGTACTGTGCGTTGATAGATAGTCATGTCAGTCAGGACAAGACTTTTTTATGGGTATGGTAGAAGATAGAAGAGTGGAACTCACTTCCAGCATAACCTACATTATCTGTCTCCTATTAAAGCAAAATATTGTTATTGTTTGTTAACAGATTTAAATTTATTTATTCACATAGGTAGAAAATAACCTGGCATAAAATGGGCCTTGACTTTTTATCGTGCAAGAACATACACATATGTATTTATTTTTATGA
This sequence comes from Achlya flavicornis, assembly GCA_947623365.1. Taxonomy (NCBI): domain Eukaryota; kingdom Metazoa; phylum Arthropoda; class Insecta; order Lepidoptera; family Drepanidae; genus Achlya; species Achlya flavicornis. The sequence goes on from OX392490.1 coordinate 9,275,407, forward strand.
TGGGCCAGTTGGCACAGTTGGTTAAGAGTATGGTAAAGATCCCACCTATTGCGCCGCAGGTCGTGGGTTCGATTCCCGCACAGGACACGCATTTGTGTGCATGAACATGTCTGTATGTCCTGAGTCTGGGTGTAATTATGTATATTAAGTATGTATTTATAAACATAAAGTAGTATATGCATTATATCAGTTATCTGGTTTCCATAGTACAAGATGACGGTGTGTGAGGAATGTCCCAGGATATTTATTTATTTATTTATATGGGTTGTTTATGATGGGTCAAGTTGTATTTGGAACCGGTGTAGAGTCATTTGTTAACTTTCGTAAGTGCCCTATAAGGGCCTAATTTGAATAAATGAATATTGATTTTGATTGATTTGGGTGTCCTTTTAAATTATTTTTGTGTTAATATAGAGAAAGAATTTGAATATAAATAGATAATTGCTAATTTAATAATAAAGGGTTTTAAGATAACCATTATAATATGTGTTTTATGTTATCTAAGGCCAATGTAATACATAAAATATATATATATCTTAAATGGCAAGATATAGGAAGTAGTTTGTTTAAGAAACTTTACTTCCTTCCTCTTCCTATTACCATGAATGTAAGGTAATCCAAGTATTGGATGATGTCTGTCTTTTAACTTTTTACAATACCTACATACTTTCAGTCAAGTAATAGATACCTAGAATTTTATCTTCTCTGAACCAATAGGACACTTGTGAATGTGAAAATAAATGAAATAGGTGTGTTTTTCATTCACATGTTTTTTTTTAAAATAAAGTTAAGGAATGTCACTTCCGTGAGGCAGATTTTAATACACAATTTTTGTAAGGGCTTGTAAGGGCAAGCTAGATGTGTATTTTTCCTATACAGAGCAAGACCAAAACAAACAAAATTCATCATCAATTCATTTTAACAAACATATTTTTTTCTTTATATTTTTTTAACCCATGAATGTTTACTGATAATAAAGAAAATTGTGTTTTAATAATAAGGCCCTAAGGGACTTATGAATCTGAAGGATGACTTTACCTAGAATAATTTGTTTTATGTAATGTTTGTACATAAAAAAGCAACTTCCATGTACAAATATGGTTCAGTTTGGTCTGATGAATCAAATAAGAGCTAGTTATCTGTGAAATAAGCCTCCTGCTACTATTCACTCTTCTGATAGTTACTTTCCATACAAGTTGTGGCCTCTGGCTTTGCAATTCTCTTCCACTATTTCATGTTTTTTTATCTGGGCTATCGCATAACTTTTGTAATATTCATAACACACACCATTAATGATTTCATCCAACGATGCAGTACAATGAAGACCATTGGTGGGCCCTGTTTGGTTGCGGATCGTTTTTCAACACAATCTCTTGTATGTCCAGGTATTTGGCTCTCATATGCAGCTGCCTGAACACTTGGCATAAAGACAGGTGGTAGCCAGCCAGTCAAGTATACAGAATGATTTGAACCTTTAACGTATTGGACATCACTACTAAGCCAGTCCTGTCTTGATAAGAGGGTATTTTCTTATCCCACTATTTTTGTCTCTTATTGGCACAACTTTACTATATTTTGTCTTATTATAAAATGTACAAGCCTGTATATTATTTAACAGCTTATCAAGTCATTGATTAGATAGTATTTTGACAGATCTATGAATATGTAAGATTATCTCTTAATATCAGTAGGGGTTCAGCATTAATAAAGATAGAAAAATAGAAGCCAATGAAAATATTAAACAAATCTTATTACTTTTGCAATAAAAACAAATTATGTAAACCATATTATGAATGTAACCAGTAACATTGTAAACCATTCACCATTGCTTGCATACCCAAAAAAAACAATAGGTACATGGGACATGGACATATAAAAAAATCAGGATGGAGAAATCAGATGTGTGAGTAAAATCAGTACTATCCCAAGTAGGCACAAGTAATATGAGGCTGCCACTTTCCTTCGTTTTAAATTATATTTTAATATTAGTTACAGTCACAATAGAAATACATATTCTGTGAAAATTTCAAGTGCCTAAAGATTATGGTTCATGAGATACAGACAGACGGACGGACGGACAGACAGCAGAGTCTTATGAACCGTACGGAACCCTAAAAAGCTAGTCTACGTGCTTTTTAGGGTTCTGTATGGTTGATGGTAAGTGCAAGACCATAACCTATAGACTAGTTGATCCTTAACTAGCGAATATTGGATGAGCCCTAAAAATAGGATCAAATCCTTCAATCATTATAGTTATGCCCCTTTTTCCTTCATGAATACTATACTACAAATGAGTCCCGAATTTGGATCTTTTTTTTACACATTCCAATCAACTTTGGGAACCACTGCTCTAACCCATGTAACATCTTATTAAAAACTATGTGACACACACACAATAAAATGTTTACATCCAACAAGTGTACTTTTGTTATTGAACATATTTATTGCTTTTTGTGCTGATATTGTAATGCTTTTTCCATTTTAACCTGTTAGTTCTCACGAGGGTCTTATTATAACAATTGATTTCATTGTTATATTTTTAACCGCGAGCCAATGAGTTAAACAAGTATTTTGTCACTAGCATTATTGGTGGTGAAGTCACAAACAAATAAAGATGACCCTTCTAAAAGCTCATGACACAATCTGCATGTTGTGTTGAGGGAACATAAGACCTGGTAAAATTGTCTTTTTGATGGTCGACTTCAGAATTGGTGTAAACTTCAGTAACTCCAATCCTCATAAGGCATAAGCTGAGTAATTGCCCTTGACTTTGGCTTGAAACTGCTACATTACATTTCATTTGGTGAGGTTAAGATCAACAATCAAGATAAGGCAATTTCATTGTACAAGATTTATTTTGTTTTGCAATTATTATTTATCATCTTAGTTTGCCTCACAAAAGAGACATTGCCTAGGTAAGTTTTGCCGTCGCTTTTATCGCAAGAGCGGCGCGCGAAAACCGCGACATTGTTACTACAGCAGATAACAGACCGTCCAAAATATACTCAAGCAACTGTCAAACCATGTGTGATAGTGAAAAACAATGTAATAGATCACGTGATTCCAACAAAACTACACGCGAAACCATCTCAGCGTGTTATAAAATGTACAATGAACGTAATTACAGCCGCTCGGCTAAGATAACGGTTCTGCACAATCGCGATACTTGCAAAAAATTGGACCAAATACCTACGTGCATTTTTTTAGGTTAGGTCCATCGATGCGTCCTTTTAGCCGCGTTTAATAACTATTGATGTTATTTATAAGGGAAAACCACAATTATTCCACTAATTTAATCATTTTTCAATCATTTAATGTTGAATAATAACCAAGTAAACAGCAGTAATGTGACAAACCGCCCGCGCAAACCTAACCTTGGTAACGAAAGGTTGGTAGTTTTCTAGTTCAAGGTCCCATGAAAAAACTGAAAAGTCACATGCAGGCGTTACACAAACTAAACTGAAATATCATTGCGACCCGCACAGAAATCTATTTTAAGACAAACAACAGACGAAAAAAGCACTAACCTTACAACCTCAAGTCATCAAGTGACGGCTTTATCCATGTAAAATTTATTGCGTGAATTTCACAACTTTAACACAATAACCACTGCACTACACGACCACAAATGTGTTTAGTAGTAATTTTCTATCACAACACAGTTGATTAACAATCGTTTTTCGTAAAAAAATTAACACTTTTCACGAAACATCACATGTTACGAACTTCACTTCACGACAGCAATTTTGTGTTGCCATATCCTAGGGAATATAGTCTGTCAACTATTGACATAACGGAACCTACACACTATTTTATTTTCTGTTGGAACTCAAGATTAGTGTTACCAAATATCTACGAAAACATAATTATTATTTTATACCACTAAGGTGGCGAAAGTGGCAAACAAGCCTACGGCCTGCCTGATGGTAAGCAGTTACCATAGCATATGGACGCCTGCAATACAAGGGGTTCACTCGCGCGTTGCCGACGCATCATAATCATCATCATCATATCAGCCTAGGGATGTCCTGCTGAACAAAGGCCTTCCCCATTAACTTCCACTTCGAACAGTTTTGCATCCAGCGGCGCCCAGCGATCTGCATGTCATTTACCTACCTTTCATGTCTACCGGCTTCAATTTCCTTATGATGTTTCCTTCACCAAAAATTCAAGTTCATTGTTCATCTGTCTGACATCTAACATCCGGAATTTGATTAGAAATTTATTTTCAGATGTCTGATTTTATGGATCCGGAAACTAAGCTTATCTACAGTGATGACGCTGAAAGTCTAGGAACCATTAGAGAAGAACATATCTCTCAAACTCATTCTTCTCGGAGTATGAAAGCCCCAAGAAAAAAAGTTACTGATCCAACTAAGAAGGAAGTAGAAAATGAAAAATATCAAAAAGACATTGATAAACTGTTGCAAGAAAAAGAAAAAACAATGAATGCTGAGTTTCAACAAAGATTCGATCGAGAAGTGGCATGTTTGATGGATAGATTTGATTTTATACTACAGTAGGATCATTTATCAAACAAAATCAGAATTTCTATTCTTGCTTTACTATTTTTATATACAGACTCAATTTCTCAAAAATCCAAAATATCCAGTTTTACTTTTATCAAAATCGGCCTTGAGACGCCATTGTGCATTTTTCGCTATGCCCTATACTTTAGGATTAGGCCATCCATGCACACTTGAAAATATTACCCGTACCTATATGTTATTATAATTTTGCAGAAATGAACAAATCCGTGCTTCGTATATGCTAAGTGAAGCTCACAGGGAAAGGCAAGAAAAAATACAGGCTTTGCAAACACAACTGGAATGCAAGAATTTAGCTGGATTAATGTACGTAATGTGCTCGGAAAGAAGAAAAAGTAAATTAGAGAAAATGAGATTAACAGAAGGTGAAAACTTTTATATTCTAATCTTTAAACAGGTCTTGAGGTCGCTTTTAATGGAAACCGTTAGGGAGCTAGGCTAGAGGAGGTGTGATATTATTATTTTCCCGTATGCTGATCCTGATTTAAAAAGCGGACAGGCTCTAATATAAGGTCATGTTAAAAATACAAAAAAAGGCTGGCAACATAATATCCTAAAGGAACATACTCACACTTTACAGCCAAAAAAAAAGTGCTAATAAAAAGGTCATACTGAAAATTTTAAGGCCCTTCTCATACGAAGTTACTCAAATTACATTGGTCGACAAAAGTAGGTCCGAAGCACCTTGCCATGATATCTACAAATTCAAGAGATGAATAATAAATTGGGTTTTGTCAGTAACTAGTAAGCGTGGCGCCTTGTATGTGGATTACGTAACTGATTGAAATCGGTTTCAATTTGAAACAACCTCACTCGGTAGTAAAATTACAATATCGAAAATGATTTCATTGAATCACTTTGCATAGATGTAGTTACCTACAAGAAAGTAAAACAGATAGCTCAAAACCACCAAGTATATTGGAACGGTTTCAAATAATACTGATTGCAACAAAGGCGTCACTTCAAACTTGTGAATAGAACGTAAGAAACACGCTACGTTTCTTACGTCACTAATCGATTACAAAATAGTACCTACTACTGCTAGTAAGTTCTAGTGACTGGTTGGTTAGTAACTAAATTGGTTTCTTTTAAGTAGCTTTGTGTACATTCACCCCCCCGCTTCCCTTGTACATCCCCGATGGCGCCCGTTTTATACTAAAACGTGACTGTGACGTCACCGCGCTCAGGCAGGTCTCAAGTTATCGCGCACGAGCACAGGAAGTTAGTTAGGTTTATATAGAAGTGAAACGTAACTCGTTAAAAAAAAACTTTTTTTTCTCAGAGTATACAGGCTACGTAAGAGCCTTGCAAAATATCCTAAATGAAGGCCAGAGTCTTATTTTAAATCTATCGAGAGGATACAAAACCGCCGCGCGGGTTGATCATGAGTGGAGGAGAAAAATGAAAAGCGTTATGAAAGAGGTTCGCTAATTACATTTAATCATATTATTTCAAAACAGTACTATGACTATCAGACTGATAGGCAGTGCGAGCAGCGCATTACATCAAAGAATATATTATATTGCTTTTTTAACCGACGAAAAAACGGAGGACCACGTTTACAAGTCGACGCGTTTATTTTTTTATGTATGATCACACATAACTTTTTACAGAGTAAGTAAGTAGTCGGATTTTAATAATTCTTTTTTACGATACCTATTTACTTTGGTTATTGTTTCCACCTCACAAATTTGAAGCCGAACAGTTATCTTCTACCCTAAAATTGAGTTCTAAACACGTCTTTGCCTAATCATAGGAATCTTCTATCTTCTATATCTATCTATATATATAAAAATGAATTGCTGTTCGTTAGTCTCGCTAAAACTCGAGAATGGCTGGACCGATTTGTCTAATTTTGGGTTTGAACTATTCGTGGAAGTCCGGGGAAGGTTTAAATGAAGTATAGGGTAGGGTATTACGCGAACGAAGTCGCGCCGTGCAGCTTGTATATATATAAAAATGAATTGCTGTTCGTTAGTCTCGCTAAAACTCGAGAACGGCTGGACCGATTTGGCTAATTTTGGGTTTGAAATATTCGTGGAAGTCCGGGGAAGGTTTAAATGTAGAGTAGGGTATTACGCGAACGAAGTCGCGCCGGGCAGCTAGTCATTCAATAAAAGGAATAAGTTCTGATATAATTATTAATTTCACACTTTAGTTTCAATTATTCGTGACCAACTTTGTCGGTGGAACTCCTGAGGCGAATCAATTCTTCTTTGATTTGCCGACCCTGATGAAGACTGATGCACCTACCGTTGATAACCCTCATGAAGACCCTTGCGATGAAGAGGAGTTGATCGGAGAAGAAGACTGTGAAAGTATATGATGCTCATTCGCATTTTACCAATTATGTTTCCCATCGAAGGAAACGCAGGCATAGCTCACTCCATAAACTGAAAATATCCCAACTAGCGTGCGCCTTGTGGCAGTGCCGTTGGCCGCTACCTAGCCATTGAGAAGGCCTCGTCCGAAAAAGATTGAGATATGCGATAGAGAGAGACGAGTTTTTAGGTGTTTTCTCCTACCTAAACAATGATTTTATTTGGAAATGTGGTGTTACGATCTCGTGATTGGAGCCAATTTTGATCGTGCACCCTTTTTCCTCCTCTAATACAGCGGATAAGAATAGGCCATGGTGGGAGAAACTCGACGATGACAACCATCCATTCATCATGTTCGGCGACATGGCGGAATTCCAGCCCCCACAGCGACGCGAGGTGCTCAAGCACGTTAAAGCAGCAAAAACTGCGCCCAAGAAGTGGAAGGAGTATGGTAATCATTCTCTAGTGAAAGATATAGATAGTCTCCTAGATAGGCCTTTTGTATTCAAATGATAGACTTTCGATGCTTTTCGCTCTTTCGTTTTTCCAAATATACTCCTTGTATTAAATCCTGCGGTTCTAAATTCCTATTTTCTAATATTATAAATGGATTTGGATGTAAGTTGGTACACAGATATATGGATAGTGGGCTAGGATTAATACACAGTATACTTTTATCTCGGTAAATATCTCTCCCTAACTACCGGTTTCTATATTCGAACTATCTTTGTTTTTACAATTATAGATTGATATTTGACATTTCTCATCATGAGTGTCAAACTGACTTGAATTACTTGAGTTATGATCCTGCGTTCCCTAGTTGGGGCAAAGGGCGTCCACAGAAACTCTCCATCCTGATCGGCCTTGAGCTTCGCGCTTGATCTCACTCCAAGACTTCCCGATCTTCTTCGCTTCGTCAAGCACAGTGCGTCGCCAGGTTTGTTTGGGACGGCCATGCTTTCGCTTCCCCTGCGTCCATGGATTCCAGTCCATTGCTTGCTTGGGTGGTCGGGATCCCTTCGGAGAGTGGGGCCAATCCAGTTCCATATGCGACGCTTGATCTGTTTGTCAATCAGGGTTTCGTGGCAGCGTTCTCGGAGATTGTTATATATCTGTAGGTATAGCAATATATGGGGCATAATATAGGGGACTGGCAAAAACGACAAGCAAACGACTCGGTAGCTAAATACACACTGATTTATTCAGGTAGCACAGTCGGTGCGGCGTAGCCGACACACATATAGGTACATACATATAATGTAGTAAGTAGGTATTACATACATAACAGAGATATATGTTGTAGTGTCAATATATATCCATAATGGCAAAATAAAGGACGATCGAATATAAAAACTTACAGTATATGAAGGTATATAAATTTATTTATAAAAATATGCACACAAAACAAAATATTGGCTTCCAACCTGAAAAGATATACCTAGTACGTACCTACATCATACATGCAGGAATTACTTAAGCCACATAAGATGAGAAAATAATTGACCAATGTTAACAACGTAAACAACCTGTTCATTCTCAATTCTTCGTAGCTTTCAATCACATGTTCGTTGATTCGCACTGCTCTAATGCCAACATGATCAAAGACGAGTATTCCAAACATCTACCGATCGGCGGCAAGTGGGAATGCCAAGCGGAGCAAGTATCGGATAACAAACGACCATCCAAAATGGTAAGAATAGTTTATTGAAAGAGTAGTTTGAAAGGAGTTGTGTGAGAAAGGAGTAAATAAGCACTCAGATGATTGGATGGGATTGTATTAGAGGAAGAATGTGATGAGGAGAATGGTAAATCGTAATTAATTCGGTAAGTAGTAATTAATTCGTTAGGAGCTGACTGAGTAGTCACCCAGGCAGGCCCACCCCAGATGCCCAATAAGTGCGACAATGTTGAGAGAATACTTTCAGTACCTTGAACTGGATTCCAACTTTTTCAAATTCTGAAGCGGTTTTTGCTGTTCGAGAGCCGACAACAATACAGAAACACTGCAAAGCTTTTTATAGGGGCTATAGTAGTTCGGTTAAATACAGTCGAATTCGTGGGATGGAAGTGGAAGTCACGAGTCTGATGCACTTAATTATATTCCAGTCGTTAGCAAGCAGAAGACCTACGCCAACGAGTATAGATGTGCGCGGGAACATGGGATCTATACTGAAAATCATGTAAGTACAGACCATTTCGTAGTAATATAGTTCTCCACTGTTAATAAAAAAAAATAACAAATATTTATCAACAGTACATTAGCGGGTTTGGGACATAAAGTTACCAATTCCACTTTGCTCGGCGCAAGAGATTCTATGGAGATTGTTTCTACGACCAAATTGGTTAGTTATCTTAAAATTATTATCATCAAAGCCATTTTAAATCCGCTATTTACCAATTATTCAGTTAAGACCACAGAGCAAAGAGCCCCTACAACAAAACAAGGACAACACTAGTGTCCCGTGCGAGCGGCAGTCAGTCTAATATCGACTCTATACCATAGCAGTATGAGTCCACGTTACCTAAGTACTAAATGATAAGACAATACATACAATGTCATCTATCGGTAAATGTTGGTAAAATGGTGCCGCCCACTGACACGCTTCAGTAGTATACCTATAGTACCTATTTCTAGTAGGGGGCGAGTTTTTCTTTTTTTTTAATGCTCTGTGGTTAAGGCCTAGTATTAGCGTCAGCGACTGCCAAGCGATACGAACACCATGTTTAAAGTTCTGTGGTATCAGGATTCAGTGGGCGTAGTGCAGGCAATGAAACAACGTAATACTATCGCTTCGGAAAGTCCCGTATGAGGAGAAGAAGCGACGCAACAAACTCGCTCATGGGCCCCGATAGGTTTACTGTTATAATATTACAATTAATTACATATTCACTTCACTTCACAATCTTAGACTTAAATTATAATAAATTACAGAACCGGGTAAAACCACGATCGCACTGCACGGTCGTATAGATCGAGAGCTTGATAAAAACTAACCCTTACAAATACAAATACCCACACTTTTATAAGCTACTATGGTCAGTGTTGCCACATCACTCAATCCTTCTACCATAATAATATGATCCAGCCAATATGAATAATTATCTAATAAATATCTAACATTCGGCCTTTCCTGACTTCAAGTTTGTCCTCAAACTTCGTGTAAACAAATAAAGTTATCAATATCTTACATAAAATAATACAGATAAACATACACCACTTTACTCAGATGGACCCATCAACATCTACTACTCTTTTTCTCAGATTGATCCATCAACATCGGTTCACCTATCCCTAGAGCTTTTTATTGTATATGTACATACGACAGTGTATACAGGCAGTTATCAACTCCAACCAAAATCAATAATCAAATCTTATCTTATCTATCCCATCTATCTATATCTATCCCATCTATCTATATCTATTCCTTTATTTTTGGCATAAAGTGTAATTTAACATTCCACGAGGTGTAAGTAGCAGATTGCGTACGACATGCAAAAACATTTGTTATTTAACATTTTGGATTAACAGTTACATTAAAATATGAACTAGACACGATTAAATATTAAAATAACTCTGTATATCCTTTCCTTTTCTTATCTTCATATTATTATTATTATTTATATAATTGACCAAAATTACATGATAGGTACATGGTTTTACATTACCGCCTGACGAAAACCTGAAAGGCTTGTGTCTGGTGAGAGTTAATTATACATATTGACGCTTATACATATTATAGCTTATATTGCGGGACTTACGCTACAGATACACAACAACATTCATCCCCTTCCATTCCCATATGAATTAGACAAGATTATAATTAAAATATATAATACAGTTTAAAATCCAAATTTCTATTTATCGTTATCTCTATCCTTATCTAATGTTTTTTTTTTAAACTTTCCTAAACTTTCCCAATAATTTCTAATCTTTCCTAATATTTTCTAATCTTTCCCTATATTTTCTAATATTTCCTAATATTTTCGAATCTTTCCATATAATTTATAATCTATCCAAATATTTTTGAAATTTCCTAATCTATTCTAATCTTTTCTTATCTTTTCTAATCTTTTCTAATCTTTTCTAATCTTTTCTAATCTTTTCTAATCTTTTCTAATCTTTTCTAATCTTTTCTAATCTTTTCTAATCTTTTCTAATCTTTTCTAATCTTTTCTAATCTTTTCTAATCTTTTCTAATCTTTTCTAATCTTTTCTAATCTTTTCTAATCTTTTCTAATCTTTTCTAATCTTTTCTAATCTTTTCTAATCTTTTCTAATCTTTTCTAATCTTTTCTAATCTTTTCTAATCTTTTCTAATCTTTTCTAATCTTTTCTAATCTTTTCTAATCTTTTCTAATCTTTTCATATCTTTTCTATTCTCTCTTTTTATTCAGATGGCTATATCAACATCTATTCATTATATTCAGATGGCTATATCAACATCTATTAATATTATTCAGATGGCTCTATCAACACCTATTAATTTTATTCAGATGGCTCTATCAACACCTATTAATTTTATTCAGATGGCTCTATCAATATCTATTAATTTTATTCAGATGGCTCTATCAACATCTATTAATTGTATCTAGATTGCTATATCAACATCTACCCTCTCTTATTTTTTTTTTAATTGCTACTAGTCATACTAACTATTTTCTTATAAGAAGTGTCTCTTCAAATATTCATTTACGCTCTTGATTAACTACGCTTATTTTTTTATTACGCTATTACTTTAAACTGCATATCTATCATCAAAGTCCAGTCATCAAGACTGCATGTTTGACATCAAGACTGCTCGTCTGTCATCAAGACTGAACGTTTTTCGACAAGACTGCACGTATGTTATCAAGACTTTTCAACACAAGATTTTATTGAAGAACTTATTTGCATTTTTGTTAAAGGGTTTATAAATAAATGAATGGACATCTGCTTTTTTATCATAATTTAAACCTGTATCTTATCGAACCTAACTAAGAAAAATTCTGTACTTTGGTACCTACTTATTTTAATTTTTCTCTCTCTCTCTCAATATTATTTCATCTTATCATAAATGAATGGACATCTGCTTATTTTTTATCATAATTGAACCTGCATCTTATCGAACCTAACTAGGATAAATTCTATACTTTGGTAACTACATCTTTTACCTCTTCTCTCTCTCTCTCTCTCAATATTATTTCATCTTATGAGTTTCCTTACAAGTGTTTTATATATTTTTATAGCTACATTTTTTTTTTCATATGTTTTTTTTTTTTAACTACTATTCCTTATGTTGCTGCTGTTAAAGCGGAAAGCTAAAGCCTACGTCGTAAAAAAAACATCTCAACTTCCAAATCTAATTTTCTTAGCCATATTTTTCACGCAATTCATCCATCTCTTTTTCTACTTCTATTTACTGCTATCTACTTTCACATTCATACCTCTTTTAGTCTCAATACCACGATAACAATGTGATCCAAGCGAGTTCGACCAACAATCCAACTCTCCGATACGGCCTCACGGTGAATCACAAGTCCAATCTCATTCTGGTGTGAAAATCTCTACCTGAAACCAAAGAAGTTCAGCACAGTAATAGATAATTTCACTCGGCCATTTCTGCCTACATTTGCGAGCCAATTTTGCTATTAATCGATTTAGTTTGAACATTTGCTAACGCTTACTCATATTAACCAAAGATTTAGAGTTAATAACTACTTATCAACTTTATGTAGGGAAAATCACATCAATTCAAACAAACTAAAGTAAACCCAGGAAAGAAGTAAAGTTAGTGAAACCCATATGATATTACTAAGATCAAGAATCATAACAGCTCCACCAAACACACTTTGCTACACACACACTACTCAGAAAAAGCCTCAGCATTATTGTTTAAACTTCTACAAAACAAAATTCATACCGACATGGTATTTAAGTATATTATGAAGGCCTATTTGAATGAATAAATTATTTCATTGAATGAATAATATTGTAGCTTTTTTAATAAACATTTTATGAACTTTTTTTTTTTATTTTATTTTTATTTTTACATAATTATTAATTTGACAGAAACTTGAATGGTTTATTGAATTTGTAATGATTTATTATTGTTATTATTTAGCTTAATTATTATTGTTAATTTGAATTAATCATATGTAACATTTGTTAAAATGTAGTCTTATCCATTTGAGCTGTCTTAATGTAACAATTAATTTTAATATTTGCACACTGAAGCTCGGTAGAGTAAGCTTGGAACTCCATATTTTTTGCCATCAATATTTTTGTCACTCTTATTCTCGCAAATAAATTAATTTCATTTCAAAAGTACACCACTCAAAGCTTTTGCTTACAGAGTAGTATACTACTCGGGCGCCAACGCTTATTTTTAAAGTGCTACGTCTACTAATCTTCTGCGCAGTAAACGTCAAAAAAAACGAAGCTGAACTCTACATTGAACTCTACATTTAAACTCTACATTGAACTCTACATTGAACTCTACATTGAACTCTACATTGAACTCTACATTGAACTCTACATTGAACTCTACATTGAACTCTACATTGAACTCTACATTGAACTCTACATTGAACTCTACATTGAACTCTACATTGAACTCTACATTGAACTCTACATTGAACTCTACATTGAACTCTACATTGAACTCTACATTGAACTCTACATTGAACTCTACATTGAACTCTACATTGAACTCTACATTGAACTCTACATTGAACTCTACATTGAACTCTACATTGAACTCTACATTGAACTCTACATTGAACTCTACATTGAACTCTACATTGAACTCTACATTGAACTCTACATTTAACTCTACATTGAACTCTACATTGAACTCTACATTGAACTCTAGATTGAACTCTAACTTGATCACTAACTTGAACTCTAACTTGAGCTCGTACTTGATCTCTAACTTGAACTCGTACTTGAACTCTTACTTGAACTCTTGAACTCGTACTTGAACTCGTACTTGAACTCGTACTTGAACTGTAACTTGAACTCTAACTTAAACTCTTACTTGATCTCTAACTTGATCTCTAACTTGATCTCTAACTTGAACTCTAACTTGATCTCTAACTTGAACTCTAACTTGAACTCGTACTTGAACTCGTACTTGAACTCTAACTTGAACTCTAACTTGATCTCTAACTTGAACTCTAACTTGAACTCGTACTTGATCTCTAACTTGAACTCGTACTTGAACTCTAACTTGAACTCTTACTGGAACTCCTTGAACTCTTAATTGCACTCTAATTTGCACTTGAAAGCAAAAGCGAAATTCTAAAATTAACTCTGACTTGAATTCTGTCTCGAACTCTGACTTGAACTCTGACTTGAACTCTAACTTGAACTCTGACTTGAACTCTGACCTGAACCAACTTTAACTCTGAATTGAACTCTAAATTGAACTCGAACTCTAAAGTTAATTCTAAAATGAACTGTAAATTGAACTCTTAATAGAACTGTAAGTTGAACCCTTAATTGACTCTAAATTAACTGTAAAATGAACCCTTATTTCAACTCTAAATTGAACTCCGAATCTCTAAATTGAACCCTTAATTGTTATCTAAATTGAACTACGAATCTCTAAATTGAACCCTTAATTGTACTCTAAATTGAACTGTAAGTTGTATCCTTAATTGAACTCCAAAGTGATTTCAAAATTGAACTGTAAATTGAACCCTTAATTTTCTAAATCTACATTATAAATGATACTAGTCTTTAGAACCTTGAATTAAATTAGGAATAGTAATACTAGGACCGCTTCATACGCACAGAAGAAGGTTGTTTTTCACCCCAAATAACAGTTTTTTTTTACTGAACTATTAACATTAGAACTTATAAATCATTTTTTTTTGTAGTAAATTAAGTAAATTCTTGTGAATTTAAAAATAATATCACTAAATAAATTAAGCACACTTTAGATTTTTAGTTGTTTTTGAGATTCTTTTTGGCAAACCTTTACTAGCAAGTTCTAAATAAAATTATTCAAAAGAATCATGCTATTCTGAAAAAAGCTTTTAAATGGCTTATGTTTAACTATCTGTCCTATTATTTTTGTATAAGCTGTAAGTTTCTCTTAAATAAGTTAAAATAAAATAAAATCCATAATATTTACTGAAAAATTAACAGTGTTATTTTTGTTAACTCGAAATCTGATTCTCGGGAGAAACCTGTTGATCAGGAACTTTAGCCTATACGTTTGTCTAATGTGCTACCTATACATAACCCATTACATAACCGTTACGTATTCAATTTAAAAGGATTATTAAAATACTTAACATTTTTTTTTTTTTTTGCAAAATGAAGAAACTTACCGTAGTCATTATACCATCACACTCAAATACAATTTACCATTAACTTCATTCCACTTTTGCAACTTCAGATTAACCCAGCACGACCCTCATAACTGAACACCACTTATTCAAAGTTAATTAATTAAATACATTTTTTTTTTGTTATCCGGTTTGTAGTACATTGTCTTTTGAACGACCTATAGATATGTATATAACCATAACTATGTCAATAGTTCTGAGGAAATCCCGTTCAACAAAATATATTTATTAATAAAGCAACCGGCAAAATGAGGAGAATCACCAACTTAGATAGCTAGTAATAATAAATTTATCGCACAATTAGTTAATAGTACTTACTTACTTCATATTTAAAACTATATTTTTACAAAGTATCGGTCTGTCTTCCTTCCTTCCTTTCTATGTTAATAATTTTATATTATATTGAATTGTTACACCCTTATTATACGGTCATATGAATAGCATAAATACCCAACTTACCTATACATATTACAATAAATAATTGAGGATTGATTTTACATTTTTACACTTATACTTTTAACCCATAAAATCTAGCTAACTTGACTATATTTTCAATAATAATTAAATTATTTAATCGTTCCCCAGATACTTTCGCAGTATATTAGCAATCAATATGAAATCGACTCACCAGATAGTGTTAAAGCAATTTGTATACACCACAATTCAGGCACCACTACATGTACATCAGATAGCCACTCGCATGGCACACCCGGCGCCAACTTGTGTCACTGGCCGCTACCAGCATGAACTATACTGCAAGCGTGCCACCCGCGCCGCCATTTGTCTATTATTCCGTCTAGCACGCGCATGTCACAAACTCGCACAAATACACTTATTTTAGGTAATCAAATAACTTGATTAAACTTTGTTCTTTAGTTCTTTACTTGTTCGAAGTTCTCAAGAACGTGGTCTTTTCAAACTATGTGGAAACAACCCAAGTACGGTTTACATTGCCTCTCTTTATCCCAATTTCTGATATTAGCGTCAGCGACTGCCAAGCGATACGAACACCATGTTTAAAGTTCTGTGGTATCAGGATTCAGTGGGCGTAGTGCAGGCAATGAAACAACGTAATACTATCGCTTCGGAAAGTCCCGTATGAGGAGAAGAAGCGACGCAACAAACTCGCTCATGGGCCCCGATAGGTTTACTGTTATAATATTACAATTAATTACATATTCACTTCACTTCACAATCTTAGACTTAAATTATAATAAATTACAGAACCGGGTAAAACCACGATCGCACTGCACGGTCGTATAGATCGAGAGCTTGATAAAAACTAACCCTTACAAATACAAATACCCACACTTTTATAAGCTACTATGGTCAGTGTTGCCACATCACTCAATCCTTCTACCATAATAATATGATCCAGCCAATATGAATAATTATCTAATAAATATCTAACACTAGTGAAGATCAAAGCTACTGGAATTACTAAGGTACGCCTACGAGCGACAATCGCTGAGCGATTCTTTGTCGTCGAATATAAAACCTTCAGCACCTTATTACAAAACATGGTTTAAAGGAAAACCAGGTTTTAAAATAGCCTCGTCCCTTTTTATTATATGACGTTAGAAAGTGACCAAATGACAGTAAAACCTGGCTTTACTTTAAACCATGTTTTGTAATAAGGGGGTCACAGTTCAATACTGAAACGCCCCCGCGCTACAAAAAGCCCTTATACCTACATCATACTATTTTCTATAGCTGCAATTATCGCAGCTACAAAAAGTGGCTCGTGGGTGGCCTCCCTTAGAAATAGAGATTTGATCTCACAACATCAACGCATTCACTAAATATCTACAAGTGTCACCCCTGTTTCAAGCTTTTAATTCTTTTTACAATTTACGTACCTTTTTAGCGTGAAAAAACAAAACATGGAGACCAAAGCAAAGTAAGAATCAAAGTTGGTAGCAGAAGGGTAAGTATTTAATCAGTGTTAACTACTAGCGACATCTCTTATCAGTTATCTTTAACAATGGACAAATACAAGATTGTTAATTGTAATTATTTGCAGACGTCAGTTTATGAACAATTTATTGATGAAGATTCCTCAGAGGATGACGGCGGTGATGATTATGATGGATCGCAAATTAAGTAACAATTATCATAATTAAAATTAATTCAAAAGCCTGAGCAATCGGATTTGTCAATTTTAGTCCAGTCGGCTACTCATCATCATCAGCCTATAATGTCCCTCTGCTGAGCACAGGCCTCCTTTCACAAATCAGGGTGAAAGGGAGTTTTCAAGCCGCCTAGGAGGCCTCGCAACTAGCTTAACGATTTTGTATCACAATTCAGTGATAACCGGGACCAACGGCTTTACGTGCCTTCCGAAGCACGGAAACGCTCGGTTTGAAATACCACTAGGTGGTCACCCATCCAGTTACCGACCATGCTTAGTAGCTTAACTTGCCTATCGATTAAGAACGGCTTATCATGCTACACCATGAGCTACTCATATTCAATTCAAAACGTAGTACTAAAGAGGAGCTCTTTATTTCGATTTACAGAGTAATTATTTTCGCAGGAAATACCAATCCATTATTGGCGAAGAAGAATGTGAAGTACCTTTTTTTGAATTGGGGTAAATATGCATGGAATGCATCAATTATATTTTACGGAAAAAGTTAATGTTGATATGAAATAAAGAAGGAACGAATGGAACAAGTTTTTGTTAAAAAAAAACATTTTTTATACAAGCTTTTTATGGTGACTGTACTTTTTGTTGTCTGTACTTGCATTTTCATCCAATAAACCAATTTAATACCAAATTTCAGCTCAATCGGACACTGGAAAGTGGGTATTTAACTTGCAAGATTCGATTACAGACTAAATAAAATCTTATAAAAAGCGTTGGCACATATTGCGCGGGTGGCCCTTAAATATAAGACGCTTTTTGTTACCTGACCCTACGTGTTTCGTGGTATTTGTAGCATGGCTAAGATAACAATAACACAACCGGAAAATAAGAATCTTTATACACTGAAAACGTGAAAATATCTGAAGTCTCGATCCCATAGAGTGAACTAGCCAATTCGGTCCCCACTAAAACCATAAGAAATTTCATCATTTTCTATAGGGCCCCGCGCTAACTTAATCCGCCACTGTTGGCCCGGATCAAAACCTCATGAATGTTACAGGAGCATCCCTAACGATAGTCTAGAAGTGATTCAGAGTCACATCCCTGATCTGGATCATAAGATAAATTATGAAAAGGTAATTTAGTCTTTGTTTCTAAAAAAATTCTATTTGAAGTTGCAGCTCAGACAGACTGCACCGTGCCGCACTTTTTAGTCTGTGAAAGTAGAACCTAAGCAGTAACGTTGATGCTCTACAGTGGAGACTTTCGTTAGTCATATATAGTGGGGCGATTACGTAACTGTATTATGATGTTTAATAAATTTTGTAGTTGCAATACGTTTCAATCATTTTCGAATTGAAACCGGTATAGTATAGCGGTTTTCTTATAACTTTTTACCGTTCTGGTAACTGAAAATACAAATAGTGCTTTATTGGAAGAAATATAAAAAAATCGAAAATGGTTCTACATTTTCGATTTTGTCGTATTTCTACCGATTCAGAGGTTGTTTCAATCCGAATCTAATTGCAACAAAGTTACGTAATCCACGTAAAGGTCCACTGTAGAGCAACAAAACTGTACAGTACCCCGAGTGTAAAGAATTGAAGTTAATAAACGCTTACTAATGCGTTTGCGTTAACTATAAAGTATGGGAGAAATTAGTACCATGAGTATTCCGCTAGAGGCGCTGTGCCAATTCCTAAAGAGAAGTGTCGTATACGCAAACGCATTAGCACGTAGTAAGCGTTTACTAACGTCAGTTCTTTACACTCGGGGAACAGCCCCCCTAGACAAGATGGTTGTCGACAATCGTCATCGTTAGTAAACGATCAACCTTTGTATGGGATTGACATAAGAGATTGTAAAAAAATCACGTGATATCTCGATTTGAAATGTCAATCCCATACAAAGGTTGATTGTTTACTGTCGATGACGATTGTCGATAGCCATCTTGTCTACTGGCCCAGCCCCCCTAGACAAGATGACTGTCGACAATCGTCATCGTTAGTATACGATCAACCTTTGTATGGGATTGACATAAGAGATTGTTAAAAATCACGTGATATTTCGATTTGAAATGTCAATCCCATACAAAAGTTGTACGTTAACTGTCGAGCTGGCACACGGAAGCTGGCACGTTCAACACATTTACATGTTGTGCTTGTATAGTGTCTGTGCATAAGCATTCGGCGCGCGGCGTGACGACGCACTGCATCATGTAAAGTATGTCCGTCTCTCTCGCGCGTGTTCAAGCTTATGAGTATGACTTACTTACTTATGATCCTGTGTCCCCTAGATGGGGCAGAGGGCGTCCACAGAAACTCTCCAACCCGATCGGTCTTGAGCTTCGCGCTTGATCTCGCTCCAAGACTTCCCGATCTTCTTCGCTTCGTCAAGCACAGTGCGTCGCCAGGTTTGTTTGGGACGGCCACGCTTTCGTTTCCCCTGCGGATTCCAATCCATTGCCTGCTTGGGTATATGGTCGGGGTCCCTTCGGAGAGTGTGGCCAATCCAGTTCCATTTGCGACGCTTGATCTGTTGGTCGATCGGTGCTTCGTGGCAGCGTTCTCGGAGCTCTACGTTCGAGATTTTCTCGGGCCAGTGTATAACGAGAATTTGGCGAAGGCATCGGTTGACAAAAACCTGGAGCTGGTGCGAGATGGCCTTGGTTACCTTCCACGTCTCGCACCCGTACAGAAGTACAGACTTCACGTTGGACCCGAATATCTTGAGCTTAACTCTTCGGGTCAGCTTCCGAGACTGCCATATGGGGCGCAGCTGTGCGAAAGTTGCTCGGGCCTTGGCAATCCGAGAAGAGATGTCATCTTCAGTTCCTCCAGATTCTGACACGACACTACCAAGGTACGTAAATTTGTGGACAAGTTCCACAACCTCTGTGCCTATCAGCAACGGTGTAACATTTGTCACTCCAGATCGCATCTCTTGGGTCTTTCGGATGTTGATTTTCAGCCCCATGTTTGCTGCCTCATGGCTCAGGTCGTCGAGCTTAGCTTGCATGTCTGCGCGTGTATGACTCAGCAGGCATATGTCGTCGGCGTAATCTAGATCCTCCAGAACGTTGGAGATTCCCCTATGAGTATGAAGGAGATAGTTATTGTTTTGCTTTGGTCACTGCTCATAATATAGAGTGATCTTTTTTTGCATTCATCCAATAGAATTGACTGATTGATTAGAAGCAATAATTACTGTATCGTGAAATTGTATATGTGTGACTACTGTGAACGCGCCAGCTTTAGGGAAACGACCTGTACATTAAACAATATTTCATCTAGACATAGTTCGGCATGGAGGACACTCTCTTACCTAATATGGCTTCTAATTTTAGTAGTCTTATTGCGCAGGTGTGTCCAATGGAGAAGTGTAAACGGATGCGGATGAAGTCATTCGTAGGGACCTTACCTCATTATATGAGGGGAAGTCCATTCACACATTTCGAGCAAACCTTTGAAGAGTACGAATCTTGCTCACCAGGTGTGTTATTAAACATTATACTATGCAGTACTTCAATATTATTTGTTTAACTAGATCCTACCCTGTGTTCCCCTACCCATCGTTCATTTTCCCGTATTCTTAGGCCCATCTAAGGGATAAATATGGCTGTGTAACAGAATTGGTAAGTAAATGAAGAATTATTAAGAGATAAATCTTTCAACCTATCATAATAATCCTTAGTTTTAATCCTATGGGGAATGCTTCCCGAATAAAAAGTATGAAGAAATGAACACCATTCCTTGAATTTAAATTCTACTATTCTACCGTACCTACTATCCTACTTATATTATAAATGAGATTATTATGTGGCCGACCACGTCATCAGTTACCAATAGTTACCATGGTAGGTAAAAATCGTGCCTATAAACCTTTAGGAAAAAAAAACTTCCATAACTCCTAAGATCAACATAAAATTTTCGTTGAAAAAATTACGAATTCACTTCTAAAGACTAGAGTAATTATAAGCTCGCATCAGGGATCCAAAACTTAACCATTATAAATTCAACAGAGCAACTAGCAATCCTGAAACAGCGTTTAGAAGATAAAAAGAAGAAGGAACGAGCCGAGCTCGACATGGCTGAAGAGTCGCCACTGTTGGACTGGACTAGTATTGAGGGCATTGGTGTGCAGACATCTGATATGATGCTGCTGCCGCCTTGCACCTGCAACTTATTGGAGCTGAAGGATGAAGAGAGTCATCAGAGGATATTTACCTGTACGTTATTTTTTGTTCCTTTGGCCGCCCATAAAGGACGATGATAAAGCCTGTCATGTCTGTATGTTCGGTATGTCACTAACGATCGGGTAACAATAATACCCGGTGTCTGAATCGAGTGTATTCTGTGATGGCAAGCAGTTACCGTAGCCTAAGGACGTAGGACACCAGTATCAATCGCGCGTTGCCGACCCTGCAAAAATATCTTCACACCCCTTTATGAAAAACCCCATGCTGTACTCCCTTGGGTGCACCACGGTGGGAGCTCATTCCACTGCCTGAGCGTCCGCGGTAGGAAGCTCCGTTGAACCGCACAGTACGAAACCATTTCCGTTCCATGTATGAGGATGGACTCATCGTCGATGGCGAACGTATGGTGGAATCAGGCTGTATACTTGCTGTAAAAAACTAATAACAACCTTTCTTCGATGGTAGAATACCCCTAGAATATTAGAAGCATCTATAGGTATAGGCTACGGTAACTGCTTACCATCAAGCGGGCCGTATGCGTCATTTTTTTATAACTTAGTGGTATATATTAGGGCCGGGATTTTTAAATCAAGCCATCAATTCTTTCATTCCAGTGGCTGACCTGATCCCAGTCAAGCAGGTCATGAACAAAATCAACAAGGAGTTCTTCTTCGACGATAGCGTGGCGTTTGACAGATTCAAAGTTTTAGGCCAAGAGAGCGCTGAAAATATGTAAGTTATTGATCTTCAGACTAGGAATGTCTGATACTGACTGCTACCTCTGCTTAACAGGCCTCTCTCGATCCTGAACCATATGCATCCAGCACTTAGTACTATTTATAACTAGACTCGGCATTTTCTTGATGTGTGTGACGTGACCGCACTGTAACGGCCGCCGAGAGAATGCGTTCTCGACACGTGCTAATACTATTGCGATGGGAATTATACTGGATGCTTCATAGGGCCGGACTTAGAGTATTTAGAACCCGACTAATCAATTAGATGACGGTACAGCAAGCAAGAGTAGTTATTTTAAGGCAAAGCGCTTCAGAAATTCAGTATAATATAATAGAAAAAGAACAAATTTTACGAGAAAAGTAACATTGTCTTATTTTAATTAAATTAAAAATACGCATAGTATCCTTTCCTTTATTTTATTATTTTGAGGGTGATGGCAAATCTTCGTAATGTACCTAGTAAAAAAATTGCATAAGTAATTATGAATAGCATTGTGATACAAAAATAGTATTTTAGGAAGTTAGAAAAGGGTAAAGGGGCCCCGAGAATTGGCGAGAATTGCACTGCCTAGGGGCCCCGACATGGTTAATCCGGCCCTGATCGTTAAGTAGTCCCATCTTATCAGATCAGCCGTTTCCTTGATTTGGCCAATATTAACATGTGACTAAAACGCATTCTCTCGGCGGCCGAACTATAGGTACCATGCTAATTAGTCCCTATATATAAAAATGAATCCCTATTTCCCTTGGTCACGCCATAACTTGAGAACGACTTTACCGATTTCGTCCATCTTTTTTTTTAAGTTTTCTAACAGTCTGGAGAAGGTTCTTACGGCAAAAAAAGTTGCGTAGAAAATTATAAAAATAAAGAAAACTTAACGGTAGGGTAGTATATCCCTCGGTTTCGCAGATGAAACCGCGGGGCGCTAGTACTTTTAAAAGTAGTCACTTATTTTCTTCCCTCTATAGGCCTTCAAAAAAACACAACCGAAAATTCAAGGAGTTAGATGCTAATGATATACGGGTGGCTCTCGAACAGCATCCAAGCTTACTGGAAATATTTCAAGCCAATACCCAATGTTGAAGCTAAAAACTTGATAGACTTGTTGCAACACTACAGCTGTCATGCGAAGAACCAGAAAAGCATTTGCCTCAATGTTAAACAACCATATGAATGTATACATTTATTTTCTAAATCGTAAGTTACTAGTAAACTAATAAAACATTGAAAACACGATGACATCTTTAAATATTTAAAGTTAAAATAGGGCCTCACACCGGTATTCGGTTGTACTGCAACGGCTTTAAAGCTATGTCTGTCATGGGCGGTACCTGGATGGGTGATCCCCTAGTGGTATTTCAAATCGAGCGTTTCCGTGCTTCGGAAGGCACGTAAAGCCGTGGGTCCCGGTTATCACTTAATTGTGATAGTCGTTAAGCTAGTTGGTTGCCTCCTAGTAGAGGTGTGTAACTCATCAAAAATACGCGAGCTGCATAACAGCTCACGGCTCAGGAGTGTGAGCCGGTTCAATGACTCAGCTCGCAGATCAGCTCAATTTATACCTATAGTCCACGATAAGCGCGCACGCTCACTGTGTATCGCGCGTCCAATCGAGCTGACTGAGCTGCCGCGATTCGTTCGACTCCGCCGAGCGACTCTTTTCATACTTTAGAGTTGTTTTTTTTTTTTTTTTTATTATATTATCTAGTAATGTCTTAAATATAATCTATGGAGGGATTCGTAGATACAATAGGAGTTGGATTGAGCCGTGAGCTAGTCATTTTGTTGTTGAGCTGTAGCTCAACGGCTCAAACCCTAGTGATCTGATTCATTGAGCTGGTTCAGAGCTGAGTTACACACCTCTACCTCCTAGGCGGCATGAAAAATTCCAACAGTAGGTTGAACAGTAGCCTACCTCAACCAATTAGCAGTGGGACCGCGTGGTGGAGTATCGCTCAGTCCCTTTCACCCTCATTTTGTGAAAGGAGGCCTGTGCTCAGCAGTGGGACATTATAGGCTGATGATGATGATTGAAAGTCAAAATACGAGTGAATTCAATCAAAGTAAAAAATCTATAATGAAATATTTTTGTTTTACCGTTTTCAGTTCATTGTTTATAGAAATATCGAAATTCCTTATATAAATATCCGGTATTGAAAAATAACCCAATACCGCCAGGCCCTATTAAAATCTAAAACTAGAAAAAATTTAAATATTCGAAATAACTGACAGACAACACAAATTGTGTAACACTTTCTGTTAGGGGAAATTCATTAATTACGAGACAAGTTTGATCATTTTTGACTCCCCTACCCCAATATCAGAGGACCCATAGATTTCTGGGGCTCCCCCTCCCCCTTTTTGTATGAGATTTTATCAAGTTTTCCTAAATAGTCAAATGTCAAAATAATCTACTACAATATTTGCTTAAAACATCATAATAAGAATATTTAATAAAACAGTACAAAAGAAATAAAAAAAAAATATTTCTGTTGCTTTACCTAACTAACGCATCAGTCTGAAATGTCCATCACATAATTAATGAATAGCCCCTTATGATGATCATAAAAAAGTGTTTTTCTTGGACAATGTCTCTATCGTTTTAATATTTTTAATTATCTCTCGGTACCAATCTCATATCCTGAAATCTTAAAGGATTCGTCAAATTGTTTATCTCATTCTGTATCGTATCTGCTATAGTCGTAACAGCTTCTTGTTCACTGTCTTTAAACTCTTCTAAATCAGCATACACATCAGACTTGTCTTCAATTATGTCTGTTTCTTTGAAAACGTCTGATTTTATATCCACATTACTATTAACCACATCTGATATTGTTACTTCGGTAATGCTAGGTTTAGAGATAGATTTTAAATCAACAGATGCTTTCACAGGTACAGGTATTTTTGATTCTTCTAATTTTGGAATTTTACTTATAGATTCTCTTGCAGCAGATTTAACAGGAGGCATTATAATAGGAACGTTGACTACTTCTGGGATTACTGCTGGGTTAGGAGTCGGTGGCGCAGAATCGAATGGGATAGCAAGACTGTTCTGAAATGTTTCAACCTCTTTACGTCTAGTTTGTTTTCTTTCTAGCTGTTTCTGTAGTTCCTCTATTCTTTCTTCTTTGAGTTTTAATAAATTATCTAAATGATCCACCTGAAAGATTATTTTACTTTTTAAAATAATCTGCTATGAACTCAACAACCTAACTAGTCTAGTTAAAATAATTATTACTAGGTACTGTAGGGACACATACATATGTTAAATATAGTGCAGCGGCTGCGCCCGCTGATTTGTGCTGAATGGGCATTATGTGTGTGCAACGAGTCAGTCGCAAATAAACGCTAGTACCAAATTGTTGTGTTTCCATATAACGCTCCTCTCCGCTAAAGGACATTAGTAAATTGGTGGACTTAGTAATTATATCGGTATCCCCACAGTACTATTTCCCCTTCGGCACGTAAGTTGGTCTGCTTTTGGCTTTCACTTTTCAGAATTTTGTATATGTGCTACAAAACAAAATAGAAAAACAGTCTAACGAGTCTGGCCAAGTTACGTGCCGGCAACTTTACCATATATACTGTGGGATGCAACAATTACGGTTCACTTAGAATAATCATGATATCATCTGAAGTAGAAGAGATAGAACGTTCGTATAAGAAGTGTATGTCATCTATATGTTACGTTTACGGCTAAAAGCCGAAGTGAGGTTACACCTACAAGACATGGATCGCGTCTATAGCACAATATATGGGGCGTCAGTGGCTAAAACGGATGGTTTCATATTGGCCGTCATCGAGATTCCAAACCTATTTTAGCCACTTCCTCAGTGCCACTGAGGATTGGCCAACTTAAGCCAACTGCTAATGGCAGCACCTAGTTCTAGCCAGCTAAACCTAGGTGTAGCCCCACTTCGGCTTACAGCCGTAACATATACTTGTAATAAATATTTAAATCCCAATTTTTATTCAAGTTACTAGCCTTATGCCTACACAATACCTGTAAATCAATATAAAAAAGTATTCACCTTCTGTTTGAGAACTTCAACAGACTCCTTGGCATCTTTCAGTTCCTCTTTCAACACTAGGTAGGACTCATAGCTGACCACCTTTTGCTGCAACGTCTCCAGCACTCCGTTAACTCTCGTCTTGAATGGCACGACCAGAACATTTTCTGGAAAGGAGTTCATTAGCGTCATCTATCTGCATTTATAAGGTTATAAACTACAGGTTATCGGCCCCTACCGACGCGAGCCTAGACACATGCTCTTAGACCCCTTCATGATCACCTTGACCCCCAACCATTCAGATTCTAGTAAGGCCAGGTCGTAGGTGCAGGATGTGATCGTAGAATACCTACTTTTTCGTATATCGGTTTAATCTATAGCGTGCAATATTCAGATCAAACTTCCTAGCAACTGCACAAATCGAAATTTGAACCTGTGTCGAGATGTGAGAGTGGAATATGACAAAGCGCCTGCTAATATTAGTGAGCAAGGAAACAAACATAGGAGTCTACATAGAGTAAGAGTAGAGAAAAAGTAGTATATCAGTTATCTGGTTTCCATAGTACAAGCTCTGTTTAGTTTGGGATCAGATGACCGTGTGTGAGAAATGTCCCAGGATATTTATCCCTGGATATAGCCGTCCCCCGCGTTCCCGGGATAAAAAGTAGCCTATAATACTCGGGAATAATGTAGCTTCCTATTAGTGAAAGAATTTTTCGAATCCGACTAGTAATTCCTGAAATTAGCCCGTTTAAACAAACAAAAAAAAAACTCTTCTGCTTTATTATATTATAAGTATAGATTAGCTGAGATCTTTTGCACGTCAAAAGCCGCCTAAAAAAGATACCATATCGCATATCTCATTAGGTGGATCGTGGACCTGCTTGTCCAAACTGTTTCCATAAAGAAATTAGAACAGATAACGTACCATCATCACCGCAAGCCTCATAATAGCTTCCACCGCTGGATACATTCTGTTCAGCGTCTTTCATACTTTTGTTAAAGTCTTCGTCGCGGCGAATCTTCTCTCTCACTGGACAAATAATATTATTATTAATAATGATATTCAGCCTACGGATATAAATAATGAACAAACTGGGTTTCCCAAGTACTCACTTGGGAAACCCAGTTTGTTCATTATTTAAATAAAGAATTTAAGCAAGAAGGGTGTGAAGAGGTTTTTGCAGGGTTGGCAACGCGGCCCTGGTGTTGCAAGCATCCATAGGCAGTGCCAGATTTCCACCTAGGCATACGAGGCTCCGGCCTAGGGACTCCACTCCCAATGACGTGACCTGCACACAAGCTCTAAAGCCTGGCTTGCCTTATCAAAAATCTTTATCGAAAATATATATATATCTCTTAAAAGTCTTGAAACGATAATGATCATTCGAGCTATTTAAAAGTTGGTGATCTTATTGTAGTCTTACTTTTGCACTTGTTCACCAAATTGTCAAACAAACGTCACGTAAGAAAGAGTTGAGTTATGGTTGTTCATCTTACTCGCACGCGCGTGCTCTTACCAGGCTTAGCCTAGTAGGTAGGTACATACCTTTACAATGCACATGCTCAGAAAGTACTCCTATACGTGGCTATACACAGCAACAGAAAGTGTATGTTTTACCCACATGTGTGGCAGAGGATTTAGAGCTAATTTTCATTTAATTATTCCTAAGTTTTCGATGGAACGCTGGGCAAACGATATAAAAGATACGGCAGGCATCAAACGGCATCAAAAAGCATGGAAAAGTAGGAGAGGAGGAGGAGGAGAAAGAGGATGGCTCCTCTTTCAAGCTAATTTCGAAAGTTATTTATTACTAGCTGCCCGGCGCGACTTCGTTTGCGTAGTTTTCCTAACTTTCCTACCATTTCCCTACCTTTATTTTCTTAAATTTTCTACGCAACTTTCTTAATTTTTTTTCCTTAAGAACCTTGTCCAGAGTATCAGAAAACTTAAAATAAGATGGATAAAATCGGTAATGTCGTTCTCAAGTTATGGCGTGACCACGGGAAATAGGGATTAATTTTTATACATATATAGAGATTTCTAAGTTATTTATTTTATAACACCTTACCCATAACGAGCACCCGTTCAATCACTCCAGGAGCTGCATTCGCCAGCTGCTCCATTGTGTCGCAGCACAAGTTCAGCTTCAGTTTCTTCAGCACCTTCCTGTTCAGCGTCATCCAGTTGTTCAACTTCAGCGAGTGACTGTTCCTCGGAGGGTAGTTATGCATCTCCACCAGTTTCGAGTAGTGGCAGCTTAGGATCTCTGCTAGGAGTACTGCGGATTTGATATAATTTTTAGACCTCCTGTGACATGAACATAATCCATGAGCTTAATTTCTTATTATGAGAGAAATAATAAAATAAATATCCTGGGACATTCCTCACACACGGTCATCTGATCCCAAACTAAGCAGGGCTTGTACTATGGAAACCAGATAACTGATATAATACATATACTACTTTTGTTTGTAAATACATACTTAATATACATAATTACACCCAGACTCAGGACATACAGACATGTTCATGCACACAAATGCATGTCTGTGTGGGAATCGAACCCACGACCAGCGGCGCGTAAGGTGAATCTTAACCAACTGCGCCAACTAGCCCGTATGTTCTATTTGTATCCTATTCTATCTATAATATCCTCAATATAATAATATCCTGGGAAATTCCTCACACAGGGTTATCTAATCAAACTCAGGACATACACACGAACATGTCTCGTGCACACAAATGCATGTCCTGTGTGAGAATCCAACCCACGACCTGCGGCGCGTTAGGTGGAATCGCCAACTAGCCCTTTGTAATAATGTATGTTTAATCAATTATAACAACTACTTTCAAACTTTCAAGTAACGCGGAGTGCTGGTCGACGAACTGGCAAAACCATATTATATCCTCCAACAAATATTATTGACAAGTGACTAATATTACCCTGATTTAAATAACTAGGTGTGATAAAGGCCTATATGTCAATACGATAAATAAACAGAAGAAGCTAGCAATGGCGTTTGTACAACAGCTTGGTGCTTAGAACTCTCGACAGTTCACGACCGGCCATTCCTAATGAGTACAAAAACATTTTGAACAGATAGCGGTTGGAGTACATCTCAGCGTATCAAGCAAATCATGTACACTGACGCTCGTATTACAGATAGTCAAACTACAAAAAACAGTCAGTTCTTACTATTTATAATATAATTCCAGAACATGTCTCTCGACATCATAAAAAGATAAGGGGTCCTTCTCGTTGATATCTCTAGCGTTGTTCTGTTCCGTAATCATCTAGAAGATTAAGTCAAACCGGCTTCCAAAAACTCGGAGAGCTCAATAGAGCGAAACGGTACAAAGACTGCAACATTATAAGTCGCAAGTCCGACCCCATATGGAGTACTGCTTTCATCTGTGTGCGGGAGCACCTGGATACCAGCTGGGGCCTCTAGAATCAGTTCAGCGACGTGCCATTAGAATGTTGTTCAGAGCCCCTTAGCCTGAGGAGAAACTTTGTTTACTTATGGAGCTCTGACAACCCTACTCAACGCTGCCAGGAACACGACATCACATGAAATGTAATATTTATATGACTGCAATCTTCTGTCCAGAATATTTTGTCAACAACACCAATCTTCACAAACATTTTAGCGTTGATTACACGAATGTAAAAATCTTATAGTCTACGCGAGCGAAGCCGCGGACGAAAAGCTTGTTTATAATATAAGAGCATCAGATTAGCTACAGCTAAAATGCAACCGCCAAGAAAATGCGTTTCCGAATATTGGCCTAATCACAGAAACGACTAATCTGATTATGAGGGGTTTTTCACAAAGCTATGCCTAAGTAAATACTGAACCTTTCTGGGAGAGGCCTATCGCAATAGGATTAGCCGATAACGAACACAACACAATATTAACACGTGTCACAAATGCATTCACTCGTCAGCCGAACTGTATAGAGTTGTAGTTTCATATATGACATAGTAACCAAAGCCCGCAGTAAGTCAGGTTTTTATGGCAGAAGGCTGAAAATCAGGCAGTGGTCATTCTGATGGTATTATTACCGTTGGCTATAAGACATCAGTAATCCCATAGGAGTTATGTGCTGCCGATCACAAAGCCTGCAAGACAATTTGCACACCAGTGCAGAAATTTTGAGTTTGACCCTAAAATGACAACGTGGCCCCTTTTAGGCTGTATGTGCCGTGTGTTTCGGCCATATTACCTATCATCAGCCTGTAATGTCCCACTGCTGAGCACAGGCATCATTTCACAAATGAGGGTGAAAGGGAATGGGCAGATACTCCACCACGCGAACCCACTGGGGATTGGTGGGGGTAGGTTAGTGGTCAACCTACTACTAGGCGGTCACCCATCCAGGTGCCGGCCTCAATGGTGGTAGCTTAAGTGGTGGTAGGTGGTTAAATTTTTCGATCGATTAAGAACGGCTAATCATGATCATAGATCATGATACACTAATATAAATAAATAAATAAATATCCTGGGACATTTCTCACACACGGTCATCTGATCCCAAACTAAGCAGAACTTGTACTATGGAAACCAGATAACTGATATAATACATATACATACTTTTTGTTTGTAAATACATACTTAATATACATAATTACACCCAGACTCAGGACATACAGACATGTTCATGCACACAAATGCATGTCCTGTGTGGGAATCGAACCCACGACCTGCGGCGCGTAAGGTGAACCTTAACCAACTGCGCCAACTGGCCCGTCAAACTATAAAATATATATAACTTTTTTAAGTTACTAAGGTAGCAAACAACGGCCCGCCTGATGAGAGCTTGGATGGATTCTGGTCCGACATACAAGAGGAGTTCCTGGCTTACCAGCGTCAGCAAAATCCCTGCTTATCTTCTTCGTAGGTCTTGATAACTTGAATGTATCAACCCATGCCAGAACCGACTCGATCTCCGACAGAGGTATTGGCGAATCAATGCTAGACATTTTGTTTTATTTTTTTTACACAGTTAATTACTTTTATTACAAATAACTTGTTACTTTATTTTAAATACGACGGGTGACAATATAAATTTCGCATGTTTGTTGTGTCTTGTCAGGTTATTGCTTTTTCTTTTGAAAAAAATGTTTTGACTGGGATTTTATGAAAAAGTTTTATCACCTCGTGTTATTGAAGGAAATGCATTATCAATAAGAGGTTATAGCCATATTCATATGTCTGTGGGTTATAGTAAAGGGGCGTCTAAACGGGCTATATTTTACGACAATTTGTGGCTGCAATACTGTGGCCGGCAACATTGCTAGCAATACCAGCCACACTATGCAATATTTTAAGGATGGCCCGGCATTATAGCCACATATTTTTTCGTATGTCAAAATGTTTTTATGTGTAGCCGGCGTGTGGCCGAACGATCGCCTCGCAATCGAAAATACTGCAATATATCTGGGCCATCTATATTGTTGTTCTGTTTTACTGTATATGCGCGTCCCTTTCTCCCTGCGACGTGAAGTACTTTGCGTTTCACTTTCTGCGCGACGTGAAGTGTGCTGTACTTAGGTAGGGTCGAATCCACATTCGTGTCCTTTTTTTTCGTTTTTCTGCCAAAAACAATGTATGCGGCTGCGATGAGCGTCATTTCGTCGGCCATTGTTGCTGGATTGTGTGGCTCATTAAAGGGTTGTGAATCAAAGGCCATACTATTGCAGCCATATTGCAACATGTTGCCTGCAATTGATTGCTCAGCCATAAAATGCACTAAAATGTTTTTTTGATGGCTGGGCAATGTTTGCCAATAATTGCAGCCACAAATTGTCGTAAAATATGGCCCGTTTAGATGTACCTTATATAGCACAAATGACTGAGAAATAGCATTAAATTGACACCCTATTGATAACAACCACAGGAGAATACAAGAAAAGTAAAGACATTTATAAACAGTCGGCCTAAGTAAGAGTCTGATCGCGCAATGCTCGCGCATCAAGGGTTCCGACCCTCCTTGGACGCACCCTATGGTGCACCTATGATGACCATCACTGTTGTAAAAAAATCGGCCAAGTGCGAGTCAGACTCGCGCACCGAGGGTTCCGTACAAACCTGTAGGTATATAAGTAAATGGTAGTATAGACCTGAGTATTATATATTAATTTCAATTTATGACGTATTAAAAAAAAACTACTTACTAGATCTCGTTCAAACCAATTTTCGGTGGAAGTTTGCACCGTAATGTACATCATATATTTTTTATAGATTTATCATTCTCTTATTTTAGAAGTTACAAGGTGGGGGACACACATTTTACCACTTTGGAAGTGTCTCTCGCGCAAACTATTCAGTTTAGAAAAAAATGATATTAGAAACCTCAATATCATTTTTGAAGACCTATCCATAGACACCCAACACTTATGGGTTTGATGAAAAAAAAATTTTTGAGTTTCAGTTCTAAGTATGGGGAACCCCCAAAATTTATTGTTTTTTTTCTATTTTTGTGTGAAAATCTTAATGCGGTTCACAGAATACATCTACTTACCAAGTTTCAACATTATAGTTCTTATAGTTTCGGAAATAAATGGCTGTGACATACGGACGGACAGACAGACAGACAGACAGACATGACGAATCTATAAGGGTTCCGTTTTTTGCCATTTGGCTACGGAACCCTAAAAACCGGACCGCAACATAACCACATGAGTACCTAACGAAAAAGATATTAGGTAGGTTACTAAGATTGTTTGTAATGAAATTTTGAAAAAACAGAAGGAGTATTCTAGTTAGAAACATCAACGTTTTATTTATGTAGGTATACCTATAGGTAACATAAGTGAAAATAAATAAGTGAAAATAAATAAGTAAAAACCTGTTTTAGAATGCACAAATGAAGTCCGTTCATTGATACCCCACTTAAACTTGTAGCCCAACTTTGAAAGTTCGGTCCCCTATTCCAGCCTTTGCAAAGAAAGTAAAAATATTTATTCTACGCTCATAAACTTTAGATAATTCCATTAGGTACTTACCAACAATTAATTAAATATTGTGTATACCAATCGAGTTACCGATGCGTTTATCTCGTATGCAATAATGCACTTTCGAAAGTTCACTATCACACTAAATCAAAAAATTCTTGTTTCATCTAAATTTGTTGCATTTTAGCGACATGTGGGTCTACCACCAGCTATTATAACCTTATTTGTCTTTTGTCTTGTTTTGACGCCAGATGTCAAAGAGGGAGAAAAAACAAATAAGGTGCAATAATATTGCCGCTAAGCATTTATTGTATCTGACTATACCAGTAACAGTTCCCGAGAAAGCGTCGTTTACTTACATCGCCATACATCTATCATACAAATACACTACATTTTACTGCACTGCATGCACCAACCATTATAAAATGAGCCTTACTACATCCTTAGCTCGTATTAAATGATAGAGATCTACAGGTCTCATTAAAGTGGACTGTAACAAACGGTCTCTCAGCGTAAGTATCCGACGATTTTGTATAGAAATCACGCTTTCTATTGAGCAATTTGATAAAGCCACAATAAAATACAGTTTCATGCCTCGCTTTGTGGCAAGTTGATTTCCAATGTCGCTAGTTACTTGCTTCGCGACAAAATCTTTTCTCTAGCATTTGCTTACTTATAAATAACAATAAATCTATTGAAGATCTAACGCCTCCTGACTCCCAACTACCGGCGTGATTTGGCAACTGCATTTGACTTTATTAGGGATTCCTGGGTAAAAAAATGATAATTCTATCTAATTAGTCGCGAAGTCGCGAAAGAGCACGACGTATGCCATTGAAAATATTTCGCTGACTTCAAATCAGTGTTAGAGTGTTAGATTAGTTATTTCATCCTTTTTAGTTTATTTTGAAGACGATAAAATTTTATAAATTACTTTTTTTTTTGTATTTCTTATACCTACCTAAGCACTAGAATTTAACCACGGTTTTGAGATGTTTTTCTTTTGACACCACACCCGTAACTCGTATCAATAAGCCAGGCCATCACACACATTTGTCCATATCTTGAAAACTACTGAATCGATTTCGATGAAACTTGCACTGTTCCCCGAGTTGAAGTAATTGTAAACCAATAAAAAAAGAATGGTCACAATCCGATTAATATCTTCGGATATGCGTGGACAAACATGACAGGACACCTATGAAATTTTGTATACCTATTTGTTGGGAAGCCCTAATAGATTTTCATATGTGAATATATTGTAGTTCCAATAATATTACATTCAGACGTGTCGAATTGATAATCTCCTTATTTTGAAGTCGATTAAAAAGAACCCGCTCTATCTTAAAACTATTTACTAACTTTGCGATGTAATAAGATATGATAAGTGATATACCTGTGATATGAAAAGACATGAGATGACAGTCTCCCAACACCGCGGCTCCGGCTCAGCTCCATGCCGCGATATAACTTTCTCCGTTGACCCAATGTTTACTTGTCACATAAGCTGCGCCGGCGCAGATATTGTCGCTCTGAGATGAGGTTCCGTTTCATGTACTGTCGCGTGTGTAATTGTTGGTTTTAAAACTTTGCTAATATTAATAAAAACAAACTTAGAGTAAATTAATAAATATTTCTGGTATTGACATGAAACGAAACTTATATCAAAGCAGAAGATTATATGAAATATCATCATCTATATTATACTACTAGCTGTCACGCGCGGATTCACCCACTATAAAAAGTAGCCTATGTACTTCTCCATCCATACTATATCCTATTTGCACGCCAAGTTTCATCTCGATCGGTCCGTTCGTTTTTGAGTAATGCTTGAACAAACACGAACGAAGCCATACATTTACCAATTTTACTTACAATTTTCACGTCGACTGTAGCTGTATATTTGCAATGCATACACAATACTCGTGAATACCTAAGTACTTAAAAGCATTTGTTTTGATGTTTTCCTATCTACTTATCCGTTCTATAGTAAGGGGCACGAGTCGTAAGCACAGATGCACCTGCGCCGTACTTAATTTTTCGGTCTGTTTGGCGGAATTAAGCAGGGGGGAGCGCCGAGCTGCTCACTATTGGTTCGTCAGTCGTTCGTCGTCTATTGGATTCTTGCGTGTCATTTGGCTACTGTGATTTGGCCAAAAGTGCACATGCGCGAGCTTGCCCCCACTACTGCCTATCTGTGCTCACGACTCGTGCCTCGTACTGTACCTAAGTAGGTACCCAGTTCGTTCAAGTTATAACGTTATGATTAGAACCTTAGAACGTATGAATTACTATGAATACTCCCGACGTAAAAAAGCGTCAGCGTACGAACACGCATAGGAGAAGTCATACGTTAAAATAACGCGCGTTGAAAGATTGAATAGGCGTTCGTGCGAGCCATGTGCGAGCGAACGTAGGCTCACACACACCTCGCTGGATGCGACCCCCTTCTCACGAGGTGTCTGTCTAGGCTGAAAATTTTAGAAGGGATTCTTTGGAGAATGCCCCTTACTTTTTGAGTTATTTCTATCGGCATTTACAGATTTCGAAATTTACAAGCGAGAAAAAGATTTTCGAAAAAATATATTATTTAGCTTATTGGATCCTGTCTCCGACAAAGATCAAAAGGATGTATGGGGCCATATTAGGTTAGGGTAGGTACTAGAAACGTCACAATGCGAAAAACCCAGAAAGAACACTTTTCCTTTTTCTTTTTGTTAGGTTTGTTTGTTACGTGTTTTTTTTTTCAAATTCTGTAAATGCAATATCTCAAAAAGTTAGGGTCTCCTTAGACTATATTGGCGTGGCTGCTAGTTTGTCCTGTAAATCGTTCAAGTTTGTCCTTACTGACCCATCAAAAATTTCAAGTCTGTAGACTGTAGGTATATAGTAGATGCATATTCTGGGAAGCGGCAAACAATTTTTTTTTTATAATCCTTAACAAAATTCAAAATTTTAATCAGTATTTTATTCTACTTTAGTTAGGTATTAGGTATATTAACTATTTAAATTAAATTTTACAAACAAAAGTAAAATTAAAACTAAAATTAGAAAATTAATTCAACTTTAACTATTTTAACACAAGTCATAACTAGTGTGTGTCTAGAGCTGCACTTGAGAGCATGACAGCCAGGTCACAGAATCCTTAGTTAGGTCACAGAAAGTTTAGTGTACTTACAAAATACTTACCTTCAACCTACTTATCTCATTGGCTCGCGGTTAAAAATATAACAATGACATCAATTGTTATAATAGGACGCGCGTCCCTCGCAAGAATCTACGGTTAATCAGTTACAATTAAAAATTTTAAACATTATCGTTCAATATAATTAAACATAAACAAACAAAATTAATTTTGGAATTATATATGATAAACAATAACCTAACATGACTTAAACATAGGTATTTACATAGCACAAATGAAAAATAATCTTTTATACCCTACATTATTTGGTCCGGGTCCATGATACTTACGCACAAAAAATATATGATATCGTGATGCGTAGGCATACATTACGCGCCCACAACATTACGAAAGCTGACAAAGTTGATAGTTGAATGAAACACTGAGACAGTATCCCATCAGCGATTGAACTGAACAGGCGTACCTGTCAGCCAATCCACCTGCACAGAGACCTGCATCCGAATAAAAAAGTGCTCAGTGAGAAATCTATGGAAAAAGTTTATTAAAAAATAATTGCAGGTAAGACTTTATGATAACTTTTTTTTCTGGAGTGTAAACTGAAAGAAAGTTGTAGGGACGGACGTGACTTTCTCTTTTTGTTTTTTTTTTTTTGTACCGGCTTTTATTTAAAAGGTAAATGGGAAAGTAACCTTTTAAATGACTCGTACATATTCCGAACCAATCCTAATCTATACCTGAAAAAGAAACCTAAAATCTAATGCAATAAAGCTTTGCTTCCACCAATAAATATTAATTAATATACAACATTAAACCAAGAAATTACGTTTTCTAATATTAAAATTTAGGTACTTACGGTTTAAAAAAAAATTATACATTTATTTAGTTACTTATTCTTAAATAAAATTAATAAAATAATTAAAATTGCACTCAACTACCTAAGTATATGTACACATGTAACAGTTTAAGTACGTACTTAGTAAACCTACTATACAATTTTAAGATTGTCTACGGAGCACGTATGTGATCTTAGGTAGTTACTAGGTATTAAATATAAATAAGGTCTGTCACCACCACAATAAATCTCGAAAACATTCGAACAAATCTACTTCGCTTGGCAAAACACCGAGAGTTATCGGGAGTAATTAATTTGCGGGAGTATCCCCCGCGCTTTTACTCGCTTGGCTCTCATTAGGGACGCGCGTCCTATAATAATAAAATTGATGTTAACCGCAAACTCGGGCTGTGTGTGTCACACGGGATTCACGGGGTATCGTACACCGAGTGTAAAGAATTGACGTTAGTAAATGCGTTTGCGTTTACGACACTTCTCTATAGGAATTGGCACAGCGCCTCTAGCGAAATACTCATGATAGGTACTAATTTCTTCCATACAAAATAGTTAACGCAAACGCATTAGGTAGTATACCTTTGATTAAAGATACATCCAGATAGAGTGTCGCAGCTATGCACGCGTCGATAAAAATAGTCTCTAACTGTTAGGGGCTAAATCAAATTAAAATAAATAAAAATGCAAAATAATGATCAATATTTAAACTCCCGATTTTAATTGGAATATTTTAACAACTACTATCATTATGAACGTCATTATGACAAGCAGAATGGCGCAGAGGGAGCGTAAAACGTAGCTGTTACGCGCAGCAGCCTATAAAAGTTGGCCTGTTTTGTATATTCGTGTAGTATGGCGACGTTCTTTCTAGGTATATTTATTTCTATGTCTTAAACGTTTATTAACGTCAATTCTTTACACTCGGAGTAAATACAGGCACAGTATACCATCTCTATGTAATGGTAAAACTGTGGTACCGCTTGGCTAAAAATGATGCTAAAGCAATATTGCTAATGAAATTCATTTTTTAGAATAAATTGTTAGCATTAACATTATATTATTTGAATATTATTAAATTTCATACCATTGACTATTGATTAATTATAATTAATTGTCAGCATTATTTATTATGAAATTGTAAAACGGTTTATTTTAATATTGTGTATTTGAATATCGAGGAATGGCAACACCAGAAAAATATAATCGTAACAATGGCGGCCATTGGAGAAAGGGTCTTAATTCATTTTGTGGTAATTACCAAGTTTACCAACGGTGTAAATACAGATTTAGCTTGTTTAAGCCAACTTCTTTTCAGTAAATAAGGTATGGTTAATAAATCAGAAGAGGGATGGAGAAATCAGCTCACCAGTATGTATTTTTTTTTATTTTCTATTTTGTGTGTTTTGCTCGTGACGGATAATCAACTATGGCTAGTACGATGCCACTAACAAATATTCTTTGATATATCTTAAGTAAACAGTTGTTTATGTAAATAAAAGGTTGATAATAGAATCATTCTACATTAAAGTTTGAGTTTTTTGCCGGGAGTCTTCTCAGTTTAAGTGTATTACGAACCGGTGGTAAAATCAATTGTAACGTTCGTAAGTGCCTTATTAAGGCCTATACTGAATAAACAATTTTTGAATTTTGAATTTTAAGAAAATAAAGTTATATCAACATTAAATGTAATAACGAAATGTAATATAGATTATTCAAGTAACAATCACTAACAACTTGTAAGTGAAACATGCTGCTATATGCGGTGATCACTAACAACTCGTAAGTGAAACATTCTGCTATATGCGGTGATCACTAACAACTCGTAAGTGAAACATGCTGCTATATGCGGTGATCACTAACAACTCGTAAGTGAAACATGCTGCTATATGCGGTGATCACTAACAACTCATAAGTGAAACATGCTGCTATATGCGGTGATCACTCAAACCTCCTAAGTGAAACATGCTGCTATATGTGGTGATCACTAAAAACTCCTAAGTGAAACATGCTGCTATATGCGGCAATCACTAACAACTCGTAAGTGAAACATGCTGCTATATGCGGTGATCACTAAAAACTCGTAAGTGAAACATGCTGCTATATGCGGTGATCACTAAAAACTCGTAAGTGAAACATGCTGCAATATGCGGTGATCACTAAAAACTCCTAAGTGAAACATGCTGCTATATGCGGTGATCACTAAAAACTCGTAAGTGAAACATGCTGCTATATGCGGTGATCACTAAAAACTCGTAAGTGAAACATGCTGCTATATGCGGTGATCACTAACAACTCGTAAGTGAAACATGCTGCTATATGCAGTGATCACTAACAACTCAAACCTCCTGTGAAATATGCCACTGTATGCGGTGATCACTAAAAACTCAATATAGTCGAATCGACTCATGGCGACCTCTAAAATAGTATAAAATGATAAAACATGGTGATATAACATAATGCAAAAATTTATTAGACATACAGTATACGAATGGCCGAAACGGAACAGGGACATTCCGTTAAACAGGACGGCCGTCTGTTAGCATTAACATTATATTATTTGAATATTATTAAATTTCATACCATTGACTATTGATTAATTATAATTAATTGTCAGCATTATTTATTATGAAATTGTAAAACGGTTTATTTTAATATTGTGTATTTGAATATCGAGGAATGGCAACACCAGAAAAATATAATCGTAACAATGGCGGCCATTGGAGAAAGGGTCTTAATTCATTTTGTGGTAATTACCAAGTTTACCAACGGTGTAAATACAGATTTAGCTTGTTTAAGCCAACTTCTTTTCAGTAAATAAGGTATGGTTAATAAAATAGTAGGTAAAAGATAAAAGATTTGGAATTGATGAATCGCATAAGATATGCTGCGAATTTGAAAAAAATAATTCCGTCAGCAATATTGCTTTAGCTTCCTTTTAAGGGGGCCAGGTGTCTGTCAGTCAAGCCAGTAAGCTTAAACAAGGCTTTAGCGATGCTAGCTTCGGAGATGCGAGCTCAGACGTCGGATACCGAGACGAAGGTCCCGGGTTCGAATCCTACGATGAACTTAAGCTTTCGGTGAAGGAAAACATCGTGAGGAAACCATAGCACGGTGGTACTTTGTAGAACCCAACTGTCTACCACCCTCGATGCACCACCCAGTGTGGTCCTTTAGCTGCACTTGAGAGCTTCCCTACTAGGCTTTGTCTGTGGCTTCGTGTTCCTTTCTCCCACATTATCATTAATCATGGCGACATTGTCGTCAAACAAAGCTACGGTAAAAAAACGATTACGTCCCATCAAATTATCTCTAGAGACGTGCGTTACTTGCATTGTTGTCAACTTTGGCACAGACTCTGGCACTTTCTTGTTGCATGCTTGGCGAACCGAGCACGAGCCGAGCCACTAACGAGCACACTGCGAGCACGATTCGCGTAGCGTGGACGGGCTTGCGAGCCTCGAACGAGCGCGATTGTCAGTTTTTCACGAACGAATGGATTCGCATCGTGCTCGTTGTAGGCTCGTTCGTGGCTCGGCTCGTGATCGATTCGCGTAGCATGGACGCACCATAAGGTGTTATAAAATTCATGAGGATGCTCGGTTTCTAAAAATAAACAAAAATTAAGCAATTTTAATTTTAGGATCGGTGGAGGTAGGTTAATCGTCAACCTACTTGGCAAGCCTTTCAAGTTTTTAATTCAATAGCTGCAAATAGGCAGTAGATCAATCATTGGATTGATATACGAGTATGTTTTTTTTTATCCCGGAAAGACACTAGTTACTTCGGTGAAAGCTTGTACCTACCTAATAGTACTTGAGCTAGCTACAATAGTCAGGAATGTGTGAAGTTATTGAGGTCGTCAAGCCATCTCGGTATTAGGTGTACCATTACATAATGTTGTTTTCATTGTCAACGTTGACGCGTGATACGATTATTAAAGAATCGGTTAGATCTATACCTACATCGATTTGTAGTTTTTTTTTTTTATTTCCATTTATGTGATTTTTCTCTTGTAAAGGGACACGCATCCTTTTTGCGACACGGGTTAACGTACATGAAATATTTTATAATCGTCATCATCAGCCTATAATGTCCCACTGCTGAGCACAGGTCTACACACAAATGAGGGTGAAAGGGACTGGGCGATACTCCACCACGCGTGCCCACTGCGGATTGGTGGAGGTAGGCTAGTGGTCAACCTACTGTTGGAATTTTTCAAGCCGCCTAGGAGGCATCCGACTAGCTTAACGACTATCACAATTAAGTGATAACCGGGACAAACGGCTTTACGAAGCACGGAAACGCTAGATTTGAAATACCACTAGGCGGTCACCCATCCAGGTACCGACCACGACAGACGTAGCTTAACTTTGCCGATCGATTAAGAACGGCTAATCATGCTACACCACGAGATATTTTATAAACATCGCATTATTCATTATTCAGAAATTCACCCGTTTAAAATTAACTCGTAGATGCTCTCAGCCAATTCACAGTAAGTATAAGTACCTAATTACCATTAATTTTATACATTATACCTAATTATGTGTTTGTATAAATAAGACTAATTCAACTTGCATATATTGT
This sequence comes from Achlya flavicornis, assembly GCA_947623365.1. Taxonomy (NCBI): domain Eukaryota; kingdom Metazoa; phylum Arthropoda; class Insecta; order Lepidoptera; family Drepanidae; genus Achlya; species Achlya flavicornis. Next base: position 9,317,185 of record OX392490.1, read on the forward strand.
ATTTTTTTTAATTACCGTAAAATTACGGTTATATAAATCGTTGGTACTTATTCGTACCCACTTAAAATGTTTGAAACAGTAAATAAGAAAGTCTTACCTTTAATACAAGGGAAAGTACAATATCTTGAAACCAACAGACCGGCACTTGCCTTTCCAATTAAGATTAAGCAAATTACGATAAAATATTTTTTTTTATTATTTTAATTAAATACCATTATATCTACGGTAAGTATCTTTTTGAAATCATCGACGAAGCTTAACTTCCTACAATTACCTACGAATAGTTTAAATCCATAATAATAAGTAGGTAACTAGTAATCCTATACCTAACTCATTTACCTAATTTATTAGTATTCAATTAAAACTGATTTTGTATTAGATTAGATACAAATGTTTCTTGTTAATTTAAAATGACCCTGACTTTTTAGTACTTGCAAATATCGGAATCCCTACTTAATAATTATAAATGAGAATGTGAGTTTGTCTGTTTGTTACGCCTCAACTACTCAGCCGATCAACATGAAATTTGGCACGCGGATAGCCTATGGTACGGAGAAGGACATAGGCGGTACCTATAGATTATTGTTCTTCTTCTTCTTCTGCTGTATTGCGAGGTTTGGCATAATTTCCCAATTTTTTTTAAGTGACTACTTATAACCATAACCACAGTTATTATTATTGATCATAATAATATTGTAATTTTAATACCAGTATTAAAAATTATCGAAATCATCCGGGATGCGCTTGGTATTACCAGTATTACGCATAGAGGTATTAGTCTTGATACCTCTATGGTAATACGTGATCCCGTAATACTTTAGAGATCTATATAGATACCATAGAGAATAGTAAATAAATAATAAAAAGCAACTGAAATATGTAGATTAGATTTCATTTCACACGAGTTTTGGCTTGTCCTTAGTAACTGTTGTAGTCCGAATACCAGAAGTGGACAACAATGTGACAACTTTATGCAAAACCGATTAACATGCAAAAGGAATTTCGGGTGAAAGTGAACTTTCGGAAATGCACAGTTGCATTCGAGATAGCCGCATCATTAACTCGATAACTACCCACTAAATAACATTAAATGGAATTGATACATGGAGAGATCGAAACTTCATTAATATGTAGATTATATACCATAAACAAATTAAACGGATTAGATGAACCGTATTGCAGCATGGCTAATTTCATATCCCGGGATAAAATAAATATAGGTAACTTACCTTTATCCCCCGTTTTTAACTTACCTTTAGCACCAGATGGCACCAGTCTAGTTATAAACAACTCTTTGTCAATTAGGTATTTTGAACGCCATAGCTCAGAGTATATAAATACTACGTACACACGGCTACCGATCAAGCTATACATTTCTAGTATAAGCTGACCTCCCATAGTACGGAAATCCTATACAATGCGAGATCAGTTTATACTGGAAATGTATAGCTTGATCTGTAGCCGTGTGTACAAGCCATAGAAATTACTGTTATACTTTCTTACTTGATTGCACTTCATACAAATAAACTTTTTTCCATGGATATAAGGCGTATTTTTCTTTGACATTCTTAAACGTTATAATAAATTCTTCTAATGGCTTAGCTATATTGATAACCTAAGCTATTTCGGTCATTGTGTCAATTAGCCAGGTAATTAAACCAGGACTCAAATACCATTTACAATAGATAAAGAAACAAAGATCTAACGGAAGTCATTTATGCCTGCATTTTCCTTAATATATCATTCAAACAAGCAGTGAGACTTCGACCTTCTCAGGATAAAGACGTGTTTTGTAGTTTGGTCACGCATAGTGCCTAGCGTTTGTGTAAAAAAAACGTGCAGTTGGTATTCTAAATGTGAGTAATTTTGATACTAAATTGGTGGAAAAACCTAGCATAAATAGTCAAGGAGCTGAAGTTTTTTGTATTATAATAATAATAATCGTTAATAATAATCGTTTATTTAAAACAGAAAAGAAGCTTAAAATTAGTGAACCCTGCATCCCACACTAGGGCAACCTGTGTTGTGGGATACAGTACAGTATACAATTTTACCAGATTTCGATGACTGATTTTTAAAGAAATTAATAGAAAAAAAAAAAAAAAATTAGCTTAAGGGGGTTAGTTACAAATTCTTAACAGTATGTTAATATTGATGGGTGCGTGTGTGTTGGGGTGTGTAAGTGTGATACATTACTAATATAAGATAAAAAAATATAATATGAATTTATATTATAAATGTGAATTTCTTATGGCTGAGATGAGTTATATAAAAGTATACATTTTTGTATGCTCTTCTGAGCAGTATGAGCATTTAGAATTTCGGGTAGTCTTCGTTTGTAGACAGACTCTGCTAACCCAGACCAAACCTTCCCCGTTCTACGCACTAGAACTCGAACTCAGTTTAATTTCAATGATATTGGATGATTATTCATTTTATTAATATTAATTTGGAACTTTCCATTTGGATTTCACGGCCCGTGGACCGGTCTTTTTGGAAGGCGTGCATGGGGACACAGATTCAACATGTAGAATGTAGAGGCCCATTTAGAGTACGTCAATGTGTTGTGATATGCAGGCACTATGTAGGTTTATACTGCAGATACTATCTCCTGCACTATTGAAGTGATACGGGCAGAACACTGGCAGAACTGCAAAGTGCAAGGACTTTTCAGAAAAAAGGGGAAACTTTTTATAGAGAGTAACTGGTGTAGTCTCCAACCCTTTCGGATGTATAGGTACCTATATCTGTCAGCGTTGCCAGACGTCCCGATTTTTCCCGCGAGGGACAGGCGTAGTCCCGCTTTTCGGGGTTCCCAAATGAACTAAAAATGGTCGTATGTCAGAAATAAATGCTCCGAAAATATTATGAAATCAGAATTACCTACTATCCATTTCAATCTGGAGCTATATGTGCACAGAATTCTTTATCTATCTTTATTAAAAAAAAGAAGGAAACTCTAAAAGAAGTTAAATCTTAATAAGTCTATCTTAATCTAAATGTGAATAATTAATTCGTAGATAATGATTAACTTATATTATTGACCGATCGAGAAAAGCGGGGCGGCTCCGTTCTGCTAGGAAAGCTACGAAAAAAATGCTTTCGTATGTCTGGCCGGATGTCCAGGTGTCTAGGGGTGGGGGGGCCTAAAGCCGACAAAAAAAGAAACTGGCAACGCTAAAATATCTACCCTTTTCGTTACACCCAATACACTGGGTGCATACGAGGGGTCTGGACTACAACAGGATGCCTGCCATATTATTATCCAGTAGGTAGGTAGATGTAGGTATTGCAGAAAACTGTGTGAGTAAACATTTTGTACCAAAACTATTATTATTATTATTAAAACAATCAAGTTCTTTGCCTCTGCGGTATACATGAACATAAATATTAATGAATGTAGCAATTATGCAATTACCTACTCACTTGATACAACGAATTAACCACGTATTAGAAGTTAGAGTTATGTGTTTTGACAAGGCGGATGGATGGATGCCATGGCTCATACCTACTAATAATATGTTTATGTATCCTAACTACTATTATAAATGCGAAAGTGAGTTTGTTTGTTTGTTACGCCTTCACGCCTCAACTACTCAACGGACCATCATGAAATTTGGCATGCAGATAGCCTATGGTATGGAGGAGGACATAGGTTACTTTCTATCCCGGGAACGCGGGTGAAACCGCGGGGGACAGCTAGTTAATATTATAAATAGACATCTTTCTGCTTTTCTTTGAAATTACTTTAGTGAATGCGAAAGTTAAACCAGTGGGCAGGCCCGGATCTAGGGGGGGGCGAACCGGGGCCCATGCCCCGGGCGGCAGTTATAGGGAGCGCCAAAAACAAGTTATAAAAAAAATAAAATACTTGTTTCACTATGCGCCTAGCATCCAAAGCACGTTATTCAATAGCTTATTTGATAATTTATGGTTAATTCTTACTTACTTCTTTTGTAAGTATAAACATTACAAAAACAAGAACGACCTCTATTTATAATACAAGCATTTATATTAATACTTATTAGGCTCAAAGTGGACCCTGATCCCTAAAGAAAAGAATCGGGGTTCTCCACCTCCCATGATTGAGAATGGTGCTAAAATTTAAACAGTTCTAACGAGCATCTCTACTAAGTCTGTGGTTCTAAAGCTAATTTCCAAAATGTCTGGTTTTCTTCAATACCTTTGAAGTATGTATCATAAGTAGGTTTGTTAGTACCTAAGTACTTAATAAAAAAATAAAAAAATTGCGTGTATCCTCGAGAAAATATCCCATTAGAGTAGTAATAATCGATCAATCCAATTCCTCAACAAGACAGTGATTTTTCACTGATTTTGAACAGTAAGGACCTGTTCTTGAATTGGCCATTCAGAGTGCATGTATGTGTCCTTGAATCAGCCAATCAGAGCGCTTTGTCAGTGGTGGGCAATTGGTGGAATTGATTTCAAGCAAAATTAACGTAACTATTTTTGTATATTCTCTTTTTATCCCGGAAACGCGGGTGAAACCGCAGGCGGAAGCTAGTCAAGTTTAGTTCTAGCCAAGATAAGGGCTTGTAGGTCAAAATCTATGTCAGCGATTAGGTACTTCAGCTAATTTGGTAGTACGCGCGAGTTTAATTAATTCTGATGACCTAAATGTACGTGGCCTGACCGAGGTGAAATCATTGTTTTGAAACGATGCATTATCAACAATGGCGGCGAAGGTCTTTATTATTTGGCGAACACGTTGGGTCGGGGGTCAGCGACTTGCATCAAGATGCTGATTATGATTTTTATTGCAGAATGATCTTATGTATGCACATTATTATAGAAATTGATTAATAAAATAAGTATTACACGAATAGGCTAGGTACTTATTTTATATAATCTCACATTTAACAAATCAATATTTACCTACAATATTTATAAAACTAAGCGTAAATAATAGTTACTTTCAGCAATTAGCATTGCCATCCGGAGTGACAATGCCGCCAGCATTCTGGGAGCTCTCTGACAGCAATTTTTTCATTTAGTTTTTTTTTAAATTTAAATTGATATAAGATAAATTCAAATTCTCAATGAAAGGACGGTCTATCTATGTAATAGTAGCTGCCCGGAACGAATTCGTTCGCGTGGTGTCCTACTAATCTATAGGTTCAATATTCAATACTCAATCATTTATTGCAACATATGATATTTATAATCTTATACATAATTACCCTATAATAGGGTGTAGCAATTCAATACAATACAATATGTAGGTACAATATTATTCTCCCAGAAAGGAAGGGCGGAGGACGGACCGATATTTTGTGAAGACATCATTACAAAATGAAGTATAAGTACTATCAACTAATTGGGCAATAGATTTATTATTATTATTATCAGTACATTATTTAAACTCTGTGAATGGATCGTTCATAAAATCATTCAGACAATAATAACATTTTTTAATAATAGACGTTTTATGTGGTTAATAAACCTATTATCATTTTGCTCCTCTTTTAGTTTTTCCGGTATTTTATTAAATATTTTTATGGCCATAACATTTGGACTGTAACGGTGGGTGATTGAACGCCCATATCGCCCCCTCCTGTCTACGGACCTGAATCGCTAATCCAATTCGATGGCATCACGGCAAGGTTCAGTATTCTCTTAGTTTTCTCTCACAGGCACACTGTACAGAGAAACATCTCAAATTCAATCCCTATACGCCCCACAATGCTAACTTCCGATCTCTCTATTGTTCTCAGATATGATTGTCGCCGAAGCGTGGAAAGCAAACTATCTCTACTGGGTGTTCCCAGCGCTCATAATCCTCAGCATCCTCGCCATCATCGGCTTGGTCGGTCTGCTGATCATCATCCGCGTTTACCTGAACTACACCTGCGGAAGGTTCCGGAAACCCATCAGGATGGATGGGAAGACAGTGATAGTCACTGGATGCACCAGCGGTATTGGGAAAGAGACTGCCGAAGAATTGGCTAAAAGAGGAGCCAGGGTTATCATGGCTTGCAGGAATTTGGAGAAGGCCGAGAAAGTTAAGGGTGAGGATTTTATTGATATAGCTTTCCGCCCTTTAGGTTAACCTGTGAGCCCCTATCAGGGAATGAATGAATGAAATTCGGAAATTCCTTTTTTATTGCACCCAAGGAATATTTCTTCGTTTTAGGCTGTACTAAGTTCTAACAAGTACTCATTGCCAGTGCTCATTGGGGAGGGGGTAAGGGTCGGTAACACAACGCGTGAGTGGTTCCCCGTGTATTGTAAGCGTCTATATGGCTGCGGTAATCGTTTACCATCAGGCGGGCTAAAGCTGGTTTATCGACTTCGTTATATAAATAAATGAAACCGGCCAAGTGCGAGTCAGACTCGCGCACCGAGGGTTCCGTACAAACCTGTAGGTATATAAGTAAATGGTAGTATAGACCTGAGTATTTGATATTAATTTCAATTTATGACCTATTAAAAAAAACTACTTACTAGATCTCGTTCAAACCAATTTTCAGTGGAAGTTTGCACCGTAATGTACATCATATATTTTTTATAGATTTATCATTCTCTTATTTTAGAAGTTACAGGGGGGGGGACACACATTTTACCACTTTGGAAGTGTCTCTCGCGCAAACTATTCAGTTTAGAAAAAAATGATATTAGAAACCTCAATATCATTTTTGAAGACCTATCCATAGACACCCCACACTTATGGGTTTGATGAAAAAAAAAAATTTGAGTTTCAGTTCTAAGTATGGGGAACCCCCAAAATTTATTGTTTTTTTTCTATTTTTGTGTAAAAATCTTAATGCGGTTCACAGAATACATCTACTTACCAAGTTTCAACATTATAGTTCTTATAGTTTCGGAAATAAATGGCTGACATACACGGACAGACAGATAGACAGACAGACATGACGAATCTATAAGGGTTCCGTTTTTTGCCATTTGGCTACGGAACCCTAATAAATGGGGATTTAGAAGGTACTTGCACAAAAAAGTTACCAGCAAAAAGACGTACTTACCTATTAGCTAAAAAGTCATCATACTGATGAACGAGTTTTAAGTAAAATACAAATTAGAACCAAAATATTTAGATGATAGGTATTGAATTTGACTATAGATACCCATCATCATTTGGCGTTTGGCCACAGACCCAATAAGGGACGAAGACAAAGACTAAGTAGGAATACGCTTACCTACCCAGAAGGAATCTATTCATTCTGACCTTGAAAGTCCCTAGATTGTATGAGTCAGGAAACACAGACGCCGGAAGCAAGTTCCACTCCCTTGCTGTCTGCATTATAAATGAGGATGCAAAACGCTGTGTCCATAATTTCGGTATGTCAACAACGTACGGGTGAAACTTTTCCAGGCGTCATGTGGTTCGGTGTAAGAATGAGGATGTTGGAATTAGGTTGAAAAATCATCATTAAACATAAGCGATTTAAGGTGGTTAAAGATTTTGGCGCTTATTTTCCAGATGAAATCATCGAAGCAACACACAACTCCAAGGTCCTGGTCAAGAAACTAGACCTCAGCTCATTCGCGTCCATCCGAGAATTCGCTGAAGACATCAACAAGACAGAACAGAAGCTTGACGTACTCATCCACAACGCTGGCTACGCAGAAACCTTCAAGAAGAACACCACAACTGACGGCTTAGAAATGACCATGGAGACAAACCATTACGGCCCATTTTTATTGACCCATCTCTTGATAGATATGCTTAAGAAAAGTGCTCCATCCAGAATAGTCGTTGTTGCATCCTCTCTGTACCGCCTAGCTTCTTTCAACATGGACAATCCAAACCCTGTCGACACTATGCCAGCTTATCTATACTACGCCTCGAAAGAAGCCAATATTCTATTTACGAAGGAACTAGCACGAAGACTGGAAGGCACTGGCGTCACAGCTAACTGCTTGCATCCAGGATTGATTGACTCTGGTATTTGGAGGTCGGTCCCAGCTCCTTTAAGTTGGGGTTTGGCGCTAATAAACAAATGCTTCTTCAAAACTCCTAAGGAAGGTTGTCAGACGACTGTGATGCTGGCGGTGGACGATTCTTTGGAGAAGGTCAATGGGAAGTACTTCTCAGATTGCAGGGAAAGTACGCTGTCAAGGGGAGCCAGCGATATGGGTAGGGCGAAGAAACTTTGGGAGATTTCTGAGAAGTTGGTCAAATTGGAAGAGAACGATCCTAGAATTAGTACTTAGAACATTTAATCGACTAATTTTCTTTGAGGAACGGACATTAGTTAAGAACTAGATATTAACCCCCTTACTCATAAAACGTTATTTAACTTATATACTGTTTAAAGGGTCACGTAAATAACGTCACACTATTGTCATTGTCAAATAATGTGACATTATTTATGTGACCATATAATCAGTATAGTAGGTTAGTAGTTAGAGTTTTGGATGTTAGAACTCAAACAATATTTGATTTAATTTGTTGTTCAGAAATTGAAGTTCATAGACGCGTTCATGCTATAATAACTAATCTAGGTACTTTGGTTAATTTCATAATAGATTAATAATATTTTTCACATAATAATCATGTATTTTATTGCATTAGTAATAATCGAATAAATTGTATTATTTATAATAAATACCTACTGCTATCAGATAAAATTCGTATGTTTTTTATTTCCTGAATTCTTTTGGCATTGAACAGCATTGGAAAATACAGTATAGGTACACACGGCTACAGATCAAGCAATACATTTCTAGTATAAGCTGACCTCCAATTGTACGGAAATCCTATACAATGCGAGATCAGCTTATACTGGAAAAGTAGTGTACATAGTTGAAATAAAAGTGTGAAATTCAATAAAGATTATATTACAGTTAAAATCTAAACAAATTAAATAGGTACAGTCGACTCATTTCTAATAAATCAGTGCTTACTTTTGTAAAACTAAATATAGAATAGACTAATATTACTCAGCAAATATAGATGCTCAGGCATTTGCAAGGAAAATTATTTAAGTGACAAATAATAATACAAAATAGAAGAGGAAAATAGACTTAAACGAGACTTAAAGAGAGATAGAGGTGAAATCTAAAAACATCCCCATCTTGAAATTAGGTAAAAGGTATTATTAATTAAAAATAGTTGCGAGTTTGAATGCTCTTATAGAACGCAAAACAATGCTCAAGTCGATGTTGAATCAATTTACTTTGGAACCTATACATAATGCTATAAGGTTTATTTTTAATTAAGACAATATATATTCCTAAACATGACTTGTTTTGATTATCGTTCATAATACGGCATTAGAGTCGATTCGCTTAGTTAGTGCTATTGAACACTTAATACTAATGTAATGATATATCAGGCATTTTTACTAGCATCTAATTTGCACCCGGCAAAATAAATACTTTTCTAATCTATCAAATCAAATTGATCTAAAAACGTGTTATCTACCCCTAACGCCGCACCCAAACTCTGTCGTGCCCTCCTTTGCTCATCTTTCTCCGGAGATATGTCATCCAAATAATCCGTAGATTGCTTCGAAATAACACTGCAACTTGGACTCAGTAGATCGGGTAATAAGATCTTATTTGCCATAAACAAATTAATAGGGTTAAAATTCTCCTTCTCCTCAACAATAGTTTTAATATCATTGCATTCTTCAGTATTCTCTGTAGGTAATACAGTAGCACGTATTTTCTTAAATCTATTTATTATCTTTTCCAATGAACTCGCTTGTTTTGGTACTTGTGTGTTGGATTTCGGAGTTTCAACCCTTTCAACTTTATCTCTCACTTGTACATCTTTTACAAACAATTCCTTTTTTGAATCAATACCAGAACTTCTGAATACATTGTTTTCTGGTTCAGTTAACACTATGGTTGGCAGACTGGGAAAATCAAAGAGTTGTGTCGGTTTTTCTAATTGTAGTCCAATTTCAGGTGTCCCATTATTGCTATCCTTGTCTAAAGCAACTATACCAGACAATTCTAAGGGAGATGGAGTGTCCTCTAGCATTATAGACAGCTTTCTCCTGCCGGCCCGAGACATAGGCTTTTTCTCCCTATCATCTAATAAATTGGGTGAAGAATAACTCCTATGCAACCCCATGCTCCCAGAAACATTGGATTCATTAAACAAACCACCCTTAATAACATTAATAGCAGGTCTTTCAGTCTTGTATTTGTATTTCTTGGAGCTGCTTGACTTTTTTGTTGAAAGCAATCTAGATATTTGCTCTTTCGTAAAACCGGAAGAGCATTCAGAAATAGTTTCGTTTCCTTTATAAACTTGTGGTATTATGGACAAGTTGTGAAAGTTTTTGCTTGCGCTGGGACGTTCAAAGTAGCTGAAGTGTGTTGATTTTAATGTTTTGTGGAAGTCATCTCGAGGAACTTGGAAAAATGGTGTGGCAAGCAAGGATCTAGGTGGAGGTTTAGCGAAATTAGACTTTCTACATAAGTTAAACTGCTTGGATATACTCAACGGAGTGAAGCTGTTTAATGACACGTGGAACTGGTTGCGGTTGCTCTTCAGGTTTGATAGGTCAGGCAAGGGTGGTATTTCATCAAATTCCTTCAGGGATATTGATGGGTCGAACTCTCTAGATGATGGCTGTAACATAAAAAATAATATGTTAGTATAATTTATTGGAATTTTTATTGATGTTTCCCTTCCCGCTTCCCTGTATATTGAACCCTAATAATATAAATGCAAATTGTGTCTATATTTGTTACCACTCAGCTCTGAATAGCTTGGTTTATATGTAGTTACTTTTGCGCTTGAGCCTGGATGGCTATAATTTTTTATGTATAAAATCGAGTAAAACAGCAGGGCCTCAAAGTCAAAGCCATTTATTCAATTTAGGCCCCAGAAGGGCACTTATGAAGGTCACATTTACTGAAGTTATCAACTGAGAAGAATTGGGCAAGAAACTCAGCAAAGTTACATTTTTTAAATATTTTTTGGACAATCTGACTATGTTTGGTTTTTTTTTTCAAATAATTAACTATAAGTATATACCTAAGCATAGATACAGACGAAAATGGCCTAGATACTTAATAAGATAGATTACACTTATGCAACACTAAACTGTAGAAAAGCTGCTTCATAGCAGTGGTAATAGTAAAAATATAACCCTACCTGAAGCTTTGCTTCTGCAACCATTACTCTTTGAAGCATACTCTTCATTCCTTCCACTAATTCACTGTAGTTCTGTTGTCTATTCTCCAAATACTCATTGAAGGCATAGATATCATCACCAATCTCCGTATTCTTAAATATATGACTAACGGCAATAACAAATCCTCTAATAAGGTTAGGAAAATTCAGTCTTTCGTCTTTGATTATGTTCTTTAGAATATACTTTTGCTGACTATTCACGTGTTTCTCTAGTTCTTTCGTACACAAATCATCAGTTTTGGGATTGTATTCTATCATATAAGTGTTCTTATCAGCCTCTCCCGTATACCGTCCTATTAAAGTTTCCGTATAACTCATAACTTCTTTGCTTGTCTTTAATAACGGTGATACTTTGTTCTCCCATTTCATTTCCAAATCTGCAATCTGTTCATCTAAACCTTTTAACCACGCGTCTATAATTTGTGATGTTGCGTTTATGTCTTTTAATTTCAATATATCCATTTTCATTGCATCATCCATATTGTATTTATCAACAAATCCGTCAATAATGTTATCAAAATATTCCGGGGCGTTTAAATCTCTTATTTTCCTTTCCATATCAATTATTTTATTACGAAACTTCTCAGCTATTTTGTCCATAATTTTACGGTACTGCAAATAATTATTAAACATACTGTAAATTGTTGCAATTTCTCTTTCAGTCTCTTCTAAAAAATTCTTATCTTGCGATTTGTATTTATTTGTCTCCTCATCATAGACCTTCTTTTGAGGTACCTTGATTTTCTTAGCGAGAGACTTCTGTACAGCTAGTTGTGACAGTTGGAAAATAAGTGTGGTGACTTTGTAACATCCTGGGTTAACCAGGTAAGATGACATGATGGGTGATAAGAGACCCTTGCCACTATAATCGTTTATAAAGCTTGACAGTTCACATCTATACGCTCGTTCGGTCTTGGTGTCGTACAGGGGCCATGGTAAATTTGAGGACACATTATAATCGACCAGAGAAACAAGGTAATAAGATAGATAATTGAAGAAACTTTGTGTGGGTTTATCTAAGGCGTTCTCCTCGAAGACTTGCCGCGAGAGCTCCGACGGCATCGGCTGTAACTTGTTCAATATTCCAATATTCAAACAAGTTTCTCTTTTCAGCGTGAGAACAGCATCTCGCTGCATTGATATCGCTGTCATTTTGATTACTATTTCACCATTTACACACAAATGATCAGTGCATATACGATGCACTGGTTATACAAATTGATAATTCAGATAGTCTGAATGCATTTACCATTAGATATAACGGTAAATAACTGGTGGAAATTAATTAATTAGAATCAATCTAAACATGACAACACAAATCTGACATCACGTAGGTACAGTTTGAATTTTTTTCTGTCCGTTGATCAGTGCTGCCAGCATAGATAGAACATTTATAGTACCCTCACTGCCCTTGAGTCGAAAGCAATGTATTAGGTATTTCTTGAAAGGGAATTTTTTTGCCGCATTCACATTCGCATTTTTTCATTTCTTTTCAGCCTTCGTGTTAATAAAGTGATAATACATAGCAAGCAAATGCGAAGATTAATTACTAAAATAATAAATAAAAACAGGGTTCTACATAGCGTACCATGCAGACAATGTATGTTTAGCTAGCTAAATGTATCATGACGTCATCTATGACGTTTCACGAGACATCGTGAGAGGGCTCAAATCAAATCGGTACGGGTTTTAAGCACGCTTAAATCGATTATAACGATTATAGCTTCAATTCGGAAAAAAGGAATATTCGCGTTTTTTATTATTTTTCTCTCATAAAATCATAAAAAAAGTACCTTTGCCAAATAAAAAACCAAGAATCTTATTAGACTTTTTGCCAAAAACACAATAATTGACCGTCACTTTTGACAGTGCTCACGGTGATATCAGTTTAGGGTATGGTCGGTGTGAGCGCAATATGGCGGATATCATGACGTTATCTATGACGTTTCACGGGAAATCGTTATCTGTCATTATTCAATTCGGTACGGGCTTAAGCAAGCTCAAATCTTTTTTTTTTATACCACTTAGGTGGCAAACAAGCATACGGCCCGCCTGATGATAAGCGGTTACCGTAGCCTATGGACGCTTGCAACCTCAGGGATATCACGGCGATTTTTGTTTTAATTCGGAATGCAGTTCTACTAAGTTAAATGCACTATGCCTGTATTTGTTAGTACTTGGTTAAAGTTACGAAAGACGATCAAAGTTTCAATTTTTGTTGATTTACATACTTCTTGCAACACTGCCGACTGCCGTTGACGCCGCGCCGTAGTGATGTTCTGAACGCCTGAACGCAGACAAACATAATGATTATATTTATTACAGGAATTTTATACAATATTTATTTATTTATTTGGATAACGAACACAGAACACATTAAAATTCATTATGCAATTTTATTGATATAAAAATCTAAATTGGTACTTTTTATATCTAAATTTTAATTCTGTTCTTTAAAATTCTGAACGACTTAAACGCTTCTTTTTACGCAATTGAAGTGTGAGTGAATAGGTCTGTGTTGGTTATATATTTTTTAAACATTTTTACTTATTCCATTTAAAATGTATGATTTGAAGGCTCTAACGTACATGTAATAAGTATAAATATTCATTATAAATTATGTACTTTCTCGCTTCAGTTATTTCCTACTTGTAGAAAATATTTTGAAATAAAATGTTGACATGAAACGGAAAACATAACCTGATGCTATAAATAATAGAGCAAACAAAACGGACGCACGTGTTTCGTCGTCTCCAAAAATGAGAGTAATTTGAGAAAAACTTATTTAAAATGGTGTGTGATATCATCGATTAAGTGTTTAGTGAGTTGTTTATAAGAATAGGTTTTAAAGTTTGTGTTATTTACAGAGTAAACTACACGTTTTGTATGAACACAGCGCGGGGTTCGCGCTGTTTCGAGTGGCGGAATTTGAAGAGCTTGCAGCGTTTTTACCTCAGGTAGAAGAGTCTGTGACGGATTTGCAGCGTTTTAACTCAGTCGTGACGCTGATAGGTTTCCAGCCATTCAAATCAGCGGTGGTCGCGTTGGAAAACATCAATGCTATATCTGAAGGTTAGTTTTTGTCATACCTCGTGTCTTTTCTTATGCCTACTCTGACTGTCGTGTCTGTGGTGTAAACTATTTTGCTTATTCGAGAAGTCAGGAAGATAAAAAACATTATCATTATCATAATTGTTTTCATAATATTGTTAGTAAACTATGCATACACTTTCAAATTATGTAAGTATATCTTTTTTCGAGAGTGATATATCTATGACCTGTCACAATCCTAGGTCAGTAGACTCAACCGAACCACTAAAAGCTGCACATTAAATGTTATATGCCATTTCCAGGTATAGTGCCGGAAGACTTGAATTTATTCCTGGAAGGCGCTCTGCCCAAGCGTAAGAAACGCGGCAAGTGTCAGCTTGGTGTGTTGGACCCTAAGCTTGGTGCAGCTATAAGTGAAGCTTTAGAAATACCATGCACACACACGGGTGCTGTACCGGAGCTTCTCAGAGGTAAGAGTTGCTACATTTCTGTTTTCCTGGTTATTTAAACAGAAGACTGTATTATTTCATGAATAATGAAATAATACAGTCTTCTGTAATATATTAGTTCCCAGCTGGGGTTCTAAAAAGACCACACAGGTAAATTAGCCCATTAGCAAAATACATTGGCAGCATCAATCTTTTTATTTTATTTGGGGAATTAATTTCATACACCAATATTGCTTGAGTAATAAGATCTTTTTTAATATTTCTGTATGGAGCAATGGAATTTGGATAGTTTTAGAAGAGGGGGAATTTGTATCATTTTATTTTGGAGTTATTAGCTATACAGCGGAGGACTTGTACCAATCTGCAGTAATATTATGAAAAAGAAACAAATCTTTTCCTAGTTGTAAGCCTTCATATAAACCATATGTATCAGGTATCCGTCACCACTTCCACGCCCTGATCAAGGGGCTGACCCTAAAGGCATGCAGTGTGGCACAGCTGGGTCTGGGCCACTCATACTCACGTGCCCGCGTCAAGTTCAACGTCCACCGTGTGGACAATATGATCATCCAGTCTATTGCTCTGCTTGATCAGCTGGATAAGGATGTTAATACATTCTCTATGAGAATCAGGTAACTTACCTACTTGAATCAATTTAGATTTTTACTATGAAATAAAGAAAACTCATTATTGACTGCTGCATAACCTGAAATGGATGTTACGAGTAGAGATTATAAATAAATAAAAAGTTGGTAATTTTTTTGTTATTTCATCAAACTTGTGGCAAAACTGGGAACACCTATTTGATCTTGCCAAGCTATGTAGGGAGCTACTGTGTATAAAATAAGGTCTAATTCTTTTTGGAAGACAAGTTCACAGGGCTATCTGCTAGTTTCTGAAAGCCAAATCTAAGTTAATCAAAACCGTTGTAATTTTTTACCTATCTGACATCATCGACAATGAAAGGTATACTTTCAACAAGAAAATAGTTTTAATATTGTTTACAGAAACTGGCAGTATTAGATGTACAAGTTACATCATATCTGTTTGATCATGTATTTTGCATCTGTGCTGAGTTTCCAGGTCTATGGTTTTTGTTGAGATGCAATAATTATAAAATTGGCATCAGTGTTTTTTTTTTACTGTGTTGTGTTTTACCTCAATCTCACCATAGTAAGTGATGATGTGGCTGAAGGTGGTATGCACACTACTAGAAGTAACTGGCTCTCAAGTGCAGCTGTCGGAACACACCGGTAGGTGCTTGGCGACAGATTTTCAACTTGAGGGTGTTAGCCAGCCAGGTACTTCAAAGTACCCTACCACCGTGCTATGGTTTCCTCACGATGTTTTTCTTCAACGAAAGCTCAAGCTCATTGTAGGATTCGAACCCCGGAGCTTCTCTGCATCCGACGTCACTACCTGAGCTCCGAATTTGGTAAATAATACGCTGGAAAACTCATGCTGTTTATTTTTCACAGAGAGTGGTATTCATATCACTTCCCAGAGCTTGTTGCTATTGTACCTGACAACCACCTCTACACAAAATGTGCAGAGTATATCAAAGATCGGAAGACACTGAACGAACAATCTGTTGAGC
This sequence comes from Achlya flavicornis, assembly GCA_947623365.1. Lineage (NCBI taxonomy): Eukaryota > Metazoa > Arthropoda > Insecta > Lepidoptera > Drepanidae > Achlya > Achlya flavicornis. The sequence goes on from OX392490.1 coordinate 9,333,416, forward strand.
CTTTAACTGAGATATTGGGAGACTCGGAGAAAGCTCAAGCCATTATTGATGCCTCTAAAATGTCCATGGGAATGGACATATCGCCTGTGGACTTGATTAATATACAGATGTTTGCTGGGAGAGTTGTGGCGCTTAGTAATTACAGGTAAGAGCCTTTAATAATTAAATGATTTGAAACTCTTCTGCTTATGTAATAAAGTTAAAGATGTACCCTCTTACTCATAAAGCGCTATTTAATTAATATCCTGTTTAAAGGGTCATGTAAATAATGCCACATTATTTGACAATAACAATAGAGTGACTTTATTAGTATATTAGTTAAATAACGTTTTATGAGTTAGGGGGTTAAGGTCATTGGCATATTGACAATCCTCTGGTGTTATCAATCCTGTGGTTTAGTAAAAAGTGTACCACGACGTGACGTCACGCGGCACTTCAACACACCATTATCTTCGTATTATTTTGTATAATTGACAAAAGAAAAAATATAAATAGATTTTTTCAGAAATCCAGCCTATTTCATAATGTGATCTCAGACTTGCTTTTGAGTACTTTAAGTTAGTTTTTTTATACAACTTAATCGGTAAACAAGCATACGGCCCGCCTGATGGTAAGCGGTTACCGTAGCCATATGGACGCTTGCAACACAAAAAGCATCGCTCACGCGTTACCGACCTAAAGTTGTGTTCCTGCGCGTGAGTAAGGTCGCCAGAGCTCATAGGAGTGGGGGGAGGAGTCGGTGGCGCGTGGGCGATTCTTCGTGTATTGCAAGCGTCCATATGGCTACGGTAACCGCGTACCATCAAGCGGGCCATATGCTTGTTTAACGTCTTAGTCGTATAAAAAAAAAAGAAAAAAAAAAAACCTTTCCCCCCTCCCCTATGAGCTCTGGCGACCTTACTCACGCGCAGGAACACAACTTTACACAACATAAAGTTATTTGGCTGCGGTATTCTGTAAGGTCCCAGTCGAGCTGCTCTTTGAGCGAATATACGCTATGGTGTACCTCTCCCTTGTTCGTACAGGAAGCAAATATCGGAGTACTTGCACACAAAGATGCAGAGCGTGGCGCCCAACCTGACGACGCTGGTGGGCGACCAGGTGGGCGCCAGGCTCATCTCCAAGGCGGGCTCGCTCACCAGCCTCGCCAAGTACCCCGCTTCTACCCTGCAGATTCTTGGTAACATATAATTTCTATAACTTGTCCCAACAAATCTTGTGTAGTCCTGAGACACCCTCTGGTGCCCGCATCTTTGATTCTTTCGGACATGTGAGCAAGTAATGAACTTGTGCTAATTCAATTTTTTCTAGCATTTTATTGTATGTGTTGGCTCTCTGAACGAAACTTTATTTTAACTAGAGGTCGGAGGTTTTTGCTTCACATATACAATAATTCTTAGGATATCCAAAAGTAACTTAATATACAAGACTAAGGAATCAAAATCCCGTAACATAAATTGCTCTGAGCATCATGAAAATAAGATCTCAATGCCGATTGATTCACAAACTTTCATTCTATGCTTCGGAAATAAAAACTATTTTCTTTTAATTCAAAATTAGCATGAACAGATGAAATATGTTAAATACTTGTCCAGAAATATCCTTTTAACCATCATCCCCCAACAGGTGCAGAAAAAGCTCTATTCAGAGCACTGAAGACTCGGTCGAACACACCCAAGTACGGGTTGCTGTACCACTCCACCTTCATCGGTCGTGCTGGACTCAAGAACAAGGGCAGAATCAGTCGGTACCTCGCTAATAAGTGCTCCATCGCATCCAGGATCGATTGTTTCTCAGGTAAGTTTGTACATTTTCTTCATTTTTAGGGTTCCGTAGCCAAATGGCAAAAAACGGAACCCTTATAGATTCGTCATGTCTGTCTGTCTGTCTGTCTGTCTGTCTGTCTGTCTGTCTGTCCGTGTATGTCACAGCCATTTATTTCCGAAACTATAAGAACTATAATGTTGAAACTTGGTAAGTAGATGTATTCTGTGAACCGCATTAAGATTTTTACACAAAAATAGAAAAAAAACAATGAATTTTGGGGGTTCCCCATACTTAGAACTGCAACAAAAATTTTTTTTTTTCATCAAACCCATAAGTGTGGGGTGTCTATGGATAGGTCTTCAAAAATGATATTGAGGTTTCTAATATCATTTTTTTCTAAACTGAATAGTTTGCGCGAGAGACACTTCCAAAGTGGTAAAATGTGTGTCCCCCCCCCTGTAACTTCTAAAATAAGAGAATGATAAATCTATAAAAAATATATGATGTACATTACGGTGCAAACTTCCACTGAAAATTGGTTTGAACGAGATCTAGTAAGTAGTTTTTTTTTAATAGGTCATAAATTGAAATTAATATCAAATACTCAGGTCTATACTACCATTTACTTATATACCTACAGGTTTGTACGGAACCCTCGGTGCGCGAGTCTGACTCGCACTTGGCCGGGTTTTTTTCATTCATTACAGTATCAAAAAATATTTGACATATTTCACAAACAAGTGACGTCACGAGCCCCCACTCCCGAACTTGCACGCGCTTTATCTTTGTCAATTTTTACTGACTAGCTGTCCGCCGCGGTTTCACCCGCGTTCCCGGGATAAAAAGTAGCCTATAATACTCGGGGGGACAATGTTGCTTCTTTGTCAATTTTTACGGACTAGCTGTCCCCCCCAGTTTCACCCGCGTTCCCGGGATAAAAAGTAGCCTATAATACTTGGGGGGACAATGTTGCTTCTTATTAGTGAAAGAATTTTTCGATTCCGACTGGTAATTCCAGATATTATCCCGTTTAAACAAGCAAACATAAAAACTCATCCGCTTTATTATATTTATAGTATATCTTTATTATATTTATAGTATATAGTATAGATATGAAAAGCAAAAAATTTTTTTTTTAAATTTAACTGACATACTATTTATAATAATAAGTACCTGTAACATTCATGAGTGCCTTATCAGGGCCTAAGTTGAGTTAAATAGTTTTGAATTATATGCACACTTTGATCTAATACAAGTACACAATTGACTTGTTTTAATAACAGTAGTGCAATAACAAACGCAATAATCCACATGGACATACTTCATGTATGGACACATGTTCAAATATTGCTACAAATATAATTATATAAACAACTATCATTCCGCCCGTTGGTAAATCCCCTATTTCACCACTATAGATGTTGAATTTCGGAAAATCCTTGTTGCTGATGCATATTTAAACATGTAGCCCGAACTGCTGATGGTGGAAGCTTGAAATTTTGCAAAAAGGTTAATTATATATGTCAATATAATTAGGCATCATAAAAAATAGTTCATTCCTCTAGAGGGCACCATATTCAATTTAATGTGACTTCACTCACATTCAATATGGTGCCTATAACCAGCGGACGATCAAGACGCTTCCAACGATACCTCATTTATCTAATTATGATAATTAGTATGAAAGATGAACAGTCAAAATCATAACCCCTCATTTTTGATTCGCCGTAGTCACGTAACAAAGAAAGGAATTGGCCGATTTCTTCTTTAAAATAAATGATTCTGCCTTTTGAAGTCCCTTGTCGTTTTGATTAACATTTCTTATAATCTCCACAGAAACCCAAACGACAGTCTTCGGCGAAAAGCTTCGGCAACAAGTCGAAGACCGCCTCAAATTCTACGAGACCGGAGATATTCCCAAGAAGAACATAGAAGTTATGAAGGAAGCCATGGAAGAAGCCTTACAGCTGGTGGAAGTCGACGCGACCGCCAGCGCCAAGAAGAAGAAGAAAAAGAAGAAGAAGAAGGAAGAGGAAGAAGTGGCGATGGATGAAGATTAAATGCATAGAGAAGAAAAATTAAATATATAGTTTCAACAGATGTCAAACAATATTTTTTCAAATAAACTAATTATAAGAATCTGTACCTTGTTACATTGTATTAAGGTATATATATATTTCTTTCGTGCTGATATCCAGTTTTTTGCATACTCTGGTGTGCGATTTAGTTTAATTTCGTGATAATGTGTCTTTGTCCGAATGTATATGTAAGTACTTTTTTTTGACCAATAAATCTACGTACGCAAAAAAAAATATTATTTTTTATTACAAAAAAATAAATAATACCCATTTTTTTTTAGTATTAAAATGAGATCACCGGCTTGCTCTGCTAGCTAACAGTCTAATATTGGCGTTTAATCGTTCTTTTTCGAAATAGAATAATCTTTCGAACTATTCTGTCGCCATCCACACAATCGGTGTTTTGACCGCTGCACTAGAGTACTAAGACCATTCTAGGGAAAGGAATAAATATGTACATATATGGCGTCTTGTTGAAAAATTGCTTCACGAAATAAATGGAACACTTTAAGAGATAATTACTTCGGAAGCAATGAGCCGATTCTGTTGTAAATCGTACTACACTAATTTTAATCACATCACATCTGCTGTTTGCATTTGCGTGTAAATAGACGTAACCAATTTTGATGGCGACTAAAGAATAATGGCGAGATGCATACATTGATTTGTACAAAAAAATAAAACATTTTAGAGAGTTTTGAATCACTTCCAATGTTGAGATTACATTACCAGCAACATATTAATATACTTGAAATATTTTATAAAACCCGCAAAAAATAACAATATAACGGTTTTGGTCGCGGATAGTCTCCATTCGCCGGCATGCCATAGAAATTCGCATTTTTATCCCGGGGTTCTTTAAATGGCTCAAGTTATTTCTTAGGCACTAAGAATCAATTATAACTTCATTCTAACGTCTCTAAAAATCTTAATTTTTTTGTACAAATTTCGCCATGATTCTTTTGTGTTGAAAACATGCAAATGGACTGATTTGACAGGACTAACTTACATCCTTTTCTTATGTTAGAAAAATATATAGTGAGAGTATAAGTTTAGTTGATAACAACGGAATCAGCACCAATATCAAATGAGTATAAAACTTCTTGAGTGAGAATCATAACTTAAACAATGATAGGAACAGTTTGATGTCACAAAAAATTATTAACTTTTTATATTATTAGTTTACGTTGTTTCAAATTATAATAATTTATATTACGCCATACTGTCTTTTCTTCCGAAAGTAAGGAAACTAAATAAATCAAAAACAAGCAGTCAATAATCAACTTTATTACAAATTATATAAATCACATTTCAGCAGCCTTTAATAGCCAAATCGCTGGTACAGTCGAGCTTAACATTAATATTGACGCAAGCCAACTGTGTCACGAAGAACTTGAATATGTACGGTATGGCTATTGAAACAAGGTTGCCTTCAGAACAGAGTCTGCAAGTCTCTTTGCCCTCTGCTTTGCCGATGATCGGGCCGAGGAGTGTACCGCATTTTGTACACATAATCGCCTGGAAAAAATAAAAATACTTTAAAATCTCGAGTTAAAAAAGCAGTTAGGAGTAGTGTAGCGTAGGTGTAGTATTGTGTAGGTGTAGTGTAGCGTAGGTGTAGTATAGTGTCGGTGTGGGTGTAGTGTAGTGTAGCGAAGTTGTAGTATAGTGTCGGTGTAGATGCAGTGTAGTGTACTGTCGGTGTAGGTGTACTGTAGTGTCGGTGTAGGTGTAGTATAGTGTAGTGTAGGTTTGGTGTAGTGTAGCGTAGTTGTAGTGTAGCGTATGTTTAGAGTTCTGTAGTGTAGTGTTGGTGTAGGTGTAGTGTCGGTGTAGGTGTAGTGTCGTTGTAGGTGTAGGTGCAGTGTAGTGTACTGTCGGTGTAGTGAAGTGTAGGTGTAAGTTTGTTGTAGTGTAAGTTTGGTGTAGTGTAGCGTAGTTGTAGTGTAGTGTAGCGTAGTTGTAGTGTCGGTGTAGGTTTAGTGTAGTGTCGGTGTGGGAGTTGTGTAGTGTCGGTTTAGTTTAGTGTCAGTGTAGGTGTAGTGTAGTGTCGGTTTAGGTGTAGTGTAGCGTATGTGTAGTATCGGTGTAGGTGTAGTGTAGTGTCGGTGTAAGTGTAGTGTCGGTGTAGTGTAGTGTCGGTGTAGTGTGGTGTACCTCAGTTTTGTCGGAGCAGTGGAAGAGGCGGTCCTGCAGCAGGAAGGCGGCGCCGTGCGAGAGCAGCGCGTCGCGCTCCATCTCGCCGAGGCGCACGCCGCCGCCGCGCCGGCGCCCCTTCACGGGCTGCCGCGTCAGCGCGTCCACCGCGCCCGTCGTGCGCACCTGCACACACACACGACACGGTCGACTCATTACTCAACTCGATCAACTCATACTTGACTAAACACTCAGATCAGAAGTCTTAACTCAATTTATTTACTTGACAACTCAACTCAATCAACTTTTACTTAACTTGATCTACTCGAGCAACTCATAACTCAATCAACTCTCAACATGATCAACACTCAAATCGTACAACTTTTAGCTCAACTGAATTAACTTTCTACGTGTGTATCTAGATAAACACTCATATCGAACAACTCTTAGCTCAACTCATTTTAGTTTTGACTGTTTAACTGATTATACCATACACTTTCAAGCATTTAAAAGTTATTTTAGAATAAAGAAACCGACAAACGAACATACATGAAACATACTCTTTTTTCGCATATTCGTGTAATAATTCGCAACTCAACACAATCAAACTAAACTCATCAACATCAACTCAACTACATCAACTCATTTACATCAACAACGCTACATCAAATCATCCACATCAACTACGCTACATCAACTCATTCACATCAACTACGCTACATCAACTCATCCAAATCAACTACGCTACATCAACTTATCATATCGCAACTCAATATGCTATCCACCCACCTGCCACTTATCAGACACCATATGCCTGAGCCTCTGGTAGTGGATAACTCCGAAGAAGATATCTGCGATCATCTCTCGTCCATCAACGCCGCTGTAAACTCGCTCGGTACCGTAGTAATTGTACCCACCAGCTTCTAGAAGGCGACCGAAGTAATTTATCGCTGTGTCCTTTTCGTTGAAACGGAAGGGGGTTGCGTCGTGGACCTGTGAGTTATGGGACTATCAGAAAGTCTATATACCAAATACAAAGTCTTAAGATGTCATTGGAAAAAGAACTTAAACTTTTTTTTGTTTTTTTTTTTTTTTTTTTATAATATAACTAGCTTTCCACTCCGGTTTACCGTCTTTTTCCACTTAAGGGGTAGGAATTTGACTTTTATATAAATAAATAAATAATAATACTGGGACATTCCTCACACACGGTCATCTGATCCCAAACTAAGCGGAGCTTGTACTATGGAAACTGGACTACTTTTTGTTTGTAAATACATACTTAATATACATAATTACAGCCATACTCAGGACATACAGACATGTTCATGCACACAAATGCACTGTGCGGGAATCGAACCCACGACCTGCGGCGCAATAGGTGGAATCTTTACCCAGAGTCTTAACCAACTGCGCCAACTGGCCCGTTGCATATATAGTTCTGAAATGAACATAGAATCCCGGAAGAGCCTTTTCTCAGCCGCCTGTTTCTGTCAGCAGATGCCAATTGTTGTAGTGCGATTAGAATGTAAATATTATGTAATGAATCTAAGCTTCTTTTGAAAAGAGTAATTGCTGAATTTATTGCCGGCTCTTCTCAGCAAATGCTACCTTCCGAACCGGTATTAGAGTATTAGAGTCAGACTTTTCATAAGTGCCTGTGAAGGTCTATTTGAATAAATGATTTTGAATTGAATTGAATTATTTCTTGATGCCTTAATGATAATGTAACTCACATGGCCATGCAGACTAGCCCCCTTGCCGGCCATACACTCGATCATCATGGCTATGGTCATTCTGGAGGGGAAGCCGTGCGGGTTGAACAGTATGTCGGGGATGAGGCCCGACTCTGTGAACGGCAGGTCCTCGGCTGCCCACTTCTGTGAGCAGATGCCCTTCTGGCCAGCTCGGGAGGCGAACTTGTCGCCCACCGTTGGGTTACGCTGGAATAATTCAGTCAAATTTTATCTCTGTACGTATTGGATGGAAAAAACCACCTCCTCATCTCTTACTTCTAATTGATGGAGGTCCCTTCGTACCTATTTTTATTTATTATTGAGCGAAAATGACCGCAAATGGGCTTGAAAAACTCTAGTTAGTCATGAATATACACTGGTGCTGATTCTGTTGTTTACAACTAAACTTATTTTAGTCTCACTGTGTCTCTTTCTAACAAAGAACATAAGAAAAGTATGTAAGAAATATAGTCCTGTCAAATTAGTCCAATGCTAGTTTTCAATATAAATTTAGTCGCCATCTATCTCGGTTACGTCTAAATACCCGCAAAATAAGACGGCAAAGTCTAATTTGACAGCTTTAAATGTTCTGTCCTTTTTCAATAATGTTCGCAAGAAAGAGATGTGATGTGACTAAAACTAGTTCAGTGCGACTTACAACAAAATCTGTACCATTATCAAAAAATATCAGACACGTATTGTTTTTTGTCGATCAAACAGAAAATGATAAAGATATGGCGTGTTGAAGTTCCATGATGATAGACTTTATACAAACGAGTGACGTCACGAGCCCCCACTCTAAACTTTGACGGGCTTTAGCTTTGTAATTTTTATATTATTTGATAAAGCAAAAAATACGTGTCCAATATTTTTTTGATCATCTAACTGACCGACTAATTAGAATTATATTTTTTTACCAAGGTCGCAAAAACTTTTAAAATAAAAATAAAAAACTTATAAAATTCAAGTTACCTATGTATTTCATATACAGAGTGTTGTTTTGCATTCGTGCCATATTTACAGAACCAATAGTAAATGATTTATTTAGTTATAATAAAATAGGTAATTAATTCTGGGCTTGATAAGTAAACAATTATTGATGATTTGTGATTAACGTTAAATCATAATAAGACTTCATAACTGCACAGAATAGGTCTGGGATCCGGGGCGAGGGGAGAAACCGGGCCGCTGCGCAGCGGTCACCAACCTATATCTTTTAAATCTTTATAAAACATCGTCAAACACGGGAGGATTTTTATTTTACAAAACTTTAAATATAATATTTAATTTTACGAGCATGATTTAATAATTGATTAGTGTTCTATACAAGGTAAATATAAACCTCCTTAAATATGGCACAAATGCAGAACAACACCCGGTAGAACTCGGAACACAAAATGTCAGTCACGATCTATATGATCCATATCTGTATGAGATACTAGGTCCACATTGACCAATGTTGTAGTACCCACCTGAAGTCTCAACATAACGCAGGCCTTCTTGAGCGGTTTGGTGCTAAAGTCCCCACAGAGCCGGACGCTGTCGACGAACACTTCTTCTTTACCGTGGTATTTGCACACCATGAACTGACTCTTTTCACCGTCAAAATAGCTGTTGAGTCAATAATGAACTTTAATACGAAGAGCAGTAATACCAATTTTACTTGAAATACCAGGAAAATTTACATTATCAATTTAAATATTAGACTTGGTGTGAAGTTCCGCGTGGCGTCACGCGATGGTACACTTTTCGCAAACAAGTGACGTCACGAGCCCCCACTTCCGAACTTTGACGCTCTTTATCTTCATCAATTATTATTGATTTGTTAAATCAAAAAACCCTTGCCTCATATTTTGATCATCTAAATGACGGACTAATAAGAAATTATAATTTTGTGATGTTTTCTGTTTTTTTTTAATCCACAATTTCCATACATACAGGCGTTTTAAGAAATAGGGTGCTCTACACTCGACATAATTTTTTGAGACAGCCTGTACAAGTTAATGATAGCTCAGTGGTGGTGACGTCGCTCGAGACGAAGGTCCTGGGTTCGAATCCCACAATGAGCTTAAGCTTTCGGCGAAGGAAAACATCATGAAGAAAGGTGGGTACTTTGTTGTACCCACCTGGCTTGCTACCACCCTCAAGTCGAAAATCTGTCGCCAAGCACCTATCGGTGTGTTCCGACAGCTGCACTTGAGAGCCAGTTCCTTCTAGGCTTCGTGTGCTTACCATCTTCAAACACATGATCACTTACCATGGAGAGATAGCGGTCAAGCACAGACATAACGCAAGTCCCTCCCCGTATGAAAACCAAGCGTGCAACTTTTTTTGTACCTACCATAATGTCACAAGTATGATTTAGTTAGAAGCTATCCTATTTTTCAGCTAAACATATCCCTCGCTATACATCCCTGGTGGACATGCAGCCTTATGAGAGTTCCCTGTCCGCGCGAAACAGTTTCAATAGAAGAACTTTTGTGCCCCATTTTTGCAGATTTTGAATCGCGAAGTACTTACACTCGCGTCATCTATTTTCTTCCTGAGTGTCTTGCCGGAGTCTTCTCAGTTTAAGTGTATTCTGAACCGGTGGTAAATTCAACTGTATGTAACGTTCATAAATGCCTTACCAGGGCCTAAACTAACTAATGTCTTTTTGATTTTGATTATTTAGGTGTATATCTGTGGCCTATACACAGGAAAAAAAGAACTACGTACCTATAGAATGGTTGGTCAGGGTTGACCCTGGCGCCGACAGCCGGCAGCCCATCCTCGTCGATGAACTCCGCCAGCTCGGGCTTGTTGTTGTCGCGGCAGAAGTATGACAACGGATGCTTGAGTTCTATAAACTCGCTTTTGTAGACGGATCCGGCGGCGAAGCCTCGCTCGTAAGCTGACTTGTTGATTATCATCGCGTCTTCCATGTCGTAACCCTGATTGTGGATAGGTTTGTAACTTAATTTTTAGGGTTCAGCATCAACACGGAAGTCACGGAACCCTGGTGCGACTCTTTCGCAGCGGCATATTTCAGCAACTAATGCTATCGATTTGTGGAATAGTTATAAATATGTTATTGCAGATTAAAAAAAATATGGCATAAAATATGTTTTTTTTTTTAAGACTGACCCGGAAGGTGGGTTATGTTTTTTGAGTGTATGTATGTATGTCTATTTCTTTGGCACGCTCTGCAACCTAAACGGCTTGATGGATTCAAACATATGAGGTGTGATTAGATTCGTCTTCACTGTAGGAGTAACATTATATATAAATAATATAACATAGATTATGTTACTATTACTATACCAAATTTCAACTCAATAGGACACTGGGAATTGTGTCAAATTTAAATTAAACATCGTTTACAGACACCGGACAAGTGAAACTAAATAAAAGCTTGTTATAACAAAAAGGGCACAAATGGGGATCGAAATTTATAAGTGGGGCTGCTAAATTCAAAAAGAAAGTGCTTCATATTTCTTTTTATACGACTAAGTCCGTAAACAAGCTTACGGCCCGCCTGATGGTAAGCGGTTACCGCAGCAATATGGACGCTTGCAACACATGAAGCGTCGCTCACGCGTTACCGACCTTTCCCCCCTACCCTATGAGCTCTGGCGACCTTACTCACGCGCAGAAACACAACTTTACGCAACATAAAGTTACTTCTACTTACGGGTTACTTCTCTACGGGTACTTCCCCAGTCGAGCTGCTCTTTGAGCGCTAAAAAAACGCTATGCTCTACCTCTTTCAAAACAGATTGAATGTGCATATGAGCAGTCTTTTTCCAGGAATAACTCTAGAGTAAATTCGTTATGTATTAGTTTCGTTAAGTTTGCACCCGAGTCGATTGTCAACCGACCAACTGTGATAGACCATTTTTCCAATGAAATGAAATTAAAATCCAACTGATTAAAGTTCACGTAAGATTTCACTTGTGAGTGCCGACTAACGTAAATACTGCGCGGACATCGATTTTGCATTCAGTTTCCACTGGTGTACGACCGTTGGTGGATCATTGTATGTAGGGTCGCTACAGTACTTAGGTTATCATTTTTATAAAAAAAAACTGGCTAAGTACGAGTCGGACTCGCACTCGGAGGGTTCCGTACAATAATAATAATGTAACCTTACCAAAATTTACCTTAATTTTGTGCTTTTTATATTTTTCGGAATTTTCCTTTTACTTGTGCTGCATTGCTTTTTTTACAAAATTCGTGATTCTAGGTCAACGGGAACTACCATATAGGTTTTCGTTGACCTATAATTGTCAATTTTGTTTAAAAGCAAGGTCTTACAGCACAAGTAAAGGGGAAATTCCGAAAAATAAAAGAAGTTGAAAATTGAGGTAAATTTTGGTACTTTAAAATTTTCGCGAAGATCTAAATTAGCCCATATCTTTTTATCGTGTTGACTAAAGAGCTTGATTTTTATACACCTAATAGGGACTATAGACCTCAGTATCTGGTATAAATTTCAACTTGCTAGGTGCATCAGTTCCTGAGAAAATCGGTGGTGACACACGGACAAGAGAGTGATCTTATAAGGGTTATTTTTTGTCCTTTTGAGGTACGGAACCCTAAAAACGTACCGTGTATGATATAACAGCGACGATAGCATTGGTCCCGCAGGGGTAGTCGTCCAGGCCAATGTTGTCGTAGTGCGTGGGCCGGAACAGCGGGGTGGCCGGAGTCTGGAGGCGGTACAACTTGGTCTCCGCGTTTGTGGGCCAAGTGTGGATCGGGGTGCCCATCGTTTGTTTACCCATTTGACATTGATACATGTTTCTGTTGGATTCAAGAGGTTTTTATACCGCTAAGTTGGCAATCAAGCATACGGCCCACCTGATGGTAAGCAGTTACTTCCTTCAGCGGACGGTCGGACTGTGGAATGAGCTCCTCGCCGTGGTGCACCCATTAGAATACAGCATGGGGTTCTTCAAAAAGGGTGTGAAGAGATTTCTGCAAGGTCAGCAACGCGCGAGTGATACCCCTGGTGTTGCCAGTGGCCATAAGCTACGGTTACCGCTTACCATCAGGCGGACCAAATGCTTATTTGCTACCTTAGTCGTAAAAAAAAAGATGTAATTTTGTGACAAAACTAAACAAAAACAGAAATTTTTGGTGCAGAATAAGAATGCATTATTCAAAAACCGGCCAAGTGCGAGACAGACTCGCGCACCGAGGGTTCCGTACAAACCTGTAGGTATTATATGTAAATGCTAGTATAGACCTGAGTATTTGATATGAATTTCAATTTATGACGTATAAAAAAAAACTACTTACTAGATCTCGTTCAAACCAATTTTCGGTGGAAGTTTGCATCGTAATGTACATCATATTTTATTTTTGGTTTTATCATTCTCTTATTTTAGAAGTTACAGGGGTTGGGACACACATTTTACCACTTTGGAAGTGTCTCTCGCGCAAACTATTCAGTTTAGAAAAAAATTATATTAGAAACCTCAATATCATTTTTGAAGACCTATCCATACACACCCAACACTTATGGGTTTGATGAAAAAAAAAAATTTGAGTTTCAGTTCTAAGTATGGGGAACCCCCAAAATTTATTGTTTTTTTTCTATTTTTGTGTGAAAATCTTAATGCGGTTCACAGAATACATCTACTTACCAAGTTTCAACATTATAGTTCTTATAGTTTCGGAAATAAATGGCTGTGACATACGGACGGACAGACAGACAGACAGACATGACGAATCTATAAGGGTTCCGTTTTTTGCCATTTGGCTACAGAACCCTAAAAATGATATCATATTCTCAAATAACATGAAGTATTTCATAAAATAACACAGTTTTTAGATAAATGTATAAAGACAGTCTCACCTAGGCGACTGGTTGCAGTCAGGCATGGGCACTAACTGCGCCAAGTTGCTCATGAACGCGGACTTAGACAGCTCTACATGCGTTGTTTTACCTGAAATTATATTAAAAGTAAGTACTGGTAATTGAGCCTATCAAATGCAGAAAGATTATACTATTTAATGGGTATTTTTACATAAGTTACACTCTAATTCTGAGTCCTCACAGGAGGCACCATAAAAATAATCACGCCGGGCACAGGATTCACCCTGTGGCCGTTGTATGCGCTGATCTCGCGGGAATCGATGTAATTGAGGACTTATAGCTACCACTTACCCAAATTGCGGAGACGTTTGCACTGCACTTACACCGTAGTTAAAATGTAGTGTAATGTTGTTAAAATTGTGTTACTGTATGTTATCTGTGTGTAGGTGGTGTTTGGCGAAATATTTCTCATGAATTTAAATACATTTATATTATAAAGCGCGGGATAATTATATAGCGGGTCAGGCTCAAGAGCGAAGCGAAAGAGAGAGAAAAAACAAAAGAAAATCATCATAAAGAAAAAAAGTTTGAAAATTCGTTCCAATTAAAAAAAATAAAATTAAAACTGCCAGGGTTATTGAGAACTTGCGTGAACGGCGCAACTAGCCCCCACAGGTCCATTTTTTTTTAATAAAGTCGACTTTGATCCTATGGGAGACCATTAATACCTACGCATTAAACTAAATATTTGAGGAGGTGGTGGTATGATGGTGTAGACATGTCATGTAGTTACCCTTGTATATCTCCTGATGTGTGACGGCGATGTCCAGGTAGAGCTGTTCCATGGTGCCGATCAGCTCCAGCTGTGACGTCGCCAGGTTCAGCACCGGCCGCATCATGCGGGCCTCGCTCGTCATCAGGAATACTCCCGCGTATTGCGAACATATCTGGTGATAGATTCGTTTCATGTATTAGCCGTTTCGCTCAAAGAGCAGCTCGACTGGGGAAGTACCTCCACCTTACAGAATACCGCAGCCAAATAACTTTATGTTGTGTTCCTGCGCGTGAGTAAGGTCGCCAGAGCTCATTGGGGAGGGGGAAGGGTCGGTATCGCGTGAGTGATGCCTCGTGTGTTGCAAGCGTCCATATGGCTACGGTTACCGCTTAACACCAGGCGGGCCATATGCTTATATGCCGACGAAAAGTGAAGTGAGAAAATTCAATAAGATAATCTTGGATAAAACATTTAAAACCATGAGAAGCTACACATATGCATTACGAGATAAGAATTATGATAAAAAATAATTGGACTGTTTTACAAAAAAAACTTAAACCGACTTCAAAGTACACTAAGAAGTAATCAAATCCTGATCTGATGGGACCAATCGGGAAGTGTACCCTTCCAGACAAAAAAAGAATTTTCCAAATCGGTTCATAAATGGCGGAGTTATGAGGTAACAAACATAATTGGACTGTTTTACAAAAAACTTAAACCGACTTCAAAGTACACAAAGAAGTAATCAAATCCTGATCTGATGACAATGGGACCAAAAGGGGAAGTGTACCCTTCCAGACAAAATCGATTCATAAATGACGGAGTTATGAGGTAACAAACATAATTGGACTGTTTTACAAAAAACTTAAACCGACTTCAAAGTACACAAAGAAGTAATCAAATCCTGATCTGATGACAATGGGACCAAACGGGAAGTGTACCCTTCCAGACAAAATCGATTCATAAATGACGGAGTTATGAGGTAACAAACATTTAAAAAAAAAAAAACACAACCGAATTGAGAACCTTCTCCTTTTTTTGAAGTCGGTTAATAAAAAAATATACAACCGAATTGAGAACCTCCTCCTTTTTTTGAAGTCGGTTTAAAAAAAATTACAACTAAATCAAATACATTTATAGTCAAACGAAGCCCCGCAGTATCTTATACCATAAGCTGGAAGCCTTTAGAATTGACACAATACAGACAAGGGAACTCACAAGTTGATATCAAAACCGTACTGCTTTATTCGGGATTTCGTATCAGATTTTGCGGTTTTGCGAAAATTGCAAACTAACTATACAGGGCATTTTTTTGTGTTCCGTACCCAAAGGGTAAAACGGGACCCTATTACTAACACTCTGCTGTCCGTCTGTCACCAGGCTGTATCTCATAAACCGTGATAGATAGAAAGTTGAAATTTTCACAGAATATGTATTTCTATTACCGCTATAACAACAAATAATAAAAATGAAATAAAATTTAAGGGGTTCCCATACAAGAAACGTCTTCTGTTGGTGTTTTTTCTGTTGCGCCTACTATTTACTTCACACTCAATTTGAGTAAGGTAACATTATAATTATTATTGTACGGAACCCTCCATGTGCGAGTCCGACTCGCACTTGACCGTATTTTTTTTAATTTAAGTTAAAACGTTTTTGCTATACAAATATGACCAGGATAGGAACGCGGGCAAACCCACAGGGCAGTTTTATTGACATACCTTTTTCTTTGGTATAAGCACGATCTCCGTGGTAATAGGCACCTCCTCCCCCTTAATCTTGAGGGTACGAAGGTAAGCGGTGGACTTCTCCACCGTCTCTTCGGCGAAGTACCCGACCAGTCTCCCGTCGATGAACACGGGGTACTTGTACACGTCGCGGGAAAGCGGCGTGTGAGCTACCGAGCTAATTGGCTCCATACCTGGTATAATTGGAGGGAACCATAGAATAATCTAGAAGATGAAAACTGTATGCTGAAAGTAACTGAGCGGGTAAGACTTTTTTCTACTGCTATTGTTTGAAGCGCTCGTGGCACTGCACAGGCTTCCTTCCATTCCATTCAAATTTCGTACAAAATGCATCGAAATAAAGTCGGAAATTGAATACTCCAAATGGTACCGACCATAGAGATCGATAGAGAGGTTGTCTAACGCTGCAGGCGAGACAGTTATATACAGCGTTTACGGCATACACCGCAAAAATCGCGTCAGTTGTAACCTATTCGAGGACGTGCAAGCGGATGATACTTATTTAAATGCCGTATTCTTCAGTGATCATCTGCAAATATCAAAGTCTACATGTGAACTACAAGAATCATCGTGTCACTTATCACTTTTAAGTATAAAAAGGTTCACATATTTAAAAGTATAATTCTCAAAAATACCTTAAATTATTTAAGCTAGGCCAAGGTACAACTTGAACAAAGAATAAGAAGCAAGTACATTGCTGTGTAATTCTACAGGAGCGTAAGGCTAACTTCGTTTCAAACACGCAATGAAAATCGTGTCATGCGATTCGTCCATCTATCTCTATACCCGCATATGTGTGTAGATCCGAGAGCACGGTACGTATTTAAAAAAAACACATTGAAGAATGCACTGTAGTGTAAGCACTTACGAATAAGTGAGTTCTTGGCATGCGTGTGTGAGTCAAAATTGTCTAAATATTGGCGTCTACGTGTAGTTGTGATATTAAGTGTTGAGTTTCGTGGGACATCAGGTCTAAGCTAAATCCAAGCATCATAACCCATCTCTCGAGATCTATGGTATCGACGGGCTCGTGTTCAAATTTCGACTTTATTTCCGTATGTTTTGTACGAACTTTCAGATCAATTTAATGTATTTACAGCACCCACAAGTCTCCTATTGATGAATATGTCTTGAAACAAGTCACAAGAGCTACTAGGCTTATGGCTACCTGTACGTGGATTACGTAACTTTATTGCAATGAAATTCAGATTGAAATAACCTCTGCATCGGTAGAAATATTACAAAATCGGAAAAGGTTCCATTTCTAATGAACGACTGTTTGTATTTGCAATTATCAGAACGTAAAAATGTTATCAGAAAACCGCTATATTGAACCGATTTCAATTCGAAAATGATTGAAATTTAGTTACGTAATCGCCCCGCTGGTAACCATCATTAGTGCCTCTAAAATGAACCTCACCTAGAAAAAGTTGTATGCGGAAAGAGTTCCTAAATTTGTTACAAATACATATGTATAATTTACTGAAATGGACAGGGCAAAGTGTAAATATGTCAACGGTGTGAGAAGAGTAAACTGCAAAACATGTTACAAATCTCGAAATTAGTTTGGACTTCACAGAGATCGTAATAAAAATCAACTAATACCATAACTTACCACATCTTTCCAACACGAGCGGTAATCCGTCGATTTGTTTCTTGTCTGGATGTTGTGTCACCTAAACAGAGCAATATTTCATAGTTATTGAGGAAACTTGGAACTATTGCTTCTATGGAGGTGCAAGGTGGAGGACACCTCCATTTAAAAGGGAAGATCTTCCGCCAGGCTGGGTCATCGTGCCTGGAGACCGCGGTCCAACTGTACATGTCGGACAGTTGTATATATGCAGATTCTCGGGAAAACTTCGCAAGCGCGATGCAGGATAATGTGGCGCCTCGCCATCTATCTTTCCGTGTGTGAACTATCTCAGTGTTACTGATAGATGGCTGATAGATGTCGCTACACTTCAATAGCTTTTCGCCAGAAGTTTCACCAGGGCCCCCTTTAGTTTTTTCTTTTTAAAGGAATGGAATTTACAAAAATCCTTTTTTTTTTTAGGAATAAAAGGAACCAATGTAGATACACCAACTTTTGAGTTAATCGAGACACGCAGTTAAATCCACCCCATAAAACATGTACCTCTTTTTGCACAGTCACGGATCGATTTTCGAGATACCCATAACCACGTAAAGACAGTCGTCAGACAATAATGAAACCACGTAAAGTACTCATAAATAGGAGCAACTTTTACAGTAGTACGGCTAACTAATATGGCTTACTGATGTACCTGCGCAGAAGACACATTTTCAAAGCGCGTGCGGAGGGGCGGCACTTGCGAGTGAGACGGAACTAACAGCTGCACTGTATTATGAACCTTATAGTAGTGATCTAAGGTTGATTGTAAGTTTAAGCATTCTTTCGTTAATCTTCGGGGCCATACTTTCTTTTCTGTGCGAACGAAGATTCACGACGCGCCTTATCCGTTGGGTACTACTGAACTATGGGACCAAGAAATCATTCTAAAAATCATTTTAGCCGAGGATACATTGATCCTTTGACGGGCCAGTTGGCGCAGTTGGTTAAGAGTCTGGTAAAGATTCCACCTATCGCGCCGCAGGTCGTGGGTTCGATTCCCGCACAAGACATGCATTTGTGTGCATGAACATGTCTGTATTTTTTATTTATTTTTTTATACCACTTAGGTGGCAAACAAGCATACGGCCCGCCTGATGGTAAGCGGTTACCGTAGCCTATGGACGCCTGCAACACCAGGGGTATCACGCGCGCGTTGCCGACCCTAAAATGTTGTATGTCCTGAGTCTGGGTGTAATAATGTATATTAAGTATGTATTCACAAACAAAAAGCAGTATATGTATTATATAAGTTATCTGGTTTCCACAGTAGAAGCTCTGCTTAGTCTGGGATCAGATGACCGTGTGTGAGGAGTGTCCACCGTGCAGATGACACGTATGTGGTTACCTGTGCAGTGATGGTGAGATGGTTGAGCAGGCCGCAGGGCGCGCCGTCGGGCGTGTGCACGGGGCACACGAAGCCCCACGCGTCGGGCAGCAGCTGCCGCGCCTCCGTCGTGCGCATCTCCATGAAGATGTATGTGGTTACCTGTGCAGTGATGGTGAGATGGTTGAGCAGGCCGCAGGGCGCGCCGTCGGGCGTGTGCACGGGGCACACGAAGCCCCACGCGTCGGGCAGCAGCTGCCGCGCCTCCGTCGTGCGCATCTCCATGAAGATGTATGTGGTTACCTGTGCAGTGATGGTGAGATGGTTGAGCAGGCCGCAGGGCGCGCCGTCGGGCGTGTGCACGGGGCACACGAAGCCCCACGCGTCGGGCAGCAGCTGCCGCGCCTCCGTCGTGCGCATCTCCATGAAGATGTATGTGGTTACCTGTGCAGTGATGGTGAGATGGTTGAGCAGGCCGCAGGGCGCGCCGTCGGGCGTGTGCACGGGGCACACGAAGCCCCACGCGTCGGGCAGCAGCTGCCGCGCCTCCGTCGTGCGCATCTCCATGAAGATGTATGTGGTTACCTGTGCAGTGATGGTGAGATGGTTGAGCAGGCCGCAGGGCGCGCCGTCGGGCGTGTGCACGGGGCACACGAAGCCCCACGCGTCGGGCAGCAGCTGCCGCGCCTCCGTCGTGCGCATCTCCATGAAGATGTATGTGGTTACCTGTGCAGTGATGGTGAGATGGTTGAGCAGGCCGCAGGGCGCGCCGTCGGGCGTGTGCACGGGGCACACGAAGCCCCACGCGTCGGGCAGCAGCTGCCGCGCCTCCGTCGTGCGCATCTCCATGAAGATGTATGTGGTTACCTGTGCAGTGATGGTGAGATGGTTGAGCAGGCCGCAGGGCGCGCCGTCGGGCGTGTGCACGGGGCACACGAAGCCCCACGCGTCGGGCAGCAGCTGCCGCGCCTCCGTCGTGCGCATCTCCATGAAGAATGACCCGCGGTGGATGGATCTTAATACACGAACGGTACTCAACATTTTTTTCTTTTTTTTTTCAATGGCGTCATACGGCTTGTTTATTTTGCCAATTTCCACTTAAATTATAAGTTCTAGTCACAATAAATCACTTTCACATAGTCCTCAGTCAGTCACCGTCCATAAAAGTCATGTTTTAGTACAAAAGTGGGCATTGTACTAAAACTTTTCACCGACTTCTTGAGACAACTTGAAAAGTCACGATACACATAATTCATTTCATTTTACTTCACTGGTGCACATGTATTGATCTTTATTGGATAAAATACCACGATAATATGCAATAAAACTCAAAATACACGAATTTATGAAAATAAAAATGAAAACGCAACGTCACTGCAAGTTTCCGCCAAAAAGTCCAGGTACTCAACTTAATACTCTTTTTTCCCTAAAACTCTGATCAAACCAATACTTTCATCGTACGTGCACGATGGCGCGCAACACAACAGCAACACACAAAACAACAGCGCGAGCAAAATTTATTCACATTGAAACACGTTCGCCAGACATTCACCAGGCATTCACATTACGATGCTGTGCAATATAGATAGCGAAATAGAAGATTTACGTCTATTAGCTATTCTAATTCCACCACACTTATTTTGTAAAAACACGGTTATAACTCAATCGATTAAGCGCGTGCATGGTCCTAATGTAGCAATGGGCGTTCAGATCGCCATCGCCGCGTGCAGACTCTCACGCGTCGATGTTGTAGATGATGTGTATAGACAACATCTGATCGTCACCGTGCACGCCACGGCGGAAGCAAGCTGAACGCGTAGGTTTGATCAGAGCATTCTAGCATTTTTCTTCTATATGAGGATGAGGACCCCATTGTACTTTACTATTTTATATTACGCCGAGAAAAACTGTCTTGCTTGTTCAGTAATTCAAGACTCATATCATCAACTAATAATTGGACTGTTTTACAAATAATTGGACTGTTTTACAAAAAACTTAAACCGACTTCAAAGTACACTAAGAAGTAATCAAATCCTGATCTGATGACAATGGGACCAAACGGGAAGTGTACCCTTCCAGACAAAAAAAGAATTTTCCAAATCGGTTAATAAACGACGGAGTTATGAGGTAACAAACATAAAAAAAAACAACCGTATTGAGAACCTCCTCTTTTTTTTGAAGTCGGTTAAAAAGTGACACTTTTTTTCACAATTACTGTTTTATATAAATGATTCTTTTCAACACTGGAGAGAAAACCTTATGTATTTAGTTGGGACAGGAATTAATTGGCGGCAAACCATTTCGATACCGCTTGATATGGTTTTATTGAGTTGCTTCCGTCAAATAAAACTATATCGGACAATGCATTTACCATATACGTCAGATCATTAATATATGCCAAAAACAAAAATGGTCCTAAAATTCATCCTTGCAGTACACCCGTTTTTACTAAAGACCCTGGGGACGTGCACCGTTAATATCTACTATTTGTTAGCGAATAGATAGATAGGATGATATAAGATCAAGTGGCACTCAACAAACTCTAAAGTGTTGAATTTTTTAAAGTAACGTGCGATGATCTACTCAATCCAATGCCTTGGAAAGATCACAAAATACGATAATCACATCTTGAGACGTCTCACAGGCATCAAACGCTGGAAAATAGAGATAGTTCTTTAAATTCCTCACACATTGAAACCAGAATTGTTTCGAACTGTGCGGGCTCAAAGGAGTTTTCTTCCACGGACGCTCAGACTGTAGAATGAGGGAGCTCATGTCTCTGTGGTTTTCCAATGGAGTACAGCATGGGGTTCTTCAAGAAGGGTGTGAAGAGGTTTCCTCAGGGTCGGCAACGCACGAGTCATACCTCTGGTGTTTCAAGCGTCCATAGGCTACGGTAACCGCTTACCATCAGGCGGACCGTATGCTTGATTGCCACCTTAAAGAAATTTTAAACTAAACTCTTTCCTCGGCAACAGAAGATTCTAGAACTAAATAAGGGTTATACTCACTTGAAATGCGACATATACCGCATCCTGTTAATATTCTCGGCGACTATAGTGAGTCCCTTGTACTGCGACAAGTTGACGTTGTTGGACGGCGCGTTACCGGTCGCGAGGAAGGTTTCCATCTTCTGTTCCAAGCTGCCGCATGCTCGGATTATTTGTTGCATTTCAGACTGTTGGTGGAGAGTTAATGGTAAAAAACGTAGAACTTATAATACACTATTGACTATATAAGAAGATTCAGCTCAAAAATGTATACAGTAGTACCCAACTGATATGGCTTACCGATTTACCTGCGCAGAACATACTTTTTCAAAGCGCGGGGAATGCTTTTGGTCGGCAGCTGCCGCCATGTGTGCGGAGGGGCGGCACTTGCGAGTGAGACGGAACTAACAGCTGCACTGTATTATGAACCTTATAGTAGTAATCTAAGGTTGATTGCAAGTCTTAAGCATTCCTTTGTTAATCTTCGGGGCCATACTTTCTTTTCTGTGTGAACGAAGATTCCCGACGCGCCTTATCAATTGGGTACTACTGTACCAAATGTTTGTTTCCAATCTCTCTTTCACTATCAAAGCCATTTATTCAATTTAGGCCCCAGAAGTGCACTTATGAAGGTCACATTTACAGAATTTACCACCGGTTCAGAACTCGGCCTTCAACTGAGAAGAATCCGGCAAGAAACTCAGCAAAGTTACGTAAATCACTTACAAAGTTCATGACAACTTTCTTCCCGCTCTTGGCTTTCTTGATGATCTGCAGACGCACTATGTTGACGAGGTTCTGGAGGCGCTCCTTCAGGATCTGCAGGTACAAGTGGCCGCCCACCAGGACTTCCTGTACCATCACTGCGTCTGCACCTTCCACCTGTTCAGGTCAGATCGAAGATATATATATTTATAGCTGGGATAAAAGTTGTAGTAAATATGAAACGTTTTTAAAAATTCTCTAAAAAATACATGTTCTGAGGCTCTACCGCGTAACTTTGGTGGTAATCGTAACGAACACCATTAATGAATTTCATCCAATCAGGGCCCACGAATGGTCATCGTCGCGTCATACTGCGTGCGCGTCATTGGATGGAATAATTAATGGCGTATGGGTTTTATTAAAAAAAAAATGAGTTTCAGTTCTAAGTATGGGAACCCCCAAAATTTATTGTTTTATTTTTATTTTTGTGTGAAAATTTAATGCGGTTCACAGAATACATAAGTTACCAAGTTTCAAATTCAAATTCAAAACTTTATTGCTTTCATGTGGATGACAAATATATGTAATGTACAACATGAAACCCGGTTAGGGCACAGCAAATAAATAAAATAAAATATAAACTTATAAAAACTAAAATTATTAGGTACCGTAAAAATATCTAAGAAGTACATTGAGATAACAATATTTAGTAGTTTACAGTTTCAACAGTATAGTTCTTATAGTTTCGGAAAAAAGTGGCTGTGACATACGGACGGACAGACAGACAGACATGACGAATCTATAATGGTTCCGTTTTTGCCATTTGGCTACGAAACCCTAAAAACGAGAAATTGGCATATTTTTTTTGTTTTTTTTTTATACCACTAAGGTGGCAAACAAGCATACGGCCCGCCTGATGGTAAGCAGTTACCGTAGCCTATGGACGCTTGCAACACCAAGGGTATCAATCGCGCGTTGCCGACCCTGAAAAAATCTCTTCACGCCCTGAAGAACCCCATGCTGTACTCCATTGGGAAAACCACGGCGGGGAGATCATTCCACAGTCTGAGCGTCCGCTGAAGAAAACTCCTTTTAGCCCGTACGGTTCGAAACAAATCTGGTTTCAATGTGTGAGGATGGCATTTATTGTATGTACTTTAGTCGTTCAAACAATGTACGCGCACTTCGTTTCAACACTTATACTTATGTTCTATCAACACTATACATACCTTACACTTATTCTGGACGAGGTCATACAATTTCTGCGCCATGAAGACCAGCGCATGGAACTTGTCCTGGTGCGTGTTGAGGTGTATCATGAGGCACCGTCTGAGGAGGAACTCGCACGCGTCCAGGTCCGAGCTCCACGGGGCTAGTTCGTACAGCTTGGGGCGGAACATGCGCCCGAGGTAAGACCGGCATTCCTCTGACGTGTGGAGACCTTCCTCGTGCAGTTCTCGCAACATGTTTTGTATGCAGCTGCACGGTACAAACAATATCAATCAATACTAATGGCGTGAGCTGTAGACCTCGCTAAATAATTATATAATTTTTTTCGTTTCAGTTTATGGATTATTCAAAATGGCGGGGCCAAAAACTGACTCGACATAAATTCCATATAATTACCGAAACTGCTCACAAAATTTCACGAGAATCGGTTGAATGCAACCCGTAGAGGAGCCAGAAATCTGGAAATCTGGACGTACGAAAATTTTTTTGTCCAAGCTGAAAAGGAGCATGCTTCGCTCGCTCGGTTAATTAAAAATGGTAGGACACAGCTCTTATTCGCTATTTGGAATTTTGATTATTCTGAAAAACTGTGGTAGTTGGAAACATTGTCCATTTTTCCTGTAATACGACGCCGATGTTGACGATCCCGAGCTCACAAACGGTTTAGAGCCCCTCAGTCTGAGGAGAGACTTTGCCTCCTTATGTGTGTTCTACCGCTTGTACAACGGACGGTGTTCTGAAGAATTGTTTAAGATGATTCCCACGGCTACTTTCTACCATCGCAACTCTCGCCATCGACGGGGAGTCCATCCTCACATATTGAAACCTGAATTGTTTCGTACTGTGCGGGCTCAAAGGAGCTTCCTTCCGCGGACGCTCAGACTGTGGAATGAGCTTCCCGCCGTGGTTTTCCCAATGGAGTACAGCATGGGGTTCTTCAAAAGGGGTGTGAAGAGATTTCTGCAGGGTCGGCAACGCGCGCGTGATACCCCTGGTGTTGCAAGCGTCCATAGGCTACGGTAACCGCTTACCATCAGGCGGGCCGTATGCTTGTTTGCCACCTAAGAGGTATAAAAAAAAAAAAAATAATAATATTTACATCAATGTCTGCCTACTGTAATTATTTCTGATTTTTGTTATTACCATCTTCGGAGATAAAGGGGGGGGGGGAGATTTTATTTTCACCGGTGATAGCTTAACTTTTCCGATCGATTAAGAACAGCTAATCATCCTACACCACGAGAGCTTCACGTTTGCTACCTTAGAAGAAAAACAAATAACAGCTGAACAAAACCCCACATACTTAACATAATACAAGTCGTTTTTCTTGCCGTGCAGCAGTAGTCTATATATGTAGTGGTCCGGCCAGTCCACCAGGCACTTGATGATGAGCAGCAGCGGCGCGTAGTACATCATCTTGCGGTAAGAGAACATCAGCTTGCACGTGCCGTTTGTTAGAAAGTGCAGCACGTTGTTCTGTAACAGAACATTATGATACACGTGTGCAAAGTTCGTTATTACACACGAGGCAGTATTAAGCGATAAGGAAGCCGAGAGTGTAATGATGAGATTAAATTTATTTATTAAAGAAAATGTGTAGGTATTTTTAGACGCATAAAATCTCTTTGTTGGTATTAATGAAAAACAGTTACACCCAGCTAAATTAAGAATGCTTCGTCTACACACATATCACTTGCAGCGAGGTATAAACTTAGCATAATCGGGAAACAAGAGTATGGTAATGTAAAGTAAAAACCACTAGTGCGTAATAAGATGCATTATAATACTAAAATCGGTTCAATAAGAGTCACTATACGAGCAAGTGTGTTGAAAAATATATGCTATAT
This sequence comes from Achlya flavicornis, assembly GCA_947623365.1. Classification (NCBI taxonomy): domain Eukaryota; kingdom Metazoa; phylum Arthropoda; class Insecta; order Lepidoptera; family Drepanidae; genus Achlya; species Achlya flavicornis. Next base: position 9,359,188 of record OX392490.1, read on the forward strand.
TATTCGTATTATTATCATAAAATTGTGTCTGGTCCGCTGTTTGCTGGCCGCATGCGTTCCTGCAGGATCTCTGTTTTCTATGTCTATCTGTGTCGCAAATTTCACCCAGATCCTTTCAGCTATTACATGTAAAAGCCTGTGTAGATGTTTGTAACTCAATCAAGCTATAATGACCGAATGAAATTCGTACAATAATAGACCAAACCGTGGATAATGGAATAAATAAGGGATATTTTTCCAGGAAACCAGTTACCATATAAAAAGGTAAGGTCACTCACAGTACTAGTCTGGTCAGTAGTGACACATCGCACCATGATCCCGTAGTCAGAGAACAAATTGCCCCTCATGCGCCATCCGGACCGCTTGATCGCCACGGGGTAATTACGTCTGGTCACTAGCAACATGCGGGCAAGACGTTCGTGCCCCTGGTAGAAAAAAAAATGATATTAATTAATAAAACTTTATAACATACAATATTTAACTTTATTTTCTACACAAAAAGGTTCAGATTTAAGTGAGAGAAGACTCCTGAATGTCACGAGCGAGACACGTCACGAATTCTCACACTGTAATGTTCTAATGTCATATTTAAACAAAAAGTGCTGACGCCATCTTAATACCTGGGTGTTACAATACTGACTGACTTTTTTGTTTGTTTGTTTGTTTAAACGGGCTAATCTCTGGAACTACCAGTCGGATTCTAAAAATTCTTTCACTAATAGAAAGCTACATTATCCCTGAGTACTATAGGCTACTTTTTATCACGGGAACGCGGGTGAAACCGAGCGAGGCAGCTAGTTTATTAATAAGGGGATAGTGTCTAAGACAGATATGTGACCAACAACAATATTTTCGTGTAAGAAAACTAAAAGCATACATTCAGAGGATCTTAACTTTTATAAATCACTGGATATTATACGGTACTTTATGTTACGGTACCTTGACAATAAAATATCCTCCCCACTCATCAGTATGCTCATTGTGCTCCATCAGCTCCTCAGGAGACAAGTCCGCAAGGTGACACATATTGGACTGCAAACAATGAATTTATGCATTACATACATGCATGCATTACAATATGATTGGTTATAATTATCTATATCAAGTTAAATGTTACAGAGTTACAGTACACTGGAGTTGATGCCCATGGCTACTGTCTATCATTGCAACTGTCACTATAGACAGGGAGCTCAGAGATTTTGTGTTGCAAACATCTATAGACTATGACTTATGATAATTGCTTACCAATATGTGGGCTATAGTGCTTATTTGATATTTTATTAATGTACAACTAATATTATAAATGAAAAAGTGAGTTTGTTACGCGTTCACGCCTCAGCTTTTCAACGGATCATCATGAAATTTGGAACGCAGATAGCCTATGCTATGGAGAAGGACATAGGCTACCTTTTATTCCGGGAATACGGGTGCAACCGCGGGGGACAGCTTGTTAATATATAAAAATGATAAACCAACCTAAAAAAAAAAAATTTCTTATAATCTTAAGCTTAAGTATATTAATTAGTTTATAAATTAGGTTCTGAGTTTTATACTGTGCTTTTTGGCTGTGATTCATTTGAATAAATCATTAATTCATTCGAACTTAAGAAAAGTAGATCAAAGCGTTTGTTCACTCAAAATTGAATGCTTCTTTTGCATCTTGCCCAAATCTTTTTAAACAGGGAAGTATCAAGTATTGTCTTATTAAAGCCCTCCTAGGGCCTAAATTGAATAAATGGCTTTGACTTTGACTAAGCAAAGGTCAAACTATTTACTTAAGTAATGTGTCATCAACTTACTTTTATCATAATAGGCAAGTAACCAAGAGACCGATCAAAGCTCATTGGGTTACCATCAATATTAATTGTCATTCTCATTTTAAATTCTCCCTTATATGTATATGCTCGTTGTCGGCACTCCGTTGGAAGCACCTTCTGGTTTTTAACGCCCACAGCCTCCATAGGGACGCTTGGCTTAGCAAAAGCAGCTTCATCAATCGTGACTCTGACTCTTTGTCCATTTTGAAGCTCAAAATCCGCTGGTACCAAGTCTTCTATGGCCGCTTTCAAACCATCCTTCAACATAAAGTTGAAGGAATCTATATGAGGTGCTCCGAGACTTTGTAGATACTGTAATAACACAAAAAGTTTGAGATTTTTTTTTAATAAATTGTTGTTTTGTTTTGGAATATATTTAAAGGTTACGTACCGCGTTTGCTATTTTAGGCGGCTTTCTGTAGTCAGGATTGCTTGTATAGGCTAGCGACGGCGTTTGCGCTAATTTCTTCGTATTCATTTTGGCAATTTTAAGTACATTTAAACGATTTTTTGTAAGAAAACTATGAGGTAAATTCACGTGCGTATTGACAGGTATTGACCAAGGATGTTAGGTAGTCTGTGGTATTGACTGACAGTTGACAGTAATTATCAGGGACCATCTCAAAAATCGTGAATCTGCCCAACACTGTCACAAAATTTGCCAAACTCGACTACAGACCATCTTATTAATATTGCTTCCATGGGGAAGAGAATTAAGAAATATTGCAAAATGCAATATCAGGATCCTCCTTAGCTCTGGAAATTAATTGGTCCCATAGTAAAAGTTGTGCAACATGACTACTAATCCAACATAGGTTTCAAAAATATGCCATCACGAAATCGCCACCCAGTATATTTAAAAAATAATAAGGGTTTCATTGAACTCTGCCAAATTCTGCCATATTTTTAAATCGTCAGCTTATTCCGCCAGAGTTAGAATTTAATAGCCAAATCTGCCCAAATGGGAGAAATCTGCCACAAATGGTCACACTGGTAATTATTGACAACCGATGTCGATGTTGACACTGATTAAAATGACATTCGTGACAGACAACTAATGACAATCTTAATAGGGATGATGATCATCTGAAATCGACTACGGAAATCAATTAGGATATTATAATTGTACGTAGTATTTATATACTCTGAGCATCGAGGAACAATCCCTTATGAGTAGTAATACCGAACAATCCGATTCCGAAACTAGTCAGTGATTTGTCACTGATTTTGAACAGTAAGGACCAATCACTGGATCGTGTTTTCTTGACTTGGCCAATCAGAGCGCATGAGTCCTTGTCTTAGCCAATCAGAGCGCATTGTCGATGGTGGCAAATTGGCGGAATAGATTGCAAGCAAAATCTACGTCATTACGCTTCTTTGGGTTAATTGTTCGATGACTCTGAGTTATAATATAATTATTTTGTTTTGTTATAAGAAAAGTTTAATCGATTTAGATTTAGAATAATCGGGATTCGATTTTGTTTTTGTTTCGATTGATGATTGTGGCTACTCTGCGAGTCTGCACTCTACTGTCTTCAATTCACTTTTCAAATATTGCGGAGTGAAGATTAAAACTGTTTTATGATAAATATGTGACATTTCGCAGACATGTAAATTGGTAACTTAATTAGAACTAACGAAATTACCAACCATGTTGAACGCCTACACAATAATTGTAGGTTAATATTGCTTACAACAAAATAGCAGGCGATTAGCATGATTAAAAATAATGATCGTAGTTTAGAGGGCTTCCGGGGAGATTCCGGGCGGAGTTCATTTGTAGTCCGGGGTTAAAGTTTTCAAGTTACAACAATTAAAACTAATTTAACATATTACTGTGTACCTAAATTAAAAAAAAAAACTGTTGATATTGTCCGGGTTCTAAGTTCTAAAATCCGGGGTTTTTACGCTTCTTGTCTTGGTTGCCAGATTTTGAGATGGGCAACCCTATATTTAGAGCATGTAGGTAGTAGGGGAGACGGGGCAAGAGAGTCAGTGGGTAATGAGACTGTGGAATGAGCTCCTCGCCGTGGTTTTCCCAATGGAGTACAGTATGGGGTTCTTCAAAGGGGTGTGAAGAGATTTCTGCAGGGTCGGCAACGCGCGCGTGATACCCCTGGTGTTGCAAGCGTTCATAGGCTAAGGTAACCGCTTACCATCAGTCGGGCCGTATTCTTGTTTGCCACCTAAGTGGTATAAAAAAAAAAAAAGCGGGTCAATTTTTTTATTGACCGAACTAACTGCGGCACAAATAGGCGCTGTCGCACAGGTTGTGACCAATATAACGAGTTCTCCTTTTGCGATTCCCAATTCCCCTGTCTCCTCTTCTCCGTTATGTAGGTAAACGCATTGATCAGACTATTACACTAGTATTCTGGAATCATTGAATTGAGACCGTTACAATAATATATTCAGACAATGCAGCGTTGATTGTTCTTTATTCTTTTGTTGTTAAATTAGATGATTACATACTCTATAGAAACCACATAGAAACTCACTTCACTTAGAAGTAATATCGGCAATATATTTGCGTTTAAAATGTAAAATGTAACGGTTCGGTTAGTTCTACATTTAATAATATAAAAATAACGTTTTTTTATAAAACATAGGTATTTACTAAAACAAAGGTTAGGTAATAGTTCTGTCACGGTTTTTTTTAATTTTATTTTCAGTGGTGGCAACTGAAGCCATTATTACCCCTACTGTGCCCAATAGCAATAATAAACTTTTTTTTTTGTTTTTTTTAAATATCAAATTATTTATTAGACTTACCAGTTACCACACTCAGTTTCACGGATGGTCTAATCTATTTACAAGTTTTCTTCACGATCAACATCTGTTGACCTGTGAGAGCTACAGAGCTACATCTGTTCCGTTAATTTATTTGCGGCCATATTTAACTTGCCGACCTAATAATATTATTTCGATTCAGCTTTTATGACGGGAGTTGAATCCTCAATGCATTCCTTAGGGTAAGAAGTAGGCACCTACTCAAGGAATAAATTCCTACGAGAAACAATTCTCTGCGTTGTTTCTCAGCACGATACTGTTTATAGATTTTAAATACATTATTAGCAGTGCCGGCTCTAGTGTATAGCGATAGGAGTGGTCGCATCAGACCAGGTGGCCAGAGGGAGCCAAAATGCCAAATGCGAAAAAAAATGCCGAGCGGGGCGCCTTATGAGCTGCGCGGGCGAGGCAACACAGATTACTCTACGGAGGCGAGGCGCCAAAAGACAATTTCGGTCTTCTTTTTAAATTTATTCTAGGATCCGCCCTGGGGGGAGCGGCCTGGTTATGCCATATTTTTACCGGCTAAAACCCCACGGTGGTCGCCAACTGCGCTACAGAGGGGGGCGGGCTCTCGTGCAGATCGCGTACCTGCTCGCCCCTTCACGCGCAGCGCTGTGATAGCCCGTCCCGGGGGTAGTGTGATACCTCCCCCAGCATCCTCGCAGTGCTATCGCACGATGAGTCATGACCACATCGACCCATCGTCCTCCTCGGGGCTGCTTGTGGGCGTTCAGGGCCCCCGCCCCGATTGCCCACGACCCCGAAGGTCCCTTTTAGTCGCCTGAGTATCGCAGCTTCTACATGCCGTACCTACAGAAACGTCCTATAGTTCTATAGTCCTACGTCCTACTAATCTGTTGCCAAGCACCTATAGCTGTGTAACTTTTTGACAGTGCGAGCCATTATGTCTTGACAACATTTTACATGAAAATGTTTTTGGTGGTATTTCACTTCTTTTTGTAAGTTGCTATTTTTATTTTGTGTTTGAATTTCCAAGTTTTTTTTTTTGATGGTGTTTTTTTTTCCAAATTTCTGTTTTCCAGGACTTCAGGAAGTGCCCTATGAGTTTTTATGATCATCAGTGAGTCAGTGACGAAATTTGGGCCTTTTACATATCAATAAAATCTAAAGTATAAGAGCTATGTTATTGAAACTTAATACATTTAATAAGTTCACTATTGAAATCATATCCCGAGAATTTTGTTTATCTGGTATAATCCAAACCCAAGTTATGAGGGTTCAAAATACAACGAAACGCCTCGAGAAAAGGTAGGTAGTGCCCTTGCGCTTCGCCTTGCCAGATATCGATAGTTGATAGTTAGTCAAAAAATAAGCAATTTATGCTATACAATCCACAAAATGTTAAAACCAATAGTATGAAGGTGGTAAGCACACAAAGCCTAGAAGCTCTTGGAACGGCTCTCAAGTGCAGTTCAACTTGAGGGTGGTAGCCAGCCAGGGGGGTATTACAAAGTACCCTACCACCGTTCTATGGTTACCTCACGATGTTCCTTCACCGAAAGCCATAGCTCATTGTAATATTCGAACAAGAAAAATACCTTGTTTATTGATTTATTTATTTTATTAGATTATGGCAACCAACAAAATACACTACACTCTGTCCATCAGGTTAACCACTTTTTGACGTTTAATGACTAAACTTCAATATCCTTTTCGGTCAGTTATGACGTACGAGCACGCCATTGGATGAAACTTGAGGATGAAACCGACACACCTCTTTACTATAGGTAGGTATTTATTGCATCATTTTTGTAGCGAGTACGTGTGGATTTACACATAAATGTTGTAGGAACAGACTAATAGGTCACCGCAGGATTACCCGAATCATAATAATTATTATTGTTGCCTCCTATATGAATCAACATCAACGCATGCGCGACTTGCTTTAGTTATTTTTTGACGTCAGACTTGATCCCTAATCCATTAGTAGCCGTAGGCTGAACGAGCTACGATCAGTGCGTAGTGAGTTTTAGAAAATAAAGGTTGCTTGCATAATCGCACAGTGTGTAGGTAATTTAAAATAATTTGGCCAGTGCTCCAAAATCCAGTGGACGCTGCGCGCGCCGCCCGTTCGAGTCGAGATACTGTCCCGGCAAGCGCGCCAATATTATCTCGTTACGTAATTTAAAAATCGAACGGCTATCAGTACAGTTTTTTAATTAATCGTTCAGTGGCCAGTGTGTTTTTAATTGTTTATCAATTGACATTTTCGTTCGGTGAATTTTTGGTAAGTATTTTTTATTCTTTATTTTACACTGAAATAAAATATAATATGGCATCTATTTATAATTTATTTTGCTAGTTTTGATATTAACATAAAATAATTGAATAATAAAGCGGCAGAAATGCCAGTGCAAACCAGATAAACCAGAATAATTTTACGTGACATATTTATATGGCCGTTGCTGTAGGAATATATTATTTTAGCATAGCTTTGCATAATATTAAACAATTAGTCGTATTAAATACCATAAAATCACTCAAACATTGTTTTCTGCGAACTGGAATATTATGAGGTAGTTCGGAAAAATATTGTAACCGTTATTCATCAGTTAATCGTCTCACATAATGATATTTATAAATACGCAATCAGCTCAGCTGTTTAGGCGTGAAAGAGTAATAGACAGACAGATAGACGGAGATACTTTCGCTCTATAATATTAGTACGTACTTATGGATGTGTGGATATTTTGCAATTTTAATATAATATAATAACTCCTTTAGGCCCAACAATAGCACTATTGCACCCACTTTGCTACATTAAAAAAATATTTATAAATAAATTCTACGGCTTAACCCATAGAAATAAATTATACCTAGAAAGAACGTCGCCATACTACACGATGTAATAAATATTTCGGGCCAATTTTTATAGGCTGCTGCGCGTAACAGCTACGTTTTACGCTCCCTCTGCGTCATTCTACTTGTCATAGTTACGTTCATAATGATAGCAGTTGTTGAAATATTCCAATTAAAATTGGGAGAAAACATTATTTTATTTTTATAACAGTTAGGGGCAATTTTTTTCGACACGTGCACAACTTCGACACTCAATCTAGATGTATTTGACGGGCCAGTTGGCGCAGTTGGTTAAGGTTCACCTTACGCGCCGCAGGTCGTGGGTTCGATTCCCACACAGGACATGCATTTGTGTGCATGAACATGTCTGTATGTCCTGAGTCTGGGTGTAATTATGTATATTAAGTATGTATTTACAAACAAAAAAGTATGTATATGTATTATATCAGTTATCTGGTTTCCATAGTACAAGCTCTGCTTAGTTTGGGATCAGATGACCGTGTGTGAGAAATGTCCCAGGATATTTATTTATTTATTTATTTATCCTTATCAAAGGCTTAACCAATGAAAAATAGTTTCACAAACCTAATACTTAAATTCAATGTATTTGTATTTTAATTATGAACTAGGTAGGTATATTTAATTTTGATAAAACAATTAAGATCCCCTTTCGACTTATCTCGTTACTTTAATTTCTTAAGATAAACCTTGTTGACCGATACTTCCCGGACTTCCAAAATTATCAGCATAAACAATTAAGTTTACCTACCCACATTTGAATAAATTAATCATTTTAACGACTATCGACAAATACATGATGACATTTTAGATTAAAATGTCGATGTTTTAAATGTCAAATTTGACATTGACAATGCAGTGAGAAAGTCCTTGAGCATGCACTCGCGTTGCGGTACAGGGCGGTACTTCACTCACTAATTTATGCTAATTTGTAATGGACACAACAATAACAATATTATATATGAAGGTATAATAAAAACCAGTTAGGGTCTGTCGGCAGAAAGTCTAGAATCCTGGTATAGGCAAATTATGAAGATTTCAAAATACACATGGTCCCACGATCTTGGTCCGTTGCCTGTTACCAGCACCTCTAGACAAAGTACATACATGTCGTTGCGTTTGCGCGAATAGAAACGTTACAAAAATATGTAATGAGATTGGAACCATAGACATAAAAAAATCAAGACGGAGTGTCACCTTATAAGAAAGTGAAGCAAAAAATTTCCTACATGTGCGTGAGTAAAATCAGTACTGGCCCATGCAGGCACAAATGGTACTGAGCCTTATTGTCACTGTTAACGTCTCAATACGGAATGACAACCGATCGGCTTCCTACGGTCTGTATGTGTGTGTGAGGCCATGTATTTACAAGAACGCCGGCTTCCTATTACTTGCGTCACTTAAGAACACACACCGGAACGGTCTGTGTTCTCTGTCTTAAATTTTTTCTTGGTCTGAGATTGGAACTTGACATTTGGTTACGCTAGCCGTATCCTTATGTCAATATCATACATTTTGTAACGTTTCTATTCGCGCAAACGCAACGACATGTACTTTGTCTAGGGGTACAGTACAGGATAACATCGGCAAAAACGACTGGTAAGAAGTATGAGGAAACTTGACCAACTTAGTATGTCTGCCAAAATGTGTAAATGAATAACAAACACAAATTCCGCTTCTGAAAATACTATGATTTTTCCCCATAATGGGGATGTTTCGTGGATAAAAAAATAATAATTCTAATTAATCCGTCAGTTGTGTCAGTTACATTATCAAAAAATACTGGACACGTATTTTTTGCTTTACCAAATCATTAAAAATATACAAAGATAAAGCGCGACAATGTTCGGGAGTGGGGGTTCATGACGTCACTTGTTACTAAAAAGTGTACCACACCGTGACGTCACGCGGAAGTTCAACAAAGCATATCTTCGTATTGTTTTGTTTAATTGACAAATGAAAAAATACGTGTCTAATATTTTTTGTTAATGTATATGATGGACTAAATAGATTTTTTCAGGAAACTAGCCTATTCGTTGATTTTGCAGTATGTCCACCAAACCTAACGATGCGTCCATGCTTGGCGAACCGAGCACGAGCCGAATCACGAACCAGCACACTGCGAGCACCATTCGCGTAGCGTGGTCGAGCTTGCGAGCCTCGAACGAGCATTCGTAGAGTGCTCGACTGCGCTCCGCCCGATTTTCAGTTTTTTCACGAACACAGGGATTCGCAACGCGCTCGTTGACGTCCACGCTTGAAATCTCGAGCAACGAACGAATCCTGTTCGTTCGAGGCTCGGCTCGTGCTCGCTTCGTGTAGCATGGACGCACCATAACCTTTCAACGGTTACATTGCCAAGACAACGATTATCAATAATAATGGAAGAGAAGTAAAGATGAAACAAAAAAGCAGTAATAAAGGTAATGAGCAGAGCTCATTACAGTAGATAGGTAATTACTGAAATATTGTAACACAAATAACACGTCAAATAGGTACACGTAGTGTCAATGAACAGAGTCACGTGACGTCTAGACGTGATCATACATAATCGGGATATCCGGCAGAGAACAAAGACTGATTTAGCCCAGAGAACAATCATTTAACAATCTGTGGTTGGGTGGGTGGATATCTAAATCAGTATAAGAGGTTAACACAGCGTGGGTGTTATACGAGATTACAGCTTACAGCGTAGGTGTTATAATGCCCTTCTTGATAGCTGATGCGAGGACCATCAGATTAGTTTATGCTTGGTAGCTTATATCTATGTAATGACTTGCTTTCCGCCCAGAGGCCCTCTATTTTACTCCCCTAGGCGCCGATCCCACAGAGAGAGTTCTAGAGTTCTGCGTTCCTCATTCACTATTGTGCACACAGTGAGAATATTCGCCACCGACCACACGTCATACACATTTTTTTACATTTAACCCCTTTTTTGTTCCCGCCGAAAAGCCGACTTTTTCTTTCCATAGAGTGTTATAGAGTTAGATGAAAATACCTGTCAAATCGTGTACTTACAGATCAAATTCGTTCGAATTATGAACAGTTTGACAGGGATTTTCAACCAAACTCTATAAAACCCTATGGAAAGGAAACGTGTCATTCTGCTGATCCGTTTGAGGAACTACCTAGCTATTATCATAATGTTTGACATTAAATTTATTCTAAAGCAGTACAAACGATATGTTAAAACAATATAATCGCTCCGTTTACGTTATCTAAGTAATCTGTGGATCTGTATTTGTTTTACTCATCATGGTACCCATTGTCCATTGAAAGTTCTAGGTCATACATTATTCTTTACTGTAGTTCTTTGCATATATAACTATCATCTCTATTTGTTTTGATAAAATCTGTTTCTGCCTTTCACCTCGAATTTGCCCAGTCCCACTGCAAAGGAAAAGCCGAGGTCAAAGGCGTTTATTAAATTTAGGCCTTGGGAGGGCCAAAGCAAAGATTTTCATAGGGCATCGTGCCTCTACCCAGATGGCTAGTCCGCCTTACTAAAGCATGACATTTTATATCACTCCGCTTGAGGGGTTCCTGAGCAAATCGCTCTCAGTTCGTATTGCGCACGGCTGTCACCGCGACATACCTACTCGCTGTAACTGATTATATAAAAAATGACGACTTGCTTATTGAAATACTGTCACAACACTAACAAAAACCAAGGAAAAATTAAAAAACTAAACTTCCATGAAATGAAAAATAATTATGTGAAATAATTTTTCAAATCAGTTCAGTAGTTTCGGAGGATCGACGAACAATCCCTTAGAGTAGTAATACCGAACAATCCGATTCGGAAACCAGTCAGTGTTTTGTCAGTGATTTTGAACAGTAAGGACCAATCACTGCATCGTGTCTTCTTGACGCGGCGAATCAGAGCGCATGTATCCTTGACTTGTCGATGGTGGCAAATTGGTGGAATAGATTGCAAGCAAAATCAATGTCATTGTTACGCTTCTTTTAGGTAATTGTTCCATGTTATGGAGCCTTTTCAATGCAACTCTTTCACTCTTTCAATTCAAATCTTTGCTCTTTATAATATTAGTATAGATCAGCGAGCTGTCATGACAGTATATTATTAGTATTATGGTCTATCTGCATTCCTAGATCATCCAAATCCGTTTAGCCTTAGGGCGTAATTTTCAAACAATAAAATCCATACAAATATGCAAACAACATTAGTAGAACATACAATCAACTCATTAATATTTATTCAGCTTCAAGTATCAAGATAATGAGGAGCCATAATTGACATAATGACATAACAATGAACTGTCAAACGAATAAGAAATGTCATCGTTTGCGCATCGACTGAATATTAAAACCGACGTAGTGCAATTGTAGGTATAGGTACTACTCATTGTTGTTGATGAAAACATTCATAAATGGGAATATTCCGATTTGCATTGATTAACTTATCGATGTGAATGATTTAGGTACCTTGATAGTGTTTATTAAATACTTAACAATTTGAATTGGATGGAGATATACCCGCCATATTGAATTTACAGCTATTGAAGTTTTTGTATCGATCATGGTTCTTAATTCATGTGATAGACAGACATAAGATTTACTAGGTTTTTTAGTAGGGTTCCGTGCCCAAACGGTGCCAGCGGGACCCTAGTACTAAGCCTACACTGTCTGTCCGTCTGTCTGTAAGTGGGCTGCATCTTATGAACCGTAAGAGGTAGACAGTTGAAATTTTCACAGTGTGTAGTATTTCTATTGCAGCCTATAACAAAACTAATAAAAATTTATATTTCGGGGCCGCCCCCATACCTACAAGAATCTTCTTTAAGGAACCCTTCTTCTTCTTCCGAACCGGTATTAGAGTAAGTACCTACCTATTCAAAATCAAAAAGTTTTTTATTCAATTTAGGCCCTGGTTGAATTTACCACCGGTTCGAAATACACATAAACTGAGAAGACTCCGGCAAGAAACTCGGCAAGAGTCAGATTTATTCAGTTTATTAGAGTCAGACTTTTCATAGGTGCCTGCGAAGGTCTATTTGAATAAATGATTTTGAATTTTGAATTTTGTGCGACTCCCACTCGCATTTGGCCGTTTTTATAATTTTATCACGAATATATTTAATTGTAATAATGAACAAGCCTCTGACCTCTTATCTTAAAAACACTAAATTTTGATCTTTATTACCGTAGTATTAAGAATGCGAGGTGTTACTATGCACGAGCCAAGTAATACATTAAATTGTTGGACACCAGGCTCATACAACCATCGTGAATGTTGGGTGGAAAAATGTGATAAGTATATTTTAAATACTTATTTGGAGATCTGATGTAGGTATTAGCGTACTAGTATATGAATCTCTATAACAATAAAATGTCAATTCATGACAATAAGCTGTCTCTAGATTCACATAATTGTTCGTAAGTTTTCAAAGCGCAATATAACTTAATTGTTAGTTATGTCTCAAATATATTTACAAACGTTTTAATTAACCACGTATTTAATTAACCATGTAGAATTTGGTACTATCTGGTATAAATTTAATTGAAGCGCCCATGGTGTAGCATGATTAGCCGTTCTTAATCGATCGGCAAAGTTAAGCTACGTCTGTCGTGGTCGGTACCTGGATGGGTGGCCGCCTAGTGGTATTTCAAAGCTTCGGAAGGCACGTAAAGCCGTATCACTTAATTGTGATAGTCGTTAAGCTAGTTGGATGCCTCCTAGGCGGCTTGAAAAATTCCAATAGTAGGTTGACCACTAGCCTACCTCCGCAGTGGTGGAGTATCGCCCAGTCCCTTTCACCCTCATTTGTGAAAGGAGGCCTGTGCTCAGCATTAGGACATTATAGACTGATGATGATGATGATGATGGTTTCATTAGTAAGCGTTTACTAACGTCAAGTATATATATTTTTATAATTATACTTTTTTCATGTTTTTATTGATCTATCTATATTATGTCTTTATATGTAAATTCTAGAGAACAACGATACAAAATCATGCGGGTATCTCACTATCTACCATACTACCATACATATTTTTTTTTGCATATAATATCACCAGCATGCATTATAAGTACTTACAAAATTATTTGCGTAGAATCTACTTTGTAGATTTTCTACGAACGTAATATGTATATGAAATACTTATGTATAATGTATAAGTTCTCTGTAAATGTAGGTAGGTAAAAGGCAAGATGCCCTATGATGCCCCATACAAATATATGCGTAAAGATGTCTTATGTAAGCTTCGTACTTAGTAAAAAAAACCGGCCAAGTTCGAGTCGGACTCGCAAAGTAGGGTTCCGTAAACGTTTCTTAAATGGGTCCATTTTAATTTAAAATTTTATTTCATTTTTCTTACACGTTCTGTGAAAATGTCAACTCTACCAATTGTAGTTCATGTGATACAGCCCATTGACAGACAGGCGGACGGACGGTCAGCCGAGACTTTGCGATAGGGTGCCGTTGGTACCCTTTAGGTACCCTAAAAATCACTGTTAACAACGAAACCGATAAAATAAATAGTAAAAAAATCTCTTTTCTCATTCCCGTTCGTTGAAGAGTAAACAAGATAACCGGAGACCACAATCTGAAGTAATCTTGAAAAAACAACGCTATCTCAGAGTCGGGTGTCAATCGATTATAACTATAAGAAGAAATACGAAATCTCGACAGCACATTACAAAGTAGGTACATTGACTCTGTAAAGTATGTTTGAAGTTAAATATTTGCTTTATCTTAAAATTAAGAAGGCAAATATTGTTTTGCTATACCTACATCTTGATAATTAATGATATATTCAGATTGAGCGTTGAAAATGTTCCCTAGGTAACTAATTAGGGCCTAAATCAAATAAAAAAAATGCAAAATGTTTCATATTAAATTTCTCCCATTTTAATTGGAATAGTTCAACAAATGCTATAAATAACGTCACTATGACAAAAAGAATGACGCAGAGCGAGCGTAAAACGTAGCTGTCACGTAACCAGCCTATATAATCGTGTAGTATGGTGACGCTCTTTCTAGGTATATCTGTTCCTATGTATGACCTACGTGTACGTATTTCTACGCACAAACTTAATCTAGGTTGTATACAGCATAAGTTTAATTTTATTTCGACGGTGCGAATGAAAGCTACTAGGCACAGATTACAGAATAAGGTAATCTGTGCTACTAGGTATTTTCGTTTGGAACTGATTGCTTAGAAACTTTTTTCTAAGATATTTTAATTGTAGCGAAAAGTAAAACGTTTTTTTTAGGTTATGTAAGCAACGTGACCTTTGTATTGATATTTTTTTCTAAAACGCGCTTGTTAAAAAAACATGTTTATGTACGACCTCCTTTAGGCCTCCGTTCAGTAGAAGACGAATACTCTGTCAATGAAAATTATGGCTGCATTCCGAATTAATGATATAATCGCTGTAATCGATTTGAGCGTGCTTAAACCCGTTCCATATTACCTTGAGCGCCATCACGATGTCCCGTGAAACGTCATAGATGACGTCATGACATGCGCCATCTTGCGCTCACACCGACCATGCCCTAAACTGATATCACCGTGAGCGCTGTCAAAAAGTGACGGTTAGTTATTGTGTTTTCGGCAAAAATCTAATAAGACTTTTGGTTTTCCATATGGCAAAGATACTTTTTATGATTTTATGAGAGAAAAATAATAAAAAATGCGGATATTCCTTTTTGCGAGTCAACTAATAAAAGATATAAGGAGTTGTAGCGCATTTTTAATTCAGATTTTAATTAAATTCTCAAATGTTCTGTTTTGAATACTGTGAGCGCGATAACGGGCGTTCCGAATTGTTTACAGTTCTCAGCTGTCATTATCGTGATATCTAACTCGGTACGCAAATTATTGCTGTGAGCACTGTGAGCGATATTATCTAATTCGGAAGGCAGCCTATGTTGACAGTATTATAAAAGAAAAAATTAATTAATGTATTTATTTTATCAGGCATAATCGGCTAATATTAGTTGCAATAATTTCGCAAGTTTCATGAATTTCAAAAACGTGTTTCCAATTATATATACCTATCACTGTTATCGTGGAATATGTAATCAATAGATAGCCGTGATAATGATATATGGCCTAATTGTGTCTCTTTCGTAATTTTTACAACAAACATTGTGGATATTCGAGTATTACAAATCATATTTTATTATTTTCTATAAAGTTTTATGGTCAGACTATTTGCCTTGCTCTGATTGATTTTATTGTTATGTTATCTATGATATTAGGACAGATGTAATAAAAATTATGATACTTAGTTTTACGGTTATGATAATTAGTGGGTACCCGTGATAGTTTATGTGTGTGTCGAAAAGGACTATTAGATCTCCAGCAATATTGGACATAATTAACCATGAGACCCACATAACTTATATACCTACTTAATTCCCGGGATAAAAAGTGAAATTATGTCGATCTAAGTATATCTATTATCGCACCAAATTTTAAAAAAAAAGACAATATCTACATTAAAAAAAATATGGCAGTTAGTTGTGTTGTGATTAACACATTCAAACTCTTCACCTTTATAATATTAGTAAACTTAATTACCTAATTTAACAAAATTCTGGACGTAGGCCCAAATTAGTGTTGAATTTGGGAAAGGCCTCCACTCAGAATAAAACGGATACAGTGTCAATTGAACCACTTTATGGCAGTACAAAAAGGATTTACTGTTTTACAACATAGAATAAATAAATAAATATCCTGGGACATTCCTCACACACGGTCATCTGATCCCAAACTAAGCAGAGCTTGTACTATGGAAACCAGATAACTGATATAATACATATACTACTTTTTGTTTGTAAATACATACTTAATATACATAATTACACCCAGACTCAGGACATACAGACATGTTCATGCACACAAATGCATGTCCTGTGTGGGAATCGAACCCACGACCTGCGGCGCGATAGGTTAGGCTATCTTAACCAGAATCTTAACCAACCACGCCAGCTGGCAGACTTATATATTTAAAGACGAATATATTTAAACATAACGTTATCACCCTTTCCAATGGTATTATGTGATCAATATTTATCTAGAACGGTAGCTGAATATCTCGTTTATCTCTATCCATGTGATCACATCTGATAGTGTTAAGCCAGTGTAGAGTTAACGTAAGCATTGAATTTTGCGAGCAAGTTTTATTTATCTAAGACATTGCATTTAGGGCTGTCATCCATCCGGGTTTCCCCGGATTTGTCCTAGTTTAGAGGGCGTCCAGAGAGCGTCCGGACGGAGTAACAGTTTCAATCAAAACATTTTTTTATTTTACTGAGTAATTAAAAATCGCACTGTTAACATGTCCGTTCCAAGTTCTAAAATCCAGGGCTTTCACGCTTCTTGTCGTGGTTGCCAGATTTTAGAGATGGCAACCCTAAGTAATAGTAGTATTTATATACTCTGAGGTAATAGTGATCCTTACTAATATATTTACTAGCGAATGTGAATAGGTACTGGTTTTAACGGATATATTTACCAGACTTAAAAAAAGACCTTCTTCAAAAAGGGCGTGAAGAGATTTCTTCAGGGTCGGCAACGCGCGAGGGATACCCCTGGAGTTGCAAGCGTCCATAGGCTACGGTAACTGCTTACCATCAGGCGGGCCGTATGCTTGTTTGCCACCTAAGTGGTATAAAAAAAAATGGCTTGCAAGCAGATCATAACCTGGAATAACATTGTATCAAATCACTTCAAACGGGAAATACCTTGGGGTGAAAAACTAGTTTGTAAACATTCAAAAGAAATAGGTTGCTCATTCATAAATAACAGTATTTCCCATGATGACTCGTTTAGGAATGTCGTGAAGTTACTTAGTCCCCAGGTATTACCGCCCTGTAACATATTTCCTTGAAAGCGCAGGAATTTTTACTAGTTCATGTAAAGTAGGTACAGTGTCACTAAAATTCTTCATTATGTTGCAAATCATCATCATCATCTTCTCGTTGGGAAGTCAGTTGCTAAATATTATACGTATAGGCATATTATAATAGTAAAACTGTGCATAGGTCTTATTCATAGCGTTTCACAACGATTTGATCGAACGATTGAGGTAATTGTATCTACCAGCTTCCAGTGTCTGTCCATCAAAGTCAAAGTAAGTCATTCAGTTAGGTACTAGAAGGGTACCTACTCCCAAAGGTCGAAGCT
This sequence comes from Achlya flavicornis, assembly GCA_947623365.1. Taxonomy (NCBI): domain Eukaryota; kingdom Metazoa; phylum Arthropoda; class Insecta; order Lepidoptera; family Drepanidae; genus Achlya; species Achlya flavicornis. The sequence continues at coordinate 9,376,794 of OX392490.1, forward strand.
TATTTTTACTAATAGGCCTGTGTTTGACCGCAATCTCACCGAGCTAATTGATGATGTGGCCCAAGATGAAAGCAACAAATAAAGCATCTTGAAATATCATACAAAGCCTAGAAGGAACTGGCTCCAAAGTTCAACTGTCGAAACACACCGATAGGTGCTTGGCGGCAGATTTTCAACGTGAAGGTGGTAGCTAGCCAGACGGGTACTACAAAGTACCCTACCACCGTGCTATGGTTTACTATGTTTTCTTTCGGTGAAGGATCAAGCTCATAGTAGGATTCGAACTCGGGAGCTTCGTCTCAGCATTCCACGTCACTCATTACCACCGAAATGTATTTTGTACGTTGGAAATTTTATATTTTCATTTTTTACAATTTGAAATCATTTAGATGAAAACCGTTTCGCTCATCGCTTTCCTATTGAGATAGTTAGTTGCCAGAACAAACGTTCTATATGCTATCTGAAGTTTTCTATTTTTCTAAATCACGCCACCCCCTCATGACAGCTCAGGGTCTTGCCGCTTGAGGGTCCTTCCGTGCCAACTGATAGGCGACAAGTGCACGTTATCTCGCCACTTCACATCGCAGTTGATAACGCACTTCTCAGATTTGGCGCCGATTGTATTGTTACACTTGAAATTGTGGAAATTGTCTACAATAATTTATTCTTTTCACTTTTATTTGTCAGTTTAGGTTTTTGACTCTATGGATGGCTAATATTGGCATTAATAATAAAATATCTTCTTGTACCTCGTTGTAACAAGTTGATCTATCGTGCCAAGTTTCGTCAATATTGTATCATCTATATTTTTGTCTGCCTTTGAGTTTCTGTTAGTATATTTGTAACGTATGCATTCCTAATAAACGTTCATCCGATTGCCATGTCTGATGAGTAGGCATGGAAATTATTGCTACTTTAAAGGAATTCTCATTTGATGATATTATTATTTTTTATAGCATGATTTCACTTGCGATATATGATTTGCAATGATTTGTAACCTACGTCATCGATGCTGATCGACGGTATTTTTCACAAAATCATGTGCGAGTATCGCACGCAAGTGTCAAATTATCACTGATGCAAATTATATATACTTTCGTAGCAAAAAAATATTTTTCTATCCTGCTACATAACATGTTAAAGAAGTTAACACTTTATGTCACTTGATTTAAGGTTTATTTTTGAATACTCTTAAAAGCTAATCAATGATAATTTTTTTTTTTTTTTTTTAATTTGTGTATGACCATGGATACAAAGTCCTTCAGTCGCATACATTTTATTTATATTCTTAAATATTCGTTATAACATGTAACAGGCTATGTCATGGACGGTAACAGATGTGACATATGAAAACAGAATCATATTCTTTATCACCTGCTACTTGTGATTTATGCCATGCCTACTGATGAGTGTTGTGCATAGGCCGGGGACAAAAAGAGGCGTTGCAATGCACGCCGCACATTCGCTTGTCTACAATATAAAAATAAAACTAATAATAGCCTTTTTATTTCCTTATAAATTACGTACAAAATATTTCATTCTTAACCTAATGTAAGAACATGAGTCTAGTATTAGTTTTTAAACGTATTTATTTGGTGTTTAGTGTTATTAAAGGAACCCCATGGCTTCCTCCAAATTCATCCATTCTTCCCTATTCTGTGCTGCTGATACCGATATTATGTGTGTACTTCCTTTGTCGTTTTATTGAGAATGATTTCATACTAATCCCTATGTATATTTTTTGGAATGATAATAAATTAAAAAAATAGTCCACCCACCCATCGTTTTTGTGGTCACCTCACTTCTCTATTTCCTTGTGGGCCGTTCCATTTAGTGCTCTTAAGAGTCCATCTCTGGTCGGTGTATCTCGCTACATGACCGGCCCGGTGCCATTAGCTCTAGTGCTTGATGTAGCACATCTGTAAGCTTTGTCTTTTTAGGGTTCCTTGGCCAAATGGCAAAAAACGGAACCCTTATAGATTCGTCATGTCTGTCTGTCTGTCTGTCTGTCCGTCCGTATGTCACAGCCATTTATTTCCGAAACTATAAGAACTATAATGTTGAAACTTGGTAAGTAGATATATTCTGTGAACCGCATTAAGATTTTCACACAAATATAGAAAAAAAAACAATAAATTTTGGGGGTTCCCCATACATAGAACTGAAACAATTTATTTTTTTTAACAAAACCCGTGTGGGGTGTCTAAGGTCTTCAAAAATGATATCGAGCTTTCTGATATATTTTTTTTCTAAACTGAATAGTTTGCGCGAGACACACTTCTAAAGTGGTAAAATGTGTGTCCCCCCCCCCGTAACTTCTAAAATAAGAGAATGATAAATCTATAAAAAATATATGATGTACATTACGATGCAAACTACCAACGAAAATTGGTTTGAACGAGATCTAGTAAGTAGTTTTTTAGTTTTACAAAAGGATACTTGCTTTCCTAAGTTGTGTGTGTTGTTTCCAACACCGTATAGCATGATTTTTTCTGTTACGCTGTTTGTCATTATTTTTGTTTTAGCCGACGTGTTTACTTTCTATGTTTAGTTGGGATATCATGTCTACAAACCTAACCGAATTCTCAATTCAGTATCTAAGCTAGTTGACTCGGCTAATTGTCTGCGTCAACAACAGAGCACTTGTGTAGGTCAAATCCGGTGCAGTCGCCGTCAGTTCATTTGTAAGTCAATGAGGTTCAATAGAGCGAATGTCAGGATGGAGTCAACCTTTAGGCATATTTTCTACGACATTGGGAAATATTTTAATTGTTGGTACTTTAGGGTTCGATATAACAAATACCTTCATAGGTGCTATTGGCTACGTCATCTCAACAACCAAATTACAATACTTACGCTTACCAGAAGGCGGACCATATGCTTGTTTGCCCATCTTTTTGTAGCCCTTTACCCTGCAACTATAAATCCTCTACCCTACATCTATAAATGAAGTATCTACATGTAACAAAACGACACTTAAGTTGTGGCGTAAAACAGTGATGTTGACCCCACAATCCAATCTACATTTAATAATTCCCAAAAGGCGGCACAAATTTTATTCAAATTACTATCGCTTCTTATTCACAAACATAAAGGTGTATAGTCAACTTATACTCTGGCTGGTTGGGTTAACAACATTTTCATTTATGCAAATAGCACACATTCAATACAGTTTTCCCTGTTTAACTTTCAAACTGACTACCCACCTACTATATAATGGTACGCAGATATTTAAAACCAAGAACATACGTCAATGGAGTTGATATTAGTAAAAAACTACGACTATGTGGAAAATGAAACATTTTGAATTGTTGGTGTGGTTTATTTTTTTATTGGTGTTTTTGTGTGGTATTTATTCTGGGCTGTGACTTATTCTAAGAGCAGAGCAACTGTTCTTTTCATAATGTCAAACATTAAAGTTACTTGTAATATTATATAATCTGTATTTATAAGATAGGATAGTAATCTATATGACACATCAACTTGTAATTATAATTTTAAATCTCGATATCTGTGGTTAAATGTATTTTATTACTCACCGCTCACGTCTCCATCGTTGGTGATATTGTGGCATCATTACATTACATTGAATCACAATCACACGTAGGAATAGTAACTATTAATTTATCTACACACAATTTATTTAATGTGATAATACACAGTAATAGGGCCTGACTGATAAACTAATGAAATATTCACGTATTCATCAACCATTTTCGTTGTCATTGTAAACAGTTGATTTTCAAAGCCATGTGTTTTTCGTTGTTTCGCGTCCAAAATATTTTTGGCAGGATTAATCATACTTAGTTTTGTTTTGCTTCATTGACAGCTTAAACTTATCCTCTTATTCATAATTCAGTGACTTCCGTCTCTTTTTTGATCGCCATACGTTACGTGTTAGATAAGGACTTCAGAGTTTTAACTTTCTAACTTATGAATGAGGTGGCTATTGTCTGAATCGAAGCCGCGAATTCTTCACTTCATTGAAGTCACTCACAGAGCTATTATTTTGCTGGGTTTCTTAAATACGGATAAAGAGTGTCTATGCTTAAAGTGATAATTGCTAAACAAAAGAAAGACGTTAATCATATAACAGCTCGTAGCTGGACGAGTGGGTCGGTTGTAGCTAGGTAGGTGGCTCGGACAGTTAGCATATATTACAGTGTCATTAGCATGCATTAACGGCACTCAAGGCTGCATATAAAATATGATTACTACATTACTGTAATAATTTCTAGAAATCTAAACACGTCATACGATTATAATCCAGTTGTTTTGTCTATAGATATTCTAGATAGGCTTGTCTTTGATCGTGGTAAATTACCATGGAAAAGACAAAGGACCAAATGGAACCATAGGGTTATGGTACGACTATGTTTAGTTTCTCAGTAATATAACTCTTCTGTGATTTGGAGATGTGGCAACTATTGGGAAATACCTAAGTCCAGCAGTGGCTGATGATAGCCTCTTCGCTTTAATTCTGACTTTTCGATTTAATTGTTTATTCGTTTGCTAGGAACTACTGCCAAATGTCCCGTAAACAGCGCTTTTTCTTGGCTTTCCCTGGAAAATACTACGAAGATAATTGCCATCAAATTATGCATTTCGTTGTTCTATTTGTACTGAAATATTTACAAACAAAAAGTAGTGTATGTAGTGTATCAGTTGACTGCTTTCAATAGTACAAGCTCTGCTTAGTTTGGAATCAGATGACTGTGTGTGAGGACAAATTGTTTTTACATAGTTTTTTTACTGTGGGTTGGCCTGTGTTTGATCACAATCTCACCATGGTAATGACGTGGCCGAAGTGCAGCTGTCGGGAACACACCGATAGGTGCTTGACGACAGATTTTCAACTTGAGGGTGGTAGCCAGCCACCACCGTGCTATGGATTCCTCACGTTGTTTTCCTTCACCGAAAACTCAAGCTCATTGTAGGATTCGCAACCGGGACCTTCGTCTTGATATCCGACGCCACTGAGCTATCATCGGCATAAAAGATTTGAGTATTTAATTAAACATCGCAAATCTACACAAGAGCGTTTAGTGTCGTTACTTCATTCATAGCAATAAACTACACTCAATAGCACTGCGGCGGCCTCCCGGTGTTATAAGGACTCTCTTAAATAGGCTTAAATAATAAAGGCGATAGCTAATATCGCCTATAAATAATTATATTATAAGAGAGGTAGAGCATAGCGTTTATTCGCTCTAAGAGCAGCTCGACTGGGGAAGTACCTCTACCTTACAGAATACCGCAGCCAAATAACTTTACGTTGTGTAAAGTTGTGTTCCTGCGCGTGAGTAAGGTCGCCAGAGTAAGGTTGCTTGTTTATCGACTAAGTTGTATAAAAAAAAAAAAAAAACATCTACCTATCTGTGACACTATTGCATCACTATTGTTATTTTTTGACGGGCCAGTTGGCGCAGTTGGTTTAGAGTCTGGTAAAGATTCCACCTATTGCGCTGCAGGTCGTGGGTTCGATTCCCGCACAGGACATGCATTTGTGTGCATGAACATGTCTGTATGTCCTGAGTCTGGGGTATGTATTTACAAACAAAACAGTAGTATATGTATTATATCAGTTATCTGGTTTCCATAGTACAAGCTCTGCTTAGTTTGGGATCAGATGACCGTGTGTGAGGAATGTCCCAGGATATAATATTTATTAATGCTATTGTTATAAAATTTGGAGTATTGTATGCCACACTCTAAATCACCCCTATAATGCTTAAGTTATTACATATAATATGATGTCAATACCCCCGAACGCGTGTAACGTGAGGTCAAATCTCGATAATATTTTGTAGCAACAAAATTAGGAAATGTACGCTTATCAGCCACAAGCACGTGACAAACGGCTTTATATGTACATTTTACGAAAATCATTCATGTTTTTTGGGTTCCGACCCTCCTTGGACGTTTATTTCTTGGTTTGGGATATAACCGTTTTTAAAATAAAAGTAAAAAATACCGTTGAATTACTAAGTTCGTGTTTAAGAATTATGATGATTTCTACAAAACTGTGCCAGTAAGAAACATCGTTATATTTTTTTACCGTAATATTTACATCAAAGTTAATTAACGCTAATTTTTTCAGGTTTTTATTAATTAATAGACTTACCTCACAAAGTATCTTCTATTCGGTTCCTGTTCCATATATTTTGTTGTGTTAATGAATGTATCTAAATTATTCTCAAGCTAGCTGTCCCGCGCGGTTTCACCTGCATTCCCGAGGGATCTTATGTTTTCTAGGGATAAAAATTCGCCTATTTGTTAATCCAGAATATATTCTATCTGTGTGCTAAATTTCATCCAAATCCGTTCAGTCGTTTTTGCGTGAAAGAGTTACAAACATCCATCCATACTAACAAAATTTTATAATATTACTAGCTGTCCCCCGCGGTTGCACCCGCGTTCCCGGGATAAAAAGTGCGTATGTCCTTCTCCATACCATAGGCTATAGGTATGCATGCCAAATTTCATAGTGATCTGTTGTGTAGTTGAAGCGTGAAGGCGTAACAAACAAACGAACAAACTCACTTTCATATTTATAATATTAGTTAGGATATATAAGTAGGATTATACTATGGTTATATTTGACAAAATGGTGTCTCTCCTCGCCGCACTATGTTGGTCTCTTTTTGACACATATAGGCTGTCAAAAGTGACCTATTAGGAAGGCCTTATTATAGGGTATTTTAATTCTCACTTTTAATGGTAGGCCTCCAATCAGAACTGGGCCCACGTTGAGAATAAGGCCTTAAGTAACAGCCCTAATTGCAGGGTAAAAAACTGACTCGACAATTTAGAGTTCATCGATGTATAAATAATAAACTGAATAAAATCTTTTGTTGTTTAGAACGAAAAAAAGCTCCCATTATCCTAATCTTGACATCTTAACTAATATTCGATATAATAAATACGAACGAAAGTAACCGCCTTATTCATAATGAAGTTATCAAACGTTGATTAGCTAAAATTCTGAAGTCTTTATCTGACACGTGACATTTGGTGATCGAAAGAGTGAGACGGGGCACACTATTACACTGATTTAGTTAAAAAGCTATTATGAATAAGGGGGTTAGTGTTTTAATTACCTTTTGACAGTACAACAGTGGTATACGTACCTACGTACTTTTTATCCCAACTTGTAATAATATAAAATAACAACCTTATATTGATAGTGACAGGAAATAAAATAGTGATAGACAGAAACAACTGTTGATAACGTGTATGTATTGTTACAGGGTGTGAGAAGTACCACGCGAGCACCAAACTATAGAGATGGAGAAACCGACTATGCATATGCTCTCCGTACAGGAGAAAGGAGGGCAGACAAGGAAAGCTACGCAGTACTTGGCAGCCATTGCAGGTAAAATATGATGAGTAACATTTATATTTATTTATTTTATTCATAAAAAGTTGAACTCCCATAAAAGCTTGGTACAATGCAATAGCACAGGCGCACAGGCAATAGGTACTCTTTAAAATTGGAATGTCTTTAAAAGAATATTTAAATGAAAAGATTACAGAACAAAGCAGATAGAGCGCACGAAACACGGGAGTGAGGCCAAAAAAGCAAATACAAATTGAACAAAAGTTTAAACAAAGTTTATAAAAAAGAGTTTGTCGTTAAATAAAGTTTGTTAAACAAAGCAAATAAAAATTCAAAATCGAATACCAGCTATGTCTTTTTCAATTTGTGTTTGCTTTTTTGGCCTCCTGTGTTCCGCGCGCTCCATCTGCTTTGTTCTGTAATCTGAGAGTAAAATACAAACTTTTATTACGTAAAGAAGAGACACCCAATTCCCCTGCGAATTTATCGTCGCCCACAACGTAGGTACCTAACGTTTGCTTAGCCCTTCGATCAAGGGCCTCACAGCTTAGGTAATAATATAAATTCGTCAGTGCCTACGGTCACAGAGGATTGTACATAGAAATATGTGCTACGGTGTGCTAGGGGCGCACATAAAACTTTTATATATTCTCAATTAATAATTATAGTTTATAATATTTTGTGCCAATGCTCTCGCAGCGTTTACTAACGCTCGTGTAGGAGGCCTAAGTCATTACCCTTATTTAGGGTTATTCTGATAATTTCTTTCGATCTCCTGGCAAATCCTCAGTAACACCACTTTCTATCCTCACACGAGGATTTAACAAAAAATAAAGGTTTGAATTAAAAAACAAATATGTAGGTAGGACTATCCGACTACCGTACTGTGTTGTAGTAATGATGATGAGGTTAACACTACTTATTAAGTATTATTTTGAAATCACCGAAAAAGAAGCAGATGTTTGATACATTAAAAATACTACTGCGATTGTTCCAGTTTTACAGCCATCGAAATACTAACAAAGTGATACGTCTATGTATCACTTTGTTGGCAATTTTAAAGCAACGAGAAAAAAGTGAAACTGGCAGAAAACAAACCACAAGTTTTTACAATAAAAAAAAATAACATCTTCATAAACTCAAAAATAACTCGTATGTTAACAACCCTATTAGCACGCCACATGACTTGGCACCGTTCTTGTTTCTATAATAAGCCACACTCTCCGACCGAATCGACCGGTAAAATCGATTGTGTACCTACTTATTTAATATTTATGAATGAATCTTGTTTATGAGATGAGGTACCTATTGAATGATGACCCTAAATAAAGGTAATTGGAGACACTGATTCATATATAATGACTATAAGAAGTGCAGGATGATAGCTCAATGCCAGTGACGTGGCGACGATGATGGCTTTTTCTTGTAACCATAGCCTGGTACAGTAATACCCAACTGATAAGGCGCGTCGTGAATCTTCGTTCGCACAGAAAAGAAAGTATGGCCCGAAGATTAACGAAAGAATGCTTAAAACTTACAATCAACCTTAGATCACTACTATAAGGTTCATAATACACTGCAGCTTTTAGTTCCGTCTCACTCGCAAGTCACTCCCCTCCGCAGACATGGCGGCAGCTTCCGACCAATAGCAATTCCCGCGCTTTGAAAATGTATCTTCTGCGCCATATTAGTTGGGTACTACTGTAGTGGAGTACTAATGTAGTACTTTTACTTAGTTATCCTACAAGTCATTTTCATTCCCAACGTGGTCACTGGAATGGTGGGGTACACTGAGATAGTTAATTCTCAGAAAGATAGATGGCGCCACAACACCTTGCATCGCGCTGACAAAGACAATTCCGCGATCTGCATTATACAACTGTCCAATATTGGTTGGACCGCGGTCCACAGGCACGATGACCAAGCCTGGTGGAAAATCTTCCCCTTTTAAATGAGGTGTCATCCTTGCACCTCCATAGTCGTATTATACATATATATATATATATTATATCTAAACTCTATTCTCCTTTGCAGCGGCGATCGCAGCAGTGATAGCCGGTACAATCCTGGCGTGGACAGCACCAGCCCTGCCCCAACTGGAGCCATACGAGCACAAGAACACGACGAACAGCACAGATAATCTACACATTGTGAACAGTACCAAGATTATATATATAAATGGGACCAATGTCACTATTCTGGTGAACTCCTTACTTCAACCTGCTGAATTCATACTTGGGACTACTGAAAGTAAGTCTGAATTTGACGTAGTTATTTAGACCTCTACCATACTAGCAGTGGCGTGCATTCCATATAGGCAAATAAGCAATGCCTACCTCATAAGATTCAATATAATAATATTTTGTGTCAACTAACCACATAATCATTTTAAATAAATTTCTAACCTAACATTCAATACGAAATTTCAAACTTTGCTGCGCAGGCACTCGCGAGTTCGCCTATTAGGTTCACGCACACCAAAACGATTTCGTGATACTGGAGGTTATTCTGTGGCTGTACGTAGATTATGTAACATTGTTGCAATGAGTTTCAATTTGAAACGTTACGTATACTTTCAATCAGTTGCAAATTCAGGGCGATCCAATTTTAAACAAACTCCTAAACTAAAAAACGTTTGAAAAAAAAAATTACCGACATCAAAGTGAACTAAAAAGTATGAAATTACGACATACCTAATATACGTACTGCCTATCTCTCAAGATTTGTCACTGAGGATATCATTGATAAATTGGCGACAATATTGAATAATTCGCAGTCGCGACACTTATGCTCTTTTACGTTGAGGAATTCCATCATATACTCAAAGTCCAGGGTTGGATCATCATAAAATTTTTATACTTTTTATTTTACCTTAGGATGGGATGGGATGGGATGGGATCTACTGTATGTAATACAATTCAATACATTCTAAATCAACTTATAATAAAAAATATACGGATGAATTAGGAACCTCCTTTTTCTAATAAGTCGTTTAAAAATAGAATTCGAGAAACTGCGAGTCAACCGCTATCGAATAGCTCTTACGTATTAGTGTGTATTGAGGATATTTTTTACGAATGATAAGTAGGAAGGTATATTATAGTGCACTGTGCCAAATATTCGGCAAGTTTTGGCATTATTCTTTTAAAAAATAAACAAAATATTATTTCAACACAAATACAGACGCTACATTACCAAAGTAGACAGCCGGTTTTAAAATCGCGTGCCAGATTTTAAAATATGTATTCATATAAAAAAGAAACTTCTGTATATATATATTTGTCAGACAGAGTACCTATATTATCCAATAGTATTGAAAAATATTATTTTTGAGTCTGTGTTATTTGAACACCTAAAAGTACCTATGTATACTTAGTAAATATGTAACAGCAGAAGCTGTTCCGTGATTTTAAAAATCCATATTTGACATTCTATATCCATCCATGTGATAACGTGGTTAGAAAAGTTATTGGAATAGCGAGACAAAAGAGATATAGTTACCCTCTTGCCAGAGTGTTTTTTTAAACTTGTGTAGGTAGTTTGTAAAAACGAAGGAAACATACAGCCATAGAAATAAATATACCTAAAGAATGTCGCCATACTACACTAATATACAAAACAGGCCAACTTTTATAGGCTACTGCGCGGAACAGCTACGTTTTACGCTCCCTCTGCGTCATTCTGCTTGTCATAATGACGTTCATAATGATAGTAGTTGTTAATATATTCCAATTAAAATCGGGAGAAATTTCAATATTGATCATTATTTTGCATTTTTATTTATTTTTATTTGATTTAGCCCCTAACAGTTAGAGCGTATTTTTATCGACGCGTGCACAGCTGCGACACTCTATCTGGATGTATAATTAAAGCACATAACATCTTTCTAACAAATGATACCTACCTCAAGTTAACAATGTTCCTCAGTCTACAGCATCACAACTATTAAAATGTGGCGACACCATTGATTTTTGTTCTCATTATACTACGTTATTCTTCGGACTTTACAAGACGAATTGAATCACGCTGAGTAACGTACCTGAGTTACGCACATCGACATCACAGCCACCAGAGGTTTTATTGATGGTGTCATCTGGTTTACACATTTGTCACTACATGAACAGTTGTGGTTTATATTGTTGTACACTTTACCTATTTTTCCCTTATGGGTTTGCTTACGTCATGCGTTTATTATTTCTTTTTGCCTTTCGTCACGCATTTTTTCATTCATCATCTTACTGCTGATTATTTCGGGATCTTTCAGACCTCCCTAATTTTCTTACATCATCTATTTGCCTTCTTCTCTGAATTAATTACTTATTGACTTGAATCTTACATTGAAAAATATAACAAAAGCAGTGCTACAGTTTCGCTAAGGCAAATAATAGAGTTCTTGAAGAGTGTAACTTTGTAAATCAAAAGAAATAGTTTTGGCGGGCGGGTGGTGTTCTTGCGAGTCTTTTTTTGCTCCACCATTGGCTCATTAATGATCAAGGCCATTAGTCTGATCTTAAGACATAAGCCTTGATCAAAAGTTGTATAGGTACTTAGTTCCTAAAATAAATAAATAAAATAAACAAAGCCTTTATACCTTACATTATTTACAGTACTATCTAATTCTATTAAGTGTTAATTTGGTTAGTTATCTTAAAAAATAGTTTTTATTTTTAGTTAGGTATTTTTTATATTTTATTTTATGTATGAACCCCAGATTGGGTGAAGGCCTTCTCCAAAGATGCCCATTTGTCGCGGTCTTGTGCTATTTGGGCCCAGTGTGGGCCGGCTGTTTTTTTTATCTCGTCTTCCCAGCGTGTAAATTTTTATAGTAACTAGAATTGCCTAGAATTTGCCATTGCTGAACAGCCTATGTCATATCAACTGTTTTGAATCGATTCACATTATGAGATACATCTTAAATGATTAAGCAATGTTAAACAATGACTCAAAAGATAGTTTGTGTTGTCTAAAAGATTTGTTCACGTCGCCATTTAAGTAAAATCCAACAACGTCTTATTTGCGCTTTGTCAACAATACTTATGTGCATAGCATGTTAAGCTAACAAAGGATCATTATAATGGTGATATATTTTGTTACTACTTATTCTTCAATATCTTCTTCACACCGCCTAAACAAGCTTTGCTTAGCTGGGGATGACGTCGAATACCGTAACGAAGGTTCGAATCCTTCAATGATCTTGAGATTTCGTAGAAGGAAAGCATCGTTAGGAAACCATGGTGGTTGGGAACTTTGTAGTACCCGTGGCTGTAAAATGTGTCGCCGTGTTTCGATAGCTGCACTTGAGAGCCAGATTTCTAGGCTTTGTGTGTCGGCCACATCATCACTCCATAAATTATTTGTTTTGTCCATTTGATTCTAATCAACATTTTATATAATTGGACTGTTTTACAAAAAACTTAAACCGACTTCAAAGTACACTAAAAAGTATTCAAATCCTGATTTGATGACAATGGGACCAAACGGGAAGTGTACCCTTCCAGACAAAAAAATAATTTTCCAAATCGGTTAATAAATGACGGAGTTATGAGGTAACAAACATAAAAAAAAAAAAACAACCGAATTGAGAACCTCCTCTTTTTTTTGAAGTCGGTTAAAAAAGGATTTTCACAGTAAATTCCATCGTATATCTTTCCATTTCTCAACTAATTCAGAATCATCTAAAAGTTAAATCCTCCAGTTTTGAATTCTTAGCAAACTTTATTCCATGATGCAGACAACAATCACATTCTCACCCCACGTCACAAGGTTCAATCAAATCGGTTTTCTCATGGAAAGTGATCTCAACTTTATGACGTTTTCAGGTGAAAGCCGATTTGGAGGCATAATTTATTGTACATTTAGCAAATCGTTGCCAGCGTGACGTTGATATCGCGAGATGTTTTGAACAAGTCACACGACTGATTGCGCAGTTCTAAATACTACTATTTTGCGTAAAGCTTTTTTATTCGTGTCTCAGTTATTTTTAACATTACTAAATGACATCTTAAAAGTCCAAGGGTACAATAATGATTCCAGGCGACTATGTTGGAATTCTTAATACCTTACCTACCATCCTACCATTGACTTTTCATGTTACATCTTCTCAGTCGGGCACTCTTGCCAGAGTGGTCGTGGTTGTAAAAGATGGTGTACATGGAGGGTCTTCAACGCCAATTTTCTCCTTGACTAGGTTTACTGCTTTTGCAATGCTTCTCCACTTTTGGCGGTTCGAAGCGCTGCGAGTACACTGTACCATGGTAGATTCATCAGATTCAGAGATTCAGATCATGTTACATGCATAGGTACAAAGAGAAAAATAAAAGAGGCGTAAAAATAGCTTTTCAGAGTCGACAAAACATTGGCAATGCCCCTGGTATTTCAAATATCCATGGGCGGCGGTGACCTGTGACTACTTACCTTCACGTGGACCGTCTGCCTGCTTGACAAATTTCAACTATTGTATTGACAAACACATCCCTTGTCTCCAGTGGATAGACCATGGATAGACAGAAACCACAAAAAAATCTACAATTCTTCTGTATTTGAAAAGTGTGCAATTAAAAACGATGATATTAATCCCTCACTTGTCTTTTGTCCTCGGACGTTAAAGAAGGATCGAATACACGTAAGAATGTTTTAAAAGATTGAAGTTGGCCCCCTGTTTGTCGGACTAAAACGCAGTACGAAATAAGTTCCTCTATTAAAACCTTAAGCGTAGAATAGATAGCCGTAAGCTTTATCGTTCGGCAGCTTAGATTTCAAAGCTATCGTATCGTAAGGGGCTCGTCACAAAATAAAGTACGCATAGACCCAAAACAAATGAATGTGTCTATTTTTGGAACACCCACCAAGTCTGACGGCATGTAGCTGGCTGCTTGCCAAGCGCCATTCGTAATGTTTTCGCAGTTATTTTAGTCGTGGGTGTGACCGCCACTGTCAAATTATTTTTATGCATACGAACTTAACATTGATTTGATATTTTTTGATATTGATTTATGAGAGGCTTTATGTCGGATTAAATTTTTCAAACTAGAGCAGGGATAGGTTATTTTAGTTTTCGCCCCACGGTCCATTCCTGAGCGATCTCTTCCTATATGCCAAATTGCATCACTGATCAAGATTGGCTGTGCCGTCTAGGCATCAAAACATAAACAAACAAACTAACTTTCGCAATTATTATTTTGCTAGGATGGTTAACTTTGAACCGATTTCATGTCCTTGGATTTAGTCTTCCCTTTTTCTATTGATTTGTGGCCTCCGAATACAACTATTTTAAACGAAAGACCTTTGTCTTTATTTAATGAAGGTTATGACCTTCCTTTATATTATTTATGCTTGTTTCTTTCTTATAACTACTGCAAAGGTAGCAAACTAGTATAATGACCCCCTTGATGGCACCACCTATTTGCAACACCAACACCTTGTTTTCTACCAACTTTAAGTTTCAAATCTATCGCCAAGCGAATCGTCGCTCACGAAGAAGGGTCACTCACTTCCCTCCAATGTGGCGAGGAGGGCGATGGCTGCCACACGCGTCATACTTGTGAACAGGTGCTGCTTGTGAGGACTGGTCTACTTAAGTTTGCCATTTATTTACTTATAAATTATAGATTCAGTCTACTTTGTAGTTTTGCCACCGCGCCGGAGCACGCAATTGTTGTCAATGCGATTAGAATGTAAATTTCATGTAATTAATCTAAGCTTGTTTTGAAAAGAGTAATTGCTTAGTTTGTTGCCGGCTCTTCTCAGCAAATGCAACCTTCCGAACCGGTATTAGAGTCGGACTTTTCATAAGTGCCTGCGAAGGTGTATTTGAATACATGATTTTAAATTTGAATTTAAATCATTTTCTAGTGTCTCCATCTAAGATTAAATTTTAAACTCACTACCTTCAGCAGTATATTTACTTACTTCATTTCACCTTCCAGAATCAATCGTGTCCGCAATCCTGGCCATCGGAGCTGCGATATCTGCCCTACCAGTTGGAGTCCTCGTGCAGAAGATCGGCAGACGCCCCACCGTGCTCCTCCTGGCTATACCTTTCATGCTCAGCTGGATTCTGACTATATTTGCCAATGGAGCTGGTATGCTGATCGCTGCGAGGTTCTTCGCTGGTATTGGCACAGGTAAGTTTATCATTATAGTTTTACCTTGAACCAGGGCTGTCTTAAGCCATGCCGGGGCCCCTTGGGCAAACAAGAATTTGGGGACCCTGTCTAACGGGTCCCCAAATTCTTGTTTGCCCAAGGGGAATAACAAAAAGGCTATGATTTTATATTTTTAGTCTGGTAAAAATTAAAAACTGATCTAGTTACCGATTAAAATTTGTAAAAACAGTGTATGTAAAGCGAATATTTCGGCCTTTGGGGGTCCTGGGATTGGGTCCCATGGAGCTTTTATGGATTTACTGTGATTGCAACAAACTTATATAAGTTAAGGTACTTTTACTTGTCTAGATACATAACTATTGGTACACCAAATAAGAAAAGAAACAAAAGGAACTTAACCAGTAGTTACATGGCCTGCAATGGTTCATCTATGTTTTTTCAATAAAAAGCTTAAGCTCATGATAGCATTCAACTCTTCAAAACTATCTCCTTCCCCAGGTGGCGCGTGTGTAGGAGCTCCAATGTACATTGGTGAGATTGCGGAGACCTCCATCCGAGGGTCACTGGGCGCGTTCTTCCAGCTCTTCCTGACTGTTGGCATCCTGTTCACGTACGTCGTCGGAGGTTGGATCCATTGGAAGACCCTGTCCATTGTCTCTGCTATTTTCCCTGTCCTTCTTGTTGCTGTATTCTGGTAAGTTTATTCAAAGTCAATGTTATTTCGTTTTAATATACTAATAAGGCAGGAGTATGATGGTAAGCAGTTCCGTAGCCTATGGATGCTTGCTAATCCAGGTGTATCACTCGCGCGTTGCCGACCCCGTACAAAATCTTTAAATAGTCTATCCATCTTCCCTTCTCTTGTTTTACTAAAATTTGGGACTAGGAATGCAATGCAGGTTAAAATTGAAGCTAGAACTAGATACCTTAATTTTAATGGAAATATTAAGCTCGTAGGTCGAAATGAACTTGCTTTTTTCTGTGCTTTGTCATACAACTTATGAAGCTTACAATTGCATAAACGATTTGTAAATTGACAGACAAAAAATGAGAATTGTCGTTATATGGTTTTTCATACCACTACTGAATATTTTGCAAGTTTCCTGAAACGAAGATGGGAACTCATGGAGTAAAAAGGTTTTTATCGAAGTAAATTTCTGATGGGTGTGCCAGTTCAATCTTAGTTTTTAAAACATATCTGCTACAAAATTCCATGGTTAACTTGGACTATTAAAGAATATGTTATCAAATTATACCGATCCTTTTCATTTTCTATTCCCTTAATTTCCATTTCCTCAGGTGGATGCCAGAAACCCCCCAATACTTGCTCGGAAAGAACCGTCGTCGTGATGCGGAGAAGTCCCTACGCTGGCTCCGAGGACCCGACGCTGATCTCACGGGAGAACTCGAGGAGATGCAGAAAGAGGTGATCATTGGTCCATGATGAAGTTGCTTCCGCTATAGAAAGACTTGACCGAAGAAGTAAGCCTAGAAGGGAATTAGCTCTCATATCTATATATTGGACGGAACACAGCGGGGCTAAGCAATATATTTTATTTATTAGGGTTGTAGCTAGCCAGCGTGCTTTGTAAAGGTTTTTTCCTCCAAGAACGCTGAACACATGTTAGAAATCGCCTGTTAAGTAATATTTGGTGTAGTATCGATGGAATTCCGTGGTGATCAGCAGTTAAATTTCCAAAATAAGCTTCAGTTACAATCAAACCTCTGCTTCCAACACCGACCAATACGCCTAAAAGATGCAAATTAGTCGGATAACCCCCGATCATCAAGCTTCTGTACTAGTACTGAATATGAGTAGCTCCACTGAGTAATTAAAACAGGCCATAAAACGCCTTCCGCTCTCTTGACCAAATAAAACACGCCATGTATTTTTTGTCGATATTGCGTCTACACGGCTTATTGGTTTGTGGCTTGAAATTACTATCACAAAACGTAACGTGTATTATACACGTGGCGTCACTCACGCGTTACCGACCATTCCTCTCTCCCCAATGGGATCTGGCGAACTCTCTCTAAAAGGAAAAATTGTGAAAAGCTTAGTTTATATGGTATATGTATTCCAGGTGGACGACGCATCCCGGCAGCGCGGCGGCTTGCTCGCCATGGTCCAGAACCGGCCGTCACGCATGGCGCTCATCTGCGGCCTCGGCCTCATGTTCTTCCAGCAGTTCAGCGGCATCAACGCCGTCATCTTCTACACCACCAACATCTTCCAGTCCGCCGGCTCGCAGATCCCACCCGTCATTGCCACCATCATCGTCGGCGTCGTCCAAACCATCGCCACTTATATTTCCTCGGTGTTGGTTGAGCGAGCCGGCCGCAGAATCCTCCTACTCCAGAGTGGCGTTATTATGGGTATCTGTTTGATCGTTCTAGGTATCTTCTTTAAATTGAAGGAGGCCGCGTATGATGTCCAGTCGTTGGGATGGCTGCCTTTAGTCTGTATGGTTCTTTTCATCATTTCCTTCTCAATGGGCTTCGGACCTATTCCTTGGATGATGATGGCTGAGCTGTTCCCCGTCGAATTCAGAGGATCGGCGACCGGTGTCACTGTGGTTACTAACTGGTGTTTGGTGTTCATCGTGACGCTTTGCTTCCCCATCATGCAGGCCGCTATTGGCATCTACAGTTGTTTCTGGTTCTTCGCCGCTTTCATGGTCCTCTGCGTGATATTTGTCTTCTTCTTAATACCGGAGACTAAGGGTAAGACAGTCTCGCAGATTCAAGCGATACTCGGTGGAAAGAGAGCTTAACTTTGCATGTATTTTTTTTTCTAATTGTTTCTCGATTACAATTCCACCGATTTTCATTCGATGATTGTTTTGTATCTATTTTTATTGCGTACGTTTAGAATCAAACATATTTGAGATTTACTTTATGTATTATGTAATTCGAAGTGTACAAGGTGCCTTAGTGTTGGAGCAATGCAATTTAATTGATTTGGTTCTAAATGGACGATATTTTTTTTTTAAATTAATATGACATTATTTTTAAATGAATGGTTGTTTATAATTAAACTGATAGATAAGTAAATATATACGAAAATTCAATACAATTATTTTTTATACATTAATCGTATCAAAACATCGCTTAGAGAGAATTTGCTATTCAATTATTTAATGTTAATCGTTTTGGCGGATCAAAGGTTGTTGATGGTTGTATGTATAAATGGATTATTGTATGTAATAAATGATATTTAATGAAATGTGATAGAATACTCATATAAACAGCTGGTAGCTGCACACAAGTTGGCTCCTTGAAATCGATTATTGACATTTCTTTTGCATTTGTTTTAGACATAGCTTCAGCTATTGTAAGCTTTAGATATGGCCACTTCAATATGAATATTTTCCATGGCTTGATGAAATTCATCTTCTATGAAAACCGACATGCTCAAATGATCCCCACAGAGATTCTCAAAGAAGTGGAAAACTCGGTACACGCTTAATGGTACGGGATACCAGCATCAGATAATGTGTAAGTCTTCCACTAAAACGTTAGTATTAATATTTTCACACTGATTCAAAGCAAATCTATTGCATTTCAAGTCGAGCGTTCGTCGCACAAACATCCATGGGGAGGCTTATGTTCAGTGGTGGATATTTCTAGGCCGATGAAGATGATGATGATGAAATAGTGTTTTACCTAATATTTATACCTACTGGTTATAAAAGGTGCCTATCTAATTTAAGCGCTTGGTTCTGAGTTCTAACCATATATTGTTTAAAAAAAGCCATAAATGCTCATACGTCGATTTTCAAGGGACATTTAAATGATTGTACATAAGATTGTGTGATTTAATATGAATAAATTATTTTACATAATGAATTTAGATACTTAATGTTAAGACTAAATGAACAAAATTTGTGCCAAATGTTAATAAGTGTTTGTTAAATATATTTTATTATTTTATACTTCTATGTAAGTGTTGCTAATATTGAAATTAGTTTAGTTTAACTTGATGTTAAATTAACTCAATTAAATTATAATAATTAATGATTTGTCGGTTGTTTTTTTAAATGCGACTTAACCTTTTCTACAGTTTCAAATATTAATAGTAAGTTCTACCACGGTACTTGCCTAGTAGTTCGGAATAATCATGACAAGATCATAGATCATGTGGTGACAAAATTGGTCAAACTCTGGGAGAAACCTACGCTAGGTGCTCAAGTTACTGGGTTACAGAGGTGGCCCTGCCAGGGCGGGATCGTTCTGGCAGGGCACCTAAAAAGCCATAATAACTTTTAACCCAGCCAGAGTCTAAAATATTATTAATAATAATAAATTAATTAATAATAAAAAATATTAATTATTAATGACGGGCCAGCTGGCGTGGTTGGTTAAGACTCTGGTCAAGATTCCACCTATCGCGCCGCTGGTCGTGGGTTCGATTCCCACACAGGACATGTAATTTGTGTGCAGGAACATGTCTGTATGTCCTGAGTCTGGGTGTAATTATGTATATTAAGTATGTATTTACAAACAAAAAAGTAGTATATGTATTATATTAGTTATCTGGTTTCCATAGTACAAGCTCTGCTTAGTTTGGGATCAGATGACCGTGTGTGAAGAATGTCCCAGGATATTTATTATTTATTTATATTATTTATTATTTTTTGTATTATTAATAATATTGGTGATAAAATATCAACAGACTCAGAATTGGAATCCGCGAAGGTCCTGCAAGGAAGTACCACAGAATTCAAAGTCTAATTTGATACATCGGTGGTTCCCATGTGTACTTTACTGAACTGAACTGACTTTATAGTATATGGTTTGTATTTGACCAAAATCTCACTTGGTAAGTGATAATGTGGCTGGTAAGCACACAAAGCCTTGAAGCAACTCGCTCGAACAGCTGTCTGAACACCGCATGGCGACAGGTTCTCAACTTAAGGTTGGAGCCAGGTAGGTACAAAGCACCCTACCACCGTGGTATGGTTTCCTCACGATTTTTTCCTTCACTGAAACCTCAAGCTCGCTGTAGGATTCGAACCCGGGACCTTCATATCGGCATTCGATGTCACTACCACTGAGCCATTGGTGCCGATTCTGTTGTAAATCGCACTAAACTAATTTTAGTCACATCTCATCTCTTTCTTATGAACATTATTGAAAAAGGATAGAACATTTTTAAAGCTGTCAAATTAATCTTTGCCGTCTTATTTTGCGTGTATCTAGGCGTAAGCGCGATAGATGGCTATTGGACTAATTTGACAAAACTAAATTTCTTACATCCTTTTCTTATGTTCTTTGTTAGAACGAGACATAGTGAGATTAAAATTAGTTTAATTGTAAACAGAATCAGGGCCATTATCGCCATAAAAGAGACTTATATCTGTGGAGACACGTGTAAAAATAAACTACATACCTAGGTAATAATATTCAATCGGACTGACCAATTGAAAATAATGTGATAAGATAACTAATGCATTGCATCTTGTTACTAAGATCCTTCAGAATTAAGAGAGGTTTGAAAATATATAGTTTTTAATTATACCTACCTAATAAGAATACCTACTTTTTATTTTTTATCATCACATGATGGTAAGCGGTCACCGCCGTCTGTAAACGTTTGCAATAACATAGTGATTGCATCAGTGACGTAGCTTGCCCTAAACGGGCCCTGTATCAATATTTGTTAGGGATACCTAACTGCGGCGAAGCCGTTTCATTTCATTTACGCCTTTAAATGGGCGCCATCATGCATCGCGCTGACAAAGTTAAATCCAAGATCTATATATAGGTGCAGTATGAGGCACGAGTCGTGAGCACAGATAGGCAGTAGTGGGGGCAAGCTCGTGCATGTACACTTTTGGCCAAATTACAGTAGCCAAATGACACGCAAGAATCCAATAGATGACGAGCGTTGTCTGACGAACCAATCGTGTGTAGCTCAGCGCTCCCCCCTTCTTCATTCCGCCAAATATACCGAAAAATTAACTACTGCGCAAGTGTCAATTTGTGCTCACGACTCATGCCGGTTACTGTAGTGTCCAACATGAAATAATTTATTCATTCGTTTCGCTCCTGTCTGGTGGCCCATGATGCCTCATTAGAATGTTATATCAGGAAACTGGCAAACAGGCAGATGGCCCAACTAATGGTAACTAAAGAATGGAAAATCGTATTAATTACCAAAATTTCAATTTTAAGTCTAGGAGGCCTAGTTTACAACCAGAGCCATAGATTTACAACTTGAGGGTGGTAACTAGGCAGGTAGGTACTAAAAAGTACCCTACTAGCCGTGGTTTCCAGAAATTTCAATCACTTAAAACTCATCGAACTTGGGGTATAAGATGTTACTTATCCCTGTAATCACACCGTTTCGTGATATGCCGTCTCTGTACTTTTATCTCACGCCAAGAAATTGTGCTACCACTCATTTTTATCACTCGCACCAATATTCGCTAATGCATTATTCTCATTTACATGTTTAATGGAAGAAGACATGAATCAAAAACAAACACAAATATATTGGACAAAACTGTTACATAGTGGAGGACGTCAAAGAAGGGCACTCTTTACAAATCGTTCTCTTTTCGATATCGTCCACTCTCGTCGATAGTTCCGATATTTGTCGTTCGATAGACTTCACGTCACTACGGAATCCTGTCACAGTAGCGTCCAAATCTGTCAGGTATTGAATCTTGCTGCAGAGCTCACCGTACTTCTGCGAGATAAACTCCCTAGCGTTCTGCGAATCGGTAAGTTCCTTATCGATTTTGTGAACGATTTCGTATTTCAACTCATCGAATTTTGATTCGAAACTCGGTCCCAGTAAATGGGCTCCTTTAATACCGACCTCCTCTTCGATGCTCAATCTGTTTGGAGCACATTTTGTTGAGCACGACATTTTAGTGTTTTTGTGGTGTTACACGAAATAATTTTATGTTCTCGTAATTGCTATGCATTTTTTCGCTCTCAGGTTCTGATATTGATGTGTCAATTAGACAGTTTGAGAAATGTTTTGTTTCTATTTTTTTGTTTTTAGCCAGTAATTTCAAACGTTAGTTTTAAAAATAGGTTCGATCGAAGGTTTTTTTTTGCATGAGCTTCAATGATAGATTTAGAGCTTTTGATTATGGAACATAACAATATCACGATGTTTTCTGCATGGTGGTAAAATTGGCCCTTGAATGCTTGCTTTTATGTCGAACATCTCACAGATATTAATAAAAAAAATGTTCAATATTTTCGAAATTTTATCAATAATGCACATCCTCGCTCAGTGACAAATCTTGAGAAGTATTGAAAACGCATATACGAAACTCAAAATTGCCTATTTTTCGGTCTGTTTAGCGGGATGAAAAAGGGGGGAGCGCCGATCGTCGACGTCAATGCTCGTCGTCTATTGGATGTCATTTGGCTACTGTGATTTGGCCAAAAGTACACATGCGCGAGCTTGCCCCCACTACTGCCTATCTGTGCTTACCATTCGTGCCTCATACTGTAACGGAAAGTGTATATTTCCATTACGGTAAACGACTTCTTTGGTTCTTGGCGCATTGTACGCGAAAGAGAAAATTTTATAGTTATACAAGGAATCACGTTGTCCCATACAAACTTTGCCCCCGTTTTTAACCCCCTTAGTGGTAGAATTTCGGAAAATCCGTTCAATGTTATCGGATGCCTACGTCATACAAAAAACACACCCTCCAAGCTTCAGGTCTCTACGATCAGCGGTTTAGGCTGTGCCTGTGTGTTGTGTTTCAGGACAAAGCATTTTAGTATAGAAGTTTAGCAAGTTAGTGACGAAAGATGAAAGAAATGGCCTTCATTGAGCGGTGGTTATGATTTTAACTCAATAAACTTCGATGTAAAAATTTGTTATGATATTTTTAGGAATTTATTTTCATTCGGACTTTCGGATATACCCTTTCCGTTAAATGTTGTATAATAATATGGTTTTTATTCTGTATTTATTTTTATATTTTATTTGAGGGATATCCTACCCTACCCTGCAATACCGTTAAGTTTTCTTAAATTTTCTACGCAACTTTCAAATTTTTTTTTCCTAAGAACCTTCTCCAGAATATTAGAAAACTTAAAAAAAAAGTTGGATCTCGTTCTCAAGTTATGGCGTGACCAAGGGAAATGAGAATTCATTTTTATATATAGAGATTATCTCATAAATATCATTATTTATATTTACATGTATTGTGTTTTCTATACCTATTAATACCTAAGCTTGTACGTAGTATTTATATACTCTGAGCTTTTGATTTTGTTTGTTTTTTTTTTGCATTCCGTTTCAATGTCTGTGATTCTAAATAAAGCTTTGTTTATCGTCTAAAATAGTCTAAATAGGTACTCATCAGATGAACAAAACGAAACAAATCTTTAAATAGCTCTATCTAAAGAATACTTGAATTACGCATACATTAGCCTCCATGATTTCATAAACACGATAATAAACATATACCTATAATTGTAAATTTCCTAACAGTGTTACATGTAGTTGTCAATAACTTTATCTCAATACTTATAACAAGTATGTAGGTACATGCATGCACTTCATAATTCTGGAGTGTGATAGGCTTTAAGTAATAACTTTATTTATTAGCATACTACAATAAGAGTTTTCCGCCCGCCCCTTATTTTACCCTTTTAGGGCAATTTAGGGGCACAATTTCCAAAATTCTTTCATAGTGGATGCCAAACGTCATAAAAGGATCTTAAATAGGTAACCAACTTTGGAGATAAAATCCTTCCCTTAAAACATGTTTTGCCCCGTTAGGGGTTGATTTTCGAGATACCCAAAAACTCACGATTCTTATTTTTTTTCTTTCAATTTAATCGGACCGTGCGATAGGTTTCTTCCTTACAAACTTTAACACCCCTAAACCCCATTTGAAGGGTAGTTTTAAAAACCTAATACATAATGAAAAACTTTATAAGTACTTATTTATTTAGGTGTCTGACTAACTGTCTATCAATGCACAGCCTTAACTACTATTTGGGACTAAGAGCGTGAAATTTTGCACAAGGCTTATTTTGTTACTAGCTGTCCCCCGCGGTTTCACCCGCGTTCCCAGGTTGTAAAGCCTATGTCCTTCTCCATACCATATGCTCTCTGATTGCCAAATTTCATGATGATCCGTTGAGTAGTTGAGGCGTGAAGGCGTAACAAACAAACTCACTTTCGCATTTATTAACTAACTAAGAAACCCTTCTTAGTGTTTTTTGGAAAGTTTCAGGAGGTTCAACTTTAAGAGGGTGAAAAGGGGGGTTTTCATTGGTACGACAAATTCCCTTTATTGGTTATATGGGTTTATATATTTTAATTAAATTGTTCTTAAAATGTGTTATTTTTTATTTAATGTTAAATATATGATATTTTTATTCGACTATCTAAACTTGTCAATAGTCACAGTGATAACAAATTGTATGTATCTAGAAGTTTCCCTGTAGTTTTTATTTTTTATTTTTAAGGCAGACTTATAAGTCATGCTCCTTGCTTGCGGCGGGGCTCGGGCGGCGGGGCGCGGGCGGCGCGGCGTGTCGTGTGCCGGGTCGTCCTCTTCACTCCAATATGGCGAGGAGGGCGATGGCTACCACAACAGTGGCGTAGTTAGGGGCGCGGTGGGGGTGGTACGCCCCGCGTGTCACCCGTTGAGGGGT
Organism: Achlya flavicornis; assembly: GCA_947623365.1. Taxonomy (NCBI): domain Eukaryota; kingdom Metazoa; phylum Arthropoda; class Insecta; order Lepidoptera; family Drepanidae; genus Achlya; species Achlya flavicornis. The sequence goes on from OX392490.1 coordinate 9,401,883, forward strand.
GACACCCGACTATGAAAAAATAAAGTAAAAGTTTTTCTTGTACGTAATTTCTTTGCTTCACACCCATGAAGAACCCCATGCTGTACTCCCTTGGGAAAACTATTTTGGTTAAAATAGTTTTCCCAAACTTGAAATTGAAATTGAAACCTTTTCAATTTCCAGGCAATTTTTTAAAATCTTTTAAAATAGCCTGCTTCTTGATATGAGATCCTGATTTTTTAGAAGACAAGATCGCATTTGAATGAATTTTTCGCTTCACATGCTATTTTAACATAATTATACATAATATAATCATATTATTTAACTATTTAAACACATTTTAGGGTTCTTCTAGAGTTTCTTGCCGGGGGTCTTCTCTTGTGTATTACGAACCTGTGGTAGAATCAATTGTAACTTTCGTAAATTAGGGCCTATATTGAAGAAAAGATTTGAATTTAATTTTATTTTAATTGAAAGAATTTGAATTTAAAATCAGAGTACCTAAACAAAATATAGCTATAATATATATCAATATAAATCATAGCAAGGCATATTACGATATATTTTCTATTTTATTTTTGTTTGAGTGGCCGCACACGCAGCTATAAACGAATATTTAGAGAAACAGGATTGGGATATAATATATTATACTAAATGATAGCAAAGATATTGAGGAAATGATAAAGTTGTTTTATAGTATTCTCAGGACTACAATTGACACATTCACTCCGTTTAATTCATCATCCACGTTGGTTTAACTATAAAATGATTAAATAATCTTCGTACCAAATACACTCTGTACCATATTACTTGGGACCCAATATCGCTCAAAATAATTAACGCACGCTGTAAGACTTATGCGAGGGAATGTTACAAGTCATATCCCACCAATAACATTTTTATGTAAAACTAGCTGTCCCCCGCGGTTTCATCCGCGTTCCCGGGATAAAAAGTATATGCCTATGTCCTTCTCCATACCATAGGCTATCAGCATGCCAAATTTCATGATGATCCGATGAGTAGTTAAGGCGTGATGGCGTAACAAACAAACAAACAATTTTTAGGGTCGGCAACGCTGCTTACCATCAGGCGGGCCGTATGCTTGTTTGCCACCTTAGTGGTATAAAAAAAAAAAATCTCACTTTCGCATTTATAATATTAGTTAGGATGTTGCCAAGACGTGGCTCGCACTGTCAAAAAGTTATGAGATCTCATGTAGAGCCAAGCTTATAACTCTACAACTTAGTCAAAATAGGCTCGGCCGTTTCACTAATACACCTACCAAGGGCTGGAACGACATTCCACCACCAATACGCAACATGCCACTGACGTCTAGCTTCCGCGTCAAATGCTACAACTGGCTTATCTCAAAGCAATCTATGGCCTAGTTTAGGAATTAATTTCTTGTTATTTATTACTTTTATTGTATTTTTAATTTATTACAACCTATATATATAAAATTCAAAGTCCTGACTGACTGATTGACTGACTGACTGAATGATAAATCAACGCACAGCCTAAACCGCTGGTCCTAGTGACATAAAATTTAGAGGGTATATTCTTTGTGAAGAGTAGGTATCCACTAAGAAAGGGTTTTTCGAAATTCCGCCCCTAAGGGGGTAAAATAGGGGATGAAAGTTTGTATGGAAGTCCATCAGTTTCGAAGTTAGGGTCTTCAAATTTAGTGTTTAGGCTGAAGATTGAAAATTAATTTATACGTGTCTCAGCGTTTTTAATAATTCCACCCTCGAAGCGAGATGGAGTTGTTTTCTTTTCTTTTATTGTTGTAGAAATATATATGTCATTTGTTTCCTGTAGGCCACGCGGGCGAAGCCGCGAGCAGAAGCTAGTCTTATATATTATCGTATAATTTAATGCAGACTCATCATTTATAGTGCGTTCGAATTGGAGTGATGTCGTTTTTAACAGTTTCAAAATGGGCATTTTTGTTTATGCGTTCGAATTGGAAAATTTCAACAATTTTGCAACTTTTGCCACAAACGATATTTCCCAAATCGAACGATTAGATACAAAAATGACATTTCCATGCTGATCGCCTGCTTGTCACTTGTCTCAACCTACCTTTTCCTTCAGTTAATCATTAAACAAAGTTAATCTAACAAATTATTCTCTTGCTTGTTAATATTTCTATAAAATTTTACAATAAAAATTAGAATTTTCGCTTCCCGTATGAATTTTCCGAAACTTATCTGTCAGATTCAAAGATGTCAAAATATGATCACAAAAGACCCTGCCTCGGAGGTGGGTCAAAATTTGCAGTTCACGATGTCGATTTTAACTGTTTCCCAAGCAAAACGAACGGTGAACGAAAACAGTTCAAAACGCCAATTTCGCCCACAACTTTCCAAATCGAACGCCAATTGTGATCGTTTTTGGCATTTTTGACTGTTATTTTTGCTACCATACCCCTTCGAACGCACCTTTAATGTCAGGTTAGTGCAGAATATCAGCGGTTGTGCGATATGCCTATCCACAGCCATGGCTGAGAACTAGACCTTGTTGTCTCTGCTTTTATTTATTACTTTTGTTTTATTATGTTTTTTTTAAGTTAGAGACAAATAAAAGTTCATTTATATATTTTAAGAATATGAAATTATAATCTGATCACAAAACAAAAAATAAATACACTGGGACATTCCTCACACACGGTCATCTGATCCCAAACTAAGCAGAGCTTGTACTATGGAAACCAGATAACTGATATAATACATGAACTACTTTTTGTTTTAAATACATACTTAATATACATCATTACACCCAGACTCAGGATATACAGACATGTTCATGCACACAAATGCATGTCCTGTGTGGGAATCGAACCCATGACCTGCGGCGCGATAGGCCGCCAACCAGAGCCTTAACCAACCACGCCAGCTGGCCCGTCAAGCCCGCTGATTCAGTGTTCAGAATAGCTCTGCACAGCTTGTGTACATACAGCCCTTTATGGATAAAAGGAAATGAAAGAAAAGGTGCATGCCGCTGGTCACGTTTCACCATACAAACGTATCATACATCATCACGTTTCTGAGTAAAATGGCCGGCGACAGTTTTCATTGATTCAAGGGTCGCTATTATATTTCCTGCCTGATATCTTGCTCTTCATTTTTAGGGATCCGCAAAAAATATTCGTACCTTTGTCACACTTTAATTGGATAATAAAAAGCTATTTATCGGCCTGTTTTTTCCCTCTTCGGGTATAAAATAATAGTAACATTCATAAATATAAATATCCTTCCGCATATTAGAGATGATTCGATAATTATCTACTATCTTTTCATATAACTTTAATAGGTATTATCAGGGTATACACATAAACATGCGTATTTTACTTAGTAAAATAACAAGAAATTCTTTGGAAATAATAGCCAATGTATTCAGATTGTCCAAAAAAATATTTTAAAAATGTTTGTTTACTTTTCGCCTGTCCTTCTCAATTGAAGGCTGACATCCGAACTGGTGGTCCGTAGCCTTGATCTTCATAAGTGCCCTACTAGGGTAAATTGGTAAAACCCGTATAAAAATTACTGGCTTAATTTGAAAGAACTATAATAGTGTAACAGACAGACGGAATTAGCGAATTTATACAATTTTATGATATTTCACAAATAAAATTGAACATACGGATCACTGTTTTTATAATACCGTTCAAGTCTTGATAATTCTCAATAGATATGACTGTAAAGTATTCTTACTACTCTATTTATTGCAGTTACTGAAGAAGCCTTAAGGTAGCCGGTGCCTACTTGAGGGAACTTAGTTGAAGGTGAGTTATAAATTAATTCACTTATAATAAAGGACACATCTGTGGTTTTGGTGTGCTAAAATAACTGTAAGTTCTATAAAGTTATGTTAGTTATATGATAATTAAATTTAAAAAAAACTAAAAAAATATATGTTTACCGAACCCATTCACAAAATAAATATATCGTTCTTCAATTCTTTTTTTAATGTTAACAATAACAACTTTTCAGGATAGATTCTTATGAAAATACCGTGAAAATTATTAATTCATACGACTTTTAAGAATTATGATAAGGGCTTGATAAACATAATCAACATTATCTATGCTCGAGTAATTAATACGACGATATTTCCATATTATTATTTATTAATTCCGCTACTTTAATGGAAAAATACTAAAAGTACGTAACGATGGTGTTCTGGTTTTCGGACACCTATAATTCACTTGAATAGCATTTCCTGGTCTTTTTGCCACTATAAGGTAGCAAATTTGCGTCCCGCCTGTTGTAGGGGTGTAGTACGTTGCCGACCCTGCAAAAAACTATTCACACCCTACTTGAAGAACCCCATGCTGTACTCTTTTAGGAAAGCCACGGCGGGGAGCTCATTCCACAGTCTGAGCATCCACCGAAGGAAGCTCCGTTGAGACCGCACAGTACGGAATCATATCGGTTCAAATTATATTTGCGTTATTATAAGGTCCGATATTAGCCCTTTAGAGGTTGAACTGAACGTTGGGAAATGCTTTTTAGCCCTTAAGGTACCTACTCGAGTAATATTCCAAATCTCGCTGTTTATACAGTGCGTAGTCTAACAGTCAGTCAGTCAGTCAGAGTCTGAATTCAAATAAGTATATTTTATATTTCAAGTAGGTGTTCGTACGAACACAACAAAAAATAAATCAGCCAAATCGGTCGAGCCGCTCTCAAGTGATGCTTTTACATAAATGTGGCAATTGATTTTTATATGTAGATTTACTACCCTCGCGGTTTCACCCGCGAACGGATATTTTACGCGTAACACTTATTTTTCATAAATAAAAGTATCTAAGTTACTTCTTATAACATCAGCTATGAACCGGAACAGACAGACAAAAATGTTTAAAAACCCAATCCGATATTAAATGTTGAACTCACATAAAAGCTTGGTGCAAGGCTTTAAAATTGGATTGTTAAATATATAAAAGAATATTTAAATCAAAAGCACTAAGGAGTATTGATATCAACTTCGATGCAAATCACCCCTAAAATAACTTTCTACCCCTTTTTAACGACGTTAGGCGATGAGTTTCAATAAAATACGATGTTTATGCAAAATTTGAAGTAGATTAGAACAAGGAATCACGTTGTCCCATACAAACTTTGCCCCGGTTTTTTACCTACTTAGGGGTATAATTTCGGAAAATCCTTTCGTATCGGATGCCTTCCTACGTCATACAAAGAACACACCCTCCATGTTTCAGGTTCTACGATCAGCGGTTTAGGCTGTGCTTTGATCCATCAGTCAGTCATTCAAGTATTTTATATGTATGTATATATGTACATAATAACCACCTCAAAATGTACCTACCTTATTTTTATTACAAATGACAAATCCTTTGTTGGTATTATTAGTCTAATGCATTTTTCTAAATGTTTAAGATAGTTTTCATCACCTTGCGCTTTTTTGCGCTTCCTAGACTCTAAATGGACTATTCGTATATCTACAATTAAACTAGCCCTTTACGTCAGTAAACATAACATGTTATATTTTTATTTATCTCTCAGGGAGCCAGCCATATGTATAGGTACGATATGAACTGATTGCGGTATCATTTTGCCAGTAACCGTGCTTCGAATAGCTTCGAAATAAAAAAAATATCTGTTGTTTATTTAGTGTTGTTTAGTTAAACTGAGTTACATGTAAGTTTTATTGATTTTTTATTACTTTTTACTATATAGTGTTCCCGCGGTTTCACACGCGTTTGCAAAGTATCACAAAGGGATTATGTAGACAGCCTAATGAAAGAATTTCCAGAATCAGAAGTCAACGAAAGAACATATTATTATTAAAATACATAAACTACCTCTTTATAGTATAAGCTGTGGTATAAGTATGATATGATTAGTGAAGTGAACGATGTGGTAAGCACACAAACCCTAAGAAGGAGCTTAACTCATTGGCTCGCGGTTACAAACATAACAATGACATCAATTGTTTTATTCAATATCAATTGTCCCTCGCGAGAAGCCAAACTTGTACCACTAATTTAATTTTTACCATACCACCATTAAATTTTTATCATTTGTTTTTATAACGACAATAGAAATACATATTCCATGGAAATTTCAGCTGTCTACCTGTTAAGGGTACTGAGATACAGCCCACTGACAGACAGACGGACGGACGGACAGCGGAGCTTCAGTAATAGGGTCCCGTTGGGCAACCTTTGGGAACGGAACCCAAAAAAATTACAAAGATAAAGCGCGTCTAAGTATACCACAATGTGTCGTCGCTGAACTTCGGCACACGATATCTTCGGATTTTTGACAAAAGAATTAATTCGTGTTTTTTCAGATATATAACCTATTATTTTCAAAGAGTTAATGTTTGCTACATAGTCATTATTATAAAATATTATATTTCGTATCACAGATAACATATATGCGTCATGGCTTTGATAGTTGTGGTAATATTAAATAGGTACCTACTATACGACCTATATTAATATCTGTTCCATTCGACTATGCAGCTTTAAACAATACCATTTCATATTTAAATGTATCACGCTCCTGTCAAGTCTCTTTGTTTGACGTTGTCATAGAATTAGTATACCGTATATAATCTATGGAGAATTAGTATACACGTAACTAAGGCGAGATATAAAACGTAATGAACTAGTCTGCATGGGTGAGTTAATTTTCTTTCTTAAATGGGTTACACCCGGATAGGGCAGGAGCCCGTGGCCACTTGCAATTTTGAAAGTCAATAAATAGGCGTTGAAGCCTGACACGTTTATTATTGTCTATAGATAGTCAAATATAAAATCTTTGATGATCATCTCTTTTGACGAGCAATTGTAGTGGCGCCGTAAGTGTATAGGAACTTTTTTGTAACACTGTAAAAGCCAGTAAAAGCAAATATAATAATTTCCGTTAATCTCTTAAACAATTAGCAACCCTTGGTAATGAATATCTTGCTCAAATTTTTATTTGTTGCGTGGATTTTTATTGAAGCATACTAAATGAATGTCTAGGAACTTGATTTTGATGTTATTTTGACAGTCAATGAATTCCTCTACCAGGAAACAACTGGATCAGTGGTGATTTTTCAACTTTTCATCTTTAATAATTGAAAGTAAATAAAATATTTATCTCTCGATACACACTTCTACGAAACTTAAAAGAAAAATAATTAAACTGCTTTATTAATATAACTAATCAACACGTTACTCATTTTTGGATTCGATGGCGATTTTTTTTTATGTTTGTTACCTCATAACTCCGTCATATATTAACCGATTTGGAAAATTATTTTTTTGTTTGGAAGGTACACTTTCCGCTTGTGTTGGTGTGTGCTTATCACCTTCGGTCACATACCCTGCAAAGATTGGTGTGAATCACGAACAACCCACGAGCTTGCCTCCTTCGAACTTTGCCTAGTTTGGGAACCATGCCATGAATTTATATTTGGCAGAAAGGATATTTAATTGATTCAACTAAACAATATAATTGTAATGTTAATATGTAACTATATCATTATGGGCGTATGTACCTTTTTTTTTTCGTTGGGAAATCCTCTTAGGATACCCGACCGCCCCGGGGGTAGCGGCCAGGTTATGCCGGACTTCTACCGGCTAAAACCCCACGGTGGTCGCCATCTGCGCTGTAGAGGGGGGCGGGCTCTCGTGTTGAACGCGTACCTGCCCTCCAAGCGCGGCGATTTGATAGCTCGTCCCGGGGGAAGTCTGACACCTCACCCCAGCACCCTCGCTGTGCTATCGCACGATGAGTCGTGACCACGTCGACCCATCGTCCTCCTTGGGGTCGCTTCTGAGAACATTGAGCCTTCGCCCTGATTGCCCACGACCCCAAAGGCCCCGTTTAGTCGCCTTTTACGACAGACAGGGGAACACCGTAGCTGTTATTCTAAGCCCCTGCTACAGGGCAGATGGGCGTATGTACCTACGACTCAGTTTCCAATTAAAAAAACGGGTTCTACAAAGTAGCAGGTAGTACACGAATAAAAAGGATTTCTCGAATTAAGAAATAAATATGTCTTGATATATTTCTTAATTTCAAGATTTCTGTTCAAGTAATATGTATGTTTTCCAAGACAATATTATAAAATGTTTTACTCAACATCCAAATAAATCCCTTTTCAAAGCAATTACAATAATGTTTCAGTTGAAAAATTCAATATTTTTAAACTAATTTATTTCATAAATATAATCTTCAAATGAAGAAGTAAGTTTTTTGTGTAAGAAAATGTTATCTTATTGAATTCTAAGATCTCTTGTCTCTAATAATCTATTGAATTAAGGGTAAATTAATCGTATGCACCTTATACTAACTAGTTAGTACAAGGTACTATGATTATGGACATACTTAATCTTATATTTATATTTTGAGCCTCCATATATCCATATTAAAAAATACGCATCATAATAAAAAACAGCATTTCGACAAACAATAGAATTACCTTGTATTGATAAATTAAAAATGAACAAGGTCACTGTTACGAAAAGATTTAAATCTAACATAGCAACTGAACCAATCAGTATCTAGAGCATGCTATCTATGATAAATTAGGCGATTTTATTAAAAACCGTACAATTATCTGGAAGTCCGTGCTACTCTAGTCAGAGATTCGTATCGACATTAAATTATCTTCCAATATATTATCTTTAATTCTTTGTAAACATAATTAATGCTAAGCTAGCAAATATTATTATATTTATTAATAAAATCAATACTTACAATTATTAAGTGTCTACTAATGATTTTGTATGTACAAGATAAACAGATTGATCGAAACGCCAATAATGCTCAAAATACGTATCAAGCTGTTGATATTTGACAGATATTTTGAGCATAGAGGTACCTATCATAAGAAAACTCCTTATTAGCGTTAGTGGATCCGGATTTCGGAGCCGATAAAATATAGTTGAAAACATTCCAATGAAAAAATACGTATTTACTTATTACCGGGTTATAGGTACTTGGTATTTTCTATGCACGTCACAAATTGCTCACGAAAATTATGATAAATCACATCCACAGTAACTCGGGACGCAATGACCTCTTATTCCTTATTTTTATTCCTTATTTACTTGATTCAAAATCCTAAGTCTATGAAAAAAAAAAACAAAAAGCCTGCTGTGTTTCTTGCCGGAGTCTTCTCAGTTTAAGTTTATTCCGAACCGGTGGTAAATTCAACTGTATGTATGTACTACCAACCCTTACCAGGTCCTAAACTGAATAAATGACTTTTTAATTTTGAATTTCCGTGGAATAATAGGGAATATTTATTAAAATTTTAGTCTTTGCTGTTCCTATCTATTCTAATATAATAAAGCGGAAGAGTTTTTTGTTTATTTGTTTAAACGGGCTAATCTCTGGAACTATCAGACGGATTCGAAAAATTCTTACACTAATAGGAAGCTACATTATCCCCGAGTATTATAGACTTATCTTATCTTATCACGGGAACACGGGTGAAACCGCGCGAGACAGCTAGTCGATTAATATTTCAATTACAATAAATCAAATTCCGAGTCATTAATTCACTAGAAAATTAAGATATAAAGGAAATGGGCTATTCTTCGTAGCGTTCTACGAAGTCAATGAAAAAAAGGTACCATTTAGTATAGGTGACCATTTTTTTGGAGCTTCTACGCTATCAATTGTTTTTTCTATATGGACAGACTTATGTTTAACCACCATCTCACCATGGTTAGTGATGATGTGGTCGAACGAAAGTCTAAAGCACAGAAAAGCCTATTAGGAACTGCCTCTGATGCTTGGCTAATGCTTTTCTACCTGAAGATGGTCCCTCAGAATGTTTCGTATTTCAAAATTCAAATTCAAAAAATGTTTATTCAATATAGGCCCTTATAAGGCACTTACGAACGTAACAGTTGATTTTACCCCCGGTTCGTAGTACACTTATACTGAGAAGACTCCCGGCAAGAAACTCAGCAAGGATATATTTTTTTAATTATCTTATAATAAATTCGACAATATTAGATAATTAAATTAAAATAGCCTGTAAAGCGAACACTTCATTAAAATGCGTTCTTGTCTTCTACAAAGTCGGAAACTTTATAGTACCCTTTATTACACAATTTTTGTTTAACTAACTTTTTAAATCTATACACAGATAGTTCTTGAATTGATTTGGGTACTTTGTTATAGAAGCGTATACATTGCCCCTTATAAGAATCCCTAACTTTGCTGAGCCGTGTTACAGGTACAGCAAGTTTGTCCTTATTTCTAGTGTTTAAACTATGAGTCGCTATTTTTAGGAAAGTTAAGTATGTTTTTTCGAACATAAATTAAGTTTTCATATATGTACTGTGACGACACTGTCATTACATTTATGGTTATAAACTTATCTCAAAGGGAATCTCTTGGCTGCCTTGGTAGCCTGATTGACCCTGGTTTCCTGGCGACGTTTCCATGCCTCAAGCTCAAGCTTATTTTTGCATCTGAACCAAAGAACTTCACCACTGTTTCGTTGCCTTATTTGTTTGTTATGGTGCGTCCATGCTACGCGAATCGAGCACGAGCCGAGCCACGAACGAACCTACAACAAGCACGATGCGAATCCCTTTGTTCGTGAAAAAAACTGACAATCGCGCTCGTTCGAGCCTCGCAAGCCCGTCCACGCTACGCGAATCGTGCACGCAGTGGTAGATAACTCTAAATGTTGACGGGTCTGTTGGCGTGGTTGGTTAAGATTCCACCTATCACGTCGCAGGTCGCGGGTTCGATTCCCACTCAGAACATGCATTTGTGTGCATGAACATTTATGCATGTCCTGAGTCTGGATGTATTATTATGTTATGTACATACCTACAAAAAGTAGTAGGTAAGTATTATGTAATATATCAGTTATCTGGTTTCATATAGTACAAGCTCTGGTTAGTGAGTAATTTCCCAGTATATTTATTTACCTATTACTATTAAAACATTATAATTTGTTTTAAATATTAGCAATAATTTATATGCACATTTTATTTATAATAAAACTAGCTGTACCCCGCGGTTTCACCGGCGTTCCCGGGATAAAAAGTAGCGTATGTCCTTCTCCATACCATAGGCTATCTGCATGCCATGAAATTTCATGATGATCCGTTGAGTAGTTGAGGCGTGAAGGCGTAACAAACAAACAAACTCACTTTCGCATTTATAATATTAAGTTAGGATTAGGATAGTTAGGATATGAATTTATAATAAAATAATAACCCATAACTTATATAATAAAAAATATATCATCACGTCATACATCATTAAAATAAAATGCAGATTATTACATGTAATTGCAAATGGAATAACTGCATTCCTTTTTGTTTGTCACACGTGAGTTTGGCCAACTATCAAAGCCAGCCAACGTTTGGCCAATAGTTGGCCGCTTGTGACTAACAGAAATATGAAAAACTTAAACCGACTTCAAAGTACACACGGGAAGTGTGTACTTTGAACACCCTTCCAAACAAAAAAAAATATATATAATAAAAATAAGGTAAAAAAACGTACAACCGAATTGAGAACCTCCTCCTTTTGTTGAAGTCGGCTAAAAAGGCATGAAAACAAACTTTTTTTATTTTTCGCACCATTCGACGCAAAAAATATTACAAAAAATAATAAAGTTTTACAGCAAACTTACACAACTACAATACAACTATATTACAAAATACAAAAAAATTATAACGAGATCATAATGATGATGCCAACTTGTATTTATCAGCGACATCTTTGATTTTGTTTGATACCCGAGTTTAAATTAAACTCGGGTGTAAGCTACAAATCTCACACTAGAACTATTGGCAAAATATGTCGTGTGGGGGTTAATGCAATTTTTTTATATAGTATCTTATCTTGTGCAGGGGCCGAGATATAACTCGGACACTTCGACCCAATGGGATCTATTGTGATCCCCTAGATAACTTACTCCACCCCAGTCTCGTAGAAAACTCTTTTCATGAGTTTTACAAAGAGGCTAGGAGATATGAGCCTATAGTCTTCTGGTTTTGGATATCCGATCCCTAGGAGACTCATTCGCTTACCAGCCAGTGCATCGCATGTGCACAGAAGGTGCTCCATGCGTTCCGTATGCTCCCCAAACAACCTGCACATGGGTGTCGCGGTTAGACCTATCTTCATGAGCATGTCGTTGGTTTCAAAGTGCCCAGTAAAGGCCCCACGCAGGGAGCGGATTTTCCCCCTGCTCATATTCCAAATGCATTCCCGGGCTTTGAACGTAGAGCCTAGGAATTTCTTGGAGTGTTGTTAGACAGGACGGTGTTAGACAGCCAATGTGTTCGTTGTCTGTGATCTGCAAACTTCCTAAATGTGGCTTTTACGAGACACGTCAAAATGCCTACACATGGTTCTGGACCCACAAAATCATTTGCTGAGCCCTCTCTTACTAGTTCATCTGCCACTTCGTTACCATGGATTCCTTTGTGCCCAGGGGTTTATATAGTAAATATTTATATAAAAATTATTAAAAAGAAAATTAGGCCCTAACAACAAGCCCTTTCATTTGACATGTGACACGGCGCGGTTAGCAAACTTTATTTTTTAATTTTCCCCCCAAAAGTGACCCCCATATTCTAATTTCTTTTATTTACGATACACTTCCGTGTTTGGGTTACACAAATACATAATATGTACCAAATTTTAACTTATTCGGTCTAGTAGTTTCGAAGCAAATCGGTGACAGACAGACAGACACACGAGTGATCCTATAAGGGTTCCGTTAATTCATTTTGAGTTACGGAACCCTTTTTTAACATACCTAAGTTTTGCAGTCTATTTACAAACGCGCATGATGAAGTGTTTGATTTATTATCACACACTTGTGATAGTAAAACGCACTCGTGTAAAGAGTTATTCAAGTCCTTGTGATTGTACCACCTTACCTTGATTTGATTTTAAATACCTTACCTTAGATTCGAAGTATGCTATATAAGGTACTATATCAAAATATGTTTGTTCATGTACACTGCGATAAAATTCAAGCGAATTGAAGCTTAGCTGAAGGTTTTTGACATAGCAAATAATTGAAAACTGTTTTAAAATAATAATTGGACTGTTTTACAAAAAACTTAAACCGACTTCAAAGTACACTAAGAAGTATTCAAATCCTGATTTGATGACAATGGGACCAAACGGGAAGTGTACCCTTCCAAACAAAAAATTTTCCAAATCGGTTAATAAATTACGTGGTTATGAGGTAACAAACATAAAATAACAAAACTGAATTGAGAATCTCCTCCTTTTTTGAAGTCGGTTAAAAAACTCGGTCGGTTGTGTAAAGTTGTGTTCCTGCGCGTGAGTAAGGTCGCCAGAGCTCATAGGGGAGGGGGGAAAGGTCGGTAACGCGTGAGCGATGCTTCTTGTGTTGCAAGCGTCCATATGGCTACGGTAACCGCTTACCATCAGGCGGGCCGTATGCTTGTTTACCGACTTAGATGTATAAAAAAAAAAAAAAACTTAAACTGACTTGACAAAGTACACTAAAAAGATACACAATCCTGACTTGATGACAATGGGACCAAATTGTTGATGTACCCTTCCAAACGAAAAAGAATTGTCCTAATCGGTTAATAAATGACGTGGTTATGAGGTAAAAAACATAAAATAAAACAAAACCCAATTGAGAACATTATTTTTTTGAAGTCGGTTAAAAAAATAGTAAACGCGGCTGACGCGTTTGATTTCCCTGCGAGAAGCGCTAGTTTAGAGTAACGTATCTAAAAACGGCGATTTTTTCAAATTAAAACACTAACAACCTCTTAGGACGATATGAATAACATCATAATTCATAAACAACAACATTTTATTCTATGACTTTTAATATTTCATCTGAGCCTAGGATGGAACACGCTTACACAGAAGAGAGCTATACACTCTGGCCTTGAAAGTCCCTAGATTGTATGAGTCAGGAAACACAGACGCCGGAAGCAAGTTCCACTCCCTTGCTGTCCCCATAAATGAGACGTAAACGTAAACGTTGGTACAATTAGGCCTAAGAAAGGCACAAATAAGAATGCATTAAACAACAGAAGCGCTCGTGGTGTAGCATGATTAGCCGTTCTTAATCGATCGGCAAAGTTAAGCTACGTCTGCCGTCGTCGGTACCTGGATGGGTGACCGTCTAGTGGTATTTCAAATCGAGCGTTTCCGTGCTTCGGAAGGCACGTAAAGCCGTTGGTCCCGGTTATCACTTAATTGTGATAGTCGTTAAGCTAGTTGGATGCCTCCTAGGCGGCTTGAAAAATTCCAACAGTAGGTTGACCACTAGCCTACCTCCACCGATTCGCACTGGGCATGCGTGGTGGAGTATCTGCCCATTCCCTTTCACCCTCATTTGTGAAAGGAGGCCTGTGCTCAGCAGTGGGACATTATAGGCTGATGATGATGAAACAACAGTGCTCAAACAATTGCCACCTCTCATGATGAGTGGACCTTGACAACACAGGTAGATAACAGCTCATTATAATCTCAAAAGCTTTGTACTCCACGGTGAAACTTATGATAATACCTACCACTTCAATACGAAAACGTAAGCTGTACATTTATATATTACCTTACTAATTCTACTATTATTATGTATGTTACTTTGCAACACAAAAATATATACATTAGAAAATAGCCAATACAGTCAATTGTCCAAGATATATATAAATAAATGATAACTGTTGTAAAAAAAATTATACCGACTTCAGAGTAGAAGTAATCAAATCCTGATCTGATGACAATGGGACCAAACGGGAAGTGTACCCTTCTAAATAAAAAAAGAATTTTCCAAATCGGTTAATAAATGACGGAGCTATGAGGTAACAAACAAAAAAAAAATACAACCGAATTGAGAACCTCCTCCTTTTTTAAATCGGTTAAAAATGTAATCTTGCTGAGTTTCTTGCCTGTTCTTCTCAGTTGAAGGCCGACTTACGAACTGGTGGTAACATCAGTAGCTTTGACCTTCATAAGTGCCCTACTAGGGCCTACATTGAATAAATGGCTTTGATATTGACTTTGAGTAAACATGCGAAAGTTTGTGTATAGGTGTTGCCGTTGCCACATAGCTCTGCTATGCTATTCTGTAAAAGGTAATCATCTCGCAAGTCATCTCGCAACTCACCTCGCAACTCACACTCACTTCGATTATCATCTCACTTGACATTGTATTGGTATTCTCAAGATAAAATCAAGGCCAAGTGAAGTGAAGTGAGTTTCGAGAAGTCAAAAGTATATTCGTAACGTCAAAATACTCACCTGTCGTAGTTCATCTCACTTCCGTCATCACTCAGTGGCGCTAGTGTCGAACTCGCTCATTTTAAGAATATGAAACTTTAATCTCATCGCGGATTCAGAAGTGATATTTCAAATGAACGTTACAGAATAGCACTGCTCTAACGGATGATCGGATTTTCATGAGAATGTATGTTTAGCTATGTACTTGAGGTCAAAGAAGCGCTTTCTTTTGTAAGTCATGCTCACTTTAAGGCCTTTGCTTGCGGCGGCGTCGTGTGACGGGTCGCTCACTTCCCTCCAATATGGCGAGGAGGGCGATGGCTGCCACACGCGTCATACTTGTGAACAGGTGCTGCTTGTGGGGGCTGGTCTGCTTAAGTTTGCTATTTATTTACTTATTAAATATTTTTTCAGTCTACTTTGTAATTTTGCCGCCGCGCCGGGGCACGCAATTGTTTTCAGTGCGATTAGAATGTAAATATTATGTAATTAATCTAAGCCTGTTTTGAAAAGAGTAATTGCTGAGTTTATTGCCGGCTCTTCTCAGCAAATGCAACCTTCCGAACCGGTATTAGAGTATTAGAGTCAGACTTTTCATAAGTGCCTGCGAAGGTCTATTTGAATAAATGATTTTGAATTTTGAATTTTTTGAATTTTAATCTATTCCGCCAATTCCCCACCATCGAAAATGCGCTCTGATTGGCTAAGTCAAGGACACACTAAACATTTAGATGCAGCGGTACTGTTATTTATCAGTGGAAAAACACTTATTAGTCACGGAGTTGGATTGATCGATATTACTACTCCGAAGCGCTCGTGGTGGGTGTGGCATGATAAGCCGTTCTTAATCGATCGGCAAGTTAAGCTACCACCGTCGTGGTCGGTACCTGGATGGACCGCCTAGTGGTATTTCAAATCGAGCGTTTCCTTGCTTCGGAAGGCACGTAAAGCCGTTGGTCCCGGTTATCACTAGTCGTTAAGCTAGTTGGAGGCCTTCTAGGCGGCTTGGAAACTCCAACAGTAGGTAACCACTAGCCTACCTCCATCGATCCGCAGTGGGCACGCGCGGTGGAGTAACTGCCCATTCCCTTCACCCTGATTTGTGAAAGGAGGCCTGTGCTCAGCAGTGGGACATTATAGGCTGATGATGACTACTCTAAAAGGAATTTTCCAACAGGCTTGAGGTTCTGAACTAAAGCAATATATAGCTTTTATTCCGAAGAAGCAGATAATTTCCCACGGGAACGCGGACGGCGAAACCCAGTGAATTAAATGAAGACATTTTTTCAGCAAAAATGTCCTATCTAAAATATACCTATAAAGTACTATAGCTGCCCCCCGCGGTCTCTACCGCGTTCCCGAAGGATCATATATTTTTCCGCCATATAAAGTACTAGTTGCGCCCCGCGGTTTCACCCGCGTACCCGAGGGAGATATTGCTTTCCCGGGATAAAAAGTACCCTATGTGTTAATCCAGAACATATTCTACCAGCGTGCCAAATTTCATCCAAATCCGTTCAGTAGTTTATGCGGGAAAGAGAAACAAACCTCTATACACATGCAAACTTTCGCGTTTATAATATTAGTAAGGATCCTATATGTTACTCCAGAGTATAATCTATCTACGTGCAAAATTGTATCTAAATCCGTTCAGTAGTTTTTGCGTGACGGAGTAGCAAACATGTTAACATCTTGACATCCGTCTTTTTGTTCGTGGTGGATCGGACAAAAGACAAGACCGTCAATATTTGCAATAAATTGACCAAGTCATATAATAAATTGAAATACTTAGCATTAGGGATGGCACTGGTAGTTGCTGAGATATGCAGCTGTGATAGACTGATAGGCAGACTCCCAGTCAAGGGTCCCTTATTACTAAGCCTCATTGTCCGTCCGTTCGTACGTCTGTCTGGCAGCGGGATGTATCTTATAGGTAGACAGATGAAATTCATAAAAACCGGTCAAGAGCAAGTCTGACACACACACGAAGGGTTCCGTAGAATCGTTTCTTGTAGGGCCCCCTTCCAAGAAACGACTTCTCGCACAGTTTTATATTGCTCTGTCGTGGCCAGTTTTATTAACTACGAGATGCGGAACATAAAAATAAAACCCACCACGAGAAAGATGAGAAATCTCTACAATACTTTCACGTCACTACCACAATCATTTTATTTTATACGTAACTAGGTTTCTTCCCGCGGTTTGACCCGCGTTTCCGGTATGAAATACTACCCTCCTATTCCAAGATCTGAAATAACTATTTGCTAAATTTCATGAAAATCCGGTCATCCACCCACACACAAAATTTTCGCATTTCGCAAAGGAAAAGCTACCCTATAAAATATAAGGTCCTGCACAATGCCGAAAGAATTGGTTCTGTTGTATGTTACAAAAGCAATATACAAAATGGCTGATGTAAACAGAAAGGAGATTGAGATTTACATAAGTTATAAAATAATCCATTGTTGTACAAGTTTATTTCCAAGTAATTTTATTGAAATTATTCAAGCAATCAAAATGTAAATGCAAATGGACAATTAAGCTCCTCGTGTCATACATTTATGATGTAACTACTTGAGATTACATTCGTTAAGAATACATTGTTGACTTCAATTATTAATAACGGTGTGAGATATACTTTATTTACAAAAATTTAATAGTTCCTAGAAAACTCTTAATAGCAATAATTTTCTTAATGCACGCGAACACATATGCTTGTGGAAAACTATCAGGCGCTTTATTTTTACTAGCCATCCTAACCCCTGCACTTTCACGTGCGTTCCCTTTAGGGATATAAGGTCCACATCACTTTCTGATCTAGAAACTATCTCTATACTAAAAATCACCCCCATCTGTTGCTCCGTTGTTGCGAGAAAGAAAGACAAACCAACAAACAACCTTTCGCATTCATAATATAAATTTAACTAACTGGCAAGTCATAATGTGGTCGATGGTGGTGAGCCCACAAAGCTTAGAATGGAACTGGCTCTCAAGTGCAGCTGCGAGAAGACACTGGTTGGTGTTTCGCGACAGATTTTCACCTTGAGAGTGGTGGCCGCCAGGTGACCATTGAGTTATAGTTTACTCACGATGTTTCCGTCAACATTGTAGGAATCGAACCCAAAACCTTGGACTTCATCACTGAGTTATGGTCGCCTTAAAACGTTTTCCTCTCAACCGTGACCTATCCTTCCTGAGATCGCTTGCACCATACAAATTCTGATAATACACTTCATTAATGTCTGAGGAAAAGTTGCATTGGACGTGATCTAGGTTCAAATCTCTGAATATGCGGAAATCGGTAGCGCTCAGTAGGGGTGCCATTTACTTAGTATAATCTCAGAGTATATAAATACTACTTTAAAAATTTAAAAAGAATTATTCTAAACATATACTAGTAATATAATCTTATTATTTTAACCGACTTCAAAAAAAGCAGGAGGTTCTTTTCGGTTGTATGTTTTTTTTTAATGTTTGTTACCTCATAACTCCGTCATTTATTAACCGATTTAGAATATTTTTTTTTTGTTTGAAAGGTTACACTTCCCTTTTGACTCTGGTCACGTTGTCGTCATCAGTTCAGGATTTGATTACAGTGTACTTTGAAGTCGGTTTAAGTTTTTAAACGACTTCAAAAAAAAAAGAGGATGTTATCAATTCGGCTGTTTTTTTTCTTCTCATGTTTGTTACCTCACTCCGTCATTTATTAACCGAAAGTCCGGGTTCGAATTCTACAATTCGCTTTCGGTGAAGGAAAACACCATGAGGAAACCATAACACAGTGGAAGGGTACTTTGTAGTACCCTGGCTGACTACCACCCTTTTACTGAAATTATAAACTTTTTCTAATAGGGCACAATCTGTATTACCTGCCCTGTATACCTACGTATTGTATTTTGTATATATTTGTTGTAAATAAAAATTATTGTAAATTAAATAATTATAAATGCTGATAGTAACGTGTGACAGCCTAAGCTAGCGCTATTAGTCATCGCGTCATTACTTCCGCTTGCATGCGCACGCGCCGACAGATCGCACGCGCTCGTCCTTCATTCTAATAACAATACACTGCACGAATATAGGTATTCGGCTACTACTTAATCAGATTTCTAATTACATCAATTATTTGATTAGAAGTAGGTTATAAGCTGATATGTACTAGATTAACAGGTGAAACATGCAATCTTTTGATAAAACATGATGTATTCTGTGAACCGCATTAAGACCTTCACACAAAAATATAAAAAAAAACAATAAATTCTGGGCGTTCCCCATGCTTAGAACTGAAATTCAACCAATTTTCATCAACCCTTTTTTGTGGTATCTAAGGATGGATAGGTCTTCAAAAATGATATTGAGGTTTCTAATATCATTTTTTTAAACTGAATAGTTTGCGCGTGAGACACTTCCAAAGTGGTAAAATGTGTGTCCCCTGTAACTTCTAAAATAAGAAAATGATTTTACTCATGCGCAGGAACACAACATAAAGTTATTTGGCTGCGGTATTCTGTAAGGTGGTCGTACCTTCCCAGTCGAGCTACTCTGAATTATGATCGGACAAATATTACTAGAAGCGCTCGTGGTGTAGCATGATAAGCCGTTCTTAATCGATCGGCAAGTTAAGCTACCACCGTCGTGGTCGGTACCTGGATGGTGACAGCCTAGTGGTATTTCTAATCGAGCGTTTCCGTGCTTCAGAAGGCACGTAAAGCCGTTGGTCCCGGTTATCACTTAATTGTGAGGTAGTTGGAGGCCTTCTAGGCGGCTTGAAAACTCCAACAGTTGGTTGACCACTAGCCTACCTCCACCGATCCGCAGTGGGCACGCGTGGTGGAGCATCTGCCCATTCCCTTTCACCCCGATTTGTGAAGTGTGAAGCCTGCGCTCAGAAGTGGCGCATAATAGGCTGATGATGATGAAATATTACCTCTTTACTATTGATCTTTGCGTTTGTTCCCATGTGGTGATAAAGTATCCAAAATATGATGGTGATGATTTTATAATTAAAGTCACTAGACTAATTTTCAATTGATTTAGAATCATTGGTACACGAATAATAAAATAAATAATAAACCATTAGAGTCATGTTAGGTTTGACCACAGATTCATAACGTTGACAGACTATTGTATTATAATTTTTATTACTTAATTGTTCTGTTAGTTTTATAGATTGTTTCTTCCGTCGTATAAAATGGGTAATGGTTCCTTGTCTTCTTCCTATTTAAAATTGTATGGTGGAATCACATAATATAAGGGCGAGGTACAATGATGTGAGAAAGAGAAAGTATTTTCAAGATAGAATAAGAATAGTAATGACTTTTTGGTGGGAACTTGCAGAGTGACGTTGCGTTTTTATTTTTATTTTCATAAATTCGTGTATTTTGAGTTTTTAACCGAATTCAATCAAAGGAGGTTCTCAAGTCGGTTGTGTTTTTTTTTAAAGTTTGTTACCTCATAACTCCGTCTTTTATTAACTGATTTGGAAAAATCTTTTTTGTTTCGAAGGGTACACTTCCCGTTTGGTCCCATTGTCATCAGACCAGTATCTGATTACTTTTTAGTGTACTTTGAAGTTGATTTAAGTTTTTATTGAATATTATCGGTGGTATTTTATCCAATAAAGATATCTTATCCATGTCCACCAGTGAAGTGAAATGAAATGAATTATGTGTATCGTGACTTTTCAAGTTGTCTCAAAAAGTCCGTGAAGAGTTTTTAGTAAAATTACCACCATTGTAGTAAAACATGACTTTTATGGACGGTGACTGACTGAGGACTGTGAAAGTGATAATTATTGTGACTGGAAATTGTAATATAACTCGACACTGGCAGAAATCCTAAGCAGTCCTAATTTGGATTTAGTAGCCAAACATAAAACTAAGAAGAAGAAGAATAGGAACATTTCCTTGCGCGAAGTGTGAGCAGTTTGCATGCATAGATATATCGTACACTAATTGAGTTATTGTTAGAACAAAAACCGATAGGAGTTCATTGTCATTTGTTCTCGGTAAAATTAACGATAAAAATTCTTCTTTCTTTCTTTCTTCTTCATTATAATGTATTTAGTCATGCAAACGCGAAGTTCGTTTCAAGACAGCGTTGCGCATACCCGTACTCACGGCACATACTTTAGTCAGTCGCTCTATCTCTATGGTTTACAATGTCTTCCAATGTTGACACTACATTAGGTACCGTAACATGTTATTTGTTACAATAGTTTGCGCCCGCAGTTTCACCCGCGTGCCCCAGTGATCTTATATGTCCCGGGACAAAAACTATCCTATATGTTATTCCAGGTTATGATCTACCCGTGTGACAAATTATATCACAATAGGTTGAGCCGTTGAAGCGTCAAGAGGTACTAAACAAATATTCTGTCGCATTTATTGTATTAACTAGCTGTTCCACGCGGATTCATCCGCGTTCCCTGAATAAAAAGTAGCCTATAATACACGGGTATAATGTAGCTTTCTATTAGTGAAAGAATTTTTCGAATCCGTCTGATAGTTCCGGTGATAAGCCCGTTTAAACAAACAAAAAACTCTTCCGCTTTTTATATGTAGAGTAGTTATGGATAGACACACCCTGAAAGCACTTTTCCAAATGGAAAAATCTCTTTGAATAATGAGGCAGAGACATTCGGAACAGGTGCTGCTTGTGCAGGCTGGTCTGCTTAAGTTTGCTATTTATTTACTTATTAAATATTTATTCAGTCTACTTTATACTTTTGTCGCCGCGCCGGGACACGCAATTGTTGTCAGTGTGATTAGAATGTAAATATTATGTAATGAATCTAAGCTTGTTTTGAAAAGAGTAATTGCTGAGTTTATTGCCGGCTCTTCTCAGCAAATGCAACCTTCCGAACCGGTATTAGAGTCAGACTTTTCATAAGTGCCTGCTAAGGTCTATTTGAATAAATGATTTTGATTTTTGAAAAACAATTGGCAATAATTCCTAGTAGGTAATTGCCATTTTAAATGATAGTCTCCACAATCCATACAGATCCATGCTAATGTACACAACAAATCCATACGAATATTTCCGTAGATTATTCCACAATTAATCTATCGATTTGACCATAAATCCATAGCTATTTTAGCTTTTGTTTACTATTGGGCAGTGTTAAATCGCGGATAAACCATATCGGTTATAATGTAACAAACATTGGATATAAATTAATAAATCAGTGTATTTATTGAATGCATTGCATATGGCGGAATATTGGCAATATCTTATGGTATAAATAAACTTATTTATTTTGCAAAGTTCCAAGGTTCTGATCAGATCAGAGATCAGAATCAATAGCCCGTCGCGTCGTGCTAGTAGACTCATCGGAGTTGTCTCGCTAGCGGACTCGAAATTAACGAGCCTTGAACACCGACGTAAGGTTTCGTGTTTGTCGGTTCTATAGAATATATGTTAGAGATTATTCTACAGTACTGTTAAATTTAATTCCTCCATCCCCATTCCTCCATCGAAACCCTTTACGCCGTAATGTAGCATTTTGCCACCCACACACTGTCGACATCCCACTTATACGGACACAACGGTTCTCTTCTTCATTCTCTCTTCTGGGGTCTGTGTTTCCCGACACCTATAAAAACGTGCGACATCCTCGGCCTCGTCATAACTCCTCATGGGACCAGTCGAAGGCCAAACGCAAGCCCAATCGACTCAAAAATCAAGAAGTCATTTATTCAATTTAGGTCCTGGTAAGACTCTACCATCGGTCGCGGTTCGGAATATACATGAAATTAAAAGAAATCACTTATTCATTCATATAGGCCTTCATAGGCATTTATGAATCGTCAGACTCTGATGCACGGTTGGGAAGGTTGCTTTTGCTGAGTAGTCGGCAATAAACTTAACAATTATACTTTTCATAAACTGCGAACTTATATTAAAAGGGCTTGCGTTTATCCATTGTGCTCGCTATCCTAAAATGGAACACGCTTCCCCTGAAGAAGCCTATTCACTCTGGCCTTGAAATTCCCTGGGTTTAAGAACACATCTTCTATGATTATTTACAGATATATAGTAAAAAATGTGCCTTTATCAAGCCACATTAAAATACAATCAACAGATGGACAGATATGCAAAAGTTGCAATTTTAAATATAGAGTCATCATTAGTGTCTACTTTATTAGTTTCTTGATTTCAAAGCATTATTTATTCGTCGAGGTTCGTAGTGTAGTGTGTATTCGCTGTTGTGTAGTTATATTTATTTATTATTACTAGAAAAAAAAAACGTTTCCAATAACGTTTTTTTTTCTATGTCATAAAATCGTCATAGAAAGATTCATAGAAACATAAAAAGGTGCTTTTTCTCACTAGCTAACACAGATTATAAACAACTTATAATTTAAAAAAAAAATGTATGCCGGGAAAATATTAGGTTCCTCGGGAACACAACGTAGTACATATTACCTGAACGCATAGATTTACATAGGGCATCGTGGCTCGTGAAGGTATTTCAGCAATTATGCACCTAATGATTTTGATGAGCCTTTTCTGAAATTGATAAAAGGAGTTGTAATTATGTGGATTACATAGTAAGGGAAAATTAAGAAAGTTTAAAAAAAAACTCTATTATTATTGATAATAGAATCGTAGTATTCTATTATGGAAAAATCCATTGATACGGTAGTAATGTTACGACACGTGCATTTGTTACAGATTTGGAAACAAGAAGCACAGTGCGTGCCAACTGCCAACCACCCCTGCAAACGTAAACAGAGTAGTATTCTGTCTGTGACGTCAAGTGACGTATGGCCGATAGGAATTACGTTTACGACCCGGTGGGTACTGAGCCGCCAGTCAACCAGCAACAAGCGTACAAGATGGAGCAAGGGCAATTGTGGCGGCAATATGTCATCGCCGGCATCGGTACGTACATTTAACAATAAAATAAAACAGTGACCATACTCTTTTCACAAAAAAAAACTGGCAAATAATTTTCTTCGTAAGCCATAAAAAAAGAAGAAAAAAAAAGCGCGCGCTTATGTGCCAACCCAACCCAAGTGTGATGCTGTGTTTTTTGCAAACAGTTTATAAATATTGTGATACTTCTCGTTTCTGCCGGAAAATATTCGACGTGTATGAGAAAATTCGAAATAAATCAGCGTGATTTAAAACAGTGATAAAGTAAAATAATTAATGAATACGACACGGTCTTGGATATTGTAATGTTCGGGTCATCGAATAATAATAGAATGTCAGTGTTTCAATACAGTGGACGTCGATCTAAATCCAATATATATTTTTGTGATAGCAATTTCTATAACGTCATGTTCTTCGATTTTCACGGAAAATATGTACGTATTTTTTAACTTTGTTTATTTTTACAAACACGTTTTTTTATATTTTATCGCTGCAATTTTAAACAATGTAATGTGGTATTTTTATTACATATTATGTTAAATATACAATAAATTATTATTATTGCATAAATCTCCGTAATACGAATGCAAAATAATACGGAAAATAACAGACTGATAAGATTTTAATAGTTGTGTAGGAAAATCGATTTTCACTCGTACCGACCAATAACATGATATTAAAAGATTGTAGAAATGCTATCAAAGATATTATTATCCGATTCTCCGTATTCGACTCATGAGTTATGATGAGTTGAAAATCTCTAATAAGTACATATTATTATGCACTCGATGTAGTTCGATAGTGTTGAATTTTTTACATTTTTTTTGGCATATTAACCTAATAATCTCTGAAGATAAGCTACACAGAGCCCATGATGCCCCCTCAGATGTGTCCCCAATAGTTTTCCTAATCAAGTTTATTGCGGCTTCAAAGAGAACAGCGTCGCGCGCGTCGGTAGAGTCAATGTTCGCTTTGTGTGCGGACGCTACATCAGAAAAGCTAAGCATTGATTGTGTTTATGAGGACCGGCCATGTGTGTGTCGGACTCGCAAACGGAGGGTTCCGTACAATATTAACTAACTCATTAAGCCGTGAAAATACCAAAAAAAGACGTTTTTGTATAGGCGCTCCCTTTAATTTTTAATAATATTTCATTTTTATTATACATATTCTCTGAAAATTTCAACTGTCTACCTTTAATGAGATACAGCGTGGTAACAGACGGACAGACAGACAGACGGACGGACAGCGGAGTCTTAGTAATAGGGTCCCGTTTTACCGCTTTGGGTACGAAACCCTAAAAAAGAATTATATTATTATTTAAATATATATTAATGTAACTTTGAATAACTGAGATAAACAGTATAAAGAGAGATTGAAAGTTTGAAAAAATAAACATGGGCTCAAAAACTCGTAAATTACGATTAGAAATGACAATATTATTGTGTTTAAAGGATTTTACTTGCCTTGATGGATTTCCGATATTAAAAAGTTTTATTATTATTAATCTGTAAAATTATTAATTTAATCATAGACTTCGGTAATGGGTAACTATGTCTATTCCTGAAATCTATTGCACCTAGGCGATAGAGAGAGATAGAAACAACAATAATAAATAACAAACGTGCCCGCAAGGCATGGCGGTTACGTCCTGTAAAAAGGTAGTAAAGCAAAAACAAAACGGTAATCTTTGAAAATGTTTATGTTTTATGTGTGATGTTGCTAAAACGGTAATAGTCTCTCAAGAGCACACATAGCCTAGAACTAGAAGGGATCTGGCTCTCAAGTGAAGCTGTCGCAAAATTCATAGTCTAGTTATGTTTCTACATATTTGTTATTCTTGATTGATTTACAATGAATTTATTTATTTAGGTATTTGATTTCTGATGAAGTTATTGATATACAAATACAAGATTGAATATTAATCGTCTATCCGAATCACGGAAAAGAGAATACACTGGAAGGGCGATGCGTTAGAATTTGTATCGGAACCAGTGTAGCCAAACTCACACAAATAAATGTTAAATCATATATTGTACTACAAATAAACAATCCTTTTGATTGGTCGTTTCTATTTTACTCAAAAATAGCTTTAATCACACAGGTCATACATATGAAAATATACCTTTTTACGTTAACATAAAATTTATTTTTCAATAGCGTACAAAGTATTTACGTCGTTTTGTAATCTACAAACTAACTAGATTCAATCGACGAAAAAGTTCTGCCACTCGGCACTAGATGGCCTTATTTTCATGGAACGCAATTTTGAACTCAAACGCATTAGACATAATGTTGATAATTGCGTAATAGCTGCGTCGACTGGCGTCGAGTAGCAACACTTATTGCTATTCGCTTAATGCAGCGAAAGTTATCGATAAAATATCAATAAAATTATCGATATTTTAATTTCGTCGATATATTTTTAGAAATTCCGTAAGAAAATTCACGTTCGATAAGAATAATTGTGCAAAGAATACTGAATTGTAAAAAAAAACGTTTAACATGATGAAGTAAATTCAAAAAAAGTTATTTTTACACGGTTTATTGCCCTTGAAATAAAATTTATTTGTTTCGAAATTCTCGTTTTGAAAGCTTAATTTTAACAGATGAATGCGGATATTTATATAACTTTCAACTATTGCCTTAATCAAATCAGTGATAAAAAGATGTATTTTATCGATATTGATCGAACAAAACTATCGATGCACGTGTTTTGGGGTCACGACAGGTCACGACTCACGACCAATGTGAAAGAACGCAATACATTACGTGCGGAGTTGCGCTCGCTACCTTGCGTACAAATAAAGTGAGTACATTGCCTTCAATGTATAATGTTGCAGTAGTATCCGAGTTTATCGTTTACACCTAAAATTATCATAATCTCGAATACATTTTTATAAATATCACAATTAAATAAAGGTTTGTAGACTCATCGATGAAAGGAAATCCCTCCTTGAGTTACACTCCGACTCCTCACTTCGTTTCCTACAGGAAATAATAGCGCATCACGACATAATTAATATTTTTCGCGGAGCTACGCACCTCTGCTAAGTATGGCGGATACTACGAAGCGTTGACGCGTGTTTTGGTTGATATGTGCCCATTTGATGTTATGTGTGGCGCGCGGGCTCCGCTAGCATAGCGTCTCTATTTATATTTCTTTTCTCTGTGATCCGAATAATGAATCTGATCGAGTTGATAAAATTAGAGCATCGATATCTTGTACGCGTTACAATCTGAGTTCGTGATGCTATCTCTGTTACGTGTCAATTACGCGATATAATGTACCGTATCTTCCTTTTTGCTTTCAACTAAGATCAATGCACATAAATTCAACTCGGTAATCAGGAGCTTTGTTGCAAGCATGCGGAATGGGAGCTCGCGCCTGAATTATCCGCGAGGGTCGCTAGTGTAGCGGAGATCTCGAGAAATGTCAAATGTACTGCATTTTACTGTCTGTGTCTGTAAAGCTCTTCAACGCGAATTTTCACAAATTATTGTAGAAATGTGCTATGACGCGTATTTCCTCGGATCATTTTTTACCCGATTGACCCGGAAGGAGGGTTATGTTTCGAGTGTGTGTATGTATGTAATGTATGTCTATTTATTTAGCACGCTATGCAGCATTAACGGGTTGATGGATTAAAAATATGTGGTGTCGTTAGATTTGTCTTAACTATGGGAGTGACATAGGAGTATATTATTCAACGAAAAAAAAGAGGCGGTAATTAAAAACAAAATTTCGTTATTTTAATGATATGGATATCAAATGAAAGCTTGTAAATAGCCTATTCCATATATAATATACAGGTCGTTGTTTTGGTCAGCGACGAGCGACAATACAACTGTTAATGGTGCTAAAATAAGACATTTTATTTTTTAATAAAAAAAAAATATTAATTGGAAAATCATGTAATAAGTGCAGACGTAATACTCAACGGGGGGCGAGGGATTAAAGAGGTGGGGCGGCGACGGCGGTTTGCGCCACACCATACGTTCTGGTAATTTTAGTTCAAATTGAATAAGGTATTTCTCACTGTATTTTCACTCAAGGAAAACATAGCACAGTGTTAGGTCACTTTGTACGCACCTGGCTGGGAACCATCCTCAACTAGAAAATCTGTTGCCAAGCAAATATCGGTGTGTACCGACAGCTACACTTGAGAGTCAGTTTCATCTATGCTTTGTGTGCTTACCACCTTCGGTCACAACATCACTAACGTGGTGAGATTGCAGTCAAATACAGATCGATAGGTAGTTAAAAAGGTCTCGACCCTACGATCTGACTACTAAGTACCTTTGAGCCTCAGATTACAGAACAAAAGGCAGATAGAGCGCGCGGAACACGGGAGAGAGGCCAAGAAAGCAAATAAAAATTGAAAAACACATACCTGGTATTCGCTTTTTAATTTTTTTGCTTTGTTTATACATAATTTATTAAAAAGAAAGTGTTTTTCGTTAAATAAAGTTTGTTAAACAAAGCAAATACTAATTAAAGAATTATCAGGAGTTTTTTGCGGACGCTCAGATTGTGGAATGAGCTCCCCGCCGTGGTTTTCCCAATGGAGTACAGCATGGGGTTCTTCAAAAAGGGTTTGAAGGACCTCAGGGTCGGCAACGCGCGAGTGATACCCCTGGTGTTGCAGGCGTCCATAGGCTACGGTAACTGCTTACCATCAGGCGGGCCGTATGCTTGTTCACCACCTTAGTGGTTTAAAAAAAAAACAATTTGTATTTGCTTTTTTGGCCTCACTCCCGTGTTCCGCGCACTCCATCTGCCTTGTTCTGTAATCTGTGCTCTGAGCATATCTTCCCTTCTTCACCATGGTGATACTGCGGTCAAACGCTAAAATCTCGTGTGTCACTTAGAGGTGATAATAACGTCAGAAAAGGGTTATCACCCGCTTGTTATACTTAGTTATAATAATTACACGGGTAATTAAAGTTAATACCTACCTACAGTATAATTATCCAGTCAATTTAACTATAAGGAAATCTGCTGTACTTTTTCCTGTGAGTGAGATATTGTAGCCGAGTACACGTGGAGCACGGATTCGTGAAGCAAGAATATTTTTAGCGAAAATTTGTGTCCTTAAAAAAAGGATCGCTGAAGCCCCGCAACTCGTCAAAAACTTTTCACAGTGCCTCAAATATCGTTCCAAAAATTTCTACCAGCTCTCAGTCTATTAGGGGTAGAATTCTCAAAAATCCTTCCTAAGTTAATGCCTACATTATTTTGAACCTGAGTGCAATATTTGAAGTTTCAAGATCTCCTGTTCAGACAAGCTTAACTATAAAAGTATTAATCAAAAAGTTTTTTTTTGATTAATACTTTTATAGTTTTTTGTTTAAAAGCCCATGAATACACTTAATAACTGTATGTATTTTATATCGCTACGATGACGGGAACCGGATATATAGCAATAAACACAAATTATTTCAAAACCAAAACAACCAGTTTAAGGTGAGCTCCCATTTCAAGAACATTCATATTAAAGAGGGGTCAGTCTTGACTGGCTTTCACCACGTAGAGCTGTCAACTAATTCGCGGGCAAAAATTTGTTCTTTATAAGATAACGCGTTTCTAAACACATAGAATCCCTTATTTTACTTAGGTTATATAACTTTGACCGCTAATATCATAGTTTACAGATTTATCATGCAGATACAACCGGGTTATCTATTAATATAGATATGGTCCGTAAAAAAGGTTATCATTAACCTCCCCACGGTTCTCCCCTATATGTATAGTGTCTGATTAAAGGACTTGACCTTTACAGAAGATCTTCTTTTAAATCTCCTATAGGCTATCTTTGGTTCTGTCTTCTGAAAAAACCTGGGCACTTCATATACTTAGTTAGAAAGGGTACCTTTTCCCCCTTCCATACATACATCACGTACAGACTCTCCCTCTATAAAAAGTTTCAGCTCAAAATTATTAGAGTAAATAAATACTACGTAAAATTAATAGAATATAAATAATAATATAAATATAATATAAATTAATTAATAATATAAAATTATTGCAAATAATGCTGTCTTTTTCTGCATTACAAATAAGTAGCTACATACCTATATAATAATTTATTTAAAATAATCTACATGTAAACATGTCGATAAAACTAATAAGATAATAACAAATTAGATACGGCATACTTGACGACGATAAAAATATAAGATTTATATAAATTATAAACGATGTTTTGATAGATATTGTCGATTTGTCAGGTACGTCAATGGTTCAGATAATATGACCTTGCTTGAAGCATGTGTTTTATACGCATATTTAATTTCTTTGGTTTTATACATAGTGAATATCAAACTTTCCATACTAAGAAGAACATGGATCGAACAAGGCCTGTGTGACTACCACGCTCAAGTTGAGAATCAGTAAGACAAACATACCTATGGCAGTGCGGCATATCTATTATCTTTGCTTGGTCTATGGCAGGGCTACCACAAAATATTTAGGCAACAAGTGATCGACTGCCAACGAAAGAAAAATATGTCAATTAAATTTACAACTGGCGATATCAGTTCTCTGTATAGTTTAGGATCTCATCGCACCAATTTTTCGGGAATCCCGCGTTCTACTCGGAAAACTCGATCGACTGTTTGAGGTTTGGTGTTTGGTCTTCGCTTTTCGCCTTTCTGTAATTTTTGGAAACACCATCTACTGTTTGAAATTCGGTTTCTTTGAAAGTAGATATGTAATTTCAATCAGTCACTTTTGTAATTATAAATCCTCATTACCTGCAGTTATCTAATAATAACCTCCGCAGCTAGTAGTAAAGTGTGATTCCCCAGTGGATTAAAGTGAATGCATTGCCGTATAAATGTAATTAAGGCGGTTAACACACTGCCACGCATCACGCTGCATGTTGCGTGTCAACGAACGAAAATGAACGCGCGTGGATGTATTTTCTGCGTGTTGGACTGTGCGTGTTTTCTATACAAACGGAGATACTTACAAGCAACGTTAAAACACGCATTCACGCGCTACGTTGCGTGCGTGGCAGTGGGTTAACCGCCTAAGACTTTAAAAAGACTAAGAGTTTTTATGTTAGTGTGTTACTGAATTGAGCTATAGAATATCTTGAAACAGTGTCAATAATTGAATGAACTTTCATGTTATAAATTGAAGTCCTATATTTTAAATACTCGTAGCTACCGCCGTATCAGTCGTATCAAATATACGGGTCCCCGGGCTACTAGGGGCCCCGAATGTGTGTAGGCAAAAATTCGATAAAATCTTTACCATCCATTTGGGCTTCGCCGCTGTCTCCCAAATACTTTTAATACAGGGCCCGTCTAGGGCAAGCGACGTCACGGCTATTATGATATTTTTGAGAAGAAAATAGAATAGGATTTTTTTCTGAAATCCATGCCATCCATTACCATTTTGGAATTATGGAGAAACTAGCTGTCCCCCTCGGTTTCACCCGCGTTCCAAGGATAAAAAGTAGCCTATGTCCTTCTCTCTACCATAGGCTATCAGCATGCCAAATTTCATGATGATCCGTTAAGTAATTGAGGCGTAAAGACGTAACAAACAAACCCACTTTCGAATTTATAATATTAGTTAGGTAGGACGTCAAATAAAATAAAATAATACCCTGGCCAACTGATAATAATATGATTATGCATATATTTTGGATCAAAAAATTGTTACATAAAAAGGAAAATAACCACAAAAACTTTCTTCTTCTTTCTACTCCTAACCGGTGGTAGAGTCAACTGTAACGTTCATAAGTGCATTATCAGGGCCTAAACTGAATAAATGACTTTTTGATAAAAAAAAAAATAGCATTATACTTATTTGCATATTGTTCAGTATTGGGTGGCAGGGTCAGTCAAGCTTTAAAAATATTATCAAACTTTATAATTCTTATATCGCATAATTAGGTAATTCCCCCAAGGCCGCACTAATCCTGTGATAAATAACTATATCATTGCTAAATAAAATAGCCCCGAGCGATTGTATCACTTGTGGAAATGGACCCCATCTTTATTATTATCATGATAATAAACTCAAATTTTTCGATAGATCTATCTATTATCCATAAATTAAGTGACGTTTATTGGAAGAGATAATAAATTGATAAAATGAATATCCTTAAAAGTATACGATAATAATATCTGCTTTTTTTAACAGAGTTCTTACTCCGCACGGTAAGCTACGTTGGTACTCGGTACGCTTAGCCAAAGTTTTGTTACCTTGCAGAGTTCTTTTCTGAATCTTCTCAGTATATGTTTTTTTATAAACTGATGTTCTTCAGAAGCTTTGACCTTCATAATATAGGCGCTGATCTCCCAGCGAGCGATCTGCTGTTCTACGGTCACAGTTCTCATTGCGTTCTCCAGGACCCCCGCGGTATAGCGCCATATAGGTTACATGAACGCGGAATGCAGAACTGTATACAGGGCCGGCTCTAGCCCATGTAGGGCCTGGGTGCAATCAGTACCCTCGCCTTCTCTAGTAGGCTCGAAATGGAATACTTACAGTTATATTTTCACCAGTGATCGGAAATCGGGTGCATTAAAAACCATCGTCTCATCTAGGCTCACTACCAATGCCACACCGTGACTCGATGGCGAGTGACCAACGGCAACGGTGTGTGAGATATGGGAGATCGCCAGCCGAGCGACTGTAGCGGAAGCCGTTTTTTCGGGCGCTCAACAAATCGTGATCCTCTAGGTATCTCAAGAGTTGCGTGTTGATCACTCGCTCCATCAATTTGGAGAGAACCGAGGTGAAGGCAATGGACCTGTGATTCACCGGGTCTGACCTGTCGCCCTTTTTGGACACTCTCTAAGTGCATTTCAACAGTCTTCCATAAAGATGGGACTTTCATTTTGGAATAGGAGAGCGCGAAAAGACGCGTTAATACAGGACAATTCAGGAGGTAAAAAATCGATTTCAGTAAAGAACATTATTTGATGAAAAAGATTGCAGGCGTCCGGGGCGCCCCCTAAGACCCTGCGCCCGTGTGCGCCGCACACCCTGCACTATATAGTTAAAGCCGGCCATGACTGTATACCACTCGCTGTGGAATCGGCGCCGTACCACAGATTACTAAATAGTACTACGTAATCCGTAGGTACGCCCCTAAGACTTCTTACTTCAATCAGGGGCTCTACCGCGTAACTTTGGTGGTAATCGTAACGAACACCATTAATGAATTTCATCCAATCAGGGCACACGAATAGTCATCGTAGCGTCATACCACGTGCGCGTCATTGGATGATTTAATTAATGGTGTTCGTTACGATTACCACCAAAGTTACGCGGTAGAGCCCCTGGTTAGTTATGCTTAGGAAACTTCTGTCTTTCATTATCACGACAAAATAACCAATATTTTGATAGGGTCCGTAGGCTATGTTCAAATTCAGATACAATATGTTGTAAGCGTAATTTTCCATAGTGGAAATGTTATGTCAGGTATTCAAAGCTTGAATGAAAAAACACATTTCTAAGTGCAGCAATCATAACACTATAATTGCACTATTGTCAAGTCCAACAATTTGTCTATTTGAATATTGTAAGGTGCCCATGATTTTATAATAAGTCCGCACTTTCCATATCCGTGTCATAAATCGGTTTGAATTTAGATAACTGAAAACCGTATAATAATAACTCTTTATTGGCAGAAATATTTATGAATTGATAAATTACATGACAAAATCTGTGCCCGAACTCAATTAAAACTTGTGTTTTATCAAACGGTGCCACTCCTCGCAGTTATGTGGATGTTAAATAAGTGATTTTTATTAACTTACAACAATTTAATTTAATTTCGCTTACTTTAATGTAAAATTAATAAAGTTTATATTAACCTCTCTTCGTGAACGTGCTTGAGTGTGTGTTTGAATTGCTAAAGTAATCAAAGAAGGCACGATGACAGTCAAAGCTATGGAAGTTAACGTGCATTGGTTTGAAAATCAGGTATCAATTAATAAGAAAATTTTTAAAGGATAATGCTCATGTTTTTAGGGTGACGACATTATAATAATAATAATCCAAAAGCCCGCTATAAAATGTAAATACCCTACCAGTAACTAGAAGAAATTTAAAAGAAATAAATTATAATTTATTAATAATAATTTATTATTTATAATAATTTATTTATAAAAAAACACACATATATAAACAGCTATACAAGATTAATGCACACAAGAGAGTCATGTATGTATTTTTTGCACAAACTTTGAACACTGACACCCAAGCTAGTCAAGAGCCTGTATTATGGGGGACAGGATTCGGTCAATGTATTTAAAAAAAAAAAATATATTTCAACATCGATATCCGAACAAATCAGACAGTATGGCCACATTATGTTTGGCATAATAATTTAGACGTGTGGGAAAATGACGCGACATAGAGTCATTATGTCTGAATTGCTCTGTTTGGCTTATCTATGACAGGTTGAAGTTCAATGTCGCAGCATTTTAAAAACGTTGACTTTTTCACACTTCTATTGCTTGCTCCGCCCCGCGACTTTACTCGCGTAAACCGATATAAGATCCGGTTTTATTCCAGAATATTTACTATCTATGTTCTAAACATCATCCATATCTGATCTACCTATAGCCTATATACCCTATACCCTAGATATATATAAGACTAGCAGACCCCCGCGATTTCACCCGCATACGGTTTGAATTCTTTGCGCGGAACACTATATATTTTTCAAAAATAAAAGTATCTAATTCACTCCTTATAACATAACATAACGTTTTTCAATACCTTATGGGTAGCATTTCTGAAAATACTTTCTTATCGGATGCCTACGTCATACAAAGAACACACCCTCCAAGTTTCAGGTCTTGTTTAGGCAGTGGTTTAGGCTGTGTTGATTCCTCAGTCAGTCATTTAGGACAAAGCATTTTATATGAATGGATAAGTACAAAGCATAAATTCAATCATGCAATTACTGTATAGGAAAGTATCCAGAACATAATCTGTGTGTCAAATTTCATCCAAATCAGTAGTTTTTACGCGAAGAAGTAATTTATTACTCGCCATCCTCACAAACTTTTCAGTTTATAATATTTAATAGGAAGTACTTAGGTGCGATAAAAGCATATATATATGCAAGTAAATCCATATATTTATTCACGCATGTAAGACGAGCATGTACATGATAAGAGAACATTGCCAAAATGAATATCGCTTCACAAATAGACCGTTCATTTATAGAACGCTCTTTGTCCATTATTGTTTATAGTATAAAGTAGAACTGTTTCCTCATTGTATTTATTGTTTGAATGTTATGTTGATGATGTGCCAAATGTATGACTGCCCTTGCCCGCGGCTTCACACGCACAATTTTCGTACAACTTCCAACTTTTCTTACCATCATTCAGCCGATTTCGATGGCAATAAAGACAATCACCAAGCCAAGTTTAACCTCGTGAAAACCCGTTCAGCAATTTTGCTGACCAAAATGACACCCAATTAAATATTCAAAATCGACTTACTGTATTCTGTTACTCCATTTTCATCGCACCCAAAATAAAAGTAACCAAGTTTCGGTTGATTGTAAGATCTCCCAAATTACACGCAAGCTGTAATGAGTAACAAATATCCACAAAAACATACAAAAAAAACTTGCATTTTTAATAATAGTTAGTATAGTAGAAAGCAGTATTAGTAATGTAGGATAATATAGGTCGTATAAACGATATGGAGCAGATTTAGATAAGGCATCGCGACTTACGTCGTGATCGATAAATGTTTATAGCTGCAGTGCCAAAGAAAGGATTTCGAAATCTATAAATGTTAGGATTCGGCCCTGTACCCCGAGTGTAAAGTTTGCAAAGAATTAACGTAACTATTGCGTTTGCGTTTTGAGTACAAGTTCTCATATAAATACGCAAACACAAGTAACGTTAATTGTTTGCAAACTTTACACGCAAGTCAGGATAAAGGACAGGGGTAAAGGGACGTCATCATCATCATCTGCCTGCCCTGTTCCCAATCAATTGGTGTCGGCACAATATGTACGCTTCTTCCATTAAAGATAAAGGGTAAATGGACTTATGATATTCAAATTAGCACTATTTGAAATCTATGTTGATTTTTCGCGGTTTCTTCCGTGTATATACCCGGAATAACCTATAATTATGTTATTCCAGGTCATGATCCACCTGTTAACAAGTTTCACCACAATCGGTTATGCCATTGAGGCATCAAAAAACAAAAATCAAAAAGTCATTTGGCCCTGGTAAGGCACTTACGTACAGTTGTCTCTACAACGTTTCTCAGCAAATCTTCAAGAGGTAACAAACAAACACTTTCGCATTTATTATATTTGTAGTATGGTTTATTTTTCATTGCGTAATTCAAACTTATAACAAAAAAAACTGTATTACTAAAAACTTATCAAGTGCTGACCTGATAACAATGGGATCAAACCAAGGGAAGTGTACCCTGTAAGAATTTTCCAAATCTATACTAATATAATAATGCGAAAGAGTTTTTTGTTTGTTTGTTTAAACGGACTAATCTCTGGAACTAACAGTCGGATTCGAAAAATTCTTTCACTAATAGGTAGCTACATTATCCCCGAGTATTATAGGCATATTTTTATCACGGGAACGCGGGTAAAACCGCGCGAGACAGCTAGTCGGTTAATAAATGTCGTAGCTCTGAGGTAACAAACATAAAAATGAAAAAAAAAACATACAACCGAATTGAGAACCTCCTCCTTGTTTTGAAGTCGGTTAAAAAAAGTTTCATATACCAGTATTTGAGTGATCTAGCTTCTCGTTCTATAAGCTGTAGTTATGCTAAACGGATGGATCTCCATTGAGGAATGGTGGTATTATCTAACGCTTCTCTATTGAATAATAGACCTGTTGATATGTCGTTATCAGCCAATGTCAGTTTAAATTAGTTTGTCTTTTCTATTGTAACTTGGAAACTGTACCTTAGGTAACTAATCCTTCGTTTATTGTAACATATCAGTCGTAAATTTTGAAAAAACGCATAATTTTAACCATTTATACCGAAGTAACGTAGCCGGATGGTACATCATACATCAGCACTGGGGGCTAAAAAGGAATCTAAAGCAAAAAAAATATTGAATTTGAAAAAAAAAACTATTTGCGATATTGCTTTAGCCAAAAAAGGTTTACACAAGTAGGTAGGCTTTAGATGCTTTCGTTATTAAGGAACTTGGGCGCAAAACTAGACCCTTGAGCAGTACGTTAATATGTCAGTTTTACTGCATTGAGAGTTCCCCCTCTAGGCAGTGAGCTATTATTACTACATATAGAGAAGACGCGACACATCACAACTATGTTCCGTTTAAGTGTGGTCGTCCGGCCACATTTGTTGCTGTAAGCTCCGTGAAAATCAAGGTGTTTGCGAGAAAAATGCTCCTAAAAGCGTTCTGCAGTGCTATTCTGTAACATTCATTTGCAAAATCACTTCTGAATCCGCGATGAGATTAGAATTTCATATTCTTAAACTGAGTGAGTTCGACACTAGCGCCACCGAGTGATGACGGAAGTGAGAAGAACTACGACAGGTGAGTATTTTGACGTTTTTCAATAGGATTTGGTATTCTGAAACGTAATTCACCCGCCAATTCAGTTGCGAGGTGAGTTGCGAGATGACTTTCGAGATGATTTACCTTTTACAGAATAGCATAGCAGATAGCGCTGTGTTTCTACTGTTGGCTTAGACGACTAATTATTGTTTCAGGGCTAAAGAGAACTTTAGTTGACTCAAAAAAAATGGGACATAATCTTTGCTTATGATAGCTTCTCTATACGCAATAATAATAGCTCAGTGCCTCTAGGTTGTTTGTCTTACCACCTTTGGCCACATGATCACTAGCCATCAAGTTTTTAACTTCATTAATAAAGTGTCTTCAGTGAGATGATAATTATTTCCAATAATACAATGTTTTTGAAACATGTAACAATAAGAGAATGTATCAATGTTATCGATATGATTTAAACAAACATCGTTATTTTAATAACATCTTCTGGGGCCCAAGTCTGCTATTTCAATTGTGTTCCAATGAACTTTCAGTGGCGTCAAAATTGTGATATTTTACTGTTTGGTAGTCTACTTACTAACAGAATAGTGTCATTATGGCACAATTTTGACACCACTGAAAGATCATTGGAACACAATTGAATAGCAGACTTGGGCCCCTGGTTTAAGAAATAAAATCCGGCCAAGTAGGTGTCGAACGCACAGAGAAGGGTTCTGTAATAGGCTAGATGACAACATTTTTATGATGGTTTTTGGTGGGATCAAATGTCTATAACAGGTGGAGATTTCGAGATGGCATATTTTCAAAACCTATGTTGGGTTAGTCATGCTGAACAACTTTTACTATGGGACGAACACTGAATTCTCTGTCTGTTCCGGTTCATAGCTGATGTTATAAGAAGTAACTTCATCATCATCAGCCTATAATGTCCCACTGCTGAGCACAGGCCTCCTTTCACAAATGAGGGTGAAAGGGAATGGGCAGATACTCCACCACTCGTGCCCACTGCGGATCTGTGGAGGTAGGCTAGTGGTCAACCTACTGTTGGAATTTTTCAAGCCGCCTACGAGGCATCCAACTAGCTTACCGACTATCACAATTAAGTGATAACCGGGACCAACGGCTTTACGTGCCTTCCGAAGCACGGAAACGCTCGATATGAAATACCACTAGACGGTCACCCATCCAGGTACCGACCACGACAAACGTAGCTTAACTTTGCCGATCGATTAAGAACGGCCACGAGCGCTTCACAGATGTTACTTAGATATATTTATTTTTGAAAAATACGCGGGTGAAACCGCGGGGTTACCATAAAAGTGGATTACTGTGATGGTTTCCCACAGGATTAAACCGCTGCGGCAACTAGTGAGAAATATATCATAACAGTAGGTGTATCTATCTTCTATCTATATATATAAAAATCAATGCCACTTTTCGTTGTAATTTTATAACTCAAGAACGGGCTCACCTATCCAAACCAAATGTTCAGGCTTTGTTCGGACTATTTAGTAGATGGTTTATGTGAAGTTTGCACAAAATCGGTCGAGCGGTTCTTCATTTATCACATTTTTAACCGACTTCAAAAAATGGAGGAGGTTCTCAATTCGGTTGTATGTTTTTTTTTTTTTTTATGTTTGTTACCTCGTAACTTCGTTATTTATTAACCGATTTGGAAAATTCTTATTTTGTCTGGAAGGGTACACTTCCCGTTTGGTCCCATTGTCAACAAATCAGGATTGAATACTTTTAGTGTACTTTGAAGTCGGTTTAAGTTTTTTGTAAAACAGTCCAATTATTATTATTTCACTTTATACGTAGCGAAGCACGTACCCGGGCCGCTAGTAATATCATAAAACGTCATTACATATTCACACGTTATTACATAGTCTATTTATCAGTACATAATAGAGCATTTATGATGGTAAATATTTAATATTGTACACAAGCATAAATTATTTCATAATGCAATGTCAGATAATATGAACAAGTCAATATAAACAATCGGTTTATCATTTGAACCGCTTAGAAGTGGATCTTACTTCCTGACTCTCGTGTTTGACATTACCAGGTCCATACAAAACAAAATAGGTATATTCCTGTTTTATCTTATTTAATTCATCTGTTTCATTTCATCATCATCAGCCTAATGCCATAATGTCCCACTGGCACAGGCCTCCTTTCACAAATATGGGTGAAAGGGAATACTCCACCACGCGTGCCCACTGCGGGTCGGTGGAGGTAGCTAGGTTAGTGGGCAACCTACTGTTGGAGTTTTATCAAGCCAAGGAGGCATCCAACTCGCTTAACCACTATCACAATTAAGTGATAACTCCCGGTTATAACCAACGGCTTTACGTGCCTTCCGAAGCACGGAAACGCTCGATTTGAAATACGGTCACCCATCCAGGTACCGACCACGACAGTAGTAGCTTAACTTGCCGATCGATTAAGAACGGCTTATCATGCTACACCACGAGCGCTTAACTACCTAGGTACTGACTGCTATATTTATGTTTTTTTAATCAGCCATCGACCCCTATTTTTCTACGGCGTTTTACCCCCTAAATACCTTCAGGTAGGTACACAGATCAAGCTATATTTTTCAATATAAGCTGATCTTTGTACAGAAATCCTATACAGTGCGAGATCAGCTTATACTGTTACCGAGTGTACCACAAACCTATTGCACCTTTAATACGATTAAAAGTCACGGTCAAGCCCTCTGAATCTATATAAAGAACATTGAAGAATATCTGTAACTTGTGACATTGGGTAAACATTTCATCCATAACGCGGACGCAAATGGTGAAATATGCACGATCAATACACGCAAACAGTCGTAACATGTTTGAGTTAGTGCATGGAGTTTGAGTCAAGAATGCATGTAGGTTGCAGGGGGATGGTTGCTGTAGAATGCATTAAGGCATCAAGAAAGTGTTTAGGTTTCTTGTTTTTCTTTTTTACTATAACATACAACGTTAATGATAATTACATAGTTTTGACGTGCCTATTCTAATGTTTATTTGACATTTTAGAGGCGTAATTCGTTTGAAAAGCGTACATAATTAAGGTTCAAGAAATACATCCTGTGACAAGCAAACGGACAGACCGTTACTATTAATAATAGGGTCCTCGTTGGGCACCTGTTGGGTACGGAACACTAAAAATTCTCTTCTATATTTAAAGTCCACCAACCTGAAAAAGTTTGCTTATCACGGAAAATAGGTTACTAGACATAACTAACTTATGATTATCTCAAAACAAACACAGGACTGTCGGATTTAGTAATATTTATAAATAATTATTAAGCAAATATTTGCGAGCAAACATAAAAATGACACCCAATTATTTATTTATTAGATAAAGTGCCGGATCTATTTTATCGCACGCAGATAAATATGTTTTTACCTTTAGGTTACAGTTATCTCTATGGTTTTATATTACTGCAATGTCGTAGTGTCAATACCGATGTGGAACTTTTGACGATGGCATGTTTATGACTAGCTAGCAGCCGCGTTCTCGGGATGAAAAGTGTATAGCACGAGACAGTATATCTACTTCCTATAAATGAAAAAAAAATTAAGAATCTTGCCCTTAATATTAAGTATAGATGGAACTAAATCTGACTCATACAGAAGAGACGTTATCATAGCGTTGCTAAGCCAAAAACAAAGTAAAGTTTATCGTAGATAGATCAATTCCATCATCTCAATATTTCTACACCAAACGACAAGACGCCGAGAAAATTTCTTCTCGTACAAACAGTAACCGGCAAACTTCTTGTCACAAAACTTAAACAGCACAGAAGCCTTAGGTCTCTTTGGTGGTGGGGTGCCGGGGCCGAAGTAGGGGCGGGCGCGACGCAATAAATTAAAATAATCTAGTATTTATGGCGCTTACCAGTGTACCTGCACATTTTCCACTACGCCCAAAGTGTGTCAAGAAGTTTGCCGGGATCTATACGTAGCGGTGTGTTCGGACAAAGCTCTAGAGATCGACCCCATAATTTCAACGTGGATAAATGAAAATAAAATTTCCTTTACAGCGAACATTGCGATCGCATCGACTGGTTACTCCATGGGATGGACGTCACCCGTCAACATCAAATTGAACGACACCGCTATATCACCGCTACCTGACGGCATCACGAGCAGCCAGGAGTCCTGGATTGGGTCCCTCCTCACTGTTGGTGCTATATTTGGTAAGTAATCTTACATTATAATTCCTCTTCTCGTCTAAAACTCTCGTAGTTTTTCTCTTTTCACCTCAAACAATATTCTATTTCTTCTAGACGATTTCCCCAATTACTAGGTTCGATTCTATCACTAGATTCTCGGATAAGCTATTTCTTTATGTCTTTAGAAAAACTGTATGAGGTAGCTCTTTACAGACCATACG
This sequence comes from Achlya flavicornis, assembly GCA_947623365.1. NCBI lineage: Eukaryota > Metazoa > Arthropoda > Insecta > Lepidoptera > Drepanidae > Achlya > Achlya flavicornis. The sequence goes on from OX392490.1 coordinate 9,443,884, forward strand.
TCACCTCTTGTAAAACCTAAGTTTTAAATATAGGTCTGTCACTTTCTAATGTCGTATAACAAAAAGGGCGAAGAGTCCTGGGGGGTTAGACATGATGGATATCGACAATCGTCATCGTTACTAAACGATCAATCTTTATATGGAATTGCATTTCAAATCGAATTAATGATAACGTGATTTTTAACAATTTCTTATGTCAATCCCATTAAAAGGTTCATCGTTTAGTAACGATGATGATTGCCGACATCCGTCTTGTCTAAAGGGGCTGAGTGAAGCGAGGGGTTCAAGCCGCCCATGACGAGGAAAGCTAGATCCTACCACTTAAAAAATCTACTTCATTTATTCAGAGATTTTTTGTAACTTGCTTTACAATTTACGAAATTGCATAAAGATACTGCTTCTTATGATTCTATGGAGTTGGCAACGACCCGTCTTCCTCCTGAGTAATGGGCGTGCAGACATTTATACCATGATTAAATGCTTTCAGGTCCTTTCATCGGAGGTTTTGCAGCATCGAAAATCGGTAGAAAATGGGGTCTTCTCAGTTCGTCGATACCACTGTTCGTTGGTTGGATTCTAATAGCGGCTGCTACGAATGTTCCCATGATCTACGCTGGAAGGGTTTTCTGGGGTCTGGCTGTCGGAATGTTGTTCACTATATCACCCATGTACTGCGCTGAAATTGCTACGGTAAGAACATTTTTAGTATATTGGAGTGTCATGTAATGTTTTATAAGTCCGAGATTTTTATACTATGGTCGTAAAAAAGCCTACGGCCCGGATAATATATAGCGGTTGCCGTAGTCACTAGCCGCTTGAAATTCCAGAGATATCAAACGTGCCTTACCAACCTTGCAAAAATCCATCGTTGCCGAACCCCATACTTTTCTTACCTTATAAGACCAAATTCTTTGCTGACTAATTGCTTGACTGACTTAAATGAGACAATCTTTAAAGCTCGAATTTTAGAAAGACCTACAACGGTCATTCTCCAATTCGGCGTTCTTTGCCTAATTACCGTAACCTTTTTTATTTTTCACTGATTTGACTTAAACATATTAAAATACGAAACACATCAAAGATACGAATTCAATAATTAATGAGGCATTTAACAATTAATGGTGGTTTTCTAGTTAATGAGACTTAAAAAAATTATGAGTATGGTAATTAGAAAAGTTTAATATTTAAAGCAACGGTAATTAGAAAATATCATCAAGTCTATGTAAAATATGATATACTTAATGTAATGATAATATCACACATTATTAATTTGTACACATATAATTAAAGCAATAGAATTAACGATGTCCCTCATAACCATCACCAATAGTAAAAAAGACACTTTATCTTTGCTATAATTTATTAAAAATTAGACACATTTAATGAAAATCAGGTAAAACAAACTAAATAAATCAAACATTATCTTAATTGGTAATATTTTTACCATTTGGTTAAACCACTAACTAGTGTCTCCGATTGGGGTCGACTAAATCTAGTCCATTTCAACCCCGCCAAGACTCAAGCCTGCGCGTTCACCGCTAAGAAAACCCCATTTGCTGTGGCTCCACAATTCCAGAACACGTCCTTGAACATCAGTCAAAGCATCGGGATCCTTGGAGTCGACATTTCTAGTGACGTTTTGTTCCGTAGTCACTTAGAAGACAAGGTTAAGCTGGCATCCAAAAAGCTCGGAGGGCTCAACAAAGCGAAGCAGTACTTCACATCGGGGCAAAGGCTGCAACTTTATAAGTCACAAGTCCCGCCTTATATGGAGTACTGTTGTCATCTGTGTGTGGGGGCACCTGGATACCAGCTTGGGCCTCTAGACTCGGTTCAGCGACGTGCCGCTAGAATTGTCGACGATCCCGAGCTCACAAGCGGTTTAGAGCCCCTCAGTCTGAGGAGAGACTTTGCCTCCTTATGTGTGTTCTACCGCTTGTACAACGGACAGTGTTCTGAAGAATTGTTTAAGATGATGCCCACGGCTACCTTCTACCATCGCAACTCTCATTGAAACCAGAGTTGTTTCGAACTGTGCGGTCTCAAAGGAGCTTCCTTCCGCGTACGCTCAGATTGCGGAATGAGCTCCCTGCCGTGGTTTTCCCAATGGAGTACAGCATGGGGTTCTTCAAAAAAGGTGTGAAGAGATTTTTGCAGGGTCGGCAACGCGCGAGTGACGCCCCTGGTGTTGCAAGCGTCCATAGGCTACGGTAACCGCTTACCATCAGGCGGGCCGTATGCTTGTTTGCTACCTAAGTAGTATAAAAAAAAACATATTTATTAATATACAATTTTTCATACAACGGTAATTATAAACAGATGGTAATTAGTATACGATAATTAGATAACTATAGATTTTCTTAAAAATTTCACAGTTTACAAATACTAGCTTATTACAACGTACGGAGGCCAAAATACTGTCTCCATTTACATGATCAACTTTGGTCTAACTTAAAAAATCAAGTATTAAATAAGTACAACGAAAATTAGAAAAGTTTTTAACCAAGGCTACGGTAATTATATACTCTCATGCTTCATTGGCGGTACACTAACGTTAGAGACGTGCAACTGGTGATGGGCCGCGGCACACACTGAGGAGACGCGACGCGTACGGTAGTGATGTGCCAAATACTGTTATTTAAGGATGTGCACCCGAGAACAGAAAATGTCACGGCAATTATAACTTTCGATTGGACATGCGGTTACTTTATGATAATTATTTATAGACTGGTTATATTGAGTCGATATTTTGTTATGCGATACACGTTGCTTAATATAGTTTAAAACGATGAATGAATCAAAGTAAATCTGTACGTAATAAAAATTACAAGCAAGTTTTAACATTAAGTTGGTGTGCGGACACGCCACGGTAATTAGAGAACAGACGTTCTTTGAACATAGTAAATTAATTTAGTCTTAAACTACTTAAAATAGAAGCCAATGTTTTTGTTTACAGCTAGATACGGATGCTAACTAACATATAAAAAAAATGCGTGATTGAATATGATAATATTATTGACTATGCAAGCCCGGACACGTAAAACTTGCTAATCGGAGAATGGCCGACAAATGTAGTTGTTTTTTTAATACTTATACTTATTTTTTTAATTTGTTTCCAGGACGACGTAAGAGGGGCCCTGGGGTCGTTCCTACAAGCGTTTATCACCCTCGGGTTCATACTAATATATGGTATAGGGCCCTTCGTCTCGTACAGTATAATAGCTTACGTGGGTGTCGGCTTCGTCGCAAGCTTCTGTATACTGTTCTTCTTCATGCCCGAATCGCCCACCTACTACTTGTCTAAAGGTATGTATTTTGTCTTTGGAAATATTTGATGATTTTGTATGTTGCTCCCAAGAGGTTCTTGCATGTAAAAATATAAGTTTCTTATTTTAGTTTGTCGATCAGTTTGAGTTCCTAATATTAATTTATCTTTTATTTCTTCACTTAGTTCTTTTTACTTAAGTGAATACCCTAAGGTTTAAGTCTTCTTTGCGTCTCCCAAGTCCCAAATCAGTATATGAACAGATAGATAAAGTTAGAAGGTAGATACAAAAGTTTAACAAATAATACAGTAAACTTACTCATGTAGAAGGCGTAATAAAATAGGAAATAAAAAAAAAACAATAAGTCGTTTATTCAATTTAAGCCCTGATAAAGCACTTATGAATGCTACTCTTGAATCGCCCACCGGTTCGGAATACACTTAAACTGAGAAAACTCCGGCAAGAAACGCAGCAAAGTGCTTTATAAAACTTTGAAATTTATATGACATTTTAGGCTAATCAAATTAGATATATAAAAAGCGATTTGTTGAATTCATTCCCAGTAAGCTGGAAATCGTTTTAATACCTTTATTTGGTCCTAAATGCATGTAATCCAAGTTTGCGCAAACCCAGAAGGAGTGCATAAATTTTGGGAGCCAAGTAACTAACTTTTGATTTCGGCGGTACCACTGAACCGAATTTGAAGTTTTGGTTGCTCATTCGATGCAGAATTTAATCCTCCTTTATACTGAATGGAATGACAACGAGTTCCAGCTTACGGGAGATTAATTCTTCGAAAAAATCTCATTTAATCTAGAATGTAGAATATTGTAATGTGTCCAAAGCAGATGTAATATAAGTGCGGTTGTGTAGATGATACGGAAGGTGCGGCGGCGTGCCTGATGACGATCCGCGGGCGGTCCCGCGCGGGCGTGCAGTCCGAGCTCGACGGGATCATCGCCGATGTCAAAGCCTCGCAGGAGAAGACCGCCACAGTAAGTACCACTAACCTCACCCTTTCATCATCATCATAACATAAAGAGGAAATGCTGGTGACGTTTGTTCCATACAAACGTAATCCTCAGTTTGCTCTCTGGATAATAACACTAGAGCAATGATTATTCTACCATGCAATCTGTAGGTACCACTGTATGTCCCTCGATTGTGTTTTTCTCCATAAATTAATTATTATAAGAATTAGGAGCCTTCTAAAATCACAAAAGCTTACCATTTTTAAAGCCCTTATCAGACGTCTAGCGAACAAATTTGACGAATATAAAACAACAAAGGAAAACCGATAGACATAGCCCTTCTTATTATGATTCTTGTTTTTTTTTATCGATCCAGTTTTGTATTAGAAAATTGCAGCCAAAATGTCCATTAACTATAGATCTTCCTCCATTGCCTTCCGTATCGAAACATTTAGAGCTGCTTGCATCTATCTAGGAGTCCACAATAGAAATATTACCTTTATTCCCCTATGGAGGAGCAAGGTGGATGACACCTCCATTTAAAAGGAAAGATCTTCCACCAGGCTGAGTCATTGTGCCGCAGGGACCGCGGTCACACTGTACATGTTGGTCACTTGTCTATATGCAGATTATCGAGAAAACTTCGTAAGCGCGATACAGGATGTTGTGGCGCCATCTATCTTTCTACGTATGAACTAAGTTATTGTAACTGAAACATGGCTTATAGATTTCGATACACCCCTTTGATTAGCAGCTCTTCAGGCGACTCTAGGGCCATTAAATATTACCCAACAGATTTTCAACTAGAGAGTGGTAGCTAACCAGGTGGGTACAAAAAAGTATCCTATCACCTAGCTATGGTTAACTCACGATGTTTTCCTTCACCGAAATTGATGCGATGCGATGATAGCTCAGTGGTAGTGACGTCGAATGCTGAGACGAAGGTCGGGTTCGAATCCTCCATCAAGCTTGAGCTTTCGGTGAAGGTAAACATCGTGAGGAAACCATAGCACGGTTGGTAGAATACTTTGTAGTACCCACCTGCCTGGCTACCACCCTCAAGTTGAAAATTTGTCGCCAAGCACCTATCGAGAGCAAGTTCCTTCTAGGCTTTGTGTGCCTTTGGCCACAGTATCACTTGCCTTGCTGTGTATCAGTATCAGATACCTTCGCCATGGAATTCTACGTCACTACCAATAACCTTCTTAGTCTTTACATTATGTAATATGGTCATCAATAAACTTAGCTCTTAGAATTCCAGCACATACTAGTACTTTTTACGACAAATCTTTTACTGTTGAAGCGGTTCATTTATGGAACTCCTTACCAATTTCAATCAGACGTGCACAGTCAGTAAATATTTTTAAGGTCAAGAAGTTTTATCTGTCCCTCTAGCTATTGATCTAAGTTTATTTATATTATCATATATTGTATTTATGTTTACATTATATTTATATTGTATTTTATCATAATATGTGTATTTTAGTTTAAATTAGCTTTATTTATTATATATTATGTCCAGTAGTATTTCACTGTGGTATTCATTATACATTATTTTGTTTGGTTGTATAATATTGTACACCCCCGTTTTTGCAGTTTATTTTAAATCCTCTCCATCCAAAGGTTGCCTGGTAGAGATCACTTTTAGTGATAAGGCCGCCCATTGTAACACTTTCTTTTTTAAGTTCTTATATTATTATTTTTTCATGTGTGTGTGTATCTATCTATCTATCTATCTATCTATCTATCTATCTATCTATCTATCTATCTATCCATTGTATTATGTTTGTTATAGATAGCGGATGTATTCCGCGGTGGTAACTTCAAGGCGTTCTACATCTCGTGCGCTCTGGTGGCGTTCCAGCAGTTCAGCGGCATTAACGCTGTTCTCTTCTACATGACGACTATCTTCGAAGCCGCCAACTCCAGCTTGGACCCCGCTATCGCCACCATCATTATTGGAGCTGTCCAGGTTAATTGCTGCTTTAAATTTTCTTTCTGGGTCATAACAATTAACCCAAGGAAGGGCAGTGACGTTCATTTTGTTTGAAATATAAGTATTGACGGGCCAGCTGTCGCGGTTAGTTAAGACTCTGGTTAAGATTCCACCTATCGCGCCGCAGGTCGTGGGTTCGATTCCCACACAGGACATGTATTTGTGTGCATGAACATGTCTGTATGTCCTGAGTCTGGGTATAATTATGTATATTAAGTATGTATTTACAAACAAAAAGTAGTAAATGTATGTATATCAGTTATCTGGTTTCCATAGTACAAGCTCTGCTTAGTTTGGGATCAGATGACCGTGTGTGAGGAATGTCCCAGGATATTTATATTTTTTTTTAATCTACCAATTTCCGACCACCGACAATGCGGTCTGAAGTCAAAGACATATGTGCTCTGATTAACCAAGCCAAGAACACACGATGCAGTAATTGGTACTTCAAAATCGGGATTGAATTGTTCAGTATTACTACTGTAAAGGGAATTTTCCTCGATACCTACTGACCTAAACCAGACCAGGTAATAATACTCTTGGGGCCCAAGAGTATTATGACGATTGTGGTCCAATGAACTAGGGATATACAATTTTACAGTTTTGGTTGTCTTCTAATTCAATAGCGTCGCAATCCATTATGAATAACATTTTTGATTTACAATAGCAGACTTGGTTCTCAGGTCTTTGCAGCGTTTGGGTATTTTTCCCCTAAATATGCTTTATTTTAGCAGGAATTTCTTAATTTTCTAAACTTTTCTTATATTTTCTAGGTGGTAGCGTCTCTGATCACGCCATTAGTGGTAGACAGACTCGGGCGACGACTTCTCCTATTGGTCTCCTGCGGTGGAACTGCCATTGGTCTTGTAAGTATCTTTTTACAAATATAGATGCAACAAACACATAAGCTAAATAAATTTAACAAATTGCCCGACACAATTCGTCAACTTATTAATATTAACGAGTTCAAAACAAAAATCTAAATTTTCTAATTGAAAGGACATACTATGCAATAGAAGAATTTTTAAATGATATTTAATATTAGGTACCTATAATTGCCGGCTCTTTTTTTTTTTTTTTTTTACTGTGTATAGGCCTGTGTTTGACCACAATCTCACTATGGTAAGTGATGATGTGGTCGAAGGTGGTAAGCACACAAAGCCTAGAAGGAACTGGCTCTCAAGTGCAGCTGACGGAACACACCGATAGGTGCTTGGCGACAGATTTTCAACTTGAGGGTGGTAGCCAGCCAGAAGGGTACTACAAAGTACCCTACCACCGTGCTATTGTTTCCTCACGATGTTTTCCTTCACCGAAAGCTCAAGCTCATTGTAGGATTCGAACCCGGGACCTTCGTCTCGGTATCCGACGTCACTACCACTGAGCTATCATCGCCTTAAAAGATAAAATCAAAAAAAAAACTCAGCAAATGCAACCTTCCGAACCGGTACTAGAGTCAGACTTATCACAAGTGCCTGCGAAGGTATATTTGAATAAATGTTGTCTGGTTCAGGGCCTGCTGGGCATGTTCTTCGTGCTGGCGGACAGCGGCAGCCCTATCGTGGACAAGATCGGGTTCCTGCCGGTGGTGTCGCTGGTGCTGTTCATCGTGACGTACTGCTGGGGGCTGGGCCCGCTGCCGTGGGCCGTCATGGGCGAGCTGTTCCCCATCGAGGTGAAGGCCATCGCCTCGCCCATCGCCACCGCCTTCTGCTGGATACTCTCCTTCTTCGTCACCAAGTTAGTTTGCTGTTATGTCATTCTCATTCTGATTCTGAAGCGCCCGTGGTGTGGCATGATTAGCCGTTCTAGCTACGTCTGTCGTGGTCGGTACCTGCATGACCGCCTAGTGGTATTTCAAATCGAGCGTTTCCGTGCTTCGGAAGGCACGTAAAGTTAGTCCCGGTTATCACTTAATTGTGATAGTCGTTAAGCTAGTTGGAGGCCTTCTAGGCGGCTTGAAAACTCCAACAGTAGGTTGACCACTAGCCTACCTCCACCAATCCGCAGTGGGCACGCGTGGTGGAGTATCGCCCAGTCCCTTTCACCCTCATTTGTGAAAGGAGGCCTGTGCTCAGCAGTAGGACATCATAGGCTGATGATAATGATCAAATTCATGAAAACACAAAACACTAGTGACAATCGTGTACTAAAGTTTTCGTTACGGTGTCACATCCATTATATTCTAACCCCCTTACTCATAAAACGCTTTTTAACTAATATACTGTTTAAATGGTCACGTAAATAATGTCACATTATTTGACAATGACAATAGAGTGACGTTATTTACGTGACCCTTTAAACAGTATATTAGTTAAATAACGTTTTATGAGTAAGGGGGTTAGAATATAATAGATGCTATTTTTGAGAGAGGTAGAGCATAGCGTTTATTCGCTTAAAGAGCAGCTCGACTGGGGAAGTACCTCCACCTTACAGAATACCGCAGCCAAATAACTTTATGTTGTGTAAAGTTGTGTTCCTGCGCGTGAGTAAGGTCGCCAGAGCTCATAGGGGAGGGGGGAAAGGTCGGTAACGCGTGAGCAATGCTTCTTGTGTTGCAAGCGTCCATATGGCTACGGTAACCGCTTACCATCAGGCGGGCCTTATGCTTGTTTACCGACTTAGTTGTATAAAAAAAAAAAAAAAAATGACTTAGGGGGTAAATATCCAAACCCTTATTTGAATGAACTATTTAAGCCAGTACTTGTACTACCACTTAACTTATTAATATCCCACATATTTCCAGCTACTTCAACTCAGTAGCGAACGCGGTGGGTATGGGCATCGCGTTCTGGATCTTCGGCGTGTCCTGCGTGTGTGCGTTCTTCTTCACGCTGTTTCTCGTGCCCGAGACTAAGGGCAAGAGCTTCCAGGAGATACAGCTCATGCTGGCTGGCAAGTAAGTATACGACCAACCTTATTTCTTATACATTTACATTATAATTTAGCAAAAATCGAGAAAAAAAAAAAACGGTTTTTACTTAAGTCGATTATTAGTGATAGCTTTCAATTTGAAGATATGATTTTTTTGCAATATTTTACATGCTCAGTTAGGAACCTACGATTATCCATATTCTAATCCCAAATCACGGACATAGTTAAGAAAAAACAGAGGCCTAAGAATAATTCCCTGTGGAATACCATTCTAATTCATTGTTAAATCTACTATTTATTTTTCATATCAAATAATAATAAGCCTTAAGTAAACTATAATTTATAATTCAGGTAAAACTCAGTTGAAAGAAGCGCTGAAATTGCAATTTACCTATTTTACTGACCAAGAATTTATGATTGGTAGAATCTAAGGCTTTTCTAAGGTCAAGGAGTAAAAAAGAGGTTGGAGTTTCATTGTTCAGTAGTTAGATAAAATAGATTTTAAATATAAATTCCTTATCAATTACCTCTTCATTAATTAATAAATATAGCAAAATAATAGGCTTCCAATAATATCTGGTTTTAAGATATAGATACAAATTAACTTACGTAAGAAATTTTAGATGATCTGGAGATGCAAATAAAATTTTCTAACATAATATTTTTCTTTTTCCAGGCCAGCACCTAAGTCTGAAAAAGCATAATCCACTGATTCCAGCGAATTTAGAAGATTTTTTATTATTAATGATAAATCGCTAGACTTTAGTATTACTATAAACTGTAAGTGCCTGTTCACTAAAGACTTTAAAGTCGCCCAGAGCTTAAAAATATAGTGTATTTTTGGATGAAATGGGCAGATTAGAACTTAGCATTTGCTTACTGCCAATTCAACTCAATATGAGTTATTAAGCAAATTGCTATTTATTGCCTTTAATAAGAATGTCTACTTAAAAATTGTCAGAAGATCTACAGTGAAAAATATGCTTAAAATAAAATTAAATCAGTATTTAAGAGACCATATTTTTATATCGAAATAATATTTCATCCTATATTTTCCATTTCTGGGTTAGGTACATTATATTTATTAATCTTTATATAGCAGCGATATTTTATTTAAATTTATTTTAGGTTAATAAGTTAAGTTAGTAGGTCGTTAATTAAGCGTAATTCCCTTCCTAAAATATTAAATAATATTAAATATCGCCGCTGTATAACCAAATAGCTCTTTGAGTCAGAACTACCAAAGTACAAATTTAGGAAAATTGGTGGCGCCGAGCGACACCTTGTGATAATATTGAATTTATTGTTATTAAATATGTTTTGTACATATGTCATTATATTTTTGTAATTTTTAAAACTAATTTTGTTGAACGAAATAAATTTTGTATGCGAAACGTTTTGTTTAATTGAAAATTCCGTACCCAAAGGGTGCCAAACGGACGGACAGTGGACTCTTATGAATGGGTCCGTCCGTTCGTCCGTCCATCTGTCTGTGGGCTGTATCTCATTAATAATAGGTAATAAAAAAATAATAAAATTAAAGGGGGTACCCTATACAAGAAACGTTTTCTTTTGGTGTTTTTTTTTGTTGCGCCTTCTATTCATTTCACAGTCAATTTGAGTTTGTTAATATTATTATTTATTATCTACCTATGTATTATAATATATTTCGCAACATAGTTACTCATAATAAAGGTTAATCAAAGATTTTCATAGGGCATCGTGCCTCTACCCAGATGGATAATCCGCCTTACTAAAGCATGACATTTAATTTCACTCCGCTTGAGGGGCTCCCTGAGCAAATCGCTCTCAGTTCGTACTGCGCACGGCTGTCAAATACTGTCAATTCCGGCTTGTTTATTTCATGTTCCCATAGAGACTATCCTTCTGGACGTTTTAAATTCTTTGAGGTTAATCATGTTATTTTTCCGGCGTAAAAAGTGTTATGTTGATTGCAAAAATTGTTGACAAAAAAGGCACCGTATTTTAAGCCAAAATTAGGCCTCCCTTACAGGCATAAGTATGTATTATTCCGTAATAAAACTAGTTAAATACAGTTGGAACATATAGCTAATCAATGGCTCTATAGATTCCAACCGGCAGAAGGGCTATAATGGGGAAATTGGTATAAGCATATATGCTCTAGCGATGGGCGATTGTTCCAAAAAAAGTAAATGAACAATCGAAAGATGTTGATTGTTATTCTCGAATGATTCGAATAAATTGGACAATCAAATGATTCGATTGTTTTTAGTAACAATCGCCCATCGCTAATGTGCTCTGATGATTTTATAATTAGAAGAGGTAGATAGTGTAAATAAATAATAAATAAATAAATATCCTGGGACATTCCTCACACACGGTCATCTGATCCCAAACTAAGCAAAGCTTGTACTATGGAAACCAGATAACTGATATAATACATATACTACTTTTTGTTTGTAAATACATACTTAATATACATAATTACACCCAGTCACAGACATACGGATATGCTGTGCTAGTTAGCTTACTTTAGCCCGTGACAGTCACGGGCTAAAGTAAGCTAACGTAAGTAAGTCACGGCGTGACTTTAGCTATGAGTCGCGGCTGGGCGTCAAAGACACGAAATGTATGACAGTGTGCCATTTATAAAGTTCAAATCTTGTGTAGGTAACATATCTACCATTGGCCCTATAATTATATCTCATATCTATATATATAAAAATCAATGCCACTTTTCGTTGAAATTTATATAACTCAAGAACGGGCTCACCTATCCAAACCAAATGTTTAGGCTTTGTTTGGACTATTTAGTAGATGGTTTATGTGAAGTTTGCACAAAATCGGTGCAGCGGTTCTCCATTTATCACATTTTTTGTAAAAAATTAATTCAATAAATGGCGGTTCATTTTGTTAATGAGGATTTTGTTGTCAGTGTAGGGTGGGGTAGGGTAGGGTAGAACCATAGGGTAGGGTAGCACCATGCGAACGAAGTCGCGCCGGTCAGCTAGTATATATATATATATAAAAATCAATGCCACTTTTCATTGTAATTTTATAACTCAAGAACGGGCTCACCTATCCAAACCAAATATTTAGGCTTTGTTCGGACTATTTAGTAGATGGTTTATGTGAAGTTTGCACAAAATCGGTCGAGCGCTTCTTCATTTATCACATTTTTATTATTTCACTTTATACGTAGCGAAGCACGTACCCGGGCCGCTAATAACCTATATAAATTAGACATTTAGCTTATCGGATGATTGGTAATATGTAGATAATTTTATCTCTACATTATGTTGTAAGATAACGTAATAAAAACGGACAAGAATGTGTCGGACATGTTTGAACTAAGGGTTTTAAATCGTCGACTATTATTGTTGATAAATAAAATGAAACTAATTTTTTTATTCATTCAAATCTAATATACCTTCACAGGCATTTATATATCTACTGACAAATAGAGTCCGAACGCATGGTTCGGAAGGTTGCTTATGTAAGTTACTAAATATTAATGGGTTACCACGGGATGCTTTCGTTTTTGTTTATTTACATTAATATATATAAAAATCAATGCCACTTTTCGTTGTAATTTTATAACTCAAGAACGGGCTCACCTATCCAAACGAAATGTTTAGGCTTAGTTCGGACTATTTATTAGATAGTTTATGTGAAGTTTGCACAAAATCGGTCGAGCGGTTCTTCATTTATCTCATTTTTAGTATTTCACTTTTTACGTAGCGAAGCACGTACCGGGCCGCTAGTAATTGTATATAAATTAAAATTATAGGAATTTCATCCAATCAGGGCCCACGAATGGTCATCGTCGCGTCGTACCGCATGCGCGTCGTTGGATGAAATAATTAATGGTATTCATTACGATTACCACCAAAGATACGCAATAGCCCGGCAGGACCGAAGTTATATGTGCTTTCAGAAACAAGGAAAACGCTCGAGTTTAAAAAATATAATAAATCCTTAAAATAACCAATACAAACATGCTGGATTCGTTCGAAAAAAATAATAATACATATCGTTTTTTTTTTCACGAAATATTGATCCCTAAAATTTCAGTCCTCACTCACCGAGTCCTCAGGTGTTTTTATTATGATAACAATAATGGATATAATTTATTTCATTTTATCGTTTGTGTGAGCCGGCGTGTAAGGATGGCAGGACAAGCATGGCGTCAGTACCTTTTTGGAGTCTTTGGTATGTTTTTAAACAGTGGCAGTGTATAATGTGTGATGTGTAGTACCGTGTTGTAATAGTTCTATCCTAATAAACGCAAAAGTTTGTGGGGATGGATGGGCATATGGATGTTTATTACCCTATCACGCTAAAACTACTGAACGGATTTGGATGAAATTATGGACACAGATAGAATATGTTCTGGATTAATAAAAAAGGTAACAAAGAAAGAAAGACAAAAGTTTTATTCTTGACTAAACACAACATTTTTATGACACAGTATAAAACATTTGACATAACAAACAATGAAATGAAAACAGTGATGCGGCGGGAGCGGGCGGCCAGGGCTTTTTCTTTTTTTTAAAAGTTGAATTTATTTGGAGTTTTTCGGACAAAATTGTTATTAGGCTAGAACTACAACAAGTAGGTAAATGTAAGACAAGAAAGCTAGGGCGTCGCAAAAATATGGCAACTTCCTAAGGGCGTCACAGTTATAATAAGTTTGGGAAGCCTTGGGCTAAATTATGAATATTTCTTTTTAAGAAATTAACAAAAAAAGATAAAATTAAATTAACAAAACATCATTATCTACGGATTAGGTATTCTGAATGACGCGATTGATTAAAACAATCCCCGACGAAGATACGTGTTCATTATTATAATAAATATAATGAAATGAAAATAATTTACTTTCTCAATTTTAAAGTAAAACGTCAATGATTTTCCATGCAACCGGTTTATGGATTTAATAGTTGATTGTTTTTATTTATTATTTTTAACTTCTAGAAAAATATGGATAAATATTTCAGTGAGTAGTTAATTTGGCACATTGTGCTATGAATGTTTTTTGTATAATATGAGCCATATTAGATTTTTCCTCTAAAAACCGTAATGCTTATTGATTATTTTACCGAATGTACCAAAATAGTTCATTATAAACAATAATTGGACTGTTTTACAAAAAACTTAAACCAACTTCAAAGTACACTAAGAAGTAATCAAATCCTGATCTGATAACAATGGGACCAAACAGGAAGTGTACCCTTCCAGACAAAAAAGAATTTTCCTAATCGGTTAATAAATGACGGAGTTATGAGGTAACAAACATTAAAAAAAATACAACCGAATTGAGAACCTCCTCCTTTTTTTGAAGTCGGTTAAAAAGTATCAATGCCACAATATACCAAATGAACTACTAAAGTCTCTAAGGTAAAAATCAATAAAAAAAAACCCGCCTCACGCCTCGGGCTGTAAGGTGCAAATGTAACTGTAAGGTTCGAGTGTGAGTGTGAGTCGATAAAAGCCATTTGTAGTAACTCTTACCTGAAAGCTTTGATCTAAATAACAAAAAATAAAACTAACTTCAAAGTAGGTTTCCACTAACTAAATACATTTAGGTACAGAGTGAGGCACGAAGGGTGAGCACAGACAGGCAGTAGTGGGGGCAAGCTCGCGCATGTATATTTTTGGCCAAATCACAGTAGCCAAATGACACGCAAGAATCCAATAGACGACGAGCATTGACTGACGAACCAATCGTGTGCAGCTCGGCGCTCTCCCCCTTCTTCATTCCGCCAAACAGACCGAAAAATTAACTACTGCGCAGGTGTCAATCTGTGCTCACTACTCGTGCCCCTTACTATACCTACTGTTTGGTAAAGCTTAAATGTGAAAAAAGAAACGAACAAAAGGAGGTTCATAATGCAATGGGTTCAGGGTAATCAGAGACAGAACGGAGCCGATTAATTGATCGTTAGAGACGGATTGTCAATAAAAAACAGGCGAAAGCAAACTGTAACATTGTTAGCATCACGAAAGTAATAACGTTATGCAAATAAAACCGCAGTAAATATGTTTATGTTATGTAGATATATATATCTATCTCTACGCAAAAGTTTAAATCCCATAATTTCGCTTTAAAGAAAGTCAAAATGAAATAAAACAAACAACACGTAATTATAACAACTTTTTCGGACTCTACGAGAAATGCTACGTATTTTCGTAGCACGTTCGTAGAAGTTTTGTGCAAAGGTTTTGTAGGAACGTACCTAGTTATTATCATAAATAAAAATAACATTATATGGGTGTGTTAATTACCGACAATTTTACACATCTCCATAGTAGTTCCCATATTTCGCAGCACATTATTTTTCAGAATCGCTTGATTACCAAATAAAGTTATAATCACTACTGCAGGAACAACGCCGCCGCCAGGAGGCCCGGCGAGCATTGAGAAGACAAAAAAATATATGATTTTACTAAACCACTTCAGTTTATATGAAAAAAAAAACAAAATTGATGATCTCCGTGGAACTGTAGGATCCATATTGTCAGGGACATCTCAATTAATAGAGCCTCGTAAAGAAATCTATGGCGAATCTCCCTCGTTAGCTTATTAGCTTTTATAGTAACACCCTTCATTTCACAGCAAACTTGGGGATGATGGTGTGCGGTTATGTCCTGGGCTGGAGCTCACCAGTATTTGGGAAACTGGTTGACGTTGATCAGTCACCACTGCCTGGACCCATCACGGGTGATCAGGAGGCTTGGATCGGGTCTCTCCTCACTGTTGGGGCTATATTCGGTAAGTATTGACATGAATAGGCTCGTACTAGGCTAAGATTTTATGATAATATTAGCAAGTGATGTGAAAAGATAATGACCCCTCGAAGTGCTTACACACGTTGGTTAGTTCGTTATGATTTGAATTTAATAAACTTATGGAACCAACAATTTGGTATGAATTCATTGAAAAAAATATTTTGATCTGAAACTGGATCGGGCCCAAGTCTGCTGTTACAATTGTATTCCAATGAACTACCAGTGGTGTCAAAATTGACACATTTAGTACTACTCATACGTCTGTGCACATTTTACAGTTTTGGTAGTCTACTAACACAGCAGCGTCATAATAATAATTTTATTTATTGCCACACATTAAAAGCATAGTACATACATATTAAGACAAAAATTACGGCTAAGTTTATACAAGTCTATGAGTCTTCTGTCTCCCAAGCTAGAATAATCTGTATTATGGGAGTCAGTGAACCAAATAATGGGGCCATAATAACTTTCCGATGATTTTCCACTGAAACTACAATCGTGCCACAATGATCGTTTAGTTGTCAGTTTTGATAGTATTTGTACTAAAATTGTTATCATTCATTATGAGACCATTACGAATTAGTAGACTGCACACATCGGCTCAATGATAATGGAATTGCAATAGTATCGTGTCAGTATGACATTTTAGCAGACTTGGCCCCCTGATAGCGTAGCGTTATATTCTCTTTGCCCCTGATGGCAGTCTTCATCCATTTCGGATACATTAAGATATACCCTTTCGGTTGCACGCTGTATACATAGTAAACGGAGAAGATCAACAATCATGTTTTCTTTGTCTTTTACATACAAGCACACAAGTGTTTGTCAGATTAACTATTTACTGACAACATAAATAATTCCAGGTCCAGCATTTGCCGGTATTGAAGCAACAAAAATAGGTCGTAAATGGGGCCTCGTGGGCGCCGTGCTGCCGTTCCTGGCCGGCTCTGTAATAGTCACAGTAGCGAATAACTTGACTATGATCTATGCCGCCAGGATATTCTGGGGTATAGGAGTGGGCATCGTGTTTACCTTGTCACCTATGTACTGCGCTGAAATTGCTTCGGTAAGATTATTATAATATCGTAGCTATGTAACTATATACTATTATATATCTATGTATATGTTAGTCTCAAAGAACAGTGGATGCTCCAGGATTGTTCATGTAACAATGAGCATCCGAAGCGCTATGACGTCATATGAGGGTACGGACTCAAGAGTACACTTCAAGGCTTTGTGTGCTTACCACAGGAGACTGTGTACAGACACTGTGACGGGCCAAAAAAGCCTTGCTGAGTTCCTTACCGGAGTCTTCTCGGTTTAAGGTATTCCGAACCGGTGGGAAATTCAAGTGTATGTACCAATTTAACGTTCATAAGTGCCTTACCAGGGCCTAACCTGAATAAATGACTTTGATTTTGAGTCTTTGTTTCTGACACCTAGATGTCTTCAAGCCCAGTGAAGACGTTTTCTGAGTAAGCATGTTTCATCCTCAGCCTCTTCAACTCCTTCGGCGGCGTCCTAATTGGCGACGATCATACGATCAAACGATGCGATTTCTTCAGACGATCGCGCTAATGTTCCTGTGCTCGCGCGTTGACTTGCGAGCTTCAATTAGGACACTCTACGTTTTGTGTATTTAATCTCGTCGTGCGACGAAATCGCATCGTTTGCTCGTACGATCATCGCCAATTAGGACGACGCCTTCAAGGGTCACTTGAGGGCCAAACATAAGCCCATTACCACCTACAGTCACATAATTTCATACTATGAGATTTTGATTATAGTAAAGAAAGAAAAAACATTTATTTTGAAGTAACAGAACAATTACACACACTGTTACATATAACATACACAAAAAAAAACAGTAAAAAGGAAAATAAAAGTTATAATAAATTGTGTTGTGTGACATCAAAAATGGACAGCGACTCAGTTGTAGACTGCAAGCCCAGTACAGGTACAGGGCTAGAGCACTGATTTTCAGTCGCTGCCATAGGTGACGTCACGAACAGCGTAACTAAAATAAAATTGAAAACAAAGCAAAAAAAACAAAGAATATGATCAACAAAGTAAGAAAATGAAAAAAGGTAAAAAAAAACAGCAACAATTAATAATAGAAACATTTAAACAATCAAAATAACAATAATTTACAAAAAAATAAAAACATAGAACATAATTATTATTTCTTTATTTAGGCAACATAATACAAACAAAAATTGAATAAATAAACTATAATTATCTATATAAAATTAAAATTAACTAAAAACTAAATTAATAATAAATGTCTAAACTATAATACGTCTAAAAAGGGTCCCCGTGGCATTGTCCCAAAGATGCTGGCAGCATTTCCTCGCGATACTAATTCGCTGGGCGAGGAAGCTGCCAGCCCTTTGGTCTTCGGTGGAGTCGACGAGCCGTTTTGAAAGCTCCTTAAAGAGGAGCCGGGCATTGGTATCCCACGGACCGAGGGTCTCGATGCCGAACGGCATAAATAACATTTTAAAAATATAGCGTACTTAAATGTAGCGTATTTTAATAATAGTAGCATATACTGTACATTCTCCCCTCCAGGACGACGCCCGCGGAGTGCTCGGCTCGTTCTTACAGGTGTCCATCTCGCTGGGCTTCGTCATCGTGTACAGCATCGGACCCAATGTATCGTACCTAGTGGTCGGGTACGTCGGTATAGTCTTGGTGGTAATCTTCGCCGCCGGAGTGCTGGTCATGCCTGAGTCACCGATCTACTATGTGGGGAAGAGTGAGTGACCGTTTTATTTATAGCTAGCTAATGAATAGAGGGCTTTGCAATGTATATTAGATACATGCTCCGCACAACAATCATCAAAGTTCGTAAAGAAAGAAATTATTATGACTACTCCGCAAGAAGCGTTGTTCCAATTCCTATACAAGGAAGAAATTGGAACGGTCAAGTAAGGGCAAGATACCTTAATATATTTAAAAAATACTTCTCTCATGCTCTAATTATTTTTCCTAACAAAATGTCGTAGCAATAGCTCAAAAAGTAAGGGGATGTTCTGGTATGACCATTCATTTGGCTTCAAACCTTAAGGTAGATGTCCTTAAAGTCGAAGCCATTTATTCAGTTTAGGCCCCGGAAGGGCACTTATGAAGGTCACATTTACTGAAGTTACCACCGGTTCGGAACTCGGCCTTCAACTGAGAAGAATCCTGCAAGAAACTCAGTCATACCTGTCTGTATAGAAATGTCGTAAACGCATTATTGATTTTATGAATAAACGTGTGTTTGACCACAATGTTACCATGTTGACGTGGACGATGGTGGTTAATGACCAATGCCTAGACGGGAACTACTGGTACTTGACAGATTGCATAAGGGTAGCCAGACGGGTATTAGAAAGTACTCTACCATCTTCGGGTTACATACCGAAGATGGTAGTCGACCTAGTAAGTACTAGGCATAATCTGTGCCACTAAAGATGAGACTTGACTCACCACGTCGTTGACCCCTGACGTCGTTGATGATGACGTCTCTATTGCGGTATGAGGTCTGAAGCGGGAAGGGAGCGCGGGAGACGCGGTACCACTACTGACGCTCGTCAAGTCTCATCTTGTGGCGCGAATTGTAGGTACCATTGTTTTATTTCACTCACCAACACCCCGCTATGTTGTAGATGACCTGGAGGCAGCTGGAGATACTCTAGCTATGATCCGCGGACTGCCTCGTTCTGAGGTGCAAGCAGAACTTGACAAAATGGCGGCAGGCATCAGCACCTCTGATAAGAAATCTGCTAAGGTAATCCCTTCGTCAGGAATAGCTACAACACAGCATTTATTAATTACTTAGGTTATGTGGCTGTTTCAGGTCTTTCCTGAGCTTAATTATACACTACACTGAGACCTGACTAGATCTTTTGGCACACCAATCAGGGTACCTATATATAGTACTAGCTGCCCGGCACGACTTCATTCGCGTGGTGTCCTAACCTATACCCTGCCCTACCCTACCCTACCCTATCCAGGACGCCACCCAAACGCATACAAAAAATTCATTCGAATCGGTCCGTTTAGGAGGAGTTCAGTGACATACACACGTACAGTAGAATTTTATATAGGGGTATGAAAAATAGTAGTAGTAATAGTAGTAGTCGGATAGTAGCCGATTCTCAGATCTACTGAATATGCATATAAAATTTGGTAAAAATCAGTAAAGCCGTTTCGGAGGAGTAAGCTTAGTAACTAACATTGTGACACGAGAATTTTATATATAAGAAAATATCAGCTACTTGGTTTCCATGGTAAAAGCCTAGCTCTGCTTAGTTTGGGAATTGTACGAGTAGCTTTTTCAAGTACCATTACCATTCTAATGATATATTTGTTTTTTATACGACTAAGTCGGTAAACAAGCTACGGCTCACCTGATGGTAAGCGGTTACCGTAGCCATATGGACGCTTGCAACCCACGAAGCATCGCTCACGCGTTACCGACCTATCACCCCTCCCCTATGAGCTCTGGAGACCTTACTCACGCGCAGGAACACAACTCTACACAACATAAAGTTATTTGGCTGTGGTATTCTTTAAGGCGGAGGTACTTCCCCAGTCGAGCTGCGCTTTGAGCGAATAAACGCTACGCTCTACCTCTCTTGTATTTCTCTTGTATTACTGTGTTACAAGGTGTATGACACCTCCATTTAAAAGGGAAGATCTTCCGCCAGGCTGGGTCATCGTGCCTAGGGACCGCAGTCCAATTGTACATGTTCAACACTTGTATAGGTACATACCTACAGAAAATGGAATTAACTTTTATACGCAGATATGACGATACAGAAATACGTGACATAGATGATACTGATAAGCTTCAGGCTGATATGACGAGGTTTGAAGCATATTGTAATGTTAATAAATTAGTTCTATCACAATCACAAAATGCTTCTGCATATCTTACACTCGGAAATCCTCTATCGTCGGCTAAGGCTACTATCTCAAAGGCAAACGAATTGTGTACATGATGTGGATTTAGGTGTAATTCATGATTCGAAATTATTATTTGGTAAGCACGTCGATAAAATTGTCGCAAAGGCATCTAAGGCCTTTGGCTTCATTATAAGAAAACGGCAAACTTTCGTTCACTGATTGAAATTTGGCCACATGATGGACATTTAGTCGCTAAAATTAATATTCGTAACTGTCGTTACGGTGCGGTATCGTTCCTCGTGTGAAAACGAACGACGACACGACCTATTGCCAATTATCGTCGGTCGTTTACCGTCACGACAAAATTGTGTCGTTATCGTCTCGTGTGAAAATGCTCTTTTTTTTAGGATCTTGAAACCCAATCTATCCATCTGCGTATGAACTGCTTTATGTAGGTAATCGCTACAATATCCTATTCTCTAGTTTACAGACCTGTTTCGCGGCAACAACTTCAAAGCGTTCTACATATCACTGCTGCTGGTGGTTCTTCAACAGCTGAGCGGCATCACGCCCGTGTTCATCTACCTCACGATCATCTTCGAAGCGTCTGGCTCCAGTTTGGATCCGGCTCTTGCCACTATCATAGTTGGTGTGGTTCAGGTAAGGCAAATACGAAAATATTTGCTTCATTGCATAGAAAGTCCTGATTCTGAGGATATATTAAGGGTTGTGCTAGAATTAGAAATAGAATAATCTCTTGCTGTCCTAGGATGCGAAACCTAATCATTGCTGTATATTATTGTATACAAATCGCAAATAGACCTAATGAAAAGGATTATTTTGTACGACGATCGTTAAACAAGCGTACGGCCCACCGGATGGTATGCGGTTACCGCAGCCATATGGACGCTTGGAACACACGGAGCTCAGTCATCACTCACGCACGCGTTACAGACTCTTCCGCCCTCCCCTATGAGCTCTGGCTCGCTTACTCACGCGCAAGAACACGACATAAAGTTATTTGGCTGCGGTATTCTGTAAGGTGGAGATTCTCATTCTCATTTCAGGGTAAAGTTTACATCTTGAACTCGACTACTATATCTCAAGATCTGTTTTCTTTCGCCGTCAACTCATGAAGAGACTATAATTATTTCAGTTGGGTGCATCAGCAATAACTCCATTGGTAGTAGACAGGCTCGGGAGACGAGTACTGCTCATGTTCTCCTCATGCGGTGCCACTGTTGCCCATGTGAGTATCTATTTAGCATCTCTTTAGTTCGTTTTACTGCCACCAGCTTATTGACAGTCTACAAAAATCTTTTAAGTTGCAAGTGCACAACCAAGAGGGGGAATAATTTCATCAATATTAAATTAATTCACGTCATTGAATTTAACTTCAAGGGCACTTCTCTTGTATCTAAATATTTTTGATGCCAGTGATTCGAAACAGCTGCTTCATGAGTCCTATTTTTTTCATACTACTAAGGTAGCACACAAGCGTACTGCCCGCCTAATGGTAAGCGGTCCCATAGCCAATAGACGCTATAATACCCAAAAGTGTTTTGATGAGCGATTGAGAAGTCATTATGCCCTGTAGCTGAAGCGACAAAGTGCAGTGTCATTTGATACTCCTTAGCTGGTCCCGACAACCTGTCTCCGCAGACTATTTGAGTACTTCGGCCACATTGCAAGAAAGAGAGATTTGCATTGCAACCAAAGATTTTCATAGGATCTCGTGGACGATTTAAATTCTTTGGTGATAACCAAAGATTTTCATAGGGCATCGTGCCTTGGTGACAACCTTGAGAAGTGACTAATTACTGGCAAGGTGGAGGAAAGAGGCCGAGGGATCGAAGACCAATTACGCATCACATTGGACCCCAGTGTGTGTGCTGCTATCCACATAACAGAAGATAGATCCAGATGGCGAGCCATAGTCCGCAAAAAGATAGTCCATAAAGGTAACGTCCACCATTAACGAGGCATACGTTGCAAGGAGGAGTCTGGTCCCGGGTACTACACTATTACATTGACTGTAGATCCTCCTGGCTACATACTTCGAACTGGAGCAGGCAGGGAGTCCGGTAGTAGAGAGCATCGGGTTCCTGCCCGTCCTAGCGCTGGTGCTGTTCGTGGCGATGTACTGCTGGGGGCTGGGCCCGCTGCCCTGGGCGGTGGTGGGCGAGCTGCTGCCGAGGGAGGTTAAGGCGTTCGCCACGCCGCTCGCCGCTGCCATTTATTGGGGAATCTCATTTTTGCTTACCAGGTTGGTAAAAGTTATTTACCATGTACCTTTAGGCCTGGTTTTCAATCTCACCATGGTAAGTGATGATTTGGCCGAAGGTGGTGCACAAAACCTAGAAGGAACTGGCTGGCAGAAAGTGTAGCTGTCGAACAAACACACACATATACATAGGTGCTCGACGAAAGTTTTTCAACGCGAGTTTTGCAGCCAGCACGTAAAATCCACATAAGTAGGTAAGCCATGACAAATCTCGTAAAATGTTTAACTAAAATGATCAGGAGTTGAGAAGTCCACACTAAAGACCGTATAATAGAATCGTCTCAATAATATATCTTATTAATCGAAATTAAACCTTATATCATAGGTGCAAGTTATAATTCAATCCAATTCTTCTTCTACATTCTTGACAGATACTTCACCCCACTAGCTGAGACGCAAGGAATGAGCGTGCCGTTCTGGATCCTGGGCGCGTGCTGCGCGCTCTCGTTCGTGTTCACACTGGCCGTGCTGCCCGAGACCAAGGGCAAGAGCTACCAGGACATACAGGATATGCTCGCTGGCAGGTCAGTGCGAAAAGTCTAAACATATGACAACTAAATAAATCATAAATCAATGGGGATATCGGGGAACATTTTATAATTATTTTATTTTATTCCCAACGTCCCCTTCAAAGGGGATATCATAAAAAAAAAAAAAAAAAAATTAAATACCCTCTATACCCAACTATGCGGATGCGGGCAATGGGGACGGTGGGAACACACCGAACTGCAATATGGAAAAACAAACTTTTAATACATAAATTCGTAAGCTCGTTCATGTATATGCAAAACAAGCATGGAACAATGTTGGTGCCCTGCGGGACACCTACCTTTTGGACTGGTATGATTAACTTATCGCACTGAGTATATACTAACTAGTATATTAACCAGTAATTTACTGAGATATACTCTAATAACTCTAATGTCACAGCTATTCTCACTTGTTTGGTATCCTAACTATAGCCTATATATATATCTACTATTATAAATTCGAAAGTGAGTGTTTGCTACGCCTTCACGCCTCAACTACTCAACGGATCATCATGAAATTTGGCATGCCGATAGTCTATGGTACGGAGGACAGGAAGGCTACTTTTTATCCCGGGAACGCCGGTGAAACCGCGGCGGACAGCTAGTCCTAACTAATATTATAAATGCGAAAGTGAGTTTATTTGTTTGTTACGCTTTCACGCCCTACTATTCAATCAATCATCATGAAATTTGGCATGCTGATAGCTTATGGTATGGAAAAGGACATAAGCTACTTTTTATCCCGGGAACGCGGGTGGAATCGCGGGGGATAGCTAGTTTAATAGGAATCATAGTATCAAAGGCTTCACAAAATTCGTTCTTTTTCAGGCCATCGAAAGAAGCAACCGGCATCGAGCCGACATTAAGCCAAAAAATATAAGCTATAGTATAAATAGAAAGTTAAATAATAGTAGGTATATAATTATGTTTTATATTTTGTTCGTGGTAATGAAATTACACAATTTACTTGAAATAAAAGACTGGATAAAAAATATATAATTTTATTTCACTTCAACAATGCGTACGCAACTTAAAACTATACATAATATATATATCACATCAGTCTTGCAATCAAAGATCTATACTTTCAAAAATACAATTAGGAACTTACGTTCAAAATAAACACATAAAACAAGTAAGTAAGGTTAAGTTTCCTGTGTCACTGATACATACCGATATGTAAGAGAGAGACAGATAAATAGTAAGTTCAGAAGTTTCATTAGAATATGCAAGTATATTATTCTATGAATTCGAGATAGAAACGAAAATTGAAAAATGTGTAACGAACGCGTACGCAACGAACCTCATTGGCTGGATTTTTTGTTTCGTTTTGAGACTGTAGGTTGTTAAGATGTTACCAATACCAATTCGAGAAATCAGTAGTCACAGACAATATAACTCAATAATCGACTACACACACAAATTTGACTTCGCTTTTGTTGGGAATCCTAGAAAATATTTTACTCATATTTTACAATCAGAAATCCAGAATAACAACTATTGTAAGAAAGAAGTCTTTTTTTTATATCATAACATGTTCTAATCGAGACACAAAAAAAAACTGTCATCAGTAACTCACTCTATAGCAAAAGAAATCTGCGGTTTCATTCAAAAATATGCTGAACAAAAAAATTAAGGAAATGCTGATTTACAGCCTTAAACAGTAACACTTAGAAATATAAAAAAAATAGTAAATTGTTAAAAGAATGACTACAAATTGAACAAAGAAGGGTTATTGTTTTTTTTTTTTTATTACTCAAATGTCTTGTCTATATCATCCATAGCCAACAGAACGTCACAAATACTCGCAGCATACAATCTAACATCAGAATCTTTTTTAATTTTCAAACTGGCGCAATACAACTTCTTGTACAAATCAGTTATCTTTTCATAATCTTTATTAGACTTCGAACGGCAGTACTGTATTATGCTTTTTAATATGAAATTTAGTCGATTCTCATACAGTGACAGTAAGTTGTGTTCGTTATTTGCATTTTTGATGTCGTTTTCGTCAGGTTTGGGAACTTCTTTCTGCTCATCGGGGTCTCGATCTTTTAGAAGGGTCATGACGGAGTGACACTGGCGTAGCAGTTGTATTGCTGTTTGTAGGGACTTTAGTTTTGTGTTTGGTGATACTGGAAAGTAATAAGAGGATAGTTTAAAGATTTTAAAAGGGCAATTGGCGAGTCCGATAAATAATTAAAATAAAGATGTAGATATTATTGTAAGCGGCACGTGTCGTGAGCACACTTTTGAACATAAAGTTTAAAAGATTTTAGAGTTAAGTTACTAAAGGTAATGTTTAAGTAAATTTATTTAAACGCTTGAACACTAATAACTTTTAAACTTTATGCTTAAAAGTGTGCTCACGACTCGTGCCGCTTACTATACAACTATACAGAACGAGTTACACGGGCTACTTGACAGTTTTCGGAAACATATTTTAAAATTTACATACGTGTATTTTATACCTCTTACAATTTAATCTTTTTATCAAAAAAATGTTATTTACAAGCAAAAAAAAATATTTTTTAACATTTCATTTGAAATTCGCGCAAAAACAGCCGGTCACGTGACATTTGTCAGGTGTGACGTCACATCACAATAAACAAAACTAGAGGTGTGTAACTCAACAAAAATACGCGAGCTGCATAACAGCTCGCGGCTCAGGTGTGTGAGCTGGTTCAATGACTCAGCTCGCAGATCAGCTCAATTTGTACCTATAGTTTTTGATGAGTTACACACCTCTAGTTAAATTTGACGTCCCCAACAAACCATAGATGCTCAATCCCGGCCGCCCGCGTTTCGGTTCTTGTAATCCACAGATAAAAAAACTCACTTTTTATTTCCTAAAATAAAATATTAAAATTAATTATTATGCAAAAAACATATTGTGTAATTATTGTTAACCTATTAACTATCATATCTAACATATTTCATATTTTTTCATTATAACTGTCAAGTAGCCAATTGAGGAGGATGATTGTGTATTATTATTATTTTTAAGTTAAAGGACTTTAGCAGGAATTCTTCGGAGAATTGGACTTGATTGAAATGTCACTATAAAGAAAGGATTAAAAAAAATGCCTGTTGCAAAAAATGAGAAAAATTACATCGAAAAAAGTAAGTAAATATGTAGTTAGATCTACTGTTCCTTGGAGGTGTAAAAAATTCTAGCTGAAGGCAACGCAATAAAAAGATGCGGCCATCGATGTGACATGATGAAGGCGATGGTAGCTCAGTGGTAGTGACGTCGGATGCCGAGACGAAGCTCCCGGGTTCGAATCCTAAAATGAGCTTGAGCTTTCGGTGAAAGAAAACATCGTGGAGAACCTTAGCACGGTGGAGGGGTACTTTGTACCCTTCAAGTTGAAAATCTTTCGACAAGCACCTTTCGGTGTGATCTCACAGCTGCACCAGTAGTTTCTAGGCTTTGTGTGCTTACCGCAGCCACAACATCACGGACCATGTAGAGATTTTTTTTATACAACTAAATCGGTAATCAAGCAAACGGCCCGCCTGATGGTAAGCGGTTCAATAGCCATATGGACGCTTGCAACACAAGAAACATCGCTCACGTGTTACCGACCTTTCCCCTATGAGATTGCGGTCAAACAGTTTTATACAGAGTAAAAAAAAGAACCTCGCAAACTCATCAAAACAATAGGGTTGACCCCGAATCCCGTTGACTTCATCATGAAATACAAAAAGCAAGGATACAATGTTCAAGAAAAGAAAAAGATCCGCAATAATTTTCATCTAAAAGCGCTGTAGAAAAATCAACAGATTGAGAGTTTCAGTAGTTTTGGAACCGTAAAGTAGACAGAATGGCAGTTACCAGCAGCGTGTGTCTCGAGCACGGCGACGTGTTCCATCTGCACGGTGAGGAACATGGCGGCGTCCTCCAAGCTGGCGAACAGGTTGCCGGCCTGCTCGTAGTGCGCGCGCGTCGCCTGCAGCACCGCTCGCCGCTTCGGACCCTCCTCTACCGTCAGCCTATAAGCCAATAACCCTCATCACCATCATCACCATCATCATCATCATCATCAGCCTATAATGTCCCACTGCCCTCCTGATACTCCACCACGCGTGCCCACTGCGGATCGGTGGCGGTAGGCTTTTTTTCTTTTTTATACAACTAAGTCGATAAACAAGCATACGGCCCGCCTGATGGTAAGCGGTTACCGTAGCCATATGTACGCTTGCAACACAAGAAGCATCGCTCACGCGTTACCGACCTTACCCCCCTCCCCTATAAGCTCTGGCGACCATACTCACGCGCAGGAACACAACATTACACTACATAAAGTTATTTGGCTGCGGTATTCTGTAAGGTGGAGGTACTTCCCCAGTCGAGCTGCTCTTTGAGTGAATAAACGCTATGCTCTACCTCTCTCAAAAGGCTAGTGGTCAACCTACTGGAGTTTGCCTAGAAACCCTCCAACTAGCTTAACGACTATCACAATCAAGTGATAACCGGGACCAACGGCTTTACGTGCCTTCCGAAGCACGGAAGCACTCGATTTGAAATACCACTAGGCGGTCACCCATCCAGGTACCGACCACGACGGTGGCAGCTTAACTTGCCGATCGATTAAGAACGGCTTTTCATGCTACACCACGAGCGCTTCAGCGACCAATAAGCCTAAATAGACGCCAATTATCTGGACAACCTCAATAATCATCTTTATGCACTTTATGTACTGCATAAAATAGAGTCTGGTTAATAACAAGCAATTTGACAAATTTAACAGGACATTTCTTATATCCTTTTCTTATGTTCTTTGTTAGAAGTCTGCGGCTGATCTGCTTAAGTTTGCTATTTATTTACTTATTAAATATTTATTCAGTCTACTTTGTAATTTTGCCGCCGCGCCGGGGCACGCAATTGTTTTCAGTGCGATTAGAATGTAAATATTATGTAATGAATCTAAGCATGTTTTGAAAAGAGTAATTGCTGAGTTTATTGCCGGCTCTTCTCAGCAAATGCAACCTTCCGAACCCGTATTAGAGTATTATAGACAAACTTTTCATAAGTGCCTGCGAAGGTCTATTTGAATTTGAATTTGAAGAGATATAGTAAGATTAAATTAATTTGGTTTGTAAAGAATCGAACCTCAATCAGCACGTTGCCTTTTAATTTGTCTTATTTATGATAAATCCACTAGGAAGTTTACAACTCAGCAGTAACCCAATTATTTGAATTTGAATACAAATGATCTGAGGTGCATACTTAGCCATATAGATGTAAACCTATAATTTATTGTAATAATATGACTCGGTATATGAGAGTTCCTCAGGGTTCAATATTAAGTCCACTACTTTTTCTTATATTCATTGTGGGGTCTCAATTGATAAAGTTGTTGCTCTTACCTGTATTGCGAGTGGTATAAAGAGCCAAGTCGGTGGTATATCATGGCTGCTCTGAACTGATATAGATATTGTCTGGGCCCAGGGCTGAGGTGGCAGTACTTCAGGGCATGTTTGAGAGCTTCTGCGACTTCTGACACTTCCTGTGAAAAATGTCATCAATTTATTATAATTCGAAAGCATCACCGTTCAATGAACAAGCGTAATTGGAGAGGAGTGGACACAAATGACCCAGTTAGAGACACTTATACAGGATGTTTGGAGCTCCCACGACACCAGCTCCCACACCGAGCTGCACTGGTCGCGGGACCCCACAGTGTGGTGTGGTGTGGTGTGGTTCGGTACATACATTGTGCTTGTCGGGGGGCGTGTCCTTGTCCTGTATGAGCACGGCGCGCGTGTAGAGATGCGCGGAGAGCTCCCACGACACCAGCTCCCACACCGAGCTGCACTGGTCGCGGGACCCCAGCAGTGTGGTGTGGTGTGGTGTGGTGTGGTGTGGTGTGGTGTGGTGTGGTGTGGTGTGGTGTGGTGTGGTGCGGTACATACATTGTGCTTGTCGGGGGGCGTGTCCTTGTCCTGCATGAGCACGGCGCGCGTGTAGAGATGCGCGGAGAGCTCCCACGACACCAGCTCCCACACCGAGCTGCACTGCTCGCGGGACCCCAGCAGTGTGGTGTGGTGTGGTGTGGTGTGGTGTGGTGTGGTGTGGTGTGGTGTGGTGTGGTGTGGTGTGGTGCGGTACATACATTGTGCTTGTCGGGGGGCGTGTCCTTGTCCTGCATGAGCACGGCGCGCGTGTAGAGATGCGCGGAGAGCTCCCACGACACCAGCTCCCACACCGAGCTGCACTGCTCGCGGGACCCCAGCAGTGTGGTGTGGTGTGGTGTGGTGTGGTGTGGTGTGGTGTGGTGTGGTGTGGTGTGGTGTGGTGCGGTACATACATTGTGCTTGTCGGGGGGCGTGTCCTTGTCCTGCATGAGCACGGCGCGCGTGTAGAGATGCGCGGAGAGCTCCCACGACACCAGCTCCCACACCGAGCTGCACTGCTCGCGGGACCCCAGCAGTGTGGTGTGGTGTGGTGTGGTGCGGTACATACATTGTGCTTGTCGGGGGGCGTGTCCTTGTCCTGCATGAGCACGGCGCGCGTGTAGAGATGCGCGGAGAGCTCCCACGACACCAGCTCCCACACCGAGCTGCACTGCTCGCGGGACCCCAGCAGTGTGGTGTGGTGTGGTGTGGTGTGGTGTGGTGTGGTGTGGTGTGGTGTGGTGTGGTGTGGTGTGGTGTGGTGTGGTGTGGTGTGGTGTGGTGTGGTGTGGTGTGGTGTGGTGTGGTGTGGTGCGGTACATACATTGTGCTTGTCGGGGGGCGTGTCCTTGTCCTGCATGAGCACGGCGCGCGTGTAGAGATGCGCGGAGAGCTCCCACGACACCAGCTCCCACACCGAGCTGCACTGCTCGCGGGACCCCAGCAGTGTGGTGTGGTGTGGTGTGGTGTGGTGTGGTGTGGTGTGGTGTGGTGTGGTGTGGTGTGGTGTGGTGTGGTGTGGTGTGGTGTGGTGCGGTACATACATTGTGCTTGTCGGGGGGCGTGTCCTTGTCCTGCATGAGCACGGCGCGCGTGTAGAGATGCGCGGAGAGCTCCCACGACACCAGCTCCCACACCGAGCTGCACTGCTCGCGGGACCCCAGCAGTGTGGTGTGGTGTGGTGTGGTGTGGTGTGGTGTGGTGTGGTGTGGTGTGGTGTGGTGTGGTGCGGTACATACATTGTGCTTGTCGGGGGGCGTGTCCTTGTCCTGCATGAGCACGGCGCGCGTGTAGAGATGCGCGGAGAGCTCCCACGACACCAGCTCCCACACCGAGCTGCACTGGTCGCGGGACCCCAGCAGTGTGGTGTGGTGTGGTGTGGTGCGGTACATACATTGTGCTTGTCGGGGGGCGTGTCCTTGTCCTGCATGAGCACGGCGCGCGTGTAGAGATGCGCGGAGAGCTCCCACGACACCAGCTCCCACACCGAGCTGCACTGGTCGCGGGACCCCAGCAGTGTGGTGTGGTGTGGTGTGGTGCGGTACATACATTGTGCTTGTCGGGGGGCGTGTCCTTGTCCTGCATGAGCACGGCGCGCGTGTAGAGATGCGCGGAGAGCTCCCACGACACCAGCTCCCACACCGAGCTGCACTGGTCGCGGGACCCCAGCAGTGTGGTGTGGTGTGGTGTGGTGCGGTACATACATTGTGCTTGTCGGGGGGCGTGTCCTTGTCCTGCATGAGCACGGCGCGCGTGTAGAGATGCGCGGAGAGCTCCCACGACACCAGCTCCCACACCGAGCTGCACTGCTCGCGGGACCCCAGCAGCTTCAGTGCCGTTAGGTACAGCTCCTCTGCTTGGTTGTACAGGCTACGTTTTTCTGCACTGTGAAATTACGAGCACATTAGCCGCGAAAAATACGCCTTTATTAATTTGAGGGAGTAACATTTTTAATATAATAACATTTCGCAGTTCTAAATTGGGCATTGGCAGCCAATTCCCAACTTGCTCAATGTTTTATTAACTCAAAATAACAATTTAGCAATAGCTTTTATTACTACATAGTAATAAAAGCTATTGCGCAATCAAAAGCAGAAAAAAGCAAATAAAGCAGAGAAGTAAATCAGCTCAGGTTGGATGAAATGGCGACAGGTAACAGGAATAACATGTGATCCACGGATGCCCTAAAAGCTAAAGGGAACATTTTATAAGTTCGTGGTAAGATATGTCTTAATGTATGATTCGGAATGCTGGGCAGTAAAGAAGACGGATGAAAGACGGTTTAGATGGATGTGTGGAGTGACAAGCAATGGATAAGATAAGGAATGAGTATATAAGGGGAAGCTTGAAAGTAGCGCCTGTGCCTGAAAACTTGAGAAGGAACCGTTAAGCGTGGTATGAGAAATTATAGCCACGTCACTAAGAGAGTTATGAATATGAAAGTGGATGGATATACGGGAAGAGGAAGACCAAAAAAGAGAGGAAGACCGAAAAAGAGAGGCTGGATTGTGTGAAAGATGATGTGGGTAAGAAAGGACTTGATGCTGGTATGACGAATAGAAGAGACGAATGGAAGAAGCGTTCATATTGCGCCGACCCCAAATGATTGGGAACAGGGCAGTCAGAAGATGATGATGATGAAAACGCAACCATTAGCAGACAACTACACAGCGACAATCTTCGAATGGCCTGTATCCATTGGGACAATTAACTGCGCAAGTCTCGCAAAACAGAGAACAAATGCGAAGACGCCGCAAACAGCTACTGTTTATAAAAATATCGACAGTGACAGACTTTTAATCGAATACAAACATAATAAAGGCTTTTAGAAGCGAGAAGTAATCTTGATATAATACACATAAACAAAGAGAATTGATATAAAAAAACAATTGACACAAATTTTATTAATGGCCAAGTACCAGACTCCATAGAAAAACGTAAGAACCTCTTTACTACCTAAAATATCATACAATATAAACACATACTCACTTAAACCCACCAAGTTCACAATGTGCCTTAAACCGCATATATCTTCCCTTGTTACAATACAACAGAGCCAAGTTAGGCGTGTCGTTGACTTCTCGGAATATTTCGGTGGCCTCATCCAGACACTCCAGTGAGCGACGGGAGGTCGTTGTGAACTGCTTGTGTACTAACATTGCTTTTGGGTCTTTGAGATCCGGCTCATCCATGTATTTAACGTATAATTCTGTGGATATCATAAAATTGGCGAATCATTTTGGTGTTATACGTGGCGAAAATGCAAGTTTAAGGTGCAGCCCGTGCCGCACTCGTTGTTAGTCTGTGAAAATAGTACCAATAAAATTCTAAGCAGTAACGCACAAAAAGACTTGACTTGTGTGCGCGCCACACAGACTGGTTGAACTAGCGCAAAAAGTCTGTTGTCTGTGCTGCACCTTAGAGGAATTTCAATGTGCATTTACAGATTTTATGTACGCTTTTTTGGCTTCAAGTGATCATGTTCTGTATAAAGTACCAAAACATTTTAACAAAAAATTATAACGACGAGAAAAGTGAAAAAATAATATTAGTTTGTTAGTTTCAATAACTAAGCAAATTTAATCAAATGTGTCTAATTTGAACTCGGCTCCAAACAAACAATTTATGAAGGAACGTCGGATACCGAGACGAAGGTCTCGGGTCGGTGTGTTCCGACAGCTGCACTTGAGAGCCAGTTCCTTCTAGGCTTTGTGTGCTTACCACCTTCGGCCACATCATCACTTACCATGGTGAGATTGTGGTCAAACACAGGCCTATACATAATAAAAAAAAAAAGAATAATAATGATGCTTTCCGTGATGAGCTTGTTGCCAGGTACAATAATCTTGATCTTAAATACAACTGAAACGTAAGTATACAAACTACAGTAAGTAACTCACGTTGGGCATCATTCATGTACCGCACGGCTAGCTCGTTGAGTACGGAGGCGCCTCTCCGCAGCAGTTCCCCGCGCTTGTCGGAAGTAGCGGCCGCGCCCAGCCGGTAGTACTCGCACGACACCAACATCGACGATATATCCGAGCATGGGATCGACAACTCTACAATATGTTAAAGCTAACCAATCAGCCGGGTCTAATTAACACTTGATTTAAGCTAAAAGTCGTATTCATAGATGACAAAAAGTACAGGACCTAAGTAAGATCCTAGTGGAACTCCTAAGGATTTTTTTCAATTTAGTAACACAATTTTTCTTTAAACTTGTACTATTTAAAAACATATGTAAATAATAATAATGATAAACGAATCTCATAAATATTTCAAGTTTACTTCACCTGGAAAGCATTTAAAACATACTCAGCGGTGTCAAAGGCTTATGGAAAAATTAAGTTATACATACCCAAATCAAATTCATTGCAAGCGACGCCGTCTACTTCCTCCAACATATCATTTTCTATCTCCAATCTTAGTTTGCTATCAATATCGTGATCGGTCTCGAACTGCTTTTTAAACTGTTCAATTCTATGCCAATGTTTACTCATCTGAAAATAATTGTCACCCACTCTCCCGATAAGGCAGGAGGCATCGACTACTTTACTCTTTATTATCATATTACTAAGTAATTTCTGACATTTACTCGCCATCTCGATATACTTTAAAGAAAACCCATATTGCTCATTCGAATAACTATATTCAGCTAGAGTAGCGTATGCAAGACATATCTTTTCATACAGTAGTGTTTTCAAATGTAGTTTCCACGCGAAATTGTCGTCTCTATTAGGTTCGTGCCAGGATGGAAACACATTTTTTTCTTTACGAATCAAAATGGCGTTCTTATCTATGTTCAAGTTGGATTCTATTAAGTAATTTCCAGATTTTTCACTATTTTTTCTGTCGCGTTTTCTTCTTCTGCTTCTAGAAGAGTGTTCTTTGGTGTTAGATTTGTTGTTTTTTGTGATAGGTTCGTAGTTCATCTTGATTGGTTCGTATGGGTTCGCCATTTTAGGATGTTGTTCCTCTATTATAACTTGTTGTTTCAGTCGTTCGCGTTCTTCCTCCTGTTGAAGTAAGATTGAAAGAAAGAGAAAGAAAGAAAAAACATTTATTTTGAAAGTAAAGTAAGATATAGTATAAGATTGGTAATAATATTATGGAAATTTTAACATTGGTGCTGATTCTTTTGTTTACAACTAAACTAATTTAGTCTCACTATGTCTCTTTCTAACAAAGAACATAAGAAAAATATGTAAGAAATTTAGTTCTGTCAAATTATTCCAATGCTTGTTTTCAACGTAAAGGATCATGGCGAGATTTGTACAAAAAAATAAAGATTTTTTAGAGACGTTGGAATTACGTTATAATTGATCCTTGGTGCCTAAGGGACAACTTGAGCCATTTAAAATATTTTTAGAACCCCGGGATAAAAATGCGAATTTCTATGGCAAGCCGGCGAATCGCGACTATTTGCGACCAAAACCATTATGTTGTTGTTATGTTTTGCGGGGTTTATAAAATATTTCATGTATATTAACATATTGCTGGTAATATAATCTCAACATTGGAAGTGATTAAATACCCTCTAAAATGTTTTATTTTTTTGTACAAATTAATGTATGGAGCTCGCCATGATTCTTTAGTCGCCATCTATCGCGGTTACGTCTAAATACCCGCAAATTAAGACGGCCAACACTATTTTGACAGCATTAAATATGTTCTATCCTTTTTCAATAATGTTTGTAAGAAAGAGATGTGACGTGACTAAAATTAGTTTAGTGCGTTTTACAACAGAAACGGCACCATAACGTAATTAACTAGTAAACTGGTTTCCCTTCAACCAAACTGCCAGGACTTGACTTAGTAGGCCACACGGTCTGTTATTATGTCTGTCTTTCAAAAGTATCAACTCAATCATTACTTCTGTATCGGGTCTAAAAAAGGAAATTTTATGTCAACAACTCAAAAAAATCAAAAAATACTCCTTTTGAAACATCTTCTCAAGCAGGTTGAGAAGAGATGATCGTTGACGTATAAGAAATAAATAACTTATTGTATAATAATCAATATATATAAAAATCAATGCCACTTTTCGTTGTAATTTTATAACTCAAGACTGGGCTCACCTATCCAAACCAAATGTTTAGGCTTTGTTCGGACTATTTAGTAGATGGTTTATGTGAAGTTTGCAGAAAATCGGTCGAGCGGTAATTCATTTATCACATTTTTATTATTTCACTTTATACGTAGCGAAGCACGTACCGGGCCGCTAGTATATAATATAATTTGTTTTATTTGCTTGAACATGGTGAAAAATGGTAACAGATACAAATAGAGCAGATCTCATATTCAGCCAAGAACTGGCATGCAAAAATTTCAACAGAATTAGGATGTATGACCCACCTTGCACTTATCTATGGTAACGTTATGCAACGCCAGCAGCCCCTTGAGAGCGTGTGTAAGTGCGCGCCCACAACGATCAGGAGCCGTGGCCCCCAGGCCTTTCCCTTCGACACCTGCACGTTTCTGCTCCTACAAGGTGAAAACAATCTTAAACTACTAGTACCTTAGCAGTATTTTACCTTAGCAGTCTAGCTTGCACACGGTGTAATCCAAGCTAATTTGGTATTTCATAATTTCTTGAAGCACATCATCGCTTAAATTCTAACGCCAAGTAAGTCAAAAATAGAAAATTTACAGGAGAGTGAAAGAACTGCATAATTGTACTTTTTACTTCATTTATGACTTTCTATTGGAGGTTGCTTGTTTCTGATTGGCTGGAACAACGTGTCTTGCGATTCTCTAACAAACGGCACCAAAATGTAAAATCACCAAAAAATTACTTACGTGGTCTTAGAACTTAAACGACAATAAATAATTAAACCTTACTGAATTACCGAAAAAAAATTTGGAATGTCATAGAAAAATGAACCCAATAGCTTTACAACAAGATTCACCTGTATCATTACTACAATAAACTATTAATTTAACCGATGAACCTAATTACAAAGTAATAAGATAGATTTTTCATTCAATATTTGAATTGAACAACAAGCAACTTACCCCCATAGGATCCTTAACTCGATCACCAATATCTCTCAACTCAAGTCCTCTTATTTGAACTGCGAGTGAACTCTCGCTATCTCTTTCACTCTTCACCACACTAGACACATCCGTCTCATTCGATTCGTTACAAGTTTTGCACATGGCGTCCTTCTCGCACGTATTATTGTCCTCGCACGGTGATGTCATGTCAAAGTCTAAATCTTCGTTATCAGAGTCTGAGCTTTCATCTAAAATAAATAATTTTGTAGACTTTACCAGACGAGGAAGCCATGCCAAGCTCAAGTTAAAGGTCCGTGAAGGACGAAGGATCTCGCCATCGACATGAATTCCATCATCACAGATTAGGAACAAAGTGGTCTCGTACTGAAGGGTCTGCAACTCACGTGATACCTCAAGCGACTTTAGGCTTGAGTAACCGCTTACCATCAGGTGAAAAAAAAACACCTTCGAATTGGCTAGATGACTAAAAAAAACCATTTAGTCCGACTTTTACATTAACAAAAATATTTATACATATATTTTTTCATTTGTCAATTAAACAAAAAGATACGAAGAGTCAACACACGATGTGTTGAATTTCCGGGAGACGTCACGATAGAGTACACTTCTTACTCTAAAGTGACGTCACGAGCCCCCACTCCCTGTAACTGTATTTTTTATGATTTGGTAGATCAAAAAATACGCGTCCAATATTTTTGACTGACGGACTAATTAGTATTATTATTTTTTACCTAGGAATCTCTATTGTGGCCAGATGCAATCTCAAAGACTCACCTTTAAAATCCGGATTGGCGGGGTTGGTAGTGGCCGGTACATACAAATCAGCGAGCATATAATGCGACGACGCCACAATCTGTGGGTACCTCTCAACCTTCAACAACTCTATGACATTCTCCAACAACTGACGGACATGTTTCGACCTGTTCGTCAAACGCATGTTCCTAGCCACCCTATACAACAACATGGCCACCGGCGTAGTGAACGGATTGTCCAAACTATCAGGACATAAAGACGTCAAATCATACAACTTCACCACATCATCGTGAGGACCTTTGAACAACCAATACGTGTGACCGGCTTTAGTCGCATTCGACTTCAAAAAGGACAATATATTTTGAGCGACGTTCCTAATGACTTTTGGGGAAAATCTCGAATTCTCCATATTGGGTAACTCTTCGGTTTTCATCGGCTCGTACTTCTGGACGATACCATCTAAATGGTAGCACATTAGCACTTCTGGGACGTTGCACATCAAGTTGTCAAGCCAGTAATCGATTCCTGTGAGGACGTTAATAGGTTCTCTTGTGTCTCTCAAACGAAGACTAACGCAGGGTCGATCTTTATCTCCGAAGATGGGTAAGTCACTGCCAATTAACATGTGTATGTCCTCGAATGTCCAGAGTACGTTGCGGTTGTAAAGGTGCTCGTTTGGAGGCTCTTCTGCACGAGTTTCTGGCTCTGGGAGGAATGGACCTGGAAATATCGAGATTTTAATGAATTTTATCGAACAAACATCTTTGGGAAATGAAATTGATATACACACATTACAGACCTATTATACAAACATAATGATCATTAAAATATATTCTTTGCTATTGTGAGATGTGAAAAATATTAGATTGAGAATTGATCATAATGTGCGCTTTGCAACAGAGCCTGCCAGATTGATGCAAGTGCACAGAAGCTATAAAAAACCGGCCAAGTGCGAGTCAGACTCACGCACCGAGGGTTCCGTACAAACCTGTAGGTATATAAGTAAATGGTAGTATAGACCTGAGTATTTGATATTAATATCAATTTATGACGTATTAAAAAAAAACTACTTACTAGATCTCGTTCAAACCAATTTTCAGTGGAAGTTTGCACCGTAATGTACATCATATATTTTTTATAGATTTATCATTCTCTTATTTTAGAAGTTACAGGGGGGGGGACACACATTTTACCACTTTGGAAGTGTCTCTCGCGCAAATTATTCAGTTTAGAAAAAAAATATATTAGAAACCTCAATATCATTTTTGAAGACCTATCCATAGACACCCCAAACTTATGGGTTTGGGGTGTCTCTCACTCACACATCAATATTATTAAATATCTATATAATAATATTGATATATATATATATATATATATATATACAATACAATACAATATATATATATATTGTATGCATTTTATATTACTTATTTAAGATTAAAACAAATCAGACATATTATGCTAAAAAAGGAGGTAGTGCGAGAAAAGACGACGTAATTGAGTTTAAATAGTTACATTGTAAGTACCTACTTATTATCTTTTGCATTTTGAATTGAATTTGTCGTTAGGTATGTCAAAGCAGATTTTTTTAATTTGGGAAGAGGATGGCCAATATCGATACTTGTGTTTTTTAAAAATAAGCTCAGGTTTTTTTTTTAAAAGTATAATCTATGAATGAGAAGGTGGAAGGTGAATGTTGTAAGAAAGTCAAATCCACTCAACTGAGCTGAGAAGAACCATGAAGACACTCAGCAAGTTTTATTATAAGTCACAGTATTGATTTGAGTAGTACACCAGAAATCATCGTTACCAGAAATCTATAAAAAATACTTAGGAGGTCATCGCTTCTCGACTTAACTGAGAAGAACGGGGACGACAGAAAGAACGATACAAGACGCCGGGAAAATTTTCACCCGTACGTTGTTGACATACCGAAAATACGGACACAGCGTTTTGCATCCTCATTTATAATGCGGACAGCAAGGGAGTGGAACTTGCTTCCGGCGTCTGTGTTTCCTGACGCTTACAATCTAGGAACTTTCAAGGCCAGAGTGAATAGGTTTCTTCTGGGTAAGCGTGTTTCATCTTAGGCTTCATCATCGCCCCTTATGGGCGGGTCAGTGGCCAAACGCAAGCCCATTTAATTAAAAGAAAAAAAAAAAAGATTTATTCATAAGATACAGTATATATTTGTAAGTAGTTGCTACTCGACTAAACTGAGAAGAACAGGGAAGACAGAAAGGTATATATAAGTGAGTAGTACAAGTTACCAGCAATGCACATGGGCGGATGTACATCAGGCTGGGGCTCCGCATCAGGCTGCGGGCGCTCCGCCACGCTGTGCGAAAGGAACTTGTGCGTCAGCTGGAGCCCTGTGCTCGGTACGGGGGCTAGCATTAGCTTCATCCGTTCCTGTGTTATTTAAGTTTAAAGAAATTTATTCTGATGAAGCGCTCGTGGGTTAGCATGATTAGCTGTTTTTAATCGATCGGTGAAGTAAAGCTACCACCGGTGTGGCCGGTACCTAGATTGGTGACCGCCTAGTGATATTTCAAATCGACCGTTTTCGAGCTAAAGCTAAAGAAGGTACAGTAGTACCCAACTAATATGGCTTACCGATGTACCTGCGCAGAAGATACATTTTCAAAGCGCGAAAAATGCTATTGGTCGGCAGCTGCCGCCATGTGTGCGGAGGGGCGTGACTTGCGAGTGAGACGGAAGTGTAGTGTATTATGAACCTTATAGTAGTGATAACTCGTAAGTTTTAAGCATTCTTTCGTTAATCTTCGGGACTTTCTTTTCTGTGCGAACGAAGATGCACGACTCGCCTTATCAGTTGGGTACTACTGTACCATTGTTCCCGGTGATCACTTAATTGTAACAGTCGTTAAGCTAGTTGGAGGCCTCCTAGGCGGCTTGAAAAAATCCAACAGAAGAATTGACCACTAGCCCACCTCCACCGATCCGCAGTGGGCACGCGTGGTGGAGCATATACCCATTCCCTTTCACACTCAAAAAAAAAAAAAAAACAGATTTAAATTTAAAAAAAAAATTGTCCACATTCGTCATTTCGTAGTATTTTGGTACTCAACAAAAACATTACAAAATTAACATTTGTGCTCAAAACTTTAGCCACATTATCATTTAACTAAACTATCATTTAAAGTTGAGATTCAGATACAACATTAGCCTAAACTAAACTCAATAGTCAATTGTTTACTGAGTCATGGCCGTTATGGGTTACATGCTTTCTTAAGCTCACCTGTTCGGACATGGTCTTGAGAATATTCTCATAGAAGAAATCCTTCAACCAGGACCACTCTGACTTCATCAGGTAGTCGTACACATCAAAGTCATCCAAAAGAAGAGTGTTCTCCACTCTGTGTACCATCATGCTTACCTGAAATATACAGTCACATCATAAATAGTTTTAGACAATAGACAATAGACATAGCTTTATTTGACATCACAAAAATAAAACAAAAATTACAAGGTATGCAAAAAACAAAAACAAACGCTTAAAATAAAAATAAAAAGAAATAACAAAAAAATAACACACAAAGTTTCGGATTTTAATCATTGGTAGGAGAGAGATAGAGAAGAATTTACACCTTATAATCCATAAGAGTTGTGCACATTTTAAAGTAACAGTACAAAATTAATTTTAACCGACTTCAAAAAAAGAGGAGGTTCTCAATTCGGTTGTATTCTTTTTTTTTATGTTTGTTACCTCATAACTCCGTCATTTATTAACCGACATGGAAAATTCTTTTTTTGTCTGGAAGGGTACACTTCCCGTTTGGTCCCATTGTCATCAGATCAGGATTTGATTACGTCTTAGTGTACTTTGTCGGTTTAAGTTTTTTTGTAAAACAGTCCAATTATTGTATTCACCTATGAAATGTCTAACTATAATATGTATGGGGCACTTGCGACTGACACAAGTGGTCAGAGAAAAAGTATTTTCATTATTATACCGTTGTAGTGCCTCCACTGACGAGTCCCTACAAAATGAATACTGTAATGTATAGCTTACAGCTGGGTACTTAGCTGTCTCGAGTTTTACACCAACATTAACATCAGATTGGAAGGTCGCCCTTGTTGAGAAGAACCAGCAAGTAGTAAAAGATAATTAAATTCTCTTACAGTTCCATTGGGTTGGTAAGGTAATTTGAGAAGTTTCTTTATGCACTCTGCACCTGATATCACGTCCACCTCGCCCACACAGTCCGGAAACATGTGCCCCATTCTAAAGCTGCAATAATATTATAGCTAGTTTTAACCACAAGAAGCAGTTTTTTTTAGAACTTAGAATATCATATTTATTTATTCACTAGACCAGGGTTCACCAAATGGCGGACCGATTTTGTGCGGTCCTTAACTAAACAGGAGGTAAGAACAATATTTCACAGAAACATAATCTTCTTACACTAAGTTTCTATTATAAATCAGAGCTTAGTTAAAAGTGTCAAAACCTCACCGCGAGAGAGGAGCGTGTAAAAAAGTTGCCTAAAAACCTGACGTGATTGGACGACCCGTAATCGTCTATCAAACGGACCGCGCCAGTCATATCATTTTAGAAAACGGACCCCAAATGAAAGTAGGTAATTGGCCTGCACTAGTATAATGTGCTCTTGGCATTTTTTTTTTTATAGATTGTAAACGATTGAAGAGAAAATAGAATGTAGTGGAAAGGGTGTGAGTATGATGAAAGAGTAAGAAAGTAATAGAGGTGGAAGTGGAGTGGTGGTCTCAGACTGCAGAATGAGCTCCCCACTGTAGTTTTCCCAATGGAGTACAGCATGGGGTTCTTCAAGAAGGGTGTGAAGAGGTTTCTTCAGGGTTGGCAACGCGCGAGTGATACCCCTGGTGTTGCAAGCGTCCATAGGCTACGGGAACCGCTTACCATCAGGCGGGCCGTATGCTTGTTTGCTACCTTAGTTGTATTAAAAAAAAAAGTGGTGCGTTTGGTGGTGGCAAATGACTCAATTTATTACTATTTGAATGAAAAATCAAAATAGCTTATATTATTAATTACTTAAAGCTCTAAATACCTTGACAATCCAGTTCCTCTAGTCAGAATCTGCTTCAAGCCATAGGAATCAATGGCAGCGCCCCAGTTTGATGGGGGCAGGTTAAGATCCGTGTTACATTGTAGACGGGCATAGCCGACCGGGCTCTGAAATGCTGTGTACTTCACCACGGCTGTTGATTTCACGCCTGGTGAAGGACTGCGGCCCTATTGAATAAAAACATGAGATATTTATTAAAAACTAGCTGCCGGCGCGACTTCATTTGCGTTATATCCTACCCTATACCATACCCTTCCCTACCGTTATGTTTTCTTAAATTTTCTAAGTTTCTGCACAATTTTTTTAATGCAAGAACATTCTATGAGAAAACTTCTTTTATTCTATTAGAAAACATTAAAAAAAAGATGAATGAATAAGTTATAGCATGACCAGGAGAAATAAGGGTTAACTTTTATATACAGGTTGAATTTTTTTTACCAGCCCTGGAGGGCATCTTCTGAAGTACAGGTCTTAGAGAAAAAATGCTGAAAGGAACCCCAAGCTAAATTATGAAGAAAATAAAAATGCCATAAAAAAATGTGACGATGACTCATTCAAAATATCATTTACCTTTGACTAAATTAACAATATTCTTTTTTTGATTTGTGACTATGATTTGATATCATGGTTATTTAGGAATAAATTAATAAAAAAAAACTCTGCAGAATTGGGAAATTTGTAGTCACAGTACCCAAAGATATGGCCCAGGGTGTTGATTTACCACTCTTTCAAAATATTGCTTTTATCACTAAAATATGAGACATATTTTTTATTACTTTTGCTTACCAGAGCCGGTATAGACTAGTCTTTTACCCAGCACCCACTTGACATTAAGTATCGGGACACCCTGTATACTTACACAGTCATCATGTTTCGCAAACAAACAAGTATACTGTGCTGTAAATGAATGAAGGTTCTAGAATAGGACACAATTATTATAGTAGTGAGACTAGAATGTAAATATTGTGTAATTGCCAACTATAATATTGTGTGTACGGCTAATGAAACCGGTAATAGAGTCCGAGAAGATCTATTGGTGAGAAATAATTTTGTTTTTTTTTACACCAATAATATTTACAGTTAATTCCGTGGTGTGTGGAAGAATAAATACTAAGGACAAGCCAAGTTCATATAAAATAACTGGACAATATTTTTAAGAGTTTTATTCAAAAACCTCATGAGGATAAATTAAATAAAGTTACACGAAAAATGGACCCACAATCTTTTGGTAGGTATATTTAATTTATTTATTAGCCTATAATGCTTACAATAAAAAGTGTAAATAAACAAATATATGTTATGAAATAAATTATTTACCTTGCTCCTTTTAAGTTCGTTTTCATTTTCAACCTCTTCCATTTTTTTTATTGTTTGCTACAATACAACCGATAATATTATATTACGCAACACAGACTACCAATAAGACTTTTCTAGAGCTTTATGTTAGCATGAAAATTACAATCGTGGGTTTGGAATTTATTTTTCATAAACCATATTTTTATTACATTTCTTAGCAACTCTGTTTAAAACAAAAGTATTCAATCAATCTTAATACATAGTAATAAGGCCTAAAATAACTTTCAACAACAAGATTCCATAAACAGCGTGTGATCCGCTGTCACAGAACAGCCGCTGTCACTTTCAAAATGTCATTTTGATTCGGATGCGTTCCAACCAAAATGTATTGTGTCAATAATCCACGTCTTAAGAGTGTAGTACTTGAAAACTGCCAAAACGACTGTTATGGTTTGCAAGGAAACACTTTAATATCCAGATGTTTAAAAACATTTTAAAAGCATTTGACATCTTAAAAGGTATACCTACAATTCTGCCAAGTCATATTTGTGAAATAATTCTTCATTTCCATCAAAAAAATACGATAGAATCTCTTAAAACCACAAAATATACCTTTGCCGTCTGCAACATTTATAGTATTTCGAATGAATTGACTTACATCTTAGTGGTTTAATTAAACACTAAAGGATTAAACCCCATCTTTACCATTTCAGTTTTTTACCAGTTAAATCCATAAAATTATAAATATTCTTTGCTTTTGCATGAAAACCGTTCGCAATTCTCCATACAAATTACTATGGAGCGGATGTCATTTTTTGAATTTGTATAAATTCGAATGCGCGCATAGAAATCATCCAGTGCCCTCCTCGATTCCAAAGTGGGAGCACGTCGCTTTGATGCTCGCTGAAGGTCGCCGCTGTCTTGTGTCATTGACATAAAGGTAGGTCGTGAGTGTCGTGACTGCCGAGGTAAAATAAATGAAGAAAATACATTTATTGATTTATCAAGATAGGTACGAGATTTTATTTATGTTAGGTATTTGTACTAACTCATTCAATGTTTTTATATTTCTAATTAATTATTATCATTATAGCCCGACCGGTAATATAATGATGATATATAATTCATATTTTTATTTATTTTAAAATTATTTTATGTCATAATGTTTTTTTTTCAACAAAATTACTTGAAAATTACTTATCAAGGACCAATGTGGTACCTTCAAGATTATCTGATGATGGTTCCATAAGGTTGCCTACCTTCTGGAACCATCATCAGATAAGCTCCATAGTGGAATAACGTATGT
Organism: Achlya flavicornis; assembly: GCA_947623365.1. Classification (NCBI taxonomy): domain Eukaryota; kingdom Metazoa; phylum Arthropoda; class Insecta; order Lepidoptera; family Drepanidae; genus Achlya; species Achlya flavicornis. Next base: position 9,488,826 of record OX392490.1, read on the forward strand.
AGGCCGTGTTTGGACTCGTTGGAATCGTTTTGAGATGCAGTTTTAAGGGTCTGATGATGGAGTAAGAGGGTTGGAAATGGAACTCCATAGCGGACTCTTTTCAACCCCCATAATATGGGTATCAAATCAATGGGCTTGAAGGGTAGATGTGATCTACTCATAAAACATAAAACTTTTCTTAAAATTTGAAAAAGTGTTTGCAATGTTAAAATTTTGAAAAAGTGTCCGCCATTTTGAACTTTTTAGATACTGGTCCGATTGCTCTCAAAATCGATATTTGAGAGACCTTGGGGTCACAAAACAAGAATCTTTTCTCAAAATGTTGAAAAAGTGTCCGCCATGTTGAACTTTTTAGATACTGGTCCGATTGATCTCAAAATCGATATTTGAGAGACCTTGGGGTCACAAAACAAGAATCTTTTTTCAAAATTTTGAAAAAGTGTCCGCCATGTTGATCTTTTTACATACTGGTCCGATTGCTCTCAAAATCGATATTTGAGAGACCTTGGGGTCACAAAACAAGAAACTTTTCTCAAAATGTTGAAAATGTGTCCGCCATGTTGAACTTTTTAGATACTGGTCCGATTGCTCTCAAAATCGATATTTGAGAGACCTTGGGGTCACAAAACAAGAATCTTTTCTCAAAATGTTGAAAAACTGTCCGCCATGTTGAACTTTTTAGATACTGGTCCGATTGCTCTCAAAATCGATATTTGAGAGACCTTGGGGTCACAAAACAAGAATCTTTTTTCAAAATTTTGAAAAAGTGTCCGCCATGTTGAACTTTTTAGATACTGGTCCGATTGCTCTCAAAATCGATATTTGAGAGACCTTGGGGTCACAAAACAAGAATCTTTTTTCAAAATTTTGAAAAAGTGTCCGCCATGTTGAACTTTTTAGATACTGGTCCGATTGCTCTCAAAATCGATATTTGAGAGACCTTGGGGTCACAAAACAAGAATCTTTTTTCAAAATTTTGAAAAAGTGTTCGCCATGTTGAACTTTTTAGATACTGGTCCGACTGCTATCAAAATCGATATTTGAGAGACCTTGGGGTCACAAAACAAGAATCTTTTTCAAAATTTTGAAAAAGTGACCGCCATGTTGAACTTTTTAGATACTGGTCCGATTGCTCTCAAAATCGATATTTGAGAGACCTTGGGGACACAAAACAAGAATCTTTTCTCAAAATTTTTAAAAAGTGTCCGCCATGTTGAACTTTTTAGATACTGGTCCGATTGCTCTCAAAATCGATATTTGAGAGACCTTTGGGTCACAAAACAAGAATCTTTTCTCAAAATGTCAAAAAAGTGTCCGCCATATTGAACTTTTTAGGTACTGGTCCGATTGCACTCAAAATCGATATTTGGGAGTCCTTAGGGTCACAAAACAAGAATCTTTTCTCAAAATGTCGAAATAGTGTCCGCAATGTTGAACTTTTTAGATACTGGTCCGATTGCTCTCAAAATCGATATTTGAGAGACCTTGGGGTCACAAAACAAGAATATTTTTCAAAATTTTGAAAAAGTGTCTACCATGCTGAACTTTTTAGATACTGGTCCGATTGCTCTCAAAATCGATATTTGAGAGACCTTGGGGTCACAAAACAAGAATCTTTTCTCAATATGTTGAAAAAGTGTCCGCCATGTTGAACTTTTTAGATACTGGTCCGATTGCTCTCAAAATCGATATTTGAGAGACCTTGGGGACACAAAACAAGAATCTTTTCTCAAAATTTTGAAAAAGTGTGCGCCATGTTGAACTTTTTAGATACTGGTCCGACTGCTATCAAAATCGATATTTGAGAGACCTTGGGGTCACAAAACAAGAATCTTTTTCAAAATTTTGAAAAAGTGACCGCCATGTTGAACTTTTTAGATACTGGTCCGATTGCTCTCAAAATCGATATTTGAGAGACCTTGGGGACACAAAACAAGAATCTTTTCTCAAAATTTTTAAAAAGTGTCCGCCATGTTGAACTTTTTAGATACTGGTCCGATTGCTCTCAAAATCGATATTTGAGAGACCTTTGGGTCACAAAACAAGAATCTTTTCTCAAAATGTCAAAAAAGTGTCCGCCATATTGAACTTTTTAGGTACTGGTCCGATTGCACTCAAAATCGATATTTGGGAGTCCTTAGGGTCACAAAACAAGAATCTTTTCTCAAAATGTCGAAATAGTGTCCGCCATGTTGAACTTTTTAGATACTGGTCCGATTGCTCTCAAAATCGATATTTGAGAGACCTTGGGGTCACAAAACAAGAATCTTTTTCAAAATTTTGAAAAAGTGTCTGCCATGCTGAACTTTTTAGATACTGGTCCGATTGCTCTCAAAATCGATATTTGAGAGACCTTGGGGTCACAAAACAAGAATCTTTTCTCAATATGTTGAAAAAGTGTCCGCCATGTTGAACTTTTTAGATACTGGTCCGATTGCTCTCAAAATCGATATTTGAGAGACCTTGGGGACACAAAACAAGAATCTTTTCTCAAAATTTTGAAAAAGTGTCCGCCATGTTGAACTTTTTAGATACTGGTCCGATTGCTCTCAAAATCGATATTTGAGAGACCTTGGGGTCATAAAACAAGAATCTTTTTTCAAAATTTTGAAAAAGTGTCCGCCATGTTGAGTTTTAGATGACGTAAACCAATTCTTCGAACCACTAACAAACACACTGCGTACCAATTTTTTACCGACTTTACTAGGAGGCGATATCTCACCCTTAGAAGCGGACTTATTCTCTCTACCCGTTCATAAAGGTGGTCTAGCAATCTCCGCTCTATCAAAAATTACAAATATAAACTATGAATGTTCAAAAAAAGGTTGTGCAGTCCTCTCAAATGCTTTAATCGAAAATACACATATGGACCTCTATCACAACATCATAAATCTCTCAAAGATTCACAGAAAGAAAGCCGCAAAGAGAAAGACTCTCTCAATGACGAACTCTTGGATACTGTCTTGGTCAAACTCTCTCCTATCAAGAGAAGAGCGATTGACCGATCAATTTCGACAAAAATGAAAACTAAATCCTCCAATTGGCTATCCAATCCAATATATATCATACCGACTAAGAAAGACCATTCCGATCTGTCCCCATTTGAGTTCAGAGACGCACTTGCATTACGTTACCACAGATTACCAGTCTCTATGCCAAAATCATGTGATGGCTGCGGTTGCGATGAATTCAATGTTGATCATGCTCTATGTTGTAAAAAGGGTGGTCTAATAACACGTCGTCATAATGAAATTAGAGATTTGTTCTGTGACTTATGTCAACATGCATGGGGTAACGTAGTCAAAGAACCCATAATCTCTGAAGGAGAATGCGGACTACGTGGAGACCTTTCTTGCCGTGGCGTTTGGGATGCACAGAGGGAGGCGTTATTTGATATCCGTGTCGTAGACACTGACGCTCCTTCTTATATTTCACGTCCTGTCGCCTCTGTATTAAAATCCGCTGAAGACGAAAAAATAAGAAAATATTCAAGCGCTTGCGAATTGCGACATGCAACATTCACCCCTCTTGTCACATCCGTTGACGCGCTGACGTTTTCGCTCCACAAATGTCTACCTTCGTTAAACATCTTGGAGCCGCAATCTCTGACCGCTGGAACAGGTCATTTAGCGTAGTGATGGGTTGGCTAAGATCAAAAATAATCATCTGTATAATCCGTGCCACTAGTATGTGCATTCGCGGCACGAGACATAAATTTAAGCCAATAGCAAAGTTATTTGGCTTCGACGATGGAGCAGCCCTACCTAAACAAGACTGATGTTGATGCGGTCGACGAACCGATGGATTTGAACTTATTTAATATTATATTTTTCTGTTACGGTAATCACAAAAGTAGTATAAATAGTTAGTCTTAATTTTTTGAATATTTTTTTTGCTAATGAGACTTTTTTGTAATTTTCTTGTCTTGCGACGTTTATTTTTTTGAATCGTTGTTTATTAAAATGTTATAGTTTTTCATATTATTATAATAAATACTGATTAAAATTTATCATTATTTTATTTATACGCATTACTTTCTCTAGTTGAAACGAGTTTCATCATATTCCGTTTTCGTCAAGGTCGCTATAATGCCAGGATAACAGAATTTTGAAAGAATTATCTTATGTAATTTCAAGTTATGACAGACAAAATATTTATGGCGGTAGGTGTATTAAAAGTTTGGAAGTGTGTTTTTTTTAGAATTTAGAATCTTTTCTAGAATCGTCAATATATTATTTATTAACAACAAATATGTACAAAATACAATCTATATTTACAAAATATAATCTATATATAGAAAATTTCCTCAAGCCTGCCGCTGCTTCCGATTAACGGCAAGGTTGAGGCAAGGAAGAAGGCTGGCAGCGTTTCCTCTTTGGATAGCCAAGCTGACGCGTTGGCGGAAAAAGCTCCCCGCCCGCTGGTCTCCGGAGGTCTCGATCAATTTTGAAGACAAGGTGCGAGCAAAACGGCGAGCTTCTGACCCCCATGGTCCCAAGGTCTCGACCGCAAAAGGCATAAAAATATAAATGGGTCCAATCGATGCATATTTTTTGAATTTTTAATTTTCCGCACTGGCCGCCGCTGCCCCTGCAGCTTTACAAGTCGCCGGTAAGTGAGATGGCGCGAGTGTATCGACACATGTGGCATCCCACACCAGCGACTTGCCGACACTCCAAGGGATCAAAGATATACCATCCGGTCTCCTGCCATCGCCCCGCGCAATACCGACTGGTTCCAGTACGGAAGGCACGTTAGAGACAACAAGAGCCCTGCGGATAATGTCATTAATAGCCGAGTGCCGTGATATTCGACCAGCACTTAGGGAGCACGAAAGCCCATAGTGGCCGAGCTCATTGACGAGGTCTCCGCAGCGGCAGCGATGAGGCTGATTGGTCCTGCAACCAAGACGAAGACAAATACACAGACTTAATGTTATACGGTCTAACATTGTCCCGGTATTTGTGGATGGAATATCTTGTAGCCAGTGACCTGAGTCACTCTGAGAGACGGCTAACAAGCGCGCGCGGTCTGTATCTATTGAAAAGTTTGAAAATAATTTTTGCCAAGTTTTTTCACAAAGAGGCTTGTCCCACGCTCTCTGAGAGTGACTCAAGGTTGGAATATTTGTGCCTGGACAAGCTGCCTGCCAGGCGTCTCTAGCATCGGACAGGTAAGAAACCTCAACAGATCCAATAGAAGGGTCCAAAACAGATCTGACGAGGCTGCCTACACTGTATACCGAGGATAGAAACGCCGGTACTGATATGCTTGAAATTTTCCGCACTCCTAGGCCACCATAACACACGGGTAGGGTGGCCTGAGACCACACTTAGTTTTCACAAAAACTGCAATTTAGAATTTTGGAAAGAGACGTTTTGATCATATTATCCAAAGTATCTAATATGTGAACGAATTTAAATAAGTGCGTACTGCGGAGCAAATAGGTAAACTTAGGCACGAAAAGGCAGAGTCGAACAATAAAAAATGCATAATGGGCATTAATTTCATAAAGTCTATTTGAAGAGTCATTAAAATTTTGAATCTTTTTCTCAAAGAAACTAGTTATGGATTCATCTAAGACTGGGGCTCCGAGAAGATGAAGCGACTCCTTTGACAGTAACTTAATATTGGGAGCCAAAACATTAAAATTTTGAATTAATTCTGGTTTTCCAGATTCTGGGAAAGAATCTAAAATAAGGAGCTCACATTTGGAGCTATTGAATTCTACGCCAATCTTTTTAAAATTTTCTGTCAATGTTTTAAAATCACTGAGAACGGAAGCCGCATCACCCCCCAGCGTACCGTCGTCTAGATACCATACATTAAATTTAGATTGTAACCCAGAAATAATTGAATGGATGGCCATACTGAAGATAGCTGGACCGAGAGGGTCGCCCTGTTGACAACCCATGGCGGAAATAAGTGGGTGTTCTCTGAAAAAAAGTTTTGATGGATGCCCATAGCATTGCCAAAGGTAAGGATATACGTCAGGGCAGATATCCCGAATTTGGGTCAATAAAGCGCCCCTATCGACAGAGTTAAATGCATTGTTTATGTCAACTTTAAGCAGCACTTCACCTCCGTTATTTAATAGAAAGGTCCGAGCCGCATGAACAGCTGCCTCACAACCTCCCTTTGAGCCAAAACCGAATTGAATGGGCTGAAATATTTCCGAAAGTTTCGGGAGAATGTGACGACAACAAATTTTGGAGGCCATACGACGGATAGTATTACCCACAGCGATGGGTCTTACTCCGCCATCTTTTTTGGATAGCGCGCAAAGGTTGGCCCCATAAATGATCTCAGTGAATGGGCTTGGCACCTTTCCTGCCAACATTAAATTTATAAGAGAGGTTAATTTCGATAATAATTTGGTACCAGCGTCTCCGGCGGCACCACAGACAAGATCTTTGTAATGCTGTGGTGTAACCGTCGAGACCGCCAGCAGAACCAGGTTTAAATCTATTTTAGAATCTCTAAGATATCATTTTAAGAGAAAAAAAGCATTTGGATTTACAAAAAAGTCCGTGATGGTATATATCTATATCCTATGGATAACCCACAATAACCATTTTTATATTTTTTTTGTGTCCTTATTTAATTAAATAAGTTGGGTACGTTGAGCACAATTTTAGAAGATATCACAGATTTAAAATTAGGTAGGTACCAAAAAACAGTATTCGCCATACTATGCTCGTGCGGCGGGCAGGGCGGCCCGCGTGCAATAACATAAGTAGTACCCACGTAGTACCTATGTACATTGTACCTGTGCGAAGCCGGGGCGGGTCACTCGCTAGTAAGTTTTACGATGCCAGCCCAGCTGTGCGTGCATCAGCCATTAAGCCACAACTTTAAGCCATTTTCTCTTTTTATATACCTATATGGATTTAGGTAAGTAAAGGTAAAGTAGTTAAGATTGATATACAATTAACAAAGAAATATTCTCACTAAAGAAAAATATCAAGAATGATCCGGTACTGCTACGTAGTACCTATGTACATTGTACCTGTGCGAAGCCGGGGCGGGTCACTCGCTAGTAAGTTTTACGATGCCAGCCCAGCTGTGCGTGCATCAGCCATTAAGCCACAACTTTAAGCCATTTTCTCTTTTTATATACCTATATGGATTTAGGTAAGTAAAGGTAAAGTAGTTAAGATTAATATACAATTAACAAAGAAATATTCTCACTAAAGAAAAATATCAAGAATGATCCGGTACTGCTTACCTAATTAGCACGAATTACGCGAACACTGTGGCTCTAACCTTATCTTTTGCCAATATTGCCATCTCTTTTACCACGGATACTCGCAAACTACGGGGCGGCGAGTGAACAGCTAATACATTGCGCTGTTTCTGCAACATGCTTTCTAGTCTCACAGGCGCGAACGAGCACTGTATAAATAATTATTCTATTGCGCCGTAAATCATAGTTGTCTGTCTCAAAGCAATGTGTAATATAACTGAGAGACGCATCTGTGTGGACAGAATTTGTCGATGTGTGAGCTCGATGAGAAGTTCCCACGCTCAGGGACTACCCCCTTAAATAGTCCGTCTAGGAACGACACGATTTGGCACCCGATATATAGGGCCGATCGGTTGGGCCGATCTCTCTTGACACACTGGCTTTGCGTCAACTTGCCTACTGACATTCCTATTTGTATGGCCCATCCGCCGATCGGGTACCGAATCGTGTCATTCGTAAATCGTAGACGCTTTAAGATACGTAGTATCTCTACCTAGTCTGTGGCTTTAAGTATCAACCGTTCGTATAATCGGACGTGTGCGATTGAACTCTTTGTCTTTGATACCGTCTCTTGTCTGTGACCAAGCCAAAACTCAGCGGCCATTTTTGTATTGTGTGTGTGACATTTCGTTTTCGCATACGCGTCGCTCGTTATTTTCCTACCTTGTAAAATTTGTGTAAAAAGCTTTTTGTTTGTTATTTTATCGTCCCTGTTGATTAATCGGTAAGTATCTTACTCAATTATTGTATATTCACGTATTTCCTTATATGTTACATCATTTTATAAATTCCGCATAATGGCTGTGCGGCTAGCAAGCGGTACTTTTCACAAAAGATCAATAAATGGGTCTAAGTACCTACTCTACGTAAGCCATGCTTCTCTCAACTACACTTACTAGATATTCTCTTTAAATTAGTATTAATGTGCAAAAACACTATTACAATCATTGATTACAATACCGAAAATATAGCAGTAGTTGTGATGAGTCACGCAAGATTTTGCCAAACAAAATATAACGGTGGTGTTAGAAGGTCAGAGCACTATTTACGCTTACGTATCCTCGCAAAACATAATTTCCGATAGCGAAGGGTACATCGGATCTCTTACATAAACGGTGTAACAAAGAATTTGTATATTTCTTGTCCACCTTGAGAATTTATCTCTAAAACAGATCATATTTCAAACATACATTTGAGGTAACTCAATATGTATGAAAACAATAATAATATCGTTTTTTTTATAATACGATAATGCTCTATTCTTTTAAGCTATAACCTATCTGGTCTATTATGCAGCTCGTACAACCTACATAGACTATAAACTACCAACAATCACCAAAACCCATCATAACTTTTTCATGCATTGTTGTGGTCAAAAGAATGGTGTATTAAAATTGATCTTGTGGCCTTTTTTGACTTTATACAAAAAATATATTGTTGACTAAAAACTTACAGGCACAGACTCTAAAACTGGTTGATAAGTTGAATTTCCTAAGAATGCAATCAACTCTGCAATTACTCTTGAAAAAAAGCATAAGTAGACTCATTACATTACAATCTCACTGACCTGAATTAGTAGACTACTATCAATATTTAAAGAGTTAAACACAAATCAGAGTAATTCTAAAGAAATTACTGTAATTTGTGATTGTTTTTAAAGAGTTAAACACAAATCAGAGTAATTCTAAAGAAATTACTGTAATTTGTGATTGTTTTTAAAGATAGTTAGCTTTTATTGCTGATCATTAATATATTTTGTTATAGTAACAGATTAAGATGCTTAACTGTTAAACTGGTTGTTCAGAATTGTTTTCTGAATCGATTTAATTAACTTTTAATTCAAAATCATTTATTCAAATAGACCTTCGCAGGCACTTATGAAAAGTCTGACTCTAATACCGGTTCGGAAGGTTGCATTTGCTGAGAAGAGCCGGCAATAAACTCAGCAATTACTCTTTTCAAAACAGGCTTAGATTCATTACATAATATTTACATTCTAATCGCACTGAAAACAGTGTGATTAGAATGTAATATATCTAATATAGATATTTAAAGTTACAAAATTGATTCAGTAGGCGATTTAAACTATTCTGAACAACCAGTTTAACAGTTTAGCATCTTAATCTGTTACATGTTTTATAAACAAAATATATTAATGATCAGCAACAAAATACTTGAGTATGACTTACATACAAATTATGTATTCCGAGTCCAGATCCTCAAACTGTTTTATTTATACTTTTTAGAGGATTTTGCCCTGCAAGGATATGTCAGCCTGATTGTAGCATTAACTTTAATTAGGTACATATGAATTAATTATTTCATTATTAAGAAAAACCTCATCGGTTTTCACCAATGAGGTTTTTCGTTCTTTTTTTTTTTCATTTACTTCCTTATAATGTAAAAATCTCATGAATATTGATATCAAAAGACTGCATTTCCTGGATTTTCAGTCAGTACCCCTTTGGGTAAAAAGCGATTGAAATCCAGCAGGATTTTTCAGCATTTCATCTATTTGTAATACTCAAGAAACTAAACTCACCAAGCACAACATTAAATACAGAGGATTTGTTAACAGGAAAAAATGTGTCTACTTTAATGTTAAACTAATGCACTGTATTTGGTAGCATTAAGATATTACAAAACATTTATGTCGAGTTTTGTACAACCCAGGTTTGAAGAGAGCCCCAGCTCTTTGTTATATACCTATTAGCATGTCTGGTCAATCACATACATTTTATAATTAGTGTAGAATTCACACGTAAAGATGTCGCTACAGACATCGTATGGACGGATTGAAAATTAATTCTTAGTCAAAACGCTATTAAATCACTTTTTATTGAGATTTATTGCAAAGGAATACAATTTGATAATAATAATTTAATTTAATTATTTTTTTAAACTCGTATTTTCAATATTTGCAATTTATTTAATTTTATTTAAATCTTTCGACCTTACATAGATGTCCTTACCGTCGATTATTTTTATTTCTTTTTATCGTCTAGGACCGAAACAATCAAATAATAATAAAATAAATCTAATATTAACCTGTTTCTAATAAGCAGAGACTTCAACGGTAAATAAATATAGTCTAAATATTTTGAAATCTACAACGATTATTTTTAAAAGTACAATGGGCAGTTTCGTACCAATTGTATTTCATTTGTTTTTATGGGCTTAAGTCTGTATCTAGCTAGTGCAGGAAAACGTATAGTGGTTTCATTTATTCAACAAAATATCAAATAAGAACAATTATTAAGTCTTTTATGGTCAAAAGGATTAAAGCCATTCGTAAATCACCGACCCTGTTCACAAAATTTATGGAGAATCGGATGAGTAATTTGACCTTTAGTGGAGAACAGCCGGTTATCTGGACATACATACGAAAGCATTTTTGTCCAAGCTGAAACGGAGACTCTTCGCTTGCTCGGTATTAAAGTGATTTTTAAAACATATAGAAGATTAAGAAATTGCTATCTTGACCTATTTTTAATCGTTCCCTAATCAGGGCCGGCAATAGCCTATATAGCGCCGGGTCAGGCCTCTGTCACTTGCCTATATCTACCGCGATAAGCATCTACAGCTCGCTTCGAGCTGGGCTCGACTAAACTGTCGGGGCCGCCACGCGCTTGCGAGCACACTGTACGCAATTGTGTCGGAGCCAAAATTTTAAGAGAGGTAGAGCATAGCGTTTATTCGCTCAAAGAGCAGCTCGACTGGGGAAGTACCTCCACCTTACAGAATACCGCAGCCAAATAACTTTATGTTGTGTTCCTGCGCGTGAGTAAGGTTGCCAGAGCTCATTGGGGAGGGGGGATAGGTCGATAACGCGTGAGCGATGCTTCGTGTGTTGCAAGCGTCTATATGGCTACGGTAACCGCTTACCATCAGGCGGGCCGTATGCTTGTTTATCGACTAAGTTGTATAAAAAAAAAAAAAAAAAAAAAAAAAAAACAGAATGCGTGATTATTTGTTTTCTTGTGCGATGTTAACCTATGAAATATATTTATTTATCAATTATCACTGCACTTTGTTATAATGGAGAACCGTAACACTAATAATTTGAGTTTAACGGCTGTCGCAATAAACAGATTTTATTTAAGTTGTTGGATTTTAAATTACTGCAAGATTCTGAAGTGTAAGACAGTAAGTACATATATTTTGTTAATTTTACACGGTGTTTTTATCAGTATCCTAATTAATTAGGTGTAGTTGATATAGGTAGGTAACCCTGACGGTCGTAAGGTCATTTCGGTAAATTATAAATACAAAGGCATTGCGTTTTAATGTGCGTGGCGTTAAGGTGTAATTAAGAATTAACTTAGTGCTCTGCAAATATTGTAGGCTATTAAAACGGCGGCAATCCCTCAAGATCAAAAGTGTGCAATTTCTGTACGTTAGTTCTATTATTTATTGTGCCCGGGTGCAAGCAATACCCTGGCGCCCTCAAGTAGGCGCACGAACAAAATGGAATACTAACAGTTATATAATCACCAGAGTGATCGGAAATTCTGCAGTTTCATGCAAGGTCTTTTGGAAATTTCGCAGGGTTCCCAATTAAAAAAAAACAACTTTCGCTCAAACAAATGCATATGTAATGAAATTAGACGCAAACGGCGCGAGCGGGGCCACAGGCGGGGCGCATGCGCGATGTTCGTCATTTCGCATTCACTACGAACCGTCACAACCAACTTCATACGCATGCAAGGCTTCATTATCTCAAATATCTCATACTGTTGTGCTATATAAACCAACAATAGTTATATCTCATTATGGATAGTTTTTCATAGGTTAGAAAGAGATACACTCGCTGGCAACGAAGCCCGGTTGCAAGCCCACGCGTGCGAGCGAGACGCCTTGACTGACCGTGCGAGGTGGTGCGAGGCGGGTCGTACACAGATATAGATATACCGTACCTACCTAGTTTTAAACCGAATGGTGTGTATATAAGGCGCCTCGGGGGTTGATGACATCGAAAAGCAATAATAGCGAAGAGCGCGAACTTTTAACCCTAGGCACGCCACTGCATCGAGAGTCAAGGTGAGGCATTGGCAGTGAGCCTAGATGTAGCGAAGGCGTTCGATCGGGTCTGGCACAGGAGTCTTCTAAGGAAGTTACCATCATACGGGCTTCTGCAAATGGGTTGCCAGCTTTCTGTCCAGCAGAAGCATAAGAGCCGTCGTCGATGGTAGCTACTCTAATAGCATGGACATGAATGCCGGCAAGGCTCTGTGCTGTCCCCAACACTGTTCCTTCTGCATAGCAATGAATGCCGTCAATAGACAGCATATCATTCATTGCTATGTGGCCGACAGTACAGGGGACGCTCATTATAGGAGGAAAGCCGCGAACGGCTGGTGTCTGAAATCGAGAGTACACTACCTTGTGTCTCCAATTGGGTTCGACTAAACCTAGTCCATTTCAACCCCACCAAGACTCAAGCCTGCGCGTTCACCGCTAAGAAAATCCCATGGTCTGTGGCTCCACAGTTCCAGAACACTTCCTTGAACATCAGTCAAAGCATTGGGATTCTTGGCGTCGACATTTCTAGCGACGTTTTGTTCCGAAGTCACTTGGAAGACAAGATTAAGCTGGCATCCAAAAGCTTGGAGTGCTCAACAGAGCGAGTCAGTACTTCACATCGGGGCAAAGGCTGCATCTTTATAAGTCGCAAGTCCGGCCTTATATGGAGTATTGTTGCCATATGTGGGCGGGGGCACCTGGATACCAGCTTGGGCCTTTAGACTCGGTTCAGCGACGTGCCGCTAGAATTGTCGACGATCCCGAGCTCACGAACGGTTACGAGCCTCTCAGTTTGAGGAGAGACTTTGCCTTATGTGTGTTCTACCGCTTGTACAACGGGGAGTGTTCCAAGGAATTGTTCGACTTGATGACCACGGCAACCTTCCACCATCGCAACTTTCGCCATCGACGGGGAGTCCATCCTCACACATTGAAACCCTTATCCTTATGTATATCCTTGAGCCGTTCTATGTATTAAAAACAATGGGCGTCAAATCAAATCAAATAATTTATTTTAAAAAGTAAAAAATTACACAGATAATTAAACAATGGTCCCCGCACTAGGATAATCCTGTATCGCGGGCAACCTGTATAGTTTACAAAATATGTTTTCCAAAACATATGTTGTAAACTATACAGCGTCAATTCAAACATTTGATTAAAGTTTAATAAATATAACAAAAATAAAATAGTGGTTTCTTAGGTGGCTGTTTCAAGTCTTTCCAGAGCTTGTAGTACTGCGACCAGACTAGATGTATGTAGTGGTTTCTTAATAAATAGATGTTTCCATTAATTTTCCACAGAAATTATTTGTTTCCCAGAAATAGATCTTTATAAGCGACACTATGAGATGGAGTAATAATACAGTTTTTTTTTTCAAATCAACGAGTACCAAGTATACAGTTTTATTTTTTATTAAAATCGGCCTTGGGGCTCCTTTCAGCATTTGTCGCTATACCCTATACTTTAGGATTCAGCCAACCAGGCAAAAAATGGTAAAATGTTAAAGGATATAATTAGGTAAACATTATTTAAACTTTTTAACTTTCACGCCTTTTAAATTAAAAACTTCAAACAATAAAATAATGTTTATACTATAGAATTGGAAATGTTAGGAAAAAATAAAAAGTGCCCATCGTTCTTTAAAATACTGTTCTATAAAAAGTGACATCTGTTGTCATTTACTGAGAAAACTAACATTGCTGTAGTGACATACGTGGCAAGACTAGCAAATAGTACCTTTGACTCACCACCGGCGCTGTACTTGCGCGAGTTACGGTGGTAACTTTTGAAGTATGGGCGCTGACCCTCTGTTGTACGTAGTATTTATCTACTCTTAGCTATTAGCATGTCTGGTCAATCACATACATTTTATAATTAGTGTAGAATTCACACGTAAAGATGTCGCTACAGACATCGTATGGACGGATTTAAAATTAATTCTTAGTCAAAACGCTATTAAATCACTTTTTATTGAGATTTATTGCAAAGGAATACAATTTGATAATAATAATTTAATTTAATTATTTTTTTAAACTCGTATTTTCAATATGTGCAATTTATTTAATTTTATTTAAATCTTTCGACCTTACATAGATGGCCTTACCGTCGATTATTTTTATTTCTTTTTATCGTCTAGGACCGAAACAATCAAATAATAATAAAATAAATCGAATATTAACCTGTTTCTAATAAGCAGACACTTCAACGGTAAATAAATATAGTCTAAATATTTTGAAATCTACAACGATTATATTTAAAAGTACAATGGGCAGTTTCGTACCAATTGTATTTCATTTGTTTTTATGGGCTTAAGTCTGTATCTAGCTAGTGCAGGAAAACGTATAGTGGTTTCATTTATTCAACAAAATATCAAATAAGAACAATTATTAAGTCTTTTGTGGTCAAAAGGATTAAAGCCATTCGTAAATCACCGACCCTGCTCACAAAATTTATGGAGAATCGGATGAGTAATTTGACCTGTAGTGGAGAACAGCCGGTTATCTGGACATACATACAAAAGCATTTTTGTCCAAGCTGAAACGGAGACTCTTCGCTTGATCGGTATTAAAGTGATTTTTAAAACATATAGAAGATTAAGAAATTGCTATCTTGACCTATTTATAATCGTTCCCTAATCAGGGCCGGCAATAGCCTATATAGCGCCGGGTCAGGCCTCTGTCACTTGCCTATATCTACCGCGATAAGCATCTACAGCTCGCTTCGAGCTGGGCTCGACTAAACTGTCGGGGCCGCCACGCGCTTGCGAGCACACTGTACGCAATTGTGTCGGAGCCAAAATCAGAATGCGTGATTATTTGTTTTCTTGTGCGATGTTAACCTAGGAAATATATTTATTTATCAATTATCACTGCACTTTGTTATAATGGAGAACCGTAACACTAATAATTTGAGTTTAACGGCTGTCGCAATAAACAGATTTTATTTAAGTTGTTGGTTTTTAAATTACTGCAAGATTCTGAAGTGTAAGACAGTAAGTACATATATTTTGTTAATTTTACACGGTGTTTTTATCAGTATCCTAATTAATTAGGTGTAGTTGATATAGGTAGGTAACCCTGACGGTCGTAAGGTCATTTCGGTAAATTATAAATACAAAGGAATAAAATGGAATACTAACAGTTATATAATCACCAGAGTGATCGGAAATTCTGCAGTTTCAAGCAAGGTCTTTTGGAAATTTCGCAGGGTTCCCAATTAAAAAAAAACAACTTTCGCTCAAACAAATGCATATGTAATGAAATTTGACGCAAACGGCGCGAGCGGGGCAACAGGCGGGGCGCATGCGCGATGTTCGTCATTTCGCATTCACTACGAACCGTCACAACCAACTTCATACGCATGCAAGGCTTCATTATCTAAAATATCTCATACTGTTGTGCTATATAAACCAACAATAGTTATATCTCATTATGGATAGTTTTTCATAGGTTAGAAAGAGATACACTCGCTGGCAACGAAGCCCGGTTGCAAGACCACGCGTGCGAGCGAGACGCCTTGACTGACCGTGCGAGGTGGTGCGAGGCGGGTCCTACACAGATATAGATATACCGTACCTACCTAGTTTTAAAACGAATGGTGTGTATATAAGGCGCCTCGGGGGTTGATGACATCGAAAAGCAATAATAGCGAAGAGCGCGAACTTTTAAATAGTTCGGAAGTTTATATTCTTGTTCGAGAATTATTTTAGTAGGGCAAGCCCGGCTTTTGGGCTTGTATGGACGTACCGCCACTGCCCGAGGCGCCTTATATACACACCATTCGGTTTAAAACTACGACTGATACACTACTGACGGATTTATCTACATTCACTGTTAAAAACTACAGTAACATATCTCTCGGCATGCCCTATTCTGAAACCCTAGGCACGCCACTGCATCGAGAGTCAAGGTGAGGCATTGGCAGTGAGCCTAGATGTAGCGAAGGCGTTCGATCGGGTCTGGCACAGGGGTCTTCTAAGGAAGTTACCATCATACGGGCTTCTCGAGGGATTATGCAAATGGGTTGCCAGCTTTCTGTCCAGCAGAAGCATAAGAGCCGTCGTCGACGGTAGCTACTCTAATAGCATGGACATGAATGCCGGCAAGGCTCTGTGCTGTCCCCAACACTGTTCCTTCTGCATAGCAATGAATGCCGTCAATAGACAGCATATCATTCATTGCTATGCGGACGACAGTACAGGGGACGCTCATTATACGGGCCGTGCAAATCGTTCGGAGGTGGAGGAAAGCCGCGAACGGCTGGTGTCTGAAATCGAGAGTACACTAGCTTGTGTCTCCGATTGGGTTCGACTAAACCTAGTCCATTTCAACCCCACCAAGACTCAAGCCTGCGCGTTCACCGCTAAGAAAATCCCATGGTCTGTGGCTCCACAATTCCAGAACACTTCCTTGAACATCAGTCAAAGCATTGGGATTCTTGGCGTCGACATTTCTAGCGACGTTTTGTTCCGAAGTCACTTGGAAGACAAGATTAAGCTGGCATCCAAAAAGCTTGGAGTGCTCAACAGAGCGAGGCAGTACTTCACATCGGGGCAAAGGCTGCATCTTTATAAGTCGCAAGTCCGGCCTCATATGGAGTATTGTTGCCATATGTGGGCGGGGGCACCTGGATACCAGCTTGGGCCTTTAGACTCGGTTCAGCGACGTGCCGCTAGAATTGTCGACGATCCCGAGCTCACGAACGGTTACGAGCCTCTCAGTTTGAGGAGAGACTTTGCCTTATGTGTGTTCTACCGCTTGTACAACGGGGAGTGTTCCAAGGAATTGTTCGACTTGATGACTGTTAGATAGTGGTTTCTTAGGTGGCTGTTTCAAGTCTTTCCAGAGCTTGTAGTACTGCGACCAGACTAGATGTATGTAGTGGTTTCTTAATAAATAGATGTTTCCATTAATTTTCCACAGAAATTATTTGTTTCCCAGAAATAGATCTTTATAAGCGACACGATGGAGTAATAATACAGTTTTATTTTTTATTAAAATCGGCCTTGGGGCTCCTTATAGCATTTGTCGCTATGCCCTATACTTTAGGATTTAGCCAACAAAAATGGTAAAATGTTAAAGGATATAATTAGGTAAGCATTATTTAAACTTTTTAACTTTCAGCCTTTTAAATTAAAAACTTCAAACAATAAAAAAATGTTTATACCATAGAATTGGAAATGTTAGGAAAAAATAAAAAGTGCCCATCGTCCTTTTAAATACTGTTCTACAAAAAGTGACATCTGTTGTCATTTACTGAAAAAACTAACATTGCTGTAGTGACATACGTGGCAAGACTAGCAAATAGTACCTTTGACTCACCACCGGCGCTGTACTTGCGCGAGTTACGGTGGTAACTTTTGAAGTATGGGCGCTGACCCTCTGTTGTACGTAGTATTTATCTACTCTGAGCTATTAGGTTATATTTACTCTAAGGGTTATGTTTTAAATCGCACTAAACTAATTTTAGTCACATCTCATCTCTTTCTTACAAACATTATTGAAAAAGGATAGAACATATTTAAAGCTGTCAAATTAATCTTTGCCGTCTTATTTTGCGAGTATTTAGGCGTAACCGCGATAGATGGCGACTAAATTCATATTGAAAACAAGCATTGGACTAATTTGACAGGACTAAATTTCTTACATCCTTTTCTTATGTTCTCTGTTAGAAAGAGACTTAGTGAGATTAAAATTAGTTTAGTTGTAAACAACAGAATCAGGGCCAATTCTAAGATTATACTTAAGCACTATTTCTGTCTTGTATTATTACCATGTACCCACACTACCCTGTAGATTCGACTGCATTCACAATTTAAAACAATTGTATTGCCTGTCTCCTACATTCTTCCAGCTACGCCTTTGTAAATCTGCAGGGTGAAAGTTAGTCTTAACTGTTAAAATATGGAAAAAAAAGTGAATTCCAGCATCTGTGAGTAATTGTGAGTAGTTGATTATGGAAATCCAGTCACAGGATTGTAATATGTACAGCTATTGTAAACTATAGCTAAAGCTTATGCCCTGCAGTTTTAACTGCATGCCCAAGGCATCAAATTCTAAAAATAAAATACTAGCATTATATAGGTACTTGCATTTATAATATAAGTAAACAGGATTATGTGATTCCCTTTTTCTTTTGTAACATGTTATAAATAATTCTGTATCAGCTTAAGGCTCCTATAACCATAATATTTATCAAATAAAAACAAGATAAGATTATGATAAATATGTGAATCCCCTATAAATAGGACAACACAATCATGTTCAAAATTATTGATATCCTTTTGAAAGTTTGAGATGTCTTCTGAAGAAAAATATTGTCTGATACAGTTGAAATGGCAAATCGAAGACCACAAACTGGAGGAGGCGGCCGCCGTATGGATTTCCGTAACGACCGCGGGAAGAACTTCGCTCGCAGTGGAGTGTCGCCCTGGCAGGGTGGCGGTCCCGGCCCCGGTCTACCGAACCTGCTGCCCCTTTCGGGAGGGTCCACGGAGGCTACCCTCGCTCTAGCCAGCAACATTATTAACCTGCTACAACCCCGCCAAAACCCTGTCCCGTCTTTATTAGACATGCCCATTCGACGGGACTTCGGACCCAACATGGGCCGTTTTGATCGTGGTTACCCTCCCAATAGGGTAAGTGGCCCTAATGTTAGTGAACCTTTTTATAAACTAACGTACCAATTTTGATATTGTATCTTTTATATCCAATGGGTTTATTTCCGTGTCAGTAACAGTTTTGAAGACTTCACAACCTTCCTATGCATGTATTTTTATTTTTTTTGACATGATTACTTTGTCATATTTTAAAGTTTGAAGCTTTGATACCGCTTTATCTCATCTGAGTATTATTATAAATGTTTTTCACACATTTCAGCATCCTTTCGCGTGGCTCATGTGCGCCAACGTTCAACTAACATTACAATTTCTGATCAATTCCCTTTAGATGGGCAATCAAGGTAATTTCCGGCGTACGGGAAATTACAATCGAGCTGGTGAGCGTATCAACACGTCAAATCGTAAGCCGTTCAGGCCAAGCGATGGTCAAAGACAACAAAACAAGAGTTCCCCGAAAAAGGAGGCCGATTCTAAGGCTAAACCTGTGAAGGAGAGGTAAGGATCCTGATCGTTTCCTTCCGGTGGTGACACCGCACTTCCACGGGCCTCCTGGCCTTGCCTCGTACATAAGTTTCCATTTAACGTTCACCGGCCGATCCTTTAGCCTGATTGGCGCTTTCAACCTCATTTGAGGTAAGAATGACACATTCGAACAACTTTAAACATTTCACAACTGGTCTTCCCCATAGGCAATCTTTGTCTATGCCGTAGCTTAGTTGCTCTATTAGCGAGCCGAGTTTAATTGGCCAAACTTTGTCCACTCATATGCAATGAAATTCAATCCAAACACCAACAAATTGGCCAAACTTTTTCCACTTATATGCAATGGTATTTAAATCAAACACCAAGACGTCAAATGTTTGTATCTACATTCTTAATCTCGAATTATTCGGCATAGTATTAATGAGTACCAAATTATTTAAACCCAAGATATCATTTCTACAGAGAATTGGGATAATTCAAACTACATTACAGGTTTTTCAGGTGAAGAATAAACACTTTTTTCATTGATACCATCTAAGTTTCTACTTAAAATTCATGCTTTTACCACAAACCTATACTAAAAGAATTAACATGGGAGCAGAATAAAATGTTTCCGTACACACATCTCATATACAAAACTAACATGTAAAGTCAACCACAGTGACCAAGAGGAACCTAAGGACCAAGAAGCCACAGAATCAACAGAAAAGGAGCAGAAAGAAGATGATAAGAAGAAGGAAGCTCCCAAGACCCGTTATGATGATATCAACTCTCAACTCCTCATGTGCCACATCTGCAACAAGAGTATGTGGGATGGCAGGTCGTTTGAGAATCACTTGAGTGGCCGGGCTCATGCCATCATGATGCAGAAGACTGCTGAGAGCTACGCATTGACAGCTGATACTATGAGGCAGGAGTTTAAGGTATGATTATTTTCATTTTTTTTTTATACTACTTAGTCGGTAAGCAAGCATACGCCCCACCTGATGGTAAGCGGTTACCGTAGCCATATGGACGCTTGCAACACAAGAAGCATCGCTCAAGCGTCACCGACCTTTCCCCCCTTCCCAATGAGCTCTGGCGACCTTACACGCGCAGGAACACAACTTTACACAACATTCTGTATGGTGGAGGTAGTTGCCCAGTCGAGCTGCTCTTTGAGCGAATAAACGCTATGCTCTACCTCTCTTAAATTTATTTATATATATTTATTTTTAGTACATCCGAAAATAAATGCTGGACCATCTAAATCAAATTGAATATATCCAAATTTCCTTCAATATCATTACACTATATTGACTTAATTTGAGACAGTTATACAAAATGCTACATAAAGTCTGCAACTGCAAAAATACTATAAATCACAACCAAGTATGTAACAAATGCATTGATAGTCACACATGTTTAAAGAATACGCAATATTCTAAAATATAGCTCGAACACGACCATCGATTGACGAAGCGCTCGTGGTGTAGCATGATTAGCCGTTCTTAATCGATCGGCAAAGTTAAGCTACGTTTGTCGTGGTCGGTACCTGGATGGGTGACCGCCTAGTGTTATTTCAATCGAGTTTCCGTGCTTCGGAAGGCACGTAAAGCTGTTGGTCCCGGTTATCACTTCTAACTTCTTCTTTCTTAACTACCGCAAAACATAACAACATAATGGTTTTGATCGCCAATCGCGACCAAAACCATTATGTTATGTTTTGCGGGGTTTGTAAAATATTTCAAGTATCTTATGTTTCTGGTAATATAATCTAAACATTGGAAGTGACTCAAAACTCTCTAAAATGTTTTTTTTTTTACAAATCAATGTATGGATGTCGCCATGATTCTTTGGAACTTTATTAACTTACCGGGAATATTAGTGATCATATAAGAATATACTTCGTTTTTTTTGTTGCTCCCCATGATTTCTTAACCGTTTCTGTATAACCTGAACAGATCCGCGAAATGAAACGCACGCGTAAAACAGGGCAACAACCGGCTCGCGACTTCTACTGCGCGATGTGCGACATGTACGCGGCGGACGGCGCCATCCACCGCACCACCGTGGGGCACCGCAAGCTCAAGAAGTACCTGCACCCCACCTGCACCTCCTGCCACAAGGAGATGCCCACCCGCTTCGAGCTGGACGAGCACAGGCTCACTCCTGAGCACATGAAGGTCATGCAGGATAAGCAGGAGATTGTCTCCAAGCCCAAGCCTGAAGGTAACTTTCAAAATTCAAAATCATTTATTCAAATAGACCTTCGCAGGCACTTATGGAAAGTCTGACTCTAATACCGGTTCGGAAGTTTGCATTTGCTGAGAAGAATCGGCAATAAACTCAGCAATTACTCTTTTCAAAACAAGCTTTGATTCATTACATAATATTTACATTCTAATCGAACTGACAACAAGTGCGTGCACCGTCGTGACGGCAAAATTACAAAGTAGACTGAATAAATATTTAATAAGTAAATAAATAGCAAACTTAAGCAGACTAGCCCCCGCAAGCAGCACCTGTTCACAAGTATGACACGTGTGGCAGCCATCACCCTCCTCGCCATATTGGAGGGAAGTGAGCGACCCGTAACACTACGGAGATATACTATTTTATATAACAAAATGTCTATACTAGGATCTTGGATAGGCTGCCAGATACCTCAACTAACGTGCTATTGTGGATTCAATTTATGGCAGATTCCTATAATTTACTGACCATTATTGGTTAAAATTACTTGTATTGTTTCCAATAATGAAGCAAATACCTCAAAGCTTTGCATAGTAGACCCTCCCATATGGAAGTAGCTATGACACGTAAAATTAGCTTACTAATCTATTAAATGCTTACTTTTTTTTTTATTGACACCAACTGCTGCCACATTTTTTTTTTAATTAAATTTTTCGTATAGGAACTGTGCATTTATAAACCTCACCAAACTAATTGTAGGTGTAATTATCTGTATCTTCTTCGTTCTTTTCATTATTGAAGGTCGTTTCCGTCCTGAAATGCACGCATAAGCAAAAGCAAGGAAGAGGACTACCCACTACTATAATCTTAATAATTAAAAAAAAGAATTTTGAAAATCCGTCTACATATGACGGAGTTATGCCCGAACATACATAAAAAAAAAAAAAAAAAAAAAAATATAAACATCCGAATTGAGAACCTCCTCCTTTTTTGAAGTCGGTTAAAAATATAAGTTCTTCATTTTGTAAGGATCAATCTGTAGAATTATTCCCTAAAAATGTATAAACTTTATGTATCTGGCAGTGATGGTAATATCAACCCTGAACATGGAGCAGCTGTACGTGCGCGAGGACCGGCAACGTCGCCGCCGCCGCGCCGGGCCCGCCGACGACAAGAACGACAAGGACGACGACAAGACGGAGGGAGAGGGAGAGGGAGACAACCAGGTCAGTTACATCAACCCAAAGAAGCGCCTATTCCGCCAATTATCGACCACCGACGATGCGCTCTGAATGGCTAAGTAAAGAACATGATGCAGTGATAGGTCCTTACTGGTCAAAATCAGTGCAAAATCACTTGACTAGTTGCGGAATTGCATTGTTCAGTATTATTACTCTAAAGGGAATTTTCCGCGATGCATCAACCGCTGCAAAGAGTTACAGACAAAGAATTCGATTGGTTGATAAAATTGTTCCTACCAGTTGTTTTGAATAGGTCTTATAAATTGTGCATTGGTTATTGCCGAGCGCGAAAGATTTCTAATAGATCTCGCAACTATTAAAAAAACAAAGTCTTATCCAGACAATAGGGTTGTTTTGTGGGAAAGATAATTCTTAGTAGTACGTCAGTTAAATTATGAAAAAATATTGGAGACGTCGTTTTTGTTTTATCAAATTATTAAAAAGAAGATAAAGCGCGTCAAAGTTGGAAGTGGCGAATAACGTACAGTAGTATCCAACTGATATGGCTTACCGATGTACATGCCTAGAAGATACATTTTCAAAGCGCGGGTATTGCTATTTATTGGTCGGCAGCTGCCGCCATGTGTGCGGAGGGGCGGCACTTGCGAGTGAGACGAAACTAACAGCTGCACTGTATTATGAACCTTATAGTATTGATCTTATCTTTCATTAATCTTCGAGCCATACTTTCTTTGCTGTGCGAACGAAGATTCACGACGTGCCTTATCAGTTTGGTTACTGTACTAAATATAATTATTCGGAAAAAATGAAATAGTTTAGAAGACTAATCTCCTTTGTTTCAGGAGGAGCCAACCATAAAGAAGGAGAACGAAGATGAAGATGGCGAGAAGCAAGAAACAACTGAGGAAAAGAAGGATAACGAGTTGGATGCTGATAACACTGTGTTGGATTACAAGGACGGTGATGACTTGACTGGAGTGACCATGGATAGATTCCCTGCTTATAGGTGAGTTTAGATTAGGAGTCGAGTTTAATTGATCGAAATTTAATTTAAGAGTCGCAAATCGTAAGCTTGTAGTAAGCTCAGTTGAAGTCAATTCAGTACATGTGACATGTGAAATCTTTTTTGAGCGTACGTTATATTATTCTCATGACTTACAAAGAAGTTCAACTTTCCATAAACAATTTTGGGATATAAAGAATTGTCCTGTAACCAACATTCTTATCAACTTTTAGCACAAAACGAGGCGTGGGTCGTTCGTTCCTATCTGAGTTCCGTTGCGTGGAGTGCCGCCTGTGCCGCAAGCTGCTCGACACAGACGAGACCGCCGAGGTGCACCTGCGCACCTGGCGTCATCACCAGCTGTTCCTGAGGCTCATCACTGACAAGACTGGCAATAATAAGGTGACCTACCTTCACATGTATAGTGCCGCAAGCTGCTCGACACAGACGAGACCGCTGAGGTGCACCTGCTCACCTGGCGTCATCACCAGCTGTTACTGAGGCTCATCACCGACAAGACTGGCAATAATAAGGTGACCTACCTTCACATGTATAGTGCCGCAAGCTGCTCGACACAGACGAGACCGCTGAGGTGCACCTGCTCACCTGGCGTCATCACCAGCTGTTACTGAGGCTCATCACCGACAAGACTGGCAATAATAAGGTGACCTACCTTCACATGTATAGTGCCGCAAGCTGCTCGACACAGACGAGACCGCCGAGGTGCACCTGCGCACCTGGCGTCATCACCAGCTGTTCCTGAGGCTCATCACCGACAAGACTGGCAATAATAAGGTGACCTACCTTCACATGTATAGTGCCGCAAGCTGCTCAACACAGACGAGACTGCCGAGGTGCACCTGCGCACCTGGCGTCATCACCAGCTGTTCCTGAGGCTCATCACCTGTCGGTGACTTGTCAGTCTGGCAATAATAAGGTGACCTACCTTCACATGTACAGTGCCGCAAGCTGCTCGACACAGACGAGACTGCCGAGGTGCACCTGCGCACCTGGCGTCATCACCAGCTGTTCCTGAGGCTCATCACCGACAAGACTGGCAATAATAAGGTTACCTACCTTCACATGTATAGTGCCGCAAGCTGCTCGACACCGACGAGACCGCCGAGGTGCACCTGCGCACCTGGCGTCATCACCAGCTGTTCCTGAGGCTCATCACCGACAAGACTGGCAATAATAAGGTTACCTACCTTCACATGTATAGTGCCGCAAGCTGTTCGACACAGACGAGACCGCCGAGGTGCACCTGCGCACCTGGCGTCATCACCAGCTGTTCCTGAGGCTCATCACCGACAAGACTGGCAATAATAAGGTTACCTTACCTGGTACACTTGATGTTAGTACTAAGCAGTTAATACCCGCCTGGCTGATAACAGCTAAGGTTAGGAATGTACCAGGTTGTTTATTACATTAAATTATATTAAATCATTATTCCATAATTTACTAGCAGTAGACCATTCGCAAATCTGATAACAGCTAAGGTTAGGAATGTACCAGGTTGTTTATTACATTAAATTATATTAAATCATTATTCCATAATTTACTAGCAGTAGACCATTCGCAAATCTGTTTTATTTTTTTATCCTAGAACAATGCATATAAGCGGACTACTTACATCAATATTTGCCCTTTAAACGTAATATATAAACGCATATTACAGCAGCAGACCCAAGAGGGCAAGAAACGCCCCCACAACTCCGAGGAGTCGGGCAACTGGAAGCGTCGCAAGACCTCACAGGACGAGGAGAACGATGACGACGTCGACCACAATGGCCACCTTGATAACACCGATGCATCTGTTAAAGGTATGTTTACAACTATTGACTAGCTGTTCCACGCGGTTTCACCCGCGTTCTTGATAAATTATATTGCTATCTACTTTTACGGGCACCTATCACCACAGGTAGTGTCGATTCCCACCCACGACATGCATTTGACTGCATGTAATTATGTATCAAAATACATAAGTAGTATGTCAGTTATCTGGTTTCCTTATTACAAGCTCTGCTTTTTATTATACGACGATATCGGTACCGGCCCGGCTGATGGTAAGCGGTTACTGTATCAATATAAACGCTTGCAACACACGATGCATCACTCACTCGCAGGAACACAACATAAAGGTATTTGGCTGCGGTATTCTGTAAGGTGGAGGTTTGTGCGTTCTGCTTGTATAATATAACCGTGTGGGAAATATATATGGATATTTATTTATGTACAGAAGAGGGCAACACAGCAGAGGAGGCAGATTTCCAGGCGGAACTGGAAGGCGACGCGGACATGCCCACCGCCGACGAGCTCGAGGACTGGGACGAGACCGACCAGACTATAGACGAGACTATTGATGACACACTGGACGACGAACAGAAGGACCAACAAGGTATGTACACGGTTAGAAGACTGAAAAGTTATATTTAGTCCGTAATTAAGGAAAAACATTAAGATATCTAAGTTGCGCGGGACGTCACGTTATGTAATAGTGTTTACTTTGACGCGCTTTATCTAAAATTTTTAATGACGTAAAAAATGCGTGTCCAATATTTTTTTAAATAATCTAACTGGGAGACTAATTAAAACTATTATTTTTTATCAACAAATCATCCCTATTTTTACTATGGGACCAAATAGGGAACACAACCCGTCAAACTCTTAATTGTTTCATTGCCACTTGCTGGCAAAAAACTTGGCCATTTGTTAGTTTATTTTTCTGTTTTCATCAGTACCAAAGAGACAA
This sequence comes from Achlya flavicornis, assembly GCA_947623365.1. Classification (NCBI taxonomy): domain Eukaryota; kingdom Metazoa; phylum Arthropoda; class Insecta; order Lepidoptera; family Drepanidae; genus Achlya; species Achlya flavicornis. The sequence goes on from OX392490.1 coordinate 9,515,331, forward strand.
GTTTAAAAATAAATTATTTCAATAACCATAGAATAATGACAAGCAATTAAAGGAAAGAACAACTGAAAGCCAGTACATATAGACAAAAATTAAAATTGAAATCCAAAACGTTACCAAGTTACGTGCCGAAGGGCAAAACAAAAAGCACAGACAGGGTCACAAATGAGGGTCTGATAGCGATCTCTACCTGGCAAACTTAGAAAGAACTACCATAATTAATACAAAACTAACCCACAATATCACTTCAGAACCTGACCAGGAGCCTGAAGCTGAACCAGAACCGGAACCCGTAGTTGAGCCACCCCAAGAAGTGAAACAGCCTGAGAAAGAGAAGACCCCGCCACCTCACAGGCCTCTCATAGAGGACAAGCCTCAATCGTCGCCGAGAGGCCGAGGCCGGGGCCGGGGCCGCGGGAGAGGCCGCGGACGGTATTAAATACTTAGGCACACTCAATTCTCCACTAATACTGTGTCTACTCAACTCGAAAACATCCTAAACTAAGCTATTTAAATGTAATCCTATTATTACACAAGCGAATGTATGTTTGTTACACTCATAGATGTAAATATACCTAGATAACGCAAGTATCACTATCTGCAAGAAAACAAAGCGTGGCATTTTTGACTACCTACTATGACGTCATAAGCACTTTAGTGACGGCAAAAACCAAATCAAGTTCACTGATTCAATATGAGCGCGATGGTGGCCATTTTATGCGTCGGGCACTAAATCTGGCACGCGAAGTGGGCGCATTGCGTTATCTAGATATATTTATATCTGTGGTTACACTGCACTGGTGGCTGAACAAAGTTTGAGGTGAAAGCTATTATAATCAATATAAATGCATAATTCCTCTTTTGAAACAGTTGGCAAGCTGTTCCAGTGTTTTAAATAATTGTATAGTAGCAAACATTCACACGGACATTAATGATATTAAAATAGCATAATAAAGTATTTTATTCATAATTCACTATTGGATATTTTGTATGGCTTTAGTGTACCTTCAAGCCTATCCCTCATGGAATCTGTACAGTGATTGTACAATCATGATAAATTCATTGTGTCTTTTTAATTCAAAGTTTTCAACAATAAGTAAATAATGAACTCTAAGACGTACTTAAGAAAGTCATTCATGTTATGAAATTCAATTCATTTATTACTCGAGTGGCCTTCAGACACATTACTTTTAAATTGTTTTTGATCACTCTTATATACATATGTCCATATAAGTTTTACAGAAAGTGTCACTATACACTTTCCCATCGCAAGACATGCTTTATGAATAAAAATTTCAAACAATTAAATCCGTAATTTTATCTTTATATTCTTAGCATTAAATTGGTGTAATTGTAATTTCTATTGATGAATTAAAATATAGATTTGTGCAAAGAATATTTTTTTTTTTAGGTATCAGCAACTTTTTGGTTTCATTTCACTACGTTTTGAATAAAACGGTGAAAGGCTGATCGGTTAGTAGTAAAACGTATCCATACGTTACGCGATAGGCTGTTCCGATTGGTACCTATATAAGATCGCGCGGCTCCCTTTCTGACCCATGTTATCGTGTAGTTTTTCTATTAGAGTCCTTTAGGTTTGATAATCCTAAATAATATTCTATTTGTTTAATTTTATAATATAAAACTCATTGGAAGACTATAGGCATTCAAAATCATTCAATATTTTATAGTTTTAAGTAGTTGGTAGCATCTAGTTTTAATAAGGAAGATTTGTTCTTCAGTAGAGATTTATATGCTAAATATTATATCCTAAGTTAATTTGTCTGCTTCTTCTTAGCTGTAGGCTAAATAAAATATATTGGCGTTTTGGAACACCATTATAAGGTTTTCAGGGATTTTCTTTCTTTACGTCGATTTTTTCAACAAGATAATTGAATATTGTAGACATGCATAAAACCATATAATAAGTAATAAATTTTATATTTAAAATCTATTTTGTTTAGTTTTTATTTGCAAATGTTCAGCCGAAATGTTTTGGGTTAAATAATTTTTGGCAACATAACAAGAACATAGTAATTTTCATAGCATTTATAATTTAATGTATGTCAAAATGTCTCCAATAAATTATAGAAATATAATAAATGTAACAGTTTTGTCAATTAACAACAATGTTTTATTAAATTTACCCAAAAAATACCATCATAATTATAGTTTGATAAACCTAAACATAATACTCAAAACAGTAGAAACAGAAATACACTGTAATTTCCCAAAATTCTACTGTAATCATACAAATGGAATACCTACACAACAAGTTGTAATTAGATGAGGTAATGTGACAGATACTAACTTTGAACTGGTTCTCAAGTGTAGCATACTGGAATACTAATTAATTTCAGTGAGTGAATCCATGAGTAAGCAAGCTGGCTCTTATCTCTGCTTCTTATTATGTTTAGTGGTATTTCAAAATATTATTCCTTGAATTGTAGTTCAATGTTTGCAACTGATTTTCACTGTATAGAGAACCCAGCAACTTGCATTTGTAGTGGTATAAGATGAGGATGAAGCCACCACTGCATTGGGGACAATAAAACCTAAGAAAAAGGGTCTAAGGCTCAATTTTAATAGCCGCGGAATGGAGTGGAAGCGAATTTTTGCAACGAAATCGTACATAGCATAATGAACTTTATGTCAATTTGTATAACATAAAAACTAAATTCCTACCAAATCATATTTATTTAAAGACTAGCTGTTCCCTGCAGTTTCACCCACTTTCCCGGGATAAAAAGTAGTCTATAATACTCTGGGGTAATGTAGCTTGCTATATATAACTATATACATACTTCAATACATACCTATATGTATTTGATGGGCCTAAGATTCCACCTATCACATTGCAGGTTGTGGGTTTCAATGCCCACACAGGACATGCATTTGTGTGCATGAAAATGTATGTCCTGAGTCTGGGTGTAATTATGTATTGTATTATATCAGTTATCTGGTTTCCATAGTACAAGCTCTGCTTAGTTTGGGATCAGATGACCATAATGAACCACCACAGAATATCACTGAAAGAATTTTTCATATTGACTGGAAATTCCAGAGCTTAGCCTGCTTAAACAGACACAAAAAAACCACAGCTTTATTATAATAGAATAGATATGAGGGAATGACAACTGGATCTTGAAATATGACTCATTGACTGACCAGTAGAATGGTAAGGCAGCCACCGACTTAATTTAACATATCAAACTCTTAAAAGTAACTAAAATTGAAGTTGATGCTATGACCTTAACAAAAAATAGAAAACAAATGTATCCTTTTTCATTGAATCTTTTTTTTTATGTAGTTATTACAATTTTCGATTAGAACTGAATATTTATTTTCTTCTGTGAAGAGTCCTTCTTTCATATAGTTATGACCCATTTAATTCATGACAACCAAGAAGTGATCCCGAATTTGGAAATTTTAGCTAGTATGACATGACCTATCTAGCTAAAATTTCCAAATTCGGAGTCAACTTTAGAAATAAAGTGCTATGGAGAAATTAAAAAACAACTATAGGTATAATTATATTACATTACACATAAACTTAAATTGAAACTATAGGACTTATTTCTTCATCATCAGTTTCAATAGTAGCTTGGTGTCACTAATTTGCGTTTTTTGGCGTTTCTTCTGTTTTTCAACCGCTTTTACTTTGGACTTTTTTTCGGGTTCTTCGCGCTTCGCTTTCTTCGCTTTTGGCTTTTTGGACAACTTATCTAATAATATTTCTTGAAATGATACATTATTGACCAGTTCGCTACCTGGTGCAGATGCTTCTTTGAGTAAAACTTCCTTTTGGAATGATACTTTCTTTTCCGCATTCAATTTCTTCTTTATAACTTTGTTGGAGACATTAGGAGTAACTGCCTTCTGACTCTTGGCAATTTTATTTAATGCTCTGAATTTGTTTTTACCAAATTTCACCATTTTTATCAAAACAAATCAAAGAACACGAGGAATTGACATTCAAAATATCAAAGAGAATATAACGCTACGCTAAGAAAAAAATAATATATAAAAAAAAAAATAAAAAAAAATATAAAAATTTAATATATTTATTGAAATGACAGACAATGTCAAAACAGACAGACCAGCCAGTGCCAGTGTTGCCAACTACTAGCTTTAGCCCGTAGAGTGAAGATACCTCTTTAGCCAGTAGCTAGACATCTTGCAAGAAGAAGCTAGATTGCCAGATTTTTATACCCAAAAAGTGCTAGAAGTAGTTAAAGGTTACTTAGTAGGTAAATAACAATAAAAAATCATGTTTTATTAAATAAAAAAGGTAAATCATTTAAAAAGGTAGGTATTGTATTGTATAAGGTAGGTAGATTACTGATTTTTAATACTGAGAGTATTAATAATCAGTAATGCACCAGCAGGATACCTAACTCTTCACCAACTTACAGCAGAGGTATCGTGTTTGGGATCCGTAGACAGAAAGCTAGAATAGGTTATGAACAGATTGAATATTTTGAAATCGCATGACTTTTTGGCGGGAGCTTGCAGAGTGACGTAGTGTTTTCATTTTTAATTTCATTTTGTGTATTTTGAGTTTTATTGTATATTTTTGGTGGTATTTTAGGTACCCAATAAAGATCATCTATGTGCACCAGTGAAGTGAAATGAAATCGCACCTAAGTCAGAACGCATGGTAGTGTGATGGTCCAAGTCCTCTAGTATGAAGAGGTGTCTATAACTCTTGAGCTAGGTCATTCCTACGAGGCTACTCTATAAATATTTTATTTTATAAATTCCATGAATACCTTCTAATAAGTAGGTAAACATAAATTGCGCCAAAATAGATTGAAATAACAGTTTTATTTCTTCAATAATTTATTATTGTCACGTCGTCTCTTTAAGACATTGCAGAACGCTTAACAGAAACATCGACACGTAGAACATTGTAATACATACAATCATATATTAAACCTTATTACAAACATCCGATCTAATTCATATTTCCTTAATTAACACTGAGCAAAATAAATGCATTGCATCTGCTTTACTAACCATATTCGAGCGTTTTTAATTAGTTACAATGATATTATTATTCAAGAATCAGAAAAAAAATCATTAAAAAAAATTGCTATTAATAAAATGAAAACGTGATTTCACTTAGTTATTAGATTACAGAATTATCTGAGGTCTGACATTTCATTTTACACAAATTTCGGTACACAAAGCTACAAAACTGCAGTGATCGTGAACCTTTCTCTTCAATAAAAATAATATTGGTACGTTGAAGTTTTATTATGAGAATCGAGCCACTTGGCTGCGACATGCGACACTCGTCTATACGAATTTCTGTGCAATGAATTTTGTCACGCTTTGCCATTCGTCACGCAAATTTAACTAGTACCTTATCATCTTCTATAATCCTCTATAATAATGAGAAACTTCGTATTCTAACATAATTTATCTTAAATAATTACGAATCTAGTTCGAGGTAATTTTGATTGGAATGATTACGTATGTTCATTAGAATATGTACAAACATATTTTTAAATAAAAAAAACCTAAACTAATATAAGCTAAGCCATCCATTAAATATTATTAACTAATTTTACAAATTGATTATAATATGGAATTCAAAAAAAACTCTTATACGTTCAGCACGGACGTCCTTATGAGTTATTATTTCTGTAATAAATGAATGGATGCGTGGAATGTCTTTTATGGTAATGCTTATTGTTTCCTAGCTACCGATAATTATTTCACATTAATGTATAGAATCAAAGCTATATAATGATAAAAAAAGATATTCATATAAATCTAAAATTAAATTTAAATTACCTATAAATATTCAACAAAATTAATTACATGATAAAAACAACAGAACTTTTCTTTGGGAATGAAATGGAAACCGTACATTTGTAACACAGCCATACTGATACTAAAAATAAATTAGCACACGCCAAAGGAAATCTTAACCTAAGCAAAAACATAGTCACCCAAGTAAAATACACAAAAAATATTTCCAAAAATGCAGTTTTACTCTATAGAGTATTTATAATGTTTTATCACTAATAAAATAATAAAAAAATCGTTTCTTTTTTCAAAAGTACCTACCAGCGCACAGTGGGAATGTTTGAACTCAAACTACATAAAATAAATTTTACATCGCACTGCAGAATCGAATCTTGTCCTTGTAACGTAACTAACTTTGCAGTTTAATATTATAATTGATTTTCAATTATTTTTTATATAAATTGGTATACAATATACATTCTACACACATATGTAGATAAAAGCTTACAAAAGCTACAGCTAATTTATAATATTGTCTACTATAATACGGTACATTTTGGTAATATTCATTCACATTAAATCGTCATTTTATGGTCCATAGGTAACTATGTAGCACGGCAGTGTTACCGCAAAGTTCACTATTTAAATCTCATAAAATTATTTACTTAATTTCGAATGCTTTTAATAAGCGCGTAACAAAATTTGTATCTAGATTTTATGTATAATGCATAACTGTTTAAGTATGAACTGTTATTTAAAAAATCTTGGGACAGTATTCTCTATAGGTGTTTTAAAATTAATACACGCATGAATTAAGTGACTCTTGGAATTATGGTATTGTGAAGCTACTTGTGAAGCAGTCTGAGTTTCCAATTCTTTGACCTATATTAGGTATGTTCTTAGTACAAAAATTACCTACATTATATTTGGTAACTGAGTACATTTATAAAAAATGTTATTTATATTTAAGTGTTCTTTTATATATCCTCATTGAGTTGTCATGTCAAAGAAATTATTAACTCGATGTTTTTAAAGTTATCCTCATTTCAAATATTTGTGGTTCTGTCTTCATCTTCGGTTTATTTAACTTATTGAAATTTTTCATTTTTTGTTTGACACTTTGTTTACCTTTTTGGAATTTAAAGAATAAAATGTGGATATTTACTACCTAACGTTTATGGAGCATTGTACACTATTATACAAATTCAGTAATACAATACAGCTACTTATACACACTTTAACAATAACATACATCGTGCTTAACAGTCCAATTCTCACACGCACAATACTGTGGTCGATATAAAATTTCCAATAACATAAGAATTAGTAACTTCAGTATCTTTGGCTATCATAAATGCTCCTTCCTAGGGCGTCAACTGAATAAATGGCCGTCATTTTGACTGATTTACGATTTACTGACGAATTACTATTGGAGAGGAGTTGAAAATTACCAATTATCACCAAAATGTGCACTTTACGTTTCTTCCATTCAACCCTATGAATAAATGCATCCCTTTTATTTATTATCCCCAAATTCTTCTTCCAACTTCTTAAATACTCATATCATCATTTTCGCAATACATTCACTATTTTTCTACCCGTATACTACTATAGTTTTAGTCAAATGGCTTTCACGCCTTCTTTTAACATATTGTGGAAATGGTTCTCCCAATTTCTACGTCACTAACCCCTTCAAACATCCCATGATTAATTATTTATACCCATTGCTAATTCTATTGTTTCTGGTCATTCCTCCATAAGGAAACAGAAACTTTCATCTGACATTCTCTCGCAATTAATGTAACAATTATGAAACTATTCGCTTATCAACATACTGAAGAGATTTGAAATTGCGATTGAGTTTTTTGACTAATTAAATATAAACCACAATAATGTGATGCGTCTGAGACGGACAAATAACCGAAATGGTCGGATATGTCGTCGGATTCCGTTGTCCTAAGATGGTGTTCACTGAAAAATAAATAAAAAAATTCAATCCAAAGAAATTCTTAAAACACTTTTTCCTGTGGAATACCAATCATACAGAACTTACCTTCATTTTTGGTCGTACAGATAACGTCATCTTTTGAATTAAGATTGTTATGGAATCTGAAACAATTAATAAAAATTATGTTTTATATTCCATTTGAAAAGCAATTCAATTGTACATCTAATTTGAGATCTCTAAGACTGAGTGACTAACAAATGACGCATAGTTTACACCGATGAGCTATCAACCTAGATATTTGGGCGAAATATTCTTTGAATTCCTTAGGGTTGCACTAAGAAAGTATTTCCCCAAATAACGTATCCACCCGCACCAGCACCACCGCTAGCTTAATCTCTAAAAATTAATCTTAAAAACTGAATCGCATAAAAATGGTTACTGTGGGTTATCCATAGGATATAGACATATACCATCGCGGACTTTTTTGTTGTTATTTTTAAGAGACGTTGAACATAATTTTGATATATTTTGATATAGTTTAGTCAGCGTTAGCAAAGAAAGCGCAAAAAATTCTGTGTTTACGAAACATTAACATTTTTTATATGTTCTGTATATATAACATAGATGTATTATATATATAACCTTCCTGGGAAAATTATCCAACTCATGGTGAAAACCACATCAAAATCCGTTGCGTGGTTTAGAAGGAGTTAGCGGACAAACAGACGCGGAATGCGACTTCATTTTATACTATGTAGAGAGAGATAGAGAAGATAGTGACCAGTGAGAGAGCCGAGACAGCTGACCCTGGTGGTCGGGTAGAGCAGCAGCAGGTAGACCGGCACCGCCGTGAGGATCATGAGGCAGCCCACGCCCGTCTCCGCCGGCGACGCGTACGCAGGGACCGCCACCACCAGGATCGTACAGATTATGTAGATTACTGGAATTAAATATACGATTACGAAACGAAAGATGCCACGTCAGTACCACTAAGCTATCATCGCTTTAACAAAGTTACGTATCCATTTTTTTAAGATTAAGATGATACGAAAACAATGAACTGTGCTCGTAAACTTTTTTTTCAATAAAAAATACAAAATATTTTATTACTTCCGAAAAAAATGCAGCAAATTATGTTTATATTGCCATAGAGCCAGCCATTTTTGACGTGGTTTAATAGGGTTCTTAAATCACGTTCCTATCTAATTTTTCTGTTAAATCTTATATAATTTTTACTAAAGTTTCTAAATAAAAATAATTATTGTTATTTAAATTAACTACTTTCGTTTTTCCAAAAAAAAAAAAACATAATAAATATAAAGTATTTACAAGTAATGTAATATTTCTTAGATACATTTAGGTCTACTTTCAAAGTACTTCGGTACAGTTTAACTTGAAAGGTGCTTCATATCTAATTTGGCTTAAAAATATACCAACTGTTTAGGTTTTAACAGTTTTTTTTTACAATCACTGCTTGTATGTAAACGTTTTGTTTAATCTTAAAACAAGGTAGGTACATGTATTTTTTGATATAATATAAAAGCAATAATATTCTTTGTTGAAGTTACGAAACATTTAAATTCTAAATATCACTGAAGCCAAATTGAAACTTGGCTCTTTTTTCACAATTATGTTATGGTGAGAAATAAGGAGTTGACCTTTTGGCGGGAACATGCAGAATGACGTATGCTTGTTTACCGACATAGTACTATGTAAAAAAAAAAATGCGTGCGGATTATGTGAAAGTGATATATAATGTGACAAAAAATCTAAAAATATGTTTTCCAAACTTAAAATTATGAAGAAAAAATATAAGGAGTCATAAATTATTCTTAAATATTTATTTAATAAATGTATTAGGCAGGCTAAATTATTATTAATATTTGGTATTATCTTACCGGGGAAGAAGAGGTTGACTTTGATGGGTCGTTCCAAGTTTGGTTGCGTGTACCGCAGTACTGGCAGGCACACGACCGCGGCGCCGATACTTAGCTGGAAATTACATAACTTATTAGATAGGTAGCTTATAACTTATAACAAACAATCATATATTATAGGTAGGTATTGTACTAATTACATTTTCTAGGACGAACTTAAGGAAGGGGCGAAATGGGCAAAAAATACTGGGTTCACGTCACGGTCATGCCCTATTTTTTTTGTTTGAAATGAAGTAACCTCACTGAGTTTCTTGCCGGATTCCTCTCAGTTGAAGGTTGAGTTCCGAACCGGTGGTAACTTCAGTAAATTTGACCTTCATAAGTGCCCTCCTGGGGCCTAAATTGAATAAATGGCTTTGACTTTAACTTTTTGACTTTGAGTAACAAAAATACAGACAAGTGTGAATTGGGTTTAGCCCTTTTGGGGTAAAATCATGATATAACTTTCTGAAAAACCGTATTCACACTCAGAAACAGAACTCATAGAAATGTTAGAGAGAGTTATTTTCTTCTCGAGTCATCTAGTAGGTACTCAGATAGACTTACGTTTAAGTGTATTTTAATGCTAAACTAATTTACCTCATATTTATTAAAATTTATATGGGAATATATTACTTTAGCTTTTATATTAGCTTCACCTGCATGTATGTAATGGAATCTTCAAACGTAATTTTCATCGACTTCGAAACGTCAGATATAACTGATCAAGATCACCACGCCAACGAAGTCGCGCCGGGCAGCTTAGTATTATGTAATTAAAAAACCAGCCACCTACGCCTCGAGGTTTTTGAGACCCTCACATACCAGATCAGGGCTTTTTTGGTTCCATTTTCATGAATTCCCCAGAAAAGAGAAGAGAAGAAGGATAAGAAGAGAGTTAGATCATTGCGTGTATTCACTCAATGAGCAGCTTGACTGGGATATTACCTGCACCTTACAGAATACCAACCAAATAACTGTCGTATTTCTGCGAATAATTAACTTCGGAGCTCATTGGGTAGGGGGGAAAGGTTAGTAGCACGTGAATGATGCCTCTTATTGCAAGTATCCATATTGCAACGGTATGACGTACCCAAGTAGCGAACCCGACGTAGTTGATGAGCGCGTAGATGTCGGAGACGGTGAGGTAGAGCAGCGAGAGCAGCGCGACGGCGAGCACGGCCGGCGCCGGCGTCGCGCGCGGCGTCACCATCGTCAGCGCGCCCGGCATCTGCCCCTGCGCCGCGCCCGCGTAGAACAGCCTGCGCCACATACCACGCACTCAATATCATGGGACACACGGTTCTCTGATCACAAACTAAGCAGAGCTTGTACTGTGGAAATACTATAACTGATATACTTGTTATTTGTAAATATACATAATTACACCCAGACTCAGGGCATACAGACATGTTCATGAATACAAATGCATGTCCATTTCGATACTATTAATCTGTGAATTTAAAATATGCACATCGATAAAACAAAGATAAACCACAGGTTTTCAATAGATTCTTCTTATATATATTTTTCTACCCATAACTTTATTTGAAATGTGAGAAAAAATATCGTACCTATCGCCCAAGTTGCCCAAACCTAAGTACACTGTGTACTTAGGCGGGAAAATATTTTTTGCTAAAGCTCAGCGTGCTTTGCAAGTTTGCCAACGAATATTTTTGTTTTATAACTCACCAAAGTTTAAAGGAAAGTATAGGTAACATAAATATCGTTGCGTATAGTTAACGTTACAAACAGAAATAACATATATTTTCATATAAAGATGTATCTTACCTAGAGGACGTGAGTAGCACGCCATTGACAGCTCCAAAGGTAGACGCAGCCACAAACAACGGGATCGAGAGAGCGAACCATCCGAACAGACGTTCTGCAAACGTCACTGCTACCGCTGCTGATCCCAACACCTACAGATCATAAGTAGAATTAAAATATCTTATATCTAAATTTAATTAATCTAAGTTTAAGATGTGATTTAGTTTAGTACTCATAAATACGATCAACTTTTACTATGGGACAAACATCGAAATCGAAAAAAAAACTTACAACTTGTCATAAAAAAAGGCACAAAAACTTAACCACGCTAACTGGGGCCTACCACAAGCTCTTAAAAGAAGGTTAAAATAACCTTATTTGTCTTTTGTCCCTCTTTAACATCCGGCGTCAAAACAGGACAAAACACAAGGTTATTTTAAGCTTGTGGTTTCATCATCATCGTTTGACGAATCAGGGGGCCTTGATTCGTCAAACGATGATGATGAACTTACCTCAGTTGGTGATAAGGTGGTGAAGAAGGCGACGTTGGTGAAGGTGTAGACGACGGTGACCAGGGTGCACGATATGGCGATGGCGCGGGGAAGGTTGCGGACTGGGTCCTTCAACTCTTCGATTATGAAGTTTAGGTAATTCCTGAAATAAGTCATTTACATTTTAATAACTTTATTATTATATTATAGATGTGAAAGCTAATATATTCAATAATAAATCAAAAAGAAATAAAGTTATAGTTAAAACATTTCCTCTTTTCCTAAGTTCCCAGAAGGCTGGCATTTCTGGCCAAGCTAATACGAGAATGCTAAAAGTTCCTGAAAATCTTATTGATAGATAGTATTTGCGGATGGATAACTCACCATCCATTGTAAGCGAACAACCCTGAATAGAAGGAGAGGGCTATAGACGTGACATCTGTCGTCGTGCCCTCGAATGTGAAGTACTCCACTTGTCCTGCAATCACCAGATAAGAACATGTTGATGACGATTAAAAATAATTAAGAAAAGTTATTTTGTTAAAAAAGTTTTTATAAATCTCACGTAAGATTAGTGGGGAGGGAGAGAGGGTCGAGCCAAATCTCACGACGTCTCACAAAGGGGGGACGGAGGGTCGAAAAATAGCCTAACGTAATTAATGGACACCCCCTAACAGAGTCCCTAGGCTGCGCGGGCCCCCTACCCTACCTACCTAGGGCCCGGCTGGCAAACGCCACCTCGTATAAATGGCTAGTATGACTGTACTTAGTAAGACCTGTCTACAGATACACGTCAGTAATCTTTTCTCACGACATTAAATAATATGCAGTAACCGGAGCACTCCGGATTGCGGCAATCATCTAATAAGGAGCGCATTGTGTCGGCCGCCGCCGACGCCTTCCGACTGTCTTCATTCAATAACACACGATAATTCTGTCTCCCGTGACCTGGTGGGAATGGCAAATAGTTGCTAGGTTCACTGACACTCTTTTGGGATTACTATGCGATTTTTCAGGTTTTTTATTATTTTTACGAAAATAATAAAAAACCTGAGAAAAAAATCACTTGTGTAGTGTCTGTGAATAAGCCCGCGGCGGCGTCTACTGTATCGTAAAATTGCGTATGTGTGAGTACTGTGAAGGTGCCAGCTTTCAGCACAGTAGCTTTCAGTTACCAACCTGTACCACTACATGACCACTACAGACGGACGGAGTGGCACCACAAGGGTTCATTTTTTACCTTTTTGATTCGGATCCCTAAAAACGAGTGAGCGTGTGCTTTTCAAACATGATTCATGCTAGTTGCATGTTACTAGAAATAAGGAAGGCTGTCGTTGAATTAAACAGTAGGTAGATAGCAAATCAAAAGAACTGCCAACTCAAAAAGACCTTTAGGTAAGTAATCTCAATCGTTCTCCGAATCAATTTCTGAGGTATTCCGCATCAATGTTCCATTCAAAATCGATATTCTCAATATAGACAGAAAATAAACAAAAAATAATAAACGTCCACACTTCCTCAAACTTTTCAAAGCCCCTTTCACATTAAGGAAGAACCAATTTACCGTCGCAAATTGATTTTTTCTCAAGTATCATTGGCGACCGGTTCTTATAATCGTGAATGCCTTGAACCACATTATATTTAACGAGTTTTTTGCATTTCAATTCGATGATTGGTTCGAACTTCCTGGCTGAGACGTTAGTGCATAAGAAATACCGTTTCGATGGAGGTTCGGATATGTATCGCACTTTACACGTGCATATATCGTATACTTATTTAAATGTACAGTCAGAGTCAAAAGTAGATGATCTCTTCTATTGACATTCTCTTGGCCTTCGGTAAATTGAATTTAGCCCGTCTTTCACATTATAAAAAAAATATTAGACACGTATTTTTTCTTTTGACAATTAAACAAAAAATGACGAAGATAGGTTGAAGTTCAGCATGCAGTCGCAGTTTGCTAAAGTGCTGCAAACTGAGACGTGACGAACGGACTAAATAATTTTTTTCAGGAAACTAGCCTATTCGGCGAAATCAAATTTCTACGCGGGTCCGCGGGACAACAGTAGGTTTATTATAAAATGCTAAGTCATTCAATTATCGTAAAATCTTTTTAGCGCAATCTTTTGCATAAGGTTCACGAATTCACCACAGTGGCCTTGACTAGTAGAAATGTAAACCGGTTCAAATTATCAATTCACATAAGTTCAAAGTGTGTAATGTTATTAAATATTCATGCAATTTCGAATCATTTTGAAATAAATTAATTATTTTCGAAGAGCTGACATTTTTAACCGACTTCAAAAAACTTTTTTTTTTTTTTTTTTTTTTTATGTTTGTTACCTCATAACTCCGTCATTTATTATATTTATTTAACAACCGATTTGGAAAATTCTTTTTTTGTCTGGAAGGGTATACTTCCCGTTTGGTCCCATTGTCATTAGATCAGGATTTGATTACTTCTTCGTGTAGTTTGAAGTCGGTTTAAGTTTTTTGTAAAACAGTCCAATTATTTCAATTTGGTTTGGACAGCCAGGCAGCAGGTAGCTAAGCTACAAAGTACCCTAAGATCAAGCTCATTGCAGGATTCGAACTTATAAGGAGCTTTTTACGCATAGACAAATCAAGGGTTGTACCCAAGGTCATACCCAAGCACTAGTCTATGATCACGACGAACTCGAAAAATTCGGTTCTACCTTTTCAATTGTATTGCACGTGTTCAAACAAAGGTATTGGGTATTGTAAAGATCCAAGGTTGCTATTCGTTTACTTATTGAAAATTATATCTGACCTACATTACATTCATTTTGAATTACTATGATATAAAATATGGTATCTGAAGCTATATGCAATAACTTAAGCGCAGAAGGAATAGTCCAAGTCGCGAAATATGTAATTGCTAATGTACGTCCAAATCAAACAGTTTAATTACCGAATTGTAAAATTTCGGGGTCAGGGAGAAGGAAGAAAACGGAGTAAAACCGATTGATTAGAATTCTTAAGTCTGCAGTACCTTCAAAACTGACTTAACCTAAGGGTAGGAAAAGGTTTCGTAAAACAAAACATTTTACAGAAAGTTGGCACTGTAATGTGACGAAGTAAAAAGAGGCGGGGGAGTAAGTATGGGGTGAGCACAATCTAAACAAATAAATAAGAACCTTCTTACCTCTGCAGAGCTGGTATATTCCCGCTGCAATGATGATGAACAGTGCCAGCAGCTTTGCGTATGTGAACCAGTCCTGCACGAGGGTCGCCGCCCGCACCGACCAGCAGTTCACAAACGTAAGTAGCACTGGTCAATGAAGAAAATAAAACATTTTTGAATTTGGAAAACTTGTAAAAAAAAGTTTTTGATGTTCATGGAGTATTTCTGTAATCAAGTTGTTTTTCAACCGACTTCAAAAAAAGGAGGAGGTTCTCAATTCGGTTGTATATTTTTTTTTTTTTTTTTGTTTTTTATGTTTGTTACCTCAGAACTCCGTCATTTATGAACCGATTTGGAAAATTCTTTTTTTGTCTGGAAGGGTACACTTCCCGTTTGGTCCCATTGTCAACAGATCAGAATTTGATTACTTCTTCGTGTACTTTGAAGTCGGTTTAAGTTTTTTGTAAAACAGTCCAATTATTTTTTAATTCTTTTATGTAATAAAAATATAAATCACTCACGAATACAGCAGGCTGCAAGTAACCGGGTAGCATCTTCAGGAGGATCACATTCAGGAAATATTGGCTTCAGCACGTATACACTGAATGTTAGCGCTACTATAGCCTAAAAGAAAATAGACCATAAAGGCATATCTAACTCAACGAATCAAATAGAAAGTAAGTTGGTTTGTCCTTCACGTTACGGATGAAGAAATCAACTGCATATTTTGCACAGGGATATATGACCGGGTGAAAATATCATGGGCATTTGCCATCTGCTTGGCGGATGTTCATAAAATCTTCGGATTGGCCCTGGAAATCTATTTATTCTGGCTTTAAAAGATCAAATTATAGTTTTTTTTTGTTTAGCATAAGATCCACTCCACTCCTTTACTGTTCTGAATGTGTATGCAAAAGTGAGATGTGAGTAGGTATATCGACAAAATAATAAGTGAAATATTATATTTGAGAAGCGGGCAGATGATCCATCTGCTGGTATGTGGTGATATTTGCAATAACTGGGGGACTGCCCGATGACCTTGAACTCTAATGACCGCTCTTATAAGTCTTAAGGAATTGTAGTGCTTAGGGAATTTCGTAATAGGGAGCTCATTCCACATCCCATAGTAATAGACCAGCGGTGATTCTCAAACTTTTTTGGCGACGGACCCCTTTTAGAAAGCGAAATATTTGATGGAGCCCTAAAATAATCAATGAATAGTTTATGTGTGTTACTTTACTTTATAATTATTTTTTTCATTTAATTAAAATAATAACATTATTGGACTATCGTGCAAATACTTCGTAAACATCTAAAAGCCTTGCTCTGAAAACTGCATCTATCAGTGAATGGATTTAGAAAGGTCGTTGGCTGGTAGGTAGGTCATTGAAATAATGTTGTTTTGTAAGTCTTTCATGCCGTCCGTCTAGTGGTTTTAGGGTTATTCATCAAAACTATTCAGCCGTGAAATTCATGAGCGCCTTAAATAAAAACATAAGTACTCGTCTGGCTTTGATTTTTTTCCGGACTTGCTTACTTAATTATAGTTTTCAAAGTATGGTATGGTTGAACAAAGATAAATAAGAGATTATTATAAGATCACGTGTCTCCTATTGAGTCTATTTCCAAAAATTTTATAAGTACGTGAAATTAGCTTCCGGAAATAAACAACGTGGCATTTTAAATTGAATTATTCTTAAACTTTAACGTACAATTGTCTGTGCCAATAAAACAGAGTAATAAAGTCTGAATGAAACAATATTGACTTCTGGGATGGAAGTAAATCCTATCAACTAACGTTTATATTGGCCCCATGTTGGGCGCCAATAACAGTCACGTTTACAAAGACGTGAAGCAAATCTCTAAAGCTTTATGTCGCATTGTAAACTATAAAGTTTAACTGTCATATGTTGTCGATCTAATCTTAATCAAGATCCACACGATCGCACACAGACACAATGTTTTAGTATTCAAAAGTAATGTAAAATTATATATTCGGTATTCTTATAATAATATATCGAGAGCGAGACGAATGCTTGTTCGAGACTCGCAAGACCGTTCAGACTACGCGAATAACGAACGAATCCTATTCGTTAGTGGCTGGGCTCGTGCTCAGTTCGCGTAGCATGGACGCATCATAACAAAATAATGTTTATGTGGTCCCATGTTGGGCGCCAACTTCAAATATATGCTTTTTTTTATTTGGGCGTAGTCTTTGTTCTGGAAAAATTAAATTCATCCCGAGAAAATCAATAAGCTCTAACTCACGTGGGCGCTTAGAATACAACACAATGTGTAGGTGACATTCTAGGGCATTAATATCTAAATATGAATGTAAATTATGTTCATGACGCTTTTAGAAAACATACTTGTAGTGCTTGTAAAGGTATGATATCGCTTATGTTAAAGTTGCGTAGGGTTTGACGCCAATCTAGCCTACTGTTGTGATTTGTTACAAAGTAATCAGAGAGACTGAAGATGCTATACCGAGACTAGAACAAATCGTTTAAAGAAAATCCTTTACAATTATTAGAGAGAACATAAATAGCTGCTATAGTATACTGACTTTGGGACCTTTACCACGCTTCAATAAACAGCTAAGAATAAGCTTTTATTCTATCATAATCTACAAAAAACTACAGTCTACGAAATAATCAATTGCATGTCTATGGTAATCCTTAACAATGCGGATCAAAGGCTTCTTCACCGACTGACGTTTTTATACTCGATTTACTACTTTTTGTGGTTGCTATAAAGTCCAAATTAAACGTTGACATGAAAACTACTAGCTATGCTGAAGTATTATATTGTATCCGATCATATGGACTTACGTAACGGATTCGAATCAATAGTTCTATTTGGGTTATACGACAAACTTATATGTTAAAAAGAACTTGCAATCCCCCCTGGCTAAATCACAATTGTATGAATAAGCATAATAATCATATGGTGTAATATTATCGTATAAGTATTTGGAAAAACTGTAATATGAAAAGATCTTCCACAACAAAAAAAAAAAGAAATAGCGTTGCTGAGTTTCTTGCCGGAGTCTTCTCAGTTTAAGTGTATTTCGAACCGGCGGTAAATTCAACTGTATGTACCAATTTAACGTTCATAGGTGCCTTACCAGGGCCTAAATTGAATAAATGACTTTTTGATTTTGATTTTGAACTCAACATTTTAATAAAACCTATACTATAACAGAGTGCATATTATGCATAACTCAAGCTCTGTTGTTTTTAATAAATACAATGGTAAAGTTAGATTCGTTCGTCTTCAATAGCCTAAGCCAATATTATCCACACGTTTCTGTCTTTCGGCCTTTCGCAAATCAGCGGCGACAGGGCCCTGTAAAGCTCTTTACTTGATCTCCTTCTACTACATATCTTCTCCGTTTTTGTTTTTCTCTACTTCTTTACTATTAGTAATTTAATGGTCCTTTCCACGCAGAAATTATGACTTGCGTGCTCACTAGTTTTGTCAAGTGAATAAAATTGAAATATCATTTTCACAATCTTGGAGTACCTACATAACAATACCTACTTGCCAGCTCCCCCGAAGGAAAATAAGAGTGGGCTTCCCCCTATCGACCAGAGTATTTGCGTTGTTGCCACCTAAATACCACCCACGATTTCGAGATTTCATGTGCGTTTAGAGTTCTTATTAAGAAATAGCTTTCGACCCACGCAGTAATAGGAATTCTTAAGGAAATTACTGGAATAAGAGATTTTGTAAGTGTTTATTCATTTTACTTTCAGATTATTCTAAAAAGGAGTGCCACAGGGAGCCATTCTTTCACTCATACTCTTCAATATTTATGTAGGAGACTTACAATTCGAATTCAAATAAATATCAACTTAACAATACGCTGATGGTTCCTATACGGTCTTCAATATAATCAGGACAGTATAAGTCATTGATTGTTGTACTATTGAATTATTTATGAGTCGATGGAGTGATAATTCATAGCGACGTAGATGAAGAGATAGATATGGGGTCTGTTACTCTAGAACTCACCTGCGAACAAGGTCTAACGATCATACACTCGATCCAGAGTCGTACAAAAGCTGCGAATGGACCGAAAGTCTCCATGATGTACGCGTAGTCAGCTCCACTCAAACGGATCATAGTGCCCAGCTCTGCATAGCAATATGCTCCTATCTGTTGATAAAAAAAGGCGTTAGACCTGAGTGATAGTAATTGGGGCTATCGTTTCTATCGATACCAGTTGTCGCCACTAAGGTCCTATCGCTGTCTTTGAAGAAGTATTTTTTAGCGCGGCAGGGCCTATATAATTTATAAACTGGTGTGGGATGCCACATGTGTCGATATACTCGCGCCATCTCACTTACCGGCGACTTGTTAAGCTGTAGGGGCAGCAGCAGCCAGTGCGGAAAATTCAAAATTCAAAAAATATGCGTCGATTGGACCCAATTATATTTTTATGCCTTTTGCGGTCGACACCTTGGGACCATGGGGGTCCGAAGCTCGCCGTTTTGCTCGCACCTTGACATCAAAATTGATCGAGACCTCCGGAGACCAGCGGGCGGGGAGCTTTTTCCGCCAACGCATCGCATCAGCTTGGCTATCCAAAGAGGAAACGCTGCCAGCCTTGGGAACCTTGCCGTTAATCGGAAGCAGCGGCAGGCTTGAGGAAATTTTCTATATATAGATTGTATTTGGTACATATTTGTTGTTCTAAATAAAGCTATGATTTATTAAAATAGTAAAATATTGATAATGCCTCAGTTGGTTGTCCCGTTTTGCTCCGTGGTGATGTCTCACAATTTTACAACCATCATGAATAGGAAAAATCGGAAATGAAAAGCTCCTGTTGGTATGTGTACTAAATAGGTCCCTTCCTTTCTAGGCTTTATTTCTTCATTTAAGGCGATGATAACTCAGTTATAATAACGTGGAATACCGAGGCAAAGACGGTACGATTAGCATGAGCTTTCGGTAAGGGAAAACATAGTGAGGAATCGATAGCACGGTGACAGAGTACTTCGTAGTATTCGGGTGGTCAAGCCAAGCATTTTCTTGTGAATGCCACAAAGACCCTATATGTAGTAATATATCGGGAATGCCAGCAGCTGTATTTAATAGTGTAGAACTGGCTCTCAAATGCAGCTGCTTGTGAAGTTACACTTTACAGAGGTTATTACACCTCCGGCCACATTATCACTTATGCTGAAATTATGACCTATCCAATAAAAAATACATGTCATCAAAACGTGTGAAACAATAATAATTGGACTGTTTTACAAAAAACTTAAACCGACTTCAAAGTACACTAATAAGTAATCCAATCCTGATCTGATCCCTGTCAGTCCCTTCCAGACAAAAAAATAATTTTCCAAATCGGTTAATAAATAACGGAGTTATGAGGTAACAAACATTAAAAAAACAACCGATTTGAGAACCTCCTCCTTTTTTTGAAGTCGGTTAAAAACAATACAAATGATTTAAAAGCTAACAAAATGACGCCTCATCCAACACATGGCGAGTAATTTCGATAATTTGTTAATTATAGATTATTAACGGACTATGTACATACGTATATTTCTTTAGTTATCGCTTGATTTGTCATTATTATTTCTCTTTTTCTCGACTTTTGTCGGTTTTTTTTAAGTACCCCGTCCTGTGACCCACAGGAAAAAAGGTACCTAATTCCCCTTTCTAGTTAATATTAAAATATAGGTATATATTATATGTGTATTTATAAATATTTGTAAACAAATAATATGTTATATATATATATATATATATTAGAATTATAAATATAGTTTAAAATATAAGTACATATCATATGTGTATTTATAAATATGTGTAATCATATATGTTATATATTATATAGATATTAGTACAATAAGAAAAGTTTATGTTTTGAATGTGTAAATATGTATATTATAGCAATTTAATATTTAAGTTATAAGAGGTATCCATAGTCACCCAGAATGTATTTGCAGTATGTGTAAGTGTGTGAACTAGTGTAGGTACTATGCGTTGATAAAAAAAATTATGGAAAGGGTGGTTCATTTCTACTAGTAACAAAAACTGTATCGCCTAGTACTTTGCTTATGATGGTGACTGTGTGGATGGCTGCTTTATTATTATAATTATATATAAGGTCGATTTTTGCTATTTATTTATATAAGTAGGTACTGCAATAGCGTAAGTAAGAATGGTAGGTACGTGGAGTGGAGACCCCTCGCGCCAATACTGTTTTTAAGTAGATTCTTACTGACTTTTTTTATAAATTGTAATTCGTTTAAGTATTTGTAATAAATAGAACAAAATGGGTACCAACTTCATCAAAAATAATAATGAGTGTAAGTTTTAAACTAAAAATGTAAGTTACTTACATAAACATTCCGCATTAATAATTTTAAAGATACTTATATTTAAAAATTACGCATGCATTGATTTCTTTCTGAGATACCCAATTAATAATAAATAAATTCCTCAACAATATTTATGATTAAACAAATTTGATAAACATTTATGCAGAAGTCTTTAGAGACCCATTTAAGTGTACTTTAGCTAATACACACAAACAAGACGAGACGCCATCTTGAAAATTGTTTATTGCTCCAAGAGGATTAGACTCCGTCCCAAGGATATTATATACTACTTGGAAAATAATATTCAATTTTTCATTACTTTATAAGCCTTGCCAAGCCAAGGAGTTTTGCTATGATACGTTCAAAATTGGTCAAAATACCTCCTTCCGGGTCAGTCGGATAAAAAGGATAGAACATTTTTAAAGCTGCCAAATTAGTCTTTGCCGTTTTCATTTGCGGGTAAATAGATGGTAAATAGACATCATCCAGGAAAGATCCCTTTAGAGTAGTAATAATGAACAATCAAACGAAACTAGTCAGTGATTTGTCACTGAATTTGAACAGTAAGGAAGGACCAATCAGTGCATCGTGTGTTTTTGACTTGGCCAATCAGAGTGCATGCGTCGGAGCGCATTGTCGGCGGTGGGAAATTGGCGGGCGGAATATTATTTCAACCAAAATGAACGTCATTGCGCTTCTTTGGGTTAATTGTTCGATGATAGACATAAACCAACATTGATGGCTACATTTATGTTGAAAACAAGCGTTGTACTAATTTGACAGTACCCCAAGTGTAAAGAATTGACGTTTGTAAACGCTAACTAATTAGTTTGCGTTTACGACACTTCTCTATAGGAATTGGCACAGCGCCTCTAGCGGAATACTCATGGTACTAATTTCTCTCATATTAATTAGTAAGCGTTTATTAACGTCAATTCTTTACACTCTTCTTTACACTGGACAAAATTTCTTACATCGTTTTGTTGTGTAATAATTCAATGGTTTTCTTATATTTTTGTTAGTAAGAAATGTAGTGAGACTAAATTAGTTTAATTGTGAACAACAGAACCACCATTGCCCTACATTCACCCGATAATGTGCCAGATAACATATTCAACTTTACTGCTTGTAATATTGTCATTATCTTTGAAACAGTACCAGTTCCGTTGTGATTCACATCATCGATCTATCTCACAATATATCTGTATTACTTACAGTATTAGGTACACACGGCTACAGATCAAGCTATACATTTCCAGTATAAGCTGATCTCGCATTGAATAGGATTTCCTTACTATGGGAGGTCAGCTTATACTAGAAATGTATAGCTTGATCTGTAGCCGTGTGTACATGTCATTTATTGACATATAATATTTAAAAAACTTGCAATTGGACATCGTTTTCGCCTATACAGCGTTGATGTTTTAATGGTCACTCATTCACTTAAATACAGCCAATATCTACCATTCACCAGTGGTTTTGGGAAAGAAAAACATAGTGAAGAAACCGGCATGAATGAGAAGTTAAATTCATGTAAAGTCCCCAAATCATTTGGCCCACTCATAGGACTGCCATAGTCCTTGTTGTAAAGCGAAGCTCTTGGGGACATAAACGACGCCACATGTCATAGAGACGATGTCGAGATGTGAAACGAGCCACAAACCCAAACAGCCCCACAGACAAGATGGTTGTCGACAATCGTTATCGCTAGTAAACGATCAACTTTTGTATGGGATTGACATAAGAGATTGTTAAATATCACTTTATATTTCGATTTGAAAACCCATACAAAGGTTGATCGTTTACTAACGATAACGATTGTCGACAACCATCTTGTCTACTGGCCCAGATTTCTTGCCATGAATATACTGTTATTAAAAAGAAGGTAGTCAAAACGACACTCACCATACTAAAGACTCCAGAAGCGATCCAAACAAGCAGACTAGCGTTAACTGAGCCAGTATACTTGAGTACACCAGTGGGTGATACGAAGATACCACTCCCGATGATGGAGCCCACGATGACTGTGATGCCGTTGAGAAGGGACATCTTGGCTTCCAAGGCGGTCCCATCTTTGCCCTCTTCTTCCAGGTCTGACTTCAGAGTTTCGCTCTCGCAGTCTTCGGGGGACTTTTTTAGTGACCTGCGGAGAAGAGAATTTGTGAAAAATTAAGTTTTGGAAAGTAGTTTTCCTATGATCAAATGATTTGTTGGTAGACTGGTTGCGTTTTTGATCCATAGATGTTGATTCTAGAACTGCG
Source organism: Achlya flavicornis (assembly GCA_947623365.1). Classification (NCBI taxonomy): domain Eukaryota; kingdom Metazoa; phylum Arthropoda; class Insecta; order Lepidoptera; family Drepanidae; genus Achlya; species Achlya flavicornis. The sequence goes on from OX392490.1 coordinate 9,538,960, forward strand.
ATACGAACTATGTAAAAGAAGATTAAGTATTCTCAAGTAGGTATATCAATTTGCAATCAACCTTATGTAGGTGCAAGGTTGGATGACACCTCCATTTATAAGTTCTGGGTCATCGTACTGCAGGGACCGCGGTCCAACTGTACATGTCGGACAGTTGTATATATGGAGATCACTGAGAAAACTTCGTAAGCGCGATGCAGGATGTTGGCCCGTGTCATTTATCTTCGGCATGTGAACTTCGTATGTAGGATATTATGCTTAGGTACTTATTTTACGAAGTCAATGTAAGTACCTATCTAGGAATAACTGAACATTTCTGGTTTATTCCGAACTCAAAAATAGAACTAATAATCTCCCAAAGCTTTAAAGTTTCAGAACAATTTACAGAAACGATTAGAGCATCATTTAGAGAGGTAGGTAGGTCCATATGGTACAGTATTGATTTACTAACTTATTCATAAAGGTTCATCGACACAGGAAGCGTTTCTCGGACTTGAATGATTGCATAACATCACCTAACCACAAACCCCCAGTTTTTTTAGGAGATGCTTAACGTTGATGCTTTTAAGAGGCTTGTGTTGGCAATCTCGCCATGATAAGCGAGAGTGGTAGGCACTCTGAACTTAGAAGAATACTAATTCTCAAATGCAGCTGTCAGAGCACCCCACTAGGTGCTTATCTTTATTTTTCAACTTAAGGATAATAGCTAGCCAGGCCATTATGTGTTTACTGACTCTTACAATCTAGGGACTTTCAAGGTCGTCATCGTCCTTTATGGGCGGCGAGACGCTACCGCGTAAATCAATGGCAAAGGTAACTTCATTGAAATTATCTTCCTTTTTCAACAATCCTATTATATTTACGGAACAAGTAAATATCAGACGAGTTGAGAAAGATATCCAACGTCTCGTGCGGTGACCCTTGAGGTCTTAATGTTATAAAACTCCAGATAATAAATGAGATTAAGATTGACAAACGTGGTAGCCCACGAGTCAGTGGCCAAAGGCGAGACCACGCTTAATTAAAAACAATTACAACTTATAGTACCGATGCAGATGACGTATCGCAATGATATACTCGTAAAAAAGAGACCCATTTTCTATTGCAGATAAGCTGATCCAGATTGTAAATATAGCCCCACCGTATTTGGCCCGGTGAGGCGAGAGGCGCTGCTATCGCATTTGGTGGAGGATACAACCAATGGCGAATGGCAGGCAGATAGTCGTTAACTCCTCTTTTGGCCACCGGGCCAGATAAGATTGTTGCGCTATACCTTCAGCGTGCAATCCCTTCTATAAGTGCAATTACGTCAATGAAGCTTGTTCAGTAGCTACAGCGGAAGGAGCCGTTTAGGATCCATTCTTAGCTCATGACCACAAGCGAACACATTGTGATCACTTAAAATTTTAAGAAGAACCGCGTGCCTTGAGACATTTTTAAAGAAAAGATGAAGGCCACTGGCTGGTCCGAAAACAAAAAACTTAAAACTACGGTAAAATGGTTGGACAAAAGACACTTGGATGAGAAGGGGTCTTTAGAAATTAATACCCAGAAGCTAAAACATGAAAGAGAAAAAAAAACAATGTCTCTCAATCTCAAGGTATTCCATTGACCGAGAATATTAACATTAAAATATTTCCGTCGCTATATTCGTGCTCTTTTCCGTTGAGGAATTCATTCATACTTTCAAATTACATGGTCAGATCATAATAAAATTTATATGGGACAATCTAAATTCTCTACCAAAAAAGCGACGGATTGCAGTCAATATCTTTTGACGCGTCTCATAAAACTATAACATGAAAATTTTCTTGAAGTTAGTAAATACACATGATATACCTATAATAAAGATGAGTTGACATGATAACTTAGTAAAGGCAGATGATAGTTCTGTCTATAGTAATCGTAAAGAAATCTGATTCATGACCCAAATCAATGAATGCTCATTTAATGATTTAATCGTTAATTTCAGGGAGAAAACGTATGATAAAATTCTAAAGGTAGGCCATTACTTTCTTTGCAGCATTTCAGTTATCATCTTAGGTACTAGACCGCGAAGTACCAGTTGAATAGCTGACCTTATGATGCAAGAACTGGAGCATAACCGAACGAATAGACTATACTGGCTTTTACTATCCGATTCAAGGTTTAAAAGGTATTTTTACTACTGATTTCACAATATCCTTTAGCAATCTAATAATCCTTCTGGGAGTAGTCTTTGTTCCTGCGCTTGAGTAAGGTCGCCAGAGCTCATTGGGGAGGGGGGAAGGGTCAGTAACGCGTGAGTGATGCCTCGTGTGTTGCAAGCGTAAGATGACTATGGCAACCGCTTACCACCAGGCGTGCCGTATGCTTGGTTACCGACTCCATCGAAAAAGGTAGCGGACGATGATATTCAGAAAGTATTTTTCGTAGCAGCGTAATAGAATAAAAAGCGCTACGAGAGTAGATACTCTATTCGAAACTCGAAAACATTTTATTGCAAAACTTTAATTAAAAACTCTTTAATTAGCTTTATTTATGTTACAACAAATATACAAAATTAATATATCTGCTAATGCTGCAACCGATTCACGGTAAGGTTCCCAGCAGGCGTAAAATTAAAATTAATCAGTAGGAGGTTAATTAATAAAAAAATTACTATTTTCTTGTTTACCCTAGAACAGTACACGATTGTTCAGCTCAAAACAAAATTCACATAAATCCATAACAGTGATGTTATGCTTCTAATGATCTGAAACGTTGCTGGTACGGTATGAGAGCCTATTGCTACGACACTGGATTTCAGTAGGAACCAGAGGTATAATTACTACATTTTTGAAGTGCTCGTATGTTAGTTCAAATATTTTATAACTCAACTTTAAGACCAACTTTAAGCTTGAAATGAGATGGTTCTCCCAAAGGCTTTCTACACTGATGCAGATGCAAATAAACTATAGTCCTCAGTACAAGTCACAGTAGCCACGACGACTACACACGTCATGAGAAAATAACTAGAAATTCGTTCCCAGAACGACCTTTTTGTACGCATCAAAGAAGCAGAGATTGAATAGAATGTTTTTGAAAGCAACTGGTCGACGCGGGGTCGCTCAAGGACGCACATTTGGCCCGCTTTTATTCTTACTCGTTGTTAGTGCCTTTACAAATATGTATAATTGTATGCAGTCTATATTTTTTCTAGATTAGTTTTATCTTGAATGAAATGAATGTTATCCTTATACAACCAAGGCTTATCTTAAGAATCTGAACGAGGCATAATAAAGCTTTTTTTAAAGACTTGTTGACGGTTTGTTTAAATAATCCAATTATGGTATTTAAACTATCTTAATGTTAATTTGTCTGATAATTTTTATTTCTTATAGCATTGTTTATTGACTTTGACTTAACTCGGTGACTTTCACATTAATTACTATATAACACAATGCGTCTTAATGTGTATTATGATTTTACTGAGTCACGATCACGAACCTCCAAACTTTAACATGAGTAATGTAACTTTTATATGAGTAAAGGGGTAAGTGATTTACTTACATACGGTACCAACTAATGGAGTCAGTAAGTTAGTAACAAAGGTACCTAGGTAGGTTTTGGCAAGCCAGCCTTACTTGAAACTAAAATCAAATCAAATCCACTAAAAAAGCATCGATTCCATGAACTGTTACTCTACTTATTGTATAAGCTTTTATTAAAACTTCTTCTTTAGTATTATATCCGTTTGTAAATAAGCAGATCCCAGAAAATCTATCAGAAAGTTAAGGCCTGTTTCTGCAGCCTACTTATATTCTTACCACAAATAGGAAATATGGTCAAACGCTTTTAAACATTTCAAATCTTTCAAGGACTAGATGTTATTTACCCTCTTGCCCTTGACCTATTACTGACATGAGTAACTAATTTACGAATTTAATATAATTATCAGTCCATTAACCCAACCTCTGTAGTACAAATAAAGACAGGAAAAAAATCTGTTGGAAACTTGTATTTTATTACTCCATTGACCCTTAACACGAGAACGAGATAGCAGTTATCAGTGTAACAGACAACCGTTACGTCAACAAATTATATGATATGTTATTGTATTTATTATTAGGTAATTTGTTTGCTCGCATTGATTTTATAATGATCGTTATGTGTTGGACTTAGGAACTTAGACGATTTGATAATAACACAAAAAAAATGTATAGGTACGTTTCTTCCTAAATATAGCTTGGGAATCTTTGGTTTGTTTAGAAACTACTATTAGGTACCAAGTAAAGCCTTTTGAATTAATAATTTTTGTTTAATTTATTTGTATATTTTTTTATGTAATTGTTTTTTTTTTATATTATTATTTTCTTTGTTTTTAATATTGTTTAACATTCAGACATAACGTAAGTTGTTAATGAATAAATTAATTTGAATTTGCGAGACTTGTAAAGTTGCAGGGGCTGCTGCAGCCGGTGCGTACAATTCAAAAATCAATAAATCCTCGTTTGGACAAAATTATCTTTTAATGCCTTTTGCAGTCTTTACCATGGGCCCGTGGAGGTACGAAGCTCGATTAATTGAGAACTCCGGAGACCAGCAGGCCGGTGTGTGAACTTGCTGTAAATCGGTAGCGACCGGCAGACTTGAGGACGAGGAAATTTTCGGTATACAACAATTATATTCTATTTTGTATATATTTGTTGTTTGCCAGTTATTTACTGTCTGTAGATATTGTGGTAGGTATATAAGTCTGAGTTTATGACATAAAAATGGGTAGTATGCTGTCAATCATAATTTGGAAAAAATACGTAGGTATACTTTTGTAAAAAATAAAATCCATTACGACAAAACGCACCACCTCGTTGTAGCCCTCTACATACAATAAACCATGACCTAAATAAGGGAGTGGGTCCTTACCCCATGCAAACGTATGAGGGGTAGTGTTTGAACAGAACTTCGCCGTATGCAAAATTGTCGGTCGAGTCAAATATTGACAAAAATTTGGCTTGGCGAAGTGTTATACATTTTCACTTACCTAGCTAGTTTACCATCAGCACAGAATATAATAACAGGTCAGAATCTAATAATAGTACAGAATATAATAATAGTACGCAGAATAAAATAATGTCAAGGTACCATCAGCCAGATAAGAAAAGTTGAGAAAACATCTCTGATTTAAAGATGACCCCGATTTATAATTGGTTTTGAATTTTATTGTCATCAAAGTCTTGATGGATCGGAGTGCGCAGAAAGACCGCGGCAGCAGTCGTGTCAAGTGCGAGCCGAACTCTGGTGGAGAGGGTTCCATACCATTCCATTTTCCGTCCGAACTTTAAGACTTAGCATTTTCGACTTTTCGTTTAGATTTTCCTTTTATTTGCGAGGTTTTCTTATATTCCCTATTATTTTTGTAAATAACTTAGTTAAGTAACTTACTAAGTTACTTAATTGGCTATATCAAATAGAAGATAAGGGCAATGCTAGATTTTCCTATATTTCCTTAAAAACTTTTTAACTATGCAATTTAAATGAAAAAATACTCATAACCAGTCCTTTTATTCAAAAGATCACTTGATAAAATTAACCCAGCCGTGTGTGGTGGGTGTTTTTTTTAAATTGAAAGTGATGATGAAATACACAAATTTAATGATTTGATCCGAATAACCGCGCTCGACCTAGTAATTGACCGATAAAGCTCAAGTTCATCAAAATAATGCATATTTATCGATTTAATTATTTATTGCCATCTTAGGTTATAAGTTCAACTATCTGTACGTGGATTACGTAACTTTATTTTAATGAAATAACCTCTGAATCGGTAGAAATATAACAAAATCGGAAATGGTTCCATTTCTAATGAACCACTGTTTGTATTTGCAGTTATCAGAACGTAAAAAAAATATCAGAAAAGTGCTATATTGAACCGATTTCAATTCGAAAATGATTGAAATTTAGTTACGTAATTGTCCTGCAGGTTGATCATGTTTATACTTCGCGGCGCCTGCGCAGCGCGAAACTATTGCATCGTTGCATCGCGTAGCGAGGCGGGAAATTTGAATTTTTTCGTTTTTTTTTTTTTACCTTCGTACATCAATATGGATTGATATTTCAGTGAGTCGCGACCATAGTAGTTCATTTAGCATATGGTAGACTTGATACTTTTTGTACCTTTCCCAAAATACTATTTTTTACGGTTTTTAGAGAAACCGTGAGAAATTTTCAAATATGGCTTATTATACAAAAAACATTGATAACACAATGTGCCAAATGAACTTCTACTGTCGCTAATCACTGAAACATCTATCCATATTGTTCTACGAAGTTAAACAAAAAAACTCGCCTCGTAACTGATGTTTACCCTTAAGAATGATAGGGCTGGGGACATAATTAAAAATAAATAAAAGTAGGTATAACAAACGTGTAACCATGTGTAGCCAGCCAGTCAGTAAGGTGCGTTGAATGGGCGCCTAATTCGATTTTACATTACGCTACGCTTATGTGTCACCGTCTGGTTGAGAGGTCTACCTCAATGGACGTAAAAGTATTATACGTCTTATATGCATGCATGTTTATTAAGCTTAGCTCAGCCCATATAAACTCTTTGGCTCAGCCTCTCCGGCGGACCATAAGTGACCGTTCACACAGACAGACTCGGGGAGGAGAGCAGATTTTGGTTGCGTTTAAAACCGAGTTTTGGATCATTGAAATAAGGTTTATTTTTACATTTCACTTCTTTTTAACCCTTTTGCTTGAGCGAGAGTCGTTATATCGCGCTTATCCATTGACTCGTAACCCGCTTGTTATAAAACTCCAGATAATGGGATTTCATCGAGGACCAGGGGCTCTACCGCGTAACTTTGGTGGTAATCGTAACGAACACCATCTAATCAGGGCCCACGAATGGTCATCGTCACGTCATACCGCGTGCGCGTCATTGGATGAAATAATTAATGGTGATCGTTACGATTACCACCAAAGTTATGCGGTAGAGCCCCTGATTGGATGAAATTCATTAATGGTGTTTGTTACGATACAACCAAAGTTCCGCGGTAGAGCCCCCGTTTAATGAAGTTTATTAAGATTGACTTACGCCGTTGCCCCGCTGCTCTATTTGGTGTCTGTGCTAACTCTTACAACAATTCAAGCAAGAAATGAAAGGTGGCCGCAGATACATATAACCTTGCGTTGCATTACATTAAATAATATAAAATCTATCAAAACAATCATGTGATGGGACGTGAGCGGACAGTATCGACTATACATATTATACATACGCGTTATTGAATACGCAAATTTGAACAGCCGGTGTTTTGTTTTACATTGTAGTAATATTATTTTCAAGTACTATGACAGAAGCCTTATGAGGAAGGGAAGATATACACGAAGGGGTTTTTTACCATGTTTGTTTTAACTCTATTGGTGCGTCCATGCTTGGCGAACCGAGCACCAGCCGAGCCACGAACGAGCACACTGCGAGCACGATTCGCGTAGCGTGGAACGAGCGCGAATCGCATCGTGCTCGTTGTAGGTTCGTTCGTGGCTCGGCTCGTGCTCGATTCGCGTAGCATAGACGCACCATATGGTTTGACCTCAATCTCATTATTATCAGAAATGTGGCCGCAGCTTGTATAAGCACACAAAGCCTAGAAGGAGCTGGCTCTCAAGTGCAGCTGTCGGAACACACCGATAGGTGCTTAGCGACAGATTTTCAACTTGAGGGTTCCCAGCTAGGTGGGTACTACAAACTACCCTACCACCGTGCAATTTTTTCCTCACGATGTTTTCTTTCACCGAAAGCTAAAGCTCGATGTAGGATTCGAACCCGGGACCTTCGTCTTGGCATACGACGTCACTATCAATAAGCCATCATTACCTCTAAATAATTATCACGACATATAAAATCAACAAAACATAATGAAAATAAAAGTAGGAGGCGCCAGCCTGTCTTTCCAAACAATCGATGTTTTAAATGCCATTTTTGTTTTTTTATTAGTTGTTCTTGTGGTTGGCTCCTGACGCCCATGAGGGATGATGACGAAGCCTAAGATGGAACACGCTTAGGTACCCAGAAGAAAACTATTCACTCTGGCCTTGAAAGTTCGTAGATTGGTAGAGTCAGGAAACACAGACGTCGGAAGCAAGTTCCACTCCCTTGCTGTCCGCATTAATTATGCCGTTCTATCTCAATTTCAATTCATTAATTTGCTTCATGTAGTATTTAAGGTGTTACAATTACAATAAGTTTAGTCCACAACATGAGCCCTGCAAGGGCATTGCAACATTAAATGGTGATTATTAGATTAGCTATATAAATTAGTTCGAATTAAAATACAAATAGTATTTTATTAATTGTAAATAATTATATTAGTACTGGTTAGTTATTTTAGACATTATAATTTAATTAATTTATATCGTACATCTGTCTAGAAGTCACTTATTTCGAAAATGTAAGCCTAAAATGTATAAAAGCTACTAGAAATTTGAAGAAACGTAAGAAACCCAAAGCGTATTCGCTATTCAATACCTAGATCTTATTTTGCAGCGTTTGCCAAAACTCCGGTGTCAAAGGTGAAAGACATTTTGGACGTGGGGTCAAGAAGGGGTACAAGTACCTACAACTCCCTTAGGGTGGGGGGCGATCGATGACGCCACGTGTTCCCGTCTGACGCAACATCCCCAATTTTTTTAGTCAGAGTCAGGCCTATAAAGTTTTTTGGATAGTTTTGGTGTAGGTAAAATATCTTAAAGACATTATTTTTATAGAAATTTGTCAAAATTAAGCAAACTATAGTTATGCTTATGAGTTAGATTATTTTTTTGGAAAGTATTACCTATAATGAAGGTTTTAAATTGGCTCAGCGGAATGGATCTCAAAATTGGTTTATTTTAAAAACACGTGGATTAAAAAATGAAATGGGTACTAATATTTTACCTTGTAACTAAATAATGAAGACACTAGTATTGGTTATAAATATTTTAATTGTAATTGTTTTTAACACTATTATTAGAATCGTCTCTGAAAGCTCTATTATTTTAAATAAAATTTATAAGTACCTACCTTAAATAATAAGGTACGTAGTTATTTCTTTTAATATTATCACTTTTATATAATTATAGATTGCGCATCTTTATATCGAATCTAGCCGAAAATGTCAAAGGTTAATCTTATACAAAATCTCAGCGCATTAACATAAATATGGAAATATAATAATAGGTAAATAAAATTATACTTACATTTTAGCTGTATTTATTTTTATTCCTATGTTTCACAAAAACTATGTTCTCAATTTAAAAGCCACACACTTATTTCCCGCCTTTTTCCGACCGGAACGACTAAGCCCGCCAACTCGGGCTGCGAGACTGCCGTGCGCCAAATAAGAGCAAGATGAGAGATGACTTCCGCGTATGTGTAATAAGGATGAATATAGCGTCATAGTATTGAACGGAGAAAAGATACAGTAGGGGTGAGTTTGGGGTTGAACCCTCTGAGGTTGAACCGTTGAATTGAAACGTGGGTTGAAAGGTGAAATTTCTCAGCACGACAATGTGTGGACTGTCTAGGCTATTTAGTATTAAGTTATTTTACAAACAGCCTATAATGTCCCAATGCTGTGAACAGGGCTCCTTTCACAAATCAGGGTGAAAGGGAATGGGCAGATACTCCACCACGCGTGCCCACTGCGGATCGGTGGAGGTAGGCTAGTGGTCAACCTATTGTTGGAGTGTTCAAGCCGCCTAAAAGGCCTCCAACTAGCTTAACGACTATCACAATTAAGTGATAACCGGGACCAACGGCTTTACGTGCCCTCCGAAGCACAGAAACGCTCCATTTGAAATACCACTAGGCGGTCACCCATCCGGGAACCGACCACGATGGTAACTTAACTTGCCGATAGATTAAGAACGGCTTATCATGCTACCACGAGCGCTTCAACAAAAACGATGATTAAACAAAAATAATTAAATAAAAGAAAAAATCGTTTGGTGAATGCTTGGCTTATTGATATGAAAACATTGAAAACGCACAGTCTCTTTCTCTTTTTGCATATACCTCATAAACGACTTCTCATAAAAGCTGGTTCACTGATTACTCCAAAACTAGAAAGAAACTTCAAAGAAAGAAGAAGAAAGAAAAATCAAGAAAAGATCGAAATTATCGCGATTGCAGCATATAGAAAGAAGAAGAAAGAAAAATCAAGAAAAGATCGAAATTATCGCGATTGCAGCATATTATTCAATATTGTAGCTATTTTATCCAAAAATAATGTGTGAAAAAAACAAAAAACACATGAAAAATAAAAAAAAGGCTTGCCTTTTTTCTCTTTTTTTCAATCATTTTGAACGCATCGTTATGATCAGCTGCTTTGCATACGTCAAAATATTGTCATTTGTCCGATTAGGCATTTGTCCTTTGCCTGCCTTTTGGCGAATTTTATAAACAACAACAACAACAAATGTCATTTGTCGGTAATGTTGCCAGCCTAGTGTTTTCGGTAATAGACCAAAAATTCAACGCTCCAATTTCGATTACATATTAACTCCTTGAAAATTAAAACGCAAAACAAAATGATAAGACAGACCTAAAACAGATAAGCATAACTCTTGCATTTTTTTTAAAATCATGTATATTAATTTTTAAACGTTAGTTTTCGTCTTCTTGTAGCCAATAGTACAATTCCATCAATGTTAAAAAATATATATACTCTTTTCCTATATAACGTTATTTACATTTAATAAATAGAATTCTCAATTTTATAATATAAATCTCGTACAAAAAAGTTTTCATCAGGAATCAGTACTAAAAATAAAAGCGGTGAAGCGGTGGGCACATAAACAAATCAAATCAAAATCATTGATTTTTTGGGAAATCGCTATTGCCTTGAGTACTTTAGGATTTTTTACTCATCAAATCTTTAGCTTTACCCGTTTATGTTGTGTATTGTCATCATTCAGAGTTGATTTGTAGAACTTCTATAGCTAACCAAAAATCAGAAGTGGAAACACCGGAACTTTGCCATGACAACTGTCATGTCAGTCAGTACTGTCAACTTGACAGTATTGTATTTGTCAAGTGTCCATCAAATTCAATCATTCTGAATTTATTGTGTTTGTATTCTCACATTAAATTCTACGCAAATTGAACTTCGAAAATGAGTGAATCAGGCAGGGTTCTAGTTCTATATGGCAGTCAAACCTTCACAGCAAAAGAGATAGCTGAGAGAATATGGCGAACGACGAAAGCATTAAGTTTTCGGGGCCCAGTTCAAGCGATGGATGATTATCCAATTTCCCAGCTCATTCATGAAGAGTTCGCTATTTTTGTGTGTGCCACTACAGGGCAGGGTGACGAACCGGATAATATGAAGAGGTTTTGGAAGTTTCTACTGAGAAAAAACTTGCCTAAGAACTCTTTGATCAAGTTAAAGTATGGTGTCCTAGGATTGGGTGATTCGACGTATTCCAAATTCAATTTTACCGGCAAAAAATTACATAAACGATTGGTGCAATTGGGGGCTACTCCTTTAGTTGATGTTGGTATGTTTTTTATTCATCATCTATTATTTTAATTCAAAACAACTGCAACACAGTGTACACCCTATCTTTTCTATGAATTCAGCTGCTGCTGTTTATTTCCATTATCTACTCCTGGATTTATTAAAATATTACTATAAATTATCAGAAAGTTACAAAAACATTTGCAGTTCAAATAAAATTAAATAGTTAATAATTTAGAAAATGCTATAATATGATCTTGTTTAGTGAAATGCAATGATGAATTACTAAACGAAATATTTCTTACTCTAGAAAACCGTAACAAACAAATACAATCATTAATATCAAACTCATTATATTTTTATTAATCTTTGGGCCTGCAGTAAAAAAAAAGACAATGAAATCAATTGTTATTATAGAAATCACATCCCTCGCGAGAACATCGAGATTAAATAAGTTTGCACATCTTCATTGCAGGTCTCTGTGACTACCAGCATGACTTAGGCCATGATGCTGTCACGATACCGTGGCTCAAACAATACTTCACCACCATAAAACAATATTTTCCTAATATACCGACAGAAAACATAAAAAATAAGTTTATACCCAGGTGGAAAGTCTCGCTGATAAAAGATGGAGCCATCAATAATAATTTAAGTAATGATATATATTTTTCTAATGGCAATATAGACGAGTTTTGTGAAGCGAAGATGTTGGAGGTGGAAAGTAATGTACGGACAACTGATGAGTCACATTTTCAAGTAAGTTGATTAAAAATATGTTAATCCATTTATCAACAAGCAGAATGCAGTATGGCTGCACATTAGACCAACATTTTTTTTATTAATTAAGTGGGCAAACAATTATACAGCCCACTTGATAGTAAGCAGTTACTGTAGCCCTAAATCTATCCTATTGCCCTAGGTTGCCTGGAAGCAATTGCTTCAGCGATAAGGCTGCCTGAATTGTCCACAATTGTTTGCACTTTTGTTATTTTTGTACTCTGTTTTTGTAATCATGTAAACAATAAATAATTTTTGTATTGTATTGTTTTGTAGCCTAAAGACACTTCCAGGTTTAACTGATGGTTTATTTATGATGGGAACATGCCTGTAAGATAAAAAAAACTTGGTGACCTTGCCAGACTCAATAATCCTGGTAAACAATACAACTGAAAAATAATAATGTAGTTTTTTTCTTTTTTACAGGATGTAAGATTAATTAAATTAAAAACATTAGGTGGTGAAATAGTTAATTATAAGCCTGGAGATGTGTTTAACATTCGACCCCGTAACTCCAAAGAAGACATAGATGACCTCTTTAGTATTTTTGAAACTCATCAGCTTGATATTAAACCTCATTACAGATTGCTAGTTGAAAATTACCATGAAGGTAAGTTTTTAAGATAAAAAAATGTATTTTTCTAATTGTTACTGAATTTAATTTGGCTGAATATGGTTCACCTTTTTATTTTTTTCTAAATATGTATGTACCAAATTTTTTTTTGCAACGATTTTATTATTTTATGTCATAATAAGTTGGGTCAAAAACTTTGCTATAAAAGTAATTTTGACTCATAAATTTTAAGTTTACACAAAAACGCTAAAAGCGTAAAGATTTTCGGGTGAAGTAAAAAACGCGAACATTTTTTCGGAAAAAATTCGTAATAACCTATTTCTGAACGCAACCATTATGCGTTACGTTACTCTAAATTATTTACAGTTATATTAGCCTTCAAATTATATACATTTATCACAGACATTTATACTGTATACTTAATAAAGAAACACTTTTATTGCTTTTTTATTTAGAAATTAATAGCATACTTTAAGCAAATTATGAAAAATTAAATTGGTTAGACATAATTAATAAATCGGCAAAAACTAACGCAACTGTCAATTTCAAAATCAACATGTGTGCGCCGTGCGGAGCTGTCAGTCAGCTGTCATCCATATCGCAACACGCGCGCGGTGTTATGTTTTTCGAAATAAAAACTTTAATTTTCTTAGTATAACATAATAACTATCGTAAAATCAACATGCTACGACGACAGGCGCGTTTGCGCCGCGAATATCTGTACAGAAAGTCCGCTGAGGACAAGCAAAAAAGTATACAATCTAAAAAAGACCAATTGAAGAGGAGTTTGGAAGAAAACATTCCTATACACGGTGATCTGAGGAAGGAAGCCCTCGCTTTGCAGAAGAGAATAGAGTTTGAAGACAAAGGTAAGCAATTATTAATGGTATTTGTTGGAAAAAAAAAAGTTTTGATTTCTAACCTATCACAATGTTTTCGTAGTATAGATTTTGCAATAGGATTTCATATATGTATTTAATTTACTTAATATCCAGTTCACTTCTAGGCTTGTGTCCTTCCGACGCTTCGTGATAGGGACTCATAAGTTGATTAACTATGCCACTCATACAGAATTTTAATATACCAACTGTTCTTGAAATTAACTGCGCGTTCACAGTTTGAACAACCTTATACATATTAATATAATAAATAAATATCCTGGGACATTCCTCACACACGGTCATCTGATCCCAAATTAAGCAAAGCTTGTACTATGGAAACCAGATAACTGATATAATACATTATACTACTTTTTGTTTGTGAATACGTACATAATTACACCCAGACTCAGGACATACAGACATGTTCATGCACAGAAATGCATGTCCTGTGTGGGAATCGAACCCACAACCTGCAGCGCGATAGGTAAAATCTTAACCAACCACGCCAGCTAGACCATCAATGAATGCCATTTCTCTTGTTTTAAGAACAAATGACAAGGAAATCATATCAACATTTTATCTACAGTAAATCACTTGTGTTTTTTTTTTATACAACTTAGTCGATAAACAAGCATACAGCCTGCCTGATGGTAAGCGTAATAGTGTATAATATATCTATGAATAAAACTGCTAACGCGCTTTGTATATGGTAATATTGTTAATGCTATCACTATATTAATATTCTCACTATGATCACACTGAATAATTATTTGATTATGAATTTTAACTATGTTATTTACTATAACAACCAGTGTACAGAACCAACTTAAATAAATTACAGGTCCGGAGAAAGCAGCTATAATAGGAGGCTTCAGTGGTGGAGCAAACACGCTCAACTCTCAGGATGATGAGTACAGATACGCAGGTGTTGAGGACCCCAAGATCATGATCACCACATCTCGAGAACCTAGCGCTAGGCTTAAGATGTTTGTTAAGGAACTTAGGTCAGTAATGTTAACGGTATATCTACCGCTCTAACATACAATTTGCTGTCCAGCTACATAATTCAATTTTATTATACCACCAAGTGCAAATGTTTTTTTATGTTTGATGACAGAGTAGCTGGCAGGTTGCCCGTGTTTTACCAACATTAAATAAAGCCTAGAAGGTCCACTCAACCAGGGCCGTCTTAAGCCAAGCTTGGGCCCTCAGGGAACACGAGACCCCTGTTGGAATGTAAAGAAGTGAATAACCAAAAACATTTTTCTGCTATGATTTTAAATCTTTATACTGGTTTAAATTTAAAACTGATTTAGTGTCTGATTAACATTTTGTTCAAGGTAATTCTTACCTAAAATAGAAAAAAAACATTTTTTCGAGTAAGCAAGTACGAGGGGCCCTGGGCCCAGTTCTGTCTTTACCATAAAGTAAAGATGGAACTGCACTCAAGTGTAACACATTGTTATGCAAATAGATAGCAGTTGATACTTTTAGATCCCTCCGCACTGTGGTGGGAGCTTATAATAAACATTGGTGTTTCTAATTTATTGCTACTTATTATTGAGGAAATGCTTTCCTATCTATGCATACTCTTTATAACCTTAATAATGAGACTTACTGCTAAATTAACCTGCCAAGAGTATACAAGATGCCTCAAGAGAAAAAGCAATTTCTAGCTTTCTTTGCACTTCATTTGAGCGAGAAAATATGAGTAGATGCCTTCACTAGAGAGCTCACTCCTCCAATAAATAAGTGACACTCAAAAAGTTACAAACTTTTTTTTTTTTTATATTTACTGTGTATAGGCCTGTTTTTGACCACAATCTCACCATGGTAAGTGATGATGTGGTCTAAGGTGGTAAGCACACAAAGCCTAGAAGGAACTGGCTCTCAAGTGTAGCTATCGGAACACACCTATAGGTGCGTGGCGACAGATTTTTAACTTGAGGGTGGTAGCCAGCCAGACGGGTACTACAAAGTACCCTACCACCGTGCTATGGTTTCCTCACGATGTTTTCCTTCACCGAAAGCTCAAGCGCATTGTAGGATTCGGACCCGGGACCTTCGTCTCGGTATCCGACGTCACTACCACTGAGCTATCATCGCCTTAACTTATCGCAAACAAGCCAAAAAAAAACTTTGATATTGGACAGATTTGTTAATGTATAATTTACTTGCAGGTTAATATTTCCGAACAGTCAGCGTATGAACCGCGGTGGTTATGAGATGTCTCAGCTAATACACGCGTGTCGCGCCAATGAAGTCACAGATTTTATCGTGGTACACGAACATAGAGGCGTGCCTGACAGTTTGGTAAGTCCTGATATTAATTTTGTGCTATGCCCGGAGCACGACTTGTGTAATCACTTTGTATAGAATGTTATCTTTTTTTAGATGGTTTTTACAATAGACTAGATTGCTGAAAAAATCTATTTACTCCCTCATTTACATTATCAAAAAAACCGGCCAAGTGCGAGTCAGACTCGCGCACCGAGGGTTCCGTACAAACCTGTAGGTATATAAGTGAATGGTAGTATAGACCTGAGTATTTGATATGAATTTCAATTTATGACGTATTAAAAAAAAACTACTTACTAGATCTCGTTCAAACCAATTTTCGGTGGAAGTTTGCATCGTAATGTATATCATATATTTTTTATAGATTTATCATTCTCTTATTTTAGAAGCTACAGGGGGGGGGACACACATTTTACCACTTTGGAAGATTCTCTCGCGCAAACTCTTCAGTTTAGAAAAAAATGATATTAGAAACCTCAATATCATTTTTGAAGACCTATCCATAGCCACCCCACACTTATGGGTTTTATTAAAAAAAAAAAATTGAGTTTCAGTTCTAAGTATGGGGAACCCCATTTTTTTTTTTTTTTTCTATTTTTGTGTGAAAATCTTAATGCGGTTCACAGAATACATCTACTTACCAAGTTTCAACATTATAGTTCTTATAGATTCGGAAAAAAGTGGCTGTGACATACGGACGGACAGACAGACAGACATGACGAATCTATAAGGGTTCCGTTTTTTGCCATTTGGCTACGGAACCCTAAAAATTTTACACGTATTTTTTCTTTTGTCAATTAAACAAATAACTACGAAGATATGGTTTGTTGAAGTTTCGCGTGATGTCACGTTTTAGTACACTTTTTACTCAAAAGTGACGTCACGAGCTTTATATTTGTACATTTTTAATGATTTGGTAATGAAAAAAATATGTGTCCAATCATTGAGATATTGTTACTACGTATAGAGAAGACTCCACACATCACAACTATGTTCCGTTTAAGTGTGGCCACACTTGTGTTGTAGAGTGATGAATGAAACGCGTAAGAGCCGTGAAAATCACGGTGTTTGCGAGAAAAAATCTCCTTAAAGCTTCTGATGCCGCTACGTGTTCGCACTGTCTGCTTAGATGACTAATTTATTGTTACAGCACTAAAGAGAGCTTTAGATGACTCTAAATTAATGGGACATAATCTTTGCTTATGATAGCTTCTCTATTCTTCTGTATTTAAGAGCTGTGCTCTTGTCGGTGTAGCTTCTTCCACTCTGCTCTATCATTAGCCACATTTTGCACCACCTTATATGACCCGACGCCTATTTTAGCCTTCATTTGATCTGTGTAACTTATTCTTGGTCTTCCTCTTCCTCGCTTTCCCTCTATCTTTCCTTCTATTATGTTTTTGATAAATTCGTCGTGTCGTATAAGGTGGCCAAACATATTTCCCCTCCTATTCTCTATCGTCTCCATAATGTTCCTTTTCTCTTTTACTCGACTCAATACTTCCTCATTCGTCACCATCTCCGTCCAGCTAATCCTCTCCATTCTCCTCCAACACCACATTTCAAAGGCTTCCAGTCTTTCCCTATCCCTTTGCGTCATTGTCCACGTCTCACACCCATATAGTGCTATGCTCCAAACATATGTTTTAATAAATTTCTTTTTAACTTTACTTGATATTTTTGCCCTGAATATATGTTTTTTATTTTGAAAAGCTTGCTTGGCTATGGCTTCTCTATATGTAGTAATAATAGCTCAATGTGTCCAATATATTTTGATATAATTGACAGACTAATTAGAATAACTTTTTTTTTACCAAGTAATGATCCCTTTATCGTTGCAGGTGATCTGCCACCTGCCGTACGGGCCCACGGCGTCGTTCACCCTCTCGGGGGTGGTGATGCGGCACGACATACCCGACATCGGGCCCATGACTGAACAGTTCCCGCATCTCATATTCCATAACTTTAAAACTGACCTTGGTAAGTCTACACAAAACCTTTGAATATAAGTTAGTCACAAACCTTGTGCGAAGCGTGACCAGTTTCCATATAGATGCATTCACAGATATATAATACTACAGGGTTAAAATGAAATCATTTGACAAAATTTTATAGGACGTTACACTCATTGTATAGATTAATAAAAAGTTAGTCTCAAAAAAACACTCCTTTTGTCGGTGCGCGGTGCGGGATTCACATAGAGGCTAGGTATAAACAAATAAATTGCCGCTTGCCAAAAGTGTTATGTATGATAATTATGTTATTAGACCGGTGTATAAAATTTAATTTAATGCTTGTATTAGTTCAAAGAGAAAAAAATTTTTTTTTAATTTTTCGGATTTTCTTTAAAACCTCAAAAAATTTATATGTATCGGTAATAGAACCCTCCCTTAAAATTTGACAAATGTTTTCGATTTCACCTTGTAGTTGATTTACAGTCAGACAAAGTGTTGATATGGATTCCTTGTCATTTGTTCTCGGTAAAAGAATTGATAAAAAATGAGAAATTGGCATTAATTATATGTATTTTATGCCCATTTTCACCATCAATTTCTAAATATTAGGAAACCGCTAAAAAGTTTTAAGTGTTCGTTTCGTTTTCACCACCGCCTAAGGGACATCTAAGGTCTTAGGAGATCCCTTAATAATACGGGCCCGTTTGTCGGCGTCTTAACGCTAACTGACAGTTTATTCTTATCTAACGTGCATACATTTAATTGAAAATGGAAGAATTTATTGAAAGTTTGGAATACATTGAACCCGTGGATTTAATTATGAATCAGTGTTTTCAAGCGGTCACATAGTATAGTGAAAGACCGGTTTATTTCACAAAACATGCCAATGAAGACTTCTTTAAAAGATTTAGGTGATTTAAGCGTATTATTTTTTAGACAAAATAGGACACTGTTTAGAGTATCCAGATAACAGGTAAGTAATACTATAGTCTCCTACTTCTACTTGTTAATAATTCCCCAAGCCAAATACTTTTATGTATTTACTTACCAAATTACATAATTATAAAAAAAAAACTGGTGCCTAAGCATATCATCAATCAGTAATATTCATTACTTTTGCAGGAATAAGATGCAACAGTTGTTATGTACTCGTGAGATACTTTGCAACTGGAAACCATCTGTACCCCGAGTGTAAAGCTTGCATAGAATTAACGTAACTAACGCGTTTGCGTTTTTAGTACAAATTCTCTTAGAAATACGCAAACGCGTTAGTTACGTTAGTTCTTTCGAAGCGTTACACTCAGGGTACTGCTTGCATTGGCTGATATGGGAGGTATCAGCCTTGCTACTTTCAGCAGAATAGTTAAACGAGTTTCCCAAGCAATTGTAACACTTCGCAGTGTATTTATATAGTTTCCAGACATTTTAGAGCCACAGTCTAAATCAAAAAAAAAAATTTTATGACAATGCTCGCTTTCCAAATCCTCGCTTTTGTGATATTATTGTGCTCATATCTTTCTAAAATGCTGAATGTAATTAATCTAATTTTGAAATTCTTAGTGGAGATGATGCTGAACTTTTCGGTAACCGAAAGTCCTACATGTCTATAAATGTTCAAACAATCAGTTCTCCAAATGTATTATATTAGATGTAATTGCAAGATCGCCTGGATCAACACATGACTGCTATTTATCACAATAGTAGAAGATATACCAGATTTGAAAGAGGCGACTATGCAGGTGCATATTTATTAGGTAATATATTTAGTATGGACACCTCTTGAAGGTTTTTACTATAAACATACATTTAATGAAAAATAGAAAATATTACAATTATATTATTATTTGTCTATTCTTTCTTCTGTTGAGCTCCAGAGGTTTTGTAAAGGTGAACCACCACCTGTAATAAACAAAATTTTCTTATTCCACTGTCATCTTCTTACACCATATTTAAATCCAATTACAATAGGCCAGCGAAAATATAATGAATCACACATCAGAAACAGAAATGTGGTCGAATGCCAGTACGGAGTACTAAAAAGAAGATTTCCAATGTTAGCATTGGGTATACGTCTGAAACTCCAGACTGCAGTAAATGTTATTGTGGCCTGTTGTGTCTTGCATTCTGAGGAAGGAATGTGAAGCTCCTAATGATGGGTCTATTCCCAATTTGGAAGATTTTATTAACCGTGGATAAATTCCTATCAAACAATAATGACCTTACCTTTGGATCTACGAGAGATTGTGTATCTCAATATTTTGAGGACATGTACAATAAAATTTTCATAAGTTGTTTACTCAAATTGTAATAAAATTTACCTATTTTTTGTTTTAATATTTCGTTTTTCATTTCCCACTCTTTTGCAACTCTTTGCAGTTGTAATTTTTTTATTTCGAGTTCCTTTGCTGCTGTTTGCAGCTGTAAATCATACAGCTTTTTCTTAAAGTCTATTTCGTCTGCCAACAAACGCCGTTTCATTTCTTCGAGATCTTCATATTCTTTATTTACATCCAAAGCCACAGCTTCAGATCTCTCGTCAGGCTGATATAATGGGTTTCGCCTTCTAGACCACAGTGGTGGTCTTCTTATGAGTTCTTCACTAGCAATTTCTACCTAAAAATAACAATATAATATAAAAGAGAATCATAAAAGTAGATAATAAAGTATAAGTAGGTACTAACATTTTCATGGGAGTCCACATTTTGAATTTCAATATTTGTATCTGCAGCTGCAGGCAGGTCCGAGTTGTCAGGTGTACCCGAGCTATATGATGTGATGTAAGTGGGGTCCGTTTTTACAATTGATGGTCCACCACCTGTTGCTTTTTTTCTAGATTTTTTCAAATAAATTTTGCTCTCGCTTTTGATTTTCTCCCACACCTTTAATAAAGATTCTCTTGATCTGCAAATTACATGAATAGGATAATATAGGTCTTGCTATTTGGTTGACACAAAATTGAACTGGAACAAAAATAACTAAGTTGATACCGCTGCTCGCTTTAGTTAGCCTCAGCGACAAACGACATCGTGAACTGCAAATTTTGACCCACCTCCGAGGCAGGGTCAATAATTTTTATATAATATAACAATATAATTTGTATTCTAAAATTTCAAATAAATACTAACAGGCAAGAGAAGAATTTGTCAGATTAAGACTGGCCGCACATGCTCGATTTCCGTATTTGGAGATCCAAATGCATTAAATCGATATAAAATACATTGATTGCCGCACACGTTCGTTTTTTTTCCGTACGGAATACATTCTGTTAGTGCGTTTCGAATGCCAGCCCGCGCGTTCGGAAGAACTGTTCGTTTAAAACCTAATGACGTCATGCGGAACGCAGCAATTGCACACATTTGTTATGTACCGCCGCACACGTTCGGAAATTTACATTCAGAACCGCGACACGAGCTATGCGTACGGACGTTTTGTGCGTTTTGCACCGCGAGTCCTGTAGAAATCGAAGAATTTATTTGGATGTGCTCGTAACTTAGATCTCTGTAGATAAAATGGACTCTCGTAGATTCTCCGACTGTTTAACGGATGTACCCAATACCGACGTTTCTTTTTCTTCTTCATTGATAATTATAACAGAAATGCAATCGCAATTAAATCGTCGTTCTCCATGGCAGTGCATTCACAACGCCACCACTGAACGTACTGGCAGTATAAAATTCCTAATTCAAAAAATTTTACGTCTGCGCTAGGCGCACGGAATTCCGAATCGGAATTCCTCATTAGGAAACCGTATACGGAAAACGAATGTATGCGGCCAGCCTTACTTTGGTTTATATTATTAACCGAAGGAAAAAGGTAGATTCAGACAAATGACAAGCAGGCGATGAGCATGCAAATGTTATTTTTGTATCTAATCGTTCGATTTGGGAAAAATCGTTTGTGGCAAAAAATGCAAAATTATTAAACGAACGCATAACCAAAAATGCCCATTTTGTAACTGTTAAAAACAACATCACTCCAATTCGAACGCACCTTAATTAAATGATATAGGTACCTGTAAATTGTTGCCGTTTTCTTAAATGATTCAGTTATAGCAATCCACCCGTTATATTTTGCTTCGTTTGTCGTTCCATCCATTTTTTTGTTGAGGATGGTTTCCTTATGTTCTAGCAGCAATTTAACTAGTCTATCTTTTTCGTCGATGGTAAAATTTTGTCCCCTTTTTCTTTTTTCTGCCATTTCTCGTTTATTTTCTCAACTTACACCACACAAAAAAGTAAATAACACACGAAGATAAATTCACGCGAATCCACACGAATTCACAACAAATGACAACAAACAAACACAAACTGTCAATGTCGCTACTTCTTCATGTCACTTTTTTTGGCAATGGCTTTGCAATATTCAGCCTACTTTCAGCATATAATCATTTCATCATCTTATTTTTTTATACAAAATGTTACTATTTGTAATATGTCTCATATTGTTTAATAATCTTCGTGTTTTATCAATGATACAAACATTAATACTAAACCGGTAATTTTATCGGTACAAAGACAAAGTGTCACGTAGGCAAGTGGCTATTATAGGTGCGTTCGAATTGGGGTATGGTAGCAAAAATAACAGTCAAACATGCCATAAACGATCACAACTGGCGTTCGATTTGGAAAGTTGTGGGCGAAATTGGCGCTTTGAACTGTTTTCGTTCACCGTTCGTTTTGCTTGGAAACAGTTAAAAACGACATCGTGAACTGCAAATTTTGACCCACCTCCGAGGCAGGGTCGTTTGTGATCATATTTTGACATCTTTGAATCTGACAGATAAGTTTCGGAAAATTCATACGGGAAGCGAAAATTCTAATTTTTATTGTAAAATTTTATAGAAATACTAACAGGCAAGAGAATAATTTGTTAGATTAACTTTGTTTAATGATTAACTGAAGGAAAAAGGTAGGTTGAGACAAGTGACAAGAAGGCGATCAGAATGGAAATGTAATTTTTGTATCTAATCGTTCGATTTGGGAAATATCGTTTGTGGCAAAAGTTGCAAAATTGTTGATATTTTCCAATTCGAACGCATAAACAAAAATGCCCATTTTGAAACTGTTAAAAACGACATCACTCCAATTCGAACGCACTATATATAGGTATCCCATACGTTGGTGAAAATGAATTTAGGTAAGGGTCCGATTTGGGGTCCCTTAGCTTATGAGCCTCCTAGTAAGGTATAGCTTGAGGGTTCGATGGTGAAAACGGGCATTAATCGTTTAAATTTATTTAGTTTCAATACATTTGAGACTGTACCGGTGCTCACGGACTGTACTCTAGTACAGTCGAAGACATAAATATGTATACAATTAGTATAATTCAACAACGGTTTCCTCTTAAACTACTGACTGAAATTATGAGATATTATAAAGGCAGAATCTTCTAACATATACTATTATGATTTGTGTAATAGTTTAACACTTAAATGTTAAACATGCGAGAAAATCGCATTTGAATTTCAAAAAGTGTATACATATTTATGTCCTCGACTGTACAGTCACTTTAATAATATTCTGATCACAAGTATGTTTGTGATTTCATAATACTTTTCGCAATCCAATTCCGCAACTAGTCAGTGCATTTGCACTGATTTTGATCAGTAAGGACCAATCATCGTGCATCGTGTGTTTATGACTGCCAATCAGAGCGCATTGTCGGTGGTGGGAAATTGGCGGAATAGATTTCAATCAAAATAAACGTCATTGGCCCTGATTCTGTTGTTTACATTACAACTAAACTAATTTTAATCTAACTATGTATCTTTATTACAATGAACATAAGAAAAGGATGTAAGAAATTTAGTCCTGTCGAATTAGTCCAATGCTTGTTTTCAATATAAATTTAGTCGCCATCTATCGCGGTTACGTCTAAATACACGCAAGATAAGACAAAAAAGATTAATTTGACAGCTTTAAATATGTTCTATCCTTTTTCAATAATGTTCGTAAGAAAGAGATGAGATGTGACTAAAATTAGTTTAGTGCGATTTACAACAGGATCTGCACCATGTTTCGTTCGAGTTCTGGCGCAAACTTCAACTCTAAACATCAACTTTCCTGCATAAGCTGTGCGTGCATTTGTTAGTCCGTTTCCATCTTATATACATATTCTTGATAGATTCTTCTTGTTGCAGGTTTGAGAGCAATGAGCATACTCAAATACCTGTTCCCGGTACCCAAGGCTGACTCGAAGCGGGTCATCACATTCGCTAATAACGATGATTATGTATGCTTCAGACATCACACTTACAGAAAGGTAAATCTCATCTCATCTCACTAATATTATAAATGCTTTACCAGGCTTGTGTTTGACCACAATTTCACCATGGTAAGTGATGATGTGGCCGAAGGTGGTAAGCACACGAAGCCTAGAAGGAACTGGCTCTCAAGTGCAGCTCTCGGAACACACCGATAGATCCTTGGCGAAAGATTGTCAACTTGAGGGTGGTAGCCAGCCAGGTGGGTACTACAAAGTACCCTACCACCATGCTATGGTTTCCTCACGATGTTTTCCTTCACCGAAGTTCAAGCTCATTGTAGGACTCGAACCCGGGACCTTCGTATTGGCATCCGATGTTGATGATGAGCTATCGTCGCCTTGTCCCTGGAACAAACGTGTACTAGCAACCTTAGGTCCCAGTTATAGCTAATGTATACTGGGTGGAGATTTAGAGATGGCAAATTTTTAAAACCTATTTTGGCTTATAAGTTGCTCAAAAATTCGCAAAAAAAGTTTTTACTTTCCATACCAACGATCAAACTTGCGAGTCGGACTCGTACACTGAGGGTTCCGTACAAACCTGTAGGTATAAATTATTAAAAATATTTTTATTTTATGATGTAACTAAAAATGTATGCTTTTGGCAAGTTTTCCTTTATCCGTGCTATAAGACGTTGCTTCGTACCGAATTTCAAGATTCTGATTTCACGTGAAGTACCCTGTAGGTTTTGATTCCCTTGCGAGTTTCGAAAATTTGCAGCATAAACGGCTGTATCTTTTGATTACGTTGGCTTAGAAGTTTTTTTTCACTGCTCCAAGGGACAATAGACCTGAGTATTTGATATGAATTTTAGCTTGATACCACCACGCGTTCCTGACAAGAAGGATCTTGACAAACAGACTTACGGGCAACAAAGTGATCCTATAAGGGTTCCGTTTCATTTTGGGATACAGAACCCAAAACATTTTTTTTCGACATTTCAGTGTTTGTGCCATAGTAAAAGTTGTTCAGAATGAACCCAACATAGGTTTCGAATATATGCCGTCTCGAAATCTCCACCCGTAACTCACTTTGTATTAAAACTTGTGTCTACTCACACACCAATCCTCCCACAGGCAGGCAAAGAGATAGAACTATCGGAGATCGGTCCCCGCTTCCAGATGAAGCTATATGAGATCAAGCTGGGCACGCTGGACGCTCTCGAGGCGGCCGACACAGAGTGGGCGCTGCGCCCCTACATGAACACGGCCGCCAAGAGACGGTTCCTTAGTCTTGACGATGGATGGCATGACGAACAATAAATATTGATATTTTGTTACACTGGCCGTTTTATTTCATTAGCTTCCCCCAACATTTTTATCCACAGGAATCTAATATTATCATATCAAATCAAAATTCTTTACTTGTGAGTCAAAAGGTCAAAATAAATCTTATTCTCTGAGACTTGCCTAACTAGGCGTACACAATTAAATAACATAAATAATTAACGGCGAATTAATAACAATTATCAGTAATAATTTGAAGTTAAACATTAACATATAAATATGTCAGAATACATTCTTATTATAAAAGTATTGGTGAATAAATTAAAAATTAATCGATCTTAAACTATAAATTTATATATGTCAATAAATAATAATAATAAATAAATATCCTGAAACATTCCTCACACACGGTCATCTGATCCCAAACTAAGCAGAGCTTGTACTATGGAAACCAGATAACTGATATAATACATATACTACTTTTTGTTTTTAAATACAAACTTAATATACATAATTACACCCAGGTCTCAGAACAGATACAGACATGTTCATTCACACAACAAATGCATGTCCTGTGTGGGAATCGAACCCACGACCGCGATATCATAATAATGACGGTTTTTTTAAATAATAGTGAATGTACCCTTTCAGACATGCCAGTCCCAGATTTTCTAAAGAAACCGTTAACTCTATACGAAATCGCCGAACAATATTGGGACCTCAAGTGCTACCCGACGCAGTATGTCTTCTCTCTTCTAGCAATAGTGTCTGAGGATACGTTAGAAAGAGACAAATGTAATGAGCTCAGCTCGCCGGAGGGTCAAGAGGATTGGTTGAATTACTGTAGGCGACCTAGGAGAACTATTTTAGAGGTAAAGAAATAGACATAGTTCTACTCAAATTGGTGGTATCTATAGTACCTATATCCGCCTGGTTGACTGGTTTCAAGATCTGACCAAGCATGTACCGGCAGCAGCCCAGAACGAGAACCAGTTCCAGGTAAGTAAAACCATTAGCAGGATGGTAATTTTGCCTACATAACCGATCAAACTAAAAAGAACAACCTTTACAATAAATATAAAATCAAAGATATATATTGATTAAAAAAAAAATGTGAGTTTGAGGGCCTTGAGCCTTATCAATAACAATAAAATATATTAACATTATGATTAAATTAATATGAAAAGTTGGAATTTCCAAAAATCCTTCCTTAGTGGATGCCAACGCCAGAAAAGGTTTTTTTTTTATACGACTAAATCGGTAAACAAGCATACGGCCCGCCTGATGGTAAGCGGACATCACACGAAGCATCGCTCACTTGTTACCGACCATTCCCCCCTCCCCAATGAGCTTTGGCGACCTTACTCACGCGCAGGAACACAACTTTACACAACATAAAGTTATTTGGCTGCGGTATTCTGTAAGGTGGAGGTACTTCCCCAGTCGAGCTGCTCTTTGAGCGAATAAAAGCTATGCTCTACCTCTCTCAAAACGATTTATCTTGAACGATTTTAAATCGTTCAAGGAATTTATATTCAAGATTTCAGGTTTCTCAGCTGTTAAGGCTATACATTGATAGACCAGTAATTTACACAGGACAAGTTTTCATAGATAGAATGCTACAAATATTTTCCAGGTTCTTCAAGATTTCCACAAATCGGCTTCAAAGCTAACAATCGAAATACTATTCGAATTATTTACCACGATCAAACCCCGTTCGTTTTCAATAGCAAGCAGCTGTCTGCCATCTAAAGGGCACCACATAGACTTACTAGTAGCTGTTGTCAAATATTATAGCATATTGAAGAAACCACGGCTGGGATTAGCTTCTAACTGGTTGAGTAGCCTTGAGAAAGGGGATGCAGTCTATGGATGGATCAAAAGTGGAACTTTACAGTTCCCTGATGACGTTGTAAGTTTTTCTGTGTACTGGGTGGAGATTTCGAGATAGCATATTTTTGAAACTTATGTTGGGTTAGTCATGCTGAACAATTTTACTATGGGACCAACACTGAATAGTTGAATACTCAAAAAAATATTTTTACTTTTTTAAATTAGATCGAGCATTTACTACAGAAAGTAAAAAAAAACCGGCCAAGTGCGAGTCAGACTCGCGCACCGAGGGTTCCGTATAAACCTGTAGGTATATAAGTAAATGGTAGTATAGACCTGAGTATTTGATATTAATTTCAATTTATGACGTATTAAAAAAAAACTACTTACTAGATCTCGTTCAAACCAATTTTCGGTGGAAGTTTCCACCGTAATGTACATCATATATTTTTTATAGATTTATCATTCTCTTATTTTAGAATTTACAGGGGGGGGGACACACATTTTACCACTTTGGAAGTGTCTCTCGCGCAAACTATTCAGTTTAGAAAAAAATTATATTAGAAACCTCAATATCATTTTTGAAGACCTATCCATAGACACCCCACACTTATGGGTTTGATGAAAAAAAAAATTTGAGTTCCTTTCAGTTCTAAGTATGGGGAACCCCCAAAAATTATTGTTTTTTTTCTATTTTTGTGTGAAAATCTTAATGCGGTTCACAGAATACATCTACTTACCAAGTTTCAACATTATAGTTCTTATAGTTTCGGAAATAAATGGCTGTGACATACGGACAGACAGACAGACAGACATGACGAATCTATAAGGGTTCCGTTTTTTGCCATTTGGCTACGGAACCCTAAAAAAATGAGAATTCGCTATAGGTCCCATAGTAACAGTTGTTCAGTATGTCGAAAATATGCCATCTCGAAATCTCCACCTGTTATATCTCCAGTGTTCGTTTAAAAATGATATTGAAATATAAACCGTATTGTTTTATCATAAGGTTTAATTGGAGACCACTTTCCATCAGGAGGCCCGTTTGCCTGATTTTTCAACCTCTTGACATAAAAAAATAATACCTAATTAGTTTTATGATTATAAGTAAATTAACCTTATAGTAAAGCAGCTAGAGTTCCGAGTTCTATAATCGTGTATAAATAATTGAAATGTTTTACAAAAAACTTAAACAGACTTCAAAGTACATTATTTTTTAGTAGGTTATTTAAGTCGGTAAAAAATTGTGAACACTTCTGCTATCTTACATTATCTGTTTCATCTACCTTCTCTTTCACACTTAAGAGGTTGTACATGTACCTAATCTAACTTCTTTTTTTCAGTCCACACCACTAATTTTAATAGGCCCAGGAACAGGATTGGCACCATTCAGGAGCCTCATACAAGAGCGGGTCTCGCTCGAGACGGCTCACAAACACACAATACACCTTTTCTTCGGATGTCGGTATAAGGACAAGGATTACCATTGTAAGGAAGAACTGGAGAAGTTGTGTGAGGAAGATAAATTGAGTATATATTGTGCCTTCTCTAGAGACCAGGACGAGAAAATGTGAGTAAAGTTTATTAAAATATTCATGCAGAAAATATTAGTTTTGTCTTGTATAGGCTTCAACAAAAGCGACGTAGAATGATTCTATTTATATAAGACGGGCCAGCTGGCGTGGCTGGTTAAGCTTCTCCCGATCGCGCCGCAGGTCGTGGGTTCGATTCCCACACAGGACATGCATTTTTGTGCATGAACATGTCTGTATGTCCTGAATCTGGGTGTAATTATGTATGTATTGACAAACAAAAAAATAGTTTACCTATGTATTATATCAGTTATCTGTCTACCATAGAACAAGCTCTGCTTTGTTTGGGATCAGATGGCCGTGTGTAAATGAAAAAAAAAACTATACCACCCCTTTCGACCCCTCTTTTAACCCTTTAGGGGTAGTAAGTTTCTCCTTACATTATATAGGCTAAACTAACCATGGTTTTTCATTTCGCAGATACGTCCAACACAAAATAAAAGAGCATAGGGAGGTATTATGGCAACTTATAAGCAAAAATGCATATATTTTTATATCTGGCAATGCTAAAAACATGCCAGACAATGTTAGAGACGCGTTCATAGAAGATGTTCTATGCAAAACTGGTGGAAACAGCTTAGAAGATTCTAGAACTATGCTTAAAGATTTGGAGAATAGAGGACTGTTGCAAGTTGAGACTTGGTGAAGTTTTGATTAGTTATGGACAGTGAAAAATCATGATACATAGTTACCTATTATTTTGATGTATTTCTTATTTTATTGTATTTTGACCAGTTGAATTTATATTAGCACAATTTTGTAAATAAAGAATATTTTGTTATCAAAAGTCGTTTATTTATTTGAAAGAGTTATTTGAGAGAGAAAATCATTAATATTTATGTATATTTATGAATCATCATCATCATCATCAGCCTATAATGTCCCACTGCTGAGCACAGGCCTCCTTTCACAAATGAGGGTGAAAGGGAAAGGGCAGATACTCCACCTCGCATGCCCACTGCGGATTGGTGGAGGTAGGCTAGTGGTCAACCTACTGCTGGAATTTTTCAAGCCGCCTAGGAGGCATCCAACTAGCTTAACGACTATCACAATTAAGTGATAACCGAGACCAACGGCTTTACGTGCCTTCCGAAGCACGGGAACGCTCGATTTGAAATACCACTAGGCGGTCACCCATCCAGGTACCGACCACGACAGACGTAGCTTAACTTCGCCGATCGATTAAGAACGGCTAATCACACTACACCACGAGCGCTTCCTATTTACGAATATAAAAAATATTTATGAATACAGAATAGTATTCGTTTCGCAGCGCTGTAAAACCTTACCTAATGAATATATTTTAAAAAGTTTATAATGAAAATCTTCATGGATTTTCGCTTATTACTTTTTTATTTTTGGTTCTGCGACTAAACTTTACTTTACAAAAGTTGTAGATAATCTTATTTGCAACAACAAGTGTTGACTATTTTTTTGTGAGACCTATAGTTCTTTAGATAAACCATAAAAACCATTTGAACCCCTTTTTTCAAGATGGCGGCCGTAGGACTAGTATTGCAACCCCACAAACTTGGATTTAACTTTAAACAGACCCCCTCTTGATATATAAAAAATAAAATTGGGTACTCTGAGAATTGCACACTAAGCCCAAAAAAAAAAGTGACATTTCAATGGACTATCTATTATGGTATGGGGAAGGACATAGGCTACTTTTTATCCCGGGAATGCGGGTGAAACCGCGGGGGACAGCTAGTTATAAATAAAGCTCAATTTGTAAATAAAAACATTGTTTTTACTAAAAATACATTTATTAATTAACCATTCACTCACTCAATTTCACAGATAATTTCAGTAGCCCCTATATAGGTTCCCCGCGACTATTGCTGGGTATTCCCCACAGCTTGAGGTTGCCGGCGTCTCTCTTCCTCTCCGGGGGTTCCTTGTCTTCACACGCGTATGCTACAAGGTACTTGGATGGATGCCACGCTACTGTGAATGTTGACGCTTGCACTGGAATTTCTGCTACTTTCTCACCTAAAAGATAATATGGTCTTAGATTTTCGGATACTAAAGGTTCTAAATCCTAATACTAATAACTAATAAAGGTACTAATAAACCATCTATCTACACAGGGATAGTGCAACTTCAAGCCGAGCCGAAAAAAAAACTTTTTCTCATAAATTTTGATCGTGCTACGTGGCGCCCTCTTTGATCTATTTACGGGTATAATATTTTGAAGTAAAATATATAAATCTAGCAGAACTGGCAGATTTTTCAAAAATAAAAGTAGCTAAGTTACTCCTTAAAACATCAGCTATGTATGAACCAGACAAAAATGTTTAAAAACTCAAATCGTTTTTTTTTTTTTTTTAAATGAAGCTAAAAAAAACTACCCTTTTTAATCCCGTTTGGCGATGAGTTTCAATAAAATATGAAACAAGTCTTCCATCAATTCTGTTAAAGAATGTTTATGCAAAATTTTAAGTAGATTGAACCAAGGAATCACGTTGTCCCATACAAACTTTGCCCCCGTTTTACACCCCCTTGGGGGTAGAATTTCTGGAAATCCTTTAAGACAGATAGTTACGAAATCAGTTCAGTCGTTTCGGAGTTTATCCCGAACATACATCGTGACACGAGATTGTTATAATATATATAAGAAAGATGAAGTCATACCAGTCTCAGTGTCACCAATGTCTATGATATGGTCCTCACTCGCCGACGCGAGCAGTCTGCCGTCGAAGCTGAACGATAGAGTCCGCACCGGCCATTCTAACCTACAAAACAAAACGTATTTTATCTGGCCTCCATAGTACAAGCTCTGCTTAGTTTGGGTTCAAATAGCAATGGGTGAAGAATCGGTATCGTCTCGTATACGTCCAGTGGGAGGTACAGTACAGTACAGTGAGGTACTCACCTAGAGAAGACCCGGAGACAAGCAAGCTCGTTGACGTCCCACAGAGAGACGAGTGCGTCTGCGGAGCCGGTTGCAAAGTACCGGCCAGTGGGGTCGTGCTCGATACAGATGCACGTGCCCGGATGGGCCTTTAGTACAGTCTGTAACTCCAGGTTTGGGTACCTGGGTGGAAAAAAGGAATAGCTTCCAGAAACTGGCAATTAACCTCAAGGAGGATAGTCCCTATAAGTGCTCTAGATCTTGGGATTTTGAGTACTGCCGCTGCCAGGATGGGCCCGTCCTGAATAGCTACACTCTTCAATTGAATCTTTGATGGAGGCCCTGCCAAGAAGTGCTACACAATTTATTATATCTATGTCAAGTGCTTATAAGACGTAATTTTGTCTAAGTATGAGATTATTATTTATCCTTACTAATATTTTTTATTTTTTTTTATACCACTTGGGTGGCAAACAAGCATACGGCCCGCCTGATGGTAAGCGGTTACCGTAGCCTATGGACGCTTGCAACACCAGGGGTATCACGCGCGCGTTGATGTTAATGTGAGTGTGAGTTTGTTTGTTTTTTTACGCTTTCAATGATGCAATTTGACATGCAGATAACCTAATGGTATGGTGCTTCTTCTATTAAGTACATTTTTAAACGTTATCCAGGACTTTGTAGCTATGACCAAATTATTACAGAGATGATTTATTACAAAAAATTTATGATTTGTCTATAAAGACTTGAATTGTAATGAACAATGCCTCCTCAACTGTTTCAACAGGGATTTAAATGAACCTTATTTCAACAAGGTAAAAGTTTACTTACGTCATAATATGGACACATCCCAGTCCATTGGTCAAATAGAAGAGATCAGATGTATTGTTCCATGATATTTCATTCACTTCAAAATTGAACTGCTCCTCCACAACCTAATTAAAGAAATATTAATGTTATGCATATAAACAAAACACTTTCTTAAAGTCCTGAACTTAAATAAAACATATTGCGTGTACCTTGCACTATACTTAAACCACAGATCTGGCCAAATCTGGCTTATATAATGTATTAAAGAAACTTTTTAGGAGCAATGAGGTAGAATCCTCCATTGATAATTGGACTGTTTTACAAAAAACTTGAACCGACTTCAAAGTACACTAAGAAGTAATCAAATCCTGATTTGATGACAATGGGACCAAACGGGAAGTGTACCCTTCCTGACAAAAAAATAATTTTCCAAATCGGTTGATAAATGACGGAGTTATGAGGTAACAAACATTAAAAAAAAAAAAAAAACAACCAGATTGAGAACCTCCTCCTTTTTTTGAATTCGGTTAAAAATACAAGATTCTCATAAAAAAGCCTAGAGTTCTCCCCTATGTTATTGACAATATAAATAAAAGAAAGAACTGACATATTCATCCATTCACATTGGCATTCACTATGAAAAGATTAATCTTTCAACCCCTAAGCCATAAAACTGCTTAGTAAGCTGGTAATATAACCTACCACTTTATAAGTGCGTGTGTCTATAAAAGAGACTAGATCCTCCTTGTTACCAACTGCTATGGTACTGCCATTTGGTGACCATGCTATATTGATGTTCTCCCCTTTGGTTGCTATAGTTGCTGCACATTTACGTGACCTGCCAGAACATGTTTATAATGAGCTATTAAGTACGACAAAAAAAAACGTTGAACTCTACATCCAACACATATAAATGCTAAGAAAATAGGCAATTGCTAATCCCGTAACATATAAGGTGCGTTCGAATTGGGGTATGCTAGCAAAAATAACAGTCAAAAATTCAAAAACGATCACATCTAGCGTTCGATTTGGAAAGTTGTGGGCGAAATTGGCGTTTTGAACTGTTTTCGTTCACCGTTCGTATTGCTTGGAAACAGTTAAAAACGACATCGTGAATTGCAAATTTTGACTCACCTCCGAGGCAGGGTCATTTGGGATCATATTTTGACATCTTTGAATCTGACAGATAAGTTTTGTAAAATTCAAACGGGAAGCGAAAATTCTAATTTTTATTGTGAAATTTGATAGAAATACTAACAGGCAAGAGAATAATTTGTCAGATTAACTTTGTTTAAAGATTAACTGAAGGGAAAAGGTAGGTTAAGACAAGTGACAAGCAGGCGATGAGCATGCAAATGACATTTTTGTGTCTCATAGTTTGATTTGGGAAATATCGTTTGTTGCAAAAGTTGCAAAATTGTTGAAGTTTTCCAATTCGAACGGATAAACAAAAATGCCCATTTTGAAACTGTTAAAAACGACATCACTCCAATTCGAACGCACTAATAGTGTGATGCATTTTAGTTGATAAGAGTGTTAGCTGTTTATCAACCATTGTTTGTTTAGCAACCATTGTGTTACATATACAACACAATGGTTGAGTATTTTGCGGAAAACATAAAACTCTTTTCTTTTTCTCAGTTTATAATGTATGTTTACCTTGTGTCCCATATCCTGACAGATTTATCACCACTGGCAGTACTCAGGAGATCAGGATGTGAAGCATGCCAGCACAACTGGTCTACGGAACCTGTATGTCCTCTAAATACGTTATCTTGAGTCTGAAATCACAACAAAAAACGTAGGCACTTGCATAGTAAACAAAAACATAACCTAACTTCGGACGAAATTATTAACTTACCAATCTATTTCGATCTAGTGTAAATATGACCACGCTTTTGTCAAAAGAACCTGAAGCCAGTCGTTTTCCATCACAAGACCACCCTACAGAATGAACTTTAGAACTGTGAGCTATGTATTCACGATGGGCGAGATGGGATGCGAAATAGCTTCGCAAATCTGCTAAACTTTCTATTGGTGTTTGTGCTTGTTTAGCGTCTTTCATTTTTATGCAAATTCTCGCTTCACCTCTTGTTTATATGGCAACAGAACCAGATGTACAAATTCTTTTTAATCTCTGTAATCAAGTTTTAATTTACCAAAATTCTTTGCGGCAAGCGGCAATAGTTAAAGGCTACATTCCGAATTAAATAATATCGCTAACAGTGCTCACAGCAATAATTTGCGTACCGAGTTACGAATAATGACAGCTGAGAACTGTCAACAATTCGGAACGCCCGTTATCGCGCTCACAGTATTCAAAAGAACATTTGAGAATTTAATTAAAATCTGAAATTAACAAAGCGCTAGGACTCCTTATATCTTTTATAATTTGACTCGCAAAAAGGAATATTCGCGTTTATTATTATTTTTGTCTCATAAAATCATAAAAAGTATCTTTGCCAAATAGAAAACCAAGAATCTTATTAGACTTTTTGCCGAAAACAATAATTAATCGTGCCTTTCAGTGGCGTAACTTTACCATCTGGGGCCCGTGGCAAATTCTTTTGATGGAGCCCTATCAGTAAAAATCGTTACGTTGTAGGTACTCAGTTTTATTTTAATAAACTTCGGGAGTTTCAGCGTACTCAATTACACGTTGTATATGTCCCACTAATGGCCATAGGCCTCCCCTCTTAGGCGAGAGGGAATGGTCTGTAGTCCCCACGCTAGCCCAATGCGTATTGGAGACTTCACATTCATCCATAGAACATAATATCTCAATGCATTCATCATCTATTCGCTAGCTTTTCGGTGAAGGAACAACATCGTGAGGAAACCTGCATAAAAAAATATTTTTGAGCTCGCGGCCTCTTGGGCCGGGGCCCTCTTGGGTCGGGGGCCCGTGGCATTTTGCCAGCCTTGCCACCCTATTGTTACGCCACTGGTCCCTTTTGACAGCGCTCACGGTGATATCAGTTTAATTTTTGTTTTTGGTCGGTGTGAGCGCAATATGGCGGTAATCATGACGTCATCTATGACGTATGACGTTTCATGGGACATCGTTATCTGTCATTATTCAATTCGGTACGGGTTTAAGCACGCTCAAATCGATTACAGCGAATATAGCTTTAATTCGGAATGCAGCCTTAGTCGATGGTTGACAGCAATGAATGACAGACAGAATAGAGGTGAAGGAAGATGAGACCATAGAATCAAGAATCTTATATACCTATTAAATTATGATTCTTGGGTGAGACCGGTGAGACCAAGGAAATTATATATACTAACGTAACGGTGAGACGTACGGATGATTGAAACCTATTCCGTGACTCAAAGTCCGTGCTCAGTGGGCTTAGTGCGAGTTTTTTAACGCGCTCGTTAAGGTTAACGTTAACTCTAATTTGTATGGCGCAGGACCAGGCGCCGCTAATTGCCGCTAGTACAATGCCATACAAATTAGAGTTAACGTTAACCGTAATGAGCGCGTTAAAAACTCGCACTAAGCCCTCAGTGCTCACCACAAACGCGTCTCGTGTATGGCGGTCCGCCCCCTAGGGGGTGGCAAAATTCATATTCATCAATAAATAATAATAATAGGTATATCTCATAAATATTCATTTCATTCAGTAGTGGATTAACACATTTCCCACGTAGGTATAGGTTGCCGCCGTTAATTTTTTGGCGTCCTTATTTCTCTACAATACAATTTGGATAAAATTGCACAGGTTTTTTTGGGTACCTAGGTATATTTCTGAGTAAATCAATGTAAAGTGTGCTTCTTTCTGCAAGACATGAGAAAAACTGTCGCTGCCGCCCCTGAAATCTGCTACCCTAGGCTCAAGCCTACTAAGCCTGCTGGTAAATTCGGCAGTGTCATTTCATATTTATATCGCACCTACAATTTGGACCGATTAGGTAAATCTCTAGGATTACTGTAAATTTAGAGTCTTTTCAGTATAAGAACTTTAAATAAGAGGGTGGCAAAACTTGTTTGCGCCCCAGGGTGGCAGAAAATAAGGGGGCGGCAAATTTGTTTGCGCCCCGGGCTTCAGAAGCCCACGCTACGCCACTGGTTCAGTTATTTAAGACTTTATAGTAGTGCAGGGCTTTATAAAGCGTGTTTTTTAACTATTATATTTTTCCCCTAAATGAGGAGTTTTCTTATTATACCTCTATGCTCAAAATACCTGTCAAATCGTGCACATAAGTTTCACCAAATGTCTTGGAAGAGCGGGATCTCTTAACACAAGCAAATCTAAAAGGAGATTCCAAAAATATATTGCAACCTAAGACAAGTTATTTGAAATAAATTTCTTATTTATTCGTGAAAAACCCTGCTTGAGCCGAAGTTTCTTCAGTTTCTGAAAAGTTTAAATTTTTGATAACTTTTCAATCTAAGTAACAAGAGCGCAATTTTGTTTTGCAATAAAACTATTAGAAACACGTATCAGAAATATTTATTTGCTCAATTATCTACATATTCGCGACGCCAAACTTTCAATTGAGTTGAGAAGTAAGCAAGCGGTGTAAGCCATATAGTGATCATGAACGCGCTGTGCACTAGCTTCTCCTGCAATAACAATAACCTAGCTTAATTAAAATAAAAATTACAATTTAGTACTGCAGTGCTATTCTGTAACGTTCATTTGAAATATCACTTCTGAATCCGCGATGAGATTAAAGTTTCATATTCTTAAAATGAGCGAGTTCGACACCAGCGCCACTGAGTGATGACGGAAGTGAGATGAACTACGACAGGTGATTATTTTGACGTTACGAATATACCTACTTTTGACTTCTGGAAACTCACTTCACTTCGCCTTGATTTTATCTTGAGAATACCAATACAAGGACAAGCGAGATGACAATCGAAGTGAGTGTGAGTTGTGTGATGAATTTCGAGATGATTTACCTTTTACAGAATAGCATAGCTGCACTATGAGTTTGTGACTATAACATAATCAATACTCGCCACTTGCCGATATAGTACTATACTCTTTGCTCGCTAGCGACTACGGTGAACATTCACCTCAGGGGTCTGTGTTTTACCTCATAAGTTACTCACTCTAAGAGCAGCGTACAGAATACCGCAACCAAATAACTTTTTTGTGTTCCTGCGCGTGTGTAAGGTTCGCCAGAGCTCATTGGGGAGGGTGGAAAAGTGGGTAACGCGTGAGCGATGCTTCGTTCTTGTTGCAAGCGTCCATACGGCTACGGTAACCGCTTACCATCAGGCGGGCCGTATGTTGTTTACCGATTTAAGACGAAAAAAAAGGTCTAATGGCGGTTGGTATCAGTGGAGTAGCTAGCAACAAGCTGCGTAATTTTTCACACTTATTTTGAGCTGCGGCTTGGGGAAGCTTTCTTTTACGGTGAGTGATCATTTTCTAAGATACGAGCGCCTCTAGTGGTCACTTATGGAATCACAGAATTTCATACAAAACTTTCCACAGTCGCTAACGAGTATTGATTACATTACGATCTAACGCAGATATAGGTACAGTATAAAGTTAAATGGTACAACCTCGTCAGGGTATTTTAAGCTGCGGTGTAGGGGCTTATGAGAATTTGATAATTTACTTACGGCCAAGGAGCACGGAACTCTAGCAGGGGTAGAAATAATGTGCCCTACTTGGGCGAAGTTACGTTTCGTTCCACCAAATTGTTGCGAGGCTCTACGAAAAACTCCATAGTTCTTGACGAACATTTTGAATAACAGCTCAGTTTAATTATCGCAATGGGCAAGTGACAACTGAAATAGTGATTTGACAAGACAGTAAAAATACAAAATTGTTTTTACTGTCCTGTCTTTGTCAGTTCTTAATTTGAAAGTTCTCTTATGTTAAAGACAGGTACAGTCAGCGTCAAAAGTAGCTGTACCCAGCAATATCATTAGCGACTACGGTGAAAATTCTAGCAGCGCCTCTAGTGGTCAATTTTGGAATTACAGATACAAAATGATTTACCGTAATCACTAGCGTGTATCGTTTACGTTACCGTAACAAATTGACGCTGATAACTTTAGAAGTTTAACTTTACACCCTCAAGTTTTTTTTTTTTTATACGACTAAGTCGGCAAACAAGCATATGGCCCACCTGATGGTAAGCGGTTACCGTAGCCATATGGATGCCTGCAACACACGAAGCATCGCTCACGCGTTGCCGACCTTTCCCCCCTCCCCAATGAGCTCTGGCGACCCCGTAAAGGAACACAACTTTACACAACATAAAGTTATTTGGCTGCGGTATTCTGTAAGGTGGAGGTACTTCCCCAGTCGAGCTGCTCTTTGAGCGAATCAACGCTACGCTCTACCTCTCTTAAATGAGTGACTGAGTCTCTTAAATGATGAATGATTATTATGTAACAAGTTAACTGAATGAAAAAGGGTTATAAAGTGTTCATCTACTTTTGACGCTGAATGTACCAAATGACCTTTGTATAGGCCTGTGTTTGACCATAATCTCACCATGGTCAGTTATGATATGGCCGAAGGT
This sequence comes from Achlya flavicornis, assembly GCA_947623365.1. Lineage (NCBI taxonomy): Eukaryota > Metazoa > Arthropoda > Insecta > Lepidoptera > Drepanidae > Achlya > Achlya flavicornis. Next base: position 9,577,991 of record OX392490.1, read on the forward strand.
GGTAAGCGTATAAAGCCTAGAAGGAACTGGCTCTCAAGTGCAGCTGTCGGGACACACTGATAGGTGCTTGGCGACAGATTTTCAACTTGAGGGTGGTAACCTGCCTCCATAATAACTGCCTGCCTCGTATTGCACCCACATTTTTGTATTTTTTTAAGCATATAGAGGAATCATAAGATTGAACCTTCACCATATAGGTAGTACACCACTTACCAACCACGGTATGTGTAGTAACTAAAACATTAAAATCGTAACATTATCATATTTATTACTAAAAATAACATCACAGTTATATCACAAACAAATAATTCGTAGTTCGGTACTTAATTCAACTAGTTCTTATGATTGCTAACTATAGGGTATAGAATCAAATACAGATATTACGAGGAAAGGATGGATTGCTGTCGCGCTGTGCCCGAGCTATCCCGCCCGAGGACGATAGAGACAGCTACAGCTTGGACCGATTATACCTATTTAAATTAGACGAAATCGCTATTTCGTAATCCCCGGTTTTCTCCTACACAACTAGATTGATTTAAAAAAAATATAAAAGTATCATAATAAGAAGGGATTTGGCTATGTCTGTCGGTTTTCCTTTGTTGTTTTATATTCGTCAAATTTGTTCGCTGGACGTCTGATAAGGGCTTTCAAAATGGTAAGTTTTAGTGATTTTCGAAGGCTCCTAATTCTTATAATAATTAATTCATGGAGTAAAACACAACCGAGGGACATACAGTGGTACCTACAGATTGCATGGTAAAATAATCAGTGCTCTAGTGTCATTATCCAGAGAAGAAACTGAGGATTACGTTTGTATGGAACAAACGCCACCAGCATTTCCTCTCAAGTGCAAATCGAGGAAACGTTTGGGGTATAAATCCAATTCACACCCAAAAATTGCACTATTATACACTATACTATATACACTCACGATTTTTGTACAGGCTTTATTTCGTAAAAGCTGTAAGAATTTAATATGATGTTACAAGTATTTGTTGTTTGTAATAATACCTCGGAACTCTGGAACTTTAGTAAGTGTGACCTTCATAAGTGCCCTTCTGGAGCCTACGTTGAATAAATGACTTTGACTTGAAGTAAATCACAAATTAAAGTTAAATTGATAGAGATTCACAACGGATTTTGAATATTTGTCGATTCTATACCCAATGACAAAATTATAATTTTAGTGTGTAGGTACTTTTTTTTAATCAAAGTAAGAAAAATATGTAACAACTAATAATACGTTTTTCAACACACTTGCTCGTAAAAGTGGCTCTTATTGCAGCAATTTTAGTATCATAAGACAGCTTATTACGAACTGGTGCTTTTTACTTTACATTTCCGCACTAGTGTTTTATGATATTATCCCGATTATGTTAAGTTTGTATCACACTGTAAGTAATATGTGTGTACACGAAGCATTCTTAATTTAAACGGGTAAAACAGTTTGACAGCGCATTGCTGTCAAAAAAGAAACCTGCGCGCCATATTTGTTTACATTCTCATTGTGTAGTTGATGATTATCAAAAAATCTACTTAAAAAATATAAGTCTGTATTTTTCCTTCGCAAGTATGTTGAAAAACGTCTTATGACACGCGTTTACATTGATCATTTCACTCTCGGCTTCCTTATCGCGTTCGCGTACGGCTCACCCGCTTAATACCGCCACGTCTGTAATGATCAACTTTGCACACATGTATCACAATGTACTATTATACGTTACTCCACTTTTGGACACAGGCCTTTCATTACAACACCCAGTATATCCCAACTCCCAACTAACACTTCTTGAAGGGTCATAATTTGACAATACAATAGATCAACAGTGGTAGAGCCGCTCTCAAGGGCACTTAATTCTTCCATACCTTTTCCATAAGGCATTTAGCCATTTTGAGGGTTATAGATCATCAAAATCGTCAAACTTAGCCCTCCCGGCCAACATTTTCTCCAACGTCTGCAAGTGCTTATACATATGAAATGCTGAACATTTTAAAAGAAACGCGCATTCATGAATAACGAAGTAAAAACTCTTTGGGTAATTCTCCTTCAATTCTTCTTCAAACTTCTTATGTATATCTAAGTTTTTAATAAAACGATTGCCTCTCGCGTAATGTCTACACCAATATTTAAATACTGGAACATTGTTTTTTATCAGAGGCTCCTTTACTTCATTGTCTCTTCTATGCAGTTCTTCGACAAACTTTTTCTCCTTTTGTAAATCACTTAATGGTAAATCATCTTCAGAATCACTTGAGACACATTTTTTCAAGACAGGCTTTTTAATATCCTGTAACTTCATGAATTTGCAGGCGTTTTTTTGTACTTCCTGTAATTTTTTGCTAATTATTTCTTCAATTACCGGATCATTATCTATAGAGAAACATTCAGTCATTGGTTCTATTTTAACGTATAATTGGTTGACATCGTATTTTTTCTCGTCAAATTTGGGATCACCTTCTGTCCTCCAGTCCGGTTCGCCTTCATCGCTGCCCTCGTCCTCACAAGGGACACATGCTACGTTTTCATCAGCTTCTTTAGTTTTCTCCGTATCGTCGGGATCGGGAATTTGTTGTATATCGTTTTCGATTTCTGCTTCATTCGTTTCATCATTTACAATATTTTCATTTATATTATTTTCTAAGTGTTTCAAATCATTTTCTGTATTATTCTCTTGAGCCAAACTTACATTTTGAATAACAGTTTTCACTTGTTCAGCAACTTGATGTAATACGTCTTTTTCTAAGTGTTCGTGGTATGCATTAAGTAGTTCACCAACTTCTTTTTTCGCTTGTCCAGGTTTACAAATCTTTTTCCTTTTAGGTGCTCCTGGTATTTCTATCTTCTTTTTCCTTTTTCTAGTTTTTACCTGATCTTTTGGGTCTTTGAAATGTTTTGGTATTGGAATTTTATATTTCTTACAGGCAGCAAAAACTAATTCTTTTATAGCCTTTTCGCGGTTGAATGTGTCAGGGTTGAAGTCGGTTAGAGCTTTAGATGAATCAATTAATTCTGTGTCACTTAAACAAGAATCTTCGTCGTCTTCAAAGTCGTAGCATATACCATTATAAGTCACATTATTGTTTTCAAACATTACACTCAAATTATTTTCATCACAAGCATTAACATTACTTTCATCCATTTCACCATCATTTTCTTCAGCATTACAATCAAGATCCTCGAATTCATCATCGAATATATTTTTACCCAGTTCTTCCTCTTCAATCATTTCAATTTTCAATTCGCTTGATTCTTCTATTGTATTTTCATTATTGTTAGAAGTTTCTTTGTCATTGGTACCATTTTCAAGGTTTGAATCATGGCCATCGCGTGATTCCTCTATTGTATTTTCATTATTTTTAGGAGTTTCTTTGTCATTGGTACCATTTTCAAGGTTCGAATCATAACCATCGCGTGATTCTTCTATTGTATTTTCAATATTGTTAGGAGTTTCTTTGGTACCATTTTCAAGGTTCGAATCATAGCCATGATCACTATCTTTGTCATCGTTTTCATTTAACCCAGTAGCTTCACTTGATTCATTCACGATATGATCAAGTGTGGGTGGATTCGTTTTCATCCAATTTTTATTATCACAATTTTTAACATAAACCATTTTTAAATCACAGTTTTTCACTTCCAAAATACCTTTTATACGAGGGGTTAATTTTTTATTAGATTCATTCACACCTACAACTATATTTTCAGATTTGTGTATATCTATAAGTTTGAGATCTTCACAAGCATAGCTGAGGGAATACTGAGTGAAATCTTCACTGAGTAAATATTTGATATCAGGGTCTTGGCAATAGTCAAGTATTACTTGTGTGTATGTACACATTGGTGTAAAACTGTGTTTGAAGTCTTCTTTCGGAATTACTCTTGAGGTATCTAGTGGTAACCTATCTAAAATTTCCATTGCAATTTTGTCGGTTAATTCAACTTTTCCTTCCACTCTTTCATCTAAGTGTTCCATAAATACGTAATCGTCGATGTCGAGGACGTGTGTATCGGCCATCATAAAACAGTGTTTAGAGAGCATCATCCTCCTAGCTCTCAAATAATGACACCATTCACGAAATGAAAACAATCTTTTTGTATATGATGAAATACCATACTTGTAAGATCTCTCAAAGTTGTTGTCCTCATTGATTTTCTCAACTGCATTAGAAATTTCCATTTCATAACAATCATCTAAACCAAAACACATTTTTAAAGCGACCAGGACGTAAGACATGACGACTGCTTCGTAATCTGGCACCCGCACTATGTCGACTATGTATTTTTTGCTAATGGTGAGGTAATTACATGGAAACAAGTGCATTAGTGAGCAAACAAGATTATAAACTTCTTTAGGGAGACACATTTCCTTCACAATGTTGTTAAGGATCTTCCTTAAATCTGGTGGAACCGGTACGCCTAAATCTAATTTTCTGATGAGCGTCATTGTGGTATAGCGAAGGGTATGTGGTGTACACATCATAATCTGAATGAAATGATTCCATTGTGGCACAGCCTTCAAATTAAAGTCCTCAGGAAAATATTTATTCAAATTTTGAAAACTTATTTGGTCTTCCTTCAAAAACCTGAACAAATGAGACAGCTGAATATCACTCCTATCAAGATTCAATGCCAGGTATAGCATTGACATTAATACACACTTTGTTATGTAATTAATGTCCTTATAAAAAGTCTCTTCCTTATAATCACTTTTTTTAATTACAATTTCATCTTCTGGCTTCTCTGATACAGAGATTGATTCTCTGATAGTAGTTCTTGCTTCAATCAAGCTTTCTATAGTTATACTATTATCTTTATCTTTTCCCAATCTGAAAAAAATAGGTGTTGGTTGTACACATTATTTGTGAATGACTTTTATATTTTGGTCTGGTATTAGAGACATGATGATTAAGGAAAAATTTCCTCTCTAGATCTACAGTTATGTGTCACACAAGGTTCTACCTTTGGACTTATTCTTTTTCTAATTTACATCATTGATTTATATGGCCTACCTTGTAGAAAAAAAAATGTTGCTGATAATTTCATTATTTCCAAAGCCTAACTCTCCCATGACCAGTTTTTACTCCAAATAAAGCTCAATTATAATAGACACTTTCATCTATGGAGTTTTTTATAACACTTACTTAGTAAACAACTTAGGTTACCTAGCAATTTTTTTTTAAACAAAAGTTTATTACCCTAGCTCCTCCTTATTTTGGTACATCTTGATGTACCGAGTCCAGATCCACAGCAACTTTGTCTTGAAGCTGGGGTTCGCTCCGAGGGTGATGAGATCATCAGCCAAACCCACCAGAACGAAGTTGTATGCATGCCATTTGTACCATTCCCCGCTCACTGAAATAAATTATTTTAAGACTTATTTAAACAAAATGCAATTTGATTACACATGGGAACTTTGTAGTTTATAATTTGTATAACCAGATGGATCATGGATGGGACACACATCCTATGACTACCATATGCCAGGAAATGCAAGTCTACTGAAGTCGAGAGAGGTAGAGCATGTAAGGTGGGGAAGTACCATACTCCACCTTACAGAATACCGCAGTCAAATAACTTTATGTAGTGTTCCTGCATTTAAGCTGCCAGAGCTCATTGGGGAGGGGGAAAAGGTAGGTAATGTGTGAGTGATGATTTGTATGTTGCAAGCATCCATATGGCTGCAGTAACCACTTACCACCAGGAAGGACTTGCTTGTTTACTGAATTCATCATATAAAAAAATAAAATGAAACGGCTTGAAGAATACTGTCAGCCTGCTGGGAATGTACCCAATGATTAGCAGAAACACCCTCAAGAAAATTATCAAAAAATTAGGAATTTAATAATATTGGCCACATAAGTTCCTATTTGCAGAATAGAACAAATGTGCAGATTCTGTTGTAAATCGCACTAAACAAATTTTAGTCACATCATATATCTTTCTTACAAAAATCGTCAAATTAGTCTCCGCCATCTTCATTTGCGGGTTTTACCATAACCGCAATAGATGGTGACTAAAATATTGACAGGCCTACATTTCTTACATCCATTTCTTGTTCTTTGTTAGAAAGAGACATAGTGCGACTAAATTAGTTTAGTTTTAAACAACAGAATCAGCACCATTATTTATTTGTATAAATATATCATCAACATACTTTCATTTTCTTTCTCCACAACTTTAACTAACTTCCTTTTGGTGGTTGCAGCAAAAGTACCATCTCCTATGGCTTTCTGATCAACTATTGTTTCCCTCACGTTGGTATCCTGGGTTCCACATTCATCACAGTAGTAAAAACCGTCAACCAGGTTCATTTCTGTGTGACCGCACACGGCACATGGTTCGCCTTTCATCTTTGATAATGTTTGATTCAAATTATTTCAAATAAACGTTTGAGTTGTAGAACGAAAATAAATTAGATTGTGCACATGTTCAACCAGCCTCGAATATACACACACAGAACCATGCACATGTATAGGAGTTACGTAGCAGTTATATCCTTTTTGTAATGTCAAAAGTGGGCAAGGATGTGCAGTTATAACAAAATTGGAAATAGGTAGGTATATATACAGGCATGGGAAAGAAACACGAAAATTCGGAAAACTCACAAACTACCAAGAGAACTAAAGTTGGAAAACTCAGACATCTACTGAAAAATTTGAATTAATCTACGGAATTAATCGATGACAGTATTGCCACTCAATAATTCTCAAATGTCACCAGAGTGAACTAAAACTAAACTCGTATAAATGGAAAGTAACCAGAAATTCAAAAAAAATTCAAAATTCAAAATCATTTATTCAAATAGACCTTCGCAGGCACTTATGAAAAGTCTGACTCTAATACTCTAATACCGGTTCGGAAGGTTGCATTTGCTGAGAAGAGCCGGCAATAAACTCAGCAATTACTCTTTTCAAAACAGGCTTAGATTAATTACATAATATTTACATTCTAATCGCACTGAAAACAATTGCGTGCCCCGGCGCGGCGGCAAAATTACAAAGTAGACTGAAAGAATATTTAATAAGTAAATAAATAGCAAACTTAAGCAGACCAGCCCCCACAAGCAGCACCTGTTCACAAGTATGACGCGTGTGGCAGCCATCGCCCTCCTCGCCATATTGGAGGGAAGTGAGCGACCCGTCACACGACGCCGCCGCAAATTACACGTGTATTATTATTTATATACTTTCGGCTTTCATATCACACTTTGATCTGCTTTCCCGAGAGAAAAGTGATCAAGAATTCTAGGATTGAGTCTTTTGATATTCATACATAGGCTCGTTTGGCGTAAAAAAACCTTTTTTTCGATTACTGTAAAAATATTTCAATATTATTCATATATATTTCAAATATATAATGTTTACATTCTTAAAATTAAGGGAGGTCTACGCTCAACTTCCTGTAGCTTAATGGTTACGATGCCCACTGTTTTGTAAAGTCAAGTAAATAATAAATGAAACATTGTTGGGTACAAATCTCAACTGCAATCACAGACATTTAAAGAATAGTGAAGCTGAAAAATAATACACCGAATACAAAAAAATATCACCAAAGCTGGTCAAAAGTTACCAAATTAGGACACACTACACACAGCTGCCATTTTTTTTTTTTAGAGTTTTACATTTCTAATTCTCCGCCACAAAGATCTTGACTACCAACTCTACCAACCACCGAACCAGATAAAAAATTGGCAAACAGGTAAAAAAAAAAGTATAATATCTATCCAAGAAAAGTCTTTAATACTCAAAGATCCAAGAATCTTATATATAAGATCTAATCTTAATCTTATATATAAGATTCTTGTATCTATCCAAAGAAATTGGATATGCGTATCTGTATATATCTTTGCAGCTTGTGTTTTATTTGAAATTATTTATGCTGGCAATATTTTCACCTGACATATAATTTATTACTATTCTCAAAAAACCTACTAATATAGTAAAATTTTATTAAACTACCAGGGTAACTAATATGGCAAATGAAAATAGCAGTCGAACCATGTTATGTGCTTTTTAGACTTATTATATCTTATATATTTAAATACAGTAGGTACCAAAATAATTGAAAGATTTAGCAAAGACGCTTTGTCTGTTTCTTCTTTCTAGCTCTATCCCACTTTAAGTGGGGTCGACGAGTAGAAACAAAATAATGATAATTAAAAATTAAAAGTAGGAGCAAGAGTTTAAAAAATATATTTACTGAACAAATATGGGATAGTCATTAAGAGAAGTTAACTATACTTGTAACTAATGTATTACAATCTAAATCTGAATACCAGTTAAACTTAAACAAAGAATAACATTATTTTTCAATGCAACTTAGGTACCTATATTTACTTTTCTGACCTAGTGAGCTATCCCCCGTAGCTGCCCCTCCCATCCTGCCTGTACCTTGCTTCGCTCTGTGACGTGACCATGTAAAAAAGTGTTTATATAATCGGAAACAAGTACTCCATAGAATGTAGGCAAGTGGCATGTAGAGTTTCTTTAAAAAATCGTGTGAATAATATTTGGAAGAACAATAAGTGGTAGTATTTTTTTATACTAGTATGGCAGCCGGAAAATTTACTACCATACGAAGTGGTAATATTTCGTAGCGTATTGCTGTCCGTCATCAATAACTCGCGTAATTCGGGCGTGTTCTTTGAATACGTTTATGTTGAAAGAAACTAACGACACAAGCTCGCCGCGAAAGCCAACAAGCGATATCCACGCCGTTTCGTTTACAAACTGACATGAAATCGTTGTATCAGTTCGTTCCACCACACCCTTGGCTAACGTGAGACAATTGCGTGTGTGTCGCGAACCTTACAGGCTTTACATTGAGTAAATCGCGTTACTCGATTCACTGTGGAGTGTTATGTGTAAAAAATAGCGGGAAAAAGTGATTGTTGTGAAGAAACCCGGTCGTTTATTGATGGGCAGTATCGCGTCTGGCGGGCAGGCGGCACTGAGGCCGCTCCGGCGGGTCCTTGCTTCCTGGACGGTCTACGGTATAATCAGTCACACTGGAACTGATGGAATTAGAGAATATTGTCGCGAACACTGTTTATTTGAAAGCCAGAGAAGGTATGTGCAGTATGTTATTTATTTTGTAGAATAACAATTGAAAAATCGAATGCATCTTAGAATAGTCTACATACAATACAACTGGCTACAATGGTAGTGTATGAGCAGAGCTCACTTACCCGAATTCCATAAACTTTCATATACCTATATATTGTAATATTTTTGACATAAATCAAGTTTGTAGCCAAAAATATATTATTCTATAGCTTACCTAAATAAACATTACAAATCACATTGTAGCTAAGTAATATCTCTGTTACTGTCTTGCATTTGTAATTATACAGTTGTACGACAGTGACAGAAACACTGATTAGCTGGAACATGTGCTTACTAAATGTTTATGTATCTTGGCCTGAGATTGCTAACATTCCAACCTCATTAGTTAATCACTCCTATTCTTTCAATCAATTTTATTTTGCCATATAGGTCATGGAGAGACCCGTCTGTAAGCCAATAGATTAAAAAGAAAACTCCCACAATAACCTTCTTGAAAACCTACATCATATTGATGGTTTCCAATAATCCTATCCTAACTAATATTATAAATGCGAAAGTGAGTTTGTTTGTTTGTTACACCATCACGCCTTAACTACTGAAGGGATCATCATGAAATTTGGCTTGCAGATAGCCTGTGGTATGGAGAAGGACATAGGCTACTTTTTAGCCTGGGAACGCGGGTGAAACCGCGGGGGACAGCTAGTAGTGAATAATTTATTATCATTACAATTTAATTGATTTACCCACAACATTGTGGTTCTAATAATATGACTGAAATAGGCAATTATAATTCTTGAATCTTCAGTCAAATCTAAAGTCACTGGCATTAAATTTGGCCCAGGCTTTGAATATCATACAAGAGGTGTTTTTACCAAAGATTTTCTATACAAATTTAATAAAGCGGAAGAGTTTTTTTTGTGTGTTTCAATGGGCTAATCTCAGGAACTAAAAGTCAGATTCTAAAAACTAATTCACTAATAGGTAGCTACATTATCTCCAAGTATTAAATGCTAGAAATAAATGGATGAAACTATGATTATAATGAAACAAATCATAATGAAATGTTACCTAGTTATATAAAAATAATACTGATAAAGAGAAACTCATGTAATTAATTGGCATATTTTTAATTGAATTCTACAAAAATTTACCTCAGTTACTGAGTTTATGAAATATAATGAAATTAAAGTATGATAATACTGCCGCCATATTAACTACACCAAATGTAATATTGGTCACGCATTTAGGCCCATTGCTCTTAATTTAAGGCATCAAATAGTTAGCCTAAAGAAGCGCAAAATGACGTGCAATACGCTCTGATTGGCTAAGTCAAGGACACATCCGCTCTGATAGGCTAACTCAAGGACACTAAAAAATTTGATGCAGTGATGGTCTGTACTGTTATTTTATTTTTTATTTATTAATCAGTGCAAAAGCACTACTAGCTGCGGAATTGGATTGCTCGATATTCTACTCTAAAGGGATTTTTCTTCAACGTTTTAAGGTTACTCCTCAGAACTATTCCTATCTCTTACTAATAATATGAGAGCAAAAGGAAGAGAAATAGAAAATATAGAAAAAAGCCCGCTAATTTGGCCTGTGCCGTAATTGTTCTACCAACTCAGATTCTAATAGACATCTTTTTCATAAGACTCATACACTGAGTCTGTAATAACACTTCAGGTAAGTTCATGTACACCTATTATTATTTTTATGATATAAATTCAGTTTTAAATAACACAAGCAGCTTTAAACCCTTACGTCTACATAATAAAGATGATAACCACTTTACAGTAGCGTAGTGTAAAATGTGTTGATTTACAATTAAAATGGAGTTGGTTTGTTATTCATGAATAACTTTGTTGCCAAGGGATTCTGTATTCATTGCGGTGTTGCTTTTTGAATATTTTATACACCGTTTTGTCTGTATGACGTATTTTGACGGCGAAAAGACGAAATTATCATTTGGTTTATTCATTGAAGACTGATAGATTCTTGATTTAGGTATCCAGTGATGTGGAATAAAGTGAAAAACTTTCATTTTAGTTTCAATGTAGGTACTATTATTTAATTGAGATGGAATTAATAGTACGCCGTGATGGTAGATTATTGCAAAAATGTATTCTATATGATTTTATTGGTTTACTAGCTGCCCGGCACGCCTTCGTTCGCGTGGTGCTCTACTAACCTATACCCTAACTTATCCTACCCTACCCTACCATACCCAACCTACCCTACCCTACCCTACCCTATACCCTACCCACCCTATCAACTTTCTTAATTTTTTCTTTCATAAGAACCTTCTTCTTAAAATAACAAACACAACAAAAAAAAAAATAGCGAAATCAGTCCAGCCGTTCACGCGTGATGGCGTGACCAAGGGAAATAGGGATTCATTTTTATATATATAGATAGATATTGATCACAGTAAATAAGTAAAGAAATTAAGTTATGCCTTTTTCCACTAACTAATGCGCATTTTGTTTACATGAATGGATTCTTATCAATTCTATACATTTTATCCATCAGAAAATAAGGAAGTTCTGGCAGCCCTGGGATCTTGTAATGTTAGATGCAGTGATTGGTCTGTACCTTTATTAAGGCGCCGATCCCAGAGAGAGAGAGTTCTAGAGTTCCGAGTTCCGGGTTCCGCGTTCACTGTAATCTATGCGGCGCTTTTGATCATTGTACACAGACAACTCGGCGTTCAAGAGAACGCGAGTTCTGTCGAAGTTCCATTATCTAAAGCTGGCAGTTGAAGTGACACGTCTGAGCTATAACTGTCTAATTTACTGAATGACATAAGGCAGAAAGGACAATGGGCATTCTGGCTATATAAAGGTTGATCGTTTACTAACGGTGACGATTGTCGATAACCATCTTGTCTACGGGCCATGGGGCATCACTCGCGTTACCGATCCTTCCCCCCCTCCTAGATGAGCTCTGGCGACCTTACGCGCGGCGCGGTACTGCAACTGTGGTATTCTGTAAGGTGGAGGTACTTCCCCAGTCGAGCTGCTGAAAAAACTATGGTCTAGTTAGTCAATTAAGTGGCAGGATTCAGGAATCAATGGAGTGATAACACGTCGTGACGCACATCCCACATTGTATTGTTATGTCCGCAACTTTGTTCAAAATAATATTAATAATGTAATTATGTACTGAAAATGTTTAATGATAGGTACCTATTTATAAACCAGTTCATTAGTTAGGTAAGTAACAATGTTGTTATATAAAATTATGACGTATCATCATCATCATCAGCCTATAATGTCCCACTGCTGAGAACAGGCCTCCTTTCACAAATAAGGGTGAAAGGGAATGGGCAGATACTCCACGCGTGCCCACTGCGGATTGGTGGAGGTAGGCTAGTGGTCAACCTACTGTTGGAATTTTTCAAGCCGCCTAGGAGGCATCCAACTAGCTTAACGACTATCACAATTAAGTGATAACCGGGACCAACGGCTTTACGTGCCTTCCGAAGCACGGAAACGCTCGATTTGAAATACCACTAGACGGTCACCCATCCAGGTACCGACCACGACAGACGTAGCTTAACTTTGCCGATCGATTAAGAACGGCTAATCATGCTACACCACGAGCGCATGACGTATGTGTTTGTTTATTTTGTGTCCTTTTTATATACCTAATAATAAATAGGTACTTGCTGCCCCCGCAGTACCTATCACGGTTTCGATGACGATTGTCGACAGCCATCTTGTCTAGGGGGGCAGAGCGCATTGTTGGTGATGGGAAATGGGTTTAAGGCGATGATAGTTCAGCGGTAGTGATGTCGGATACCACCTCGGAGGTCCCGGGTTCGAATCCTACAATGAGCTTGAGCTTTCGGTGAAGGAAAACATCGTGAGGAAACCATAGCACGGTGGTCCATCCCTGACTGGCTATCACTCTCAAGTTAAAATTCTGTCGCCAATCACCTATCGGTATGTTCCGACAGCTGCACTTGATAGCCAGTTCCGTTTAGGCTTTGTGTGTTTACCACCTTTGGTCACATCATCACTTACCATGGTGAGATTGTGGCCAAACACAGGCCTATACATAAAAAAAAAGATTTCTAACAAAAATGAACGTCATTGTGCTTTTTTGGTATTTTTGTTCGATGATTTTTCTCGATGTCACGCACCGGTGTACCCGGCAGCTAGAAATCTGTTGCACTTCACCAACCATTTTCAAGAAGTGAAGATATCTCAAAGGTCGGCGACGCGCCAGTGTTGTCCCTTGTGTTGCAAGCGTATAGGCTACGGTAATCGCTTACCATCAGACGGGCCGTATGCTTGTTTCCAACTTTAATAGTATAAAAATAAGTCATAATTACCTTAATGTATTTATAGTGTTGTGGTTTCCCATACCGTATACAAGGCACGTACGTATTCTGTGTGCGGTCATTCTTTGACGTAACCATACATTTGTTTTAAAAATTCCCTAAAACTAGACATATATTTAGAACGAAGAGGAAAGTTATGCATGGTTTTAGGTTTAATAATGGTTGGTATTTAAACATTCAGGCAGCCATGAATGTTAAAAAAAGCCATGCAGCCAATGCCATAGTTCAGTGACGTCGGATGCCGAGACGCAGGTCCCTGGTTCGAATCTTTTGTGAAGGAAAACATCGTGAAGAGAACAAAGCACGGTGGTGGGTACATTGTAGTACCCACCTGGCTGACTAACACCCTCAAGTTGAAAATCTGTCGCCAAGCAGAAGCACCTATCGTTGTGTTCCGAGGGCTGCACTTGGCTTTGTGTCCTTACCACCCTCGGCCACATAATGGTGAGGCCTAACGTACATATTAAATTCGGTCCCCGATTTGAGCCCGACTACGGTAAATTTTAATCTGCGACACTTGTCCGATTGTACGATTCAACGCACTCGTTCCCATGCCCAACGGAAGAAAGATAGTTTGATTTTGTCCTTCTCTCCGACTAACAGCCGACAAAGATCGGGTCGATGAGTGGCGTTCATGGATCTATTTTTTTATAAAAAATCCTGGTCATACTTGCTACGATTTTTTTGAGGAACCTCTTTTTTTGGTTTCTTCTGCGAATTCTGCGATCCTCTGGGTCTTTAGTAATTTTGGCCCACTCGCGAATGGCCCGCGGGCCATAACGCCTATTCTATTTTATTTTCCCATTAAGCATGAGTAATCATAGCCCGCTGTCAAAACAAACAAAAAACCCCCTCTTAGCTTAGAGAATCTTGTGGGTTTAATTTTGAAAACCGGTTTGAGCTGTGCGTGCAATATCAACCAATGGGACAGTTTCTTCTATATGGATTTTTAAATATGAGTATATAAAATAGAATATTTATATGAATAAGGTAAAAGGGTTTTAAAATAAAATCCATTCATACTGTCATAGCCATATTCAGTACTAGCACTTATGTGTTAAAGTATAAAGTTTAAACTTGCTCGGCGAACTGATTATCTCAGTTTTTTTCTCTCAACTTATGTGTTATCACTTTCTCTTAGTTGCGTAAGGCACTTATGATAAGATGCCATTGTATTGACACTACTGACAAAACTATGTATATTATTGGGAACTAAGTAAGTTAAGTACCATAGTAATACATTGTACAAACTAAGCTACTCATGCGGCTCTGCCTGCGTAGCTATTCTTAATTTTTTTTTACTGGGACAGTCTTCAGCTCTGCGGGGTTACCGCGTAAGTCAATGGTAATGAAGTTCATTGAGATGGACTTAATTTTTATAGAATACTATTTAATGGAACACAAACGAGTCAAGAAAACCATCCATTGACTCGTCCGGTCACCCTGGGACACCTTCTTGAGCTCTAAGGTGCAGCGCAGACGGCAGACGCACCGCGCCGTCTGTGAAAATAAAACCTAAACAATTTTATTCTAAGCAGTAACGCTCACGACGCACTAAAGTCCGGCGCACAACTTACCTACAATACAATACAAAAATTCTTTGTTGTTTACACGATAACAAAAACAGTGTAAAATAACAAATAATAAACGAAAGTGCAAACAATTCAGGCGGCCTTATCGCTGAAGCGGTTTCTTCCAGTCAACCTAGGGCAATAGGATAGATTTAAAATAGGTGGTCCAGTACCAATATGAAATACCTACATGGTACATTTAAACTACTTCAAAAACCTAATACTTTTCGCGTGGTGCTACCCTACCCTATCTAAATCATCCAGGGAGTTAATTCTACTGTACGTGTGTATGTCACTGAACTCCATCTAAACGGCTGGACCGATTTGAATGTTTTTTTGTAAAGGTTGTTTTTGGCAGATGGCGCTACAGTCGATAATATAACTTAGATACCGACTGCAGCGCCATCTGCCGGGGTGATTTATGAATCTAAATCCAGGGCGCCACCCAAACGCATACAAAAAAAAACATTCAAATCGGTCCAGCCGTTTAGAAGGAATTCGGTGAAATACACACGTGCAGTAGAATTTTATAGATAAAGATAAACTAATATAACAACACAACCTTTTATTTTCACACAGACTTTTTGTGTGCCTCAGACTTCTTCTCACAAAAAGTCCGTCGTCTGCCCTGCACGATGCACCTAAATGTTATAGGATACCTGTTAATGGTATTTCAATAAAGCCCAGTTCAATGAAGATCATTACCACAGTAGATATATCAAATTTGGATATATCTACTGTGTCATTACACATCTTGCGAGCTAGCCCTGCTGATCCCAAACATATCTATACTCTGTCGTATATACGGTCTCGTCATCTTGAACACTTCTTTCTGAAATAAGTTTTTTTTTTCATAATTTTTAACCGACTTCAAAAAAATGAGGAGGTTCTCAATTCGGTTGTTTTTTTTAAATGTTTGTTACCTCATAACTTCGTCATTTATTAACCGATTTGGAAAATTCTTTTTTGTCTGGAAGGGTACACTTCCCGTTTCCATAGTCATCAGATCAGGATACTACTTCTTAGTGTACTTTGACGTCGAATTAAGTTTTTTTGTAAAACAGTCCAATTATATTAAGTTTCAACTTTAGTAGGTAGTAAGTAGTTAGGTAGGTATTGATCTTGAAATATCAGTACATGAATTACAAACCGACAAATTAGAGTAGGTACCTACAACCGTATCATTATTTCCTGTAGCTGTTATTTGTGATTGTTAATATTAATATGGGATTTTTTATAATTCTCCCACCCACTCTTTGGAGACAATCTGTATTATTATATGACCTCACGTGTCACAAATCACAAAGGGTCCATTGTCAAATACCATTGCGACATAGCTTGTCAATGTGTCTTTTCCGCTGCGGTAACTAGAGACCCTCCATCTGCTCATTCCATATAATCAGTCCATTTTATGTCAGAATGCTGGCCAACATGCCCATGGTCCCACTAAACTTGAGAGAGGTAGAGCATAGCTTTTATTCGCTTAAAGAGCAGCTCGACTGGGGAAGTACCTCCACCTTACAGAATACCGCAGCCAAATAACTTTATGTTGCGTAAAGTTGTATTCCTGCGCGTGAGTAAGGTCGCGAGAGCTCATAGGGGAGGCTATGGTCGGTAACGCGTGGGCGATGCTTCTTGTGTTGCAAGCGTCTGTTAGCATTAACATTTGTATATTTGTATTTTAACAGTTTGTATATTTGTTAAAAAAGGGTTACGCTATAATAAACTGGACTGGTTAACTGACCACTCTGTGGAAAAAGTCTTTGAATGTTGTGGAATTATTCTTACTGAACTTAAACTTTACATATTGTGCGTTTATAGGCCGCCAAATAGTGATGTAGATTTGTTTTTCAATCAATTTGAAAAAACATTATATAAAATAATGCGTCAATCAAGAAACCTTAATAAAAAAGTTATTATTTTGGGAGATTTTAACATAAATATCTTAGAAGCTAATAAAAATACAACGCAATTTTTAACTTTATTACAAAACTATAATTTGCAATGCACGATCAAGGAACCTACTCGTATAAATTCTCATTCACAAACCTGCATTGACAACATTATCACTAACGTCCGTAAGTTCTATTCAAAAGTGGTTAATGCTGGCCTATCAGACCACACTGGTCAGGAGATAAAAATCCCTTGCGGTTCCAATTACGTTGATAAATATTGGTTTGAATTTAAAACACAAGTTGATATTAATCTTGATATTTTTAAGAAGTACATGAATCAAATAAGTTTCGAGGAAATATATCATCATAAAGATAATGTGAATGTGGCCTACGATAAGTTTTTGGAAATTTTTGAAATGATATTCAAATTATGTATTCCTGTAAATAAAGTCAAGGTTACATACAGAAAACAACACAACTGGTTAACAAAAGGTATATTAAAATCAAGTAAACAAAAAAGACAACTTTATATAGATTTACAAAAGAAGAAAACTGATTGTAAGCATAAATATTACAGGAAATATAAAAATATACTGAAAAAAACTATTCGATACTCTAGAAAGAATTCAAATATGAACTACATAAACAAAAGTACAAATAAATCGAAAGCAATCTGGGGTTTAATAAAGCTACATACTACACCACATAATGACATAAAACAATCAATTAATAAAATTTGCACTGAACAGGACACTATTACAGATCAAAAGGACATAGCTAATTATATGAACACATTATTTGCTAATCTAAATTTGAATAAACCTTATAATAATAATAATTTCAAACCTAAATTCAATACAATTTGTAAAAGCATTTATTTAGAACCAGTAGATGAAGCAGAAATACTATCAATTGTAAAAAATCTTAAGAATAAAAAAAGTTGCGGGATCGATGGAATATCAACTCAAATTATAAAGTCTTGTATCACAAGTATTTCGAAGCCATTGGTTTTCTTGTCAAATATCATGCTTGAAACGGGTGTTTTTCCAGATAGTCTTAAAATTGCTATTATAAAACCACTGCATAAAAAGGGATCCAAAGACGATCCATGTAATTATAGACCCATAGCAATTCTACCGTGTATATCCAAAATATTTGAAAAAATCATTTATAGTAGGGTTGTAAGATTCTTGGACGTTAATAAGGTGTTTAACGAAAACCAATTTGGATTCCGTAGAGGATTATCAACTTCAATGGCTATATATAAAATTCTTAACAGCGTATGGGACTCTATCAATAATAAATGCCAATGTACTGCCTTATTCCTAGACATGTCGAAAGCTTTTGATTGTGTAGTACACTCGATTTTACTAAAAAATCTTGACAATATTGGTATTCGAGGAAATGCCCAAAACTTACTTCAATCATATCTCTCGAACAGATATCAAACAACTATTCTGAACCACTATAACGAATCTACAAAAACGATCGAAAAAATACAATCGTCTCTCGAAAAGTCGGTTATAGGCGTTCCTCAGGGGAGTATACTAGGTCCGCTTTTGTTCTTAATTTATATAAACGAATTACCTGATTTAACAAAGCATATGTGCGTCTTATTTGCTGATGATGCAACAATTTTATTTATAAATAAAGGAATGAATAAAAATCAATATGAAATACAAATCAGCACTACCTTAAAACATATAACATCTTATCTAGAATCTATAAATTTAAAAGTTAATGCGACTAAAACTAAAATCATGCAACTTAAAAATTACAAAAGCGTACAAGTGGACTTAAATATAAATATAGATGGTAGTACTATAAAGCAAACAAACGAGACTGATTTCTTAGGTTTAACTTTGGACATGCATTTGAATTGGAAAGCCCAAATAAAGAAAATTAATAACAAAATAGCCGGTCTCTGCCATGCCTTATCAGTGCTCGTGGACGTAGCGTCAGTGGAAATAGCCAGAAATGCATACTATGGAACTATTTATCCATTACTAACATACGGAATTATATTTTGGGGTAACTCTGTAAATGCTGATAGTACATTTATACTCCAAAAGCGTAGTCTCAGAATAATTCACAGCATATCTAGAGATGAGTCTTTACGCTCAGTTTTTAAGGAAAAAGGTTATCTTACTTTAATAAATATATATATACTCGAACTCTGTTTATTTGTTAGAAATCAGAGCCAATATTTTAAAAAAATATCAGAATGTCGTACACGGGAGACTCCTATTAGGCAATATGATAACCTTTACTTGCCAAAGGTAAAATCAATGATTTATGCTAAGAGTACTCAGATAACTGCAATACGTGTATACAACCATTTGCCAGAAAGTTTAAAGGACCTACCAAATGTTAAATTTAAGAACTGTTTGAAGAAATGGCTTTATGAAAATGTATTTTATAACTTAAATGAATTTTTTAATACTAAATAATGTATATGTATAGAATATTGACATTAATTTTATAATTTAATATTCATCTGTAAAATGTAATTCACTTTGTATCCTATTGTATGCCCGACATGGGTAGACACTGTAACTATTTGCTGTGTACAATAAAGTTCTATTCTATTCTATTCTATTCTATTCTACATTATATTATTTGAATATTATTAAATTTCATACCATTGAATATTGATTAATTATAATTAATTGTCAGCATTATTTATTATGAAAGTGTAAAACGGTTTATTTTGATATGGTGTATTTGAATATCGAGGAATGGCAACACCAGAAAAGTATAATCGTAACAATGGCCGCCATTGGAGAAAGTGTTTTTAATTCATTTTGTGGTAATTACCAAGTTTACCAACGGTGTAAATACAGATTTAGCTTGTTTAAGCCAACTTCTTTTCAGTAAATAAGGTATGGTTAATACGTCCATATAGCTACGGTAACCGCTTACCATCAGCTGGGCCGTATGCTTGTTTACTAAGTTGTATAAAAAAAAAAAAAAAAAAACTAGGTTCGCTTGTGACACAGATCATTAAAAAAAACCGGCCAAGTGCGAGTCAGACTCGCGCACCGAGGGTTCCTGACAAACCTGTAGGTATATAAGTAAATGGTAGTATAGACCTGAGTATTTGATATTAATTTCAATTTATGACCTATTAAAAAAAAACTACTTACTAGATCTCGTTCAAACCAATTTTCAGTGGAAGTTTGCACCGTAATGTACATAATATATTTTTTATAGATTTATCATTCTCTTATTTTAGAAGTTACAGGGGGGGGGACACACATTTTACCACTTTGGATGTGTCTCTCGCGCAAACTATTCAGTTTAGAAAAAAATGATATTAGAAACCTCAATATCATTTTTGAAGACCTATCCATAGACACCCCACACTTATGGGTTTGATGAAAAAAAAAAATTTGAGTTTCAGTTCTAAGTATGGGGAACCCCCAAAATTTATTGTTTTTTTTCTATTTTTGTGTAAAAATCTTAATGCGGTTCACAGAATTCATCTACTTACCAAGTTTCAACATTATAGTTCTTATAGTTTCGGAAATAAATGGCTGTGACATACACGGACAGACAGACAGACAGACAGACAGACAGACAGACAGACAGACAGACAGACATGACGAATCTATAAGGGTTCCGTTTTTGCCATTTGGCTACGGAACCCTAAAAAGAACTTGCTCCCTATTAGACACTTGCTCAAAAGATTCCGTATCAACTTTTTTTACTGTGTATAGGCCTGTGTTTGACGACAATCTCACCATGGTAAGTGATGATGTGGCCGAAGGTGGTAAAGACACAAAGCCTAGAAGCACAGAGAAAAGAAATATAGAAGGAACTGGCTCTGTAGCTGTCGGAACACACCGATAGGTGCTTGGCGACAGATTTTCAACTTGAGAGTGGTTGCCAGCCAAATGGGTACTACCTACAAAGTACCCTAACACCGTGCTATGGTTTCCTCACGATGTTTTCCTTCACCGAAAGCTCAAGCTCATTGTAGGATTCGAACCCGGGACCTTCGTATCGGTATCCGACGTCACTACCACAGAATATTTAATAGTACTACCACACTTTGTATACATTAGTAATACCTAACGTGACCATACGTCTTGATTTGGGCGGAGCAATCCCGCTTTCAGGGTGTGTGTCGTGTGTCCCGTTGTCCCTAGTGAGGGCAAAATGTCCTGCTTTCGCAAGCAGCAGCGTGTCGAAAGAGATTTTTCTCTTATCAATAAAATATGGACTAGAGTAAGTGACCCAGTATTGAAAAAAAATATGACCAAGAGTAACAAATAAAATTGGCTTAATTCCTACTAGAAAATAGAACCGATATTTTGAGTTACAGTTTTGTGCCGCCTGCGCTCCCACGCCGAAAAATACTGCAGTCGTTAGAAGTCATATGCTTAAGTAACTCAAATTATGTATAATACAAACTAGGTACCGTATTATTAGTTTTCTTTGTTTTCTAATAAAAAATAACTTATTTTTACACAATTTCGCAGATCCGTCCCGCTCTAAAGAAAAAAATAAATGGTCACGTTAGTAATACCCAAAATCCATCCTGTAAAAATTTGCTCATGTGCTAAAAAAGTACCAAACAAATACAGCTAATACAAAATATTTCGCAATAACAATACGCCATAAAATTACATAGAAGCTGGATAATAGGCAGCGTCCCTACAAAGATAACTCTTCAAATCGTTATGTTGACATTTATAGCTTTTCAGAAACGTGGGGCCGAGTGGCGCACGCGCGATTGATTGCCTTGCCCCGAATCTCGTGATTATCTCTCTGAGAAATAAATTTGTAATTTCCTTAGAAACCATGATCTTATAACTCTGAATGTCGAATATCGTAGAAGAAATTCGTATATTTTAATAACACAATTGTCACATAAGACCCTTGTTTCATGTAGCTACTAAAACGAAGCAATTACTAACTAGAATTACTAACCAGTCTAGTGCACATGCTTGTAAGTTCTCAAACGGCGCTATTGTTTAGTAACGCCCATCGAAGAAAAATCTCTCCGAAAGAGGTTTTTCGGCAAAGTAAGACTGACCAATAACTGCATCTAAATAGCGTGTGGTCTTGAATTAGCCAAACTAAAAATCAAACTAAAGATTCAGTCAGATTATTAGAAGACATCCAATAATCTGACTGAAACACTCTCGAATATGGAACCAGAAAAAAGCCTAATCTGAAAAAGGTTATAGCATCAAACCTTTGTCTAAGACAATACAGAATATGGCTCGCACACAACTTGTTCAGCAGAATCGTTAATATTTAACGATGGTTGTAGAGCCCAATAAAGTATGTAACAACCTGTTTATGTCCCGCATCTGGTAAAAGCCTCTTTTGTTGGAGTTAGCGGCAGAGGAGGCACTTAACATTGATGTAAAACAGTGTGTTACATTGTTTATATTTTGTAGCTCACACACTTGAGTGGAATGGAATTGTCAATGACTTTGTTTTCTCGGCTCCATTCCTTCTAATATTTGACACTAAGGATGATTTGGGATCGTTTTTCTGCTGCCCAGTCTACGCCTTTGCTTTCATTCTAACAGTTAAATGTAGTTATTGTTATCCTAAGTTTAAATTATTTGTCCAATTAGATTAATGTTTAATTCTTTAAGTTCGTGAGTCCTTATAAACATTGCGTTCTAGTTCCGTTCATACTTGTACAGTATTATCTCCGGCATTTTAGTGATTTGTATCTTACTCTTGAATTCAATTATCATAATCAGGTCTAAAATACTTCCTAATAATAGCTCATTTTTAACCGACTTCAAAAGGAGGAGGTTCCCAATCCGTTTGTATTTTTTTTATGTTTGTTATCTCATAACTCCCGTCATTTATTAACCGATTTGGAAAATTCCTTTTTTTGTCTGGAAGGGTACACTTCTCGTTTGGTCCGATTGTCACCAGATCAGGATTTGATTACTTCTTAGTGTACTTTGAAGTCGGTTTAAGTTTTATGTAAACAGACCAAATATCCTCTTTGTTGATTTCCGTCCTCATTCGACTTTACATAATCTAGCACAGTTTACAGATTACGATGATACAATATGAAGTCTCATTAATCTGATTCCGCCCACTGTGTCACAATGTGTCATACTAACGCCCCCATTTTACTGTAAGCGTCGAAAATGGACAACTCCTGGGAAAAAAACAACGGTTCTTAGATAATATCGCGCCGTTCGTCAATGTTGACCTATTTTCTGTATATTTTTCCCGGAAGACGCAACTTAACATATTCAAAATTGTTTTGCGAGAATGGAAGTTTACTTTGAGCGAGGGATTCATCGTCAGTGTTGATTAGATGGGAGGGAAGGTCAGGGCGAATAAATTTCGCCATCGAGGGAATTTTCTCGTAAGCTGAAAATTTTCCTGTTATGGCTAATTTATTTAATATTTTTGTCCTCATTGCCTTATCACATGATATAACAGTATAAACCAATAAGTAACATATTTAACATAATTAATAATATACACTGGGTGGGTCTCATGCTACAGCCATTTTAAGCGACCAATTATCTCATTCTACTTAATTGTGTATTAAAATTAATGTATCAGTGTCACATTAGTCATGTGATGTGATTTATTACAGTACAGATAACGTGCGGTAATTGAGGTCTTATTTGGTTCGTTTGGAGTGACCATAAGTAGGGGTCCGGTGATTGGGACCATCGCTCCGTGAGACCGGCAACACTTAATTCGATTTAGGAGTCGTTAAGTACCCTTGAGTTAAATCGACATTGTGGTTGAAGAGGGCGTGAACCACTCGTTTTCGGCCCCCAGGCGTAGAGATCTCGACGATCCACCGATCGTATTGTCACTGCGGATCAAGGCAAAACTTGATCATTTCCTGAATCTTGCAACGGACTAAGAATTCTGGAGTTAGTTTCTAAAAAGGATTCCATCTAAAGTTTTCGCCTTAACTTGAGTGTAGGTATTTCCCCAATTTCAATAAGGGTAGTTGAAATTCAAGTAAACACTTCAGACAATTCGGAATACTGTCATATTGCCAAGTCGCTCCCAAAGTTCTGAGTTATGTTTATGTATGTCCAAACTTTATTGGAGTAGTATGTCGGATTCGTATTTTAAGTCAAGATAAAGCATACAATTATGTAGAACCAGCAGAAACAATTTAAGCTGCTAAACTTACGATGGATTCTTTAGGTTCTTTGGAGCAAATGTGTTTTTTTTAAATGAAATGGTTAGTTCATTACATAGAAACATGCATGACGATTTTGATAGAAATTTTGCGACAACCCTTCTAAGTGCGATATTCCCCGGTGTCAAACTGGTGAAGTGACTGTCGATCTCAATATTGATTAGAAATGGCAAATTGGACGGAGATCCATTAAGGAAAGTGAAAATTTTCGCCAGTTGTTTGTCAGCAGCGGTTTTAATGAACTTTATGCTTGAGTAAACGGTAATTAAATACTACCTTGGTGGGCTGGAATGGATTATCTGTTCCCCAATGGAAGTTCAGATAAAAGTAAGTTCTATTGAGTTTTGCTGAGGATAGGATAATAATAAAAAAAAAACAGAATATACTAACCGTTTTACAGGTTAGTATTTCTGTTTTTTTTTTTTTTTTATGTCACTTTGGTGGCAAACAAGCATACGGCCCGCCTGATGGTAAGCGGTTACCGTAGCCTATGGACGCTTGCAACACCAGGGGTATCACGCGCGTGTTGCCGACCCTGCAGAAATCTCTTCACACACCTTTTGAAGAACCCCATGCTGTACTCCATTGGAAAAACGGCGGGGAGCTCATTCCACAGTCTGAGCGTCCGCGGAAGGAAGCTCCTTTGAGCCCGCACAGTACGAAACAATTCAGGTTTCAATATGTGAGGATTGACTCCCCGTCGATGGCCAGAATTGCGATGGTAGAAGGTAGCCGTCGGCATCATCTTAAACAATTCTTCAGAACACTGTCCGTTGTACAAGCGGTGAAACACACATAAGGAGGCAAACTCTCCTCAGACTGTTTACTTACTTCAGATCATTGTCGAATGGAAGTTCCGAACCGGTGGTATCTTCAGTGGCTTGACCTTCATAAGTGCCGAAGAACTGTATAATTAACTTTGACTTTAGTACCTAATGCATTAACGGATTTCAGGAATTAAAAAAAAATATATACAAAAATAGTTTTCTCAAAGGAGTACAGGATGGGATTCTTCAAGAGATTTTTTCGGGGTTGGCAACGCGCTATTGATACACCTGATGTTACAGGCGTCATCAGGCGGGTCGTAAGTTTCTGCGGTAAAAAATCTAGTAAAGACGACATTTGGAAGTTATAAAAGATCGGAAACGTTTTATTTGATTCAGACCCTCGTAGGATCTTCCGACTGTCCTAATGGCAGAATAATGGCGTTAAGACCTTCCATCCCAGGGTTACACATTATTTAAGTGGCGGCGTCTGAGACGGAATAGTTTTATGTGACTCGACGACAAGTTTGGGCAATATTACTACCGTTATATATTTGCTTGGGAGACGGACAATGTTTCCTAGGACGTCGTAAAATACATATCGTTGTTGTTTATTTCGCTATCACAATTGTTTGGCTATTGGGTAATTTACTGCTGTATTGCAGTTTCTTTAAAAGAAAGTATATTTCTATGTGGTGACTGGAAATTCTGTATGGTATCTGATTGACCGTGTTAATCGACAATAAAACTAATGTAATTGGTGTAGGTTCCAAATTCAAATGTTTTAATCAAACAAACAAACAAACCCAAAAGGTTTTTAGGTACTAAGTTACAAAATATGTATGAAAATAAGTAAATAAATAAATAATAAATAAATAAAATTCAAAAAAAAAAAAAAAAACTCGACTCCATACTTGACTTAAGCATTGATTGACGTTATAGAAAATGGAGTTTAGAGAAGGTTAGCTCTCAATTAAATCAGTATGAAAATGAGGGTGCCATTTTTTCCCTACCCATTGAGAGAGAGGTAGAGCATAGCGTTTATTCGCTCAAAGAGCAGCTCGACTGGGGAAGTACCTCCACCTTACAGAATACCGCAGCCAAATAACTTTATGTTCTGTAAACTTGTGTTCCTGCGGGTCGCCAGAGCTCATAGGGGTGGGGGGAAAGGTCGGTAACGCGTGAGCGATGCTTCGTGTGTTGCAAGCGTCCATATGGCTACGGTAACCGTTTACCAACAGGCGGGGCCGACTTACCGACTTAGTCGTATAAAAAAAAAACCCTCCGTGAAATGTAACAATTCCCCATCGACTTGGCTTACTATTACTTGCCACTGGACTTTGTCTGTAAACAAGCTTAAAGCTCGTCTGATAAGCATTTACCGTAGTCATATGGACGCTTGCAACACACGCGGCATCACTCACGCGAGTCTGAACCTTCTCCCTTCCCCAATGAGCTACCAATGGCAACCTTATGCACCGGAACACACCATAAAGTTATTTGGCTGCGGTATTCTAAGGAGGTAATTCCCCAGTCGAGCTGCTCTTTGAGCGAAATAACGCTGTGCTCTACCTCTCCTAAAACTAAGAAGAAACGTGGCAAATTGGACACGCTTGGGCGTAATTGCAGTACTCTTCTACTCTACTCTACCCTACTCCTACTCTTCTACTTCTCTCTCTTTGGTAGATTGTAACTAAAACAATCTTTAATTGCGTCTTAGATCTCACGTAACGTTATAAATTTGATTAATGCCGCCACTGATTTAGTCTAGTTCAGTCTTTCCCAAACATTGTTCTGCCATGGCCCGGTAATTTTCACACTGCCCCTTCTTGACCCACTTAATACTTTTAAACCCAAGCTGGTTCCATTAGGTAAAATAATACACATTAATATAATACTAAAAATGTTATAATATAGACAGGCCTGTTGCCGCAGTTGGTTAAGACGTGGAGTCTTAACCTATAGCGCCGCATGTCGTGGGTTCGATTCCCACACAGGACATACATTTGTGTGCATGAACATGTCTGTATGTCCTGAGTCTGGGTGTAATTATGTATATTAAGTATGTATTTACAAACAAAAAGTAGTATTTATTATATTAGTTATCTGGTTTCCATAGTACAAGCTCTGCTTAGTTTGGGATCAGATGACCGTGTGTGAGGAATGTCCCAGGATATTTATTTATAATCGCCTATGTAGTCACAACATTTTAGTGCGAAGTATGGAGCTGCAGCTTATTTTTACCAAAGAATCCCAAGTTCGCGGAATGTTGCGACCCGGTATTTTATTTTGATGGCCCGGTATCGGGTCGCGACCCGGCTAATGGGAAACGCTGGTCTAGTTTGTAATGATGTCTGCAATAAATAATGACATCCGCACTTATCTAAGTTTAATTTAAAGTTTCGATAATTAATTTGCTAAATAAAGTATGTACCTATGTCGGGTGTGTAATGTTGGACTGGTTTGTGATAACGATAATTGCGTTTCAATACTTTCAATACACGTTAATTGTGGGAACATGTGAAGTATCATGATAATTGTAGGAAAATATGTAAAAAACCGGCCAAGTGCGAGTCCGACTCCCACACGCAGGGTTCCGTACAATATGAACTAAGTCAACTTTGTTCTGAAAAAAGATTTTTGTTAAACTTTTATTTCATGTTTATTATTTGTTGTTATAGCGGCAATAGAAAAGTCTGGCGAACAACCCCTTGTTTTTACACAGAATATTTGTGTGCCGAAGACTCCTTCGCACAAAAAATCCGTCGTTGCGCTGCACCTAAATCAAACTTTCTAAAAATCGGAGCAAGTATGAAAGTTAATTACCGACTTGATACGTTTTTTATCGGCAGTAAGTCGGTGAGAAGGACAAAACATAGAGTCAACACACGCTGAATGGAAACGCCATCATAAGGCAGCTTTTCCACCAGAAATGTGCTATGCAGCTATGCTGCGAGGATGTAATAGCTAAGCTGTGAAACTATGTGGGCCATTCGTATCGTTGACGATCCCATACTCACTGGCGGTTTAGAACCTCTCAGCTTTCGGAGAGATATAGGCTCGCTCTGTGTGTTCTACCGTCTGTATAATGGGGAGTGTTCGCAAGAACTTTTTGACCTGGTGCCATCATCACATTTCTACGATCGCACCGCTCGCCGGCGATGTGGAGTTCATCCTCACATCCTCGAGCCGCCTCGATCGTCCACACAACGTTTTAGTCGGACGTTCTTATTGCGGACCATTAGGATGTGGAATGAGCTCCCCGTTACGGTTTTCCCTCAGCGCTACGATATGGGGTTCTTCAAAAAAGGCGTAAAAAGAGCTCTACAAGGTCGGCAACACATTGGCCATCCCCCTGGTATTGAATATGTCCATAGGCGGCGGTGACCACTTACCATCAGGTGGCCCGTCTGCCTGTTTGTCAACCTATTGACATAAAAAAAAAAAAAAAAAAAAAAAAGTGACCGTTTCCACTGATACTAAGCTATGTAGCTATGCGAGTAAGATGCACAGCTCGAGCTATGCGATGTATCGATAGTAGGGAAGCGGGGAGGGCGGCGCGTGTGGGGAGAGGCGCTCACGCATCCATAGCACGCATCCATAGCACACATCCATAACACGAATCCATACCACCAATCATGAATATGATTGGTGGATATCAAACGCATCCAGCAACGTAGCATAGCACATCTCTGGTGGAAAAGCAACCTAACGCAGAACGTTCTTCTTCTCATGCGTGTCACTCTTGACAGAGTGGTCTTGGTCGTCATGACGTGTGATTAGTGGCGCGCTTCACAACACGTCGTGCAGTCGGTGATGGGACCGCCTATTGCGGCCTTAATTTGGTCGGTTCATAGCATGGGTGATCTCCCACGTGCTCTGGTGGCCCTCTACTTTACCCTGCACCACCAATCGCTCTATGGAAAAATCTCCGCGCCGCGACACGTGTCCAAAGAAAATAACGATGCGAGACTGCACTAAGAAGGATAGGCGCTGTTTAATACCGAGTTCCTGGAGTATGGACTTATTTGTACGTGAAGAACAGGCAGATCGTAGTCGCATAAAATCGGAAACCGACTTATTGCAGTCGCGGATTAGAATCAGCTGTAGTCGGGTGCAAATCGTTGACCGATTTTAATTGGTCGTCGAGTTCAATTCATGTATTCATCAGTAATGTTTATAATTACCTTATCAGGGCTAAATTGAGGAAATGAGTTTTTAGTATGCTCATACCGAAATATGGACATATTATGAGTCACGTGAAAGCTAAACGTAATAAACAGAGTTATACAGATTACCATGTTGCATTTTACCACAATTGAGTCTTCCAGACACATTTTCAGTTTAAAATTCGAAAATGACCATAGAGTTTAAATATTATAGAGTGATAGCATTAACAACGTTACCTTGCGCGAAGTGAGAGCAGTTTCCATATAGATGCATTCACAGATATATCTGACACTAGTTGATTTACAGTCATACAAAATGTCGATATGGATTCCTTGTCATTTGTTTTTGGTAAAAGTATGTATTAAAAAACCGGCCAAGTGCGAGTCAGACTCGCGCACCGAGGGTTCCGTACAAACCTGTAGGTATATCAGTAAATGGTAGTATAGACCTGAGTATTTGATATTAATTTCAATTTATGACCTATTAAAAAAAAACTACTTACTAGATCTCGTTCAAACCAATTTTCAGTGGAAGTTTGCACCGTAATGTACATCATACATTTTTAATAGATTTATCATTCTCTTATTTTAGAAGTTACAGGGGGGGGGGGACACACATTTTACCACTTTGGAAGTGTCTCTCGCGCAAACTATTCAGTTAGAAAAAAATGATATTAGAAACCTCAATATCATTTTTGAAGACCTATCCATAGACACCCAACACTTATGGGTTTGATGAAAAAAAAAAATTTGAGTTTCAGTTCTAAGTATGGGGAACCCCCAAAATTTATTGTTTTTTTTTCTATTTTTGTGTGAAAATCTTAATGCGGTTCACAGAATACATCTACTTACCAAGTTTCAACATTATAGTTCTTATAGTTTCGGAAATAAATGGCTGTGACATACACGGACAGACAGACAGACAGACATGACGAATCTATAAGGGTTCCGTTTTTTGCCATTTGGCTACGGAACCCTAAAAACGAGAAATTGGAATTCCTTTTACGTATTTTAGTCGTTGAAACTAAGCGTTTCAAGGCATTTAGACCGTACCCGTGTTCATAGACCGTACTCTCGTAGAATCGCATTATAGTATTCTATCTCTATGAGAATAAAGCAATCCATTTATTTTACTTCAATTATAAATCGCTATTGGTCCATGTCCACCTATTACTTTTATCCGCTGATTTTCCCTGTGATATGGGGTCCATGGTATGTGAGTGTAATATTAAATGAAATGTTATGTTTGGTTTCAGGCGGTTCCGATAGCAATAAGGGGAAAAGCAAGAAGTGGCGGAAGATCCTCCAGTTTCCTCACATATCACAATGTTTAGATATAAAAACAAAAATAGGTAAGTGCATTTTTATTTGCAACCTTTTGTTAGTTGTTAAAATGTAAACTAGAGCTCCAATTTATGCGGGCGTATGGAATCTTAATGGTGCGTCCATGCTTGGCGAACCGAGCACGAGCTGAGCCACGAACGAGCACGATTCGCGTAGCGTGGACGGGCTTGCGAGCCTCGATCGAGCGCGATTGACAGTTTTTTCACGAACAAAGGGATTCGCATCGTGCTCGTTGTAGGTTCGTTCGTGGCTCGGCTCGTGCTCGATTCGCGTAGCATGGACGCACCATAACGCATAAAATACTAACGAACGAACATGCAAACATTAAGTATGTTCATTGTAATTTTTTATAGATCTTTTAATATTTTTTTAATATGAAGCTTCCGAAGAGAAACCTAAGAACTATTTTCGTATGCGCACAAATTCGATTTGCACTAAAATTTGAAGAACATAACTATGGTAATCCTATCCAACTTATGTTTCGAGAACTGAAATATTGTCTATGCGAAGAAAAATCCAATGTTCTCATACGTTTTTTATGTAAATACGGTCTCTTATTTCTTATTAGCATCGATAAAACACAACATCTTTTATATTAATCCGGATGAAAACGGGGGTAACTCCACAAGGGGGGTAGAAAGGGGTAAATGGTTGTAAATAAGGGGGGTTGGGTAGACGTCCACAATAATCCTATTATACGTTACACTATACGAGTACGTAGGATGTGATAAACACTGATCTATGGAGTCGTATTTTCTAGTTTTTCCTTATTTATAATTCTATCATATTGTGTGAAAAAGGGATGAGGCGTAAGCCAGCATGAATATGTGATGTACTTACCACGTTTTTTGAATGCAGAAATATTATTTTATTTATTTCTTGCCGTGGTGTTGTGGGCCTTAAATGGGTTACACCATGCGTGGGGTTCTTTAAGAATTATGTGAAAAGATTTGCAGTATAATACCTCTATAATATATATAGAAGTAATAATAAAAATGATTCATATTTACTTACAAATAAATAAAACGTATTCTATCAGTGGTGTCCAACCACATGAGATGTAATACGCGAACTAGGTCAGAACCCGCGTGTTTATGACGTCTGCTTTATGTATCTGTGCTTGATATAAAAAAAGAATAAAAAAATATTACAATTAAAAACGGTATTGTATGTGATGTGTGTGTATGTTGGGTGCTTCGTTGTAGGGTGACTATGATAATTAATTTATTAAAGAAAATGGACTGTAAAGGATTGACTCGAGTTTGAAATGATTTCCAAAACGTTGAAAACGTTTGCTTGCTAATAGGGGTTTTCTTCCCACAATTATTAGAATAATGACTCCATCTTATTAAAACACACATAAATGCAAACGGACAGCTATATAGGAAGGAACGCGCCATTTAACCGTTTTAAATGAAATTACGAATTTTATGGTCACAATAACTTAGAGATGTACTTACCTACTTATTGCCACGCGATGCGATGGCTCCTCCGGGCCTACACGTCTAGTGCTGGAGACGACGCTTTTATATGTATATTTATTATAAATTATCCGCGACAGGCGACATTAAGGGATTTTTATTGCGTTTTCGTGATGTTATTGTAAAGTTTGACTTTTTAAGTGGTTGTTTTGTTTTTAGCCGCAGCTGGGGGATTCTTTGAAGATGGTGCCAATTTGTCGAGTGTAGAAACATGAGAAACATTTAAGCGTCGTATTGATTTGTTACTTTTGTGTTGATACACCTTGTGTTTGGTAGTTTTATATTTTTTTACCGTGTCTAGGCCTGTGTGTGGCCTGGCCACAGTCTCACCATGTTAAGTGATTATTAAAACGATTGATCTATTTATTAATAAGTAATTTCCTTAAAGTTTTAATTAGGCACAAAGTCTATGTGGAATATAGCTTTAAATAAAGCTTTTTAGTCGAAGAGACCGAGGCTCATGTCGTCATCATACTCTTCAGGTTCTTCCTACTTCTTATCTTATGTTGTGCAGGGTCCGAGAAATAACTCGGACACTTCGACCCATTGGGATCTATTATCTAGATAACTTACTCCACCCCAGTCTCGTGGAAACCTTTTTTCATGAGTTTTACAACAAGGCTAGGATATATGAGCCTATAGTCTTGTGGTTTTGGATATACGAACCCTAGGAGATTCATTCGCTTACCAGCCAGTGCATCGTATGTGAATAGAAGGTGCTCCATGCGTTCCGTATGTTCCCCACACAACCTGCACATGGGTGTCGCGGTTAGACCCATCTTCATGAGCATATCGTTGGTTCCAAAGTGCCCAGTAAAGGCCCCAAGCAGGTAGCGGATTTGCCCCCTGCTCATATTCCAAATGCATTCCCGGGCTTTGAACGTAGAGCCTAGGAATTTTTGGAGTATGTTAGACAGCTTTTTCTCTTCCTTAGCGGCCTCGGCGGGTGGCCCATCAGCAGCGGAAGCGGCGGCGGGTGCACCATTTATAAAACGCAACGTCTGTCAGTTACTGTGGTTTTAACTCGATAACTATGACAGAGATTTTGGTTCAGTTTACACAGTTACCTAAAGGGTTTCTAGAGAAAGGTCTTAGACTTTGTATCTTTGCGATGTAACTAAATGAAGCTGATACCGCAGGCCGCAAAATGCCCCTACTGAAGATAACTCTATGGCTCACTTTTGGCCCTCGCCAAGTAGTCAAAGCCATCTGTCCAATTCATGTTCTGTTATTCCAGGTTATGAAATACCAGCATGCCAAAATCAAAATTGGTTCTACCGTTGATGCGGCAAGTGGTAATCCCTTACAAAGGTTGATCCCATACCAACGATGACGATTATAAATATCCTGGGACATTCCTTACACACGGTCATCTGCAGGGGTATTTTAAAACGCTCGGATTCGATATCGGAAACGGATTCAAAAATTACTGTGGCGATTTTCCGCAATTGCTATTTTAATTTCCGAATTCGAATATTTTTGATGTTTCTTTACGGAAATATCTATCCGATTCATCGAAAAGTTTTCGGTAATTAAAATAGCAATTGCTGAAATTCACCTCGGAAATTTTTGAATCCGTTTCCGATATCGAATCCGACGTTTTAAAATAGCCCTGCAGATCCCAAACTAAGCTTGTACTATGGAAACCTGATAACTGATATAATACATATACTACTTTTTTGTTTGTAAATACATACTTAATATACATAATTACACCCAGACTCAGGACATACAGACATGTTCATGCACACAAATGCATGTCCTGTGTGGGAACCCACGACCTGCGGCGCAATAGGTGGAATCTTTACCAGAGTCTTAACCAACTGCGCCAACTGGCCCGTCGACTATCCTTCGATTGTCGACAACCATCTTGTCTAGGGGGGCTGTTCCGTCTAGGCTTTGTGTGCTAACCCTAACCACCTTCGGCCACATCATCTTACCGTGGTGAGATTGCGGTCAAACACAGGCCTTTATACAGTAAAATAAAACCACATCCCATCCTTACATGAATACCCCTAAATACCTTAAAGAAGAAACCACTAACGACTGCGTAACGATAGTTTGGTCGGCCGAAAAAACGGGTGATTAATGATTCCACAACGTGGTCGGATTTGTTGAGGCTGTCAGTTGATCTCCAACTAGAATGTACCTTATTACTGTTATTAATGAACACTTATTTACTTGTCAAGTCGCTATTATGGGGAAAGTTATTTGGGCATTTGAATTTACGGTAGGTTACTTTCGATCTATCTAGTGCAGTGTTTACCAAACATTGTTCTGCCATGGCCCGGTCATTTTCACACTGCCCGTTCGTGACCAACTTAATACTTTTAAAACCAAGCTGGTACCATTAGGTAAAATAATACACATTTATTAATAGTAAAATTGGTGTCGCCTATTTAGTCACTTTTTTTGATTTTACCAAAAAATCCAAGTTCGAGGAAAATAACGAAAGTTTTATCCTAAGGTCTGAATCCACTTATACGTATATTTATTTTAAAGGTAAACTAGTGTTGAAAGTCAATAGCAGGTATTGTTTTTAAAACAAGGTGGGAATGTTGCGACCCGGTATTTTATTTTGATGGCCGGGTTGCGACCCGGCTAATGGGAAACGCTGATCTAGAGAAATAACATGGCCTTCGTTGCATGCAACTTGATGATGAATAATGAAAAACTCTTTACTCGTTGCTATGTATTTACTACTGGCTTTTCACTGGAGGAAATCTCAATGCCGAAATTAAAAGGTCTGACAGTTCTAATAGGCATACAATGTAACATTTTCTTGAATATTTACGTGAATAGCTTTTAGATTAATTGTACAGCGATCAGAAGAGTCTGACGTGTGATCGTTAGCGAATATTGCAGACATCTAGAACTCTAGACCATCGATATATTATCTTCTGTCTAGATTAAGGGTTACGTACAAGACAACATCGTGAAAGTGGCCGCTTGGAAACTCAATAAAACAAAATTATGCCACTCATGAATGAATGTTCTACGTTCAAACGTGGACCTACTGAAACTGAA
Source organism: Achlya flavicornis (assembly GCA_947623365.1). Taxonomy (NCBI): domain Eukaryota; kingdom Metazoa; phylum Arthropoda; class Insecta; order Lepidoptera; family Drepanidae; genus Achlya; species Achlya flavicornis. The sequence goes on from OX392490.1 coordinate 9,612,809, forward strand.
ATAGCGACACCGTTGTCTTATTTCTTCGGCCGTTTTAACAGAAAGTGGCCGCTTGGAAACTCAATAAAACAAAATTATGCCACTCATGAATGAATGTTCTACGTTCAAACGTGGACCTACTGAAACTGAAATAGCGACACCGTTGTCTTATTTCTTCGGCCGTTTTAACAGCTTTCACCCTTATTCTAGGGTATACTATTTCGATGCTCTAGACTGTTCGCTGTGTCACCACAATAGTCGTGGAACGCAGAACCCAAGACCGGCGCCTTAATTCGTAGTGGGCCTTTGTGGTGACCTCTTATTAGACTTAACGATATGCCATAATAGATTATTATTGATGGTAATCATTTGAGAGCTAAATAGCAGATAACTTAAGCCGTTTTTAGGGTTCCGTAGCCAAATGGCAAAAAACGGAACCCTTATAGATTCGTCATGTCTGTCCGTCCGTCCGTATGTCACAGCCAGATTTTTCCGAAACAATAAGAACTATAATGTTGAAACTTGGTAAGTAGATGTATTCTGTTAACCGCATTAAGATTTTCACACAAAAATCGTTTTTTTTTCTTTAAATAAAACCCTTAAAAACTTAAGTGTGTTGTGTCTATGGATAGGTCTTCAAAAATGATATTGAGGTTTCTAATAATTTTTTTCTAAACTGAATAGTTTGCGCGAGAGACACTTCCAAATTGGTAAAATGTGTGTCGCTCCCCCCTGTAACTTCTAAAATAAGAGAATGATAAAACTAAAAAAAATATATGATGTAAGTACATTACCATGCAAACTTCCACCGAAAATTGGTTTGAACGAGATCTAGTACCTAAGTAGTTTTTTTTTAATACGTCTTTAATTGAAATTCATATCAAATACTCAGGTCTATACTACCATTTACTTATATACTACAGGTTTGTACGGAACCCTCGGTGCGCGAGTCTGACTCGCACTTGGCCGGTTTTTTCCATGTAGCGGTACTCTGTAAAGCTTCTTCTATTTGTGTAGAGGACACGATCGATCTCGTTTGACTGCGTTATACGACGTGTCTTAAATAATGTAAACATTAATATAGATAATGGGCAGCCCTAAAATAACATATATCTTCCGTTCTCGTCCCCCGCCTGTCAACTGTACATTCACTCACTGTAAACATAAAGTTTTACTACTTAAAGTTTGTTATATTTAGCCTAAACATGTTTGTTTATATTTGGGGCGGCCCTTTTTTGGTAAAACTTAACAGTTTGATCTTAGTCATGATTTGTGTTTTTGGTTGAAGTTAGGGTACGAATGTGAGTTGTCCGGTATTTAGTGTTATCCTTCAGCGATTCTGAGTTACGTTGATTTGTTGAACAGTCAATTACGTTTGGTATACATGTAAGAAAGAAGCTCCATCATTATCTATCACTATCATCCATTTAGGGTGCTTCTCAGCAATTTAGTATTTGCTAGGTGCATGAAATTCATAATGACCATAGATTTGGAGTAAGTTAGATAACGCAAGCCGTCCATCCAAGCGTGCCCGGCAAGTTGTAGCACTTTTTAATATTCTATTCGGTTAACATTTTTCTCAAAACCCTCTTCTGTCCACAGTATTTTTAACCGACTTCAAAAAAAGGAGGAGGTTCTCAATTCGGTTGTATGTTTTTTGTGTTTGTTACCTCATTACTCCGTAATTTATGAACCGATTTGGAAAATTATTTTTTTGTCTGGAAGGGTACACTTCCCGTTTGGCCCCATTGTCATCAGATCAGGATTTGATAACTTCTTCGTGTACTTTGAAGTCGGTTTAAGTTTTTTGTAAAACAGTCCAATTATCTGTGATAGGTATTTTCATTGCGTTACGTCATAATCGAGTCTCAAAGACCCTATTTTTGTGAATTTGAGGTAAGACCTCGTCTTAAGGGACTTTGATATACAGCCAGTGCCACCTCCGGCCTGGATGTCTGGAATGTGAATCGATTTTCGAAAGGTGAAGTTTGTTTGGTTATGTCTGAAGTGTTGGGATAGATTGAGTGGAAGAGGCTTTTAATTAGTGCTGGTAAACTGGGATTTGCCGAAGTTTTCAACTTTAATTGATAGGGGCTTGAACTTGTTCTGAAGATCTTTACGTAGTGGGTGGGTATATTGAAACTGTTTGGAACCAACCTGATTTTTTATAACTCACATGTATTTTGTGCAGCTGACTGCTGGGAGCAAAAGTGATTTTAATCACTGTTAAGAGGAAATGCTGGTGGCGTTTGTTCCATATAAACGTAATCCTCAGTTTCCTCTCTGGATAATCACACTAGGGCAATGATTATTTTACTATGCAATCTGTAGGTAACACTGTATGTCCCTCGGTTGTGTTTTTTCCCATAAATTAATTATTATAAGAATTAGGAGCCTTCTAAAATCACAGAAACTTACCATTTTTAACACCCTTATTAAACGTCCAGCGAACAAATTTGACGAATATTAAACAACAAAGGAAAACCGACAGACATAGCCAAAGCCCTTCTTATTATGATTCTTGTTCTTTTTTTAAATCGGTCCAGTTTTGGTGGAGAAAACCGGAAAAGGAAGAGAAAAAACGAAATAGCGATTTCGTCTAATTTAAATAGGTATAATCGGTCCAAGCTGTAGTTGTAGCTGTAGCTCTATCGCCCTCGGGCGGGATAGCTCGGGCACAGCGCGACAGCAATAGGTATGTTAAAAACCTATTTTCTAAATTTCTTGCAGCCATCCTTTCCTCTTAATATTTCTTGCAGCCATCCTTTCCTCTTAATCCAAACACACAATGGATCAAAATTTTGTTGCTGTCCACTGGACTAAAGATCGAGTTTCTCGCCGGAGTCTTCTCAGTTTAAGTGTATTCCAAACCAGTGTGGTGGAGTCAACATTCATAAGTGCATTATCGGGTGGTTTTCCCAATGGAGTACAGCATGGGGTTGTTCAAAAAGGAACCAGCTAAACCAGCCGCTTAAAGCGGCTGGTTTAGCGGATTATGAATTGTCATTGTTTTAAGTGAATAGGCTTTGTGCAGCTGTTGCTGCGAGTTAGCACAATGATGCATTTGTGTGAGAATGAGCTTAGCTTCCCATATATCTGCCGGCTACTTGTTGAAGGAAATTGATTAGTTAAAAGGTTTAACAGCAGATGCCTACGGACCTTCGATTATGATTTTTAAAAGGCAGTAAGTAATACGGTGTAAAGTGAAATGTGAGTCCGTAAAACCCCCCGTGAAAAATCACTCGATTGGACAATAAAGTCCATTTGGAGTGTCGAAAATTTTATCAGAGACATTCCTCACACACGGTCATCTGATCCCAAACTAAGCAGAGCTTGTACTATGGAAACCAGATAACTGATATACTACATATACTACATTTTATTTGTAAATACATACTTACAGCCTTACTAATAAAAAGTTACACGCGGTGTACACATCTATTATAGGATAATTGCTACTAATAAAAACATTTTTGACACAAAGCCTGTATACACGTGTTTTAGTTACCTAGGAAATTTACACAGGGCTTACACGGGCCAGGACCCTTGTTTAGTGTTTGTATAAGAACATTATGGCGGATTTCAATAGATCAGCTGTGTCTGACAATCAAGTGTTGTGTCCATTTACTACGGACCAGGCCAACCGCGCAACAAAATGACACCAACGCGCTGGCCCTAAAAAGTCATTTTAGGGCCAACGCGACTCAGTCGACTGCGGTCATACTGCGGTCCACGAAACAGTTCATTCGTTCATTGTTTTCTTATAATTGCCATAAAAATGCGTAGTTGCGTAGTGAAAGGCTTGTGTTTTATACTGGAGTTATGGATAAAATAAAACAAAAATTTACAATGTATTTGATTTTGATAACTTTATGCAAAATGTTCCGGTAGGTGTATCCTTAGTTTTGAAGTCATTGTCATCGTTTGTTGACGTAACATTTGTAATTTGACAATGACGTTCTTCTTTCTTCTTCTTCTTTGGTTAAATGGCTACTGTAGCCATAAGCACAAGACAGTTTCGTTCAAAACCACCATTAGCTATTTGAAGCTTTTTAAAAGTAATTTTATTGTTTAATTATTAAAATAAAAATAGTCTTAAGAAAAATAAACCTGATTTTTATGATATTATTAATATTTTATATAATTATTTTTCAGTATCTTTTGGTGTTTTCACATTTTTCCCCATATTTTCTCCCGTATTTTAAAGTTAGATAGTTTTAGTTTCAAAACGTTCCTAAAAAGTTGCCAGTCGTTTTTGTTTTAACAAATAGATAACTATACAACGCTTACACACTGATTATTAGTAAAGGGAGTGTATAGCAACTGTGTAAGGCTTACACACTGCATAACTATACAGCTGTTAAACAACCGTGTTCCATATTTTTATTAGTAAGACGGTTAATATACATAATTATACCCAGACTCAGGACATACAGACATGTTCATGCACACAAATGCATGTCCTGTGTGGGAATCGAACCCATGACCAGCGGATGTTAACCAACCGCGCCAACTGGACCGTTTATGTTATATGTTTTATGTAACATAATTAATTTCCTGTGGTATGGTAACACTGTATAATGGTGTCGGTATAATATTTAAATTCAAGCAGCATATTTCATGTAGAGTTCAAAAGCAAGGAGGCAATCAAAAAGACAAAACATCAATAAATAAGTTTAATTAAAATACATAGTTAGGTACATATGCGTACAACTTAAGTTATTTAATTATTAACAAGTAAGCCAGAACATTACTCTCACCCCGCTGGCATTGTTTATCGATAATCCCTTTCCAACCGCATAAGCCAAGTTAATACGTAGCGTGTTATATTATATGTCACGGCCTTAATATGAATCCCTAGAAAATCCTGTTTGATTATAGAACAATTAACCAAAATTTGCGCAATGACGTTCATCATCATCAGCCTATAATGTCCCACTGCTGTGCACATGCCTCCTTTCACAAATGAGGGTGAAAGGGAATGGGCAGATATTTCCACCACGCGTGCCCACTGCGGATCGGTGGAGGTATGCTAGTGGTCAACCTACTGTTGGAGTTTTCAAGCCGCCTAGAAGACCTCCAACGCCTCCAACTAACGTAACGACTATCACAATTAAGTTATAACCGGGACCAACGGCTTTACGTGCCTTCTGAAGCACGGGAACGCTATTTGATTTTGTTTTTTGTGGGAGAGGCCTATGTCCAGCTGTGGACTTAAGAAAGGCTGATGATGATGGTGATGATTGTTTTCCCGGGATTAAAATATCATTATGTGTTAATCCAGAACATATTCTATCTGCGTGCCAAATTTCATCCAAATCCTTTCCTTTTTCAATCCTTCCTTAGTTTTAGCGTGAAAGAGTAACAAACATCCATACATACAAACTTTCGCGTTTATAATATTAGTGAGAGTTAATAATAAATATCCTGGGACATTCCTCACACACGGTCATCTGATCCCAAACTAAGCAGAGCTTGTACTATGGAAACCAGATGACTGATATAATACATATACTACTTTTTGTTTGTAAATACATACTTAATATACATAATTACACCCAGACTCAGGACATACAGACATGTTCATGCACACAAATGCATGTCCTGTGTGGGAATCGAACCCACGACCAGCGGCGCGATAGATGGAATCTTGACCAGAGTCTTAACCAACCGCGCCGTCTGGCCCGTCAATGTCAATGTTATAGTAGGATAGTAAGGATATTTATTTTGTCTGTTACATCATTATCTGAAATGCTGGAATTCCCAGCGTCTCGGCATTCAAGGGTATTGGCTGACAATATGGGAGTTCCCATTTATGTGTTATTATTATTAATTTGAATATAAAATAAATATCCTACATGTCTTCACACGTCGCCATCTTTACCATAACGTTACCATCGCTTTTGCATTTACCTGCACTAATTTTGTATGGGAGAAAGTATACTATGCGTAGTGTGTACAAATATAAACTTATTTATAAGAACTAGAGTTTTTCGCAATAGCATACTTTCGCACTAAAGTATTTCGAACTTTTGAACATTCGCAGTACAATCAATCGATTTTTAAAATTTCGAAGTTCTGAAATACAGTCTATAAATCAGGCCTTAAAATGTACACTATAAAAGGATTTTCCAAAATTCAACCCCATAAGAGCAAAATAGAAAATCGCGAGTGAAACCACACTGCGGTAAAGTTAGTCTCGTATTTTCTTCCCTTTTTTACCCAAACAAAAGAAAATCAAGAAAATCCTCTATTTACCCGAACAAACAAAAGCATATATCCAGTACAAATTGGATCACACGGACCATGGAGCCGATAAACAGGCTCGCAGTAATTTGATATAATGTCTTCCAAGTCTTCGATGACTTCCGACAAGCCAAACTTATTATACAACTTATATACGAAAATGTTATGAAGACGTCAAATGATCAGAAATAATAAGATATTGTATAAGGATAACGTTGGTAGCTAGTATGTATCAGTATGATATTTTATTAAATATAAATTGACTACTAATATAAATTATCCAATAGTTCAAGTACATCCAATTAGTTGGTCTATTGGAGTTCGATAATGGCGCCCAACGAAAGCAATTGATTTTAAAAGTCTATTTATGATGTCTGGAAATAATAAAGGTGATAAAATTAAAAGATGGTCAGTTACCACTTTGAATATTTCGATATTGGTGCTGATTCTGTTGTAAATCGAACTAAACTAATTTTAGTCACATCACATCTCTTTCTTGCGGACATTATTGATAAAGGACAGAACATATTTAAAGCCGCCAAATTGCCTGCTGTCTTTGCCGACTACTACATTTTTTTTTTAAATTTAGCAACTAAATTTATATTTAATTAATTTGACGGGACTAAATGTCTTACAACCGTTTCTTATGTTCTTTGTTAGAAAGAGACATAGTGAGACTAAAATAAGTTTAGTTGTAAACAACAGAATCAGCACCAGTACGCGAAGTCTCAAAAACATTTTTTCAAAATACTGAATTCATTAAAGTTCGGACAGTTCGATTGCATGGGATATGGCTTCTCATGTATTTAAGACGCACCCAAATTATAAACAGTGTTTCAGTATTTGGTCCAATGAGAAAGAAGCCCAATGACGTTAATTTGGTTTGAAATCTAATCGCCAACTCCCCACCACCGGTAATGCGCTCTGATTGGCTAAGTCCAGGACAAACTAAACATTTAGATGCAGTGATTGGTCAGTTAGTATCAGTGCAAATCACTTACTTTACTATGTAGTTCCGGAATCGAATTTATCGGTATTATTAAAGGGATTTTTCCTCTATGATTTGTACTTAAAATAACTTGGGTCTGTGATGCTAAAGCTCAGATTCCTTTGCCAACTTAAAAACTTACAAAATATATTTGCCCTACAATATAGTCACGCAACATTGTATTGAAAAGCAAATGTTCACACTTTATCGCTGACTCCACGTCAGCTGTTTCAGTCACGCCTTGTCGCCGGCATGGAGGTCCACGGGATCAATTACAGTAATCACATGGAGCAATGTGCGGGCTCTGGCACGTTCCCACTCACGCACGGGTCTAATATCTGACGCCCCCACACTCTGGGATCTACTTATTACGTTGCTTTGTTGCAATCTGTTTCTGTATGATAGAAATGCCCGTATTAAATTGATTTATTTGCAAATATTTGATATTTAAGAATTAAAATACGATTTTCAATCCTAAACAACACACGTAATGTGTGTTGTTTAGGACACACTACTCCATGCTACGCGAAGCGAGCACGAGCTGGGCCTCGAACGAACAGGATTAGTTCGTTTCTCGCGATTTCAAACATGAACGTACTTATGTGCCTACAACGAGCGTGATGCGAATCCCTGTGTTCGTGAAAAAACTGACAATCGGGTGGAGCGCAATCGAGTATGCTACGAATGCTCGTTCGAGGCTCGCAAGCCCGTCCACGCTACGCGAATCGTGCTCGCAGTGTGCTCGTTCGTGGCTCGGCTCGTGCTCGGTTCGCCAAGCATGGACGCACCATTCGTGTAGTACGACGCGCCCCCATTGCTTACATCTATCTATTCGTAATTTTATATCTCTCTCCATAATTGGTATCGAACTCAATTGCAAATCAATCAGCACAGTTTCAAATAGAAACTGATTGCAACAAAATTACGTAATAGACCCGCAGATCTATGTACTACATACCATCCTACCGATAGCAATAAAACTGTTTAAGGGGCAAATGATGGTGTGAATGAAATAGATGCTAGAGTAATGGCGTGGCGTGGGGCGTAATGGCTAATAAATATTGGGTATAAGTAGATAACGGAAGATTGACGGAGCTTCTGCTGTGATATAATATCTCTATTTGTCATAGATATGTGACTGGCATGGCGTGGCGAGTGATCACAATAATCATAGATAATATGGCATCAATACAAAAATAAGTCTACTTAAGCGAATTTAATCGAAATCCGCAGCAGAACATGCTACAAAGATGATAATAACGATTACGTAGATAAAATTGAAAAGGAAAGCACATGTGGGGAAATCGTAGAACATTTTGCCATAAAAACTTTCACGGCACACTGAATCCGACGAAAGAATATCACGCAAAGTAAACACATGTGTGAAGAAAATACATGCCTTTATTTTGCTTAGTTCAACGTTGGCAAGGGAATCAATAACCTCAGTCTGTCTATTGTATTGTCGCTGGCCGATATCCAATGGAGTAACGTGATTTCTTAGGAGTAAAACGTATGGCTGAATTAACATGAACTTCCTTTCCCTTATAATTAAAAGATACCTGACAAATTAGGGGCTTACTGATAAGCCGTTTTTGTGTTTGGACAACTGTCTTTTCGGGATGTGGATGTAAAATAAGGAAATTACTAAGTTCAGGCGTTTTTGGCGACAAATTCTTGAAGGTAAAAATAAAAAAAAAAAAAAAAAAAGAAAATAATGTAAGGTAAAGTGAATTACCCTGACTGAGCAAACCAAGGACATAAGAGATAAGTCACACAACCCCAACACATTGGAGTAAACAAACTATTACACATAATTCAGTGAGGAAGTTGTAGATTCAGAGCAAACATTACTCGTACGTAAGTTACACGTCGGTAACATACTTGCAATAGTTCCTGAAGCCGACTACGGAGTAAATAAAACTTTAGGTACAACAGGACTCACGTCTCGTCATAAAGAAGGAGAGTGTAGCGAAGGCAAACATGTTTTGAACCCTGACGTTTCAGATTTTATGACGTCCAAGTACAACCAAGATGTTTCCGTGAATATTTTATTTGGTTCGCTGCCTTTTTGTGGGTTTTTCAATTATGCCTTTTTCTTTCATTTGGCAGAGGATAGTATCAGAATGTGAAATTATCTAAAGTGTTTGAATTTCATATTTCAGGCTCTTTGCCAATATTTTGTCCTCAAATTAATTACTCTGTCCGCATTCTGATGACCGCATACCCTAGTTATGGATATTAATAATTAGATATGTTCGTCGATATTATTGTTGTTATGAAAACCATCCCGATATATGTCTGAAAATAGCTCTGAAACTGGTCCATAAAGGTAAATTAATGAGGATAAGCTATTTTTTGTTCAGTTTATATATAACAAGGAAGTAAACAGCTAAAAAACGTACCGTCTTCCGCACAGCGCGCAACGTTGGTACAATGCGTCCTTCTACTGAATCGCGCATAGAATAACTATGCGATGTAGATTAATCGATTCGCGACGATTGTTTGTTTGTTTTACTCGGCCTTATTGTTAAGTCTGTCTGTCTGTCGAATTGTCTCAAGCCTCGAGCAGCTACGTGTTCAGTTGATTGTTACAGTTAAGGATTTTGTCAAGACTCTTGTCTTGAAGATCTTTTTATTGTTTCGCTATTCCATATTATGTTGCTGTATCATCGGGTTCCTTTTACTTTATTCCTATCAAATCTTCAGCTTTTTAGTGCTGCAAAATATTTATTTATTTATAAGGACAGCCAACAAAACATACACAAAAAAAAATACAGTGGTCACAAACAATACTTAAAACGGCTATCACAACATGGTAAAAGACAAAGATATGTAAATATTAAAAACTTAAAAATTTACATAGCTACCTACAGACGTGATCACCGGCTATGGTTTGATTTGAGGAGAAGGCCCAAAAGAAGCCAAAACTGCATGTTTAAATGTATGTGCTTTGTTTGAGAAGATATGAGATATTAGAATAATAGGTGAACACTTCAATCAAATTATCAGCAAAGCGATTTCCATCTTATCTAATCGCTGTCAATCCATTGTCGAAATCCCCCTGGCTCCATCATTACATCAAACTTCGCCAGCCTCGTTCTTTAGGTTTAGTATAAATGACGTCATCACTGTGTATCTAAATATATAGGGTGACTGGTAATTAGTAAACGATACTTAGAAAAATGATTGTACTCATGATAACAAACAACTTTCTCAAAGAAACAAATAGGGATAAATAACTAAATTCAATAAAAGTTGATGGTATTCTTATTCTTGTTGGCCCATGTGCTAAGTAAATAAAAAAAAAATGTTTCTTTGGGGATGTTGTTTGTTATCATGAGTACAATCATGTGTCTAAATATCGTTTACTAATTATCAGTCACCCTATATAACATTTCTCGGTTTCTTTGCTATATGTATTCATATTTCTCTTTTGTTATATATGAACCCATGAAAATGGTTGGTATCTTAAAACTCCCATCTTTACTGTATAGTTCTTATCTCAACTCAGGTCTTCAATCTTCATTTCAATTACATTTTAGTAGTCATAAATTGCTCAAGACCTAAGTGATTCTATCTTGATATACTATAACTTCAGCCAGTCGTTAGCGTAAGATTTATGTTAATAGTACTAGGGGATATCTATATTTGTCTGTGTACTATGGTGTTGTATAAATCGATGAGGCATCTTCCAGTATCTGTGGACCTTAACATTTATGCTAACGATGTTGTTCAGTTAGCCTGCGATGTTTCCTCTCACTGATGACCATGATCAATTGGCAATTTTAAAGAGATTATTGTCTAAGGTGGAATGGTTTAATGGTTTTGGAACTGATGGTGTGAACCCGTGTACAGTAATTTTGTTTACATTCATATTGTGCCTTATCAGGGCCTAAATTGAATAAATACTTTTTGATTTGATTGGATTTGTATGTATTTTGCAAGCAATTTGTCTGTGAGAGTAGAAAAAAAAACGGCAAAGTGCGAGTCGAACTCGCGTGGTCGCCCCTCGAGAACCTTTCTCCCCCAGCGGTAGCGGCTCTTCGAGCGATGTGGCCTGCCCGTTGCCACTTCAGCTTACTAACTCTACGAGCTATGTCCTTTGTTTTCGTTCTCCTACGAATGTCCTTATTGCGGACCCAACATTATGTACAATTTCGACAGTCAACATTATGGCAGTCAAACTGGAAAATATTATTTTTAATGACTAAAACGCGTAATTGATGTTTATTCTCTGTTAATTTTGCATGATCTGCATTCCACTTGCAATTAGCATAGATTTCCATCGGCTATGCACATGACTCAAAAGTGCTAAATGATTCTAGACAGGATTGTTAAACTTAACTGTGTGAAGCTAAGCTCTCTGATGTTTTTGCATAGACTGCCTTTGTATGACCCGCTAACAATTTTCGGTCATGAACGTAGTCGATAGCTTCTAGTTTAAAATTTAAAAAACAATGTTATAAGCTGTCTGCGAATGGTAGCGTATTCTCTTTTGTAATCCCTTTATGACCATAGCTAAAACATACAAAATGTCATATTGCTCCAGACTTTAGATTCCCAGTAAATTTGCAAAGATTGTAAAATTCAACGGTCCGTATTCTTTGTCGACTTTACATAGTCTGTGTACTAAAAATAATGGGGTCGGCTAGTCGCCAGTAATCGCAGTCATTGATAAAATCTGCATATTCGACGCGACGAGATGCGTCTTTATCTGCGGCTTTCCGCTTCGTAGTGTCGCCAATGTTGCAACTCAACATTTTCATATTTAGTCGAGGATTTACCTTATTAGGTTCATGCAGTCCATGCTGCACTACGAAACTGTTGTTATTTCCAAAACACAAATGGAATAGTCTTATGCAAAAGTGGAAGCTGCTTGATTTAACATCACTCCTACCTCGCAGGGAGAATGGTATGTGAACATGCATGTATCGCGTTTTTATATTATATTCTCTTTTATTATTTTATTTTTTATAAACGTCCGGAGTCACTGCAGGTGCCAGCTGAAAGAGCACTGTTGATATACAGCAGCCAGCAGCACATGCTGAGCTTGTACCCTTTTGACGGCACACCCACCGTTAGACGATGCGAGAAACACATTGTTTTTTTTATATATTAAGTCTGTTTTGTGTTGTATAAATTATTTTACCTAGTTTTTAATCTTACTGTATGTTTCTTGCTCTTTGTTTTACTTTTATTTCTGCTGTTAATAAATCTTTCTTCCTTTTTTTTACTATGGTACGGAATAACAAAAAGCGATAAGAGTTACTCTCTCAAATAATCGTGGATTTCTGCAACTTGTTACCTAATTTGTTGCAATAAAGGCATTTCAAATTTTGTAATACTTAAATATTAACTATTGAAACGAGATCAAAGACTGTTGATAATTTTTTATCTCAACATTGGAAGAAATTCATAGACCCTTATTTATTTTTATACAAACCAATATATTGACCTGGCTTTGATCTTGGTTAAGTTGTTATGTATTGATTAAACCTAGTTTTTCAGTAGCACCTTTGTCTTATTTTATATTTTACTACAAACCTTAACAGACGTTATTCACAGAGGGAGAGCAGACCCGACATTAAGTCGTCTTACTATTCCGTCTGAGCGTCTTCCATTTTGCGGCTCATTTAAGTTCAATTACGGTACACTAATGTTCCGATTCCCAATGAATCGTGAAAGTAATCAGTGTATTTTTATATTATTCCATTAGCACTAGCCAGGGAATTTTGGACCGTATAATAAACTAATTCGTTTTAAGATAAAAGTTGTACCCAAGACTAGGGATGGGCAAATGGGAAAAAAATTTCGATATTGATAGTATCGATATTTTTCAAATATATCGATATATATCACCCAAGAAATATCGATATTTCGATATATCGATATTTTTTGCCCAATTTGCAATTATTTATAAAAATTGCCTAAATTATCGAAATTTTAAAGCAAATACACATTTGGCTGTTTCAACATAAGTTTTATTATTTAAAAAAAAAATTCGAATTGCTTTGTTTGTGTTTGAAGCAAAGAAACTAAACCCATACAGCCTACTGCATATTTTCTAAATTTAAGAAATCGGATTGGTCAAAATCATGATGTGACGCATGAGCAGACAGCAGAGCTTTAAAAATATATCGATTTTGATATCTGAAAATAAATATCGAAAATTGATATATCGCGGGAAAAAATATCGCTAATTAATATCGATATTTTTCTGAAAAAATATCGATATTTTGATATATCGATATTTTTTACCCATCCCTACCCAAGACATTAGAACAAATCTCAATTTAAAAAAAAAAGTTTTATGCCGGAGGGACTAAGTGCCAAAAAGACGATCATAACTCTCTAGTTATGATCGTTTTTTTCTACAAAATTCCAATTCTTTGGCATTCATACTTTCAAAGAGTAATTCTTTGAATAAGCTATGATGGTCCCATGGTGGTAAACTGACCACCTCTTAAAGTTTTTACGAGAAAACTTTTGATATGGACAAAGTTTTGATGAGCAATCTTGCACGGCTATTGCCGCTTCAAGGACAGTTGATGGATCCAATTACGTTTAACATAATATCGACCATGTCTATAGGTTTGTGAACTGAAAACTAGTTACGTACTTCGGCCTCTTCGGGATTAGTTGGGCATTTTAGTGTATGTTTTGAAGTTCTGACGATGTGATCCTTAATTCAATTTGAATAATATATTTAATCGTGTTCGATCTAAAGGAAGGATTCCTTCCAATCTTTCATCACTCGCTAGTGATGCAACTTTCTTCGTGCGTTATTAAATTCCGAAGTCTTTGGCAGTGGTTGGCAAATTTGGCAATCATATCCTTCTTCTTTTCGCGGATCATTAGGGCATAGAATTAGCTTATAACAGTTGTCCTGCATCGTCTTCAAATATGTTTGATAAGCTTATAGGTCATCAGCACTGGCAATTCTCCTAATATTGCAAATGTTCATATCTAGCGGTAATCACCCACCATCAGGTAAATCTCCTGCTTATAAACCTTTAACAGAACACCTCGAATTCTCAAGTAATTTGCATATACTAGTGACTGGTGAAAGCAGTATTAAAAATTTAAATTGCAAATGTCCTCGAGGCTAAATGGCAAGGGATCGCGGTACCGACCCCTGGACAATTGGTATCAATTAGAAATTAATTAATTTTGCCGATCCCCGTCGCGTGTGTGCTTAATGAAATTGTTAGTCGGATCGTGCCTCCATTGCTTTTTATTAAAATGTATTTATAATTGTGAAAGTAAATGCGGATGTGCATCTAGTCTAGTAGTAGTAGTATTTTAAGAGCATAGCGTTTATTCGCTCAAAGAGCAGCTCGACTGGGGAAGTACCTCCACCTTACAGAATACCGTAGCCAAATAACTTTATGTTGTGTAAAGTTGTGTTCCTGCGCGTGAGTAAGGTTGCCAGAGCTCATAGGGGAGGGGGGATAGGTCGATAACGTGTGAGCGATGCTTCGTGTGTTGCAAGCGTCTATATTGGCTACGGTAACCGCTTACCATCAGGCGGGCCGTATGCTTGTTTATCGACTAAGTTGTATATAAAAAAAAGACGGTGTTTAGCATCGATTTTAGTTTATCATCAACTGATTGTCACTCGAGTGGATTGGCATATTTATTTAATTAATTAATAATTGTATCTACACTACAATCAACCTCATCCTTATTTCTTGCATCGTTATATATGTCTGTTTCAATAACAATCAGATCGGTTTTCTAATAGATTTAATCTACTATTTTAAAACCTGTTATGTACAGATTTATATGTTACTGAAATAAACTATTGTTTTTGCCATAAATTATTTCCTTTCACCATTTTATCGGCGCCGGCGCCCATCGCTCGCTACTGCAAACCCGCACTTTGGATGACTTCGCTAATATCGCTATCTGATTACAAGTCAAGTAGTCGATTAGTTTAATTAAAATACGTATACCAAATGATAATCGTGTATCTGTATGTTTGTGTATGGAGAATTGAGCAAGTTGTCTATTAATATTGCTTGTCAGTGGCCAATCTGGAGTTACGAGAAAAAATAACGATTAATCTTGTACTTTAGAACATCATATTCAGGTTTGATTTATTCATGCTACTAAACAAACAACAAACTTTTTATCAATTTAAGAACCAATAATATTCGATAAAGACAAAATTCCATGCAAATATTTCGCTAAAGAAAACGCGGCAGTGCCAATAAACCTACATCCAGTCCAGAAGACATACATAAACTGTCTGACAAATAATACGAGAGGAGCAAGTATCAAAAATAAGTGTATTAAAAGTGATCAACGCTACAGCACTTAGCTGATGGGTAAGATAAAATATTGATATATAACTGGCGAATGACACACCAACTGTTTTTACAAATTGTTATCAATTACCGCATTTTATGTATGATCTAGTTAATATACCATCGAGGATTATATTATTCTGTAGCTCCTTGTCTGGGCAGGAGGTATCAAACAACATAAAATTCTTCTTCCAGTGGACTTTTATAGATAAAAGGTCCTAAAACTTTGGTACGCCCGGCAACTTAGATCGGATCTTAAAGCCAAACTTATCTTCTAAGACTTTCCTACCCTTAAGTTTTCCTAATAAACCTACATAAATTAGTAAACCTGATTTCTTTTCATTTAATAAGCTTTTATCATTCACGGAAATTTCAAAGTCGAAAGATTGAGGTTGTGCAAAAGCCAAAAAACTTTTCGCCTGAAATTCCGTGTGATGGAACGAAATCTTGTTGAATCGATAGGCTTGACGACAATATCTGTTGCTAACGTGATTATGAGCGTAGAAAAATGAAATTGCCTCAAATCGCCACGTTGAGTTTCTTAGTAACTGATATGATATGGCTAATTTAGATCACAGTGCTCAGCCATGTGTCGCGGTTTTACTCGATATCTTTTGAGATATTTATCTTCATATTTTAAATGACCGTTCATGGTTTACCTTGCCTTGCTTATTTATTCTTGATCATAGTTATTTATTTTTACCTTATGATGAACATACTTCAACGAAGGTCATTGGATATTTAATCCTAGTTCCCTCTAAAGGCTAGTCATCGGCGCAAAATCTTGTCTAGGATAAGAAGAACATTTGGATTTTGGAAGTCCTTCACATGGTTCGTCTTCAAGACTTGTATGGCCACTTTTAAATGCAGCTACCCATCTTTCTACTGTTCGAAGTCAAGGTGATGAGTACTTATACACTCTTAACAATCGTTCATTAATTTGTATTGGCGCTAAACCTTCCAAAAATAAAAATGAATTACTGGTCGATATTCAAGTTTTTCCAGTGTGAAAAAATACTGTGAAACGTCGACTTTGAGCAATATACGAATGAGATGACAGATCTACATGAAACTTCACACGTGTTCATATAAAAGTAGTACTACTTTTAAAAAAACGTTACGACGAACCTAATAGCATTATCTCGTATTGAACGACAAAACTTATTGAACAGATTGTTATACCGTCAAACAGACATTCCACATTTATTATTAAGTAAAAAGATAAGCAAGTAATTGAGTTTTACGAGGGATATCCTTAGCAACGCTCGGATCGATCCTGATTCTTGCCAGCCGATGTTGTTTTTCCTTTTATCCCTCCCGGGTACTCCCGGGTAGGGAAACTTTAAGGGGATAGTTGTTTTATTATGCGCGCTTTATGCTTTCCATTTCGGATATCCTTTGGTTCAGGATCCCTTGCCCTGATACAGATTGCTTTGACCCGTGTTTATATTTTGTTTATGTCATAAGGAAGATCGTGTACGAAACTTTGACGCAAATTGTCGACGTCCTTTTCAGAAGTTTTATTTTTGTTCATGTTATTTTATGGAGGATTGTCCTGGAAAATATTTTGTAAATGGTTTCATGTTTCATTATTCTATTTTGGACCATTTGATAGTCTATCTTTTCGACAAACTTCATACAGGCCTAAGATCAGAGGGTCCACAAACATGATTTACGATAGTCCGATCATCGTTGTCAAATTTTAACTAATAGAATTGCGGAAAAACACGTTCCTGAGTTTTATTCACTAACAAACCAAAAATAATAATTCTGCTATTAAACTTAAATCAACCTATAAACATATTGTTCATTTATAGACCAATCTATAGTCCTATCAGTTTATGTAATTTATCTTAGTTGGTCTAAGAAATAATAATAAACTATCAAATGCAAAAGATAAATCAATAGACCAAACATTATATGCAGCAGAATCATGCATAAAATAACAGTATTTTCCAATGGTAGGACCGTTAAATGATATCGCCTTTGTAACTTTATAGGATCACCAGATTGAACGAGCTAGTGGGGATATGGTAGCTCGTCATTTGAATATCTAATGAGATTTACATGACAATGTGTTCACACTATACTATAGGAGAGAGAATTCGGAACGCTATTTTGCTTTAAATTTATGCGTCTTTGAAGCATACTCGAATCGTAATATAATTTAACATAAAGCACCGTCTTCTATTGATTTCTATAGCGGCTGTTCCAAATCTTGAATATGATCTAGTCTTTCCCAAAGTACTAAAAGACTGATATTCTATTAAGGATTATTCGAGTGTTTTAATTTATTACTTTTTAAAACTTATCGGACGTAATTTTGTGATTCGTATGAGGCGTTATGGCATTTGATTTATTGTATGTATTAGTTATGCTTTTGAAACCTAAAACAATCCACCTTCAGGTCAATTAATATAGACGATAAGGCGACGCCTTTGAAAAGCCCTATGAATGATATATAGGATATGCTGTTAACGAAGGGAGCTTCCCAACAAGCTAAACATACTTGTTTTCATAGCCGATGGTATGAGAAACACATGTTTGAACTAAGTTATCTCGAAGGGTAAAGATAATTTCGATATTAACGAGGCAGCGTATCAAAGGCTTCAAAGGAATATTTTGTGCAAAAATAATAACCCTGGAATTGTGAAGCGTGTGAAAGACTAGCACTCCGCCTCGCGGCTTATACGCAATCCTCCAGAATGATTAGGTTTTTTTTTTTAAAAAACCTTTAAAGAAACCTGTGTAAAAAAATTCAAGATTTTAACCCCAGCGAGTTAGGCTGTGCTGATTACTGCTGATGGATCAGACAGTGAGTCAGGGCAAGGCTTTTTATGTGTATAGTTGTATGGCAACCCTTTATGCCTCATCTCACAAATGATGTTGAAAGGCATTGGGCAGATACTCCACCGCCGTTAAGCTAGTTGGAGGCCTTCTAGGCGGCTTGAAAACTCCAACAGTAGGTTGACCACTAGCCTACCTACACCGATCTGCAGTGGGCACGCGTGGTGGAATATGTGCCCAGTCCCTTTCACCCTGATTTATGAAAGGTGCTCAGCAGTGGGACATTATAGGCTGGTGATGAAGGATGTCACCCTGATTCAATCCTCAACGGGCGTTTGCTTAACTTTGCCGATCTATTAGGAACGGCTAGTAAAACTACACCACAAGCGCTTATGTATGGTTAATTAATGATAATTGTTCATGTTGTTTCAGATGTAGGTTACGATTACGTTGTAGACCAGCAGCCGATCGGCAAGTTGTTGTTCAGACAGTTCTGCGAACGGAACAGGCCAGACTATCACAAGTACAACAGCTTCCTTGATGCGGTCAGTATAGAGAATATATATTACGTAAGTTTTTTTTCTACCTGTGGGTGTAAACAGGGGCTGAGTGTTATCAAGCTTCGCTGGTTGACTTCTGCTTGCCTGGTAGTTTGGCCGTGTTTGTGGGCATGTCACTTGGTGTGCAGGTTTCATATGTATAAAGGAAAATATGAATTGTTTACGGGATATTGTGCCATTCCTTTTTATTGGTTTTCTCTCATTTTTTCTTTCTTTATGTATATCACACAGTACGAAATTTTTTTTATCGGTCCTGCCTTGGTTTTCCTTATGAAACTATAGAAAGATAGTTCGTATCAATAAGAGCCTGGAGAAACAACATCTCAAATTCCCTAATAATATTTTGAAAATAAAAAACTTTGTATCACTATTTTTTTATTTTTGAGTTTATATTGTTTTGCAATTTTAATAAGGGGCAGCTCACACCGAGACTTGCGATAAGTGACGCGGCGCGCACTTTTTAAAATAACAAAAGATAATTTAGTAAACAAAAAGGTACACATTTTAGGGAGAGAATTCGGATACACCTCGCGGGCGAGTCACTTGTCACGAATTCTCTCACTGAAATGTGCACTTTTTTGTCTAGTAAATAAAGTTCTATATTCTATTGCTATCTAAGCTTGTCGCGTCGCTTCGCGTCTCGGTGTGAACTGACTCTTATAGTCAGATTGTCTTTTTTTTTATGTTTTGATAGGTAGAGCATAGCGTTTATTCGCTCAAAGAGCAGCTCGACTGGGGAAGTACCTCCACCTTACAGAATACCGCAGCCAAATAACTTTATGTTGTGTAAAGTTGTGTTCCTGCGCGTGAGTAAGGTCGCCAGAGCTCATAGAGGAGGGGGGAATGGTCGGTAACGCGTGAGCGATGCTTCGTGTGTTGCAAGCGTCCATATGGCTACGGTAACCGCTTACCATCAGGCGGGCCGTATGCTTGTTTACCGATTTAGTCGTATATTTTTTTTTTTTTTTAAATGTTACCTTGCTAAGTTTCTGACTGATTTCACTTCATAAATGCCCCACTAGACTGAACAGTGTTTAGACGCTCGGCTAAAGCACTGACCGCAGTTCATGAAAATTACAGAATACAGTTACAGAATAATCCGAACTGGGGATCCCAGAGATGAACATTACATCTCCCAGGTATGCGAAGGAAACCGCGACAGGCAACTAGTAGTCTAGTCTAGCAGCTTATAGTAGCTATACTGGCGAAGCGAGAAGTATGGGCTTGCAATCGACTGTAAAGTTACCCTGAAAGAAGCAATTATTACGCCGAGTATATAGCACGCGGCCTAGAAAATGTCCATTAACTAGACTTGAAATTGGAAAAGTGGAAAATATGCGCGTTATATAGAAAGTCATATGTACACAAAATTATTAAGTTTCAGTGCTTTCCCAATACTTGAGTCGCACAAATAGACAAACACCACACGTGAATTCTGGTTACAGATTATTTTTATGGGCCTGTATTTGACCACAGATAGCAAGCCAGGGTACTACAAAGTGCGATGGAAGTCATTTCTCATAGTAGGGGCTCCTCGAGACATTCAAAGTAACATTTTTTTTTTTTTACGGTGTTAAGGCCTGTTTTTGACCACACTCTCACCATGTTAAGTGATGATGTGGTCTAAGGTGGTAAGCACACAAAGTCTAGAAGGAACTGGCTCTCAAGTGCAGCTATCGGAACACACCGATAGGTGCTTGGCGACAGATTTTCAACTTGAGGGTGGTAGCCAGCCAGACGGGTACTACAAAGTACCCTACCACCGTGCTATGGTTTCCTCACGATGTTTTCCTTCACCGAAAGCTCAAGCACATTGTAGGATTCGAACCCGGGACCTTCGTCTCGGTATTCGACGTCACTACCACTGAGCTATCATCGCCTTAAACATAAGGAAGCCTGACTAAAAGAGGTATGAGTGGTAATTTAGGAACAGGTGATTATCAAACGAGTCGAGAAAGCCATCTATTGACCCGCTTGAAGTCTAAATGCCAAAGAACTCCGGATGAGATTTCAATGCAGTCCAGTTCAATTAAATTAATGATCATTTCCTTATGCACCTCTAGGTTCCTAAAATCATCATCATGGGTATAGTCAAGGTGTATGTCGTGTTCTGGCTCTGCTTGTTTTTAGTCTTATTCTGGTAATGGAGGGGTTGCTTTATGATTTAATTGGCAGTTGAGTGTGTTTGATTAGTTATAATGGTAAATGTATGCAATGAAACAGCCTGGTGTTTGAGTAACCTTTCTCGGGTGATGGACGGGTCCCATATGCATGCCTATCCTGGGGTACCCGTGAGTAGGACATCTTCCTGGATGCACAGATTTCGAGTTAGCTGGATACCGGGTCGCAATCTTAAATAAGAAAAGCGGCATTTTGGTGCTTTACACGTACTTACTAGACATGCTTGGGCGGACGGCCTACGGTCACGGTACTAGCCAACTCTTAATCTTAGGTCTGGATACTCTGATAAACTTACGATTCTAGATGCTTTGTCAATCATTATCTGCCTGCCAAATCCTTCTACCCGTCATATCAGTATTCACTCCATTCTAGCTCTTATCATTCACGCAATACATCCATCATTGCATTGTCAATGTTAGTAAAGTATACATATCGATGAATTACTGAGAATTATGATCATTGTTAACACTGATTGCTTCCTGAAACAGGAGGCCATGTGCTTATTTTGAAACACATATGTAACCTTTTTTGAAAGGCTTCTGGATGGATTGAAAAGGTCTACGATACGCTTGATCCTCAGATTCCATCCCCATTCCAAAGAAAAGTCCCTTAAAGGACTGTGACTGACTGTGACTTGACCAATAATGGGAAAAAATAACGTCAATTCAGAGATTTTGGATCTGCAGTGAATAAGTCCTGAATCCCTTAAAATGTATGCTCCTTAATCAAATAGTACAGTGTACCAATGGCGGTTTCCAGGCGGACAGGTACGATGTAGAAGTGGACGAGAACCGAGTGGCTCTCGCGACGGAGGTGTTCGGCCGGTACCTGAAGACTGACGACACGGAGGCCGTCACCGACGTCATCACCCGCCAGGTCGTTGAGGACACCAGCGCTTTATTACAAGGTATGGTTCCACTGTTTTTTATTATACTTGATGGGAATCAAGCATATAAGGCTCGTCTGATGGTTAAAGGATATCGTTTCAACACCAGAGGTGCTCGCGCTTTAATGATGCTGACCCTCTCTTTACACTGTTGAAAAAGGGTTTGCAGAGGAAAGAATAAAGGTTAATATCATTTGTTACCACTCCGCTGGTCCCTGCACACTGCCAGTACACCGCCTCCTTATGTAGCACTGAAACAAAACACCACGTTAATTTTATTTGGCTGTGATACTTATTAGCCATTATAGCTGAGTGGTACTGACGTCTGATGCCGAGACGAAGGTCCCGGCTTCGAATCCTACAATGAGCTTGAGCTTTCAGTGAAGGAAAACATCGTGAGAAATCCATAGCACTTTGGTACGGTACTTTGTGGTTAATCCTCAATTTGAAAATCTGCCGCCAAGCACATATCGGTGTGTTCCGTCAGCTGCACTTGAGGGCCAGTTCCTTCTAGAATTTGTGTGCTTACCATCTTCGTCCACATCATCACTTATCATGGTGAGATTGCGGTAAAAAACAGGCCTGTACGTACACAGTAAAAAAAATATATAATGCGATGGTACGGGAGACACACTCTTAGATCATTGACGACTGATTCTCAACTTGAGGGTAGTATATCCCACCAGGGGCTCTACGTGTAACTTTGGTGGTAATCGTAACGAACACCATTAATGAATTTCATCCAATCAGGGCTCACGAATGGTCATCGTCGCGTCATACCGCGTGCGCGTCATTGGATGAAATAATTAATGGTGTTCGTTACGATTACCACCAAAGTTACGCGGTGGAACCCCTGGTAGTGACTAAGATATCTAAGTATCCAGAATATAAAAGAGCCGATGATTTACTTTAAACTATTTAAATCGAGTTATAAATACAATTATTACAGGAAGATATTCATAAGGAAAATAACTTGGACAAATTGATTGGAAAATTAACAGTAACCCTGAAAGTCCAGAAATTCTATACTAGAATATAAAATTGTCTAAGCTACCTTCTATATTTTTTTACACCTAGATTCATTGCGAATCGCTCTATCTCATCTTGAGAGGAAATTCTTTAAAGTTAAATAATGTCATAGAAAAATGAACCTTATTGATCAATATTAAAGTTCATCTACAAAATGTGGGACAGTCTCCACACACTGCCATCTGTTTTCAAACCACAGAATATGAAATTGTACAGAATGCTCGTTCCCTAATGAAATCAGTGTTTAGATACCTACAAACTCCTCTTTTTTTATCGCATAGTTCTCTCTCATTCGGACGCGGACCTCTCAAAGGATCGGTACCTTTACTCCTGAATGAGCGAGTATGCTATGTTATGAATCTAAGCTTGTTTTGAAAATATTAATTGCTGAGTTTATTACCGGCTCTTCTCAGCAAGTGCAACCTTCCAAACCGGCATTAATGTCAGACTGTTCAAAAGTGCCTTCGAAGGTCTATTTGACAAGATAATTTTGAATTTGAATCTCTATTCCAGGCGGCTCCAAAGACATATTCACAGAATGCATACGGTGCGTGAAAAGTTTCCTAGCGGGCGCTCCGTTCTCGGAGTTCGAGCACTCGATGTACTTCCACCGGTACCTGCAGTGGAAGTGGCTGGAGGCCCAGCCGGTCACTCAACACACCTTCAGGATGTACCGGGTGCTCGGGAAGGGGGGCTTCGGGGAGGTCTGCGCTTGTCAGGTCAGTGGAATGTTACACCTCCTTTAAAGTTTTGTAGAGCCGAGATTCCCCGTTCTTCTATCGGACCACTAGTCGGCGAGGGTATCCACTGATTTGTCGTCGAAATTCCTTCTTGCCTTACCAACCGTTTCAAATCCTCTTTCTATATACGCACGGCTAAACTGGAAAACTAGTTTCCAGACACATACAACATGGGTTTATTCAAGGTCAGAGTGAACAGGAATCTTATGGGTGGTCCCCAATAGATTACATCTTCGCTTACCATCAGGCGGGATTGTGGTCAAACGCAAGCCCATCTATTATAAAAAATAGAATTGTCAAGTGTTGGCCATATTTAATGTGATGAAAGCTCAGTAGTGCCAATTAGCTGCTATTATTTTATGCTGCTATGTGGGGCCACACACCAGTCTGTCTTAAAGAATATATTCAACGACAAATATGGTCTCTGATGGTAAGCGGTCTCCGTAGCCTATTGACGCTTGTAACACTACGACAGCGTAAGGCTGTAATAAAAAAAAAAATCTATTGAAAATAACTAGTTCTAGATTTTGATGTAAGTTTGGCTATTACCCCGGGATTCCAGGATCCCAAACAGGATCTAATCGGTAGCCTGTGAAACGACGAATAGGTTTAAATTATAATTTGGTCACCTAATAAGTAATTGTTCTTCTTGCAGGTCCGAGCGACGGGTAAAATGTACGCATGCAAGAAACTTGAGAAAAAGCGCATAAAGAAGAGAAAGGGAGAAGCGATGGTGCTGATAGAGAAGCAGATATTGCAGCGGATCAACTCGCGCTTCGTCGTCAACCTCGCCTACGCGTACGAGACGAAAGATGCGCTCTGTCTCGTTCTTACTATTATGAATGGTGAGTGGACATTCGCTAAGAGGAAGAAATCATTCTGTGGGATAATGCCGCTAGTTTAAATGAGATGGAAAAACACAATCAGCTGCAACTGTTTTTTAATCACATGAATCGGCAAAATTTGCCAAAATACCAACATTAACTCCATTCTTACCCATACCATCTTTTACACAATCCATCCATCTTTTTTTCGGTCTTCCTCCTCTCGTATGTCCCAAAGTGGATGGACTCATGTTCATAAATCTTTTAGTCACGTGGCTTTCATTCCTCATAACATATTCATACCACAAAAAAACGGTTCCCGAACTTTTCTGTCACTGGCGTTACTTTCAAGCTTCCCCTTATCTTATCCATTAGTGTCATTCCACACATCTCTTCATTCTCATCTCAACATCGAACAATTAGCCCAAAGAAGCGCAATAAAGTTCATTTTGCTAGAAATCTATTCCGCCAACGCCCCACCACCGACCATGCGCTCTGATTGGCCAAGTCAAGAACACATACAGTGATTGGTCCTTACTTTTTATAAAATAACTTTTTAACAAAAAAATAAACCGCCTTCAAAGTACACTAAAAAGTAAGAAATAACTCTTATCTGACAGTTTTGAAGTGAGCGAAATCGCATGACGTGTTCTGTAGGAAATATTCAAGGCGGTTTATTTTTTTGTTAAAAAGTTATTTTATTTTTGAATTTTTAGTTTCATATATACTTTAAATACTTTCGCGTGTAAAGGCCTGCGTAAACAATGCATATGCAGCAATTGCGGTTGATTTGCTGTAATTTTTTAAGAGTTTCGTTGTTTGTCTCCGAAACTCATAATCAGATCTATATGAAATTTATATGGGACCATTTCGGAATAAACCCCTTTCGAACAAAAAAAGAATTTTGAAAATCCGTTTATATATGACGGAGTTATGCCCGAACATACATAAAAAAAAAAAAAAAAAAAATATAAACAACCGAATTGAGAACCTCCTCCTTTTTTGAAGTCGGTTAAAAATTAATCTAAAGACATTTTTCTTCGACGTCATCTCAATAATCAACTAGTGGAACTATTGAAAATGTCATACGTTTTGTGTGCAGGCGGTGACCTGAAGTTCCACATCTACAACATGAACGTGGCGGACACGGGACTGGGGCTCGAGCGAGCGCGATTTTACGCAGCACAGGTCGCCTGTGGACTGGACCATCTGCATAAGATGGGCATCGTATATAGGTATACATATCTTCAATATCCGTAGAAAGGTTATCTCATCCGTACTGGCACTCACTTGTGATATGTGCTCTTCCAGGGATTGCAAGCCAGAGAACATTCTGCTAGACGACCAGGGGCACGTTCGCATCTCGGACCTGGGGCTCGCCGTGGACGTGCCCGAGGGGGGCAGCGTGCGGGGCCGAGTGGGCACCGTGGGGTACATGGCGCCCGAGGTAAGCACATCGCTGGACCAGCTGGGGCACGTTCGCATCTCGGACCTGGGGCTCGCCGTGGACGTGCCCGAGGGGGGCAGCGTGCGGGGCCGAGTGGGCACCGTGGGGTACATGGCGCCCGAGGTAAGCACATCGCTGGACCAGCTGGGGCACGTTCGCATCTCGGACCTGGGGCTCGCCGTGGACGTGCCCGAGGGGGGCAGCGTGCGGGGCCGAGTGGGCACCGTGGGGTACATGGCGCCCGAGGTAAGCACATCGCTGGACCAGCTGGGGCACGTTCGCATCTCGGACCTGGGGCTCGCCGTGGACGTGCCCGAGGGGGGCAGCGTGCGGGGCCGAGTGGGCACCGTGGGGTACATGGCGCCCGAGGTAAGCACATCGCTGGACCAGCTGGGGCACGTTCGCATTTCGGACCTCGGGCTCGCCAAGACGTGACCGAACATTCCTCTTTCCCCTATGCTATGAGCTCGGGCGACCTTACTCACGCGCAGGAACACAACATTAAGTTATTTGGCTGCGGTATTCTGTAAGGTGGACATCTCCAGTTGAGCTACTCTTACGCTATGGTCTACTTCTCTTAAAATAAAATTAATATCCTGGGACATTCCTCACACACGGTCATCTGATCCCAAACTAAGCAAATCTTGTACTATGGAAACCAGATAACTGATATAATACATATACTTCTTTTTGTTTGTAAATACATACTTAATATACATAATTACACCCATACTCAGGACATACAGACATGTTCATGCACACAAATGCATGTCCTGTGTGGGAATCGAACCAATTGCGCCAAGTGGCCCGTCAAAGTGTGTGTTGTGTGTTCAGGTGATAGACAACGAGCGGTACACGTTCAGCCCGGACTGGTTCTCGTTCGGGTGCCTGGTGTACGAGATGCTGGAGGGGCGCGCGCCCTTCCGCGCCAGGAAGGAGAAGGTCAAGCGCGAGGAGGTCGACCGGAGGGTCAAGGTTACCATTACTAATGTTCTTCTTCTTATTATTTTTAACCGACTTAAAAAAAAAGAGGAGGTTCTCAATTCGGGTGTTTGTTTTTTTTTTTTTATGTATGTTACCTCATAACTCCGTCATTTATGAACCGATTTCAGAAAAACAATCTATTCAACAAAGTTCTGATACACAAACAAATAGTGATGAACTTTTTGTAAAATTAGACAATAACCCAGTTTCAGATATAGTTCTTCTTCTTCTTATTTTTAATTTTGGCAACCAAGCTCAAATTGGGTCATATTTTTGCCAGTAACAAGTTATATTATAATTTCCAGTCACAATAAATCACTTTCACATTATCCATAAAAGTTATGTTTTACTACAATGGTGGTAATTGTACTAAAACTTTTCTACTAACTGTAAATTTTCTATTCATACATTATGTATGATTGAGTAAGGTTGACATTTACTCCCATTTACTCTAAAGATCTTCCACGACGAAAAAAAAAAAAGCCTTGCTGAGTTTCTTGCCGGAGTCTACTCAGTTTAAGTGTATTTCAAACCGGTGGTAAATTCAACTGTGTGTAACGTTCATAAGTGCTTTACCAGGGCCTAAATTGAATAAATGACTTTTTGATTTTGAATTGATTATGACTATGAGAAGTAAAAAAAAAATTGAGAATTGGCTATAGGTCCCATAGTAAAAGTTGGTCAGCATGACTAACCCAACATAGGTTTCGAATATATGCCATCTTGAAATCTCCACCTGTTATAGCATGTTATTTTAACCGATTTCAAAAAAAGGAGGAGGTTATCAATTCAGTTTTTTTTTTTTTTTATGTTTGTTACCTCATAACTCCGCCATTTATGAACCGATTTAGATTTTTTTTTTTCTGGAAGGTTACACTTCCCGTTTGGTCCCATTGTCATCGGATCAGGATTTGATTACTTGTTAGTGTACTTTGAAGTCCGTTTAAGTTTTTTCGTAAAACAGTCGCAATTATGTACTTAGCACGAACAAGAGAAGTACTCGTGCAAGTTCAGCGAGTGTGGCCGGTCGCTGTGCAGCGCTCTGCTGACGAAGAGTGCGGGTTCGCGGCTGGGCTGCTCGGCCGGGAGACGAGGAGCGGCCCAAGTGAAGGCTCACCGGTTCTTCGCGCAGATGAACTGGGCCCGCCTGGAGGCTGGCATGGTCGACGCGCCTTTTGTACCTGATGTGAGTTCTATTTTTTTTTATACCACTAAGTCTGTAGTCAAACATACGGCCCGCCTGATGGTAAGCGGTTCCCGTAGCCATATGGATGCTTGCAACACAGGAAGCATCGCTCATGATCACTTTTTAAACGACTTCAGAAAACGGAGGAAGTTCTCAATTCGGTTGTATTTTTTTTTTATGTTGGTTACCTCATAACTCCGTCATTTATCAACCGATTTGGAAAATTCTTTTTTTGTCTGAAAGGGTACTCTTCCCGTTTAGTCCCATTGTCATCAGATCAGGTTTTGATTACTTCTAAGTGTACTTTGAAGTCGGTTTAAGGTTTTTGTAAAACAGTCAAATTACCGTGAACGGTGTGTGTGAGGAATGTGTATGTACGTTTGTTTTTCTAGCCCCACGCGGTGTACGCGAAGGACGTGCTGGACATCGAGCAGTTCTCGACGGTGAAGGGCGTGAACCTGGACGCGGGCGACGACACCTTCTACGGCAAGTTCAACACGGGCTCCGTCTCCATCCCCTGGCAGGCCGAGATGATCGAGACCGGCTGCTACGCCGACCTCAACGTATTCGCCAAGAGTGAGCATTATACATATATACATATCGCACATTTTTAAGGCGATGATAGCTCAGTGGTAGTGACGTCGGATACCGAGACGAAGGTCCCGGGTTCGAATCCTACAATGTGCTTGAGCTTTCGGTGAAGGAAAACATCGTGAGGAAACCATAGCACGGTGGTAGGGTACTTTGTAGTACCCGTCTGGCTGGGTACCACCCTCAAGTTGAAAAATTTGTCGCCAAGCACCATCGGTGTGTTCCGATAGCTGCACTTGAGAGCCAGTTCCGTCTAGGCTTTGTGTGCTTACCACCTTAGACCACATCATCACTTACCATGGTGAGATCGTGGTCAAACACAGGCCTATAAACAGTAAAAAAAAAAAAAAAAAAAAAAAAAAAAACATACGGTGCTATAACGTCACATATGTACTTCTTGCCAAAACTGAACTAAGTATGAGAAAGTACACCAAATGTACCTCTTTACTTGGTGCGTTATTGTGACTTATGTAGTACGCATACTTTCCGCGTGAGGGCATGAGTGTCGTTACAGGTAAAATAATTAATTTAATTCACTCGGCGTTCCTTATTGTTTTAGACGAGGATGGCAGAGAGGCTCAGACGACGGACCTGCAGCTAGTGCCGCCCGCGACTCCGCCCGAGGAGGAGAAAGGCTGTTTCTTATTCGCTAGACGAGTAAGTTATATACTGTATCTTATACAGGGTTACGTATCAAAGGGAGTCCAATTAAAAAAAAACTTGTGAGAGGTTTTTGTTTTACGCAACAAATTAAGTGATGCTCTAGGGAATATGGATAGTTGATTTGACATTATGGTTATGGAGGTGCAAGGTGGATGACACCTCCATTTAAAAGGGAAGATCTTCCGCCAGGCTGGGACATCGTGCCTGGGGACCGCGGTCCAACTGTACATGTCGGACAGTTGTATATATGCAGATTCTCGAGAAAACTTCGCCAGCGCGATGCAGGATTTAGGCGCGATGCAGGATAATGTGGCGCCACGCCATCTATCTTTCCGTGTGTGAACTACCTCGGTGTTACTGATAGATGTCGCTACATGGTCCTTCAAGCCGGATAAAATACTCATAATCATAACCTTACCACATGCCCCTACACTTGGGCATATGGACATTTGATTTGACATTATGGTCCTTCGAGCCGAACAAAATACTCATGATCATAACAACCTTATCACATGCCTCTGCACTAGGGCATATGGACAGTTGATTTGAAATTATGGTCCTTCGAGCCGGACAAAATACTAATAATCTCATAATAACCTCGTCCGCAGGTACTTTGCCCACAAAAGAAGGTCCCGGCGCGTCTCCGAGCCGTTCCCGTGCCGGAACACTTGCTGCCCGACGACCGCTTCTGCAGCTGACCATCCTACCACACTACCACACCAAACAACCACACATCCAACACAACACATTAGTCACTCAACTACTCACTCCGCCCGGTCAGGATTTTTTTAATACCACTTAGGTAGCAAACAAGCGTACGGCCCGCCTGATGGTAAGCGGTTACCGTAGCCTATGAACACCAGAGGTATCACGCGGAGCCGGCACACCAAAATCACCCTTCTTGAAGAACCCCATGCTGTACTCTATTGGGAAAACCACTATGGGGAGCTCCTTTGAAACCGAACAGTATAAGACCATTTTGAAAATGAACCCTGTACACGTAGTCAATACGATGCATTTCTTGTTGTTCGATTAGATTTAGCTTCGAAAGATTCGACTCGGGTGAAGTGTGACCTGTTTGTAAAAATAGTAAAATTAACATGAACAATTTAGTTTAAGTGCAATTTTTTTGATGTTGGCAACTTTGAACAATCCGTGTATTTTTAGCGAGTCCTATTTCGGTATTTTACAAGATTTTATTTAACTTGCAATGTATGTATGTATGTTTGTTCGTTCGGGTGGAATCTTGCAAGTCGAATTTCACCAACTTCCAGTGGTCGGATTGGCTTGATATTTGGTGTACATTAGTACATTGGAAGACAATGCAAGAACAGTCAACACAAAGTACAGTCACCAAAAAAAGCTTGTATTAAAAATGAAATTTTTAAAAACATATTTGCTTATTAATCTTGGTAAATAAGAAGAATAGATTGAAGTAGGTATATAGGTAGGTAGGCGTCTGTCTGTCTGTATGAACGCGATAAACTCATAAATCACTGAACGGATTTTCATACGGTTTTCACCAATGGACAGAGTGATTCATGAGAAAGGTTGGTGTATAATTCATTAAGGTTTTCTGAAATACGACGATAATTCTTGAAGATGTCGAAAAAAAATCATAACGCGCGCATAAAACTACTCTGCAACTCGTGCGAAGTCGGGGCGTCTCGCTAATACAAATATATTTTTGATAATTATTTTAACATTATTTCACTGCATCGTTTTTTGAACTCCGTAAATATAGAAATTAAAACCGGCCAAGTGCGAGTAGGTCTCGCACAAGGAGGGTTCCGTACAATATTAACTAACTCAACTTTGCTTTGAAACAAAAAACGCCAAAAAAAGATATTTCTTGTATGGGCGCCCCTTTTTATTTTTAATGGTATTTCATTTTTATTATTTGTTGTTATAGCCGCAATAGAAATACATATTCTCTGAAAATTTCAGCTGCCTACCTGTTACCGTTAATGAGATACATCCCACTGACAGACAGACGGACGGACGCACAGTGGAGTCTTAGTAATAGGGTCCCGTTTGGCACCCTTCTCGGAACCCAAAAACCACACTTGTACCAATTGTCTAATAACAAAATTGGGTTTAAAGTAGCTCCATCTCTTTTTGTTATGTGACGTTAGAGAGTGACGGATATATGTTTAAAGTTGCTAATATTTGTTATAGTTTATCAAACAAGTGACTAATATTTTCATAGTTTTGTTATATACAAAATATTCTTAATGCATTTAGCTCAATACACACATGCCTCCGAGTATTAAAGGAACAAAAAAATTAATTGTATTTATTGTTTTTTTTAAATCTTTTATTTCGTAATCGGGATTTTTATTAATTGATATTATTTAATCAAAATATAGGATTCGTATATTGTTTTATAAGATTTTTTTGTACTGATGACTGGAACCAGTTGTTTGAATTGTCCTCAAAATTCTCAATGTTTCAAGTCATTAAAGTTAATTGTGTGATGATAAATATGAACCATATTGCACAGTTATAAGATTCATATTCCCATGATATCCTTAAATGTAAAAAGATTAAACATCAGTACCGAGGCGGGAAAATTGTGTTTTCATTATTTTTGACTTACATAGAACAATATGGATAGATGTTTCAGTGATTAGCGATAGTAGACGTTCATTTGGCACATTGTGTTATCAATGTTTTCTGTATAATATGAGCCATATTTGAACGTTTCTCATGGTTTCTCTAAAAACCGTTAAACTATTTTGGGAAATGTACAAAAATAGTTAATCTTAAACAAAAAGTATCAATTCTACAATATGCTAAATGAACTACTATGGTCGCGAATCACTGAAATATCTATCCATATTGTTCTATGAAGGTGAAAAACAATAAAAACTCGAAAAAAAAACAAATTTCCCGCCTCGGTACTGATATTTAACCTTAAAGGTGAACGCACACTTATCAGAGTCTAACGCGTCGAACGAATCAAAGTTAAGGAGGGCTCGCAGAAATATCCGCACCGAAAGAATCGACCGCGCCGAAGAAATCATTTCTATTTCCTTTACGCCTGTCGCACAATATTCATAAACAACTCGCGTGTTGCTACGCAACTGATAGAATGCGATGCGATGCGAGCGCATCGGTCGAGTCGACCGCATAAGCCGCGCCGAATCCGATGACGTCATCCGAATCCGTCTAGGATTTCTGGGGTTCTTCCAGGTTTGGACGATTCGAAGCGGGCAAGTGTGCGAGCTTTCATAAGATTTCATGTACAGAATTCTAAAATTCGTTTCGTACGATACGTTCGGCGCGTTCGACTCCGATAAGTGTGCGTTCACCTTAAATGACCTTAAAAAGTATATGGTACCAAATTATTGTATGTAATTAGTGTTGTATTTTCTGTTTAAACTGACATTTTGAAGTTCATACGTTTTAAGATTCCATTACATAAATACAGGTGAACTTAATAAAACCGTGTTAAAACTGCATCACGGTGAATACTTGGTATTAATTCTGATTATCATGAAACAGAATTTAACACTTATCGGTGAGAATTTGGACAAACTAAAATACTAAAAATGCTTTTATTAAAGACTAGTTGCACTCCACGCTTTCACGCGCGTACCCGGGGGAGATATTGCTTTCCCGGGATAAAATGTACCCTATGAGTTAATCCAGAATATATTCTACCCGTGTACCAAATTACATCCAAATCCGTTCAGTAGTTTTTGCGTGAAAGCGTAACAAACATACATCCATACTCACAAATTTCCGCATTTATAATATTAGTAGGATATTTAAACTATTGATGTAATTTTTCGTAGTTTTATGTCATCAGTACAATTTCGGGAATAGTAAATTGCCAATGTAATGTTTAGTTTTGGATTTAACCGAATTTATTGTTATATTAGGAACTGTGCAGTGTTCAAGTGTTGTTATTTGAAGGAGTATTGTAAGTTATATTGGGATTTTTATCGAGGCGGACATAGCTGGTAAACATATCTTATGGGACAAATTTTTTCTTCTTTGAAAAAAATTTTTCTTCTTTGATTCTATATAGGTTTTTTTAAGCTATTGCATAGCTTCTATCGCGGGCCTTGAGCGTGGAGACCGAATCCAGAAATTCCGTAACGAAAATAACCTAACACCCCCCCCCCACTCCGACCGGCACAGCGGTGATACTTTTTAGTTTTGCCATCTATCGATGAATAGCAGAACTTTTTAATGACTTTTTGAAATATCATGCTTGTCTCTTTAGTTCAGCAACCCGCCTCTAGGTGGCATTGATGCAATAGCTTTACCGCAGCAGTCTCCGAGTGCCACACGTTTTTTTTGTATGGAAACTAGACTGTTATGCTGTTTGTAGTATACCAGAAAACCGATAGTCAAGATTTAATTTAATAAGGATTCCTAGGCAAAAAATAACAATTCTAAATATTCCGTCAGTTAAATTATCAAGAAATATTGGACACGTATTATTTGCTTTACCAAATCATTAAAAGATGACAAAGATAAAGCTCGTCAATGTTCTGGAGTGGTGACTCGTGACGTCACTTTTCAGTAAAAAGTGTAACACCACGTGACGTCACGCGAAACTTTGAAATTGAATTGATGAATGAAAAAATATGTGAAAAACTGACTAAATAGAAATCTTCTGGTATTTAGTCTGTTACAAAGTATTGCACTTATTAATAAAAATAACCACCAATCACTGCATCTAAATGTTTAGTGTGTCCTTGAGTTAGCCAATCAGAGCGCACTATCGGTGATTGGGAATAGGAGGAATAGATTTCATACAAGCGCTTCTTTGCGTTAACAGTTCGATGATAAAAGAAAAATATACAAGAGGGATATGTGTACATAATAGTATATTATGATACATGTGTGCAAATTCGATTATTAACACTCCAGGCGGTATTAAGCTATAAGATAAGGGTGCCGAGAGTGTAATAAATAAATGCACACGAGTGCCATACGAAATTTTTCAACACACTTGCGAGGAAAAAAACGGACTTCAATTTTGCAATAATTGTCACATTACGAGCGAGTGTGTTGAAAACATTGTTATTTGTTTATTAACTTGCCATTTAGCCCGCTTCGATAAAAAATACCATTAAAACACAAACAGTATGCCTACCATGAGTTTTCTACTCTAATGTAATCTACAGTCGTTAGCTACTACGGTGAAACATTTTGTATGAAATGCTTCCAAAAGCGTCCACTAGAGGCGCTGCTCGTCATGCAAAATATCCACCGTAATCGCTAGCGACTGTAGATTACGTATTGTAGACAACTAATGGTAGACGCACTGGAGTCAAGCTAAATAAAGCAATATTAAATGAAACGAAATAAAAAAAAAATTGAAACTATACTATCCTTGTGTATGGTGTTTAGTCTATGAATGCATGGTATTGGTACTTTTTGACATCGTCTGTCTATAAAATCATGAGTCTGGTCTACATTTATCCGTTATTTTTTTAAACTATTCATAAATAGGGATCTAGGATTTTCACCCTTTTATCGACAGAATTTTTTGGTGGTAAGTTAATGTGCCGAAAGTGTAGATTTTTCGATGCAATTTTACCTCGGGGATTTTTCGATTTTCTATGTAATATTTAAATATTCTGCCGTTACGAGGGTGGTCGTGTGTCCTCTTAGTCATCGCACAAAACAATGTCGCCGTAATTATTAAATGTACATTGCCAGCGTCATACTTCCATATTGTACGTAGACGTAAGTATTAAATGCATTTTGATGTGTACCATTTATTGTTGTATTGTATTTTTAATATATTACAAATGCCCATGTCTTAGCAATGTAATTCAAAATACGACAGTATTTTGAAAATTAGGCATCGGAGGGTGATCGTGTTAGATAGTCCCGCTTAAATAGATAGGCCAGAATTTATGTACATTTAAAATAAATCTACGTAATTATTTTTGCCATACTTTGTATATCGATATCGATAAACCGGTCTCCGTACCTCACTATTTCGCAATGAATGAATGTTTCCGTTCATTCACCATTCGGTCAGTACTGAATTGTCGTCCATTCCAAATTCAAATTGCCATGTAGGATATATTTTTTTATTTAAAACAATTTGAAATAGTCTTTTTAGTTTGCGAATGATCGAATGAAAGGGAGCGTTGGATTCAGGGCTTTTAAACTTCAATAAAAAAAACATAATTACTTACGCATTTTGATATCAACTTTATTCAATACTGCGTTGGAATAAATGACAGGTATTATTAGTATATAAACCAGATAATGCTTTTTTATTGGATGAAGTTAATTTCGGAACGTGCTTCGAATAAGTTGCTATATTGAGCAATCCTAATATTTGATGCTCAAAGAGTAAACCTCAGTGTACAGTTTTAGCATATTGAAACGTTTGTATGTCTTGCACAAGTCATAGTGCGGATACCACCTTCTAAACGTTTAAAGTTAACCAATATATTACACAAAAGTTAACATACATTTTTGGATATTTTTGAGCATTTGTTAACTTTAAATGTTTATAAGGGCTAATTATGTAAGCATTTAAGAATATACGTGTCCCCGAATTTTTGTATGAATTTATATATTATGTATTACATCATACCTGTGTCATACTCATTTGATGCATTTTTGACTAAAGGACTTCTATATGAGCGATGGATGAGCTTTATTCTCATACGGATAGAGTTCTATATTTAATAACTAAATTGTGACGTAAGTTATATAAAATTGCACTTAAATAATGAGGATATATGGTTGAATTTAAGTCATCGTTCATATGGTAAGTCCGAGAGTGTATTGAAGATATTAATTTGTATAATTGTTTGTAAGATGCACGCGCGGTCTCGTGGCGCGTACCTACGCTGTATCTAGCTTGATAGTTAAACTTAGCTTTCTCGATACTGTTAGTCGTTATTGCAGTATTTTGATGCAAATATTATTATTTAATAAGCGTATTCGTAAATAAATTGACTCCGATATAGAAAGCTGTTGTTTTATTATATTTAATAGATACCTCTCAGGGTTGCACCTTAGCTAGTAGCGTTCGATACTGATATTGATATAAAAACTTGGTGTTTGCGACGTTGAATGGCATGGCGAAGTTTGTTATATTTCAGTGAAGGGAGGCATCATTTGGAAACTATACCACGGCGGTAGGGTTCTTTGTAGTACCGCCCTGGCGGACTACCAACCGCAACGTGAAAATCTTTCACTAAGTACCAGTGACTTCTGGCAGCTGCAATGGAGTCTGTTCCCTTCTAGCCTTTTTGAGGATATCACCATGGGCCACAAACCTATTCTAAGTAATGCTAAGAAGTCATATTTGATAAGAGGGTCTCTACTCTCGCACTATGTTTGTCTCTTTTTGACACATGGATATATATGGGCTCTCAAAAGGGACCTATTAGGAAGGCCCTATTATAGTTTTATGTTCTGCTCGAACAATTAATCCTTTTGCAATCTATTCCGATAACTTCCACCATCGACAATGCGCTCTGATTGGTTAAGTCAGAGACATATGCGCTCTGATTGGACAATTAGACATATGCGCTCTGATTGGACAATTCAAGAACACACGATGCAGTGATTGGACCTTACTGTTCCAAAACAGTGCAGTCACTGGGGCTAGACGGGGCAGTGCACCGGGGCCCCAAGCTCAGGGGGCCCCTCGGACTTACAAACTATAAATAGAGTTCTTGAAAAAAAAAATGAAACGCGGAACTATAGAACTCTCTGTGGGATCGGCGCGTAATATTTCGCATAAAAAGAGCAGTTGTTAACCCTTCATACCAATTATCATGCATGAAGGACAAGATGGCGGAACATGCTACAATAGGTCTTTTTTTAATGTCTGAATGTAGTCTTGATCCAGGTGTAAAAACGAGATGGCTTGATATGAACATTTCAAATAGTTTAGTTGGGGCCCTACATGGACCCTAGTTTATTTTTTGTCCCAGGGCCTTTGGTTACCTAGCTACTAGCTACGCTACTGATGGCACTGAATAAGGGTGGTTTAATGTAGACCAATATTTTGGGTCGCGGCTGCGTCGCCGGCCAGAGTTAATGGGGCTACGCGGAGTGGTCTTCGTTAAGTGGGATATGGGTGGCACTTCTGGTAGGGTCACCATCCTGTATTCGAATTCTGGTTCTGTGACTTTTGTATTATTAATGACAAAATATCGCCAGGACTAGGTACTTACACAGTTCTTAACGATTGTGACCAGCTTCGGCTTTGCCCTGTACAAACTTAAGAATAAGAATAAGAATAATTTATTTAGACACACGTAATACAAGAAATGATATAGTATATAACAAGTAAATAATTAAAATTAAGGTGTGTCGTAAAAAGGTAATCGCTCAGCATGAAGTTGCGACGACAAGCGCCACAACGCTGGTTTTCAGCGAAACCTTCCGACGATGGACATACATGGTATTAACACAAATAATATAGACAGACAGTATAGACAGTACAGATAAAAATAATAATAAAAAAAAAAAAACACTCAATTTTTTACATAAAAAATACTAATAATAATTGATACAAAAATACAATATTCATATTATATACAGTAAATAGATACCTACATTATAATTAAATACACTACTCAATTAAACAATATTTATAAAAATAATAATAATAATAGTGCTGCCAGTTATAATAACAATAATAATATAAAACGACCAGTGTGATGCGCCGCAAAGTTACATTTCGAGTTGTCTATCAAATATGTACTTTTTGAATTTAAATCTGAAACTATTAAGTGATAGACAATCTCGTAGTGGTGGAGGAAGGTTATTCCAACACTTGGTAGCGGCGTATCGGAAACTACCTCTAAAAGCAGCTGTACGATGATGCGGTACGGAGATCATTTTACTCTTAATCAGTCTAGTACTATATTTATTTTGATCACGTAACCAACTAAACTTTTCATACAAGTAAATAGGAGCTTGACTTTTTATAACACCAAAAAGTAAAGTGGCTAAATGATACTGTCTGCGAAATTTCATCTTTAAAACCTTGGACTGATTAAGGTATGGTGTTACGTGTGTACGAGGTGGAATATGGAAACAGTAGCGGGCACAGGCGTTCTGTACACGTTGAATTAGCCTTTCACTACGTGCCAAAAGACGTGGTCCAAAAACAGTGTCTCCATAATTAAACCTGGACAGTACAAGCGAGTCACACAATTTCAAACGCATTTCAGTACTTAGAAATTCACGCACACGATACAGAACTTTCAGTCGATAAAAGCACCTACGAGCTGTCTCTATTATGTGGTCTTCAAAACGTAGATCACTGTCCATGAAAATACCCAGGTTACGCGCACCGCTAACTCGCTCGATGAGTTGACCCCCGATTTTAACCAATGGACTATATCCTTCAACTTTAGATATTTGTGACTTAGAGCCAAGAATTATATACTTGCTTTTACTAGTATTTAAATGTAAGTTATTTGAAACGCACCAAGATGCTACACGATCCAAGTCTTGACAAAGCTTACCAACAGCGGATAGTGTATCTTCAGGCCTAAAAGAAATATATAATTGGGTATCATCGGCATACATGTGGAACTGACAAAATTTAAAGCAACTAGTGATGTCAGCACTGTATAAAATAAAAAAAAACTTCCGGAAGAAGTTCTCTAAATATCAGTTTTCATCGGTCACTCCCTGGATCAAAAGCTACGTACGGGGATTTACCGCCTTCCCTGTATCTCAAGAACTAGAGTAGCGCACTCTGTTTATACCCACAATTAGTCACCAAATATCAAATTATCAGGTCATTGATTTAGACGACATAAAACAATTATTTTACATGGAGTAAGTAGACCATAAGCTTTGTAACTTAGTACGCACTAAAGTCAGACAGTTTCTTACAGTTCCACCCCTAAACCGCTGAACCGATCGCCATGAAATTTGGCATGCAGACAGCCTATGGTATGGAGAACGACATAGGCTACTTTTGATCCCAGGTGAAACCGCGGGGAACACCTAGTTAGTTATTAATTTCACAAAAATAACTGTCAGGTTAAATACTTATACAAGAATATGTAAGAAAGAAGGCTCCGCCAATGGGGAGGGACAGGCAAAGCTAATCTCAGATGGCGCCACCCTCACTGGTAACTGTCATTGATATTGAATTGATGGATTTTCATGAATTTCAATTAATTAAACCAACCAGTAACTGGCTTTTATAATAAAATCGTTAGGTTTGAAATGATAACTGCATAATCTTCCTGTTCCCGCCTATTAAAGGTCCTCCCAAAAAAAACGAACGACTTCGAAATGAGATAGTTGTTTAATCTCGCAAAACTCAAAAATCTACTCACAATCTCAACGACCCACATACATCGTGAGAACGAAACCATAGCCTGTTCCAAAATGGAACAACGCCATCTAGTATAGACCAACAACATTAAATAATTAAATAGAATCAACATAACCGGCCGCCAAGGACATCTTGATGTCCTTCCAAACAAAAATTACATTAAGAAATATACGCGTTAATCTACTGGAAGGCAACATAATTTGGCGATCGGTCTTTTCAAAATAGAATTTTTACACTTCACAGTAACCACTCTCACTAAATTGTCCAAACCAGGATGAACTGTTAATATTCTCCCAAGAGACCATTTGGATGGTGGAAGATTGTCTTCTTTTATTAGGACCATATCTCCTATTTTAACATTGGGTTGCTTTGTCTTCCACTTAGGTCTTTGTTGCAGTCGTGATAAATATTCCTTGGACCATCTGTTCCAGAAGGTTTGCAATAATCTCTGGGTAAATTGCCATCGGGTAAGTCTGTTTACGTTTGAGTCTAGATAACTCTCCTCTGGAACAACGGTAGGTGATTCGCTCAAAAGAAAATGTCCGGGTGTTAATGGCAGTAGATCTGAAGGATCATCACTCATCGGAGATATTGGTCGACTATTTAGGCATGCTTCTATCTGAGATGTTACTGTTGTCATTTCTTCATATGTCAGTGTCGTATTTCGAAGAACTTTTCTGAGATGGAATTTAATGGATTTAACGCCGGCCTCCCAAAGTCCACCAAAATGCGGCGCAGATGCCGGTATAAAATGCCAAGTCGTTCCGTCATTAGCCAGTATATTTTGTATTTCAGACTGCCAGCTCTTAATACTCCTCTCAAGTAAAGTTTTTAATTCTTTGTTTCCAGCTGAAAAATTAGTGGCATTGTCACTCCACATGTCAGAGCAACGCCCTCGTCTTGCTACAAAGCGCTTGAATGCGGCGATAAAATCAAAAGTGTTTAGGGAAGTAACTACTTCAATGTGAATTGCTCGGGTCACCATACAAATGAATACAGCGATATAACCCTTCTGTGTTTTGCATCCTCGTCCCTTCGAGAGTCTTAAATCGATTGGTCCAGCAAAGTCGACACCACAGTTTAGAAATGGTTTACCAGGAGTCACACGTGCATCAGGTAAGGAACCCATCATTTGGTTTCTTGTTGTTGCTCGGAATCTAACACATGTTACACATTGATGTACTATTTTCTTCACTCGACTCTTAGCATATGTAATCCAATATCTTTTCCGCAGGTTACTCATCATCACCATCGGACCTCCGTGCATCGTAAGGATATGACAATCGGTAAGTATTAGATTAGTAAATGAATGATGCTCAGGTAATATAATTTGATGTTTTGTGTAATCAGGTAAGTTGCTATTTTGCAATCTTCCTCCTACTCTTAACATACCTTTTTCATCTAGAAAAGGGTTAAGCGTACGGATTCTACTATCATGATTCACATTTTTTCCTTGTAAAATTCTTACTATTTCTTTCTCATACTCTTGTCTTTGGCATAATATAATACATTTTTCTCTAGCTTCATTAATTTCAATTCCAGTTAAATGTTTATCTTTTGGTTTATGTTTTCTAAATACTCTTAGTATGTACGCTGTCACTCGTAATAACCTTGTTAAATTAGAATATCTTTTAAGTAAATCAAATTCTTCTCTTTCTGTTACCATATTAGTCATTACTGTAATCTTTTCTTTTTTCTTTTCTAAATCAGTTGAATTGTCCTTTAACTGTTTATATACTATCTGTTTCTTCATAAGTTCGCTCGGCCCATTCCACCATTGTTGATGATGTAGCAGAAGCTCAGGTGTAGTTCCTCGTGACGCTACATCAGCCGGATTGTGGGCTGACTCAACGTGACTCCAACAGTTTGCAGGTATGATGTTGAGTATTTCTGAAGTTCTATTTCCGACAAAGGTTTTCCACCTTGACGGATGATCTTGTAACCAGGCCAGCACAATATTGGAGTCAGTATACGCATGTATATCCTTTTGTGATATGTTAAGATAGATTGCTACTTCTCTCAATAAGCGTGAAAGTAACACAGCTCCGCAAAGTTCAAGTCTTGGCACGGAAACTGTTTTTATTGGTGCAACCTTAGATTTTGCGGTGATTAGTTGTACATGAATAGTTCCATCTATCTTAATAACTCGTAGGAAAATGACTGCAGCGTAAGCAATTTGTGATGCATCGCAGTATCCATGTAATTCTAGTTTGCGATCTCCTTTATTTGTATACAGCCATCTGCCGATTCTAATCTCTTTAGCCTTGATCAAATCTTCGCGAAATTGTATCCATTCTTTCTCAATATTTCCAGGAACTCTTTCATCCCAAGTAACTCGAGATAACCATAATTTTTGAATGATTATCTTGGCAGTTATGATCACAGGACCAAGCCATCCCATAGGATCAAAAAGTCGTGATATTTCCGAAAGAATAAGCCTTTTTGTTATTGGCTTTAATGAGCAAGTTAACTTTACGTCATATTGAAAAGTATCTGTGTTTTTATTCCATTTGAGACCTAGTGTTTTCACTATATCATCTGATTTAATCACATAGTTTTCATCTGCTTTTGTTCCTCGACTCTCTACATACTCTACGAATTCATTACTATTACTAGCCCATTTGTGTATTTCGAACCCTGCAGATTTCATCATATCTGTCATTTGTCTATAAGTTTCACAAGCATCTTGAATAGTCTCAGCTCCGGATAATAAATCATCCATATAAAAATCAGTGTGTGTTATTTGTGAAGCCTTAGGAAATCTCTCTTCTTCGTCATTTGCTAGTTGTTGTAAAGTTTTTGTAGCGAGATAAGGTGCACTCGCAGTTCCAAACGTCACTCTTAGTAAACGGTATTCTTTTAATTCATCATTAACTCTCCATAATATTCTTTGATAGTTAGCGCTTTCTTCTGTGACCTTTATTTGTCTATACATTTTAATACAATCTGCTGTGAATGCTATTGCATGTAAACGCCATCTCATTACAATGTGTCTTAGATCTTGTTGCAGTTTTGGCCCAATTAACATGTTTTCATTAAGAGACTTTCCATTTGGCCCTTTACAAGAGGCGTCGAATACTATTCTTACTCTAGATGTAATTCTATCTCGTTTAATAACAGGATGATGAGGCATGTAAAATTTGTTTTTAGTTGTGTCTTTCTCCTTGTCTATATCTTCCATGTGTCCGACTTCAAGATATTCCATCAAAACACTTGTATATTCTTTTTTTAACTCTTTGTCTTTATTCAATCTTCGTTCTAGTTGTATCAATCTTTTTTCTGCTGTTTGTTTTGTATCTCCGTAGTCTAAATCCTTTTCTTTAAAGGGTATCTCTACTATGTATCTTCCTTCATTATCCCTTGTGTGTGTTTCTTTAAATATGTTTTCACATTTTAACTCTTCTTCTGTCATCTTTGATTGTGTGAATACTCCTTCTGACTCTAACTCCCAGAATTTCTGTAGTTGATCTAAATCTTCATCTGTTGTTGTGATGTGCATGTTTACGATCTGATGACTCGAGTTATTTGTAGTACAAATTCCTCCAGATAAGATCCAACCAAGACTCGTTTTCTGAGCTAACGGAGAACCTGGTGATCCAGACATTACGCCATCAAGCATAATTCTGCTGTAAACTTCGGCTCCTAAGAGCAAATCTATTTTTGCAGGTTTCCAGTATTCTGGGTCAGCTAATGCCAGACCGTGTAAATGCTCCCAGTTC
Organism: Achlya flavicornis; assembly: GCA_947623365.1. Lineage (NCBI taxonomy): Eukaryota > Metazoa > Arthropoda > Insecta > Lepidoptera > Drepanidae > Achlya > Achlya flavicornis. The sequence goes on from OX392490.1 coordinate 9,656,231, forward strand.
CTGTTGACTTGTCTCGAGGGAAGCAAACGTGTAAGTGATTTTAAGACATATGCATTGACAGGAAGTTTGGTTGCGTTAAACTTTGAATGTAGTGTGAAAGATACTGCGTGTTTTGTATGCATTACAATGTTGTTCCCAAGTCCACTGATTGAGCCATTGACTGTGTCTTTCTCTAAACCAAGAATCTGTGTTACAGCTTCTGTTATGAATGATCCTTCGGACCCTTGGTCGATCAATGCTCGTAATTGTAGTGTACGTCCATTTTGTGCTTCAACTTTGACTAATGCCGTAGCTAATAACACTTGGGTTGCTTGTGTAAAATCTGATTCTGTTGTGTAATGTGAAGCCACATTATTTTCTCGTGGAGTTTTGTTATCTCGTGATGTATCTTGTTGTTCATCTTTTTCAGGAGTGTGCATCTTGGTATATTCAGTATGAATGAGCGTATGGTGACGTCGTCCACAAACGTGACATCTTGTCTTTTGTCTACATGTCTTCACGCCATGGTATGGTATTAAGCAATTAAAGCAGAGGTTTTTGCTTCCAATAAAGATCTTCTTCTCTTCTACAGGCATTTCGATAAACTGATTACATCTGTGGATATAGTGATCTTCACCACAGAGTACGCAAGATACGGCACCTTCTTTAGGCATATTGTGAAAAACTTTCTTGTCCGGAATATGTTTCATCGTGCGTGTGCTGTTTCCTCGTGCTGACTGAACTCCCTCTAGTGCTCTAATTCTGTTTTCTAGGAATTCCGAAAGCATTGTGTATGTAGGCAAATTATCATCACAGCTGCGGCTTATATTTTCTTCCCAATATTTGAGTGATTCGTGATCGAGTTTACTAGAAACCAAATAAATAATTATTGGATCCCATGTCTCTGTACTAACTTCCATTCCTTTTAATCCACTGAGACAATCTGTTGTAGTGTTTAATAAGTTCTTAATAGCATTTATGTTTTCGTCTGTAATAGTTCTCAATGACATAAGTTTTTGTAAATATGAGTTAACAATCACTCGTTTGTTGCTGAATCTTTTCTTAAGTTTGGCCCATGCGGGTTCATAGTTGTTTTCTGTTATTGAAATATTCTTCAGTAGAATCGCAGCTTCGCCCTTTAAATTTTGTTTTAGAAGATGTAATTTGTTGACATTGCTTAGTGAATTATTCTGGTGTACCAATGAAACAAAGTGATCATGGAATGAAATCCACTCAGTGTATTGTCCATCAAAGCATGGGATTTGTATTCGTGGTAATTTAATTTGTTGCATTGATGTAGAAGGTGCATCTCGTGAAGATAATTTACTTGTTGAAGCAATCTGTTGTTGAGGAGGAGGAGAAACTTCTGCAAGTTTTATCATCATTAAATCTCTGGCTACAGCATAATCCTCTTCGACTTCAAAGAATGTATTAAAGTAAGCCTCATCTAGCGCCACATTAGAATCTTCACTATGTAGAATTTTATTATGGTTTTTTTGATAAGACTTCCAATACTCATCAAGTAATTGTAATTTAGTTTGAATGTAATTCCATGTTAACCGATCTTTTGGAGATTTTTTAAAGTTAGAATGCGCTTTTTCTATTTGTTTACGTAACCCTAACTGAAGATTAAATAGTTTATTTGAGTCATGAAAAGAAGCTTCCAAGCTATCTGATACACTCATTTTTAATTAATTTATTTGAAGTCCAAAAGTTTCTAAATTTGTATTATTTTTAAATTAATTTTGTATATTTATTTTCAATGTACTGGCAACACTATTTTAATTGACAAGAGTTTGTCACTGACAGTTTGACAACTAAACGACACTAATTGAAAAATCTAAATGTCATTTATTAAACTTTGACTTTTACAGTTAATGTCACATAACTTTTGAAACTGAACTTGAATAAAAAACACACTTCACTATATCACTCACACACACGACTTGACTTCCGAACTGTTCCTATAGACTACCTAACTATTCGCGAATCCGACTCGGGAGGACCATGTTCCCGCCTATTAAAGGTCCTCCCAAAAAAAACGAACGACTTCGAAATGAGATAGTTGTTTAATCTCGCAAAACTCAAAAATCTACTCACAATCTCAACGACCCACATACATCGTGAGAACGAAACCATAGCCTGTTCCAAAATGGAACAACGCCATCTAGTATAGACCAACAACATTAAATAATTAAATAGAATCAACACTTCCTATGAGCTTGGTGTCCATTTTTTTTTTAATAATCCACGGCTTTTTTCCTTTCAATTGGTGTAAACCTTTATTATTGCATTAAAATTCACTACAGAAAGGCATTATAATTATTGAATAACTTATTTGATAACGAATACGTAAAAAAAAATGTATGGTGTTTGACAGATAGACGGCACCAGCGACTATACGACACCTAGCGGGATAAATTGTCAGTGTGCCTCCTCATTAGAATTTGACATCATGTCTCAAATATTCTCTTCATCTTTGTTTATTGAATAGCTATAGAAAGTCGCAGAATGGCGTTAAGGCAGTATTACTGCGAATTCTTAGGACACATTAAAATAATTACCACGATATATGTTTCAACGATATTTATTCAAAATTATTAAAACGTAAATAAATAACATCAGTCGATTTATAACACAATTGTCTAACTATTTCAAACTAAACTAAATAAAAATGCAACGAAACACTTATCCAACTACTACCTAATCTAAATCCACTAAAGTAAAGGATGACAAATATCTTAAAAATATGGCAGAATTTAGTTTTGTTTTGTCATTCCGATCATCAATAAAACTGCGTCGAGAATAAAAGCAATATATTCGTCTTTACTATTTATTTACATTATTTTAGTTGTATGTTTATTCGGAAGAATCTTCACTAAATGGTTAATGCCAGGATGTTCATGTTTTTGAGTTCTTTTTCGTACATGTAAAAAGTCTGGTATGATGTTTTTTAAGTAACAATATTTATTGCAGGAAATATCTCAATGGCTATATTCCAAATTTCGACGTTACTAAGCCAACGAGTAATTCAATATTAAATAATAAAGAGATTTTATCCTTAGTGGATAATATTATACCTCCAATTTATAGAGTCGTTAAAGTAGTGTATTTCGTTTTGAAATTCTAGTTTCATCATGAATTCAATATAAATATCTACGCACTAACTTTCTTCTTATGAACACTGTTTTTGTCCGGATAAATCCTTTGGAACAACACAAACTTACCACTTTGTATGTTCTTAGTTTCATAAATAGCGCCATTTATCTTCCAAGACGGCACTTCACAGTGTTGCCATGATCTTAAATTTTTACCAATTAGTAGTTTATCTAGTAACTTTGTAGACATTTCTGGGATGATTGGTTGTAAGATTATGGCGCAAATTCGAAGTGTTTCCATGGTTATGTGTAGGATAACGTCCAGTTCCTTTTGTTTATCGACTTGTTTGCGGAGTTCCCACGGTTTGTTTGATTCGAAGAATAAGTTGGCTAAGTGCAGCGTGTGGATGACTGCATCGACTGCCTTGTAGAACTGGTAGTTTGTGTAGTGGTTGTGGCAGATATCTGTGAAATAGTACTGTGTATAGGCCTGTGTTGACCACAATCTCACCACTTTATGTGGCTGAAGGTGGTAAGCACACAAAGCCTCGAAGGAACTGGCTCTCAACTGCAGCTGTTGGAACACACCAATAGGTATTTAGCAATAGATTTTCAACTTGAGCCAGCCAGGTGGGTACTACAAAGTACCCTACCACCGTGATATGGTTTCCTCACGATGTTTTCCTTTACCGAAAGCTCAAGCTTATTTTTGGGTTACGAACCCGGGCCCTTCGTATTGACATCTAATGTCACTACCAATAAAAAATGTATTACTTATAACTAGTAAAACCCAAGTTTTAAAGAATCATGGCGAGTTCCAAATATTGATTTGTAAAAAAAAAAAAAAGGGTTTTGAATCACTTCCAATATTGAGATTACATTACCAGCAACATATATATACTTGAAATATTTTCTAAACCCAGCAAAACGTAACAACAACATAATGGTTTTTGTAACGAATAATCACGATTCGCCGGCATGCCATAGAAATTCGTATTTTTATCCCGGTGATCTAAAATTATTTTAAATGGCTCAAGTTATTCCTTAGGCACCAAGGATCAATTATAAGGTCATTCTAACGTCTCTAATAATCTTTATTTTTTTGTATAAATTTCGCCATGATTCTTTTTGTTATATGATGTTAGAAAGTGACGGATACAGGAAAATCTGGTGTTTGCTAGACTTGTCTCCAACTTTCAGTTGATCTCCATAATTATTTCACGATACTTGGATAAAAATTGGATGAAAATATAATACCGTTCCGTTCCCATCTATCTATGTGCCAATAACTCCGTGCAATTAATAAATAAAACCGTGTTCCACTAACCTGGCAACCTGTCAACCTGGTCGATCAAGGCGGCGGTGACTTGTAGCGCGGCGCAGCGCGCGAGGTGGCCGGCGTGCAGCGGCGGGAACTCGTGGCGCGGGTTGAGCGCCGCGCCGCAACAACGACTCGCCAGGTTGCCCAAAGTGTCCGCTAGCTCAGAGTTAGCCGTGTTGATCAACTTTGTTTCGCTGTAGTCTGGTATGCATGTAATTGATCAGAATATAGGAGGACTTTTTGGCGGGTACTTGCAGAGTGACGTTGAGTTTTCATTTTTATTAATCCGTGTATTTTGAGTTTTATTGCATATTATCGGTGGTATTTTATCCGATAAGATCAATCCAAGTGCACCAGTGAAATGAAATGAGTTATGTGTATCGTTACTTTACAAGTTGTCTCAAAGAGTCCGTAATTTTTTTTAGTACAATGACCACCTTTTTTTTAAAACATCAGTCATGTTTTAGAAAAAAGGTGGTAGGTGACTGATAATGTGGACTATATGAAAGTTAATGTGCAGACTATATTAGTATGAAAGTGATATTGAAAATAAAATGTATGCGACTGAAGGACTTTGTATCCACGGCCAAGAACAAATAAAAAAAAAAGCGAAAAGAACTTGGTATCACATAAAAACGCGAGTGACCCCTGTGTCGCGAGGCGCCACCACGTTGTATGTATATATAGTATAGATACATAACTACAAGTGTTACTCACTGGCATCCCCCGCCATGGTGGCCTCCCTCAGCAGCAGATACCGGAGCGCCTCGCGAGTGACCCCTGTGTCGCGAGGCGCCACCACGTTGTATGTATATATATATAGTATAGATACATAACTACAAGTGTTACTCACTGGCATCCCCCGCCATGGTGGCCTCCCTCAGCAGCAGATACCGGAGCGCCTCGCGAGTGACCCCTGTGTCGCGAGGCGCCACCACGTTGTATGTATATATATATAGTATAGATACATAACTACAAGTGTTACTCACTGGCATCCCCCGCCATGGTGGCCTCCCTCAGCAGCAGATACCGGAGCGCCTCGCGAGTGACCCCTGTGTCGCGAGGCGCCACCACGTTGTATGTATATATAGTATAGATACATAACTAAAAGTGTTACTCACTGGCATCCCCCGCCATGGTGGCCTCCCTCAGCAGCAGATACCGGAGCGCCTCGCGAGTGACCCCTGTGTCGCGAGGCGCCACCACGTTGTATGTATATATAGTATAGATACATAACTACAAGTGTTACTCACTGGCATCCCCCGCCATGGTGGCCTCCCTCAGCAGCAGATACCGGAGCGCCTCGCGAGTGACCCCTGTGTCGCGAGGCGCCACCACGTTGTATGTATATATAGTATAGATACATAACTACAAGTGTTACTCACTGGCATCCCCCGCCATGGTGGCCTCCCTCAGCAGCAGATACCGGAGCGCCTCGCGAGTGACCCCTGTGTCGCGAGGCGCCACCACGTTGTATGTATATATAGTATAGATACATAACTACAAGTGTTACTCACTGGCATCCCCCGCCATGGTGGCCTCCCTCAGCAGCAGATACCGGAGCGCCTCGCGAGTGACCCCTGTGTCGCGAGGCGCCACCACGTTGTATGTATATATAGTATAGATACATAACTACAAGTGTTACTCACTGGCATCCCCCGCCATGGTGGCCTCCCTCAGCAGCAGATACCGGAGCGCCTCGCGAGTGACCCCTGTGTCGCGAGGCGCCACCACGTTGTATGTATATATAGTATAGATACATAACTACAAGTGTTACTCACTGGCATCCCCCGCCATGGTGGCCTCCCTCAGCAGCAGATACCGGAGCGCCTCGCGAGTGACCCCTGTGTCGCGAGGCGCCACCACGTTGTATGTATATATAGTATAGATACATAACTACAAGTGTTACTCACTGGCATCCCCCGCCATGGTGGCCTCCCTCAGCAGCAGATACCGGAGCGCCTCGCGAGTGACCCCTGTGTCGCGAGGCGCCACCACGTTGTATGTATATATATATAGTATAGATACATAACTACAAGTGTTACTCACTGGCATCCCCCGCCATGGTGGCCTCCCTCAGCAGCAGATACCGGAGCGCCTCGCGAGTGACCCCTGTGTCGCGAGGCGCCACCACGTTGTATGTATATATATATAGTATAGATACATAACTACAAGTGTTACTCACTGGCATCCCCCGCCATGGTGGCCTCCCTCAGCAGCAGATACCGGAGCGCCTCGCGAGTGACCCCTGTGTCGCGAGGCGCCACCACGTTGTATGTATATATAGTATAGATACATAACTACAAGTGTTACTCACTGGCATCCCCCGCCATGGTGGCCTCCCTCAGCAGCAGATACCGGAGCGCCTCGCGAGTGACCCCTGTGTCGCGAGGCGCCACCACGTTGTATGTATATATAGTATAGATACATAACTACAAGTGTTACTCACTGGCATCCCCCGCCATGGTGGCCTCCCTCAGCAGCAGATACCGGAGCGCCTCGCGAGTGACCCCTGTGTCGCGAGGCGCCACCACGTTGTATGTATATATAGTATAGATACATAACTACAAGTGTTACTCACTGGCATCCCCCGCCATGGTGGCCTCCCTCAGCAGCAGATACCGGAGCGCCTCGCGAGTGACCCCTGTGTCGCGAGGCGCCACCACGTTGTATGTATATATAGTATAGATACATAACTACAAGTGTTACTCACTGGCATCCCCCGCCATGGTGGCCTCCCTCAGCAGCAGATACCGGAGCGCCTCGCGAGTGACCCCTGTGTCGCGAGGCGCCACCACGTTGTATGTATATATAGTATAGATACATAACTACAAGTGTTACTCACTGGCATCCCCCGCCATGGTGGCCTCCCTCAGCAGCAGATACCGGAGCGCCTCGCGAGTGACCCCTGTGTCGCGAGGCGCCACCACGTTGTATGTATATATAGTATAGATACATAACTACAAGTGTTACTCACTGGCATCCCCCGCCATGGTGGCCTCCCTCAGCAGCAGATACCGGAGCGCCTCGCGAGTGACCCCTGTGTCGCGAGGCGCCACCACGTTGTATGTATATATATATAGTATAGATACATAACTACAAGTGTTACTCACTGGCATCCCCCGCCATGGTGGCCTCCCTCAGCAGCAGATACCGGAGCGCCTCGCGAGTGACCCCTGTGTCGCGAGGCGCCACCACGTTGTATGTATATATATATAGTATAGATACATAACTACAAGTGTTACTCACTGGCATCCCCCGCCATGGTGGCCTCCCTCAGCAGCAGATACCGGAGCGCCTCGCGAGTGACCCCTGTGTCGCGAGGCGCCACCACGTTGTATGTATATATAGTATAGATACATAACTACAAGTGTTACTCACTGGCATCCCCCGCCATGGTGGCCTCCCTCAGCAGCAGATACCGGAGCGCCTCGCGAGTGACCCCTGTGTCGCGAGGCGCCACCACGTTGTATGTATATATAGTATAGATACATAACTACAAGTGTTACTCACTGGCATCCCCCGCCATGGTGGCCTCCCTCAGCAGCAGATACCGGAGCGCCTCGCGAGTGACCCCTGTGTCGCGAGGCGCCACCACGTTGTATGTATATATAGTATAGATACATAACTACAAGTGTTACTCACTGGCATCCCCCGCCATGGTGGCCTCCCTCAGCAGCAGATACCGGAGCGCCTCGCGAGTGACCCCTGTGTCGCGAGGCGCCACCACGTTGTATGTATATATAGTATAGATACATAACTACAAGTGTTACTCACTGGCATCCCCCGCCATGGTGGCCTCCCTCAGCAGCAGATACCGGAGCGCCTCGCGAGTGACCCCTGTGTCGCGAGGCGCCACCACGTTGTATGTATATATAGTATAGATACATAACTACAAGTGTTACTCACTGGCATCCCCCGCCATGGTGGCCTCCCTCAGCAGCAGATACCGGAGCGCCTCGCGAGTGACCCCTGTGTCGCGAGGCGCCACCACGTTGCCCAAAGACTTGCTCATCTTGGCACCGTCTACGGTCCAGTGCGAGTGGCACACGAGCCGACGCGGCGGGTGCCATTTTATTGCCATTAGAAACGCTGGCCAGTATATGCCGTGGAATCTGTAGGAAGTACAGATCGATAAACTAAACCTGGCACGTTCAACACATTTACACGTTGCTTTTGTAGTGTTTTTGAACAAGCACGCGGCGTGCATCGCACTGCATTCGAATCATGAAAAGTCTGTCCGTCTCTATCGCGCGCGGTCAAGCTTATGAATTTGAAAGAGAGAGTTATTGTTTTGCTTTTGCTACTGCTCATAAATATAGAATGGTCTTTTTTACATTCGTCCGTAAGAATTGAATGACTGATTAGAAGCAATAATGTAATGAAACATAATATACATTACAAGTAACATTTTTTTTTTATTTATTCACAAATCCACCTCACTAAAACCAGAGTAGACTACAACTCACATATTATAAAATTATTGTATTTGGCCAGTTGGCGCAGACGGGCCAGTTGGCGCAGTTGGTTAAGAGTCTGGTAAAGGTTCCACCTACTTCGCCGCAGGTCGTGGGTTCGATTCCCGCACAGGACATGCATTTGTGTGCATGAACATGTCTGTATGTCCTGAGTCTGGGTGTAATTATGTATATTAAGTATGTATTTACAAACAAAAAGTAGTATATGTATGTATATCAGTTATCTGGTTTCCATAGTACAAGCTCTGCTTAGTTTGGGATCAGATGACCATGCGTGTGGAATGTCCCAGGATATTTATTTTATTTTTATTTTATTCTTTTTGGTTATATTGCATAAGTGTGAGAACTGTGAACGTGCCAGATTTAGTTAACCGAAGTACGTTACGTTACGTACTATTTGTCAAAAGGTTTTTGCTGGGTCAGTGAGTGCCTCTAGTGTGTATAAGTATAATGATGGACATTGGCCATTTAACATCATCAGCATGCTCATATGCGTTTTGCTGACCGAGGCGATTGTTTCCGAGATCTACAGGTATTTTACGCTACCCCGTCCCTCGCTAATGGAGGCTTAGTGGCCACCAGTTGGCACCATTAACGAGTGAGGTCCTATCCATCATTAAAAAAGAATTTTTAGGCAGTGCCAATATAATTGACGAACCAAATAAATAAAATATTGATTCAGTGAACTTCCAACACCGCGTCCGAACGCCACAGTGAAGAATCAAGCAGTAGGCACTTATGTAATTTAATTAGAACGAGTTATCAATATTTTATTGTAATCTTAATATCTATAGGCTTTCGCAATACTTAACGTCAAGTGGATACCGAGCGAAAGACCACCAGCATACCACCAGCTTTGGTAAGCAAAAGAAAGAAAACAATATCACGTAGTTAAGTGTTTAAAGCCATATTTTGGAAAATCGGCACCCTAGTCCATAAATTAGGGCACTTAGATCATAAATTTCCCAATTTTGCAGTGATTTTTTTATTAATCGCAGTCACAAATCGGACAAAGGACATTGTTAATTTAGTCTTAAACTAATGATATTTGATTGAGTCATGATTCAGACTTTTCCTTGGAACATGTCATTAAAATAATTGGACTGTTTTACACAAAACTTAAACCGACTTCAAAGTACACTAAGAAGTAATCAAATCCTGATCTGATGACAATGGGACCAAACGGGAACCCTTCCAGACAAAAAACGAATTGAGAACCTCCTCCTTTTTTTGAAGTCGATTAAAAAACAACCCCAGGCAAGTAGTATCGCATGATGGTCCTGTTATTCACTATTTCAACCGTCCGCACTAGTCCAGAGCAGTCTGGTGAAATGGCAGCAAATGTGGAGTGTTGGCTTGAAAATTTGCGGAACTTTCCTCTGACTAATTTAATTTCTATATATCTATTTATTTATGTCAGGATCACCCCGCGAGCGCATCTCGACTTTTTCAAGGGGCTCCACTGAAAATCAGTGTTGATGGTAAGTACTTGCCACAGCATATACTGAGTTGGAGTCCTTTTTGGCATCACACCACAAATATAAATTACATTTATTATTTATGGCATATTATATATAAGAATTGTGTTATTGTTTTTATTTTTGTTCTTTTTTTATTTATAAACTTCCGTTTTTGTTGTTTTTCTAACTTAAACTGAACTAATGTTCTGCCATTTTGGCGGTCGGTCAACTTTCGCGCCTATTTTCTGTAATGGAGTGTCAGCCTCCCACTTTCGGTACTCCGGTTCACAAATGCAGAGCAATGGTCAAATTAACTATAACATAAAGCAGATAATCAGGTCAAGGTCGATGAAATGGCGACAGGTCACAGGAACGTGTAATCAACGGATGCCTCTAAAGCTAAACGGGAAAATCTTAAGTCCGGGATAAAACCGGGATACGGTTCGGAATGTTGGGCACTATAATAAACACTTACTTGAGTATATCCTTCCCCACGACATGTACGTCGGCGGGCCAGGGTCTTCCCCGGGCCTTCATCGCCTCGTCATCCGGGTACCCGATCACAGATAAGTAGTTGATCAGGGCGTCCAGCCATACGTAGATGCTTTGTTCCTGATCATCTGGTACCTGATCGACAAGTAACCAAAGGCCTGAGCATAGAAAGATAAACGACTTGTACCACCTTAAACATTAGTTTTTAACCTACTTCAAAAAAAGGAGGAGGTTCTCAATTCGGTTGTATGTTTTTTGGTTCTCAATTTGGTTGTTTTTTTTTATGTTTGTTACCTCTTAACTCGATCGTCATTTATGAAACGATTTGGAAAATTCTTTTTTTGTCTGAAAGGGTACACTTCCCGTTTGGTCCCATTGTCATCAGATCAGGATTTGATTACTTTTCCGTCTACTTTGAAGTCGGTTTAAGTTTTTTGTAAAACAGTCCAATTATTGAGGTTCCATACATTGAGTAAGAATATTGCTAAAGTAACATTAGAATTACAGTAGTACCCAATGACCCGAAGATTAACGAAAGACTCCGCACACATGGCGGCAGCTGCCGACCAATAGCATTTCCCGCGCTTTGAAAATGTATCTTCTACGCAGGTACATCGGTAAGCCTTATTAGTTGGGTACTACTGTACCTTATGCGAACCGTAATAGTGTCTAGTGTCGTAATAGTGGTACTTTTTGCATTCATCCATTACAATTGACTGATTGCTTAGAAGCAATAATGTAATAAAAAATACAGTATCGTGTTAACGAAAGCTGGCACGTTCACATATGCTAATTGCATATGTGAACGTGCCAGCTTTCGTTAACCGACTACCTGTGTACCAATAAGGTTTATTTTCATAACACTCAGACAACTATCGCAGGACTCTAGTTTACTAGCTCTCCCCCGCGGTGTCACCCGCGTTCCCAGGGCAAAAAGCAGCCTATATCCTCCTCCATACCATAGGCTATCGGCGTGCCAAATTTCATTTTGATCGGTTGAGTAGTTACGGCATGAAAGCGTAACAAAAAACTCACATTCGCATAAAAAATATTAGTAAGGAAGTAAGCAGGGCCGTCTTAAGCCATGCCGGGGCCCTTGGGCACAAAAACATTAGGGGCCCCGTTGGAAAGGAAAAAGTGAATAATAATATAAAAAAATATTCTATGATTTTATATCCTAATCCTAACTAATATTATAAATGCGAAAGTGAGTTTGATTGTTTGTTACGCCTTCACGCCTCAAATACTCAACGGATCATCATGAAATTTGGCATGCAGATAGCCTATGGTATGGAAAAGGACAAAGGCTACTTTTTATCCCGGGAACGCGGGTGAAACCACGGGGGACAGCTATTTGTTAATGTTTTTAATGTAAGTGGAAATAAGGATTAAGAAATGTCCCAAAATATTAGGTTTAAGAAGCAAGCTCACCCTGATAGCCCAATGCACCCTGGAGGCAGGTCTGCTGACGGATATGTCTGGAAAGTACACTTCATTCTCTAACATATCCTGTAGTTGCTTTTGAAACTTAAATGGAGTTATCACACCATCTGAAATTAATCAAACACATATAGTGCAATTCTATACGACCTTGTTTTTGGACAAAAACGTATTTTTGCACATTTTATCTATGTCACGTTACATGACAATACCATACATTTCTAAATTTGTGCAAACATTTGGAAGTTGTGTTGATAACAAAGAAATGGACTAACATAAATTCATATACCCTTAAAAAGGTAATTATACTTGACAATAACACACCATTTTTGAGCCACCTCTGTAAATGCGTTTTAAATCCGCTCAGTCTGAACATGTAGTTTGTCTCCTCCGTCCATTCTACTCGATGCCCCGATTCCATCGATATTTTCACCTGAAACATTAATCATTTTTATATTCACACAGGGCCGTATCAGGCCATGCAGGGTGCCCTTGAGCACACAAGAAATCGGAGCCCCGTTGGAAAATAAAATAAAAATTGAATTAATTGTGTGTGTGAATAAAAGTGATTTTATATTTATCATTGTAAATTGAATTTAAGTATATTATAATTGACAGCTAGTTTAAGCAGAAATTTCTTGGCTTTATTAATTGATAAAAATTATGTTTAACTGTTTAAAAGTTACAGCTCTTTTTCGCATTGGTGTCCGATTAACATTTTAATTTAGAAATTTTTAATGTAATTCTTACTATCTAAAATAGAAAAAAAAAATATTGTGGAAGCGAATTTATTTGGCCTTTCGGAGCCCCCATTAGTGGGGCCCCCGTGTGCCCTTACAGTAAAGACGGAACTGTATTCATATGTGAAAACTATTTACGTCTTTTTAAGCATATTCACGCACAAAGAATGTGAGATTTAACAAAGTTAAAGTGAAAATGATATCGTTGAATAAATTATATAATAATATAATAAATGTTGAGTTGTCGACTCACCTTTTCTCCATTTTTGATATCATCTTTGACGTGAGTCTCCGGCACAAATGACTCATCATTGACGCTGTACCAACCAGAGTATTTAGCTTTGTATATGTGGTCCTCCTTTACTAATTTATTCTAAAATGTAATTATAAAGTTATCAGCTTTTCACACTGCAGTCATATTTTCCATATTTTTTTTATTATAATTAGCTAAATACACAAAAAGTCTGGGGCAGGTACAATTACCTGCCATAATACCTGCCTGAATAGCTCAATAGCTATTATTACTACGTATAGAGAAGCTATCATAAGCAAAAGCATACCCCATTTTTTTAGAGTCAACTAAAGTTCTCTTCAGCACTGAAACAATAATTCTTAGCAAAAGCAACCTTCCGAACCGTGCATTAGAGTATTAGAGTTTGACTATTCATAAGTGCCTGTGAAGGCCTATTTGAATGAATAAATTATTTCATTTCATTTCATTAGTCGTCTAAGCAGACAGTAGAAACACGAAGCCTATCAGAACGCTTTTAGATATTTTTTTTGTCGCAATCACCGCTTACGCGTTTCGTTCATCGTTCTAAAACAACAAGTGTGGCCGGATAGGCGATCGGTCACTTGAATGGAGCATAGTTGTGATGTGTGGCGTCTTCTCTATACGTAATAATAATAGCTCAACGGAGCAGTTATAGTAATTGAATAGTTACTAATAATATGTAATTTTTTAAAACTACCTCCATTGAGAGCTTTTTTTTTTATACTACTTAGGTAGCAAACAAGCATACGGCCCGCCTGATGGTAAGCGGTTACCGTAGCCTATGGACGCTTGCAACACCAGGGACGTCACTCGCGCGTTGCCGACCCTGCAGAAATCTCTTCACACCCTTTTTGAAGAACCCCATGCTGTACTCCATTGGGAAAACCACGGTGGGAGCATTCCACAATCTGAGCGTACGCGGAAGGAAGCTCCTTTGAGACCGCACAGTTCGAAACAATTCTGGTTTCAATGTGTGAGGATGGACTCCTTGTCGATGGCGAGAGTTGCGATGGTGGAAGGTAGCCGTGGACATCATCTTAAACAATTCTTCAGAACACTGTCTGTTGTATAAGCTAAAATGTCACAAAAAAAATTGTACATACCCAAAAATGCCTGACAGCGTTCTTATGCCTGTCTTCAGTAGTCCGTATGAAGTCTGTGTGCTCAACATTGAACTCTTTGAACATTTCCTTGTACTCATTTGAGATATTTGAGCAGTATTCAGGTAAGGAGAGATTAGCTTTAGCTGCCGCTTGCTGGATCTTCGTGCCATGTTCATCTGTGCCTGAAATTAAATGACATCAAAGGCATAGGGAAAGAAATCATCATCAAAGGACAGGAATGTGCTGGCCAGGAGAAGATTTCGCAGATATTGTTAGATTTAATTAACATTTATATTAATTAAATCTAATCTGTTCAAAATTAAATCTAATTTTATATTTAATTTTGAACCGTTTTTTTTTTACACAACTTAGTCGATAAACAAGCATACGACCCACCTGATGGTAAGCGGTTACCGTACCCATATGGACGCTTCCACACAAGAAGCATCGCTCACGCGTTACCGACCTTTCCCCCCTCCCCTATGAGCTCTGGCGACCTTACTCACGCGCAGGAACACAACTTTACACAACATAAAGTTATTTGGCTCTTTGAAATAAACTAAAATACTAAACTAAACGAAATAAACGCTATGCTCTACCTCTCTCTCTCTAGTTCAAACGTATGAAAATGAAACATGTCACAGAATGACCCTACTTTCGTGTCATAACAATAATTGTTCAAAATAACCAGATCTAACAATGTCTAGCAAAATTTACTTTTGGTTGGCACTTTCAGAAGAGGCCCAAAATGTATGAGGGCTGAATGTTCTCTCTTGCATGGTAGCTTCGTTATGTAAGCTATGAGAGTACCCAACGGAGCAGTTTTAATCAACAGTGTCATAAATATCCTGGTCCATTTTTCACACACAGTGAAATAGTTAGTGTTATTTATCTACATACTCAATATCATCTAAATTAATTCAACAATAGCAAGGAGTTTTTTTTTATACCACTTTGTAGCAAACAAGCATACACCCCCCCTGATGGTAAGCGGTTACCATTTATATCACTAGTTTGTTCCATCTATACAACAAAATGACACTTATCCTTGCTTCCTATCCTTGTTTCCAGAATTTCTCAGTTTCTTGCCGGAGTCTTCTCAGTTCAAGTTGTATTTGGAACCGGTGTAGAGTAATTTGTTAACATTCATAAGTGCCTTATCAGGGCCTCATCATCATCATCATCAGCCTTTTTTTAAGTCCACTGCTGGACATAGGCCTCTCCCAGAGCGCGCCACTCCTTCCGGTTTCGTGCCACCCGCATCCAGCCCAGTCGGGCCACTTTTTTGAGGTTGTCAGTCCATGGGGCTGGCGGGCGACCCACACTATGTTTGCCAAGACGCGGTCTCCACTCTAAGACTCGTCTGCTCCATCAACCATCAGGGCCTAAATTGAATAAATTCTTTTTGAATTTGAATGTGGTATAAAATGTAGGCAAAGCTGCTCAACACCATGCCCATTCACCCATGTTCCGTCTACTGTTTCCTTGAACGGTCCAAAGAATTCTTAAAATAGTAAATAATAATGTAACTCACCCGTACTAAATATGACATTGCAGTCAGGGTTAGTCAACTTCTCGAACCTTTGAATGGCGTCAGCCACAAGTGCAGTGTACAGGTGACCCAAGTGAGGAGCTTTAATACATAAATAAGATGTATATTCAAGATTAACAAGACATAGAAATTAATTCTTATTATTTACTTTCCAAAAACTAATAATAAGTAAATATTGAAATAAGTTATTTTATATTACTTTTAGCTGCCTATCTACCCTACCTACTTTCTTAATATTTTTTCTGTAAGGACCATATCTTAGAAATAAAAAAAAAAGACATGGATGAAAACGGTAAAGTCACTCTAAAGTTATCGTGTGATCAAGGGAAATAGAGATTCATAGATTATCATAAGTCCTTACAGTAAAAATTATGCTGTGCACAGGAGAGCAGTTGTCAGTTAAACCTAAGTTATGTAAATGTTCAAAAATGTAAACATATCCTAATCTCACATAGAATGTTTATAGTTACTAACTTTGTGTCGTGGTTTCACCATTCCAGTACCATCTATGGTATTTGAACTACACCTCTGCCAAATTTCGCCAAAATTAGTTCGAATTTGTAGTCGTACAAACGTAGTAAACAGACGAACAGACTGACATAAGTATAGATTATAATGAAATGATTTTTAAGTTAAAACTTACCGGCATTTACGTAAAATATAGGCGTAGTCACATAAAAAGGTCTTTTTTGTGCAACTGATGATAATAAACGCAGAGTTAGTCTCATTTTATTGGAAAATTCGACATTTATATATACAAGTACAAAACAGATGTTTGGACAACTTCTAACGAGGTTATAGCAACTTTGTGTTTTCTATAACGTTCTTATCAATGTTTACCGATATAATTATATCAATGCATACTTTCTATTCAGCTGTTTTTTAAATTAAAGCAAATTTCATCGTTATAAAATAAAAATTATACGCTATGCTATTGACCACAGAGTACTTTTACTTTTTATAACTTGCTATTGACTGACACTTGACACACAGTGTTGCAAGCCCCAACATGCATAAAATAGATGGAGATTGGGAAAAAAATAAGGAGAAATTTTAAAAATACCCTTATTGCTTTCTTTAGTTTTAAGTAAGGAAAACAAATGCTTTTTATTTGGACTTATTTTTGAGTGTCGAGTATTTTACATATTATATATTTTTAATAAAATGGTGGTCATTGTAATAAAACATTTCACGGATTTTTTTAGATCACTTAAAAATTCATGAACACGTTTATCATTATTGGAATAAAAAAGCAAAAACTTAAAATATACGAATTTATGAAAATAAAAGGGAAACGCAACGTCACTTTGCAAGTTTCACAGTTTAATTCGGAATCTGAATCACTTTCCATTGATTTATTATGTTTAGAGAGCATTGATTGATGATTGTTGAGCATTATTTTATGTCAATTACAGGTGATATTCCTATCAAAATATAAAATATCCTACACTTGGCTCACATCGTGATAATCCAGATTTTCATTGAATTGAAAAATAAATAAGGAGAAAAGGAGATATGTCCAAAAATAATGGAATCTCCTGGAAAAGAAGTAGAGCTTGCAGCACTGCTGACACCACAGCATACTTCAAAAGGTGCGTTCGAATTGGGGTATGGTAGCAAAAATAACAGTCCAAAATGCCAAAAACGATCACACTGGCGTTCGATTTGGAAAGTTGTGGGCGAAATTGGCGTTTTGAACAGTTTTCGTTCACCGTTCGTTTTGCTTGGAAACAGTTAAAAACGACATCGTGAACTGCAAATTTTGACGCACCTCCGAGGCAGGGTCGTTTGTGATCATATTTTGACATCTTTGAATCTGACAGATATGTTTCGGAAAATTCATACGGGAAGCGAAAATTCTAATTTTTATTATAAAATTTTATAGAAATACTAACAGGTAAGAGAATAATTTGTTAGATTAACTTTGTTTAATGATTAACTGAAGGAAAAAGGTAGGTTGAGACAAGTGACAAGCAGGCGATGAGCATGGAAATGTCATTTTTGTATCTAATCGTTCGATTTGGGACATATCGTTTGTGGCAAAAGTTGCAAAATTGTTGAAATTTTCCAATTCGAACGCAAATACAAAAATGCCCATTTTGAAACTGTTAAAAACGACATCACTCCAATTCGAACGCATTAAAAGACTACAGTTTAGGTGCGTTCGAATTGGGGTATGGTAGCAAAAATAACAGTCCAAAATGCCAAAAACGATCACAACTGGCGTTCGATTTGGAAAGTTGTGGGCGAAATTGGCGTTTTGAACTGTTTTCGTTCACCGTTCGTTTTGCTTGGAAACAGTTAAAAACGACATCGTGAACTGCAAATTTTGACCCACCTCCGAGGCAGGGTCGTTTGTGATCATATTTTGACATCTTTGAATCTGACAGATAAGTTTCGGAAAATTCATACGGGAAGCGAAAATTCTAATTTTTATTGTAAAATTTTGTAGAAATACTAACAGGCAAGAGAATAATTTGTTAGATTAAATTTGTTTAATGATTAACTGAAGGAAAAAGGTAGTTTGAGACAAGTGACAAGCAGGCGATGAGCATGCAAATGTCATTTTTGTATCTAATCGTTCGATTTGGGACATATCGTTTGTGGCAAAAGTTGCAAAATTGTTGAAATTTTCCAATTCGAACGCTTAAACAAAAATGCCCATTTTGAAACTGTTAAAAACGACATCACTCCAATTCGAACGCACTATATATATGGCATACTTCGTATGTTTGTGGCTGACACACACACCGGCTGCATTCCGAATTGAACATAAAATCCTCTATCTACGCCCCGAACATAAAAAATGCTAAAACAACAAGTTTATTTACAACAAATATTAATTACAAACTATACAGGTATATAGACAATTTGTAATTTTCATCTATAAAACAATAAATGTGTAAAAAGATCTATGTGTAAGTGCCTATGACTGACTGCGTACAATGAAATACATTTTCGACTTTGCGTTGTTCCAAGGACACCATACATTATTATTTTTAGTATAAGTATGAGTTCTCTCTTTCTTTTACATAAAAGTTTGTATCTTACTATCCTGTTGTCAAACTCACGATTATTAACATGACATTTGCAGATTCTGAAACATATTTATGTAATCCTACTAAAATTAGGATACAACAACCAAAGTAATTATCCTACGAAAATTGTTGACATTGGAAATTAGACTGATTGTAATATTGAATCGATTGCTTGACTTGATGTGAATTTGTTGTGATGTTGTAAAATTTAATAGAATTATAACAAAATAGTTGAGATTTTAATAAAATGTCGCATGGGAAGATAGTCTTGATGGCCTGCGGCAGCTTTAGCCCGCCAACTTACATGCATTTGAGGATGTTCGGTAAGATTTTCAGCAACAACAAAATGTGCAATAATTTTGTGTATTTTATGCTTGTAATCCATTTGTAATCATTATAATAATAATGGTAATTAATTATTTGACCACATAAATTACTCTTAGACATTTGTAATTAAGTAATAATTTGATTAGAATAAGTATCAGATAGAAAATTCATTTAACACTTACCACTTTAATTATTTTCCAATACCTATTTATAGGAAATGATTCAATAAAGTATAACTGCTTTGTTTTGTAGCCAAAGCTTTTTAGCCTTTCTATAGACAGAGCAGTACTTAAACTATGAGTTTATCGTGATGTTTCTTAACCATATGTAGGTATTTAACTACACAATAATATTCTTTCAGAAATTGCACGAGATTACATAAATTCTCTTGGTTTGGGAACAGTGGTTGGAGGTATTGTGTCTCCAGTACATGATGCTTATGGTAAAAAGGATTTGGTAGCAGCAAATCATAGGTAAGAATATTTAACTGAAGTAATAAACACTGTGTTAGCTTTCGACTTAATTAGTTGACTAGCAGTTCTGGGAATTCTTGTTTTTCATATGAGAAGAGCGGTTGCTCTTGGACTCTACTTTCAGAAGGCACTTTTTGAGAGATCTAGGGATGCACCTGAGGCATGGGTGGCGAGTTAGACGGTGGGAACCATTTGCATTTTTTTTAGCCAGCTAAGTCAAGTCATTTGACCAAAGGGTACCATAAGACAATCTCAGTCTACCATTACCAAGGACTGTATGTTGATTGCAACATCATAAAATAGTTTTAAAATATAAAAACAGTATAATAGTCACATGTTCTGGAGTGAGATTGTTATCAGTTATTTAATAATTTTATCATCATTATTTCAATATGATAATGTATGTCGTGTACATAAGCAAGGTCTTATAATTAAGAATAGTATATTATGATACATGTGTGCAAAGCTGGTTATTAACACTCGATGCGGTATTAAGCGAGTGAGCCGCAGGCGAGCGCTATAAGTGAGCCGAAAGTGTAATAATCTCGTCAGACAACGTTTTTCAACACACTTGTGAGGAAAAAAACAGACTTGTTTTTTTTAAAGTAGTTTTTTTGATAATAATCAAATCAATACAATGAGAACGTCAACAAATATGGCATAAAACTGTGCGGTAATGTAAAGTAAAAAGCACTAGTGCGTAATTAGCTGCATTAAGATACTAAAAACGGTGCAATAAATGTCAATTTACAAAGGAGTGTGTTGAAAAATAAATTAAGTTAACATTGACATGATATAATATTATAATACTCATCACATGAGTCAACGGTGCATAGTGAACATGTTTATGACAAGAGCTAATACAATATGTTTTGATCCTTTCAGGATAGCAATGTTGAAGCTAGCTTTAAGATCATCAGGGTGGATCAAGATATCTGAGTGGGAGACACAGCAGTCCGGCTGGACGAGGACCAGGGTTTCCTTGCAGCATCATCAGGTCAGTGAACTACTAGCAAACCTGAGGTGTTACCTGTATTCTAGAATGTTCTAGGTTTAAGAGTATTAAGACACCCTCATGTCAAACCAGCCATCATAATTAGTTTAGTTTTCTCATATCGCTCCACATTCCTATCCTAACTAACATCTATACTGTAATCTGATGAGTTATTGTATATAATGTTGTAGATAAAGCCTGGAAATAGCATTGATGTGCTCCTGTTGTAGCATGATTAGCAGTTCTTAATCGCTTGCCAAAGTTAAGCTACCACCGGTGACGCCGGTACCTGGATGGATATGCGTATTTCAACTCGAGCGTTTTCCGTGCTTCGGAAGACATGTAAAGCCGTTGATCCTGGTTATCACTTAATTGTGATAGTCGTTAAGCTAGTTGGAGGTCTTCTAGGCGGCTTGAAAACTCTAACATTAGGTTGACCACTAGCCTACCTCCACCGATCCGCAGTGGGCACGCGTGTTGGAGTATCTGCCCATTCCCTTTCACCCTCATTTGTGAAAGGTGGCCTGTGCTCGGCAGTGGGACATTATAGGCTGATGATGATATCATTGATACAGGCTCTGCCTACCTTTGGGCACTATAAATATGTTTATCTATTATCAGGACACAATAAATGGACACACATCACTGTTCAACATGAACGAGCCGGATCCACCGTCCTGGCTCCCAGATGATGTTCTCAACGTGAACAATATCAACAACATTGATGAACCAGACAACCTAATGGAGAAACTTAACGGCAACCAGGATGGAGTGACCATCAAGCTGTTATGTGGCGCTGACCTGCTGGAGTCCTTCGCTACACCTGGACTGTGGTCTGACGATGATGTAAGTGCCTTCATCATCTGTTGATGAAACTCTTTGTAAGTAGGATGGAGTGACTATTCAGCTGTTATGTGGCGCTGACCTGCTTGAGTCCTTCGCTACACCTGGACTGTGGTCTGATGATGATGTAAGTGCCTTCATCATATGTTGATGAAACTCTTTGTAAGTAGGACCTCAGAGTATATAAATACTTAGGACGGAGTGACCATTAAGCTATTATGTGGCGCTGACCTGCGGGAGTCCTTCGCTACACACCTGGACTGTGGTCTGACGATGATCTAAGTGCCTTCAACATCTGTTGATGAAACTCTTGTGCCTGGCAAATTTAACCCTATAATTGAAAACGCTTTTCACCAACCAACTCCCCGCCGTGGTATTCCCAATAGAGTACATACAGCATGGGGTTCTTCGAAAAGGGCGTGAAGAGATTTCTGCAGGGTCGGCAACGCGCGAGTGATACCCCTGGTGTTGCAGCAGGCGGCCCGTATGTTGTTTGCCACCTAAGTGGTATAAAAAAAAAACTTATGTGTGCGAGCTGCACTTGAGTGCCAATTCCTTTCCAGACTTTATGTGCTGATATAATATATAAACTTTATTTTCAGTTGGAGACGATAGTGGGTCGTCATGGGTTAGTGGTGGTGTCGCGAGCCGGCAGTGATCCCGGCCGGTTCATATATGAATCCGATATGCTGTATAAACATAGGGTGAGTGCTTTCTTTAACTTTTTTTCATTCTTTGTTTTCTGTGGTTTCTGCCGCGTTACAAAGGTCGTCACTGAAATTATTTTTAATAATATTGGCCTGCACAGGTACTTATAATTTTTAAGATTAAGGGTCACAAGAAAGCTACGCGACGTGGCAAGCTTAGATAGCAATATAATATAGAACTTTATTTACTACACAAAAAGGTGCACATTTCAGTGAGAGAATTCGTGACAAGTGACTCGCGTCGCCGCGAAGCGTATCCGAATTCCATTGTTATTTTAAAAAGCGCGCTTGCAAAAATCTTTTGGGTACTATTAATCAGTGGCGTGCATTCCATATAGGCAAATAAGCAATGCCTACCTCATAAGATTCAATTCAATAATATTTTGATTCAATTAAACTACATAATCACTTTAAATAAAAATTCTAACCTAACATTCAATACGAAATTTCAAACTTTGCCGCGCAGGCACTCGCGAGTTCGCCTCTCAAATTCACGGCAATTCACGCACACTAAAACGATTTCGGCATATTCATACACACACACACACTTCTTTAAGATAATACGACGAAAGCATAAATCACGCTTTTGCTATGCGTAGCATACTGACATTTGACATTCGCGATTTATGGACCAAAAGTAACCTTACCTACTCTGTTGTAAGTAAAGTAACCCATCCAAATTAAAAAGACTACAGTTACAACTACTTTACCAACATTAGAGCAACTCAAATATAACTTCGCAATTTATTTGTGTTGGTTTGTTTATGGTTTGGCTGGCATTGTATGCAATGTTGTTGTTATTTACTTATTGTGATTTTGCGAAGTGTATCTATGAAGTGTATTGTGTGTGAAATGAAGAAATTTTGTGGTGAAGATGCAAAATGTGTCGATAAATTATTCCTTTAGTCAGTTTTCGTTTGTTGCTTGCTACTTGCTGTAGACCAACTCCAAAACATTCATGGATTTAAATCTAAGGTAAAAATCTTAGACATTTTAACTCAGAATATTATGTTTATTAAACACCTGGCTATCTGGGTGCTGTTATTCGAATCTATTGTTCTGTTATTATGTATTTTGTTTGCTAATACCAAATACCAAATGTGTGTGGAATGATACGCTGACCTAAACAATTTTACGAATCGGGTCAAAAAACATAATCTATCTAGGAGGCATATTTAGGCGTGTATGGCCATGATTTCTTCTGCCTACCTAGTCCGAAAACCAATGCACGCCACTGCTATTAATAATATTATACCGATTTCAGATACGGTTACAGTAGTACCCAACTGATAAGGCGCGTCGTGAACCTTCGTTCGCACAGAAAAGAAAGTATGGCCCGAATATTAACGAAAGAATACTTAAAAACTTACAATCAACCTTAGATCACTACTATAAGTTTCATAATACAGTGCAGCTGTTAGTTCCGTCTCGCTGCTGCCGACCAATAGCATTTCCCGCGCTTTGAAAATGTATCTTCTGCGCAGGTACATCGGTAAGCCATATTAGTTGGGCACTACTGTACGGATATGTTTCTATTTCAAATGTCTGCGCATTATGTAATATCGATTGGGGACATTCACACAAACAATTAACTCAGTAACGTGGCATTCTAGTAATTTGTTTTTGTATGAGTGTTACAATCGATGTATATAGGTATTATCGTATTATTGGTGATGAAAAGTATGGCAAAATCTTCGAACTCCTTTGATCATGATCGGTTGTACCGATTCAATTTCGCATTTTTAAATAATAATATGTTAGTGTTAAAAACTAGCCATGTATAATAAATAGTACATTATGATACATGTGTGTAAAGTTGGTTATTAACACTCGAGGTGGTATTAAGCGATAAGTGAGCCGAGAGTGTAATAATCAATGCACACGTGTGTCATACGACGTTTTTCAACACACTTGCGAGGAAAAAAACAGAGTTGAATTTTTTTAAGTAGATTTTTTGATAATAATCAACCACACAATGAGAACGTTACCAAATATGACGCGCTAGTTTTTTTTTTGACAGCTGAGATCTGTCAAACTATTTTACGTTTAAATTAAGAATGCTTGGTCTACACACATATCACTTGCAGTGATACAAACTTATCATAATCGGTATTATACCTTTCATAAAACTGTGCGGTAATGTAAAGTAAAAAGCACGTGTGCATAAAGATACTAACAACGGCGCAATAAAATGACACTTTACGACGAGTGTGTTGAAAAACAATTAATATAACTTCCAGAACAACGTTTTGCTAGTAACGAACTACATAGCCAACGAAGTGAGTTCGACGGTGATCAGGCGGCTGGTGCGGCGCAACGAAAGTGCGAAGTACCTCACTGACGACTCCGTGTTGCAGTACATCCGACACAACTGTCTCTACGGAGCCACGCCGCGCCTCACGTGAGTATTCACACTGATCATAAAAATATGGAGATGGGTTGTGGTTTACGGTTCGCTAAGTACACGCCGGGTGGAAATTTCGAGATTGCATATTTTCTAAACCTATGTTGCGTTAGTCATGCTGAACAACTTTTACTATAGGAACAACATAGAATTCTCTATTTAATTATAGTATTTGATTTCCCTGAATCCGGTACTCTTGGTTTATTTTGTTTCATTGAATTAGTGTATTGTGGAGCTGCTTAGCTCCGTTGATTGTTCAGCTATAGTATAGATTGGCGAATTGCCTTTTGCCATTTCTGTGCTGAACATTAAGTGGTGCTAAATTATTACGTCAAAGTCGAATTGTTAGTTTTAGAATACATTATTTATAAAACCTAAGACGGCACCACTAGGAATAACAAAAAATACAAAATTTTACGCTCACTTCGACATGTCACATTACTTGTTTTTATGATCTGAGCTCACAAACACCACAAGTAATTAAGATGGAAAAAACGGATCCTAAAATATCCTTTAGATTTTGAGGAATTAGTAATTACATTAAAAAAAACTATTGTACAGAAATGTCTAACAAGAACCTTGCCTTCACGCTTACCTGGACATCAGTGAGTATTCCCTCCTTAACGACCTGATCGCCAACTGCGGCAAGCGGTCCCCGCAGGACGTCATCATGACCTCACCAGAGGAGAACACCTTCAAAAACATACTCATCTCCATCAGGGACAAGCCCAGCGTCATTGACGAAACTGTCACTATCAAACGACAAAGGAAGTCCAACTTCCTTATGCCAAACAGCCACACAGACTGCGTAAGCCCTATCACCAACGGCATAAAGCCCAAAATGGCGTACATCGATAAAGTGCCATCGACATACGTGCCAGGGAAAGCGGTCAAAATTGTCAGCGATGCAAATCAGCATTCTGTTAAAGACGAGAAGGTAAGTGTTTCAGAGTCGACATACTGTTCCTTAGACAGTTATTTGTCGAAAGATGATTATGATCTTTATAGGCGAAGAGTCAGCGAGGGTAATGTAGAACATGTAGCGGATAATGTGGTCAAAAAACGATGCTCCTCGACTATAAGGAAACTAAAGCCTGACGATATGAAGAAAAGTAAGTCGGAAGTGAGTAAGTTGTGTGATAAGGTCAAAAGTATTAAGTTGAAGGAGAGCAAGTTAAAGGATAGTAAGAATTATAAGACGCGCAGTTGCAATGATATCGTTAGGTTGATTTTGACTAAGCACGGTATACACGTCATTAGTGATACTGAAGCTATTGTTTAGTTTGATTTTGAACCTTATCCCCTTTATTAATAAATAAGGTGTGAGTCAGTCTTGTAACACTTGTATTAAGATAGCTCCAGCCCTTTTTGTTTATATGCCATTAGAAAGTGACGGATATATTTAAAACTTAGGTATTACTACTTAACTTTACTTGAAATACACATTATTTATTAATAAGGGGGTATGTGTTTTGGTAGAATTTTTATGTTTCTCTTGAGGTGGAGCGATGCTAAATTAGTTTTTTTTATCATATTGGTACTTATGTATTTCTTATACATGTTGTTCACTTTTTATTGTACTCCCTTTAAGGTAGAAAAAGAGAATTAGGATTTTATAAAAGTGTATGTAATGTGTCCTACGAATTTATGCAATGCGAAGCAAAAACAGTCTGTGTAAATTTAAGTAGTTCCTATTTTCAAGTATTATAGATTTATTCATTTTAATAGAGGTTTGAATGTAGATAATCTATAAACCTTTTTTTATAAAAAAAATATATTAGAGTAGAACTAAAAAAAAAAAATTTTAGGTATTTTCAGTTTTCATTATAACTGTTTTATTCTCTTCAATTTAAGGTTGAATGCGAGGGATTGAAATGGCATGTGTTGTTTGTTATCTATCTACCAGTATTATAAGATGGGAAACGAAGTTTTCCATAGATTTTATGATGTTTTCCAAGTTCAAAGTTTAATGAATAATATAAGATTAAAACACTTATTCTAATATTTTAAAATAAAACTCAAAAAAGTTTTAAATATATTATAATCCGTTTAAATGTTCGTAAAAATGTATAACTATTATAATGTAGGATTTACCTGTAGAAAACTTTTGTATTCGTCTATATTGATAAATAATCACTTACTTTGTCGTATTTGTAACGATGTAGGCCTATTTAAAATGCTAGAAGCATTTATAGGTGGTAATTTGGATAGCCCTTTTATATCAATTAAAAGCTCAAAGTGAACTTCGTTTTAGATATAAATGTTTTGACCCATAAATACATAACTGTAGAATGTAATTTTAAAGTAAAAAGAAAAAAATACCCTAAAGAGCTTCCAAACATCCAAACTAGTGTCTATTATTTTTAACACTTGAAGAAAAATTACAATGATAAGTAATTTACGCCTGAAAATATTAATTATTTAATTATGGTATTCCAATTCTCCTACGTGAGAATTTTAAGGGAAGTTG
The DNA here is from genome assembly GCA_947623365.1 of Achlya flavicornis. Classification (NCBI taxonomy): domain Eukaryota; kingdom Metazoa; phylum Arthropoda; class Insecta; order Lepidoptera; family Drepanidae; genus Achlya; species Achlya flavicornis. The sequence continues at coordinate 9,683,424 of OX392490.1, forward strand.
AGTTATATTTCTACAGCCTGTATATCTACGAAGTATTATTACTTAACAAGAGAGAGTTTTCAATATGTTTAATTACTTATAAGTAATTCGTATTAATTTATATATAACTACATATACCTCTGTGATAATTTTACCCAGAAATCTATAACATGACAGGTTGTTTACGTAGTATTAATTATACGGCTGATTGTGAAATCACGAAAAGGTTTTTTGTACCTTTTTAGCAAGAGACAGAAAGAGTCCTTTTCTCAGTAAGCTGCAACCTATATATGTTTATATAAGATGAGATCTTATCTGGAATTATCCGTACTATATAAATATTTCAAACCTTAAAATAAATAGTGCCAATTAATTATATTTCATGTTATTCATTTGTTACAAGTTATATTCATCGCTTTTTGTTATATCATAATAATACATTCATAGCCAAATAATTACAAGAAGTATTAGATTATTTCTCATGTGTATTTTATTTAGCCTATATTTTTTATATTTCGATATATTATTGTCTTAACATTTCGATTAGTATCGGGTGAAAAAGAAGAGATTTTAATTTTATCACCCCTGTATAAGTGGGGTGTAATTTTTAACCGACTCCAAAAAAAGAGGAGGTTCTCAATTCGGTTGAATTTTTTTGTTAACTCCGTCATTTATTAACCAATTTGTTTTTTTTTTGTTTGGAAGTGTACACTTCCCGTTTGGTCCCATTGTCATCAGATTAGGATTTGATTACTTTAGTGTACTTTGAAGTCGGTTGAAGTTTTTTGTAAAACAGTTCAATTATGTTATTACAAGCTTTTTATTAACTTGCAATGTTTGTATGTTCGGGTCGAATCTTGCAAGTTAAAATTTCCCCCACTTCCAGTGGTCGGATTGACTTGATATTTGGTATACATTAGTATATTAGAAGACAATGCAAGTACAGTCAACAAAAAGTACAGTCACCGAAAAAGCTTGTATTAAAAATGTTTTTTTTAACAAAAACATATTTTTGTGTATGGTCGCTTTTGTATGGTGCAGTGAAGCCTGACCAAGAAGCATGTTATATTTGATGTTATTTTTAAAAATTGATTACTTTTTGCTTAGTGATCTTGTTTAATTATTTATCGTAGACCTAAAAAGTAGCATATTGGTTCTGATTATTAAAATATTAGTTAATTAGACACAATCTCACCACGGTAAGTGATGATGTGGCCGAAGGTGGTGAGCACACAAGCCTAGAAGGATACTGCTCTCAAGTGCTACTGTCGGAACAAACCGATATAGTTATGGCTTATGAGAGAATCCATCATAGGTTACGTCATTGTCCTTAATTAACGGGTCAGAGGAGACAAGCTCGGTACGGTCACTCAATAAAAAAAAAAACATTATTTTGTAATAGAATTTTACGAAATTTTTGATTTGCGGTGTAAATGTCCTCATTTATGTGTAGAATTTATTACTGTGTAATACAGTAGTACCCAACTGATATGGCTTACCGATTTACCTGCGCAGAAGATACATTTTCAAAGCGCGGGAAATGCTATTGGTCAGTAGCTGCCGCCATGTGTGCGGAGGGCGTCACTTGCGAGTGAGACGGAACTAACAGCTGCAGTGTATTATGTACCTTATAGTAGTATTCTAAGGTTGATTGTAAGTTTAAGCATTCTTTCGATAATCTTCGGGGCCATACTTTCTTTTCTGTGCGAACGAAGATTCACGACGCGCCTTATTAGTTGGGTACTACAGGTGCTACTGTACCAGTATTATACATTCATTTTACAAAAATTAACAATATATCTTATGGCCAAACAATAAGGTTCATGAATAGTATACAATTAGCTGTTGATTTATTATTAATATATGAACTGTAGCGTTAATGTGTATTTTTCAAGTATTTAAATGATATTTTTTAGGTCTACGTCTTCCCCCTTATTTGTAACCTCCTATTGGCAAGTGATTGTGTATCTAACAGTGTTGTATCGTCGTATTTGTAGGGAGGCGGTTGTCCGCTGTAGCTGACGTGTTGCGCGCGCGGCGACGGCTGCACACCCATCTAACGCCCGGGCGCGCCTCACATACGTTTACCCTCTTACTTTTGTAAGGGTCTGCGTCCACTTGTTATGTATAATACGTTTGCGGTGTCAAATGAAATTTTTATAGGTGTTGGATCTAATATTTTGCAAACGATGAATAAAATTGTATGTACGCGAGAAATTCCTTGTTTGTTAACGATTAAATTTCAAATCTATTCGGTCCGATGTAAAATTCAAATTGCCTTCAAAGTTTGAAAGCAAACAATGTTATTTTACAGTTTTTTAGGACTTTAATAGTCTTTTCACGAGCTATCACCTATCTTATCGTCTTAGAGCCAGCTCAATACAATATATAACTTTATTTAGTACACAGAAAGGTACTAATTTCAGTGAGAGAATCCTTGACAAGTGACTCGCGACGCTGCGAGGCGTATTCGAATTCTCTCACAGAAATGTGTACCTTTTGTTAACAAAATAAAGTTATACTTATATTGTATCTCTATCTTAAATAGGGCTCGCCGTGTCGCGTCTCGTATTTTTAGATTTTTATTAGATTTTTTTATATAAAACTTAGCTCAATTAGAAGGAATAAGAAGAGTAATTGAATCGTGTCTAGAGTGATTCTGGTCATATATTTTTATAAAATAATTTTATATGATGTAGGGTTGATAACCCAATTAAAGGTTATACGGTTATAACGATTGTTATACTAACGGGTGGACGCAGCCATTGCCATGGCTCCACAAAAAAAAAAACTTTGTTTAGAACGCAAATGTATAAGGAAAATACTCGTCTGGCGAACTTTCTACTCCTGTTTTTATCGAAAATAAAACATATTGCCATACGTTCAGAACTTAAATTCAATTGTAGCAGTCACTACACTCTATTAACATGTGGATAAGGTGTATTTTCCTAATCCATTGGCGTTCCAATATTCCCTTAGCTTAGCTTGGTGGCGAGCCAGCTCTGCGCTAGAATTATAATTCAATATTAGTTATTAATAGTTGTTTTATTTGTAAACGTTCCAAACACACCGTCAATATTTTATCAATTTGAATAATCATTGCTAATAAATACATACTATACACATATAAATGTACTTAAAACATTTTGCATACCAAAAGTTTTTATTACATGACTGCCCAAAAAAGGAGTGTAATGATTTCAAGGTTCATGTGAGTTTCTTTATTCCATCATAACAGATTTGGATGTATTGGGTATCGTTAGAATCCTTACATCATGCCGAGTGACACTGGCCCTGATTCTGTTGTTTACAAACAAATTTTAATCTCACTAGGTCTCTTTCTAACAAAGAACATAAGAAAAGTTTGTAAGGAATTTAGACCTGTCAAATTAATCCAATGCTTGTTTTCAATATAAATTTAGTCGCCATCTTTTTTTTTTTTTTTTTTTTTTATACCACTTAGGTGGCAAACAAGCATACGGCCCGCCTGATGGTAAGCGGTTACCGTAGCCTATGGACGCTTGCAACACCAGGGGTATCACGCGCGCGTTGCCGACCCTAACATCTATCACGGTTACGCCTAAATACACGCAAAATAAGACGGCAAAGGCAAAAATTAATTTGACAGCTTTAAATATGTTCTATCCTTTTTCAATAATGTTCGTAAGAAAGAGATGAGATGTGACTAAAATTAGTTTAGTGCGATTTACAACAGAATCGGCACCACTGGCTATATATTTTAACTTTTTGGTTAGTGTTTTGGCAGGGAAGTCGTGTTTTTTTTTAAATATAATAATTTCTTTTCTCCATTGTTACATTAAATAGACACAATTAATTGACTTACAATAGTACTCATGGAGTATCTTTAAGGGTCACGTCAGTATCTGTAGGTACTAGTCAGAAATTACTGTATCACAGACACCAGCGCCTTCCTGAAGATAGGTATATCTAGTAAAAGACATTGTGTATATACAAATTAACTAAACTTATAATTTTTCATATTGCACTCCACTCAAATAGTCGTTGATAAATCTTGTGTCGATCGTGTGCTTGGAATATTAACGGAATAACTTTGGCATTAGAAAAACTTCTGCTTAATAGGTCTTTGAAACCGAATCCTTTGGTCTCGTCGAAAATATTTTAATTCTATTCAATGCAAAGTTATTGCGATTACTTTTGCCCTGATTCAAATATTAATTACAGGCCAACCGCTTGACTATGTCGGTCTCTGAGGTAGCCGGTGCGATGGAGTTCAGTTAGACCGACTCAGTTCAGCGGTAGACCTATATCGTTAGATGCCTAAATTTTGTGAAGCTTTATCGAACTTTTGTAATGAGTTTTCACAGCTTTAAATACAAAAACATACTAAAAGCAAATAATTGATACCAAGTTTGTTTATATAATTCTGTGAGAACTCTGCCTACACATTTCCGACGCATGCTTTTTGTATGTAATTTTCCATGAAGTTTGTTTTTACCATTCCTTTGTATGAAGCATGATATTTTTAATTTCAAATTAGATGATATCTTCAATTTTGAGCTTTATGTATGTTACGCTATAGTTCAAGTTTGTGCTCCCCTTATAGGTTTTCCATTAAAATAGGGATTCTGTTCTAGCTGCATTGTCCCTTGTAACGGTCTTAACGGGATTGATTCTGCTTTAGTAAAATGTATATTTATGCCTCGATAGGTAGTTAATTTAGCATTTATCACAATGATTCCTCTTAGATTTTAGTAAAAATTAACTACAATCATTTTAGCAACCATTGTAAGCGCTTACTTGATTTTGGTACCTACAAATTGTTTTATTAACTTAAATAAAATAAGAAATAATACGAAATAGTTATGCATATAACATATGTACTTAATTTTAAGGAATTATGGTGATGTAAAAAAATAAATTATTGGGTTTTATTCACTCTATCTCCCATCTCTTTCTCACTTGTGACATTATCTATTTCTATCTCGCTCGACTCTGTACTATAGCCATATTATGTAGTTCTGAAGCGATGACAACTTAGTGATAATGTCGTAGAACACCGTGACGAATGTCGTGCATTGCAGCTATTCCATTTGACAGCCTTCTAGTCTGAAAAGGTCGGCACCACACCAAAGTACCTTAACACTGTCCTATGCTGTGCTACGACGTTTTCCTCTACCGAAAGTTCAATTTCATTGTATGGTTCGAACCTACGAACAGGGTTTTGGGGAAAAAAAGACTTTGGAGAAATTGCGGTACTTATTTGTTAGTGGTAGATTGAGGCAAAAAATAATTGACACATTTCAGATGATAACTGCAAGTTGACTTTTTTAGTTTTTTAACGAGACCTAATTCAGTGTAATAAGCTAAGAAGAGAAAAACTGCTAAAACACCTCTTTATATAAAAGCACAGTCTATAAAACCATACAGTCGTTCGACGAAGCCGTCTAGACAGGGTAATCGTGCGGGGTGTGAGTGGTGAGACGTGGCCCGACTTGCGAACAAAACGATGTTAGTAGTTCGGGCAACGGCATACTTTATATGGCCGTCGCGATACTGTCGCGGTACTGTTTCCACGAGATCAAAGGCGTCGAACGACTGTGTGGTTTTATAGACTGTTATTAAAGTTTGTTCGTGAGTAAACCAATTCTATGCCGGTGAAATTTTATTTTATGGCTAGCAAATTACGGAAAAATCGCTTTGTTTTTTTTTTTGGATGGTTTAATACATGATCTGGAGGCCCTGCCCACCAACTTCGCTGCGGCATTCGACGTCATTACCACTAAGCTGTCAACTTAAATTTTTTTTGTAACATTACCTTCCCAATATTTTTTTACATTATTGTTAATTTTGAAATCAATGAGGACTGGGCCCTGTCACAACGCAAATACTTATGAATTATGTTCCTTGATTATTAAATAATTATGGGTTGTTTTAGGCTATGTTCTAGTTTTATGTGATATCTTATGTTTTATTTATTTACATACAAATTACTAACACAGAAGGTCCAAGTTTTACAGACTCGATTCCCGTTCATATAATTTGCTATTTCGTTAGGAATAGTGATTTAATTTAATAGAATTTGGCACCCATTTCGCTGATAAAATCAGTTGATGACCAATAACAGTTTCTAATTTGATTTGCTCACTTTGTACTCCCGCACAATTAATAATAACCACGTTGTTTTGTGTTTTTTTAATAAGTGGATCTTCTGTGTTTATTAATGTAGTTTTTTTTATAAAATTCATTTGTATGCTTAAATTTTTTACATAAATAAAATAATTATCTCATAAAAATATTATAAAATTGAATGAACAGGACATTTTAAAGGTTGATTAACTGTTCTTGTTGGATTTTTTGTGCTTTTAATATGTTTGTTAAAATACACACATACATATTATGTACGCTTCTCATGATATGAAATAAAAATAGTTTATTTATTTATTTAATTGTTTTATTAACAAAATAAAAAATGTATGGATTACGATGATATCAGTTTTATCAGTATGAATAATGGATATTTTAAAATGCAATGCAATGCAACGGCTTTACGTGCCTTCCGAAGCACAGAAACGCTCGATTTGAAATACCACTAGGCGGTCATCCATCCAGGTACCGACCACGACAGACGTAGCTTAACTTTGCCGACCGATTAAGAACGGCTAATCATGCTACACCACGAGCGCTTCATACAATAATAGTGAGCCATGGTACAATAATATACTTTCTTGGATCATGGTGTGGTGATATTAATTGGTATTTGGTACACAAAAATAAAACTTTAGTTTGTTCAGTGTACAAAATACAGTGTTTTTTTTTTGTTTTATTATACTTAGGTAGCAAACAAGCATGCGGCCCGCCTGTTGGTAAGCGGTTACTGCAGCCTATGGACGCTTGCAACACCAGGGGTGTTACTCGCGCGATGCCGACCCTGTGTATTGGTGGCACGTCGACTAAAACTTTTTTTTTTTTTTTATTCAACTAAGTCGGTAAACAAGCATACGGCCCGCCTGATGGTAAGCGGTTACCGTAGCCATATGGACGCTTGCAACACAAAAAGCATTGCTCACGCGTTACCGACCTTTCCCCCCTCCCCTATGAGCTCTGGCGACCTTACTCACGCGCAGGAACACAACTTTACACAACATAAAGTTTGCGGTATTCTGTAAGGTGGAGGTACTTCCCCAGTCGAGCTGCTCTTTGAGCGAATAAACGCTATGCTCTACCTCTCTCAAAACATAAAAAAATGCTTTGTTGGTTAATTAATGGATCATTTTATAACACTTTTAATTTGCCCATTCTAATCATGAGAATAGTAATTAACAAGCCGCGGGTGACCACCAGTAAATGATAAAAATATTGGCAGGTAATTACACAGCAGCAAATTAAGACTGGACAGATTGTATTAATGGGTAGGTATGTGAGTATAAAAAACAGGTAGGCGCTTAACCTGTGATCTTTTTAATGTTAGATAATAAAGTATACAAAACTTATAATTAATAATTAAAAACTATAATTCACACTTTGAGCCTACCCTGATATAAACAAAATGCATTACGTAGTTATACAATATTTGGTACATAATGTGAGAACTTTACAGGACTAGGGTTTCGATTATTTAAAGGAAAATATCTAAAATTAGAAAGAATAAAAACTATTCTTATAATATAATTGTTCATTAGGTTTTTTTTTTTAATTTTTTACGGATATTTCTTACGTTTTACTTTATTACGTAAATAAGTGCATAAACGCAAGAAATATTCGTTAAACATTCAAAATGGGGACACTACACCTTAAGATTAGAAATCCTGTGTTACCATGATTATACATGCACACAAATGTGTCTATGCAGGAAATTCAACGATTTGTAGAACCAAAATATGTCATTGCAAATTGAATCCTATAACTAAACAATAAGACTCATCTGTGTTATCATACACTTGACCAAAATTAAACACATTGTATAAAATGATTCTTAATGATTTACAATTTAAGTAAGGCCAGCGAGACAAGATAAAGAATGTAAACAAACTTTCAGACGTTCATAACATTTTAATTTACAGAAATTAAAAAAAATTTTAAACTTCTTATTTCTATTACTTACGTTGTCGTCTGTATAAGAAAACGATTCACTATGAGCATGCATGTATAGATAAATAAATTTATGGTTTTTGGTCGATAAATCTGACATAACTCTATGGGAAAGACTTGATATTGATAAAAACCTAATTTATCGAAAAATATGTAAATAATTCTTAAATATGACTAAGATCACTCAGAATTTCAGTAAATGAACAGACATTTCTTATTTCAATCTGATACAGCAGATTTTTTAAAATAAATTATAATTAAACAACCGATTTTCCTTAAATTTTACATTGAAATCTCAACTCTATTATAATATTATCTTGCATTTAATATTATTTGATCTAGACGATTAGCTATTTTAAACTGACTTTAAACATATTTTCAAAAATATACCGTCTGCCTTAACAACTAACTGAAGCTTTTTCCTTTCTGACTTAAAATAAGGTTAATTTAACTATCAATTATTGGATAGTCTAAATTAATTAATTTTTTCTTAAAAAAAAAAATTTGTTTGTTTAATTTAGCTCTCTCTATTGTCGTTCTCTCTATTATCGTTTGAGGATCATGGTCAGCATCGGGTTTGCTTCTAGAGCTGATGATTATTAATTTTTCTACCAGAATAAAAATAATTTTATAATTTTCTACTTAATTTTGACGAAAATTAACCTGTACCGCTACGGCAGTCAAGAATTTGTTCACACCACTACAATTCAACGGATCAAGTCTTCTTAACCTTAGTTCCAGTTGGGTCAGGACACAGGCACCACGGTGTAATCTCCTTATTGCACATCAGCTCAACATTCAGCACCGTAATGGGCAGGCCATCAATGGTGACGTTGTGTGTGCTCCACAGTTTGTATGAGACGTCATGTAGGCCAGTGTGTCTGTCGCGCCGGCGAGTCACCTCCCGTTGATTGTAGCATTTGCGCATGTCCCGACGCCTGTATGTCTTGTCATGGATGTGTCTGGAAGTATTGAGTAGGTGAAGGTTATTTAGATGTACTTGTAAGGCATAGCTCAGTGACGTTGGATACCGAGATGAAGTTCCCAGGTTCGAATCCTACAATCAGCTTGACCACTCAGTGAAGGAAAAAATCGTGAGGAAACATAGCATGGTGGTAGGATAGGATATTTTATCTGTTTTTTTTTTTTGTAATCTTATCTGTTTTTTTTTTTTGGAAAGTCTTAATATTTTAAACATGTTGTGTTTGCTTTTATATAACAATAAATTTAGTTTTAATTTAGACTAAGTTCATACTTCATGTTCTTGTATTCATTTACTGTTGCTAGCAAACCTTTAAATAAATAGATAATTTGTAGTACCCATCTCGCTGGCTACCACCCTCAAGCTGAAAATCTGTCACCAAGCACCTATCGGTGTGTTCCGTCAGCTGCACTTGAGAGACAGTTCCTTGTAAGCTTTATGTGCTTACCACCTTCGGCCACATCATCACTTACCATGGTGTGATTGTGGTCAAACAGGCCAATACATGGTACAAAAATGAAACATTGAATAAGCGTGATTCATATTATTTAATCAGGTGGATGCGTTTAACTTCTCAGGTAATCCCACAGCTGTGCCACACATGAGCGAAATTGCTAAAAAAATTGTAGATAGCAAATGCTGAAAAGGACTAAGTTTTCTCTTCAGTCTAGATTTCTATAGACGGCAGTGGCGTGCATTCCATATAGGCAAATAAGCAATGCCTACCTCATAAGATTCAATTCAATAATATTTTGATTCAATTAAACTACATAATCACTTTAAATAAAAATTCTAACCTAACATTCAATACGAAATTTCAAACTTTGCCGCGCAGGCACTCGCGAGTTCGCCTCTCAAATTCACGGCAATTCACGCACACTAAAACGATTTCGGCATATTCATACACACACACACACTTCTTTAAGATAATACGACGAAAGCATAAATCACGCTTTTGCTATGCGTAGCATACTGACATTTGACATTCGCGATTTATGGACCAAAAGTAACCTTACCTACTCTGTTGTAAGTAAAGTAACCCATCCAAATTAAAAAGACTACAGTTACAACTACTTTACCAACATTAGAGCAACTCAAATATAACTTCGCAATTTATTTGTGTTGGTTTGTTTATGGTTTGGCTGGCATTGTATGCAATGTTGTTGTTATTTACTTATTGTGATTTTGCGAAGTGTATCTATGAAGTGTATTGTGTGTGAAATGAAGAAATTTTGTGGTGAAGATGCAAAATGTGTCGATAAATTATTCCTTTAGTCAGTTTTCGTTTGTTGCTTGCTACTTGCTGTAGACCAACTCCAAAACATTCATGGATTTAAATCTAAGGTAAAAATCTTAGACATTTTAACTCAGAATATTATGTTTATTAAACACCTGGCTATCTGGGTGCTGTTATTCGAATCTATTGTTCTGTTATTATGTATTTTGTTTGCTAATACCAAATACCAAATGTGTGTGGAATGATACGCTGACCTAAACAATTTTACGAATCGGGTCAAAAAACATAATCTATCTAGGAGGCATATTTAGGCGTGTATGGCCATGATTTCTTCTGCCTACCTAGTCCGAAAACCAATGCACGCCACTGATAGACGGGCCAGCTGGCGTGGTTGGTTAAGACTGGTTAAAATTCTACCTATCACACCGCAGGTTGTGGGTTCGATTCCCACACAGGACATGCATTTGTGTGCATGAACATGTCTGTATGTCCTGTCTGGGTGTAATTATGAATATTAAAGTATGTATTTACAAACAAAAAGTAATATATGTATTATATCAGTTATCTGGTTTCCATACGACAAGCTCTGCTTAGTTTGGGATCAGATGACTGTGTGTGAGGAATGTCCCAGGTTTTTTTTTTATTTGTTTTTATTATTGTAACTGCTTACTATCAGGCATTCTGTTTGGTTATTAGTTTAAAAAGGGAGCTTGGCAACAGATTTCCAACAAGGGTGGTGGCCAGTCATGTAGTACAGTCCTCTGATCACAATGAATTCCCATAAATTCGGAAAAATGAATTACTTTAGTAATAGTGGTTGAGCTTCCTTATCAGCCCCTAAGGAAACCAGGTAATGTAACAATAGTATACTCACTTGAAAGTATTTTCAGGTCCAGTAGCTATGTTGCTTGGTCTTGTCACCTTAAGTTCTGCATCTCTCAGCCTCACAAAAAACTCATCATCTTCAAGACCCCAACCCCAATAGTTATTAGACATACCATTCACCAACTCATAATGTTCCCTCTTCACTAGTAATATCCCACCAATAAAAGTCTCATAGTGATATTTAGGATGAGTATCCGGTGAAGATATGTGAAACGGCCCTGATGCAGGGTAATCATACTTCAAGTTATCATTCAAAGGCAATAAATCAACGTCATGCATAGCTATATAATCATAATCATTCCTACTGTAAATAAAACCGACGTTTATCAATGACGCGCGATTAAACCTATTACTATCCTTTTGTTGAACAATAAATATGTGAAACTGTATTCTTTGTTTATTCAAAAAGTTATACATATGTGGCACAAACTCTAATAACTCTTCAAAACGATCTCTGAACGGTACAAGTATTGCAAGACGCTTTTTATTAGGTTCTCTTGCAATAAACCGTTGTTGTACTGGCTTAGGTAATGCTTCCCGCTCTGCGAAAAATATTACGAAAAATTATTCAAAAATGGAACAACACTTTTTTAGGTTACCATAGATTATAGATTAGCTTTAGAACTCACCTGTTTGTATAGGTAAAGAGGCTAAATAGCATCCCACGATAAAGGTTATGATTAGGCAAATTGCGATACATTTTGAGCCAGTTAGTCTGTAGCCCATTAGATTAACACTAGTGTACATTAATTTTTATGTCACGTAGAATCACTAATATATCTTATGAACATTATTTTTACTAGAACATGACAATTTCATTGATAAATTGTAATTTCTTTCCACTTTCGTTTATTTACATTCCGGGATTCCCATGTGTCATAATCAGCTGTCATTATGACATTGACATTAATGCAGGGTTTGCAAAGTCTGTTACTGTTCTGAAAACTACGAAAACGTAAATTAATTAACCTAAATAGTTAGAATGAGAAGTTTTCTTGTAGGTATTTAATTTTCTTTTCTTTAAGTCTCAATAGATGGCGTTAATATGACTGAAACGAACTATCTTGCTGTCAGTTCAATAAAAAAAAAACTATGTAACTTCATGGGTGCGTTCAGTTACTACACATGTTATTGAACTGTTACTGAACGCTACGATGATCTTCGGGCGATCAAACGGCGTAGTTACTGAACGCAGCCCATAACTATTTGGCTTTATACTGGTAACAGACGTTCCAATGTCGGACTCCTATTTTTATTATTACGCAGGAGACACGGCCAAGGTACGTCCTGCCGTAGGAAAGTGTGTAGTGCGGCAGGACCCTCATAATTATTACTAATACCGGTTGGAAGCTTTCGACGTCCTGCCCAAAGACTACAGTATATACTTAGAGAGTCCTGCCGTGCTACACACGGCCCTGACCATCAGACGTCCGACAGTCGGATCATCTGTAACTAGTATTATGTCACTATCTATTTTGTTCAAAACTTTTGTGAAATTTAGCTTAGATTTGAATGATTTGAAAACTATCTGCGTGTTTGTGCAGTTGTGAATTGTACCAATAAGGGACGTCTTACATTTCCAACTGATGAACCACTAAGGTCACAGTGGATAAGAGCAACAAGGGTAGATGTCCAACGAATATCAAAACAATGATGTACACCATAAGATGTTAACAAAGGTTACAAGAAATACTTATAATTACTGCTTAACAGGCGTTTCTGTCTGTAACTACGTAAAAAAAAAAAAAAAAAAAACGCGGTTATCATTATTGTATTGTGGGGCCTCGTCCGTCCTCGTACCTACTCTTTTATTTTATATGTGGTTCTTGTAGTTGGTAACACATTTAATATTGTATTTATGTAAAATTGCTTTGTAATACAGTGGCCGGCAAACAACTTGATCCACGACCTTGAGTGCGCAGTAGACGATTTTAAGGTGTCGTTGGTGGAAAGAGAGGTGCGCGGGGGCATTCTATCGGCACGCGTCCACGCTATTGGCCGAGCATGAGTGTACATGCGCGAACTTACCCCCACTACGTCGACTTTGGCTCAAGTTGTTTGCCGGCCTCTGTATCCTGTTACTGTTTGTGAACCCAAATAAATGGAAAAAAAAAAATGATAGAAACAAATAATCCTTAAGCGTGACTTCCACAACAAAACAAACAACGCAAACAACGGAAACAAACATCCACTCATACCAGTGTTGCCGCTTCATATTACTAATGTGAACAAATTTTTTGAGCTGTTTTTTAATATTCGAGATGTTATTATGATCAGTTGAAAAACATATTTAGCAGTTATTTAATTTAATGGCGGTTGATTAATTATTGCGACAGTAAAACATGGACAGTAATAAAAAATCAATTAGTCGGTTATTTTATCATACAATGTCAATTATAAAAATAATTGAGCAGTCCAATAACTGAATGAACGGTAAAAATGTTGGAACGAGCGGTTCGATAAATAGTTCGGCAGATCATAGCGAGCGGTGACACCCGAACTCAAATTCATTGAATAGAGAGGTAAATGTTCGTTAGTTGGGCGGAGCTTATTAGCGCGGGTGGCGGAAGCGACCAATCAAAAAGGTAAAAACCGGCCAAGTGCGAGTCAGACTCACGCACCGAGGGTTCCGTACAAACCTGTAGGTATATAATTAAATGGTAGTATAGACCTGAGTATTTGATATGAATTTCAATTTATGACGTATAAAAAAACTACTTACTAGATCTCGTTCAAACCAATTTTCGGTGGAAGTTTGCATCGTAATGTACATCATATATTTTGTATAAATTTTACCACTTTGGAAGTGCACATTCGCACAAACTATTCAGTTTAGAAAAAAATGATATTAGAAACCTCAATATCATTTTTGAAGACCTATCCATAGACACCTCACACTGAGGGGTTTTATTAAAAAAAAAAACAGTTTCAGTTGTTTTTTTTGTATATACAACTTAGTCGATAAACAAGCATACGGCCCGCCTGATGGTATTTTTTGCCATTTGGCTACGGAAACCTAAAAAGGAACCCTTATAGTGCGACTTCGTCCGTCTGTCCGTCCGTCCGTCACGACGCTATATTTCGAACACTACTTTACCACCTCATTGTTTATAGAATTGCTTAGAATGAGATTTCTTACCGACAAATACCGATTTATTACTGCCCACACGTAACCGCTCGTTCAATAATTTTTACCGCCAATTTAATTATTTCCTGCTCAATTATATATTCACTGATCCATTTCATTATTTCTTATTACTCATTTTTGTTTACTTTACTGCTTAGTTTTAACTGCTGAACTAGTTATTAAACGTGCCATTTATAATTTTTAACTTACCAAAACCGCTATTTACAACTGCCTCTTTAAATCAGTGCCATTACTAATTTCGGACGAAAAAAACAGGCTGTTACCAAAAAGCAACGAAAATTAAGTTTTGCTCCTCTGAAATTTGGTTTCATTTAATCATGTTCATGGTTGCTATTAATATCAATTAACACTTAATAAAAGAAATCTGTATATTTTTTTTCAATTGTCGATTTTGAATTAAAAAGGATGGACATGTGACAGCATATTTTGATTTGACAATTCAATTTGGTGTTGACAGCGCCACCTAGTTATTTTGCAGCAACTCTTTAAATACCTACAAGAAAACTTCTCATTATTATGAATCATTTTTATTTACATAGGTAGTAGGATCGTTTGGGCTGAAAATAAATAAATGAAGTTATTATAATCTCTTGAAGTTACTGGTATGGTTTTGACATTATGGTGTTCGCCGACGACATCGTTTTACTATCAGAAAACAGCACAAAGCTGGAGTCATGCTACACACGTTACAACTAGTAAGCAGAGAGGCAGATCTAGAAATTAACCTGAGAAAAACGAAACTCATGACAAATGCCACTCAAAACTCTATCTGTCTTGACAACACGCTGAGAGCTATATCTAACTAGGTAAACAAAGGGGTGGAAGATTTTGGCATTTCTCTCATCTGCTATTTTGTTTTTTTTTTTTTCAAAACGGCGTTCACTGTTATATTTTAAGAAAATCGGTAGCTGACATCTATACAATCAAGAAATTCTGTGACAAAACCAGAAAAAAACCTCGTAAAGTGTCACGTTTCGAAGAAGCAACTAAAGTGTTACTGTTAAGAAAAATAAACATATTATATTTTAATGAAAAATTAATTACTACATCCAAAAACTGTACCCAATAAATTATAGTTAAAAGACCAAAAAAAACACGCAAAAAGCCCTGCCCTCGCTTTTTACCCGACTGACCCGGAAGGAGGGTTATGTTTTTCGAGTGTATGTATGTCTATTTCTTTGGCACGCTCTGCAGCCTAAACGGCTTGATGGATTTAAGCATATGAGGTGTCGTTAGATTCGTTTGAACTGTGGGAGTGTCATAGGGTATATTATTTTTATATGGCGTCTACGGATAAGAAAAAAGGGGGGGTATTAAAAACAAAAATTTCGTTATTATAACAATGTGGGTATCAAATGAAAGCTTGTGAAAAGCCCATTACATATATGTATATATTGTAATACTTTTGTTCTACCATTCTGACGTAAACTGCAAAAAAACATGTTTAATGCAAGGACAGTAGGTATAGGTACTATGAGCGGTTACCGTACGTAACTCACAGAGTTGCGATGGTTGTTAGCGTGACTTTACCGTACCGCTCATTTACTTACTAATACTTACTTATCATTCTGTATACAACTAAAAAGTCTGAAATAAATTAAATTATTAAAAGAAACAAAAAACCCGACTGCGTAAAACAAATATTAACTGAAAAGATAAAAACAAGCTTTTTACCAACCAACCAACCAATAACCTAAGTATGTGTTTTTTTTTAAATATTTGTTTATCCCCGACTGCAATACCCAGCAATACCTATAACATTCAAGTTATATTCCAAATTCTATAGATTAAAAAGCTTGTTTTTATCTTTTCTGTTAATATTTGTTTTACGCAGTCGGGTTTTTTGTTTCTTTTAATATACAATAGTTCTTGTAGTACTTAGCGAGATGGCCATGACACATATTTTGACTAAGGTGTAGAGTTTGTGAAGATAAGGCTTGTAGAGTTAGGGTGAATGTAGAATTATAAGCTTGGCTCTACATGAGATCTGATAACTTTTTGACAGTGCGAGCCATAGTCTCGTCTTGGCAACATTTTATACGAAAGTGTTTTTGGTGGGATAGGTACATGTAATAATTTATTGTTGAAATAAATGTGAATATTTTTTTCAATGCATGAAATAAACGGTATTTTTTTTATGATATTAGTACAAGAAACCGCTCGATCTGAACACGGTTATACACTCAGCGTTATCTTTCTAAAGCTCGAGAAAACATAAAATACTCAAACGGTTTATCGACAAGTCGGAAAAGTTTTCGCCACATCACTATAAACAAAATGGCGGAAAAAGCCGCCATTTTTAAAACGTGCCATGTTTGCTGACCTAGAGCTAGGTAAGGTTAGGAAGGCATTAATTACCAGCAAATGTGATCGGGACCAAGTTTAGTCGTTGTTATTAAGCTAAATTTGTTTGAATTGCTAATTAATCGTCGTTGAATGGTCGCTACGCACGCCATTTGAATACCCCACGATTTAGTGACTCTTAGTATTGGGTACAATAAAAGGTAGTGAATTACTATTGTTTTAATATAAATATATGTTTTGATTTGCAGTTAATGCTTTGTAATAATTTTAATGGACTATTTTATTTGTTTTAATGAGTTACTTATACTTTTTTAATGCACTCATTTCATAAAAACATCTATAGGTAACTATCTACATAAGTTTAATAAAACCACCTAAAATTCTTTTTAATTATATAAAAGGTACATATAATGACCGTGCATAAGTCAATTAATAATCCTTATTATCATTTCAAACAAATATTTTAAATACGAAAGTAATTCTGTATGTCTATTGTCCGCTCATTTGTTAACATTTCACTAGGTACACACATCAACGTATACATTTCCAGTATAAGCTGATCTCGCATTGTTTAGGATTTCCTTACATAGGATAGGTCAGCTTATATTGGAAATTTATAGCTTGATCTGTAGCCGTGCGTACTAAACCTTTTTTTGAACTGATTGCGATGGTAGGCTAGGCTACTTCATCCTTCCTACATTATTAATTATTATTTTCCGCCCGCGGTTTACCAAAATAAAAAGTATACTATATGTTATTCCAAGTTATGATCTCCCTGAGCGTCAAATTTCATCACGATGGGTTGTGCCGCTACAAACAAACAATAAACTTACTTTCGTATTTATTATATTAGGTGGAATTGGATGAGCATATAAACTTAATCCTGCAGGATTCTGCATAGCCTCTGGGTCCATACATTATTTATTAAGCATGTAGGTACCTACTTATGTAACATATTACTACTTACCTACTAAGCTTACCTAGTTATTATTTGTGGTGACACCTCTCAAAGAAGTCTTAGGTAGGTACTTTATTTTATCAACCATTGATGTATATAACAATAATTAATTTTTAAGTCTTGTTGTACGTATGTTTAATTAATGAACAATTAGAAAAAATAAATTGGTGCAAGTTTCAAACTAATGAACATAATTTTTTACTTCACTTATCAAATCATCATAAGCACCGAACCGAGATAAGCTGATAAACAACATAACTAGACTCTCTAAAAAAACTAATTGCGGATGAAATTCCAGCGCTGAAGCCCAATAACTTGATCTCGATGAAAAAAAAGAAAATGCATGAAAATTTACAACAATAAAAATACGAGCGCCGCTCACGGCACGAAATGTCAACAATAAATATCAATTTAACACACACTAAGGCACATCGGGCGCACAAAGCAACACAATTAATTACCTAAAGTTTTTATAACCACCTAATTACATGGTTCGGCTGAACGGCCGCGGTCAGGGCCGGCGGCGGCGATTATAAAAAAAAAACAAATACGCTCCGTTTCACGCAGTAATACATCAACGTCCCTAGTTTAGAGATAAGTCCACTAAATATCTACTTTCAGCATATGAGTTACGTCTCTGTTATAAGTAATTAAGAATAAGTAGTTAGAACTCGATATTGTGGCATATTTTAAGCCATAATTGACGGTTTCGAGAGTTCGAGAGTAATTAAAGGAATTAACAAACAAAAATAAGCTGAGGGGATGTTTGTTCGGACGGTTATTTATGTGCGGCCTCGAGGTATGTGTTGGTTTTAATGAGGCTTTGTGTTCCAAAAGATCCTTTGCCTATTACAAATAGGGGAGGGGCACATCATTTTTCATGAATTTACGCTTATCCTGTAGAAAAATAAGTTTAGTAGTGTTTTGTAGGACGAAAATAAAATTATTCTGTTTTTATTCTCAGGAAAACTATAAAAAATATAAATTTGGAAAACTGGCTTCATTTACGGATTGTGCTGTACAATGTTGGAAAGATATTGTTTACTATAAACAAAAAATAAAAATGTAGTTACTTATTTAACTGAGGTAGACACGAACGCAGACGGACACTTGTCTTTAAAACTGAGAACCTGCCCCTCTACCGCGTAACTTTGGTGGTAATCGTAACGAACAACACGCGGTATGTCGCGACGATAACCATTCGTGGGCCCTGATTGGATGAAATTCATTAATGGTGTTCGTTACGATTACCACCAAAGTTACGCGGTAGAGCCCCTGATCCTCTGCGGCGTAAACTGTCTACGCTCTGCTACAATCCTCTGTGGCTCTGCGGCATTTAAACTTACCATCGCCTAACAAGAGATGGCGTTAGTTACATATTAAGAACTCTATTAAAATGTTACAAAAAATATATTACTTAGGTAACCTCTTTCGCAAGACTTAATGCCTACTTATGGACGACTTATAGGTACATTAATGTATATGTGTAGGTCCCTTATTGATTTAGAAATTATACCAACTAATTATTTATTTTTTAATACTCTAGCAAAGTAATCCTTTACAAAATGCCTGTAAACTAAAACTAGCTATTAAATAGTATGTAGGATTTTAAAGACATTTACCAAATATATGAAAGACATCTTGCTATAAAATGGATATATATAAAGCGTGTACAGATGTTTTGTAACCAACGACGCTAATAACTCGATCCTAAAGGAGCTTCCAATAACAGATGGTCACATCTCCAGAAACGAACATTCGATGGAGAGACTTGTTGTCCAGGGTCAGGTTGAAGGCAAACGATCTCGTCGCCGATCGCCCACTCGTTGGACTGATCTTATCGAGACGGTGACCCAATCTACCATGGTAGAGTGTACTCGCAGCGCTACGAACCGCCAAAAATGGAGAAGCATTGCAAAAGCGGTAACCCTCGTCAAGGAGAACATTAGACCCTCCATTTACACAATCTTTTGCAACCACGACCACTCTGACATGAGACGAGATGCCCGACTGGCATCTGAGTTGGTCCCATAGTAAAAGTTGATCGTATACATGAGTACTTTACGTGGTTTCATTTAATGTCGTATTGTCGTATCCACCCCGTATACCTACCTCTACCTACTTACGGTTCCGAAGGTAGATACTAGGTTAGGTACCTACTCAAATGGCATTACACCAACCACGCCTGTTAAACATAAACATAACAAACGGAATCATAACATTTTCTCATTATAAACATGAACGGAAGTAAAAACGAGCAATTACAAAATATTAAATTAATCTCAGAGGCATTAAGTGCAGTGTGCGGCGCGCTCCCGCTCGTAAATGCCATGTTTAACAAAATGGCCGGTCCGCGCCGGGTGCGTTCGATTTTTGAATTTCATCGACATCGAATTTTATCCCGTTTCCCGACACTATCTTTATATTTTTTTAACTGTCAACAAGCACGGGCCGAATAAAATAAAGCCGTTTACATTTTATCACAGTGGCGTGAATGATAACGTGGTAATTAGAACCCCGTACACGACACAAGGTTCATAAAGGTTAATGTTGTCTGCGCCCTTTGTTTTTAGAACTATTAAGATAAGCTCTTTGGTACCAATGTGACATTTGTTTCTATTTTTAAATTAAACTTTGGAATTAAGTATAACTGCGATGGACCGATTAGATGTTAAGATTTTGCTACTCTACAGTTTCAAATAGATAACAATGTAGAGTCAGTACCTAAGCAAAGGTAAGGGGTGAGCCACCTCGCTCAATAACTTAAATATTTATAATAATACTGATAATTTTATAATTATCTCGATACTGTTATCCATAGATAGGTAACATAAGAAGGTATTTCGAATTGAGGGAATACCTAATAAAAAAATATGGGAGGTATCTAATTGGGTAAGTAATATTATAAAAGGACCACAATAGGACCTATTTTCACCAACGAGTTAAGATATGCCCACAGATCTATATATATAAAAATCAATGCCACTTTTCGTTGTAATTTTATAACTCAAGAACGGGCTCACCTATCCAAACCAAATGTTTAGGCTTTGTTCGGACTATTTAGTAGATGGTTTATGTGAAGTTTGCACAAAATCGGTCGAGCGGTTCTTCATTTATCACATTTTTTTATTTCACTTTATACGTAGCGAAGCACGTACCGGGCCGCTAGTTTACATCTAAATTTATATCTGTGGATATGCCCAACTCTTGAGATGTCTCGTCTCAGGAGTTGGGCATATCCACAGACATACGAGTTTCCCTTCCTTTTTTCATTATTTCATTACGAGAATTATTACGAGTTACGTAACTTAAAATGACAGCTTTCATACAAAATTAACCATTTGAAAGTTGAGTTTTAAGCTTTGTTTGGTGCAAATGGGCAATCTTGTTAGCTGAGGGTTAAATTTGCTTTCATACCTATCAGTTTCAAATCCAGGCAAATTTAAACCATAAATAGACTACCTACGGAAACTTTAAGCTATTTATCAATTAACTTGTAAAATATTCTTTTCAATTAGTGATGTGTGTTTATTTTAATTAATATTATAATTTTATCGATAACTAATTAATGTGTGTGTTATAGTAGCAAGTCGATCGGGAGGCAAGGCGATGTAATGGTGGCTAATGTGGCGACCGCCCGCGTCGCCCACCCGCCGCCATTGTTTCATAATGACACTTTTATTATTGATTCCGCTAGGGAGGTGCGTGTATCGATAAATTGCAAGCTTAGCTTACATACCTTGATCCTTATTTTGTCCCTCAAACTTTTGAGCGGGAATTGTATTCTTGAGAGAGTCTCTATTTATAAGGATAAATTAATTCAATAGCTGTTACCTGAATTAATATCAAACGAAACATCTACTAGTCAGTTTTTTAAATGGCGGAGGACTTCAGAAACCTACACTACCCCATCCCTATTTTATCGATGAACGGCTGTAATCGAAATTCACGATCCATTAAACTCGTAGCTACAATTTTATTTCAGTAATACATTGTTTTAAACTCAATTACATTCTTCTTGGGACCTACCACAGGTTATCATGATGCCTGTTTATTGTTACAAAAAGTATAAATATGAAAGAGAATAAAAATATGGCAGTAATAAGACCATAGAGTAAATAAATGCGCGAATTTTTTAATTGGCAATTACTCATTTGAAAGTACCACAGACATATAAGAACAAGGAAAGTACCTAATTTTCCAAAAGAAGATGTGACTCGCAGTTCCTTCCATTTTTTTTTTCATATGTAGGTACATAATTAGGTATACGACGCACGTCCAATCTGCGAGCCAAAGGGTTTAATATCTTAAGGGCGATGATAGCTCAGTGGTAGTGAGTGACATCAAATACCGTAAAGAAAGTCGTAGGTTCGAATCCAAACACTGAAAAAAATAATTATTTAACAGTAACACAAAATTTTACTACCAATAACCTAAACAGAGTGACTTGCGAACTAAAAATTACCAGTAACAAAACTAGTTTTGGTTCATTACTAAATTGTTTGATTAAATCTAAGAGATATACGATTAAATGTAACTAAAGTTAGTTTCCAGACAACAAAACTTCAAGATACATAACTAGTTTTGTAGAACCTTTTTTTCAGTGAATGAGTTTCAGATGTTGGTGAAGGAACCGTAATAAGATGGTAGAGAGAGTACTACCGTACCCGCCTGTCTGTATATAATCTATGGCCAAGCACATACGAGTACGAGTGTGTTTCGACTTCGACACCTGGGGGCCAAGTCTGCTATTATAATTCAAAAATATCGCTGCCAAATAATAATGTTCCTGCGCGAGAGTTAGGTTACATAGGTGCATTGGGGAGGGGGGAAGGGTCGGTAACGCATTTGTGATGCCCCGTGTAAGGCAAGCGTCCATATGGCTACGGTAACCGCTTACCATCAGGCGGGCCGTAAGCTTATGTACCGAATACGTCGCATAATATTTTATGGAGGAGGCATTTTTTTCTTTACTCCTTACTAACTTACCTTCTTGCCGGAGTCTTCTCAGTGAACCGGTGGTAAATTTAACGGTATGTGCCTACCAATTTAAAGTTCATAAGTGCCATACCAGGGCCTAAACTGGATAAATGACTTTTTGATTTTGATTTTACCTATTTACCTTTTTTACAATCTATGGAGGAATGTGTAACCTAGACAGCAAATTCTATTTTGAAAACTATTTAGTTCATGGTGACTAACTATGCTACCATACCATAGTCACCATAGTTAACTTACCTAAGTTACTTACATACTTGGGGCACTTGCCCCAGTGCTGGATAATACCAGTGCAGCGTCTGTAGTAAATATAGATAAAAAGGGGTCTTGGTTCACGCGCGTTCCAGTCTCGCCACAAAATTGTTGTGCTGCATTATCATGTTTATGCAAATATTTATAAGTTCTAGCTATACCTATTATCCTAACTAATATATTAATGCGAAAGTGAGTTTGTTTGTTTGTTTGTTACGCCTTCACGCCTCAACTACTCAACGGTTCACTATGAAATTTGGCATGCACATAGCCTATGGTATGGAGAAGGACATAGGCTACTTTTAATCCCGGGAACGCGGGTGAAACCGAACTCGGCCCCCACTGCTCGGAACCCGTAACATTTGTTATTCCTGCTACAGGGCTAATATGGTACTGTCTTAACCTACGGTTACCAGACGACAGGATTGTTCTTGACATGTCAGGAATTAAGGTCCTCTTACAGGGAAACAGGTTTTTTTTTAATTTGTCAGGATTTCTTGAATCAGAAAGATAAATAAGTAAGTATATTTATTCAAAATAAAGCTTGTGCGCTCGACACGCGTGACAGTAAATGTCAGGTTTTTTGCTTAATAATTGGACTGTTTTACAAAAAACTTAAACCGACTTCACAGTACACTAAGAAGTAACCAAATCCTGATCTGATGAAACTGGGACCAAACGGGAAGTGTACCCTTCCAGACAAAAAAATAATTTTCCAAATCGGTTAATAAATGACGGAGTTACGAGGAAACAAACATAAAAAAAAAACAGCCGAATTGAGAACCTCCTCCTTTTTTGAAGTCGGTTAAAAATCTGTATTTTTTTCAGGAAATCTTAGTTTTGGATCCGGTAACCCTACCTTAATCTTATAGCCAAGAATCTTACTAACTTATAAGGTTCTTACTTATCTTAACTCGAACTGTGCTGATAATCGATTGGATTATTCCACTAGGTTATGGCAACAAAGTGCTTGAAACCGCAGTAGCATAGTACCTACTATTATCTATTCTGCGTAAGTAGTTACAAGTCACGCAATCGATCCAATGAAATAATTGTTGTAAATAATAATTGTAATAACTTAAGTATTAATTTATTTTATCAAAATTGATCGCGGACTCCGGAGACTGAGCGATATTAGACAGAAGCGCTCGTGGTGTAGCATGATAAGCCGTTCTTAATCGATCGGCAAGTTAAGCTACCACCGTCGTGGTCGGTACCTGGATGGGTGACCGCCTAGTGGTATTTCAAATCGAGCGTTTCCGTGCTTCGGAAGGCTCGTAAAGTCGTTGGTACCGGTTGTGATAGTCGTTAAGCTAGTTGGATGCCTACTAGGCGGCTTGAAAAACTCCAACAGTAGGTTGACTACCAATCCGCAGTGGGCACGCGTTGTGGATATCGTCCAGTCCCTTTCACCCTCAATTGTGTGCAGGAGGCCTGTGCTCAGCAGTGGGACATTATAGGCTGATGATGATGATGATGATTCTGTAAGGTGGAGGTACTTCCCCAGTCGAGCTGCTCTTTGAGCGAATAAACGCTACTTATCCTAATATGTAGGTAGGCCAATTGATAAATATGAAATCGTGGGAACTAACCATTACACATATTCTCTGTTTACAATCTAGGCACTTAAATAATGTGTCTAGATACAAAACTAGTAGCAAATTAGATAGGCACGGTAACAAAGCTTAGTGTTCAGATATTCAAATGAACTCACGATTCTGACCGTTCCCTTTGGTCGAGGCGTGATAATATACCTATGGTATCACGTAATCTTGTTAAGAAATAATGTAATGAAGTGTTAGCCTTAGGATTCCGTACACAAAGTGTGCCAAACGGGACCCTATTACTAAGACTCCGCTGTCCGTCCGTCTGTCCGACTGTCTGTCAATTTTCTGCTGAAAGCTGAAATTTTCGGAGAATATGTATTTCTATTGCCGCTATAACAAGAAAAAATAATAAAAATGAAATCAAATTAAAATAGTCTTTTTGCGTTTTTTTTAAATTCAAGTTTGAGCTATTTAATATTGTAAGGAAGCCTCCGTGTGCGCGTCTGACTCGCACTTGGCCGGTTGTTTAAGTGTCTAGGCAATAGGTTGCCGATACTTGGATGATATCTGTGGAAAGAAACATGGCAGAATTTTGATGGACTCTACAAAAAAAAATACCCAGTTTTTTTTTTCTTTTACTATAGTGTTTAACCTCAATCACATCATGCTCGGCTCAAGTGATGATTTGGCCGAAGGTAGTAAGCACACAAAGCCTAAAAGGAACTAGGAAGGAAGGAGCAGCTGTTGGAACACACCACATACAAGTGCTGTAGCATAGTGCTATGGTTTCCTCACGTTTTTTTTCTTAACCGAAAGCTTTTTTATCTTATAGGATTCGAACCCGCGAACTTCGTCAAGGCACCATTGAGCCATCATCGCCATATAAATGCTACAGTATGAGGCACGAGTCGTGAGCACAGATAGGCAGTAGTGGGGGCCAGCTCGCGCATGCACACTTTTGGCCAAATCACAGTAGTCAAATGACACGCAAGGATACAATAGACGAGCATCGACTGACGAACCAATCGTGTGTAGCTCGGCGCTCCCCACTTTTTGCTCTTTGTGCTCAAGACTCCTCTTACTATACTATCCTATCCCACTTTATAATAATTATTCTTTAATTTTTTTTTTTTAATTAATTTATGTATTATAAATGAGAAGGTTTGTATGGGAGTGAGGATGTTTGTTACTCTTTCACGCAAAAACTACTGAACGGATTTGCATTAAATTTTGCACACAAATAGAATATAACAACACCAACACATAATATTTTTTATCCCGGAAAAACATACGATCCCACTAAAACGCGGGTGAACCGCGGGGGACAGCTAGTTTAGGTAATATTGTTTAATGTCTCCTTACCACGTAATTTGTTTTCGATAAATAGTTGATAAACAGGCGGACTGTCTATCTACGTCTGATGGTAAGTAGACACCGCTGCATGGATATCAGGAGGATTAGATTTGATTTTGGAAAGAAAATTGAGAAATAAGAAAGAATAAAAAAATTGTCTAATAAATAAAGTGCTATTAAATGCTATTGGTCCAACTTATACCTAACTTCCTATCACTTCTCTAGGTATTACCTACACATACCTATCCTAATAGGTCTAGGCTGGAAACAAATAATAGGCTCGAGATTAAAAAAAAAAATGAATTAAAACTCATTTAGTCAATTTAGGCCCTGATAAGGCTCTTCTGAACGTTACAATCTACCATCATTTTGAATTACCCACACTTGAACTGAGAATACTCCGCGGCAACTCTTATACTAATTATTTTTCTTGGTCTCAATTAACTCCTACGAAAATATTTTAAAGTAAAGGTCCAAGATTAGAACCCTGTGGGACACCTGATATACTTTGAACCTCAGCCAATGGTCTTTTTTTTGGATGAATAAGTAATTAAGGCACTTATATAGAAATATAGAAATACAATAATGTATATTGTATACCTAATACATTATGGATTTTGCAGTACCTATTAGATATAAATCAGTTCAAGAATGTAGCAGAATGAAAAGAACAATCCACGAAGGACGATATCCCATCTTAGATCTAAATTGGAGAAATCTATTATTTTTATCAGGTATGTCGCCATTGGTTCGTAATTCAGACTTAATTTGACCTAAAATAAATCTAAAATTCATAAGATCATCCACATGAACAATGTTATTCTTAGCTGAAGACTTTGGCAGATGAGTATTTTTTTCTGTGAAGTTGATGAAGCAAACATCGTGGTTTGAGCAAGGAGAAACTTTTCTTTTTAGAAAATCTGTAGGTATCCAGTGTCCACCAGATAGGTATTGAAAAATTCTATATTTTACCTGATTGCCTGATTGACCGAGAGAGGAAGGTGATGTACCTAAGTACATACTTATTTCTGGTATTAGTAGACCTATAGCTGAATGGAGTTTTAAGGTAAGAACTTATCGTTAGAATTATTTTCATCTCTGGAATGCTATTTTGTGTTTTTGGATGCACGGGCACTTGGCATATGATTTTTACTACAATAGGTACATTTTCATAAAATTTTAAATTACCTCATGTCACAGTTTAATTAAATCATTGTTATTTTCGGGACAATTGCTCCAAAAAATTGAAAAATATAAAATTTTTGGTCAATTTCAATTAAAGTTAAGGAAGTTGTATTTTTCTACTTGGCAGATCTTCTTTTTCTTTTCAGGTTGTACTTGTATCAGTTTCAATAGGAATGTGTGATTTCTAGGCCGGTTTCATTATAGCAATGAAAACAATGCTAGAATATACCTAGAGCAAAGGAGAAACCTTATACAGACCTATAGGTTATAGGATTTGAATAAATAATGTTGTTTTTTTTAATTTGAATTATTGAATGGTAGAGGTTATTTATCTTTTTATGTCAATGACATAAATTATATTCATTACTATTTGATGACTTAGGAATCGGAGGTATTACCGAACGAGCAATAATAATTTCACGATAGCTCTACTATGTGTTTGTTTAATGTTAATTATATATTTCTAGTCTTATATTTTTCTCAGTGCTATAGTGTTGGTAGAGCCGGTCACACTTATGTTTTTGATTTTCAAGTGAATTCTCGTGACTATGTTTATAATTATGCTTAAGAAATAATGTTTACTATTTAAAAGGTACCTATTTCCTTGGTTGATTAGAAAATTTATGTTTTATACGTAACCAATATTTATTAAAACAAAAATCAATCACAATAACGTATCATAAACCATAACAATTTTAATTAAAAAATCAAACTATTTACCAAACACTGTTTAGTTTATAATAGCGTAAAATTTGCGTGAAATTCAAACTTTATCGTGTTTCATTAAAATTTAATTCAACATACGAAAACAATCTTGCGGCGAACGGCAACATATTATTTTATTATCGATAAAAAAATGATTGCACACTGGCGTTAAAAGCGCGACGTTTTGTGCCGAATCAATTATTTTGTGAGCCGGGATCCGCTGAAAAATGTACCTTTATCTCGATACATTAAGCTAATAAACCATTGGAGTTAATTAAAAAGTATTACACCGTGTGCGGAGGCAGACCGATCCGAGCGAGCGCCAGCGCGACCAAACTATCCCAAAACGAACAAGCCGGGCGCGCTAACCCACCCAATCGACGCCTTAATTGAATCGTAACCAACAAAATTCAAAAGCCCCACTCGGCCAAGTTACCCGACAAATCTGATGTAATACGCCATACGGCTGGTTAAATCACAAGCTCTTAACGCAAACCGCCCACTGGGAAAGCGTTCCAAATTCAAATAACACCTCTACACACCCATCCGCCAATCATGAAGCAGATTTTCAAATAAAGAGTGCAGTTCAGAGATCTGGTGACACCCATAGGAAAATATCAACCAATGAGAGCTTAGGAGTCCATGTTCGTTATTTTTTTCCCGTTGGACGGGCGTCGAGCAAGTGCGGAGGGCTCATTCGGCCGCGCGCCGCCTTGGCGTTCGTATCGCGCGTTCGCGTCACGAAAATGGATTGTGCTCTGTGTGACATGTGCTTCTGAAATTTGGTGATTATTTTGTGTCGGACCCGTTGTGTGTAAAAGCATGATGCCTCTTGCACCGACCCCTGTGGTGGCGGTGCCATCGAAGCCAAAGATCGGATTCAGTATAGACAGTATAGTTGGTGGTTCTGAAAGGTCGAAGCATGCGTCGCCGCCGCTTGCGAGTCCGGGGTCTCCATCACCAGTCGCATCTCCGAGAAGTCCATCGCCGCGACCGCTGTTGAGACCGAGTGCCCTACCGGCAGTGTTTCCTTCCCCCGAGTTGAAGAGGCTACCTTACTTGGACGCTCAGAGTCATCATCATCAGTTTCTGGCTCATTTCCAAGGAGCGGCGTTGGCTGCAGCTCTTGCTCATCAACAGCAGGGGTTTGGCAGTCATCTTCCACCCCACCCCCCGCCTCACCCAGCCGCGCCTGTACCACGGGAATCCTATCAACTGTACCCATGGCTCATAAATAGGCATGGGAGGATATTTCCTCACAGGTTTCCTGGAGGTAAGTGATATTCAACTACATTTCTTTTTTCAATTAATTGCTGCCTTTATGAAAGTTCATTCAAATTAACAGATATGCTAATTATGTCATCCATATAAACTTTGAAAATGAGTTCCGGCTATTAAACCAAACAATTATACAATTTTAGTTTATTTATTTTTTATTTCCATTCATGAATCAGCTTGGTATAAATATGGTTTACTTATATTTGTGTTTCTAATGCTCCGTACATTTGATTTTTTTCTCAGAAATTTGGCTAAAACTTTAAGAGGTATTTAAAGTTGTAAAAAATAAAATTCTTTAACTGCTCTAGAAATAAAAAATAGATACACAAAACAAATAAGTAGAGATTGATAAATTTAAGAACCACATATTTAATTAGTTAGAAAATTGACATAGGTCTCTTCTTCTTACATAAAAAACATTTTCAATCAAAGTTATCACATTGTTTGACAGCGGACGTTAACAACTTATTAACTACCGTCGGCGGTTAATAAAACTGACGTTAACTTTAATAAACCTTAATAAGTGAGCTAAAATCTGATTTAAGAGATTGGTTTTAGCGCCGTACAGGATTTTCAATATTTTCTCTTAAATCTTCAAAATCAAAATCTTGGGAGTGAAGTTTGAATTGTGCGTCTCAATCAATATTTTAGTAAACGTAGATTTTCATGTCTTCTGGAAAGAAAAGTGATTCTGATATTCATAATTTAGTTTCTAATTTTAATTATTGGCAATAAAAGAATGATGTGTCAATTTGTGCAAAATAATATTAAAAAAAAGTAACAGCTTGTAGATCCTTATTAACTTTATATTAATATACCTAAGAAGGCGAGCTTTATGCCTTTATCAAGTAAAACTGCGATTAGTCTTATTGAATTATTTAAAACTGCGATTAGTCTTATTGAATTATTTATTACTCATCTCAGTAACTGATTTTGTAGTATGAGAAGGCACTATTTACGGGTCGGACAAGTTTATTTACAATCTGAAGTTCCTCTGTCAAGCAGACAGCTACTTTTGTATGCACTATGATATTAAAAACTATATTATTATCAAAGATTATTATATATATATTTGACTATATTCGAAAATAGCAGGATCTCTATCATCGACTGATTTTGATGGTCACGTCTGTTATTTGGTTTCCAAATCTGCTGTGCCCTAAAACTAATTATTTACTAATGATTTTGAACTCAGGGTTAAAAAAAGCCTTTAGAAAGGTATTAGAGAATTTAGAGTCAGACTTTTCATAAGTGCCTGCGAAGGTCTATTTCAATAAAAGATTTTGAATTTTTAATGAATTGTGCTTAATATTTTATGCTCCAAACTCTACTTTACTAGTGATGTTCCACTGAAATAGCAAAAATGGTTATGGCAAAAAAACTGCGTTTGTGAAAAGCTTAAAATTTTGTACGGGTGCGGCGGCGGGAGGGACGGTTGAAATGCTTTAAAAATGCGTGTAAATTTACTATAAAATAAAAAGAAGATTTAGATGAGAAAAAAATTAAATTGATGACATTTAGGCCAAAAATATATCCTTAAAAGTAGCGTTAACGTTACAAAGTCAAAGGCAAAGCCAAAAAAAGTATTCCGTATTGTAATGAAAATATAGGTACGCATACTTACTTAATATGCGAACATAGTTGCTTATCATACAATTGTTTATTATTAATTTCTATTAACATTATTAATTATAAACATAAACTAGCTGGTTATCTGGGTGTCGCCATCTAGGAAATTTCATCAAGTACATATTTAGCTATTTTTTTATACCACCAATTCTTCATAAATCAAGAACTGTCTAGAAACCTGACCAATAAAAGATCATTGTGGCACGAGTAGTTTCAGTGGAAAATCAACGGAAAGCTATTATGGCGCCATTATGACGCTATTGTGTTAGTAGACTCCCAAAACTGTAAAATGTGTCAATTTTGACACCACTGATAGTTCATTGGAACACAATTGTAAGCAGACTTGGGCCCCTGGTACATTATTGTTTCAGCTAGCTAATATCTATTGAATTCTAGGGCATTTCCTTCTGGTTTTAGCGTTCTTACCATATGCACTTGGCCCTTTATGAAAACCAGCGCTTCGGCATTCCACTACAGCATTAGCTTTATTAAAAGGTGCCTTTTTGACTTCATACAACTACTTTCGTTACGAAGATATGTTTCTATCTTTTTTTTCTTATTAAATGTAGTAAAAAAACCTCATTGACCAAATGACCAACCAACTTAGTTGGCATTATATGCCCCTGTTAGAACGATGCTGTATATTGCCAGTGCCATGGGCAAAAAAGTATCTCTGGAAAATTTCTTATTCAAATTGGCCTCAGAGGTAAATTTCGTGTTTTGTAAATCTATTTGAATGTTGTTGGAGATATGTTTTGTGGACAATTTCAATACAAAGACAGTCCCCGTACGTAAAATTCCAGTTTTACTCACGGTTATTTGTATTTTACAAAATATATTATTTTTTAAATGTTATCTTGAGTAATCGCGTGCCTTTTAAACATACGACAGCTCGTTGACTGAATTAAGTGTCGTCTTGTAAAAAAACGTAGTAGCTTATCTTAAACACGAGACCATTATGATAAAACCCCCGTTATCTGTGAACGCATTCAGATTGTTGTCGGAGCTTGTAAAAAAAGAAAGTTTATAAAAAAAAGTAAAAAGATTACCCGCGTTAATCCTTGGAAGAATGGAAATGTTCTTTTTTTGATTCGATTTATTTTTAAAAAGCTACGATTGTCGATGGTTTCGGTTGTTCGGTCCGATGATTACAAATGAGATTTTAATTTAAGAAGTTTGTTTGTCTATTGTTTGTTTTTAAGTAGATTATATAAAGTTTTGTTATTTACTTTTAAAATAAACAATGTACAGCTAAAGGTACATTCGTTATTAGGAATTAACGGTAAATGTGCTGAGGTCTTTGACTAAAAATGAGGTCAAATAAAGTTATTGACATATTTGCGGAACTACTGAGATTAGGCTACCAACTATTGAGCATATACATGTTTAGCTTGTTTGTTTACCACTTGTCTTACCGCAAATCACGATGCGCCTACACTACAAAGATCCATTGGGAAGAATGATTACCGACGAACAATAATAAATACTTATTGGATAACAAACCATTTGTTAACTATTTCTTAATCTTACTTTCATGTATTATACTTAGTCGCCGTATATTAAAATAGTTATGTCGATAATATTATCTGTGCAACCTACGACCTAAATAAAGAGTTTGTTTCGTAATTAATGCTGTGTGACAGATAGCCTGACTGGCCCCTTACAATGTTGCTATCATTGCCATTAGTCGTCATTAAACCAATCGAAACATAATTATGTAGATAATATAATAATTATGAGATGAATACAATTTAGTAGTCTATGCTTCTTTTTAGGATAATATCACCTGATACTAAAAATAGTGTCATAACCAGCCTATTAGGAAATATCGTCAGGAAACCATAGCAGGTTGGTAGTATCTGCCTGGCTGGCTACCTCTTAAGTTGAAAATTTGTCACCACTGTCACCACATTTGATAGCTGCACTTGAGAGCTAGTTCCTTCTAGGTTTTGTGTGCTTACCACATTCAGCCACAGCATCAGTTACCATGGTGAGATTGCGTTCAAAACAGAGGTCTATACACACTGTAAAAAAAAGGTTTCCATTTAGGCTACTTAGTTTACACTCTTCAGCAGGGCTATTTTAAAACGTCGGATTCGATATCGGGAACGGATTCAATAATTTCCGAGGTGAATTTCAGCAATAACTATTTTAATTTCCGAAAACTTTTCGATGAATCGAATTGATATTTCCGTAAAGAAACATCAAAAATATTCGAATTCGGATATTAAAATAGCAATTGCGGAAAATCGCCTCAGTAGTTTTTGAATCCGTTTCCGATATCGAATCCGAGCGTTTGCAGTATCATGGTTCAAATTATGCACGCAACAACAAACTAAATAATTGCGTTCACAGTCCCCTGTCCCTGATGCCCTGCTCTATATCAGATTATTAACATTATTTACTACCGTTCGGAATTATTAACGAGAATGTCACCCCTACTCAATGCAATTTCGCGCCATTATCAATGTCAACAAAAAACTTATCGAACGTTTATAAAGAAAATATTTTTGGACAAATAACCGTGGTAGGCGCGGTACATCCCTTCTCAATAGACTGCCACCCCATGTTATAACAATATTATTTGATGAACCCACTTCTAATAAAAGAATTCAATTTTAATTAAACCGGCTTAACGCGCTCTTTCCATGCGTCAAAAATATAAAATCGTCACTTTAAAAAAATATACAAAAGTAATAATCGTTTTGACAAAGAACCTTTATGTGACGACTGTCGGAGTAGGGACGCAACGCCCGCGATTATCAACCGACGCCATTGTTGTTCGAAATTTGATTCTTTCATAGGGCTGTGCTAATGTCGATATTATATTGTTTTTTTTTGGATGCAGGGCAATAGTAATTGCCTATAAACTAAACATACTAGGAGTAATTACGAATCTAATCATCATCATCATATCAGCCCATGGATGTCCACTGCTGAACATAGACCTCTCCCATTGATTTCTACTTCGAACGGTTCTGGGCCGCTTGCATCCAGAAAGGAAGGAAGAAAGGTTCTCGAGTGAAGAAAGGTTCTCGAGTGGCGACCACGTACTGGAAAGCGCCGAGCGGGACGACCTCCCACCAGGTGGACCGACGACCTGTCAGAGTCGCTGGGCGCCGCTGGACGAATCTAATATCCTAATTAATTTAAAAATTATTTTAATTCAATGCATAGTTTTTTTGTATCCAATTATATGTGCCTGACGTGCTTATATATTTTATAGCTTTATTAACTCAATTAAGTAATTCAAATAGCTCACAGCTCATTTTGCTATTCATTATATTCTATCACCCCATTTATCGATAGATGACGGCACTATTCACTATCGAGTCGCCTCGTTAAGTATGTTGGTAGCAATGAACGTCACCTCTTTCGTTACGCGCTCTTTTTTCTTAATTACCACCGATTGTTGCCGTGTTTTTTCACAATATTTTTCCACAAAAAGGATTGAATGGCTTATAATTGGATGTAATTTGAGTATACTTTGTTGTTGGGCGATGGTGGGAAGATTAACTGACGTTTTAAAAGCAACGATTTAATATTATTGTTATGTTGGCAGCATTGGAGTGGGCAGCCATCTTGTTTGATGTGATCGGTAGTTAGACAAATGATTTACAACTTTGTGTTAGAACAAATTTATGAATAATTAGTTTTAAGTTATTGTTGGTTGAATGTGAGGACAATGAGGTCACGTGATCACGTCTATACTAAAAAAAAACTACTGATAAAAATCTAATTCTGTTTTTAACAAATCTTAATTTTTAAAATAATTTACCTTACAAACTACCATAAATATTATAATTTAAATAAAAGTATTTTTACAATTACCATGGTGGACCGACGACCTGGTCAGAGTCGTTGGGCGCCGCTGGATGCAAGCGGCCCAAAACCGTTCGAAGTGGAAGTCAATGGGGGGAGCTTTGATTAAGGATACATCCAGATAGAGTGTAGCATAGGGCATGTAATATCGGAAGTTTTCTCAATTCCGATATTGATTTCCGATATTGGATCTCAATATCGGAATTCCGATATTAATATCGGAATTAGACATTTTTATTACAAATTGCACATATTCCTTTTAAATTGCACATATTCCTTAAAAACCGTACATAATTATATATCTATACTAATATTATAAAGTGGAAGAGTTTTTCTGTTTGGTTAAACTGGGTAATCTGTGGAATTACCGGTCGGATTGTTTTTTTTTTCTCCCTTATAGGAAGCTACATTATCCCTGAGTATTATAGGCTACTTTTGATGCCGCGACGTCGGGTGCAACCTCGAGGTACAATACAACTAGTTCGTTATAAAGTTGGGTTGAAATCATCTTCTGGTTAGTCGAGCACTCTTGCCAGAGAGGTCGTGGTTGCGAAATAAATAGCGTACCTGTACATGGTGGGTCTTCAACACCAATGTTCTCCTTGACTATTGTTACAGCTTTCGCAATACTTTTCCATTTTTTTGCGGTTCGTAGCGTTGTGAGTACACCCTCCCACCCTGTACAACCAGTCTCTTCATCGAGTGTTCTTTTCTGCAGATGTAACCAAAGAACTTGAGTATTCGAAGCTGCACAGTCAACGAGAAGAAGCTTATATGTAATTCAAAGCTCCTTCAGGATCGAGTTATTGGTGCGAAAGGCCGTCAACGGAATTTTCAGGAGGCGTCTTCAGTACCACATCTCCAGCGCGTAAATTTTCCGGAGATCTTGTATGCTTAAGGATCAAGTTTTAGCTCTTTAGAGAAAGATCGAAAAGACCAGGCATCTCATAAGTCGAATCTTTGTTTTCCTATATAGTTATCCTTCTGTCTTTCCAAATCTTCCTACTGATGATCTTGTGATTGCACATCGTCTTCTGATCTCATCTTCACTGTCTCCTGTGTTAGAAATGGTAGAGCCGAGGTAGATGTAGCTTTTTCGCAGTATGTCCATTTCATTAAGTTACTCCAGGTCTACTACTATTCACATATTCATCTTGTCTCTGTTGATTGCAAGTCCGAATTGGAGACTAGTGGTTTCTTAATGAGCCAAGAGGTCCTCCATATCTTCTTTAGTTTGGTTAAGAAGAGTAGTATCATCAGCGTAGCGTAAATATTAATACAAAATTAATAAAACTTAAATTCTGATGTTCTTTGTTAGAAAGAGATATATTGAGACTAAATTAGTTTAGTTGTAAACAACAGAAACAGCACCATTGTATGTTTATTTTTAAACGCTTGTTTTTCTTGCTAATATTTTCCTAGCAACAAAGCGTTTCAACACTGGTGGGCAAAATTGATGTACGATACGTTAATTTTATAGCTCTAGGCGACCATACCTTGTGGCACACTTAAAAGCTTTATTTAAAAACTCAAATAGATAAAAATATCTGATTCCGATATTACGATATTGGATCACTCAATTCCGATATTGTAATATCGGAAATAATGTTCCGAGATTCCGATATTACGAGATTCCGAGATTCCGATATTCATGCCCTAGTGTAGCAGCTGTGCAGTTGTGCACGCGTCGATAAAAATACGCTCTAACTGTTAGGGGCTAAATCAAATAAAAGTAAATAAAAATGCAAAATAATGATCAATATTTAAATTTCTCCCGATTTTAATTGGAATATTTTAACAACGTCATTATGAACGTCATTATGACAAGCAGAATGACGCAGAGGGAGCGTAAAACGTAGCTGTTACGCGCAGCAGCCTATAAAAGTTGGCCTGTTTTGTATATTAGTGTAGTATGGCGACGTTCTTTCTAGGTATATTTATTTCTATGCATAAATATTATAATAAAAAAAAAGTATTTTTACAATTAACATTTTTTTTGTTTGGTTTTTAACATAAAGTTGATGATTTAAGTATAATATAAGTAGGTACGTCCGTCTAGTAAAATTTTATTGGGTTTTTAAATATATTTAAATATATAAAATTTTATTGGGTTATAATAATAAAGGAAAACAAATATCTAAATAATGAACAAGTTCGAATATGTCTTCATCGTAACGGTCAATTAATCATTCAATAATAATGTTTAATTAACACTCATCGCAGCTTATTGTTATTAATGACGCGAGTTTTTAATTCATGGTTAAGTTACAATCTGAAAGCTTGATAAAAATATTCAATAAAGATTTTTTTAGTTCATCGCGATGTGACCTCATCACGGCGTCTTTAGGTATAATTACTTTTTTGTTTTAATTACATTAAACTGAGACATGCATGTGATTATTATGAAACTTGACTGTCACATGAATGGAAAATCACACCAGACAATTTAAGAAAAAAAAAACATTGATATGGAACGTCAATGAAATTATCTGTATTCAAAAGTCGTAAAACCACAATTTTATGTTTTCTGTGACACTATAGCGGGTTATCTTTGAGATAAGACTATTTCTTTGTTTGTCCCTAATTTAATCAATCGAATATGTTACCGAAGTTAAATTATAATTAAGTTATAACACAGTTTTTTTATTGCGTCATACTTATTATACACTGTATGCACACGAATAACGTTAAAGATAATGAAAATAAAGATTTTACAATGATATTCGCCGAATTGCATTGACGCTATAATGATAAGTTCTTGTTATCATCGTAAAAAAAAAATTTGCCAAAAAAAGTAATAAATAGCCTTAGGTGGTAGGTGCATGAAAGAATTATACAAATATTTTCTTCGGTTTAGGTATTCCGATATGTACCATATATACCAACAAGATTGAGCTATAATATTTTCGTATTGCGCAATTAATAAAATAAGTTACTCGTACTAGTGTGAAATCTAATTGCAAAAATAAATACTCACTTTTCTTTTCTTGAGACCAATCGAGTTTATCACGCGAAACGTACATTTGCGTTGACACAAACACACCTTACAATTAAATTGTCGTTATATTGCAATTATTATCCTCTATGCAAACTGTTTATTGTTAAATAATGCTATTTTTTATTTCAATAAACATTTTTAATTGGTCTTAATTATACGTGTACACATTTGTTTTATTGCGTATGCTGGTATTTTTAAAGAACCAGTTGTAGATTGTCTACTGTGAAACATTCAAACGAGTTATACATAGAAAAAATTATGTGAATGCTGTTTGTGACAATAAAAATGCATCCCATTTAAGTAGACGTATGTAGTATATGTTATCATTCTGAGAATCGGACGAAAGTTTCTATATGGAGTGAGCGAGTGGCTTAAAGATTAATTAAATCGACTCGTGTTTTTGTCACGATGAAGTATTTTAGTGACTAAATGAAATTGTATATGCTGGATAGTTGCTCGACGTGCAACACATACTGTAATTGCAAACACTATAATAACAGATTAAAAACTGTTACCAATACATATAACACACAAAAAACCAGAGTGCAATAAAATAAGGCAGCTTTTATACACTGAAGTTATTTTTTTTTGAAGAAATTAAATTGATAAAAAAATTGCTTTCCAATTATACTGTAACCCTTTTATTGACCCAGTATTTGTAAGATATCAATCTTTTACAAGTAAATAAATAGCTGGTCACGAGACAGACAACGTATTCAACATTGACATTAATTGTTTTGTTTAACAGACATTGTTAATGGTAACACCTTGGTATATGACAGTTTTATCACTGCCTCACAGTAATCTCCTCATTAAGAGACCGCAACGAATTATATATAAAAATAAATGATAATATCTCAATATAGTCTCGGAGCTACAATGACGCATGTAATTGATATCGTTCGTTTAACATAATACCCGGACAATCCATTTTATCTTGGCATCTGGCAAATAAATGGATCATACAAATGTAAAGTGAGGGGAGGAAATTTGAGGTCCACTCAAGTCGGTTGATCTTACAATTATAATGTCATTAGCAAATGTCAGGACGTCGCTACAAGGCCACTGCATGCGGAACGTGTATGCAACCACCCACAGCAAATTTTAATCCAGTACTAATAGCCTATTAAAGTTCTAAAGGTAAAATTCTTTCTTGTCGAAGGTTATTTTCACAATGTAAAGCCTAAATTGGTTTTTTATGTCTTAACTGAAGCGATGTTTATATTAGCTGTTTTGTAATCACTATAGGTACCTATGTATGTGTGGCATTTATAAAAAAATATATAAAGGTGTTTTAAAATTGACAGTCACTTTACTCACTGTGGTCGCTCTACTTATTTATTTTAATATAATTTACCGTTTACATATTATTATGGAGCATTTTAATTAATATTCCTGACTAATTACTATCTTGTCTTGAATTTTAATAAATCTTTTAATAGTCTATAACGTGTTTTAAGTTTTTTTTGCGAAATATCAATTTATCATCACTGCAGAATATCTTTTGAAGGAATAAATGAGTATAATCGGACAGCATTATTCCTAAAGACGAGCGTCACAAACAAACTACAATTTATAAAACACAAACTCAACTGCACCTATAATTTGTGGTCTTTCATTACTTCATATTTCTTAGTTGTGAACGTACGGGAAACAACATAAGTGCTTGATGGATTATACTCTCGAGGCTCGGGTGGTCGTTTAGCAGTAATCTTTGTTTAATTTAATTTTAATAGTGGGTACGTCGTTTCAAAGTTAGTGCGTACAGACTTTTTAGTTCTTTTTACGAAATATTTTTTTTTTCATTTGAATTATTTTTTATGGAAGGAACTCCTATTAAAAAAATGAATAAGGACATACATTTTAAATATACTAGTAAAGTTTCGAAGCAAAGTTTTTAAGGCGATGATAGCCGACACGAAGGTCTCGGGTGCCAATCCTACAATGAGTTGGAGCTTTCGGTGAAGGAAAACAGCGTGAAGAAACCATAGTGAGTTAGCAGGTAGTATGGTACTTCGAGGCTGTACCTCGAGTAGGGTACCTGGCTGGCTACCACCCTCAACGTGATAATCTGTCAGCAAGCACTTATCGGTGTGTACCGACAGTTGCACTTGAGAGCCTGTTCCTTCTAGGCTTTGTGTGCTTACCACCTTCGACCAAATCATCACAGACCATTATAACAAAATAAAAAAAAAAAACTAACGTGATATTGCCCGCAAAATTCGAGTGTATTTTTCAAATGTGCATATCACGAAAATTCATGGACGACTTGGTATGAAATGGCATGATGTCTGTATAAATAAATACCTATCTATGAATGGTCTTACCATTTGTGTAAGTTACAACTCTTTAGGAATTATAAATCGAAATTCATAAACAAAATGACATCTCTACAAATGAAAATGAAACGTCTAACATCTGTCGATTGCGAATTGCAATTGCACAATGACAACTTAACAATAATTTAATTGACATAAAATATTGCCTGACCAATAAATTGAAATAAATTTAAGAATTAATTAGCTGGCAACACATAAGTATTTTCCTTTCAATTATTGTGATAAATGACGATTTTATTGCCGTGTATGTCAACTGAGGCTGTCTGTGTACGTCGAATGAGATGAATTAATCAGTAATACTTATTTATGTACTCTATTGGAGTGAAGTAGGTGCTTATGTAACCACTTTACATGTGTAAAGTACGGTATAGGGCATTTTTCAGAACTAACCATAGATAGTGCTAACTACATTAATGAAGAAAAAATAAATAATTGGACTGTTTTACAAAAAACTTAAACCGACTTCAAAGTACACGAAGAAGTAATCAAATCCTGATCTGATGACAATGGGACCAAACGGGAAGTGTACCCTTCCAGATAAAAAAAGAATTTTCAAAATCGGTTCATAAATGACGGAGTTATGAGGTAACAAACATAAAAAAAAAAAACAGAAAAAAAAAAAAAAAAAAAAAACATACAACCGAATTGAGAACCTCCTCCTTTTTTTGAAGTCGGTTAAAAAATCAAACCAAGTGAAACAATCACCAATTTTTTTTAATGGGCATTGAATAATTAATATCCATAACCATCAAAAAATATTTCTTACAATTCAGCGCGCTCTTGATTCTCTATATTACAGAATACTTCCTGTTCCCCCGGTTTCACCCGAAGTAGCCTATGTCCGTCTCCATACCATAGGCTATTTGCATGCCGTTGAGACGTGAAGGCATAACAAACAAACAAACTCACTTTCGATAGAGTTTATATAATAATGTAGGCAAATGACAAAAGGATCCATACCTACCTTTTTCATTTCTGAAGCGAATTTTTTAAAAGTTTTTTTTTCAAATGGTAGTTTCTGAATACGTTATTTAAACCAAGTATGAGAGGAAAATAGCCTAAAGTTGGTAACATTTGAATTTATAATTAAAATATTATTTCATTCCAGGTCCGGATATACCCGGGTTCCTGCTCCAACCCTTCCGAAAACCAAAGAGGATCAGAACAGCCTTCTCCCCATCGCAACTCCTCAAGCTAGAACACGCGTTTGAAAAGAACCACTACGTGGTAGGCGCGGAGAGGAAGCAGCTCGCGCAGGCGCTGAGTTTGACTGAGACGCAGGTATGTGGCGCCATCTCTTATTTGATATCCGTAAACTAGAAAGGGTTGCTTTTACCGCAGTTCTTTACCTTGATGTCTTATGATGAAGTTTGGTTTTGTATTTTTTTAATGACTAAAGTATGACGTTGCATAGTTTTGTTTTTTTGCAAATTTTCACAGTTCATGGATCTTTTCACGTAATGTTAAGAGTATGTTTTATATTGTCCATGGTTTTATGAAGTTTTATTTTAATTATGATTAGGTAACTGGATTAATCGAGCGGCAAATTAACTGCATAATTAAAATGGGTATCCAAAAAAATATTGGAAATTAATTTCAACCTCTTAAAGCAATGCAGATTAAAATTAATTATTTAAGTTGGTGTAGTATCCAACAAAACCAAAATAAAGACGAGTGACGAACATTTACACACTCGTTACTCGTATAATAAGTATAATATAGACTTTTTAAATATTGGTATGTACCTAGATTAGGTGCGGGAGGGAAATCAGAGCGTAGCGGGCTTGTCTCGTTACGCAGCTACCTAAGGCGTGGCATAGCTATATATAGGTACAATTAATAGCTACGAAAAAATTATAGATAATATCTTTGTTGTAGGTATTATTTTTCAACAAATTATTTACCCTTTTGGATAAGGCATACTTATCGACTTTATCATTTATGTATTATATCAGTTTACATAATATAATTATGTGACAATCAACAAGATTGATGATCAACAAGATCAGTGAAGTCAAATGACGTCTCATTTGTTCAATTAATGTAATGAGTGTAAAAATGAATGCAACAAATATGGTTTCAAATAATATCCGCGCGTCGCTAAATGGCGCTAGGTAGTATGTAAGTCTATATTGTACTTTCTTTATAATCTATGGTTCTCTCTGCTGCCGTGGCTTCTAATAAAATTACGTCGTTCTATTTCATCGTGTTTAATTTATTGAAAACATATCCATCCAAACGAACTTTCAATAGGTTATGGGCCCAGCAAGCTCATGGCCTACTGATCGTTTTGGCTTGATATATTGTTTTCAAGAAAGCTGTGGTCAAGCAGTTAATACGACGGATGAGATTTCGTCGGCGGCCGGTGAAGGTCGAAAAGGTGAAAAACAACGGCGTGGGACCGGTAAAGGTACCAAATAAACATTGCGGTAAAGCAATCACACGATGGATTTCGTCGGATATATGGCTAACGGGCAAGTTGGCCAGCAGCAACTTGAAGGTATCGAAAATTGGACCACATGGTCATATAAAATAAAGGTGATACTACGGGCGGCGGATCTTCTGAATGTTGTAGAAGGAAACCCTCCGGTGGAAAAACAAGAGTGCGAGAAATGGATGCTGAAAGACGCAAAAGCTCAAGGTTTGATAGTCACACGTATATCTGAAAAGGTTCTACCTCAAATTATAAGGGACAAACTGCACATAATATACGAACAACGTGGGGAATTGTCGGTGCAAATACTCCAACAGAAATTCTTTTCAATGAAATTTGAAGATAAAGAAACTATATCGCAGTTCTTAGGACGGTTTGAAAGTCTCTTATGTAAATTGAAGAACATTAATGCTGAAGTGAGTCAATCCATGGCAATCACGAAGATAACTTCATCACTTCCATTGCAGTTCCAACACTTTGTGTCGGCATGGGAATCTGTTCCAGTAGAAAAGCGGACAATGGATGAGTTATCAGCAAGGTTGCTGGTTGAAGAGCAGCGTGCCACTTCTAAGCGTGAAGAAGAAGAAGTATCAGCAGCACTTACATCCAGGTCTGCGAGAAAATGTTTTCAGTGTGGTAAAATAGGACACATAAAAAAGAATTGCAAAATAAAAAGTAATTGTGAGTATTGTAAGAAAAGTAACCACAAAAGTATAGATTGTTGGTTTAAGAATAATAAAAATAATCATAAGGTAAACAAAAGTCAAAGCAATGCATTCTCTGTGTCTGTGCTGTCATCATCAGTGTTTTATGGTCAATTAGAAAGAAATCATTATTGGGTAATGGATAGTGGTGCATCAGAGCACATGAGTCATGACATTAGCATGTTTACAAAATATAAAAAGCTAGAGCGTCCAAGGTCTATTATTATAGGTAATGGTAAAGTCATACAAGCTATAGGTATTGGTACTATTTTCTTGGAAGCATATTCGGGTAAAGAATGGATTAGTACAACACTGAATAACGTTTTACACGTTCCTGATATCAAAATGAATCTATTTTCAGCAAGTTCAACAGCAGATAGAGGTTATAATATGACAATAAACAATAAATGGTGTTATTTTACAAAAGGGAATAATAAAAATATCTGTGCATTGGCATATCGTAAAAGTAACTTGTATATTATGAAATTTAGGTTTAACAATGTTGAAAATGCTTGTGTAGGGAAATCAAATTTTAGTTTGTCTGAGTGGCATGAGAAAATGTGTCATCAGGATATAGAACAAGTGAAAAATGTGTTAACTAAATCTGAAATAGATTTCAGTGTAAGTAAACAAGATGAGTTAACATGTGAGCCATGTCTTCTTGGTAAGTTGCATAAAAAACCATTTCCATTAAGTGAAAATAGGGCAGAATGGCCTGGTCAGTGTTTACATATAGATTTATGCGGAACTATGGAAACTACATCATTAGGTGGTGCCAGGTATTATTTACTAATAAAAGATGACTACACTAAGTATAAAACAGTTTATTTTTTGAAAAATAAGTATGAAACAGTTGGTAAATTAAAAAGTTTTCTGAATTTTGTTACTAAAAACTTATTATTTAAAGTGGAAATTATTAGATCAGATTGCGGCTCAGAATTTATGAATAAAGACATGAAATCATTCTTAGATCATTTAGGTATTATTCATCAGACTAGTGTACCATACACACCCCAACAAAATGGTTGTATAGAACGTGAAATGCGTACAATAACTGAAGCGGCTAGAACAATATTACTGTCAAGTGGTTTGAACAAATCCTTGTGGGCTGAAGCTGTCAATACGGCTGTATTTGTTATTAATAGAACTGGTAAAAGTAGAATTAAAAATGTTACTCCGTATGAGCTTTGGTATAATAAGGAAATATACAATATAAACAATTTAAAAGTGTTCGGATCAAAAGTAGGTGTACATGTTCCTGATCAAAATCGTAAAAAATGGGATAGTAAAGCAGAAATAGGATATTTTGTGGGTTATAGTGAAACAACAAAAGGTTTTAGAATTTATTTTCCGCAGAAAAATGATGTTTTATTAAAAAGAGAGGTAACATTCTTGAAAGGTAGTTTTAGTAATGAGAAAATAGGTAATTCTTGTGAAGAAAATACTAATTCAACTCCATTTATGGTCATAAACTCTGAACAAGAAGAAATAGATAATACAGAACAAAAGGAAGATGAATTAACAGAAGAATATCACAGTTTCTATGAGGAAGGTAATGAAGAACAAGCACAGTCACCAGAATTAGTTGAAAATGTAGACACCCAAATGCAAGGAACACCAAGTCCAGAAAAAGAAAGAGAAGAGTTTGAAGAAGAACATAGTATTGAGTTAGAGAAAGAAGCTGAAGAAAGTCCTCAAGAATTAACACACTCAAGAAGAAAGAGAGAAATAAAGAAACCCTTGTGGCTTTCTGATTATGATACAAATCTTTTGTCCATTGACACAGAACCGGTTACTCTAGAAGAAGCATTAAATTCTGAAGAAAAAGAAGAGTG
Organism: Achlya flavicornis; assembly: GCA_947623365.1. Taxonomy (NCBI): domain Eukaryota; kingdom Metazoa; phylum Arthropoda; class Insecta; order Lepidoptera; family Drepanidae; genus Achlya; species Achlya flavicornis. The sequence continues at coordinate 9,728,066 of OX392490.1, forward strand.
GAAGAATGCTACGAAGACTGAGTTAGATACTTTGAAAGAAAATAACACATGGACAATAGTAAATAGTGTTCCAGAAGGAAATAAAGAGATTTCTAGTAAATGGGTTTACAAACTTAAACAAGTAGGTAGTGAAAAAGTATATAAAGCTAGATTAGTAGCGAGAGGTTTTGAACAGTCTGATTGTGATTTAGAAGTGTACTCCCCAGTAGCTAAGTTGCCAACATTTAGAGTTTTTATAGCAGTTGCAAATAAATATCAACTTCCAGTCCATCAGATGGACGTTGTAGGTGCTTTTTTACACGGTGACATAGATGAAACTGTATACTTAAAATTACCAAGCGGTGAAACTTGTAAATTAAATAAGTCATTATATGGACTGAAAAAGTCACCAAAATACTGGAATAAAAAGTTTGATGAGTTCATGACTAAAGAGAATTTCAGTAAATCTAAAAATGATTATTGTTTATATTTTAGGAAGGTAAATGGATGTAAATTATACATCTTACTATTCGTTGATGATATACTTATGTTTTGTACTGAAAATAAGGTTTTGGAAGATTTTAAAACAGAGTTAGGCAAAAACTTCAAAATGAAAGACTTAGGTTTGGCAAAAACTTACTTAGGTATTGACATTGAACAAAAGAAAGGTACAACGGTAATTAGTCAGAAAACATATTTAACTAAACTTCTAGAACGTTATAAAATGTCAAATTGCAAACCAGTTTCTACTCCGATAGATCAAAATTTTAAGTTTGAATTATTAAAAAGGGAAAAATCTGATAGTCCAGAAATAGAGACAAAGTGTAGACAACTTGTAGGCAGTTTAATGTATGCTGTTTGTGGTACAAGACCAGATTTATGTGTATCGGTTTGTTTTCTCAGTAGATATCAACACTGTGCTAGTGTTATGTTATATAAGGCTTTAAAACGTATTTTACGGTATATAAAAGGTACATTAAATTACTCATTGGTGTACCACAGTACAGGCAGAGAAATGCAAGGTTTTGTAGATGCAGATTGGGCGAGTGACATCCAAGATAGGAAATCAACCACTGGTTATTTCTTAAAAATATTTGATTGTACTGTAATATGGTGTTGTAAAAAACAACTTAGTGTTTCATTGTCCTCCACTGAGTCAGAATATATAGCACTTAGTATGGCTATTACTGAAACATGTTGGTTAAAACATTTGTTGTGTGATTTTGATATTGTCAATAATGAAGTGACTATATTTGAAGATAATCAGTCTGTAATAAAACTAGTTTTTAATAATGAAAATAATAAAAGATTAAAGCACTTGGATATTAGGTATCACTTCATTATGGACAAAATAAAAGAAAAATGTATCTCTTTAAAGTATATTAAAACACAGGATAACTTAGCTGATTTATTAACTAAGCCCTTAGGCAAATCTTTATTTGAGAAGTTTGTTAAGTTAATTTTTTAGTTGTTTTTTATTTGGTTATTTTGTTAGTTAAGAAGATAATAATACTTGTTATTTTCAGTTACATATCAAGTATAGGAATTAGAAATAAAATAATTGTACTATGTAAGGAACTTATGTATTGTAACAAAATATTTGTTGAGGGGGGGTGTAAAAATGAATGCAACAAATATGGTTTCAAATAATATCCGCGCGTCGCTAAATGGCGCTAGGTAGTATGTAAGTCTATATTGTACTTTCTTTATAATCTATGGTTCTCTCTGCTGCCGTGGCTTCTAATAAAATTACGTCGTTCTATTTCATCGTGTTTAATTTATTGAAAACATATCCATCCAAACGAACTTTCAATAATGAGGCCTGAGATATCAGTGTCTAATGAGTATCTAAATAATAAAGTGACTACTTGATTGCAAATAATTGTTTTTGCTAATTTCATAGACCAGCGGTCCCGGGTTCGAATCCGACAATGAGCTTGAGGTTTCGGTGAAGGAAAACATCGTGAGGAAACCATAGCACGGTGGTAAGGTACTTTGTAGTACCCACCTGGCTACCATCCTCAAGTTGAAAAGCTGTCGCCATGCACCTATCGGTTGTACACTTGAGAGCCAGTGCCTTCTAGGCTTTGTGTAATTACCACCTGCCACATCATCACTACCGTGGTTTATTGCGGTCAAACACAGGCCTTTACCCAGTTTAAAAGTCCTAAAAGTCTTACGTGATCTAAGCTGATCGATATAATATACACCAAACATATTATAAATAGATTCGTGTACTATTCAAGTAATATATCCTCGACCTCGCCCTCGAACATATACCTCTGTAAATGGCGGGAATGCAAAACCACACCTGTATGTTTATTATTATATTATTTAAATTTTATTCCATGATTCTTTGTATTGAAATTATTACCCATATAACCCATATTACTAGTTAATAGTAGAATAGGATTTTTTCCAACAGGATAATATACCTACCACATACCACCATACTCGTCTTCTATCCTTTTTTTACGTCGTATGTCAAAGAAGGATGTAGCATATGTTTATAATATTATTGTTTAAAAATATGGTGGTAATCCCCAGAAAGATTTAATTTTCAAATGCAAAACAAAAATGTGTGCGATTCTAACAAGTACGTACATTAAAGAAACAATGAAATCGCAATAACGTATCAGAGTTGCGTCTAATTGTTCGAAACTGTTTGCAAAAAACGCTTTAATTGCTGGATCATTAGGCATGTGGCGTGCGTCCGCGCACCTCGTACCGTCGACAAACTTGTTGAGTGAAAAATAAAAAACGGTATACCTGTTTAACGCTTCACTGAAGGAGTCTTCTATCTCGTTGACGATAATTTAATCAAGTGAGGGTAGTTAGCTTAATTATTACGCTGGTAAAGCTACAGTATGCTGAACTTCAGGATATGGAACTTTACAGTCTAGTCCCCTTTTTAATAAATTAGGTTTAAGTCAAGTATAGTAATACCTAGGATTCAAATATATCCGTCACTTTCTAATGTCATATAAACAAAAAAGGATGAGGTTATCTTAATATCTGGGTATTACAAGAAAGATTTACAGCATATTTATTAATAAGGGGCTTTATGTTTATTTATAGGAGATGAATCCACTAGTTTCTTTTCGGTCGATCATTTACAAATTTACCAACTGTACTTAAGTAAATGTCTTTCCAAAATTTTTGAAACTGAAAATACTATTTACTTTATAAAGTCTGCTTCCAATTGCTCGAAAAAAGTTCACAGCTAATAAGAAACATGCATACTATACCTTTTCATTGCCCATTTTGCCACATTGCTCATTTTTGTTTCCTTTGGATTATATCTAAATATGAATAAATAAATAGTTATTTCCTTTAGTTTCTACTAACCGTACAATACGTAATGAGCAATACGCCCGGGTGTGGTCGTTTAATGTTGTAGCCTAGTTTCTAAAATGCGTTCTTGTACTTTTTTCACATCATTATCATTCATTAAAAACAGCGTAATCATATAATGTAACTGACCGTTGCATAACTGTTGATTGAGTACCTGAACGTGGGGTTTATTTTGCCTTTCTGACTGTTATTATGTTTTCATCGAGATTAATTATTTAGTATGCCTATAAAATGTTCTTTGGCACTGATCTGTCTATCGCTGTTTTGACAAGATTTTCTTCCTTTGTCTGGCAGTTTTAGTTTTTGACAAATTTTAGAATTTGTTTTTGCAACCACTCAACTAATTAATTTGAAATATTTAAACGCATTTAGTATTTTACATTTTAGAAAACTGTAACTGATGCGGCATCTAGAATCATCTCCCAATCATGGCAAAGATGGCAAAGGATCTTCCTGCCGCGGACGCTTAGATAGTGGAATGAGCTCCCCGCCGTGTTTTCTCAATGGAGTACAGCATGGGGTTCTTCAGGAAGGGTGTGAAGAGCGTTTTGAAGGGTCGGCAACGTTTGGTGTTGCATAGGCTACGGTAACCGCTTACCATCAGGCGGTTTGTTTGCTGCCTTAGTAGTATGCCGTGTTTGGACTTGAATACTTGATGTATTTTGATAGATGCTTCAGTCAGGATTCAACTTCTGAATTTTTTAAATGTTTATCATTAATGGTACGTGTCTTATTTAGACTCGATTGCTGGATATTCAATTCCATTTGTCATAATCAGTTACTATTTCCTGAAGCTGCAGCCAAGAAGGGAACTGGTTCTTACGTGCACCTGCCGGAACAGGCCGGTATGTTGTCAATAGTTTTTCAACGTGAAGATAGTTACCAGCCAGCCAGGTACAACTACCGTGTTATCGTGCTATGAGTTCATCATATTTATCTTCAACGACATCCGTCAAGGTATTCGACGTCCAATACCATCTCTATATATAAAAATGAATATCTATTTCCCTTGGTAACGCCATAACTTGAGAACAATTTTATAGATTTAATCCTTCTTTTTTTTTAAGTTTTCTAATACTCTGGAGATGGTTATTACGAAAAAAAAAATTGCGTAGAAAATTATAAAATTTAAGAAAACTGTACGGTAGGGTAGGGTAGGATATCCCTCGGATACGCAGGTTAAGCCGCGAGGCGCAACTAGTTAAGCTATAATTTCGCCTGATCCGCCTAAAAAAAGGAAAAACTTCTTCAAAGTTATGAAATTGCTCAATTCTACATAGCTTTATTTTACAATCAAAGGTTGTTCCATTCTATGCTGATGACTCTTCGTTGTAATAGTCCATGGAAATGCCTATATGCATTTGGAGACATTACCTCGATCAGTCGGCGTGGTGGTAAAATTACCCTGAGGGTATTTACCCTGAAAGCCACGTGGTGCAGTTCGATTTCTTCTTAGATCAAACAACAATCTGTCTCTTCTGAGTCTGATTAAAGATATCGATACCCGTATATATATACTTGTAGTAGGTATATGTATTTTATCAGTTATCTGGTTTCCATAGTACAAGCTCTACTTAGTTTGGTATCAGATGGCCGTGTGTGAAGAATGTTCCAGTATATTGATTGATACCTATCTTATAACTTGCAAGTGGCACTGATAAATACAGTGTATCAAATCTTACTACGAGTGTATTCCATTTTTTGTACCTGTATTGCAAGTAGATATTTTTATTCTCTGTATCTTTAATGGTATGGAGTGTTTTATTCAGTAAATTCATTTTTACGGGTCTTTTGTTTATTCTGTAGGCAACTCTAGCAATACCACTTATTAGTTAAGGTTACGATTTCGCATCAGTTTCAGGTCCTGACTTTTTCAACCCTCTTTTGTTACCCGTATATTTAGTTCTATTGTCACGAAGTCGAAGTTCGACGAAGTTTTCAAACTCTTTTTCGACATAAATATATGATGAAATTTATATTGGAAACTAATTATACGTTTATTTTACCCAATCGAATATGTATTTGCATAATTGCATTAATAGCCTGGAGTGTTATTAATTAAAATTTTAATTCTTAACATCACGAATTCTACGTACCTACAAACAGTTGCGTGCATGGCCGATTGAATTTTTGCCGTTAATTTTCTATTTAATTAGTTTTAAATGTGTTAATAAATCATTTAAAATTAGCGGTTTGCATTCTGATTTATCCGTTTTTGAACATTATTTGTGTTCGCACCTAATTTGGTGATTCTTTAATTCTTTTAACGACACGTTCGCTAATTAACAATTTGCATGAATGTGGCACAGCGCCATCTATTTGTAGATTCTGGTAAACTTTTTAAACTACTAAATAACGTAGCAACAAGCTTACGGTCTGTCAGATAATAAGCAGTTACCGTAGCATGGATGCTTGCAACACCACAAGTATCACTCGCGCGTTGCCGACTCTGCAAAAATGTTTTCATGCCCTTTTTGAACTCCCTTGGGAAAACCACGACGGGGAACTAATTCCACAGCCTGAGCGTCCACGATAGGAACCTCTTTTGAAACCGCACAGTACGAGACCATTTTGGTTCCAATGTGTGAGGATGGACTCCCCGTCGATGGTGAGAGTTGCGATAGTAGAAGATAGTTATGGGCATCAAGTCAAACAATTCTTCAGAACACTGTTCGTTGTACAAGCGGTAGAGCACACATAAGAGGCAAAGTCTCTCCTCAGACTCTAAGGGGCTCTAAACAGCTTGTGAGGTGGGGATCGTGAACAATTCTAATGTCACGTCGCTGAACTAAGTCTAAAGGCCCAAACTGGTATCCAGGTGTTCCCGCCCGCAGATGATAGCAGTACCCATATGAGGCCGGACTTGCGACTTATAAAGTTGCAGTCTTTGCCCCGATGCGAAGTACTGCTTTGCTCTATGACATTTTTGTAATCCAGTTTGACATTTTGGTGGAAACTGGTAATCTATAAAATAATTATCATTTGATCAGACCATTGTGAGCTTTCTTAGCAAGATGGTAGAGTTTTATTTACCTCTCACAGCAATGATTATGTGGCCGGGCATGGTAATCAAGCACACACGCAGCGCTACGCAGTTTGGAAGATGCAATTAGAATTAGTTAGACTGTAATTTTAAATCGAATAAAGTAGGTAGGAATTTAATATTTAAAAGGTAAGTTCATAGAGTTATAATATTATAGAGTGAATGTACTAGAGTACGGTCCGTGAGCACGGGTACGGTCTAAATGCCTTGAAACAAAGTGCGCGTACATACAACGACTAAAATACATATAATGGATGCCAATCACACTTGAAGTAAATAAATTCAAAGATTTCATAAAGCAGAGGTTAATTGACAAAGCCTACTATCAGGTGGCTCATTACGTGGAAGACAAGAATATATGGTTGTAGTAGCTTCTCTCTGCACTTGCATTCCCCCTGGCTAAGTGACAATTGTATAAATAAGCATAATAATTATATGGTATATTGTATTGAAGCGCTCGTGGCGTAGCATGATTAGCCGTTCTTAATCGATCGGCAAAGTTAAGCTACGTCTGTCGTGGTCGGTACCTGGATGGGTGACCGCCTAGTGGTATTTCAAATCGAGCGTTTCCGTGCTTCGGAAGGCACGTAAAGTCGTTGGTCCCGGTTATCACTTAATTGTGATAGTCGTTAAGCTAGTTGGATGCCTCCTAGGCGGCTTGAAAAATTCCAACAGTAGGTTGACCACTAGCCTACCTCCACCAATCCGCAGTGGGCACGCGAGGTGGAGTATCGCCCAGTCCCTTTCACCCTCATTTGTGAAAGGAGGCCTGTTCTCAGCAGTGGGACATTATAGGCTGATGATGATGATGATGATGATTGTATTGGTATGGAAAAAAAGCTGTAATATGAAAAGATCTTCCACGCACAAAAAAAACTGCTGAGTTTCTTGCCGGAGTCTTCTCAGTTTATGTGTATTTCGAACCGGTGGTAAATTCAACTGTGTGTAACGTTCATAAGTGCCTTACCAGGGCCTAAATTGTATAAATGACTTTTTTATTTTGATTTTGATTTGACTTTGAATTTCTCGCAATTTTTGCAAATACTTTTACAGAGAACAAATGACAAGGAATCCATATCGACACTTTGTCTGACTGTAAATCTTATATTGTCAGATATATCTGTGAATGCATTTATATGCAAACTGCTCACGCTTCGCACAACGTAACGTTGCCGCGTTGCTGGTTAGCGCTATCACTCTATAATATTCTAACTCTATGGGCAAATAAGATTTTTTTACTGAAAGTGTTTAAAAGTCCTTCTTTGAATGAATGTATTTAGATAATTATAAAGATAAATGTTTACTTTCTTTGTTGACTTTCTTACCACGAAAAGTAAAGAAAAAATGATGGCTCGCAAGTCGCAATAAATAAAAGGTCAGTCTTTGGATATTTAAACAGATTATATCTGGGTACTTGCCCTGAAGCATAACTGTTTTAACTTGCTTTTCTTTGTTATTAGAAGTTTAATTACGCGATATACTTCACAAGAAAGTAAAAAAATCAACTTTTGTTCAATGATACTCCGTAAAAACCCATTCTAAAATGTCAGAACCATTTATAACATGGTTAGTATGGTTACCAATGATTATTAAACATCAAAATATTCCATTAAACGTATCAAGTTTATAAGAAAAATACTATTACTCCATAAAGCGGTAGAAACTACCAATTTGGTAGAAAAACCAAGACTCCACAGTTCATTAATGCCGAGCGGTAGAAGAAATTAACGCTGTGCTAATTAAGTACTCTATGATGTGATAGGGTTGACATTAACAAGTTTTTTAAAATTATTCGATTTGAAACACATTTGATTATGATGCAGAAACCCTAATGGTTTATAAGCGAATGTATATATGTGTATAGTAGAATTTAAATGAAATAGCGTTAAACATACGTCTGTGCGTTAAACGTAGCTTTTCCAGTGACCACATTTATTTAAAAAAAAATAAGTATTTTTTTTTTCTCGGCTAGACTTCTGTGTAGACTGGCATACTTTCAATTAGATTTTTGACACTGACAGTTATTGGTCGATAAATAAAAGTGTTATAGCATTTTATGAGTAAAACCGTACTTTAAGGAAAACGAAAACTGTCTTACAAGAAATAAATATGATAAAAGACATTTCAAACTCAAAATTCATTCAGATTATTGCCCCGGTAAGCCACTTATAAGTTTTTGCCATATTTTCACCCTGTCAATATAATTAAAATAATTAAAAAAGCACACCTATCTTAGCACACATATAGTTATTAGTTCTATCTATCCAATTTTCATCCGTTACGATTACCTCTCATGATGTTCATTGCCTTACCTACCCAACCCTTCTTTTATAAGATAATTTATAGTAATCGGTTGCTATCGGTCTATGAATGCGGTTTTACTATAACGCAGGACACAGAATTCAACTGATTGCCTTTTATGTCTAGCCATTAGTTTTTCAACTCTAAGACATGTCTCAATAATGATTTAATTAATCGCCTTGGCTCAAAGCCCCATAGAGTATTTCGCTCATATTGTGGCTATAGAAAAATTTATAGGTTTAAAAGTATTCATTATAAAATAATAATGCGCATAGGAAATAGCTAATCAGATTATCAGCGCTATTTAGAATTGGTATTTCGGTAATTAATGTATGTCCGTAATTTTGAATTTAATTCATTGCTCATTGTAAGAAAACTTATTGATTCAATATCTCACAAATTATGACATAGATTAATTTAAACATTATGTCATGATGCATTTGAAATTCAAATGCTGCAATCGATTTGTATCATGGTCCGATCATGAAGTAGAATTTAAAGTAACCAAACGATGTTCAAACCTAGATAAGATCATCTCCTAAGTGAAAAAAAAACAAAACAAGAAGATTAAAAAAGTTAAAATTGTGCGTGACTTTTCGCTTTTTTAGTATAGATTTTTTGCTTATTTAAGAAACAAGTATTTTTCGGTGCTCGAGAGACAAAGAATCTTCTTGGCTGCTTATCCTGCCAGTTTCTGCGAGATATGATCACATACGCACAATATAATAAATAATGTCTATATATTTTATACTTTATTATTACCAGCACCAATTGATTTTTTTCTAAACTACATTAAAATTACATTTAAATTAAATACACATTGAAAGAGTTATAAATAAAAAACTGAATTAAAATATATTAAAAATACTTAAATATAATATAATAGCATATTATTTTGTTGCTTAATCTATATATATATATATATATGTATGACAACCCTATCCAACAATAAAGTAGCAGTGTTAAAATATTTTTTTCGCATCGCCGCCGTCGCTTAGAAGTGACTTGACGTGGGCGATGCAATTACACTAGATTACCATACAAAATTACTGTGTAATGAGGCTTGAACACACGTATCTAATTTATCATAGTTTGATGAAGATTCGCATAATAAATACGGTTAGTAGAGTACTGTTGCTAATTGTTTGTAAGAAAAGGTTATGTGAGGTAAACATAAATTAAGAAAACAACAGTTTTTTTGTTGTTTAATGTTTTGTTTATGGAAGCAATGTATTGGAGGGCAAGATTGTAGGGTTATTAGTTTTTTTTTTATTTAATATGTTTATTAAAAAACATTGAGAAAAAGCTCGAGTACAAGAAAATATGCTTACGTTTTAAAAAAGATCGACAAGCCTGACAGCTAAGATAAAATAAATAGAATAATTTTCTTGCTATTTCTAATAATAATAATCGTTATATTTGATGGGCAACGCGCGAATTCCGTCACGCAACTGATACATAAACAATATAGAGTTAATGCTCGTAAAACCTGCCAGTGCGATGGAATAATAGATTTAAATTTGAAATATTCATGAATTTACATGTATTTGTTTATGGTTATCATAATTTATATTTAATATCTTATGCAGGTACCTTCCGTGAGGTATTTTAGTTTTTCTTCTTGCGTGTGGTTAGGCTTTTTTGATAGACTTTCAACTTGCCGGTGGTAATAAGATACATACCCTTCTATGGTGTCTTCACGCTGTTATTTCTAGTACAAGTGTAGGGAAAAATTAATTTCAAATAGGTTTCTTTGCTGCACATTTTTTTCTGCCTAGAAAACTCTTTGTGATTATAATAAGTACCGTATTAAGTTATAATAAGGTACCATTTCGTAAAACTTGTCTCTACATCTAAAGTTATTATGGTACATTCATCAACTCGTAAACAAAATGGCCGTCGACCACATGTTCGAAAGTATCACCAATTAAAAAACAAATACGCGAAAAGGAGCAAAAAGGAAAACCCTGGCAGCGTTTCCCTTAAAATTAAGTTTTCTCAAGTTCCAATAATCGAATTAACTACAGCAAACATTTTATCTTAATAGCCCGCTGTATGTGAACAGGGCAGCTGCGTGTAATTTACTTAATAATATGAAATTATACTCGTATCGAGTATGGTATAACCTGTCTGGCTGTACGTCATCGTGCCTTCGATGCACGAGTGCAAAAAATGGATTAAAAAGTTCCAACCGACTCGTAAATAGTTTCACACTGTAGATTTAAAATGGTTTGTCTATGGTTATATTATTTAATATTAACTGCAACCAGTGATAGAAATTTCGAATGAGGAGTTTTCTTATGATACCTCTATGCTCAAAATACCGTTGATAATTCAAACCAATTTGAACCTTATGTTCACGATTTGACAGGTATTTTTACCATAGAGGTATGATATCCCATTCAAAATAAAAAACAACGTGTGCTATGATCAAATGCTTTTCCATCGCACTACCTAGTACACCATAAATACAAGTGCATAAAAAAGAGAAAAAGACACAATCCTAATACGCAAGCGCGTGTCCCCCACCCTGTCCTCAATCGTCCCCTTCAGAACGTGTCCCCTGTCCCCATAGGGCGGAGTTTTGATGTTAACACTCGCCCCGGTAGGGGGCAGCGATCTATCACACGACTCAAATCATAGGGTTGCCAATATGATGTATTGTGCCTTTTTGATGCGCACCGGTACAAGGGTTGTGAAAATTAATCGTTTGACATCGTTTTTTTAATGGGATTTATAAAGTATTTTGTCTCATCTGGATTTTGCTCTCTTAGAACTATCATTAAGGTGTTTGAAAAGCATCAATAATATATATTGATGGGTGTAGCAAACTTAAGATATTTCTTAAAGGAAATTATTTTGTGTCGTGGTAAGATGATGGAAAGGTTTGGCAAACAAAGTGTACACGAGTACTGGCTCTCTAGTGCTGCTGGAGGCCTGGAATACAGTGGTAGATGCTTTGTGACAGACGATATGGTGCTATTTTTAACCGACTTCAAAAAAAGGAGGAGGTTCTCAATTCGGTTGTATGTTTTTTTTAACCGACTTCAAAAAAAGGAGGAGGTTCTCAATTCGGTTGTATGTTTTTTTTTTTTTTTTTTTTTTTATGTTTGTTACCTCATAACTCCGTCATTTATGAACCGATTTGGAAAATTCTTTTTTTGTCCGGAAGGGTACACTTCCCGTTTGGTCCCATTGTCATCAGATCAGGATTTGATTACTTCTTCGTGTACTTTGAAGTCGGTTAAATTTTTTTTTCGTAAAACAGTCCAATTATTTTTATGTTTGTTACCTCATAACTCCGTCATTTATGAACCGATTTGGAAAATTCTTTTTTTGTCTGGAAGGGTACACTTCCCGTTTGGTCCCATTGTCATCAGATCAGGATTTGATTACTTCTTAGTGTACTTTGAAGTCGGTTTAAAAGTTTTTTGTAAAACAGTCCAATTATCCTTAGAATGTTTTGCTCCAAGAAAACTTCAACCTTTGGAAGTGAAATCTATTTAGTATTATCATTAACGCTGCAGTCTTAAACATGTATATTCATCGTGCATTAAATAAAGAAGTAAATAACATCAAAAGTACCCATGTACTTCGTTCCGGAAACGTTTGGAACTACGTCCGGTTTTCCACTTACGCATTTTTAGTTTCAGAACGTGTTTGACATTAAGATGGCGCTAGTTGTCTATGGAAAAAAAGCGCTAAAATGAACTTTAAATGTACCGAGTTTAGTCACGGTCTTTTGCTATAGCGCTGTAATATGGCAACATTGTATTTCTTTTTTGGTATTGTAAATAATTTTATTACTACCCGTATAGTAATGGTTACAGTTTTTACGTTATTTCCGGCCATAAAGTCATAATTGAAGCGGATTTTTATTGCTTATTACAAAATTTAATTGAGATTTAAGCTTAGTGAAGGTCAATAACCTCTAAGTTTAATTATATAAGTAGGTATTAATTATGTAAGTTCTTAATATGTTATGTGAAAATACACTTTTGAGTTTTCTAAAGAGGTTTAGTACCAAGACTTCCTATACTTGTTTTTCTTAAATTTAAATCGGCAAAAAAAACAAAAGAGAGCACAATATTTTTGATTCATACAATTACTTAAAGCACTGTTCCTAACAGTACAGTCTGCGCAACGCATTAATCTGGCAATAACAATTAACGATTCAACTTAACTGCAATGCATTTGCCCGTTTCCCCGTTTGCCCGGCCCGGTACTAATGTGAACCGGAAAGCGGGCAAAGCGGGCGCTTTCCCACTTCCGCGTGGCCGAACTCTACGGCTTATTGTATGGTAAACGATTACGATGTTTCTTTCGATTATTGTTGTGTAGTGGAATTAACTATTTGGGCTCTTACTTGTAGCGTTTTAGTCGATTATTAAGTTTGGGCTAATGATATTATAATAAAGATAAGCTACCTTCATAGCGAGGGGCGTTAAGTTATGGTTGAATAATGTGAATGTGATAATACGGAGCATATGGTATAGTGCATACCACTAAAGATGACGATTTTACGAGAAGAGTTTTTTTTTAAGAGAAGTCATCATCAACGACGTCAGACGTCAACCACGAGGTGCGTCAATTCGCATCTCCAGTGGCACGTATTATACAGAAAGAGAATTACGACAATTGTCTGAATTTGTCTGCAACCATTAACGCGCGCTAGTGCGATATCTAGTTATTTTTTTTAATATCATTGGTTTAGGCCTAATGTTGGTCGAGGGCATTTATATAGGTCTACTAAAGTTACCACCGATTTGGAAGTACGAAGAACCAGCAAGATATTTATTCTGGCTATTTTATTTTTCTACTGGTTTATGTAGGGCATTCGAAGAATAGGTCGTGACACGCTTATCCCGCATTTTCATCACCAGCTCGCAATTAGAACTTCTTTGATCTAAGTCTGTTCATTTGCACATGAGAGCTTGTTGCCAGGCTTTGTAAAAATCGGCAACACACACAACGCAAAGGTGATCGCTTACCATCAGGTTGACCGTCTTCTTGCTTGCCAGTCTTCTGTCATTTTAAAACCATGGGAAAATAAGTGTGTAATTTGAACAGATTGATTTTGCGCAGCATATCTAGTAACAAATACGTTTTAATTATATCAATAGGAAACGATTAATCATAGACTATGATTTGACTTTATGTATTCACTTTCACGCAATTATTTTTACATCAATATTTCATACGCAAATAAAAAGTAATTGAAGTTGTAATATAAAAGCTACTAAAACTACTCGACATAACTCGTTAAAACATGATTAGATGCAATAAAAAACCTATCTTACTTATCTATTATTAACAAAGGTTACACACACAAAATGGCTACCCATAATTTTCTTAAGCAAACATTAATCAACCGAACCCACCACTTATAAATTACCAAACCCGTTCCCAATTATAATCTCACAATAGCGTTCATTATTAACATCCAATTGAACTCGTAACGACACTACTAAATTTCATACATCTATCTCTTTCTAATACACGGAAAACTCTATCTCCGTTACACGCGGCTAAATTCGGTGGCGAAATTCAAAGCCCGGGACGCGGGAAAAATTGCAAAGCGCTTAACAACCCCAATTTGTCGCATAATCACATCTCGTTCCCTCTTATACGTCTATCCCTGTCGCACGTTAATGGATCGACAATAAAGTAATATACCAGATAAATAGCTTTCCGCTTAAATTTTGGCCCAATTCACGCTGTACCCTTAATTGAGTCTCTCCCCTTGTTATTTCCCACCCTGTCTTACTTGCGACTGTTTGTATAGCTGTCTCGCTCGCGCGGTAATCCTTAGGGTAGCGGTATAATCGCGTACATAAGTACTTAATCGCATTTTCGGGGCATGTTGAATGGTACCCTATTTATTTAGTACGAGTTTTGTTATGATCTCCCCATTTTCCTATTAAAGCGATTGTTTGCGGAGACTTGTGACTTTTATACGACCAGTTTACGTGAACCGATTGTAAACGACTCTATATTGTAGCTAGAGATCATTTTGCGACGGTTTTCAAGAGTTACATCAGCAGATGTGTCATTGTTCGTTCATATAAAACGAATTAAAAGTTTTATTGTGTGATGAATGGAAGTTTGTTCATTAAATTTGCATCAAAGTACGATAATTGCTTAATGGTTTGTTAGATGACATGTTTTAGTAATAAATGGTTTTGTTTTATTATAAATATGGCCAGTCATAATTTTGGCATTACACTGTATTTTGTATAAAAACAATGAATAACGGACATAGTGTGATTGAAATTTTGCATATAACCTCCTTAGATAACGTTGTAAATAGAGGTTTGCTTGTGAAACTGCGGGCACCGCGGGGCAATACATTATTTTTTAATATTTTGACCATTTTAATTTTGACGGGCCAATTAGCGTGGTAACTTGAGACTCCACCTATCACGCCGCAGGTCGTGGGTTCGATGCCCAGCACTTATGTGCATGAGCATGTCTGCATGTCCTGAGTTTGGGTGTTAGTATTTAAAGAAAAAAAGTAGTATATGTAGAAAATCAGTCATCTGGTTTCCATAGTGCAGGCTCTGCGTAGTTTGGGATCAGAAAGAATATCTAACTTATGAAACAAGTAATCATATTTATGAGATTAGAATTTCGTAATACAACCCTACAATGTATTTGCAAAATACATGAAAATAAATGCCGTCGGGTCCCTTAGGCCCATTTGTCGGTTACGGGTTGATGGCTGCATCCATCATACGGGGCCTGTTATACCCATAACCCTGCCTCTCTCAGGGGAAACAAGCAAATTGTCTTCGTGATTTTATGTAGGGGTTATTTTGTTATTAACTTTCTTGTCTCGTTGTTAAATCTAATATAATATCTTGTACTTGTAGTATAACACATAATTTTGCAAAATTTAAGGTATTTATGCTTTTTACAAAAGCTGTGTAATAGTTTCTTGGTAATTCTAATCGATTAGAGCACTTTTTAACAGTGGAATAATAAGTAAAGCAGATAATTAGCATTTTAAATGAATTATTATAACCAAAATATACAAAATCGTTCTTTAGACAACGATCATGATATTTCGCTGCAATAGTCTTGCTCGTCCTACCGTGTCATAAATTCATCAATGCAACACTAACCTGTCATTAGACACCTATGTGTGGAAAAGCACAACTCATAAATATCAAATTTCACGCAATAATAATCCTCCAATGACATTGTAATCACTAGTTCACAATAGTCTTTGAAAATCATTTCAAAACGTCTCTATCTATTCTGTCTTTATTTGTACGGCAATAAACTTTTAAGTTGTTACTTAATATGTGATTTATTGCAAGTAAACACAGGTTAAAGTTGCCAGACGAGTTATTAAGCGATGTAAAACTGTGAAAATTGACGATTCGTAAACAAAATGGCGGAGAAAATGACGCTGCTTGGTTAAATAAACAATGTGAGTTACTCAATTTGTAATGAGTTACTGCTGGGACAATGGGCTCTTTATATTTACTGTACTGTGTACTTTATTTCGATTTGTATTTTACGATTTGCAGAAAGAGGCTGTAAAACTTCATTTCTTATTTTCTTTCATTATCATCATCAGCCTATAATGTACCACTGAAGAGCACAGGCCTCCTTTCACAAATCAGGGTTAAAGGGAATGGGCAGATACTCCACCACGCGTGCCCACTGCGGATCGGTGGAGGTAGGCTTGTGGTCAACCTACTGTTGGAGTTTTCAAGCCGCCTAGAAGACCTCCAAATAGCATGCCTTGACGACTATCACTATTAAGTGATAACCAGGACCAACGGCTTTAAGTGCCTTCCGAAGCACGGAAATGCTCGATTTGAAATACCACTAGGCGGTCACCCATCCAGGTACCGACCACGACGGTGGTAGCTTAACTTGCCGATCGATTAAGAACGGCTTATGCCACACCACGAGCGCTACGTTTCTTATTTTCTTTATGTTTAATTATTGTAGGAATGACAATTTTGAGTATGATATCTCTATAATGGGTCAAAAGCCTTAAAAAATAAGAACTTTTTTTTTAAATGAATGGGGAGTTTCCTTTACATTAAAATTGGATTAAGAACACGGTCACGCTACATTAGCACCCCATATATCGACATCAAATATCAATCAAGTTGTTTCCGACACTACCCTTTAGATCGCGGGTAATGGTGCGCGACAGTGAGACAGATATATACCAGAGAGAGATGCCAGACCTTGTTTACATTTCGGGGTGTCGGTATCAATATTGGATGACGATATTTTTTCATAGAAATAGGTAGAGTGCAATAATTTTCTAGAATTAATTGATTTTTATTGTATTGCTTAAATAATTTATTTTATTTATTTATTAAAGGACAGCCAACCGCTACATATCTTACTTGTATACTAAACAATAATAGAGAAAAAACGGTTGAATTACTATTAATAATATTTTATATTTATTAGTCTGTTTTGAAATTGTCTATAAAAAACTAGAAAAAGCTAAACTGCAACACTATTAAATTATTATGTTCATGTAAGTCTCTTTGAATACTTTTTAATTGGAAAAATGTTTATATATGTTTAGAAGTCGTTCCATATCTTTACGGCCAATAATTTTCTTGAATTTCTATTAAAAAGCCAATGTACAGTTAAAAACATCAATTCAATACATTAGTTATATCGCATTGCCGTGAAATTGCATGGCAATCATACACATTTTTATAGATTCATACATTTTCATACAAGTTATAAATTACATTTTAACTTGTTTCCGATAAAGAATAATGGTTTGAGCGGGTATTAGTCGAATGGAATAAAATAACAACCCTAAAATAGGTTTTTATTGAATAAATAAATGTGTCTAAACGAATTAGCACAAAGTTTACAGTTTTGTACGATATTGCCAAAACAAGATCTAGGTATACAAACTTCTTAAATATGAAAATAATCCTCAGGACGGTATGTACTGACTAGAAGCGACGTGAATACATTTCGCGAGCCATTAAACATGTGACAAATCGTCGTACAAAATGGCGGTCGCCCCGTTTTTCGGCGGGAAATCTCCGCTTTGTATTGCCGCGTAGAAAATTTTTGACAACGGATTTTCTTTCAATAGCTAGTGATATATGGGTTTAGGGATAGTGAATAGTTTTATTGCTTAGTTCCGTTAATCCTTTGTAGTTGTTAGTAGTTGCGAAAAATAATATTAGAGTGGATTATGTATCAAAAATGGAGTCATGTTACCACTCACCCCTGTTTATTTAATGTTACTCACTTTTTTATATTATGTACTTAGCACGTTTAATGTTGGGGTACTATAAATACATGTTAAAATGTCAATGGAGAAGTTTCAGTTTGGTTCCACAGCATTATATCTCTATTTTTTATAATTATCTATTTTAATTCACAGAGTTGACAATTCGATATTACTGTTATTTAATTCATTAATTTGGTTCAAACCAAAAATTACCTACTCTACCATCAATTATAATTAATATTTCTTGTCCACAGGTGAAAGTATGGTTCCAAAACAGAAGAACGAAGCATAAAAGAATGCAGCAAGAGGAAGAAGCTAAGACCGGCACCAAATCCGGGTCATCAAGCTCAAAGCCAGATGATGGCAACCAATTCAATAACTCATATGAAGACGAGGACGAAGAGTTAATAGATATGGACATGGACGAACTTAGTGAAAGTGAAAATGAAACGTAAAAGTGACAATTAAAACACTCAAGTGTAAATATTAATGATAAACAATAGTGTAAGAAGATTTACTTAATTTATTTATGATTGATTTCTTTAAGAGATTTTTTAATGGTAAATAGGCGAAATTATATAAATGTAGGCGAATGAGGGATCTTAATTTGGATTAAATAAGGTTAACGTGACTCCAATAATTGACTAATAGATATAAATAGTGCTGAAATTATTTAAAGTATCTGGGATGGGCAGTTTGTTTTGTATTGTTTAAATTCAGCATATACAACTAGGAAGCTATAAGAAAAGTTTTATGCATCGTTTGGTGTAGGTATTACGAGATTTACTTGGAGTTAAGGTTGTCTAAAGAATCAAATGCTATTTCAATTCAATATAAACTAAATGTTTTATGGGTTTCGTATTCTAACACTTTTCGTAGCGACTGTATTAAATTAATGCGCTTGACGAATAACATATCCTAAGCATACAATCATTTAAAGAAATCTTATCCGTCATAACTCAATTAATTAATCACAATCAGGCGTCATCTTGAATTGGTATTAATTTATCTCAATCCGAAAGCTATTCTACACTAAGCAAGCATGTCATTAAATTAACGGCAACATTCAAAATGGCGTCCGCTCTTGTTAACGCGTCACGGCTTATTAGATAACTAAAATTGGCCCTATCATAATAGTTTTTGGGGGCTAAATTAATTAAAAATGGCTCTTTTGATGCGTCCATACAGTGATGTGGGTATAATTAGATGTTTTAGATTTGAAACGCTGATAGGCAAGGGTCTGTGGTTTCTAAACGAGCGCTGTCAACGGCAGACAGAGATGAAGATAAGTTAATTTAAGGCGTTAGAAGGAGACGGCCGTATTATAGAGATGGAGGCGATTATTGTGCGTTCGCGGGTCCCTATTATTAAGAGATGCGTTCAGAAACATATCTTGGGCTCGAATCGCGTTTCGTAATTGCTCGCGACGTAACAAAATTGTTTTTAAACCGCTGACGATTGTTCTGGACGGCTATTTGTCTACGTGCGTTCGGCATTTACGATAAACATCTTGCTCTCTTGTTGGTACCTTCTTAACGCGTTAACGTTCATAATTATGATGATCTACGCTACGTTTCTTCTCACAAGCTTTTTATTCTCATTAAATATTTAAAAAAGGCAAAGTGCAGTGAAGGTAAGAAATAGGTTCATCTTAAACAGTCTAAACACACTGTTCGGTGTTACAAAACTGACTTACACCTTATTTATTAATATGGGGGTATACATTTAAAAAAAAGCCTTCTAAATATTAGCCAAAATAACATCCAGTGTATACGAGTTAAGTGGGGCCAATTAATATTTATCCAAAGTGGGGCCACAAACAATGGCAGCTATTACACCGGCAACGCGGCTGGTTACATGAACCGCCACGCACCCTCGCACGGTAAATTAAATGGTGTAGTTTCTTCTTCTTATTTTTAATTTTGGCAACCAAGCCCAAATTAGGGCTCATTTCTGCCAGTGTCGAGTTATATTATAGTTTCCAGTCACAATAAATCACTTCACATTATAGTCCTCAGTCAGTCACCGTCCATAAAAGTCATGTTTTACTACAATGGTGGTCATTGTACTAAAACTCTTCACGGACATTTTGAGACAACTTGAAAAGTCACGATACACATAATTCATTTCATTTCCCTTCACTGGTGCACATCGATGATCTTTATTGGGTAAAATACCACCAAAAATACACAATAAAACTCAAATTACACAAATTTATGAAAATAAAAATGAAAATGCTACGTCACTCTGCAAGTTCCCGCCAAAAAGTCCATGGTGTAGTTTAGTGTCGCACTAACCGCGTTCGAAATTCGAAAATTCAAATTTGTATTACGTTTTTGTTTCGATTTTTTTTACAGAATATGCCATTCTGACGTTAAACCATAGCCCCCTTATTACAAAATATGGTTTAGGTAAAGGAAACCCAGGTTTTAAAATAGCCTCATCTCTTTTTATTATATGACGTAAGAGCAGTCACATTCATGACTTGTTTTACTAAACTTGCTTTAAATATTCTTTTGTAATAAGGAAGTATAAATGTATATGTGTTTTTTTTAAAGGTAGGTTTTTATTCTATTATTCAATCAAACAACCAGTAACAGATATTTCCACTTTGAATGAACTTATATCCATTCAAAATATTTAATTTGCCGAATATTTATTGCTGAAAGTATCAATCGGATTTCGTTTTTCAAATTGAAAGAGTATAAAAATGGCAAAAAACAACAGCTTGCGTGAAAAAGAACTTTGCACTTAGTTTGTGCATTCTCTGTTAAGTCTTAAAATCAGGTTTAGAGCGCGATTATAAGGCTAATTTGTATTTTCTTTTCCGTCTTTTGTTCCTTTGATTTACGATTACGAGTATCGAGTTCTCAGCGAATGGATTTACGGTTTACCGTTTGAAAAACAGTTATTATTTTCGTCGCCATGTTAGTTTTCTTGAAATTCCATATTATAATAATTGAAACGGATAATGTTTCTAATAAAAATGCTAAGAATCACTTATTTTTTATAAGTATTGAAATCTATCAAGATGACTTATTATTATGTATATTAAGTATGTATTTACAAACAAAAAGTAGTAGGTATATGTATTATATCATTTATCTGGTTTCCATAGTACAAGCTCTGCTTAGTTTAGGATCAGATGACCGTGTGTGAGGAATGTCACAGGATATTTATTATTATACAGTCATCGAGCTGGCTAAAAAGGCTGTTTTTGAAAAATGCACCTAAATACCTACAGCCTATATAATCAAAACAAACGTCCATTAAAAACATGTTCAAATTGAAAAAAAGAATAAAATAGCACTTGCTTCTACGCCATTTGTAATTTAAACCTAGATTCCATTTTCAGCTCAATTAACTCTTAGTCGATTTTAATTATCGATTTTCTTCATTAAGTGTTTGCGATTAGCGACCATGTCGATATTTTACGATGTATTCTTCGCAAAAGTCGGGTTTTAATTACAATAGCCTTGATTGCTTTTAAATCGCTGATTATGCGACATTATTCGTTTATTGGAGTCATTCGTATTTAGATAAGAATTTCGATTTGTTTTATAATCGATTATAGACAAAACCATTTTGTAACGTGGCGAGATTAAAGGTTTCATACCGAAAATCTAAAACAGGATTGTAAAATATTAATAAGTGTCAAAAATCATAGTAATTATAAATATTTAATATCGAAAAATTAATGTCTCCATATTTTAATATTAACGATTCGCTCAATGTATTGTAGTTTTATTAAGTCAGTTCCTTTAGGATAATGTGAAAATGTTAATAAATACATCTAAAAAACGATAATACAGTATTACTTATACAATTGTTTACATTTCTTTTTGGTACATTTTTTTCTTTGGTAAAAACTGCACTTTGACACACTTCTTCTTAATTTTAATAACAAAAAATTGGCTGATTCTGTCGTTGACAATGAAAATTAAACAAATTTTACTTCAATATCTCTCTCTCTCAGTCTCTCTCTCTTAGTTCAATATATCAGTCTCTTTTTAACAAGGAACATAACAAGAAAAATAACAACAATAAGAAGAAAAGGATGTAAGAAATGTTGTCCTGTCAAATAAATCCAATGCTTGTTTTCAATATAAATTTAGTCGCCATCTATCGCGGTTACGTCTAAATACCCGCAAATGAAGACGGTAAAGACTAATTTGACAGCTTTAAATATGTTATCCTTTTTCAATAATGTTCGCAAGAAAGAGATGTGATGTGACTAAAATTAGTTTAGTGCGATTTACAACAGAATTGGCACCATTATTTCGTTCCACTAGTCGAACTTCAACCTTTTTACATGTTTTTGCAAATTACCGATAATGTGGTAAACGATTCGATAATTGGTATGGTTGAAGGTGGTTCGTGATAGCGACTTTTATGCTAGTGCTGCACAAATTTCGATCACAAAAGCATCGATGTTTTTGTAGTAGGTATACAATACTTTCAGTGGTGCCATTATTAGGGCTATAGGACTTTGTACGCGCTGTCAAAGCACATGGTTACTCCTTTAACGAACCTGTCGAAACTTAATTACGATTCTTACAAAACTACAAATACTTCAGAGTTGGCAGATGTTTTGACGTGTTGCTTCTACATAATTACTGTATTTTTTCCAAAAAGAGGTCAAACATGTGCCCGAAATTGTATGTAAGTGGCTGTCGCCGACGGACGTGGACTCATTGCAATTACAATACTTTTGTACCCTATTGGAGTCTGACATGAAATAACTCAAAGAAAAACTGATATATTATGTAGGTATACAGAGTGGTAATTTAAATAATTTAAGTTTTTAGTCGATTTTATTAAATGTCACTCTGTATCAGATAAATGTAAATAAGTCTAATTTATTTGTCACTTACGTACTTAATACGATTCTTTATGATTATATACTGTACATTTCTTCTATATTTAATGAAAATGTTCCTTCTAACGTGGGTTTATTATGCCATAGTCGAAACCGTTTGTAAATATCCTTTATACATATTATAATATAGATACATATATGAGAACTGTAGTGTTATTTGTATATTTTATTTAATTAGTAATATTGTACATATTTTGTGTTAAATTAGGAATACAAAATAAGTGTAAAGAACCATGGAATGTTAACTCATCGGTAATATTTTTATTATTATAATAATTCAATAAGACCTACTTCCTGAATGTGTGAGTGATCCCAATGTACGAAATTTTTAAAATATATTAACATAACTATACTTAATAGATTTAGCAATCCAAATACTGTATTTGTAATTTTATTTAAGCGTAGATAATTAGAACCAAATTCTATTCATTTTGAAATATATATTATTACCGATGAGCAATATTTTTGTGGTCACATGTACGTGTGTGTATATTTGGCTAATACTTTTCTCTGTGACTGTTCCCAGTAAAAATATTTCATTTCTTCGAATCAATACGGAAATGTAGTTAAAAGACGAGTGATATAAAATATATGTTTTTACTCATTTAAATTGTATCGTATTTTCTTTATTTATCCTTCTATTGACACTTAAAAATCCTTTTATTTTCTATCACACCATCCACGATTGAAAAAAACAACATCAACGTCAAATTCTAGATCATTTATTTATAAAGATAAAAGCTACTGCAGTTTCGATTTGTGCCGAATTAATATAATTAAAACATCGGTCAGTTTTTATAAAACTCTCTTCACCTTCTTAATTGTGATCATCCTTAATTGACTATTTGTACCACAGGATGTCAGGAATCTATATTGAAATACACTATCTGTCACCGCAACATAAAATACATTTTAGTAAAGCATTGAAATTGGCGCCACAAAGACTGACGTTACATGATAGTAATCATATGCAAAATACACACTATACAAAATCGTAACGTAGCACAAAACGGATATGTAAAAAATATTTATTTTATAGCCAAAAGACCACACAAATAGTAATATTTAGTGACGTCACTCGGTGCATCGATAGCTTATGATGACAGCACTACAGTCGTAGCATGCAGAGTGGGGACGTGACTCGACTAATGATTAATCGATTATAATCGCTTGGAAACATTGCGTTATCGATTTCGGTAAGTGGTTTTATTGTATTTTATTTGTTTATCCCTTTGTTTGTCACTCAAACAGTCGGATTATCTGATTTTTATAGCATATGGAAATAAATAAACACGTCATGGAACAAACTCGTTAAACTTTGAAATACGTTGGGACACTAGGTAACAAAATAACAAAATCTACATGACTATTTGACTATGTTAATTTTGAGTTTCTTTTTAATCGGAGTCTAATGAGAGTAATGATTAGATTCTTACACTTTAGAAAACCGTAGATGTAAAAATTATATCTTAAAAATCTCAGTAAAAAATTTGCTCACGTTTTTTGCTTTTTGCACTATATCACCACGATTATTGATGATGTGACTATAGGTTGTAAGCATACAGTACCTAGAAAGAAACTGACTCTCAAGTGTTGTTGGAGGAACAAACCGGTACATGGTTAGCGACAGATAGATCGTAGCCAACTACGGGGGTGCTAAGTACCCTACCACCTTACTCGTCCATGGTTTCCTCACCTTACTGAAACCCCAAGTTAATTTTAAAACAGCCTGAGTGGACAAAGCATGGCTTTAGAACTATAGTTCACTGTAAGTATCCCATATGTTATTTCAAAGTATAATCTATCTATGTGCCAAATTTTATCTAAATCCGATCAGTCGTTTCAAAATTCAAAATTCAAAAATCATTTATTCAAATAGACCTTCGCAGGCACTTATGAAAAGTCTGACTCTAATACTCTAATACCGGTTCGGAAGGTTGCATTTGCTGAGAAGAGCCGGCAATAAACTCAGCAATTACTCTTTTCAAAACAAGCTTAGATTCATTACAAAATATTTACATTCTAATCGCACTGAAAACAATTGCGTGCCCCGGCGTTTCTGAGTGAAAGTGTAACAAACATCTTCACATCCTGCAAACTAACTAACTATACCTAAAAATAGTACCTAAGTACATTATATGAATGAATATTTGATGTTTAAGTACATAATAGAACTGAAAAATGCAATGAGAAAAAAAAGTCTTTTGACCTGGGCTTAATTTTTTTATTACCAACCAAAACCCTGACTAAAATTACAATTATCATTATGCCACACATTATCGTCGACCGCAGTTGACGTACGGCCACCATTGTCAATAACTCTCAAGTGTTTCGACGTTTACTGGCCATAAAGTGATGTTTACACACAAGTGACATTTGGACGTGTCACGAAAAAGTTTAAGGAAAAAGAACTGGAAGTACGTACAATAATTGTGCAGGCAGTAAGTATGATGAAATCAAGTGTACAATGCGTCGCTGTTTTTGGGGTTCCGTAGTTACACCCTTATTACGTGAGATAGTTTAAAGCAAGTCTAGCAAACCCCAGGTTTTAAATATATCCGTCACTTTCTAAAGTCATATAACAAAAAGAGCCTATCTTAAACCCAGGGTTTTACTAGACTTGGCTTAAACCATCTAATTATAAGACAGTTATTATAGTTTGTTCTGGTCAGTCTGTATGTCACAGCTTGTAAACTTAAAGGGCTATATCGTACAAAGTTTTGGACATGTACACACGGCTACAGATCAAGCTATACATTTCCAGTATAAGCTGATCTCGCATTGTATAGGATTTCCGTACAATGAGAGCTCAGCTTATACTGGAAATGTATAGCTTGATCTGTAGCCGTGTGTACAGTCGCGGAATGAAAAGGTTCCTCACCTTCGAGTTGGTTTTCACTTGCACCAGATTGCAAGAATCAATTTTATTATAAGTACCAACATATTACCAGTGAGGTTCCTAACAGGAAGAAACAGTGCTGCTAACATTAACATAATGTGACGTTTGCTGCGAATAAGGTTTTGCTTGCTTTTACACGTCAAACAGAATGTATGGCTTTTGCGGAATAAAATATGAGTATATTTTTTTTCAATAATGACATTGTCCTTTTTTCAATTTTAATTTGACATAAATAACAATAGCAGCTTTGATTAAGGATACATCCAGATTGAGCGACGAAGCTGTGCACGCGTCGAAAAAAATAGCCCCTAACTGTTAGGGGTAAATCAAATAAAAATACCGCTTGCTTCCGGCGTCTGTGTTTCCTGACGCCTACAATCTAGGAACTTTCAAGGCCAGAATGAATTGGTTTCTTCTGGGTAAGCGTGTTTCATCTTAGGCTTCGTCATCGCCCCTTATGGGCGGGTCAGTGGCCAAACATTTGCAAAATAAATTAAAT
The DNA here is from genome assembly GCA_947623365.1 of Achlya flavicornis. Lineage (NCBI taxonomy): Eukaryota > Metazoa > Arthropoda > Insecta > Lepidoptera > Drepanidae > Achlya > Achlya flavicornis. The sequence goes on from OX392490.1 coordinate 9,754,255, forward strand.
TTCTCCCGATTTTACTTGGAATATTTCAACAACTGCTATCATTATGAACGTCACTATGACAAGCAGAATGACGCAGAGCGAGCGTAAAACGTAGCTGTTACGCGCAGCAGCCAATAAAAGTTTGCCTGTTTTATATATTCGTGTAGTATGGCGACGGTCTTTCTAGGTATATTTATTTCTATGAATACTTAGCAGGTTAAACCAACAAGAAGGTTTTAGTTTATAAAAACATTAAATAACAACAATCTAAACAAGATAAACAGTCTAACAACGTTGATCTGAATAATTTTGAACTTTGATAACGAATAGTAAAATCATTATTTTCTCTAATTCAGTGCAGTCTGTCAATTCAGTTTCAAAAGGTAATATGTGCTCGTGATACGTTGAATGAATCAAGTTGAAAGAAAAGTGACGAACCTTTTCATTCGACCATTGTACCTACCTGAAAATTAAACAGTTAAAAATACTGTAGTTTAGTTTGTAGGCTTCAGCCGAAAATCAGCGCTGTAACATTCTGCAGCTTATGCTGAGCTGGGGCCTTTTAGACCCAACTAGTACAATTAATGTTGTGTTAATTTTATAATATATTTTGTTCCTTTTTTGTGTAATTGTACTAATTTGGTGTCTAATAAATATATCTTAATCTTTTAATTCTGAATAAAGGAATGAATTAACTAGGAGAACTGTCACTCCCAGTGAGACTTCTAGTTCACTAATACATGTTGAATTTTAAGAGAGGTAGAGCATAGCGTTTATTCGCTCAAAGAGCAGCTCGACTGGGGAAGCAACTCCACCTTACAGAATACCGCAGCCAAATAACTTTATGTTGTGTTCCTGCGCGTGAGTAAGGTCGCCAGAGCTCATTTTAGAAGGGTCGGTAACGGGTGAGTGATGCCTCGTGTGTTGCAAGCGGCTACGGTAACCGCTTACCATCAGGCGGGCCGTATGCTTGTTTACCGACTTCATCGTATAAAAAACAAAACAATATTAGTTTTGCGAGTGGAGTTTCTGGTAAACACTATATCATATGTTCAGCTGTTTAAATCTTTTCAATCTGGTTATTTGAAACATCTATGCGTAGTTATAAGTAAAAGGGGTCCTTTAGCATCTCTTTGTGTACGGAATCGTGATAAAAAATAATTACTGTATTTTTCTTCAAGAAACAAAATAACTTACCTAAGTAAAGGCAAGCAAAGTTTTAGTAAAAAAACCTGCTTATAGAACCGCTTAAAAAACATTGTCTAAATTCCATTAACATTATCCGATTAAAATGTATTTAAAACTGACTTAACTTTCAATAAAAACAGCTCAAAAGTAAAGCCAACTACAAACTTTTGCCGATCTTAGAGCAACCCATTTTTTGAGTTGCAAATCATTGATTATGTTTCTAAACTAAAATAAAACTTAACTGTGACTCAATAAAGTTCAAAATATATTTCTTAATTTAGCTTTGCAAAAAAACACTACCAATTTCTCACTTTATCTAAGATTTATTTGTTAAAATCTCTAATGTCGTTAAAATGTGCCACCCGCGACGCTTCGTGGAAAATTGGCTTACTGCATCTGGGAATCGAACCCTATACCTGCCGCTAAGTAGGGGCTTTGTGTAATCCCTTTAACCATTTGACTCTTCGCGCATGAGTGGAGGCGGGGCTTTCAAGATTTTAGGGAATAATTCAAGATTAACCAGATATAAAAACTATGACTTAAAGGGGTAAGGCGTGAAAGTAGCCTGTTCAAAAAAATACTTATAATGGTGTATACTTACACTACTTTTTAATTTGTTAGAAATTAACGAGGTTAATAGGGTAAAATTAAACACGTATTAGTATCTAGGTATTGACAGTGTTCTTGCACTTGTCTGGTGTTCTAACCAAGAAAGGCCCGTCTGGTGGCAACAAGCGAGGCATCACTCACGTGTTACCGACCCTTTGAGCTCTGGCAACCTTACTCACGCGCAGGAACACAACATAAAGTTATTTGGCTGCGGTATTCTGTAAGGTGGAGGTTCTTCCCCAGTCGAGCTGCTCTTTGAGCTTAAAAGTATGTTCTTGAAAACGCACATGAATGGCCGTTCTCTAAAGGCTTCCAAGATTTGTGACTTCATCACTTTTAGCCACATTACCACAGGAGCCAAGGCAGCCACACTACATATGTTCTACTAATCCTTATCCCAACTAATATTATAAACGCGAAAGTGAGTTAGTTTGTTTGTTACGCCTTCACACCTCAACTACTCAATGGATCATCATGAAATTTGGCATGCAGATAGCCTATGATATGGAGGACATATATGCTACTTTTTATCCCGGGAACACGGGTAAAACCGCGGGGGACAGCTAGTATAATAATACCCTGAGACGTTCTTCACGACTATCTAAGCCCAAACTAATCAGAGGAAGTAGGTAGGTAAGTATACGTTTCAAGATTTAATAAAAAGGTGGCAACTAAATAAGAAGTGATAAAACAATGCCACACCGTCTGTCTAAAGTGTTGCCTGTAATAAAACACTTGTAAAAAAGCGTTCCCGATGGTAAAACAGTTCAAAATATCAGTCGCGGGTCATCTCTCACGATCTTTTGTGCACCGTTATGTTGCCGTGTAAGTGAGAAGAGTTAGGCGGGAGCGATAAGCGGTAGCGGAGCGTGGTGAATTGTGTATCTGAATTTGGATTGTCTTTACAGTAATAATTAAAAACTACTGCTTTATTTAAATATTTTTGGCAGTAAAATAGAGCCTTTTTAAATTAGAGCTCATTTGTCAGAAATGCGGCGTACAGTTTCCCTAATCTGTCTTAGCTTTTTTTTTTTTATATTATTATTATTTTTTAGTATAAAATACTTACTATGTTTTTAATTTAAGCGTTTGTTTTATTGTTTTTATTATTTTAATGTTAACTATTGTTTTATGTTATGTTATGTGCGTCGATTTTTGATAAATAAATGTATTTTCTTTCTTTCTTTCTTTTCTTCCTTTACATGCTTGTAAAGACCTTTTATATTTATTGGTTTAGTATATTTGTTATTTTAGAGCGACAGATACTAATATATCTAATAATACGAATGACTATAAATTTGAGTTTTTGAGCTTATCCTCCTTAAATTTCAAGGAAGTAAAAGGTAACGACTATATTTCACTATTATCATAAAATATTGGAGAGATCCAAGTTTGCAATAATTTTCTATGCGACCAAATTTTTAACGACACAAAAAAATAAATACTGAATGAGCTTTCATTTCACTTTTGTTCATAGCTATCATGGCTAAAATCCGGGGTACAAATAAATCCAACATTTACATAATATACCGGATGGAGATTTAAAGATATTTTCGAAACCTATGTTGGGTGCCATGTAACAGCAAGCGTGCTGATCAACTATTAATATGGGACCAATACGAATACTTGCAATACAATGCGGCCCAGAACCGTTCGAAGTGGAAATCAATGGGGGAGGCCGATGTTCAGCAGTGGACATCCATGGGCTGATATGATGATGAATACGAATACTAATTTTTTTCTTTTACTTTTCATACATTATGATCGAGCAAGGTTGACCATTTTATGAAAAGTAAAAAATATTACGCCGATCGGAGTAATTGCGAACAGGGCAGGTAGATGTAAATTACATACATTAAGAAAGCTTTTGTTGCACATTAGCTTCTCACCACCTCCTATAGCAAGTGTTAGAATCGTTTATTTAGTTGTGTTATTGACTTCGAGCAAGTGTGGTCGTTCAACGACTATCTTAGTGGACGACACAATGTTGATTTATTATTTGGCGGTGTATGTGTAAAAAATAGTTGCGGTAGTTGACTCATTCTTGTTGCTTCGAAAAATCGAGCTGTTAATTAAAAATAAGTAGTGAAATTATATTAATCTTTTAAATAGAAGAAGTGCTTTCTTTTTATTTGCCCACCATCCTATTACAAGTGACCAGTCCCTGTATTATCAAACCAGTACGTCGCTCATCACTCGTCCCCTACAATAAACAATGACTGAGAGATAACCACAGCGCCATAGTTCGGACACCGCACCGCTTATCCCGTCTGACAAATCATTCCACAAGATATAACTAGCAAATAACAGATAACTCAATTTGTTTTTAATTCTTTAATGTACTTGTTGGGCGGTGGAGTCTAATTATTTACACTTATGTTTGTTTGGTTCTTTTGGTTCCGTTGTGGGTTATTGGAGATACGATTTTACATCATCGAAACGTTGTCTCTACAAGAAAGATAATGTCTAAATTAGTTCATAAAAAAACTACGGAACCTACTTAAATGTGTATTGTATTTGACAGAAACTTTTTGGGATCAAATAAAATATATGTCTGGATGCTATTACGTGCATTTTAGCTTATCTTGGCGAACTTAATTAATAGCACGTACGTATTGGACTATTTATGAACAAATCAAGTCTCTGAAAATTTACACCGTTTTTTTTATACACACTTATTTTTTTCTACAATTTCATCTTAGTTGAGTACATAACTGAATAAAATGGTTGACTTTAAAATTACACAGAGCATCAAAATAATTTGAGTTCTAAAGATGTTTTCCTATATTCGTATATAAATTTTAATGAAAAACAAACACATTTATAAACACGTTCGAACTCCAAACTCCAGAATCTCGAGCGCCGATTGGCCTATCCGCTGTCAAATTGACGTCTGTCTAATAACGATTGACAGCTCCATCTAGATAACTATAATCAAATTATAGCGGGTAAATAGACAATGCTGTAATACCAACATAACAATACCAATTTAAAATAGTTGTTCGGACTTTTTATCTTGAAGATAGAGTTCATTATTGAGTGTCATTATGTTTTGAGAGTTGGGATGTTATGTGTGTTTGTTTGTATGTTTATCGTCCATCTATTCAAGTCGTTGACAGTGGATTGCGTGCATTGTCGGATGTTAAGGCGAATTGTAAGGCTAAATTAGTTTTGTGGCCAATAGAAATCTGTTCCTATTTATCTAATAAGGTTTTTATAACTGTTTTTGACAGCTATTATTGTATGTGAAGAGGTTGGTAATCATTTTGTAATTGTAAGATTTAGAATGAATGAAGTGTTTAGCAACATTTTTGCAACATCATTAGTTTGATAAAAAGATGCTTTGTGTTTGTTAACACCAAATTATAATATTTTTTTTAAGTTTGAAAGCACGATTTGAAGCAAAATGTAAGAGAACGAAATTGTAAATATTTTTTAAATTACTCAGGCATCAAAAATGCTACGGCTCGATGATCGACTAGGTATAGACTCTGGGTATAATTTGCGCGTTGCCCACGGGGAAACCATGTTAACCATGCTAAAGGTTGCCTCACATTTCTGAAGGACTTATTTGGGACTCTGAAAGCGGTTAACCTTTCACAATTGTACAACTATTAATTTCGCGATTACATGAGAAATTAACCCTGTAAATCCGCTACATGAAGAAACAGCTAATTACCCCGTATGGGCCTTAACGACCACTGACGGTTGCTGACCATAATTAATATTAATGCTTGCTCACACTTGACACATGTCACTCTTGTCACCAAGACCACGGACAAAATAAACATGACACCAGAAAAAAGCAATTTCAACCTTAAGTATAGCTTAGTAGAGACTTACATTAATTTCGATGTAAGAATTAATAATGTGGTGACAAATATAAAAATGTGGTTTTACAACGATTTTCAACTTTATTACCTTAGTAAAAAGGACTGTGATAGGGAAAATAAGTGTATTAATAATTTGGTGTTAATTTTCCTCTGATGTGTACCGATACAAAGAAGAAATTATTAATTAGCTGAGATGACTGTTATGATTGCTCCACTTTATGCATAAATTAATTAATGTATTATGATTTTAATCATTTCATGAATTAATTTACATACTATGAATGTCTCATTAATTCATAACAAAACCTACTGTAATTTGGTTAGTTAGGTCCAAAAAACTTTGTATCTGATGGTCTTGGGGGGCTAAAAAGGAAGCTAAAGCAATATTGCTACGCAATTAATTTTTTCGGATTCTCGGCAGATCCTAAGTGATTCCAATATTTTTTGGTACAATTTTTTACATACAATTCAATTCATTAAAAGATTTGCATTGCATAAGATCTGCTTTAAATTCGAAAAAATGAATTGCGTTAGCAATATTGCTTAGCTTCCTTTTTAGGGGGCCTGATTAGAGTTTCTATAACATTCTTGACTCTTCATAACCTTGGTCCTAGCAGCTTTAGTCCAATTTCTTTGGTCCTAGCCTTTTCCATAGTAGTACGCTTCTGCAGTTGGTATTTACAGGTTGGTACATAGACATTATGAAAAGCTGAATTACTGACTCAGAAAAAAGTTGCGTTCTCAATTTAAAAAAGGAACTATAGAGTGATTTGTCGAAGAATTTGAAATTACGTATTTTAGATAAAAGTAGACTAGACAGAATTGTATTATTCCTACTTTTAACTAATAATCTGCACACATATTCAACATCAAATACTAGTAAAAACAATTCCGTTATTTCAAATTAAACAGTAAAAACCACAGAGCATCTGTCAAATTGTGAAACAAAAAGTAACGCGGGAGGAAACTAAGGTTATTAACTAATAAATTAACATTTAATGGAGGCGCTATCCTCCACATTATTAACTTTAATAAAATGGGCAGGAACTAAATTGTATTTATATAAATGAGGTACGCTTAAACCACTTTGAGCGTTTCCATTGTTCTAATAGTTTAACGGATGATTTTATGGGAATCGTTTTTGCTATTAGATTTTTAGGTTATGTATCAAGATTTTGTTTAAAAAAGTATAATTATGTATGTTTGTGTATCCTTTGTATTATTGTTTATTAAATATTTTTACTTTCCCCATCACCTCTCCCTTTCCCCTTCCCCCCAAATCACATACATACATACATACACACACCCCCCCACACACACTAGGTAGGTACACTGACAAAGTATTTGTTGTAGCTCATAACTTAGGCTTATTTGATGTTTAATTGTTATTATTATTGTTTTTTGTAATTAATTGTGTCTATCGAGGTAACCTTTTATTGATGTTATAATGGAAATCTATTATTGGCCGTGCATTTTATTAATTTTTAAGCAATTTTTCATAAATGTATCGCTGTTGGTTTCGTAAATAAATAAATAAAATTAATCGGAACCTTTTTTATACTCCGCGATGCACAGATTATTAAAATTTATTGCTGCTGTTGTTTTTTATGTACGTTACTTACCTATTTGCAAATAAAAAAATATTAATAATAATAATATTATTACACGCTTCTCCGTGTAATAATAAAAAACGTAAGTCAACGAGAAGCTTGAGAAAAATATTTCCTCATTATTCATCCAGGATCAAATATGTAATATTCTTATAGAATATGACGTACCTATAGCGTATAGCAATGGACACAACCATCCAATGTTATCCCATTTAGCGGGCAGTACTCGTTGATGGGCTAAGTGGGTGTTTAAATCCCCATTTTTGGGGTAATTTCACTAAATACGCCCCCGCATTTCGTGTCTCAACGCACGATCGTTTATCATAACCACCTTTTTTAAATCGGTTGAGTATGCCCTTTTTTAGGAAATAAGTTTTGTAGAAAAGTTGTTTTTTGTTGAATTTAAAACGGGACTCTGTTTATTTAATTGTATGGTGAATGTCAGAATATTATATGTCATTAAGATAAAGTATCGAATGACAAAGATAGTTGTAAGTTTTGTTGTAATAAATTAGTAACCCAAAGAAATTAGAGCAACTCATAAAAGTGGAATCTAATGGCTAGGGCTTAGGGTAATTCCATTAATTAGCGCGTTATTTGACATAGTAGGCAGATATGGCCGGATGTTAGCGCGCTAATTTGCTAATGATATTAATGTCGTTAGACGTTAGGCGATAGCTCTAATCAAATGATAGTGTGGCCCTATTTAGTGCAGCATTTATTGCACGTTAATTGTTACGCAGTTGAAGCCCTAGCATTAGAATAAAATATAAACACGAAGAATACGGTATCGAGTCATAGTGCGTGCGGGGCTAAAACGTCTGTCTGATGATACTATTAGGTACTAAAAAAAAAAAAAAACGAATTGAGAACCTCCTCCTTTTTTGAAGTCGGTTAATAATAACTGTCGCATGTTCAATAGACTATTAACTGACACCTCAAAAACAGTATGAAGTAAATCCTCTCTGCTTGGGTATTGAACACGTTTTAATCCATAAAAAAAGTAGAATAAAAAATTATCTTTACCACAGATAAGCCTCAAATAAACGTTTACCGAAGTAGGATTAAGATAAAAATTAATACTAATTAAAAATTAACCCTTCATAGTCAACTACAGTTAAGGACTCCATTGTCAACCAACCGTTAATTCTTTAACACAGAGTGAAACCTTCATGTAGTTTTTTAAATTTCTAAAATACTGTGGGCTTAGAGTATACATAAACTGTGGGTCTTAAACTCCCGAGGGTATAATTATATTAACTTCTTAGTGCGGGTTACTTTGTATGGATAATGTTAAAGTTGTTTAAAAAGTTTTTTTGTAGAGGATTTTAATTAATTATAAGACGGCCAATAAGACCGTCTAAGACTGCCTTTTTACTTTTTACTATGTAGGGGTCTACATTTGATAACAATTAATTATCGTGTTTTAAACGCTTTTATTAACTTCACCTGCTTTTTGGCGGGAACTTGCAGAGTGACGTAGCATTTTCATTTTTATTTTCATAAATTTGTGTATTTTGAGTTTTATTGTGTATTTTTGGTGGTATTTTACCCAATAAAGATCATCCATGTGCACCAGTGAAGTGAAATGAAATGAATTATGTGAATCGTGACTTTTCAAGTTGTCTCAAAATGTCCGTGTAGAGTTTTACTACAAGGACCACCATTGTAGTAAAACATGACTTTTATGAACGGTGACTGACTGAGGACTATAATGTGAAGTGATTTATTGTGACTGGAAACTATAATATAACTCGACACTGGCAGAAATGAGCCCTAATATGGGCTTGGTTGCCAAAATTAAAAATAAGAAGAAGAAGAACTTCACCTGCATGTTTTTTTTTTTTTAATGCAATCTTCAAATGTAACTAATTTTCATCGATTTCAAAACGTCATATTAAACTGAAACTTTGCACACTTATCAAGGCCCGATGACAATACAGTAATTTGGTACCATCGTTGATACTTTTTAGTACCTACAGGGCTTTTAGAAGCATGTTTTTTTAGTTTTTTAAAACTACTTATAACTATAGATTATTAGATAAGGAAGCAATAAGCATACGGCCAGCATAAAGGAGAGCTGATTTAATAAAAAAACTGTAGTGCGTCACTGATTTCCAACGCAAAGAATAATTCTGACATTCGTGCTTAGAAAATGGATTTATCTTCAAAATAACTTTCCATCTAAGTTTCCATCCATCTACTATTTTAGCCTCTTAGGGGTGGAAGTTTATAAAGTACTTTCATAAATCTCCCCTACAACATACCTGCTGAGTTTCATAATAATGCAATGGATGTTTCATAATTCTATGATAGATTAACTAAACTATTGCCCTGTTACTCATAAAACAATGTTTAACTTTATACTAATTAAGTAAATCGTCACAGTCGTGTCACAGGTGTTGTTGTGACGTTATTTATGTGACCTAATCAGTATATTAGTTAAATTGCGTTTAATGAATAAGGCCATTGGGTGCCATTGGTAGTTTAGTTGATCAATCAGTCAGGACTACTCAGGACTTGTTCCTTTAAATAAATATTATTTATGCTATAGGTACCAGGGGAGCTAAAAAGGATGCTAAAGCAATATTGCAAACGGAATTCATTTATTCGAATCCTCGGCAGAAGCTACGCAATTCCAATATTTTTTGGTAAAATAATCATATATCATTCATAGGTATATCCCATTGTAAATAGAATTCAATTAATAAATGGTTCGGAAAACATGAAAATAAAATCCATCAAGTTAGTAAAGTGAAAAAAAAAATACGAAGAATTAGAAAAAGTGTATTTAATGTAATAGTTTCGTGATTTAAGGTCACATATAACATGGCATAAAGCTCGAGGGAATTTATTCTACTAGATATATTGAGCAAACTGTACCCCTTAAAATACCTACCTTAAAAAAGAACAACGTTTTTTTTTTGTAAAAAAAGATAATCAAACCTTTTTGGAATTCGAGCTCAATATTCGATTAGGCGTCACACACATGTCGTCCTATCAACTTTGATATTCATTGGCCAGTGTTACGCGGGGGTGTAAATACCCCTCTAATGATATAGGGTATAATAGTAGGTATCAGGTTACCTACATTCTGCTTTGGACAGGCCTATAAAGCCAAAAGTTTGTATGTGGGTGTAGGTTGATGTGTGTGTGTTAAGGGGTAGCTCTGGCTTTTTATTTGGCTCTGTATTTTGTATGTAGTTTATTCAAATTCTAAAAGTATGTTTTAAAGTTCATGTAAGTAATGTAATGTGTGTAAAATAAATATGTTGTATTTTTGAGCGATAAATGCTTGGCTTCCCTCCTCTCTCTCTTCTCTTTACCTCTTTACCTCTCTTTAGTTTGAATGTTTGGACCTTTGTGACTAAAAATCACGCATTTGAATGACACTTGCCAACCTCATACTGCTCATGAAGAATATTTTGATTCCAGAAAATTCCCATGGAAACGCGGGTAAAACCGCGGGCTATATCATCATAAAATAAAATGCTAAAAAGTTCTACGTGTAAAGAGAAATAAATAATTAAAAAAAAAACGCACTGCTAAGCTACTGACAAAATCGTCATTAAATCACCATTGTATTTAGAAAAAAAATTTTTTTTTTTATAAACTTGATCTTAACAGAACTACATAAGTGTGAGTGATCCTCACGTCACTCACACGTATACGTGTACCTGTGTGTGTGTAAGCGCGAACAACTTGTTTGTTCAGAGATTTAATACACGGTAAATTTCTTCACGTTACCTGGCTGTACGCTCTCCGCGCATAAAGTGGTAGGCGGGAAATGATGCGTCTTTATTTGGAGGGAAAATATTTCAAAGGATTATATAAAGAAAAGATTTTTTTAGATTAAATTGCCATCTCAATTAAAATACATGATTATTTTAATAAAATATATCAATATAATAAATGTTTGCTCTCATTTGGGTAGCCGTTTAATTATTTACTTATAGATACAGCATTATTATTTAATTCGGATAGGCGAATTTGAATTTTTAATCCTTTAGCTCGCGGTAAAAAAAATAACAGTGACATCAATTGTTATTATAGGACGCGCGTCCCTCGCGAGAACCTACGGGCAGATATATTTTGTGTTTTACTATTATATCAATTTTAAGCGACTATGAAACGAAATGTTGTTCTTCACACATGTTTTTTTATGCTTTTAAGACCATATCAATAAATAACGGTCATGTGAATTAAGAAATAGAAAGAAATGGAAATAGAAATGCTTTTATTGCTACAATTTACTACTAACATAACATATTTATAATGAGGTTAAACATCAAAATAAAAAAAAATATATTGCACCAAGGGACACAAGTTCAGCTTTATGCTACAGACGAACTCAGATTACTTAAGAAGCCAACCAATATGTAATTTTATAACGTTTTGAATGCAAAATAAAAACACAACAAACATACAACTATTGGCATACGCTTCAGGAGCATATCATAATACATCATACTAATGTTATTGTAAGTGAAATACCCTACAACAATATTCTCAATGAAAATAAGCTTAACTACCAACTGAAGTTCTTGTTTAAAAGTTTTAGTAATGTTATTTTTATGGATATGAACTACTCCCGTTTTTTGCCATCGAAACGTGACTTTAAGTTGAATCTGAGTCGTTCCTTACTGAAAGAAATCCTTCATTTGAGTTATAGGATCGATATGTCTAAATAAAACGAAATCTGCCCGTCCTGTTAATGGCTTACAGTTCTTATGAAAAAAGTAAAACAAAAATGCTCGTTTACCATTTCAAAAGGCCAAGCAAAATTACTACAACTGATTTAATATTAAATAAATCTACTGTGCCCAGTAACTAATCATGTGCTGTATAAATATAATATAAAAGGATCTAAACATACCTACATACTATAATCACTAACCATTATAATAAACAATAGCACGTTTAAAAATTCAGCTACACCCTTCTGTCCGAGCTCCACTTAATTGGATATATCATAGGCGTCTGTTTGCGCATGGCAATTGATTGCAACTTTACAACATGCCAGCAAATTGCCAAGACGCACGACAGAGACAGCACGACACAAAACCTTCAACGACACACGCGAGAAAAAGAGATAAAACCTCCTCTCAGTTCCCGCTCGAAACATAACCGCCAACGTAATGGCGATGTAACCGCGCAGTGGCGAAAATGGAGGGAAAAAAAGAGTAATATTTATTTTTTAAACGCGATTATTTTTGTTTAAAAGCGTTTAATCATATCCCTTCAGTGTTTAACGGAGATCGTTAACTGGCCAGTTTTCTAAATCATTTTTTATAATTGACCAATAAATGTTAATTTTTATAATTGAGGTCTTTTTCATCGCTCGATAGGAGCTAAAGGTTCTTTTTAGTGTTGTTTATCTACTGTAGGTGGAAAATTGACTGGAGTTAATAGTTGGGTGTAGAATTACATGAATTTCCAAGGAATTTTATCTGGATTATTTACCGCCTGATTACATAACGGGATATAATTTTAGAAGAGGTTCTAACTATTAGGTATTATCAGGGATAGGGTCGCCTGATTTGCTAGCGTTAATTCCGGGACAAAAGTAAATATTCGAATGAGATCGGAGTTTGTCTAGTTGGATAAAACTTTGATTGACTCCTTGTAGGTATTAGTCTACCGAATTGAATGCCTTCTTGGCCCCCTGGCAACCCCAATCAGAGGACGCATATGGTAGTCATTAGTATATATATTTTTTTTAACTAATATTAAATTTAATAATTAAATTACCTGCATTACTACCTAAATTAATAACAACAGCTATTATACAGCTATTATATTACAAGGGGACTAAAGAGGAAGCTAAAGCAATATAATATTAGGTATTTCCTTTATTTGTATTTGGCTTTATATCTGTGTATACTTACAAATAATTAATTAATTGCTAATGGGTATTTTTTTCGATTTCTCCGCAGATTTAACGTAGGTAATGTTTACAATGTTTTTGGTTAAATAGTATAAACAATTCAATTAATTCATCAATTCAGATTTGATGAATTGCGTAATGATATGCTGTGAATTCGAAAAAATGAATTTAATTAACAATTATTGCTTTAGCTTCCTTTTTAGCCCCCCTGGTTTCTAATAGGAAAATTACACACTTGTAACTTTTAAACTAACTTAAATAACTTGTAACTGATACAGTACCTATATAAATTATGATATCAGCATTGAATGATTGACTTCGAAATTGAAAAATAAATAAGGATTGTTGGTTCACTGTGTGTCTGAGAGAAAAGAACATTTAAATATTACCTAACACACATATCTTAGGAACGGTCTTTCATTAAGAAAAGATGAAGAAGATATACTAAGAGGAATCTTAACAGTGAGGTTGAGCTTTCGGTGAAGGAAAACATCGTGAGGAAACCATGGCACGGTGGTGGGGTACTTTGTAGTACCCACCTGGCTAGCTACTATTCTTGGCCCAGCACCTACCTGGTGTTTTCCTGCAGCTGCTCTGTAGATACAGTTCTCTTCAGGCTTTGTGTCCTTACCAACTAATAGTCCTCTCATCAAGAGTACAGCATGGGGTCAGCTACGCGTCAGTGATTGCTTACCATCATGCAGGTTGCTTGTTTGCCACGATAATGTGAACTAACTAACGATTAAGTCGTTAAACAAGCATACGGCCCACCTGATGGTAAGCGGTTACCGTAACCATAAGGACGCTTGCAACACACGAAGCACCACTCACGCGTTACCGACCTTTCCACTCTCCCCATTGAGCTCTGGCGACCTTACTCACGCGCAGGAACATAACGTAAAGTTATTTGGCTGCGGTATTCTGTAAGGTGGAGGTACTTCCCCAGTCGAGCTGCTGTTTTAGCGAATAAACGCTACGCTCTACCTATCTGAATAAAGGAGCTTCACTCATAAAATTCTACTTAACTAAAACACTGTATAAGTTATCACATATTTATCAATCAATCATATTAGGACGTATATATTTTCTAAGCATATTAGTATAGGGGAAAGTGGGGGAAACGCGAACGCGGGGTAATGCCGAATTCAATGGTTCTAATATGTTAGAAAGATATGGCCATATTTTACTTGCCGCCATTTCGGAGATCACGCCACTACTAGTGCCCGTCAACAACACGGGAGACGCGGACGTACGTACTTATCAAGGTAAGCATTTTTCAATATTTGGTATGTTTAAGATGTAATTTTTTGGTAAATTCAAGTTGGTGTAGCTTTATTTCTATCTACAATAGTAATCCAAAATTATTTTTTTTTGGAATAATCACATATTAATCAGCTAAATGACAATGACGTAGTTGGCAAAAGAAATATAACCTAATTTGTTTTTTGACATTTTATTATTTTCGATCCCGCGGGGTAAAGACGAACACTCCATGTCGGGCAATCTCGAACATTCGCCATTACCCCACTCCCGTTTGTCGGCTCCCGGTTTTTTTAATTTTATTATTGTTACAGATGCCACATACTTACAAAAGAAAGACCGAACTGAAGTACAATTCCGAAGAATAAATAGCTTAAAAAGACTGAAAAGTAGTAAGAAGACACCTTCAAACAAGGAGACTGAAAGAGTCCTATTACAGAATTTCAACAATGTCATAGACTTTATTAACTAGTAAAAATACGAAAAAAAAAAGAAAAAGGCGAAAAAGAAAATAAATCCTAATTTTGTATAATTTGTACAGATAAATATATAAGATCCCCCCGTTGAAGACTGGATTATTTGCTACGTGTGCAACAAATGGGCTCACGAGAGTTGTACCACGTTGTACTGACGGACAGTCAACATCGTTGGGTTTTAAATGTGATCTCTGTCGTTAATAATGTTAGTTCGTAATCACCCCACTTGGTGTTCGTATTTACCCGACTGATGTCGGGCAAAGCCGAACACTAAGGGTTTTGTTTTTCTTTTATATTTTTGTAATTCATTAAAAAAATATAAATGTTATTTAGTGAATTAGTTAGACAGATAAGTAAACTTTATAATAAAAAATAATAAAAAATCCTGTGATCAAATTCCACTGTTTTATTTAAGTTTTCCCTTAGGTGTTCGTATTTCCCCCACTTTCCCCTACTGTGTTTCCTGACTCTTACAATCTAGGGACTATCAAGGCCAGAGTAAATAGGTTTCTTCTGGGTAAGCGTGCTCCATCTTAGGTTTCATCATCGTCTCTTATGACCATTTTAAAAATTAACATTATTATGGGCTTTGATAAACTTAATCAAATTATTCAAATGTTGCCAACCTTACGGTAATTGATTAAGCTTAATTACGGTATGCGTGTGATTGTTAGGTTTTTATCTCGTTATAATATTAATTTATTACTTAAAATATATGAATATGTAAATTTTATTGCCTTAATAGTGTTTAAATGTACGCTGGACCAAACTCATGTTATTAAGATACTTTTATTGATGATTTATTTGTGATTACTGTGAGATGTTGGATATATCCCAGCCTATAATAAGACTTTTAGACTTTTTGGCGGGAACTTGCAAAGTGTCTTTCAAACTTGCGTTGTGTTTTCGTTTTATTTTCATAAATTCGTGTATTTTGAGTTTTATTGCATATTATCGGTGGTATTTATTCAATAAAGATCAATCCATGTGCACCAATGAAGTGAAATGAATTGATTACGTGTATCGTCTCTTTTAATTTCGTCTCAAAAAGTTCGTGAAAAGTTTATGTACAATGGCTACCATTTTACTAAAACATGACTTTTATCGACGGTAACTGACGGTGCGGACTATGTGAAAATAATTTATTGTGACAAGAACTTATAATATAACTCGACAGTGGCAAAAATAAGTCTCGATAATAAAAAAAAGATTTGATTGGCATACTTAAATGTAAGAAAATACTCTTCATAATTCCTTAAAAACATATTAAAGATGCTTTCAATGTTCAATAGATACCGTACAGTACTGAAAACCCTTCCAGCAAACCGGTAAGGAACCCCAAAACCAATCTCAAATCTGAGCACTCAAAATTCATGAAAGACAATCTATTCACACGGCGGAGTGCCACTTCTTTCATATTTATATTAAAATGGAGATACATATTTATTGAAAGCAATTTTAACGTAAGTTATATAAATAAAAAGACTTGTACAAATGCGTGAACGAAATCTGATCGGCCATTATAATAAAACATTTGGCGAACGGTGGAGGAATACTGCGCGGTTATGGCGCGAAATAATGACGGCGGATAATCCGCCATTTTGAATACAATAGACTATATTTTATTTTATTGTAACAAAGTTCATACAACTAATAAGAAAATAAAAATTATAACGTGAAAATGTATTCTGTCTTTTGGTAGCTTCACTTGAGAGCCAGATCTATGTTTTGTGTGCTTATTCTTTTGGGTAAACTAATTGTTGCACAAATACCTCACAACATTAAAGTTGCAGTTTGAAACAACAATTCTGGCTGTCAGCAGCAACCATAGTTGACGTTGCGATTCAATTTACACATCGTAGATGTTCTGTCAAATGTTACTGTGAATTGAATGACGATGGATGTGAAGTTCTTTGACAGATGAGCTTTGCATCTAACTAGATCTAGCACAGTGAAATATTTAGGAGTTATATTGGACGACTCGATGAATTGGCATGCTCAAATAGGCAATGTTTGCTCTAGGGTGCGCAAACTGATCTTTGTGATGAAGAAACTTCGCTCTTCCGCTGATCGCGATATTTTATATATGGTTTACGAGTCTCTATGTAAGTCAATTATTTCATATTGCCTCCCAATATGGGGAGGAGCAGACAAGACTGCTATGATAAAACTAGAGAGAGCACAAAGAGCTGTCTTAAAAGTAATGCTATTCAAACATTTTCGATACTCGACTACGAAATTGTATGAAGAGTGTAAAGTGTTGTCGGTGAGGCAACTGTTTGTGCTCCTCACAGTTCTACGTCGTCACAATTCAGCTGTCCCTGTGCCTATAGACAATTGTTCGCGCCGGAGGAGAATCGCACCATGCCCGCGCGAGTACCATCGTACAGTCTTTGCTACTAGAAACTATAGGTATCTAAGCTCACATTTATATAACAAAGCTGATTCACTTCTACATATTGTGTCCTACGTTAAATTTGAGGTGAAAAACAAACTGAAAGATTGGCTTTCAAGCTTGGACTATGAGATGACTGAGGATTTACTCAGATGATGAAGACTCTGACATTCACATCACACCCACACACACTCACACACACCCCCCCACACTCTACCCTTGCACACATCCACACGTTTCCTATTGTATTGTATTACAAAGCATTTTTGGCGCTAGTCCTTCACTTTGTATAGAGGTTCACTGACTCCCATAATACAGATTATTCTAGCTTGGGAGTCAGAAGACTCATAGACTTGTATAAATTTTAGCCGTAATTTTTGTGTTAATATGTACTATGCTTTTAATGTGTGGCAATAAATAAAATTATTATTATTATTATTATATTATTAGCTTGAATTAAAGCACAAGAAAGCGCAGATAAAGCCGTACTCTTTTGATAGGCATTGCTTAGAATTAATCTTTGGCGTATATTCAGTTAAATCTCTAGGAGGCTACGAAAGAAACTTCTGAAGCTATCACCGGTTCGGAATTCAATCTTCAACTGAAGAGAACCAGCAAGAAACTCAGCAAAGTCACATTTTCTGGCAATTAGGATATTAATTTTCTTTCTTAAAAAAATAACTAAGCATAAACACTAATAGAAACTACATGAAAAAATCTAGATTTCCTCTCTGCCAGAAGGAGGAAGAAATTTTCAAATTGCTGTCACTAATCTTGCCTTTGCCATGACTAGATGATGACATGCCCATAGGCCATCCACTTTTACAAAATGTAACTTTTACGTTTTATCGAGTAGGTACGTATACTCGATAACACCACATAGGTTTCCCGCTATAACGGGTGGAGACAATGAGATGGCATATTTTTGAAACTTATGTTGGGTTAGTCATTCTGAACAAATTTTATTAAGGCACAAACACAGAAAACTCGAAAAAATAAATGTTTTTTTCATATATTACAAAGAAAAATATTTGAGAATTCATTGTGGGTCTCATAGCAAAAATTGTTCAGCATGACTAATCTAACCAAGGTTTTAAAAATATGCCATCTCGAAATCTCCACAGCCATATATATTATGATAAGATATCTGTTAAAGCATTTCACTCGGATCCGGAACGATTTACTTAAATATTACAGTTTATTAAATTTTACGATTATTAAAAAATATTTAAACAAATGTGTGACTCAATCGTCCACAAAAACGTTCGCGGGATCGTTCAGTGCCCAAGAATCAATACACGAAATATAAACACTGGCGCGTCCGAATTATATCGAAATAAATAAATATCAGGGCCCTCGTAAACAAGCCCGCGACTGACGTTTACGGCGCGAGCTTCACTTTATTACGATTCATTTTGTTTATTTTTTTTTGCTCGAGAAAATTAATTTTTGTATTATGCACGGCCATTTTGCTTTGTTTCGTTCGATGTTCGATATTTAAACGATTCGAGTTATAATTTTATTTAGAGCCGTTTTGGACACCGTTCGAGTTCGTTTTTTATTTAATTTCAAATATGGAAGATGAGTTTTCGATGTTTTTTTTTGACGTACCTACATGTTTTTTATTTAAAAATTTGTAGATAAGAAACTGAGGCCTTATTATTCAAGATTTCTTAGGATTAGATTGGCTTTTCATTTTGGCCTCCCTTATTGGTTGTAGAATTTAAATTAATAAAGGGTCAGTAAACTGCAAATGGCAACCGTACAACAAACGTAGGTGTTACGACAAATCGACGATATCAAAAGGAAATAATATAAATACGCATTTACAAACAAACGAACAAGCACAAATTAAGATCTCTTTATACAAATGTTACCATGTGGCACATTGAAAATTACCATATCTACGAAATTGAACTTTATGTATTGATCATAGAGATTAAAGTTCGGAATGCTTGTTTTAAGAGTATTTATGACATTTTGATCCCATGGGATTTGGGATCCGATTGTCACCTTTGTGTGAATGCAATAAAATCTCATTGTAAGTCTGGGTTTACACGAGGGACGTTAATGTAACGCTTACTTCAACTTAGTTGGTTTTTAATAATTTGCCGAAGAGAAATTGGAGACGGTACCCCATATTTTACGAGTTCTTATATTGGTTAGGGACTTATATAGAAAACAAAATCAAATTGATTCACATGACGGTAGCCCGAGAAAAAAACACAAAAAAGAAAAAAAAATGTGTTGTTTTTTCTTATAATTTGATTTGGAATTAAGAAAGAAAGAAAGAAAACATTTATTGGACACAACAAAATAGCACAATACACAACAATACAATACATTTATAATACAATAATACACACAACATTATAAAAAAAACAATAGTAAAAGAACAATGGGTCATTTTATATGAAACGCGTCCCCAGAATGTAGCACTATAAGCTATGGTGGAGATTGTAGGCCACATCGAGGGCATCATTTCATTGTATGACACCAAGTCTGGATTCCATGGGAAAAAAAAGATATTCACGGTTAAAGCAAACAAAATAATGTGTAACTTTGTTACCTTCCCGCAGTATTTGTATAACTTTTCTGGTTTAAAAGTATTATATATACTAATCCAGAGTTTAATCTATCATTATGCTAAGTTTCACCCACATCTGATAAGCCATTTCGGTGTAATATAATAACAAACATCGATAAAAACTTTTTTACTTACATTACTAGCATAAGGTAAAGATCGGTGTCTAGTAGTTTTCCTTTAGTATTTTTTTTATTTCTAAGGCAGACATAAGAAAGTCATGCTCACTTTAAGGCCTTTGCTTGCGGCGGCGTCAGGTCGCTCACTTCCCTCCAATATGGCGAGGAGGAAGATGGCTGCCGCTGCCATACGCGTCATACTTGTGAACAGGTGAATTTTGTTTGTGAAAGTCACTTTGTTCCATATCTTAATGATAACCGAAGATGTCCATAAAGGTAAATACTTTGTATCCCGGAAACACATGTAAAATCCCTAGGTACAAATAGTACGTTAACGTTATGAAAGATAGTTTTTTTATACCACTAAGGCAGCAAACAAGCATACGCCCCGCCTGATGGTAAGCGGTTACTGTAGCCTATATTGACGCTTGTAACACTTAGGGTGCCACTCGCGCGTTGCTGACCCTGCAAAAATCTCATCACACCCTTTTTGAAGAATCCCATGCTATACTCCCTTTGGAAAACGTCGGTGGGGCGCTCATTCTACAACCTGAGCGTCCGCGGTAGTCAGCTCTATTGCAACCGCACAGTACGAAACTATTTCGGTTGCAATGTGTGAGGTTGGACGCCCCGTCGATGGGGAGAGTTGTGGTGGTAGAAGGTAGCCTTGGGCATCAGGTCAAAACATTCTTTAGAACACTGTCAACGTTGTACAAGTGGTAGAACACACATAAGGAGGCAGAGTCTCTCCTCAGACTAACGGGCTCTAAACAGCTTGTGAGCTCGGGATCGTCGACAATTGTAATGGGTCATCGCTGAACAGAGTCCAAAGGCCCAAGCTGGTATCCGGCCCATAGATGACAGCAGTACTCCATATGAGGCCGGACTTGCGACGTATAAAGTTGCAGCCTTTGCCCCGATTTAAAGTACTGCCTCGCTCTATTGAGCACTCCGAGCCTTTTGGATGCCAGCTTATCCAAGTGACTATATACGGAACAGCAAGTGCCGTTAGAAATATCGACGCCAGGGATCCCGATGCTTTGACTGATATTTAAGGAAGTGTTCTGGAATTGTAAGGCCACACTATTGGGGGTTTCCTTCGGGTTAGTATGTCTTATGTTACGTTTTCTAGCTAAGTTAGGTTGATATCAATTAAAATGACAGCATAGAGCCTACAGATGGATATGCAATACACAGCTAGTACTCTAATATGATAAATGCGAGAGTAAATCTGTCCGTTTGTTATGTTTTCACAGCTACATTACTGGACCCATATCGATAAATATTAGAATACAGATAGCATGGAGCCTGGAAATTGACATACAGTTCTTTTTGTCTTGAAAACGCGGTTGGTATCGCTGGTATTGAGTTTTCTGTGCCGCAGGGCAGAGATAATAATAACAAAAAACAATCATTACCAAAGGAACATTTTTGTAACTTCAAATGTGAATATCTTTTTTCTCCCATGGAATTCAGACTTACTGTCATAGAATAAAATAATGTGCTTGACGAGACCTATAATTACCACTATAGCTCATCGTGCTACAGTCTGGGGACGTTTTTACCCACTCTCCTTTAGCGATTTTTTTAAAATATGTGCTATGAAGGAATTAGATGTGGAAACCTTTTTAATATTTGTCACGTGGCCATTCCGACGAAGCGAAACCAATAGAAAATAAGTTCCTTACTGTATTTTTTACGCGTGACATCAGGTATGTCCCACCCTTATTAACATTAAAAGCAAACTCCTTTACTGTCATGCGAAATCGTAAAGGATTTAAAAGTGGTAATTTTGTTTTATAATTAAATAATAAAGGTTTAGCTCAGCCATAATAACGTCTCATATAACTTAATGGAAACTCAACTGTGTCCCGCGCGTTTTGTAATGCCAGATTTTAAATACAGATAAAGAATTTCATTTTTTTACTGATTTGGATACATGACTGTCAAAATTATATATGAATTGATTTTAGGGTTACCAACATTAAAAAAAAACAGTTTTTTCTTCTGACGGAATGTTTTCACAATTTTTCAGGGAAGAAGGATGATTTTTAGGTACATGGATTACTAATGGTAGGACACGGTTAAAGAAAAAAATATATTAAAATTAGAAAAAAAAGGAGATAGATAACACTTTATTACATTAAAAAAAATACAAACAAAACTAATAATATTTTAACGATTTTCCAAGCTTTTATTTAACTTGCAATGTATGTATGTAACTATGTTTGTTCGGGTGGAATCTTGCAAGTCGAATTTCACCAATTCCAGTGGTCGGATTGGCTTGGTATTTGGTGTACATTAGTGTATATTGAAAGGCAATGCAAGTACAGTTAACAAAAAGGACAGTCACCAAAAAGAGCTTGTATTAAAAAAAATAAAAAAAATATATACTCTTGAAAAGAGATTCGGATCTTTTTTCGGAAGATAGTATGCTCCACTAGTTCTAAAAAAAATGTTACCTGATGACACAGGAGCCTATAACATGGTTACTACAGGCTAAAATCTCCAATCGTCTAGTTTTCTGACAAAGCGGTGATAACTGTGGCAGTGACGTCAAATCATCATCATCTACCTGCCCTGTTCCCAATCGCTTATGGTCGGCACAATATGTAATGTAACCCCACCACAGATTAAAGACATAACCCGCACGCTTCTTCCATTCCGCTCTTCTATCAGTCGTACCATTCACTCCTTACATCATCTTTCACACAATCCATCCATCTCTTCATGAGCGAAGGAAAACATCGTGCGGAAAACATTGTAGTACCCATCTGGCTGGCTAACAACCTCAAGTTGAAAATCTCTCAGCAAGCACCTACACTACTATCACTAGGCGGCTTGAAAGTTCCAACAGTACGTTGACCACTAGCCTACCTCCACTGATTCGCAGTTTTTTTTTTTTTTTTTATACGACTAATTCCCACCTGATGGTAAGCGGTTACCGTAGCCATATGGAAGCTTGCAACACACGAAGCATCGCTCACGCGTTGCCGACCTTTCCCCCCTCCCCAATGAGCTCTGGCGACCACGCACAGGAACACAACTTTACAGAACATAAAGTTATTTGGCTGCGGTATTCTGTAAGGTGGAGGTACTTCCTCAGTCGAGCTGCTCTTTGAGCGAATAAACGCTATGCTCTACCTCTCTTATAAATATGTGGTGCAGTATCTGTCCTTCCCGTGATTAAGTGAATTCCTTGTAAGTGAATTCCCTTTCACTCAGATTTGTGAAGGCCCGTGCTCAGCATGGGGATAGTATGGGCTGATGATGATGAAGCACCTACACTTGATAGCCACCTCCTGTCTATTCTTTGTGTGCTTACCACCTTCGGCCACATCATCACATACAAGTGTAATTCATCACTTTATTTTATCATATTAAAATCGATTAAAACAAGCCTTCAAGATCATAGTTCGACTCAATTATACATGCGTTCTTGTCGCTCATAAAGGGTATTGTCTTCCTTCTCTGTCGCACCAGCAGCCAATGTTCATTCACACCTGCGCATTATTCGGTTTGTTTATTTGTTTGTGGTTTATACTGCCTTATTTTAGTGCCTTGTTAAGCGGTTCTCGGGTATAAGGGCGTAAGTGAAAATTTGAGATTTTTTAACGTTTTATTTTGTGTTGTATTTTTGACCTGTTTGGCATTTGTTTTTTTTTAATGGTATGATTTATATGAGAATGAGAATGAGAATGAGAATAATTTCTTTGCTAGAAACATGGTGAACATAAAGGTGTTATAAAATATAAATCGGTAAGTGCAAGACATGTTTCGTCGTTGTAACGACAGGCAAAAATTTACAATTTATATAAAATTACATTTAAATTAATTACATACAGCCATATTATTGAACAAACAAAAAACTTATAATTATTACTGAAAATCTAATTTTATTTATAAGAAATGTCCATCGAATAAAATAACAAAATTACAATAAAAGAATTAAATATTAAATTAAACATTAACAAAATTATTTCATAAACCGCAAGTCAAAACACATATAAAATTAGTTTTAAAATTCTCCAACAGAGAGATATAAGAAAAGTGGGTGTAGTTAGTATGTTTATTACGGAAAATACAGTTCAGTAATCATCACAAAGGGATTAAATCATAGTACCTAACCACAAAAATTACTTATTAGTGATGCGGATGCGTTCTACGTTGAAATAGTAGCGAATACAATATAAAACTTAATTTACAAATTGGAAAATAAATATATAAAAATGCTATTTTTTAACAGACTTCAAAAAAAGGAGGTGGTTTCTCAATTCGAACGTAGTTTTTTTTACGTGTGTTCGCGGTTCATTTAGTCGTTTATGAGCGATTTTTTCAAGGTTTTTATGTGGGGTGTGGCCAACAAAGC
The DNA here is from genome assembly GCA_947623365.1 of Achlya flavicornis. NCBI lineage: Eukaryota > Metazoa > Arthropoda > Insecta > Lepidoptera > Drepanidae > Achlya > Achlya flavicornis. Next base: position 9,778,564 of record OX392490.1, read on the forward strand.
CACTGCAAACACTTGCATTTCTTTAAAACTAAACATTTAAAAATAAAAATTATAATAATAACATCATATGAATCCGCCCAAGAATTGAAAAAGAAGCTACTTACAGCCTTTTCAACCGACCCCGTCAGCCTATACATCTCGTTAGCGCTCGCTTATAAATTTGTCTGTCTGTCTGTCTGGTCGTGCTCACCTCGGGAACGGTATTACCTGCTAAACATATCGTATCCAACTTGAATTATTGTTCAAGTAATTGTTAACTAAATTGTTTGTGAGCTCATTTTTATTCTCGTTTTGTTAGGGTTAACGACCTTTTTATTACATAATGGACGTATTATTAATACTTCGTATTATTCAAATATCATAAGTGATATCTATCCGTGTATCTATCCTTGTTTTATGGGGACTTAGCTAGACTGGGCTGAATTTGGAGTACAAAGAACAGGACAGGAAGGAGTGGCCCTTCGAAAAGGCCTCCTATTAATCAAGCGATGGACTGAAAGAAGCTGTTAATGATAAAACAATTTTCAAACAGAAATTATCATAGGTAGGTACATAGGGATTAGTATAAAATCATTCACAATAAAACCACCACCATTTTGGGGTGTAAGGGTCCAAACAACAACTATTGGATCCCTGCCAACCTCACCTGCTCGTGGTACACCCTGCTGATAAACAGACGAGGCTCTGGCTCATACTGAACCCCGTTTCGGGTTGTGGTGGACAGGCGGTGGCCCCATTTAATTCTTACGCCGCTCGGCTTGGTGGTAGGATATTCACATACCCGACTGGCTAGCGACCACCCTCGTGAGTGAGTCTGTCGTGAAGCATTTCGATGTGTTTCGGCAGGGTTCACGAGAGCCAGTTCCCCTACATCCGAAGTGTGCGGCATGTATGATGGTGGGGTCCAGCGATGCGATTTGGGCGATCTCTGATGTGTGTGGCGTGTTGGGTTGACATGGGGGCCAGGGAGACCCGGTGAAACGGCTGTCCGCTGGCCGCCCGCCGGTTAGTAGGGGACCCGAACCTGGGCATTACCTATAAGCTCCGGCCCAGGAGGCCGTCCCGCCAACCGGCGCATAATCCCGATGAGTGTCTGTCCTGCCGGGGGAGGAGACCGGAGTGGAACCAGACAGGCACTCCCGGGGGGGACCGGGGGCCCTTCCGTCCCCCATGTCAATTCCACAACTTGTCGCCGCATTCGGGTCGACCCGCAACCATTGCGCTTTGCCTCCGCGATCATATAAACTGCACACTTCCAATAAACTCATCTTTTTTACGGTTTTTTAAAAATGGTTAAAGTTAAAGGAAAAAGGTTTACTTCAGCGGCACCCCTTTCCACATTAAGAGTGGACTTTTGCAATATCAGGGGACTCCACAGTAACATCAACGCCGTCCATCATCATCTTGAGACGGCGAAGCCGGCCTTGTTCTTTCTGACGGAGACACAGATAACCTGCCCGAGCGATACATCGTATCTTCACTATCCCGGCTACAATCTCGAACATTTGTTCGTTCCAAAGGCCGGGGTGTGCATGTTTGTCCGGGAGGGCATCTGTTGTCGCCGTCTAAATAACCTGGAAGACAGAGACCTGTCTACTCTCTGGGTGCGTGTGGACTACGGTGGGTCCACCCGTATATACGCGTGCCTCTACAGGTCTCATCGCGGCGACTCTGAGACAACTCGTTTCTTTGAACGCGTCCAAGAAGCGACCGACACTGTGCTGGAACGGTACCCCACAGCCGAGGTGATTGTCCTCGGAGACTTTAACGCCCACCATAGCGAATGGTTGGGGTCTTCGCGGACCGACCACGCTGGGAAAACCGTTTATGACTTCGCTCTGGCTTATGGTTTCTCGCAACTGGTGCAGGATGCAACCCGCATTCCTGATATCGAAAACCACGAGCCTTCTCTGCTGGACCTTCTGCTGACTACACACCCAGATGATTACCAGGTCTCCGTCGGTGCTCCCCTTGGATCGTCCGACCATTGCCTGGTTCAGTCTGAAGTGCCACTAGCGCTACCAGGAAGATCTCGACCCCGCGAGACGCGCAAAGTTTGGCATTACCGGTCAGCAGATTGGGATGGACTGCGGGAGTTTTATTCATCCTACCCATGGAAGCAGCTTTGTTTCTCGTCGGATGATCCGGACAACTGCGCAGACTTAGTCGCCGATGTTGTATTGCAGGGCATGGAATGTTTTATTCCATGTTCTGTGGTGCCCATTGGAGGATCGAGTCAGCCTTGGTTCGATGGGCCCAGTGCAAAGGCTACTAGCCTTAAGCAAGCTGCCTACCGGGCCTGGACTAAAGCGCATGCTCAAAATGATCCGGATAAATCCAAATTGAGAAAAGCATACAATTCTGCTTCTTGGTCCAGCAAAAAGCAATTTGCTAGAGCGAAGTTCCAGCACATCGGCAGGATTGGCGATCGGCTTGCAGGTTTCCCTTCTGGAAGTCGAGCATTTTGGTCGCTCGCCAAGGCTGTCGAAGGTAACTTCTGTCGGTCATCGCTTCCTCCGCTGCACACAACGGATGACTCTCTGGCCCACACTGCAAAAGAGAAAGCCGATTTACTGGCAGCCCTCTTTGCAGCTAACTCGACACTTGACGACGGGGGAGCCACACCGCCTAGCATCCTGCGTTGTGGCAGCTCAATGCCGGAAATCTGGTTTTCGCAAATCGCGGTCCGACGAGCTCTGTTCTCCCTTGACGTCCGAAAGTCGAGTGGGCCAGACGGTATCCCCGCCATTGTGCTTAGGACGTGTGCTCCAGAGTTGTCTCCAGTGTTGACGCGCCTATTCAGACTCTCCTATACCGCCGGACGTGTTCCTTCTTCGTGGAAGACTGCCCTTGTCCATCCGATTCCCAAAAAAGGGGACCGAACAGATCCGTCCAATTACAGGCCAATAGCGATAACCTCCCTTCTCTCTAAGGTGATGGAGCGGATCATCAATACTCAGCTCCTCAGGTATCTAGAGGAGCACCAGTTGATTAGCGACCGCCAGTACGGCTTTCGTCACGGTCGTTCCGCTGGTGATCTTCTTGTTTACCTGACGCACCGATGGGCTGAAGCCATGGAGAGTAAAGGCGAGGCATTGGCAGTTAGCCTCGATATCGCTAAGGCCTTTGATCGGGTCTGGCACAGGGCACTTCTATCGAAGCTGCCGTCGTACGGAATTCCCGAGGGTTTGTGCACTTGGGTGTCTGATTTTCTTGCTGATCGGAGCATCAAAGTCGCCGTTGACGGATGCTGCTCCGATATCAAGAATATCAATGCTGGCGTACCGCAAGGCTGTGTGCTATCACCCACACTGTTCATCCTGCATATCAATGATATGTTGAAAATTGCCAACATTCACTGCTATGCGGATGACAGCACTGGGGATGCCCAATATTCCGGCCGTGCTAACATCCCTCGGTCCACGGTGGAGGAAAGTCGAATACGACTTGTGTCTGAAGTCGAGACTTCGTTGGAGCGGGTCTCGGAATGGGGGAGACTTAATTTAGTCCATTTTAACCCCTCGAAGACACAAGTCTGCGCGTTCTCCGCGAAAAAAACCCCATTCGTAGTAGCACCAAAATTCGAAGGCACTCCTCTCAACATCGCACAGAGTATCGGGATCCTTGGTGTCGATATTGCGAGTGATGTCCAGTTCCGAGGTCATTTGGAGAGCAAAGCCAAACTGGCTTCAAAAAAGTTGGGTGTGCTGAATAAGGCTAAGTGGTACTTCACGACACTCCAGCGGCTACAGCTTTATAAAGCCCAAGTAAGACCGCATATGGAGTACTGTTCGCACCTCTGGGCAGGCGCACCCGCTTATCAGCTTGATCCACTTGCCTCGGTGCAAAGGCGGGCCATTCGTATCGTTGACGATCCCATACTCACTGGCGGTTTAGAACCGCTCAGCCTTCGGAGAGATATAGGCTCGCTCTGTGTGTTCTACCGTCTGTATAATGGGGAGTGTTCGCAAGAACTTTTTGACCTGGTGCCATCATCACATTTCTACCATCGCACTGCTCGCCGGCGATGTGGAGTTCATCCTCACATCCTCGAGCCGCCTCGATCGTCCACACAACGTTTTAGTCGGACGTTCTTATTGCGGACCATTAGGATGTGGAATGAGCTCCCCGTTACGGTTTTCCCTCAGCGCTACGATATGGGGTTCTTCAAAAAAGGCGTAAAAAGAGCTCTACAAGGTCGGCAACACATTGGCGATCCCCCTGGTATTGCAAATGTCCATAGGCGGCGGTGACCACTTACCATCAGGTGGCCCGTCTGCCTGCTTGTCAACCTATTGACATAAAAAAAAAAAAAAAAAAAAAAAAACCACACAGGTTTATAATAAATAGAATGACTTACTTACATGGACATGCAGTAGCTATACAAATTTAATAGATGCTTAAGTTAATTTTCTATTAATAGGAAGAGGAAAACGTTGAGAAAAATAGGTGTTTGACGGTCTTAAAGACTTCTGATTTATACAAAACCAACTTTGTGAAACTTATCGATAGATCTATGAAAAGAAATACACTAAAAGCCTTGGTTCCAGGGCCTTCCAAATTCAAATGTTTTTTTTTTATTATCATGTAATTCTACCTCCCTCATCAGTGATAAAGTCATCATTACGTTTAGAAACCCGATAGCTGTACGTAAAGCTAGATTTTTTTTACAATTACTTTGACAGTTGATGAGAATAGATGCCCCATGTAATGTTTAGATGTTTTCTATAAACATGTTCAAATATTTTACGGCGTGGCTCAACTTTCGGTGAAAGTTATTGCCTACCTTTTGTAATAAAATACTGGTTGTCTATGGTTTCGTTGCCCGTGTCTCTTATTTTTTTTAAAGTGGTTTTCTTGTGATTTTTACTTTAAAATATTATTGCACTAAACTAGGTATGAACAAAATTAATTTATGCTTGCAGAAAGAAATTATGACACAAGAAAGAAATTCCATAGACAAGCCTTAAAACATTTTTGAAGATTAAAAAAATAATGGATCATATTTTTTTTCAGTAATCCTAATTAAAATAAATAAAAACCTATTCCTTAAAATATTGAATGTGGTAACCCATGGGTAACCAAAAAGATATGACTTCACTTTTTTCATTATGAGACTAAGTTGAAAATGACAGAGAGAAGAGAGTAGAGTTATAGAAACATTCTGACGAACCGATTGCAAATGTTAGACCCCATACAGTGTCGATAATGTTCCTTACGAAACCTATCATAGAGGCGATCATCATCATCATCAATCAAACATGTTGTTTATTCACCGTTAATAAAGCACATAACTGTATAACTATAGTTCAGCTACCGTCCCCCAAAAATATATTTCACACCACGGATCAAAACAATCAGTTTACATGTCGTTTAGGCAATCAATGCTTTTGTTATAATTTAGACTCTATTGCTGTGGCTTAAGATACTCAATATATTTAAGTAGTATTGATTAATCTTTGATAGAGCGTTAACACACTAGTTTAGAATGGAATCGCTCTACTATTTCAGCATTTGAAATTATTTGATACAATATTTAGACAAACATAACAAAATGCACTATATTTAAGAACACTCAGTCTGACAAAGATTTGAATTTTTTAATTCCATTTTAAAGTTACGGTATTCTTCAGACTTTATTTATATTAAATTGAACTTTAATATAATTATTATCATTAAATATTTTTTGTGAACATAAATGGGGAAACTGACTGTCACATCAAGCAAGGCAAAGCCTGAGCCACAGGGTCTAGTAAGTTTAAATTTTGCACACAGGTTCCTTATAATATGCATCCACTAACGAAACATTTTTCAAAGTTTAATCCCTTACTTAAAATAGATGGCGCAGAAGAAATCCACTATAACATAAAATACCAGCGATTCTGTGAACACAAAACCGCCGCATCAGTATCTTAACATCCTCAATACCACCCATCGGCCCCAATCGAGGCTATCGTCAAATAAAACGCATTTGAGTAATTGACATCGAGTACCGACGCGACGCCTCTGACAAACCATTACTCTATCCTCAGATATAAATCTTTGAGAAACACTGGAACTATTGTATGGAGTGCTATTGTTATAGATTATCGATGAATTATATTATTTGTGATAGCCATGATAGTTGTTATAAGTTATTTATGTTAATTTTAGAATTGGTTGCTTTATGAAACAGTTTTATATATGTATTTATAATTGACTAGCAATCTCGCGCGGTTCCGCCCGCACTACCGATGTGAAAGTAGCCTATATAACTCTAGGATACCTACTGTATCTTTATCTTCATATCAGTGTTCTTTTTTATCGGATGTTTCGGGTAGTTTCTTTCGGATAGGTATTACCTCCTATCTTCACCAATATCCTGTAAGGATAGGTCCTCATATTAGGTCACCTCACCAGGGCCAGTAGACAAGATGGTTATCGACAATCGTCATCGACAGTAAACGATCAACATTTGTATGGGATTGACATTTTAAATCGAAATATCACGTGATTTTTAACAATCTCTTATGTCAAAGGTTGATCGCTTAGTAACGATGACGATTGTCGACAGCCATCTTGTCTAGGGGGGCTGGGCCGTTTTGCCTAAGCACACAGTTCAATTTGGTCTATAGTGGAAAGGCACACAAAACCTAGGCTCCAAGGGCGTTCTTTGCGCCTGCCAATCAAAATCAGTGCCCCCACGGAATAAAAACTGTTTTTGCTGTTCCGTGAGTGCCTTGCGTTTGAAACAAAATCGTGTCGACGCGCACTCCATGGGCTTTATACTTCTTGGATTTTCATAATTGACGGGCCTTTAGACTCGGTTCAGCGACGTGCCGTAAGAATTGTTGACGATCTCGAGCTCACAAGCGATTTAGAGCCCCTCAGTCTGAGGAGAGACTTTGCCTCCTTATGTGTGTTCTACCGCTTGTACAACGGAGAGTGTTCTAAGGAATTGTTCGACTTGATGCCCACGGCTACCTTCTACCATCGCAACTCTCGCCATCGACGGGGAGTCCATCCTCACACATTGAAACCAGATTTGTTTCGAACTGTACGGGCTAAAAGGAGTTTTCTTCCGCGGACGCTCGGACTGTGGAATGAGCTCCCCGCCGTGGTTTTCCCAATGGAGTACAGCATGGGGTTCTTCAAAAAGGGCGTGAAGAGATTTCTTCAGGGTCGGCAACGCGCGAGTGATACCCCTGGTGTTGCAAGCGTCCATAGGCTACGGTAACCGCTTACCATCAGGCGGGCCGTATGCTTGTTAGCCACCTTAGTGGTATAAAAAAAAAAAAATTACAAATGTTGTCATATGGTTGTCATTTTTTTCGTCTGTATAGCGCGCGGAGCCACGACCTTTGCCACTGTCAGCACCGTAATTAATCTGCATAGTCTTCTCTGGTTAAAGATAATCAATACCCAAACACCATGACGGAATCTTAATGACATAAGCGCCGATCTCGCCCGAATGTTTCCGATGTTAATCGAGCGGGCTATACGCACAGTTTACGAAGCGAGTCTGCCATATATCTGTAACGCGATACGTTCACAATAAGGAGACACCATTTGTACGTGGTAAGAGCCTTTTAGTTGGTGAATTGAAATGTTTTACGTGATTTTTCATTTTGAGCGTGGGCTTATTAGGGTTCTCTTAGTTTATGGAAATTAGGTTTAGAATTGATTGAGTTTCTTGCGGGAGTCTTCTCAGTTAAAGCGTATTACGGTGATGGAGTCAATTGTTACATTCATAAATAAGTCACAAAGGGACACCAGGGCGTAATCTGAATAAATAAAAAACAATAGTTTTTGTAAAAAAAACAGTTTTAATGCAAGCTTTTTTTGGTGACTGCACTTTTTGTTGACTGTATTCCAATATACTAATGTATACCAAATATCAAGTTAATCCGACCACTGGAAGTGAGTGAAATTCGACTTGCAAGATTCCACCCAAACAGTTACAAACATACAATACAAATTAAATAAAAGCTTGTAAAAAACTGTCACTTGCTCTGCAATTGCTTCATTAGGTATTTAAATACTTATATTTGCTCTTTTTTCATTACGCTTCTAATTAATAAAATTTGGCATACGGCTAGTTTATAAGCTGGCATAAAACATAGCGTCTTTATTTTTATTATATCATCTCAGAAACATAGAAATCTGTGTTTTTGGGATAAACGAAAAATATATACTGCAAGGAACTGTTTTTTTTCGTTAAAACATACAGAACCTTGCTCATTAAAACCCAACCCACCCATCCCATCCCAACACGGATGTTTTATAGCACCTGCTCACTCAAGTGTTAGATTGAGTTATCCTCGCCACGGCATTCCAATAACGAACAACGCCATCTAGCGTGGATTATACGAATACATCGGTATTTTTAACGACCGGGATTTATTGGTATGTATTACTTAATGTTAATTTGAGACATTTGTTTTATTTAGAATTTAGGGTTGGGAAGATATACGTAGAGATTCCAAATAACATGAATTCAATGATACATGGTGTTATATTATATCATTCCTCAAATGTTTTTTGTTTATTACACAAAGTCGGATAATTAGCGTACGGCCCGCCTGATGGTAAGCGGTTACCGTTGCCGCATGAACCCTTGCAACACACGACGCATCACTCAGGACGCGACACCGACCTTTCCCCTTCCCAATGAGCTCTGGCGACCTTACTCACGCACAGGAGAACAATATTAAGTTATTTGGCTGCGGTATTCAGTATCAGTAAGGAGGTACCTCCCCAGGCGAGCTGACCTCTGACCAAATAAACGCTATGCCCCACTTCTCTTGTAGTTTATTTTGTTTTAATAAGAAAAACGGTAAAATCTCTGAGTAGGTAATCAAATGATATATGTATTTTGATTTTATGTAAATTCTTGACCTTTATTTCATGTAAATTCTTCGATAGTCCAGACGAGGACCTAACAATCTTGAAGATCTTGAAAGAATATCATTCTTACCATAGCCTATTAGGTAGGTATATGGCATATGAAAGATATCGAAATTCTTTGTGAAAGCCTAAGACCATAGACTCCTAGAAATAGATAGAGTAGACAAATACGAGACAAATAGTCTGCTCTATGACACGGACAATAACTTCACATCACCTAACACACACATCAAAGCAAACATCATCAAAATGCCAGAACAATCCACTGCATCGGCTATCAGCTCATCAGTTCTTGGAAGCCTCGATCCTGAGGGGTATGAGGAGTGAGGGAGGGGGAGCCGGGGGAATCCAGTGCCCCGCTGTGGCGGTAATTCACGCAGCTCACACCTCCGTGAATCTGGGCTGAGCGTTTGTTATAGGGGATGGAGATGGTTTGATACTTTCAAATAGTATTTTATTTATGCTGATGCTGTGTTAGATGCACTGGAATCGTATAGTTTGAAATTAGAAAAAAGGAGTAGTCTAGAAGAAGATAGAATAAGTTGTCCTACTTTATTCTAGAGATGGGTACTTAAATGGGTACACCCGCTGGCTATTGTTAGGCTTAATATTTTTTTAAATCGTGTAGGTATTTAATGTATTAGGTATAAATTAGGAGTAAAAAATATATGTAATAAAGCCTACTTTATAAAACGCAAGGGATTTAAAAAGTAAATAAACAAACCCATTGTGATACTATCAATGTAACATGTTTTATCTTTTAATTTCTTTTACTCATGAGGTGTAACTAACTTTTAATTTTGTTTATAGATTGATAGGTAACTTTTAACTATCAATCTAAAAACGAGATTTTTGCAGATTCGTTTAAGTCTGTACCTATAATAAAGTTAAGATTAAGGAAAAAATGCTTGTCTCGCTTCAACTCAGTTTCATGCTTTGCTTGTATCATGAGTTTAAAACCCCATTAACACTTAAAGTATCAAGATTCTGCACTTGAACTACACTCGGTAATATATTGATGATGCTGTAACACTCTATTGTGATCTTTTGTTAGATTATGATAAGCGAGATAACTTATTCTCAACTTAATATAAACGTCTGACAGACGGCAGGCTGCGGTGGTGTGGAGCGTGCTTTGTAACACTCGTTTTAAATATAACAAAATTATATTAGCTCTAGGACTACATGGTCAGGGGATCTATTTAGAAAAACGACACCTTATAGTCCAATAATTTTTTGAAATAATAACTAGTAGAATTGCGTAATATTTAAAAATACGCATCCTCTGTACCAAACTATATATTTCTGCCGCATGATGTCCAATGTCCATGAAGCAATAATCCTTGGATATTTGCTTCATGCCAATGCCGTTTGCTTTTCAATTAATTTATTACTAGAGGTGTCCCTTGTATAATTTTTATCACAAATGTGCTAATAATATAACTTGACACTGGCAAAAAAAACGTCCGAAAATGTTGTTTGTGAAACTACAAACTAAGCAGAAGAAGAACATTTTCATTTTTATGATACTGTACTATTTTGTTTATTAATAGTAAAATATCAGAAAAATGTGAAGACGCATTACAACCAGAATTTAAAAGGCTCACTTAACTCTACGAAGAGTTATCAGTCGTCCAATATAAATGAACAGAGCTCTGGCTGGATGACACCCCAAGGGATGAGAGTCTATTCGTAAAAGACATAGAAGCTTCCGATGCTTATGAGACTACGTAGTTTGATACAAAATATAGAGTTAACGGGTTAGATGCAATGATTGGTTGTACTGGTATTATTCAGTGCAAATTCACTTACTAGTCGTGGAGTTGGATTGTTCGGTATCACTTAGGTACTTTAATTTAAACGGAGTTTCCTAATTTATTACGAAACAGCTTGATAGAGTCAAATGTAACTTTAATAACTGACTTTATTAGGGCCTAAACTGAATATAACAGTTTTCAGTTTTAATTTTGTTTCCTAACTAATATTTTCAACTTTGATTAACAATATATCCAGATAGAGTGACGAAGCTGTGCACGCGTCGAAAAAAATAGCCCCTAACTTTTAGGGGCTAAATCAAATAAAAATAAATAAAAATGCAAAATAATGGTTAGTGTTTATATTTCTTCCGATTTTAATTGGAATATTTCAACAACTGTTATCATTATGAACAAGAAGAATGACGCAGAGTGAGCGTAAAACAAGCTGTCCAGTACAACAGCTTAAAAAGTTGGCCTGTTTTATATAGTCGTGTAGTATGGTGACGCTCTTTCTAGACATATTATATTTTCTAAGGTTTTCAATCACCGAAAGCTAAAAAAAATCTTCATAACTAAAGCTTGATCCACATAATGCAGCCAAATAAAAAGGCAGGTGCTACATAGGCGAGTCGCTCGCACCCAGCTACAGTTTGTTTAACATGATAATTGTACCAGACTTATGACCGTGCCATAGACGAGTGTACGTACATCTTAATAATTCTATTATAATATATTTGTTTATGGGCTTTTGTTCGCAGGTTTACATTGGAAAGAACATTTGTTTATTGAAATAATAGATTTTTTTAGATAGTACCTACTTCATCCCTATTAATTATCATTACAGGGCATTTTAGCTATTATATACAAAATCTATGTACTTACCTGTATATACTAATATTATAAATGCGAAAGTGAGTTAGTTTGTTTGTTTGTTACGCCTTCACGCCTCAACTACTCAACGGATAATCATGAAATTTGGCATGCAGATAGCCTATGGTATAGAGAAGGAAATTAGCTATACACGCGGGTGCAACCGCGGGGGGCAGCTAGTAAATAAATAAATAATAAATATCCTGGGACATTCCTCACACACGGTCATCTGATCCTAAACAAAGCGGAGCTTGTACTATGGAAACCAGATAACTGATATAATACATATACTACTTTTTGTTTGTAAATACATACTTAATATACATATATTTATATTATTAAATCAATGTTTCTTAAGATCTGCAGTAAAATTTACCTACAGCAAATCCTCGGAGCTGATGACATGGTGTTCAACTTATTATTTGGCTTCTCCAAAAAGCGAGGTACAGTATCAGACCAGACTTTCTATATAATGTAATTTAATAGAAACTACATGCTTACAAAATATACATAATTACACCCAGACTCAGGACATACAGACATGTTCGTTCATGCACACAAATGCATGTCCTGTGCGGGAATCGAATCGCAATAGGTGGAATCTTTACCGGACTCTTAACCAACTGCGCCAACTGGCCCGTCAAGCTAGTAATATTATAAAGTGAATTTGTTTATTTGTTTGTTTGTTACGCTTTCAAACCCCGATCATCATGAAATTTGGCAAGCTGATAGGCTATGGTATGGAGAAGGACATAGGCAACTTTTTATCCCGGGAACACGGGTAGAGCCACGGTACAGCTATAATCCTAACTAACATTATAAATGTGAAAGTGAGCTTGTTTATTTGTTTGTTACGTCTTCACGCCTAAACGGATCATCAGGAAATTTGGCATGCAGATAGCCTACGGAATAGAGAAGGACATAGGCTACTTTTTATCCCGGGAACGTGGGTGAAACCGCGGGGGACAGCTTTTTTTTAAGGATATGAAGATGTTTGTTACTCTTTCACGCAAAAACTTAATACTGGATTTGGATAAAATTTGGCAAACAGATAGAATATATTCTGGATTAACATATAGGATACTTTTTATACAATATATCCTTCGGCAACGTGGGTTGAAACCGGCGCAAACTTTTTTTTTTTTGTGTCGTTGTCTGAAGGTTCCGCCTTTGATACGCTGCTTATTCTCATTGATTTGTCAAACATGGTGTCATCATCATCATCAGCCTATAATGTCCCACTGCTGAGCACGGCAGATACTCCACCACGCGTGCCCACTGCGGATTGGTGGAGGTAGGCTAGTGGTCAACCTACTTGTTGTTTTCAAGCCACCTAAGAGGCCTCCAACTAGCTAAACGACTATCACAATTAAGCGATAGCCGGGACCAACGGCTTTACCTACATGCCTTCCGAAGCACGATGACATGATGTACCATAAAAATATGGAAAGTCAAAACCACAACTGGATACTTTAACAAATTATTAAAAAAGTAATTTAAAGGCTTCTTTAAATGTCCAGTAACACAATCCGGGATTTAGTCATCATTTCTGCGAATACTTACATTATAATGCCATAAAAACGAGTTAAAACGATGTTAATGTCACCTCCAAAGTGTCGGGTGACAATTTTATATGCGGTCATAAGATACATTTTAACAAAAATACATTTTATGGAATAATAATAATCTGCTGATCTTTGTACCTTTAATTTTATCCCGAGATCGCTGGTGAAGTCTAGTTCCCTATATTTTAAAGTGGGTTTTATTACCTTAACAACTGGTAACTTCCTCATGCATCACTTTTCATCACACCCACATTTGCACACCCATCTAAAATAAGGCCTTTCACACACGTAATGATTAAAGATAATTGTTTATACCTCTACGGTGGCAAACAAGCATTGTCCGATGATGTTATTCATGTTAAGCTACGGTTATTTTAGTGACTTGTCGACAAAACTTCTTTCAAGCCCCTTACTGTCTGCTTATTCAAGCGATGAAGATATTATGAACGGTCCTGGTGTTGCAAGCGTCCATAGGCTACGGTAACTGCTTACCATCAGGCGGGCCGCATGCTTGTTTGCCACCTTAGTAGTATTAAAAAAAAAACATTACGCGTCGTTGGGTTAATTGTTCGATGAGTACCTAGCGTACTTAGGAGTAGCTTTGTGGGCGAAGTTAGTTACTAACAAGTTAGTTATTTCAGTTAGTAATCAGTTTCTTTTACTATGTGTGTGAAGGGCCTAAATCATTCTATGCATCAACCCACAGAGAGACCCGGTCAGATTAATAAAAAACGAGAAATACACGTCCAAATGTCACATTGGTGACCATTTAAATAACTAATGACGTTTTATAGCTTATTAATGTGCCTTATAGCCGTTTATAGCCGTTTTGGAGAAGGTTCCGTGTTAATAGTAACATTAGATTGTTATAAATAAGACTGTGAGCTTAACAGTTTCTTTTGAATATTGATCAACTTGAATATTTGATTGTTCCTTAGTTGAAAATATCGCATTAGAGTAGTTATATCGAGCAATCCAATTCCGCAACCAGTAAGTGATTTTGCACTGATTTATCACCGCGTAACAGTACCGCGATGATTGGTCGCGGTCTTAATCTAGGACACCACTATAAAGCGTCCCAAAAATATCTGCCGAGTTGATCTTCATTTTTGCTCTAATCTCCTCCACCTTACAGAATACCGCAGCCAAATAACTTTATGTTGTGTAAAGTTGTGTTCCTGCGCGTGAGTAAGGTCGCCAGAGCTCATAGGGGAGGGGGGAAAGGTCGGTAACGCGTGAGCGATGCTTCGTGTGTTGCGAGCGTCCATATGGCTACGGTAACCGCTTACCATCAGGTGGGCCGTTTGCTGACTTAGTCGTATATAAAAAAAAAAAAAGACTTGGGCCGCACTTATCAAATTTCCATAGTAAAAGATCTGCTTAATTTGGGATCAGATAACCGTGTCTGATTAATGTTCCCAAATAATAACCCACAGATAATTAGCCAAAAGAACAGCTATCATAAACAGATTAAAATTATCTGTCTCATTAAAAAAAATAAGTTCAGTATTTACAATCCGCCTGGTATTCGTTGAAATTTAATGTTTTATTGGTAATATTATTAAAATTCAACATTTACGAGTGTTCGTAAACGCATTAGAATACATTTATTGATATAATGAAGCCAATTTGTGCGGATAATGATGTTATTGATCGTGAACTAGTGATTTCTATTGGGTTTGCTTGTTATAGGCTGTTATATTATTACCACATTTATAGGGTCACTAAGTGATTATGTGGTAAGTCGCTATAAAGCAAAATAACATACCTATCGTAGAATTGAAATATTACCCAAGTAAATAATATTTAAATGAAAAAATATTTTATTATATAAGCTAGGGTTCAGTCAGAGCAAAAACATAATGGAATGAAAAATCCTCGATAGAAAAAAAACACTAAGTTACCTCTCATATTAATTAATTTCCGTTTTTATTCGTTCATGGTGTATCTAATTAAGACAAAAAATCGATAAATAATATCACTAACGTATGATACTAACGATTTGTTAAAGTATTCTATACTTCACGAGTTATTTAGACTAGAAGCGCTAAGTTTATTTTTGTTCCGAGAAACACGCTATCGCCGTCTCATGCCTCGCGAGTATTAGACATAAGTTTGTTTCATCTGCCAGTCGCTATCTTTTCCGGCTTTATGCGCCCTCTTAAGCACTGATTTACAGTTCTGGAGATACTTTCCGATAGGTTAAAGTCTTTAATAAATCCAGTAACCATATTAAAATGTTCTACCCAGAGACGAAGAGCGTAGCGTTTATTCGCTCAAAGATCAGCTCGACTGGTGAAGTAACTCCACCTTACAAAATACCACAGACAAATAACTTTATGTTGTATTGTGGAACAGCCAGTATACAATAAATAAGGATATACCTGTTCCAACTTCTACATAATTTATATTAGATATTTTATTCTTGATACATTATAAAGATCTATTAAACATTTTATAGCTTCAGATTTAAATATATTATAACAACAAATATGATCGTAAAATGTAATAATCGTAAATAATGATATATCTTAATAAAATATCCTTCAAAATTGGATTGAATATGCCACAAATTAAATGATAATTCATTATAATATGATAGTTTTCTTTTTTTTATGGAACTAAGGTGGCAAACAAGCATACGGCCCGCCTGATGGTAAGCAGTTACCGTAGCCTATGGACGCTTGCAACACCAGGGGTATCACTCGCGCGTTGCCAACCCTGAAGAAATCTCTTCTCGCCCTTTTTGAAAAACCCCATGCTGTCCTCAATTATTGATATATAAATATGCATAAAATATGAGTATTTATAACGTGTAACGGAAAAGTTATAAATGGGTAAGAATAAGTATGGGGTTAATACTACATCAGGTATAGATAGACTCTCCACAAGCTCAAAATAATTCAAATTCAAAAAGCATTTATTCAATTTAGGCCCTGATAAGGCACTTATGAACGTTAACAAATGACTCTACACCGGTTCCAAATACAACTTGAACTGTGAAGACTCCGGCAAGAAACTCAGCAAGTCTTTTTATTTAATTGTGTACTTATAAGTATTACAATTTACAAAATATGTAGAGCAATAGCCTGCGAAGCGAACAATTCATTCAAATGCATTCTTGTCATCTACAAAATCAGAAACTTTATAGTACCCTCTCTTTTTGAATCTATGTATAGGTAGCTCTTGGATTTCTTTGGGTACTTTATTATAGAAACGTATACATTGCCCCTTGAAAGAGTTAAGGACTTTGCTGAGCCGAGATAAAGGTAGGTACAGCAAGTTTGTGCTTATTTCTAGTGTTCAAACTATGAGTGTCGCTAATCATAGGTAAGTTATTTATGTTTTTCCTCACTCAATAATTTACAAAATGCATACCAAAATCTTGCTACTGAGTTTATTGAATTGAAAACATAACCAACGTAACACAGCTGAATGAAGGTATATCTATTATCTATCTATTCACGTCACTTGTTAATATTATTATAAAATTTCCTTTCCTATACACGTTGTATAACCTAGCTATCACATAGCTTGTTGGCAATTAAGTATACGGCCCGCCTAATGGTAAGCGGTTACCACGCGTTGCCGACCCTGCAAAAATATCTCTCATAACTGTACTCTACGGCGGGGAGCTCTTTCCAAAACCTGATCTGTAGGGTCACCTTAAATACAGACAAAGTCACGAGCAACAACTATGCAACACAAACAAAGTATTAGTTACATATTAAACATAAAAACTCAATAAAAATAACTATAATTTTATTAGATAATTCCCAATATAGTTTATTAATTCAATAGCTACCGAGGAAAAATGGTGAACGCTCATAAAGATACACCTTTACTTCGTTTTTATGGTTAGGACAAAGACATAACGTCGCACTCCGGTAGTCGGTTAATATGGACCACATGGTGGGCTTAAATGTATATAAAAATTCCTTTAAATACGTATAATAAAGATGACAAAGTCTGTGTTTTAAAAACGTCCATTATAAATTAAAGTTTGTGGGAGACACTCACTTGGCTTTGAATGAATAAAAATGCGAACCAAAAAGGTAAAAAGGAACCCTTATGGTGACGCTCCGTCCGTCTGTCCGTCTGTCATAACGGTATATTTCATAACAACGAATGCTAGGACTTTTTGGTGGGAACTTGCAGAGTGACGTTGCGTTTTCATTATTATTTTCATAAAATCGTGTATTTTGAGTTTTATTGCATATTATCGGTGGTATTTTATCCAATAAAGATCAATACATGTGCACCAGTGAAGTGAAATGAATTGAATTATGTGTATCGTGACATTTCAAATTGTCTCAAGAAGTCTGTGAAAAGTTTTAGTGCAATGACAACCATTGTACTAAAACATGACTTTTATGGATGGTGAGTGACTGAGGACTATGTGAAAGTGATTTATTGTGACTAGAACTTATAATATAACTGGAAATTGGCAAAATACACAAGCAGACCAAAAATGTGATTCATTTGTTCATTCCAAAAACAGGTTCGGACAAAAATTATGTACCGAATGAAGTTAACTGACGATGGAAAAATCGGCCGTAAAATTTATAAAATAACGATTTATAATTATATTTTTATGCCTTTTGCGGTCGAGACCTTGGGACCATGGGGGTCAGAAGCTCGCCGTTTTGCTCGCACCTTGTCTTCAAAATTGATCGAGACCTCCGGAGACCAGCGGGCGGGGAGCTTTTTCCGCCAACGCGTCAGCTTGGCTATCCAAAGAGGAAACGCTGCCAGCCTTCTGGGAACCTTGCCGTTAATCGGAAGCAGCGGCAGGCTTGAGGAAATTTTCTATATATAGATTATATTTTGTAAATATAGATTGTATTTTGTACATATTTGTTGTAAATAAATTTTACTGAATAAATATTCAAACTAGAAAAAAAAAATAACGATGTAGAAATAATCTGACACTATTTCGAAGTCAGTTAAAGTTATCTTCTAAAATATCTAGTTAGTTAGTCAAAGCTAGTCATCAGAATATGGCGCTCGTTGCATCGAAAATTCAGTGCGCGCTGATGTCATTCTTACTAATGCCTAAATATACAGGCTGTATGATTTTGTTACTTCTCTTTTGGAAAATTAAAAAGGAGAATGAACGTCAATATGTTCTGATAGTTGATTTAGACTTGGTCTAAGGATTTTGTTCTTTGTCGTTTAACTTTGATACATTAACCCCCTTACTTATAAAACGTTATTTAACTAATATACTGTTTAAAGGGTCACGTAAATAACGTCACTGTATTGTCATTGTCAAATAATGTGACATTATTTACGTGACCATTTAATCAGTATATTAGTTAAATATCGCTTTATGAGTAAGGGGGTATATGTTTTGTTTAACAAGGTTACCTACTCAATTCTGAATTTAGGAATATAATTTATTAGCTGTCTTGTTTCTCTCAGGGTCGCGGAAATGTTAGGAATAGGTTCCAAGATTATATATCTAAAAGTCACCATTGTTTTTGTTACATATTTAGTTCTCCGAGAAAAATGTTTAAGGGAGTAGATTTAAATATTTGTCAATGTCTTTTTTTTTCTAATTGCTAGTTGTAATCTATTCCTGTTATTTTTCCTTAATATAAATAAATAAATCCGTTTAGCCGTTACGTAGCTGAGTACCTAACTAACTTTCACGTTTATTATATTAGTAGGATACGATACGGATAGAAACATATTAACTATATCCTAATCCTAACTATAATCCTAACTATTATAAATGCCAAAGTGAGTTTGTTTGTTACGCCTTCACGCCTCACCTACTCAATGGATCATTATGAAATTTGGCATGCAGATATTGTATGGTATGGAGAAGGACATCGGGTACTTTTTAATCCAGGAATGCGGGTGAAACCGCGGGGGACAGCTAGTATAATATTATAAATGTTAAAGTGAGTTTTTCTTTGTTTGTTTATTAGGCCTTCACGCCTCAACTACTCAACGGATCATCATGAAATTTGGCATGCAGATAGCCTATGGTATGGAGTTAGTAATAATATAAAAAATCATAAATATTTTATAACTGAATTTTATACTTATAACTGAAGTTATATTTTTAAAGGTATAGTTGGCAAGTTATACCTACAGCCTGTATAAACATATTGAATCCTATCTAGTCATCATAAAACAATGATAATAGCACATTGTTAGATAAGCATTAGGTATCTTTAAACCTTTTACATTATATAATGCTAATTTAATTCTTTTTATGTTTTGCGTTAATACTCATTTGCATGTAACGTACTTACTGTATTCTTAGAAGCGAAAATCGTAGGATTTTACGCACAAGCAATTGTCAGCTCTATTGAAAAATTTAAGAAGTCATCTCTAACCTTATAATTTTTAATATAGCTAAGGTAAGAACTTTTTAGTAAAACAGAAGCATGCTGTATAAATTTCCAATTTTAAAATCCATCGAATGTTTTTTTTTATTATTTTCTAAATCAGATTTTGACGATGTAATAGATAACCGATTGTTTTTTTTTAATATGACATAAGGCGTTTTATTCAATGGATACGAACAGTAATTTTTAAATTAAACAATTTAGAGGCTTAATGGTCCTTCGAACAGGATACAAAATGTATTTTTATTGGTTGATCAGCTTCTATGTTTCGGTATATATCCTACTTGAACAATAGGTGCTTTATTTTGGATTTCCGTGAAACATGGACGAGTACCAATGGCTGTTTTACAAATTATTTCATAGACTAGTATGGAGGTGGGATTTAAGTTTAAGTTTGGGACATGATTAGGAATGATCACAGCGTTTAAACAAAACTCGCGCCTACTAGTCGCCTTGTTCAACAAATTAGGTCCTTAGTTGACAAAGGATGGTGGGCGCTTTGGTGGGGGGTAGCAACAGCAATAATTCTAGGTCTTTGAAAAGGTCTTTCTAATAGGAACAATATTTAGTACGGCGACTTTTACCAATTCGTTGTCTTTTACAAATTGAAATCTGAGGTAGCGAACAAGACGTTTTTAGAAGATTTAAAAATAAAATAAAGTAATGAGGTTTATCAAACCGTTGATTCGGCATTAGTGAACAATCAAACAAAACAAAGAGAAAACCTGTATAGGTAATAACGCGTAACAGTTTATTTTTCTATTTGTTTTTTGGTTTGTTTAAAGGGGCTAATCTCCGGAAATTCCTATTGAATTCGAAAAATTCGTTCACTATTTCGCGGACAGTTATTTAAAAAAAATGGGATTCAAAATAACTCGAAACCGAAAACAAAAAAAGCGCTGAAGTACCTATTACTATTAGTATACTAGTTGTACCCCGCGGTTTCACCCACGTATCCGGGGGAGATATTGCTTTCTCGGGATAAAAAGTACCCTATGTGTTAATCCAGAACATATTCTATCAGCTTGCCAAATTTCATTGAAATCCATTCAGTAGTTTTTGCGTGAAAGAGTAACATTCATACATACATACAAACTTCCGCGTTAAGGAAGGATAGTAAGGATAAAAAATATTATATTACGCTATTGGAGCGGGTAGCAGGTCCCATACCTTTTTGCCCATCATCCTTTTCTATACTACTTCTGAATCGTGTCTTCAGTAGTAGTGACGTCGAATATCGCGGGTTCGTATCCCGCAATGAGCTTGAGTTTTCGTTCAAGGAAAACATCGTAAGGGAACCATACCACGATGAGCCATGGTGGTAGCGTTGTGGTAGCCCGCCTTTGCTTTTTGTGCTTACCATCATTTTAAGAAGTAAAACAATAAAATTCAGAACATTATAAGAAAGAAGTACGGCAAAAAAAAAAACATAAATTATGTTTTTTAGAAAAAAAAAAGTTACAACTATTTAAATTTAAAGCATTTATACATAGCATTTATATTAAAGGACGATTGATGGTAGAAATCCACCAATTTTAAAAAGTGGATTATATGTACATGCTTTAAAGCTCTGTAATAAACACCAGATTTGCAATGGCCAGATAAGCGAAGTCAGGCTGAAAAATTTAAAAATGTAACCTTTTTTTTATTTAGATTGAAAGACTAAGGACGGACCCTTTCTATCACATCATTCATTTCAATGCTTCATAAACCTTTAAAAACTTAGAGAAGTATCGCTACGTGTACACAACACCTAAGCGACCGTTAAGCTATGCGTATGCGTCGCACGCACAACAATTTAGTGGCAGGCTATAATGCACGTACGTCTAGCATACTGATCTATTATCTTGCTGTGCACTGTGAGATGTGTGGAAGCTACATTACTTTGTGGCTATGTAAAGCGATGTAGATTTGAGTTTTTGTATTGGCTGAATATAAAATAAATAAAGATAAAGGCGATGATAGCTCAGTGGTGGAAGGGAACTTTGTAGTACCCACCTGGCTAGCTACCACCCTAAAATTGAGAATTTGTCGCCAAGCAAATATCAGTGTGTTTCGACAGCTGCATACATCGACATAACGGAGATTGTGTCATTTGCACGAAAAAAGTTTAAAATACTAAAACTGTTTGAATATATTTAAAAATAACATAATGTTAAAGTTGAGTAAAACTAATTATAATATTTAGGGCACTATCCCTCGAGGCTCAACCACCCCGAGTTCATACAAACAGAAGTTGCTTCCCAAATTTATGCTAGTGACAGTTATCAGCTTTTCCGTATGAAACATCACTTTATACTTCGTCATAAAATCGGGGTATGAAACATATACGACATCTCATCATCATCACAACGTGAAATAAATTCATTCTTAAGCTAATATTTCTATAGCTTTCATATCTCTTCGCTTGTGCAGTGTACGAATAACTTAAAATTACCAATCCAAAGGATATCAACAAGTACAAATACGCAATTAAATTTCTAACTTTCGTTCGTGGAAACGCGAACAATTCGGGCATTTAGTTGATTTGAATATTAGTAGTTCTTCAAATGTAAACAGCTGGTACTGACACTTTGGAGTTGGTAACAATTTGACTTTGAAAAGTAAAAACAATATTTATATCTTGCCTATTTGGTCAAATGGTGTTTATATACTTGTGATGATTGAAAAATAAAAATTAGATTCCTCCCCCATATTGAAAATATTGAGTGATTAATTTTATAAGATAAGGTCACCAACGCATAAGAAGATAACATCTGATAGATCTGGCACAAAGTGCCAGATTTAATGGTGCGTCCATGCTTGGCGAACCGAGCACGAGCGGAGCCACGAACAGCACGATTCGCGTAGCGTGGACGGGCTTGCGAGCCTCGAACGAGCGCGATTGACAGTTTTTTCACGAACAAAGGGATTGGCATCGTGCTCGTTGTAGGTTCGTTCGTGGGTCGGCTCGTGCTCGATTCGCATAGCATGGACGCACCATTTGGTCTGCGTGATGACTACGGTATGACTCATGATCTA
This sequence comes from Achlya flavicornis, assembly GCA_947623365.1. Lineage (NCBI taxonomy): Eukaryota > Metazoa > Arthropoda > Insecta > Lepidoptera > Drepanidae > Achlya > Achlya flavicornis. The sequence continues at coordinate 9,801,025 of OX392490.1, forward strand.
TATATATATATACTAATGATCTTCATTGAGTTTAGTTCCCAATATCTGAAATTAAAAAACATTTATATTTTTTTGTAAAGGTATATCGGTTCACTGGATAACTAAAATTAAATGAAAATGAAATGAATTGAAAGGTGTTGCGACAGCTGCACTTGAGAGCCATTTTCTTCGAGGCTTTGTGTGCTTACCACCTTCGGCCACATCATCACTTACCATGGCGAGATTGTAGTCAAACACAGGCCTATATAAATAATTATATACAATATAGGCCTATAGAGAAGCGCTCGTGGTGTAGCATGATAAGCCGTTCTTAATCGATCGGCAAAGTTAAGCTACGTCTGTCGTGGTCGGTACCTGGATGGGTGACCGCCTAGTGGTATTTCAAATCGAGCGTTTCCGTGCTTCGGAAGGCACGTAAAGTCGCGGGTCCCGGTTATCACTTAATTGTGATAGTCGTTAAGCTAGTTGGTTTTTTTATATTACTAAGGTATATACAAGCATACGGCCCGCCTGATGGTAATATGATGCCTTCTAGGCGGCTTGAAAAATTCCAACAGTAGGTTGACCACTAGCCTACCTCCACCAATCCGCAGTGGGCACGCGTGGTGGAGTATCGCCCAGTCCCTTTCACCCTCGTTTGTGTGCAGGAGGCCTGTGCTCAGCAGTGGGACATTATAGGCTGATGATGATGACAAACCTATAAACAGTAAAAATATCAAGTTCACATTTGTAGTAGTCAAAATTATTTAACAAAAAGAAATAGATCCGTAAAAATAAGCGGAATTGTCCAGTAGCGTCATCTGTTCAGAATAACAATAATATATCTAAAAAACTTGTGTTTGTTATTCTAACCGTGTTTATTGGTTCTTATGAAACTTGTTTACACGTAATTGCCTTGTAAGTGCATGCTATGCCTTTTGGATTCATTTAATATTATAATACTTTAATGGTGCGTCCATGCTACGCGAAGCGAGCACGAGCCGAGGCTCGAACGAACAGGATTCGTTCGTTGCTCGCGATTTCATGCGTGGACGAGCCTACAACGAGCGCGATGCGAATCCCTGTGTTGGTGAAAAAACTGACAATCGAGCGGAGCGCAGTCGAGCACGCTACGAATGCTCGTTCGAGGCTCGCAAGCCCGTCCCCGCTACGCGAATCGTGCTCGCAGTGTGCTCGTTCGTGGCTCGGCTCGTGCTCGGTTCGCCAAGCATGGACGCACCATTAGAGCAGTCGGTTGAATTTTCCCAATGAATATTTCAACTAGATGGATGGGCAAATTTTGATGACAGCAAAAAAATGCTGTAAACCATAAAACGTACCACAATTTTAAAAACCTTTTGTCGGTGAAAATTAACCATAGTCTTAAAGAGAAAATGTGGCCGAATAAGCGAGTCCAGCGGCTGAAACCCCCCGATCGCTTTTTGGCAACGATTTTCAAATTAAAGGTCCTTCCATCCGTATGAAAACCAAACCTGTCACTTCTTTTATACCTACCATAATGTCACAAGAGCGCTTTAGTTAGGCTGGCTAGAGCTATAACGTGATAATTGGCCTGTTTTACAAAAAACTTAAACCGACTTCAAAGTACACTAAGAAGTAATCAAATCCTGATCTGATGATAATGGGACCAAACAGGAAGTGTACCCTTCCAGTCAAAAAAATAATTTTCCAATTTGGTTAATAAATGACGGAGTTATGAGGTAACAAACATAAAAAAAAAAAAAAAAAAAAAACAACCGAATTGAGAACCTCCTCCTTTTTTTTAAGTCGGTTAAAAATGAAGCGATCCTATTTGTCAGCTAAACACAACGCTACACATCTCTGGTGGACATGCAGCCTTATGCAAGTTCCCTGTCCGCGCGAAACAGTTTCAAAATTAGAGCATTGCTATCCCTTTTTGCACAACTTTTGACAACTTTTGATCTATTTACATTTATATCTGTGGTGGTAACCAACTGTAAGTATTCACACTTCTGAATATAATTATTTGGGTCTTTGTTTCCTTGAGCCGAACGGTATCTCGCGTGACGATGGTAAGAGGCCCGATGGTATGACTTTGATTCCTTGGAGTCGTGAGAGGCCGCTGGTTTGGGACGCAACATGTGCTGACACCCTGGCGGCCTCTCACCTCCATAATACATCTCGGGTGGCGGGCGCGGCAGCTGACGCTACGGAAAGCCTCAAAAGGAGGAAATATGCAACTCTTGGAGATGGTTACATATTTCTTCCTTTTGGGGTCGAAACAATGGGTTGCTGGGGTCCAGAGGCGCGCGGTTTGGTTAGGGAGCTGTCCAGACGCCTAATTGATACTACAGGCTACAGGGGACCAAAGAGCTGGCGCTTACCTCGGGCAACGCATTAGCCTTGCAATTCAACGAGGTAACGTCGCCAGCTTTTTGGGTACCCTGCCTGCAGGCGGCGATTTAAACGCAGTTTTTTATTTATAATTATTAACATGTATATATTGAGAGAGGTAGAGCATAGCGTTTATTCGCTCAAAGAGCAGCTCGACTGGGGAAGTACCTCCACCTTACAGAAATACCGCAGCCAAATAACTTTATGTTGTGTAAAGTTGTGTCCCTGCGCGTGAGTAAGGTCGCCAAAGCTCATAGGGGAGGGGGGAAAGGTCGGTAACGCGTGAGCGATGCTTCGTGTGTTGCAAGCGTCCATATGGCTACGGTAACCGCTTACCATCAGGTGGGCCGTATGCTTGTTTACCGACTAAGTTGTATAAAAAAAAAAAAAAATTATGTACTTTTGTAAATAACTCCTTTAGTACTTTTGAACTATAACTGTAGCGTGTTTTCTATTTTAATTCCAATTAAATATTATAACTGCTTCCATGTATCCCCAGCAAAATAACAATGACAATATTCTACATTATATTCTACCATTGAAACCTACTGCAGTGCCCTTTCACACAAACTTTCTTTATGAAAAAGCGTAATGTATGTTTTCACAGTACACTTCACGCGTTGGTCACGCACCAAACATACTTAGCTAACATAACCTTTAGTTATGAAGTAATAAGGTTGTAAATGCGTTGTACATGGAGAATTACTCGAGTTAACTCAACTCATTGAGCGATTATCTTTTGTGTATCACGTACGTACTTACTCGGAAACTGTTTAGATAAGCAATGGTGGCATTGTTGTAGTTTTCCATTGCTTCCGACATTTTTTGTTTTTATGTTAAAAGGCTGACTTACAACCGGTGTGTTCTTAGTACCTATGTATAGGTCTGTCTCAGACCACAGTCTCACCATGGTAAGTGATGATGTGGCCGAAGGTGGTAAGCACACATGGCCTAGAAAAAACTTGATTAAGTGCAGCTGTCGGAAGGTAGGTGTTTGGCGACAGATATTTTTAACATGATAGCCAACTACTTACTTTATTTACGTAGTATTCTTTGCCGCTGCTTTCTAAGATATGTTAAGAAGGGACAGCTCGACGGGGAAAGTACCTCAACCTCACAGAATACCGCAGCCAAATAACTTTATAGGTCGCCAGAGCTCATTGGGGACGGGAAGGGTCGGTAATGCGTGAGTAATGCCTTGTGTTGCAAGTGTTCGTAGGGTTATAGCAACCGCTTACCACTACGCAATATGCGTGATTGCCAAATTAGTTGTAGAAAAAAATAAAAACACTTCTGTCTATAGACTTGCGTCGACTCGACACGCTATGTGGAAATGGAGAAGCGCGCCCGCTTGTGTGGCGTGTGACAACGCTCGGAATCCTTTCAGTTCCGACATGAGGCGGGTTTACATGGAGGCGGTAATGCAATGCTAGTTTAATATTAAATATAAATAAATATAATATAAATATTTACTGGAACCAGTCGGTATTGCGCGGGGCGATGGCAAGAGACCGGATGGTATGTCTTTGATCCCTTGGAGTGTCGGCAAGTCGCTGGTGTGGGATGCCACATGTGTCGATACACTCGCGCCATCTCACTTACCGGCGACTTGTAAAGCTGCAGGGGCAGCGGCGGCCAGTGCGGAAAATTCAAAATTCAAAAAATATGCATCGATTGGACCCAATTATATTTTTATGCCTTTTGCGGTCGAGACCTTGGGACCATGGGGGTCAGAAGCTCGCCGTTTTGCTCGCACCTTGTCTTCAAAATTGATCGAGACCTCCGGAGACCAGCGGGCGGGGAGCTTTTTCCGCCAACGCGTCAGCTTGGCTATCCAAAGAGGAAACGCTGCCAGCCTTCTGGGAACCTTGCCGTTAATCGGAAGCAGCGGCAGGCTTGAGGACATTTTCTAAATATAGATTGTATTTTGTAAATATAGATTGTATATTGCTAATTTAAATAAAGTTAATATAAATATTAAAAATATATTAATTGTAAGTTTTACAGATTTATTTAACTAAAGTGTTATCGTGCGGCGAGTAAGATCACAGTACTGTGTAGTGCACTATGTTCCTTCCGCACGTGCAGCCGACACAGCATTTCCTCTCAACCCCTTTTTAAACACACCACACTAGGCATCACTCACGCGTTACTATCCCTTCCCGTTGGGCACGGGAGCTCTGGCGACCTTACTCACGCGCAGGAACACAACATAAAGTTATTTGCCTGTGAAATTCTGTAAGGAGTCGCTCTTTGAGCGAATAAACGCTGTGCTCTACCTCTTCCCATTCTTCCTGGTGCGAAGTGATTTTTGCAGATGCTGCAAGTGTCTACGATAACTGCTTACCATCAGCTGAGCTATCAGTACCTGTTTGACAAAAATAAAAGGGCGATATAGAGTACATAAACCACCAAAATCCCCCATCCCACGCCGCCATGTAAACCCAGCCGTCCAGTTCATAAGGTCATGCTCAAAGCCGCAAGCGCAGGAACACGTTACACGTTATCTGTGCCGGTACCATTACCATGTTTATACAACTATTAGCGCAGCCGTACGGTTTCCATAACGAATGGATGACGCGAGGGAAAATTATGTGTACGTTGTTTTGTGTACGTTTTATGGAGGTTGTTTAGGGTTCTGTGGGAAAACGGTTGTTTTGGATCTATAAACAAAAAAATTATATTGTATAGGTTTTTTTCATACATGCCGCCTGATGGTAAGCGGTTACCGTAGCCTATCGACGCTTGCAACACCAGGGGTATCACTCGCGCGTTGCCTACCCTGCAGAAATCTCTTCCCACCCTTTTTGAAGAACCCCATGCTGTGCTCCATTGGGAAAACAACGGCGGGAAGCTCATTCCACAGTCCGAGCGTCCGCGGAAGAAAACTCCTTTTAGCCCGCACAGTTCGAAACAATATACGGCCCGTCTGATGGTAAGAGACGCTTGACGCTTAAACACCAGGGTATCACTTGCGTCTTACCGCACTTCTATTTATACCCTTCTTGAAATGAATGATGGTTAAAATAAGATATGAGGGGCGTTAGAGTGCTTGCAGCGGAAGGTCAATACATTTGGTGCAACACTGCTGGTCTCCGCACACTGGCAGCACAGCGCCTACTCGTGGAGCTCGGGCGACCTTACTCACCGCAGGAACTCAACACCACATTAAGGTAGTGTTACTTGGCTGCGGTCTTCGGTAGGGGTACGAGCTACTCCGAATTTTGAATGGGGGATCCCGCTATACTTAAAATTTATTAACCGACTTCAAAAAAAGGAGGAGGTTCTCAATTCGGTTGTATTTTTATATGTTTGTCACCTCGTAACTCCGTCATTTATTAACCGATTTGGAAAATTGTTTTATTATCTGGAAGGTTACACTTCCCGTTTGGTCCCATTGTCATCAGATCAGGATTTGATAATTTCTTAGTGTACTTTGAAGCCGGTTTAAGTTTTTTGTAAAACAGTTCAATTATTTTTATTTGAATAAAGCTTAGAAAAATATTAAAACATACAACCCAAAAATACAAAGATTCTTTGGCAACGCGGTAGTATAATAAAACTGAAAAGTTTTGTGTTTTTTCTAATCACTGTAATTACCATACTCAAATTTACTTAAACTTACTTACCCACCATACTAAATTTTAAATACCAAATATTAATACACTTTCACTTATAGGAAGCTATATCTTAGGCTACTTTTTATCCCGGGAAAGCGGATAGGTGTAATAACGCGGGTGAAAGCTATTTACGTCTATTTTATTTTCATACGGAACCCCTCGGGTTTCATTACAATTCACACTCAAAACATTACTTTTTTCTCAGGAAAATGTAACTTGTCAATTTAGAACAAGTTCTGAAGACAATTGTTGAGATAACGACGTATTTTAGCGTTTATTTGACTGATAGTAGGTCGCGATTGCGATTATAGCTGTTATTATGAATCATTGGGGGTTTCTGTGTGCCCGGACGTGAACCTACGACCCGGCGGAACGAAACCTGAAATAGCGTTTTGTTGCTAATAAAGATGGTACTTACACGGTTTTTATTACCGTGGGTTTTGTTTATGTTTTATTAAATGGTTATTGTTGCTCTAGAAAAAATGTTTTTTTTTATTTTATTTTTTATACTACTTAGGGAGCAAACAAGCATACGGCCCGCCTGATGGTAAGCGGTTACCGTAGCCTATGGACGCTTGCAACACCAGGGGTGTTACTCGCGCGTTGCCGACCCTGCAGAAATCTCTTCAAAGCCTTTTTGAAGAACCCCATGCTGTACTCCATTGGGAAAACCACGGCGGGGAGCTCATTCCACAATCTGAGCGTCCGCGGAAGGAAGCTCCTTTGAGACCGCACAGTTCGAAACAATTTTGGTTTCAATATGTGAGGATACACAAACACGCATTTTTCTTTTGTTTAAATTTTACCCTTTATTATTTTTTTATATTCCTATTGTTTGTTTGGAACCTAATAGATGTAGGTATGTAACGGAGGAGGGCGTTGGTGTCTGCGACACAGTTTTTCAAACTTCTGCAGACACCATCGTTGTTGTTTAATTATTGTACCTTTTGTGTTGTTCCAAATAAATATATTTTGATTAAAAAAAAAAAAAGATTTTTTGAGGATGTACTCCCCGTCGATGGCGAGAGTTGCGATTGTAGAAAGTAAACTTAAACTTAAACAATTCTTCAGAACACTGTCCGTTGTACAAGCGGTAGAACACACATAAGGAGGCAAGGTCTCTCCTCAGACTGAGGGGCTCTCTTGTTGTAATGTTAAAAGTTACTTTTTTAAAGATAGTATTGGTGTTGTATTGCAAAAAAGAGAGACGACAGCCTTGAGAAATTAAATTAATGATATTAAAAATAAATACATTGAATAAATCGGTTCATCCGGAAGTTGTAAGAAAGAAGTTAGCTGAACTAGACTTATCAAAAGGAGCTGGACCTGATAAAATACCACCAATTTTCCTGTCACGATGTGCTCATTTGTTGTCCACGCCACTGGCGGATATTTTCAATACCTCTCTTGGGTCAGGTACCTTTCCTATTGCATGGAAACACGCTAGGATCGTGCCAGTTCACAAAAATGGTAAACGCGAAGTAATTTCTAATTACCGTCCAATCTCGATTCTGTCTGTTATGTCAAAGGTCTTCGAATCTATTGTGTACCAAATATTTCATAATCATGTAAAAAACTACTTGTCTTACAGTCAACATGGTTTCATGTTAAACAGCTACCAACCTTGTTACTTACGTTAGCGATTTAACATCTGCTGTTGATCAGGGATTACAAGTTGACGCTGTCTATACCGATTTTTCGAAGGCTTTTGATAAGGTTAACCACAAGATACTCATACATAAATTGCAATCTTTGGGCATTACTGATGCTTCTTTGAACTGGTGTAGATCATATCTGGACTCAAGGCGGTCTTCCGTTGTTGTGGATGGTGAGGAATCAGAGTACTATATTGCCACTACTGGAGTACCTCAAGGCTCAAATTTAGGCCCACTTTTTTTCAACATATTCATAAATGACATATCTGATGCCTTTCAGTACTCTGTACCATATCTTTTTGCCGATGATTTAAAACTGACCCGTATTATTCGCAATGAAACTGACATACGATTGCTACAGACAGACATTGATAGCTTGGGCCAGTGGTGTGTGCAGAATAAAATGACTCTCAATTGTGGCAAATGTTATCATATTAAGTTTACGCGAAAACATAAAAAGATTCAGTCTTCTTATAGTATAGATGGCAACACATTGACTGAGCTTGTTTCAATCCGGGATCTAGGTATATGTGTAGATGGACAATTGCGATTTGTAGAACATTTTGAAAAGATGCTAAAAACTGCTTACCAATCTCTTGGATTCGTGCTGCGATGTTCAAAAGAGTTCAAAAACCCGTCAACTACAATATTACTGTATAATAGTTTTGTTAGGAGTAGATTGGAGTATTGTAGTATTGTCTGGAATCCATTGTATCAGTCTCATGCAGCAAGAATTGAGAATGTTCAAAGAAGACTAGTTCGTCATCTAGCTTTTCGGGCAAAAATCGGAAACTTTATTAGGTCATACGAAAATAGACTAGAATATTTTTGTATGTCGACCCTAAAATCTCGACGTACTGTCTCCGATCTAACGTTTCTGTTTAGGCTGCTCAATAATGGTATTGACTGCCCAGACCTGCTTAGCAGGATATCTATCAACGTACCTTACAGAATCCCTCGTCAACCTCGCTCGTTATTTACAGCCCCACAGTACAGAACTAATATTGGCAAGCATGCACCGATTGTTAGGTTGACACATACGTACAACGACATATCGGGATCATCAGAAGAGATTGACATTTTTGGTAACTCTTTGGAAATGTTCAAACGCATTATATTGTGTCACCTGAAGTGTAATTGTTGACATACCCAAACATCTCTTGTACTTAAGTAAATTGAAAAATGGTACATAGTTTTAGTATACCTAATTTTTAATATAATTTTAGTATTATTTTGAATTAATTTAAATCATTTAATTATTCTTGTATTTTTCCAAAATTTTGATTAATATTACAAATTAAATTGACATAATGTATTGATTATATTTAGCTTATTCATGATCTTGTTATATTTTTTAATTGCTCTATACAATGGATTCTTGTTATTGTTTTTTTTTCCTGTAATACTTTATGCATAATAATTCAATTAATTGCATGCTGTGGTAGCCTGTAATTGAGGCAACACTTAGAATTTATATCGTGTATTTTTTTTGTAATAGTGTAGTGTATGTCTTGTTGGTTGCCCTAAATAAATAAATAAATGACTTTGACTTTGACTTTCAAAAGCCTTTGGCGCTCTGTTCATATAGCTCGCCGCTCGGGACTGCTTTTCCGTGAAATGCATTTTTTTCTAGCTGTATGCCAACTCTTTAGATATACAAAGGTTTGTAATATTGGGTATACTTATTCCCAATCGCTTGATTTCACGGAATTTCAAAATCAATACTAATACTAGCTGTCCCCCGCGGTTCCACCCGAGTTCCCGGGATAAAAAACAGCCTATGTCCTATTCCATACCATAGGCTATCTGAATGCCAAATTTCATGCTGATCCGTTGAGTAGTTGAGGCGTGAAGGCGTAACAAACAAACAAACTCACTTTCGCATTTATAATAATTAGTAAGGATAGGATAATAAAGCGGAATTTTTTGTTTGTTTATTTAAACGGGCTAATCTCTAGAACTAGCAGTCGGATTCGAAAAATTATTTCACTAACAGGAAGCTACATTATCCCCGAGTATAATAGCTTCTATCCCGGCAACGCGAGTGAAACCGCGGAGAACAGCTAGTTAATTATATAGAATACACTATTCAACTCTTGTAGACCTCCAAGATCCCTAACCAAACTTATACAGCCAATTAGTAATATAAACCAGAACCAATGATATAAACGTGCTTAAAGCATAGTCTAGGACAAAAAAAGACTAAAGTAGTTTCGGCGTTGACAAAGGCTGTTTCTTAAAAGCCGTTAAATATGTTAGCAATAGACGTGAAATTGGTTCCAATGAAGGCCGGCCGTCCCCCTGTCACACAGTGATTAAATGCAAACATTCGTTTAGCGTAACATAATAGAGGATGACTGTGACACCGGAATGCAAAAAAAAGTTGTCTGTATGCTGTTTTTTTTATAGAAGTTATCGTGGTGTAAAGCGTATGGAGTATTAAAAGTAGGTGTAGTAGATATGCTATTACCCATGTTGGGTGAGATGGTGTCCAAAATGGTCATACGAACCTTATGAAAATAAATGTGTGGTACAGTATGAGGCACGAATGGTGAGCACAGATAGGCAGTAGTGGGGGCAAGCTCGCGCATGTACACTTTTGGCCAAATCACAGTAGCCAAATGACACGCAATAATCCAATAGACGACGAGCATCGACTGACGAACCAATCGTGTGCAGCTCGGCGCTCCCCCCTGCTTCATTCCGCCAAACAGACCGAAAATTAACTACTGCGCAGGTGTCAATCTGTGCTAACGACTCGTGCCCCTTACTATACAGCTTTAAGTATTTAAAAGTACAGTAGCCAACAAAAAAAAAAACACATTTATTGAGTTTTCATATTTTATTAATTAATTTTAAAGTGTTTTGTTACGCATCGGTGTGACAGACAGCTCATGAGCCATCATCATAGTTCTCGTAACAAGGGATCATATAGGAATCGCGTCACGAGGGTAGTGTTACACTGTTAGGGGCAGTTCACGCTCAATTGCACGCAAATTATTGCAATATTGAACGCATACGGTAAATAGAGGTGCGATAGAAATAGTGCTTGTTACTGAACTTAGAACATTATTTTCACAAAATTATCTCATTTGAGCAAAATTTAAGTGGAGTTCTCTTTTGGCGACTTCATTATAACTTATACCTATTTATGAACTGTCACACGAATTAATCCCAACTTGTAGTTTGAGTGGCGTTTCAGTATTTGCACTTTATTAGCTAAATTCATCTTATATTTTTACATTAAATAGCAACTAATTATTATAAATTAAATAAATATCCTGGGACATTCCTCACACACGGTCATCTGATCCGAAACTAAGCAGAGCTTGTACTATGGATACCAGATAACTGATATAATACATATACTACTTTTTGTTTGTAAATATATACTTAATCAATTACACCCAGACTCAGGACATACAGACATTGTCATGCACACAAATGCATGTCGTATGTGGGAATCGAACCCACGACCTGCGGCGCGGTAGGTGGAATCTTAACCAGACTCTTAACCAACAACGCCAACTGGCCCGTCAATAAAATAATTATTAAAATATTACTCATCATGAGTTTTCAAGATTTACCGATTTGTTTTACATATTGATAGAATGAATTCTATTTTCAAATTAAAATAATATTGTATAGAAACTTGATGAAAAGAGACCTTATTGATGAAAAACCTATTTTATAAATCGCACCACATTCTCCCGAACGTACATAACACAAGCAGATGTCTAAATATTTTTTGTCCCACTCACCCTTGCCGCATCGCTTGCCGTTGCTATTATACCACCATTATACGACTTTTTGCTCTTTGTGACTTGTATTGAATGCATTGACTTCGAGTGTCTATTTCAATTAGAACTGCTTTGTTGTATTGTGGGCGCTTAAATTTGCTTTGGTCACTGAAGAGTGGTTTTTTTGTCGTGTAAAGGTATTGGACGTGACTGCGAATTGGTTGCGTTTTATTGATAGATTTACAGATGGGTTGTTGTTACAAATAAGTTGCGAGTTAAATGTAAAATTAAGCACGCATAGTCTAGATGATAAACTGGCACTCTAGTGCAGTCATTTGTTAGATAGGTTCCTGGAAATAGGTTTTCAATGCAGCAACTAATACCATTATAGCATAGAAGCGTGGTGTAGCATGATTAGCCATTCTTAATCGATCGGCAAAGTTAGCTACGTCTGTCGTGGTCGGTACCTGGATGGGTGACCGTCTAGTGGTATTTCATATCGAGCGTTTCCGTGCTTCGGAAGGCACGTAAAGCCGTTGGTCCCGGTTATCACTTAATTGTGATAGTCGTCAAGCTAGTTGGATGCCTCCCAGGCGGCTTGAAAAATTCCAACAGTAGGTTGACCACTAGCCTACCTCCACCAATCCGCAGTGGGCACGAGTGGTGGAGTATCAGCCCATTCCCTTTCACCCTGATTTGTGAAAGGAGGCCTGTGCTCAGCAGTGGGATATTATAGGCTGATGATGATGAACTAATACCATTCGCATTTTCCACGTTTCTAATAGGACATTTTTGTTGACGCAAAAATGTCAGATCGATCAGGATTTTATATAATGCCGTTTTTCCATTCATCAATTTCCAGAAAAGAAAATTTTATGGTAATCCTTTTTATACTATGTAGTAGATTATTTCTTCGTGTACTTTATTTTATCATTACCTTACCTTATCTTAATTTTTTTTAGACACTGATATAGGAAGACTAGATCAGCCTAGTGTCTATAAAACATCATCTGCATCAATATGTAACATAAACTACAAATTAGGCCTAAAATCCACATCGCTCTTGGAAAAAAAAAACACGAGTGAATCCTCGAACACAAGATACATCTAATTTGAAAGTCACACTTCACAAAAAAACTGTCCCATGTCTCTAGGGTCTATTTGAAATGACCGTATGGTATTTAAAACGTTAATTTATGATGTTTGTACACCTTTTGAATGTTTTTTCAGGTCCCAGGTGTTGGCTTTTGTCCCTATTATAGCATAAGTAATGGATATGTTATAATGATAATCATATTGAGCGTGTGATTGCTTTTAGAGCGCGGTTGTTTTTTTTGCAGGATATAATTAAGAAGGTATATGGTGTGGATACGACAATACGACATTAAATGAAACCACGTAAAGTACTCATGTATACGATCTAAACTAAATCGCAAAAAAAAAATACCGGCCAAATGCGAGTCAGACTCGCGCACCGAGGGTTCCGTACAAACCTGTAGGTATATAAACTGGTATAAGGTAAATATAGTATAAGGTAAATGGTAGTATAGACCTGGAGTATTTGATGTGAATTTCAATTTATGACGTATTTAAAAAAACTACTTACTAGATCTCGTTCAAACCAATTTTCGGTGGAAGTTTGCATCGTAATGTACATCATATATTTTTTTTTGTTTTATCATTCTCTTTATTTAGAAGTTACAGGGGGGTTTGTAGCCATTGTAGGTAAATCATCTATAATATATGTGGAAAAGTTTTTTGTTTGTTTAAACGGGCTAATCTCTGGAACTACCAGTCGGATTTGAAAAATTCTGTCACTCATAGGAAGTTAAATTATCCACAAGTATTATAGGCTACTTTTTATCCCGGGAACGCGGGTGAAAAGGACAGCGAGTATAGTAATAATAATATCAGGATATTCTGTAAACATAGGGTATAGATACCAAACTTTTTGTTTCCATAGCCCAAAGGTTTTTGCTATGCAAGCGTCCTTAGGGCTACGGTAACCGCTTACCACCAGGAAGTATGCTTGTTAGTTGACTTTCTTGTATAAAAAAATGTTCATAAACACTACTTTTTGGACTGACTGGGAGTCGAACTCACTACCTATTGCAAATAGGTTATTTGTCCGTCAATATGACTGCAGTTTTTTTACAAGCTTTTATTGAACTTGCAATGTATGTATGTTTGTTCGGGTGGAATCTTGCAAGTCGAATTTCACCCACTTCCAGTTGTCAGATTGACTTGATATTTGGTATACATTAGTGTATTGGAAGACAATGCAAGTTCAGTGAACAAAAAGTACAGTCACCAAAAAAAAAGCTTTTATTAAAAATGAATTTTTTAAAGAAAACTTATTATAAACGACAATTTCACGCAACTTCATTCTCAAATCACTACCTGTCCAGTCCATCTTTAAGAATATAGCTATACCGTCACAAACCTAAATATTCCTTCAACAAAAAACCAAATTGATCATAAATCTCATAAAGTAGACAGCAAATTTCAATTCCACTCTAAAATGGAGGCATAGAATTTTTATAGTTCCACATAGAGACATCTTCATAAAGCTTTGAAATAAGGTAGCTGGCCAGCTTCCACACAATGGGAGCTGGTGTATTAAGCCACGGGACATTGGGCCATATCTGAATAATCTAATTTATTCTAATTTTCTATACAAATGTCATTTTGGATTGAATAAAGTTGATGCTGTTACGGCAGTGAATAGAACTCTTCGATAAAGTAGTGTAGATAGGGGAGAAGTTGTAAATTGCAATTTGAAATCAAATAGTTTTATTTAGGAGGTTAGTAGCCCTAATTTTAGTATGGTATGTTTTGCATAACCCATAGAAAAGTGAGACTTTTAGGCGGGAACTTGCAGAGTGACGTTGCGTTTTCATTTTTAGTTTAATAAATTTATGCCGCCGCCGCCCAGCAAGAAGGTCTCAAGCGCCGCAAATATGCTACCCTTGGTGATGGGTACATATTTGCGGCGTTCGGGGTTGAAACGCTGGGGCCGTGGGGGCCGGATGCTCACCATTTGTTCAACGAGGTCTCACATCGTCTAGTTGAGACCTCACGTGACAAGAAGGCTGGCGTTTATCTAGGTCAACGAATAAGCATTGCCATCCAACGTGGCAATGCCGCCAGCCTTCTTGGTACGTTTGCACAGGGCAGCGATTTGGGACAAGTTTTCTATTTGTAATTTGTAAATTTTAATTTTAGTTAATTTTTAATTTAGATTTAAGTTGTTTCTTGTTTTTTACCAATTGTTAACTAAACACAAAATAAACTTTATTCTTTATAAATTCGTGTATTTTGAGTTTTATTGCATATTATCGGTGGTATTTTATCGAATGAAGATCAATACATGTGCACCAGTGAAGTGAAATGAATTATGTATATCGTGACTACACAATGACCACCATTTTACTGAAACATGACTGGACGGTGGCTGATAATGTGGACTATGCGAAAGCTAATGTGCGGACTATATGAAAATGATATTATAAATAAAATGTATGCGACTGAAGGACTTTGTATTCATGGGCATGAACAAATAAAAAAAAAGAAGAAAAGTAGAGTTTTAAAAATCGCAAATTATATCTCAAAGGAGCTTCCTTCCGCGGACGCTCAGACTGTGGAATGAGCTCCCGCCGTGGTTTTCCCAATAGAGTACAGCATGGGGTTCTTCAAAAAGGGTGTAAAGAGATTTCGAGATTTCGACATCGCGCAGGACCACAACATCAGCTGCGGTATTCTGTAAGGTAAGGCTGCTTTTTCACCAGAGATGTGCTATGCAGCTATGCTGCGAGGATGTAATATCTAGGCTGTGAAACTATGTGACCGTTTCCACTGTACTAAGCTATTTAGCTGTGCGAGTAAGATGAGCTATGAAGATGCGCCGCTGCAAAGTAGCTGCGCGAGGAAGATGCACAGCTCGAGCTATGCGATAGTAGGGAAGCGGCGAGGGCGGCGCGGTGTGGGGAGAGGCGCTCACGCATCCATAGCACGCATCCTTCCATATACTCCTTTATACTCTGGATTGGCAACCTGTAAATCATTTGTTCATACCTACTTATAGCCAATCCAGTGTGTACGGAGTTGAGTGCGGCCCTATTATATTATGTTACATGTACCTATGTCTAATTTCAATTAATTTATTTGCTGCGATGTACTTAGTATTTATATTCCTACCTACTGCATGACAATGTGACGAATGTCGATCGAGAAGTCATTCCATTTATTATAAACCTTTGTGGTTTTATTGAGAATGTCTTCATACTAATCCCTATTGTAAATTTTTTGTTTGATAATAAAAAAAAAAAAAAAAAAAAATATAAAACACATATCTTAGTTGAATCCGTTTCCACCAGTGCTAAGCTATGTGAACCACCAATGAATATGTAGGATATCAAACGCATCCACAGCAACGCAGCATAGCACATCTCTGGTGGAAAAGCAGCCAAAGTCGATCTGCTCTACCACTCATAACGGTATTACTACGTTTTTGGTAACCCAGGACACTATACCCCGGAAACGCGAGTGAAACTGGCTAATAGTTAATAGAGCAATATACGCCCACGGGTTGCCCACGCCCCCGTAATGGGCGATATAAAGAATGCCCCGAGACGCCGCGCACCGTGTAACCGGACCCCACAATACATTATAGCACTGTCCCACACGTATGTACACATCACCAGATTATCGTGAGCTGTGACGATGGTCTTAGACTTTTTTGGATTTGGTTTAAGACCTCAATCGGTCCATCCAAGCGCGCGCGAAGTTTAGGTGAAAGAAAAGTTTTAGCTTTTTTTTTTGTTAAGAATAAATATCATTACTATAACTAATAGAAGCTGCCAGCTCTTCGGTCCCCAGTGGTGACCACTAATCTTTTCGCTCCTCTTATTTTAGTTTGTAAACAATGTACATCTAATTATACAAAAATAAATAAAGTGCTAATATATTTATATAAAAAAAAAATAGACAATACATTTCCTCAAACCAAATACATACTCCTTCATGTCTTTGTCCCAAGCGTAAGAGACCCACGTCCCTGGTCTCTCTAAATAATAGAGACATCACAAACTACGGCAACTATATTTTATTCAAATGATGTGTAACACGATACATCGGCAAGTACGTGCACTGATCACAGATCTACAGTTTTGGGTGCTTTCTTTATACGGCGCTTACTCTGCTCTGTGCTTGATTTATAATCTGTTGTTTTTGTTTTTTGGAGGGATTTATTTGTGTACGTGTGTGACTTTGGATAGAAAAGGTATGTCTTATATTAGTTGTGATTAATGATGTATGATGATCCTTAGTATAGTGCAACACGTCTTACTTTTAGGAATGTTAAAAAAAATAGGCCTTATTACCCTACCTAACAGTAGGATGAATCTAAATATGAAAGTGAGATTCTTTGCTCTACCTCTATACGGCTTACCAAACATGATGAAATTTTCCACACTGATAGATCATAATCTGGAAAAATATGCATACGATACTTTAAAACGAAAAAAACATAAGAGCTCATGGGAACGCAGATGATTCTTACTAATATTATAAACGCGTAAGTTTAAGACTAGGTTTAGACTTCTGCTTGACACTATTTCTTTCTTATATATCTTCTATACCTATTCAGATATAGAAAGTCGATCTGTGCTGTAGATTAGCAAATCAACCACACCACTATTGAAACGGTTTATTGTAAAACAAACGAAAACAAAAGTTTTATTGTTTTTACTCTACCGACAAGTTTACCTATTCTTAAAACTTATAAAAACCCATAGTCAAATTATATAACTCTTTGTTAAAACTGTCATTAAAATTGCCATTCAAAATAACAAAATGTACTCATCGCTTATTATTAGTAACAAAATAACCATTTTAAAACCAACCAATTAATGGCAAATTACTATAACAAAGCTATTTGGGCTAACGTTAAAGATACAGGCCGTTTGTGGTCATCGACAGGCCATTAAAAGACCATATTTTATAGGCAGGGGCCATAAATTAGGAGCGTCCATTATTTTCTAAATAATTAGCAGATTCGAATAATAGGGGCTCGTTTGGTTTTGAGTTTTGGGATAACAGGGACGTATTTAACATAACTAGTATTCGTGGGCGATGTTTTTAATAAAATCATTTATTTTATCACACATTCGACGGATTGGACTGGATTCGACGGGCATGTCTGTATGTCCTGAGTCTGGATGTAATTATGTATATTAAGTATGTATTTACAAACAAAAAGTAGTATGTATTATATCAGTTATCTGGTTTCCATAGTACAAGCTCTGCTTAGTTTGGGATCAGATGACCTTGTGTGAGGAATGTCCCAGGATATTTATTTATTGTTTATTATATTATTCACACAGGTAGTGATTTTTTTTATACAACGAAGTCGGTAAACAAGCATAAGTTCCGCCTGATGGTAAGCGGCGACCGTAGCCATATGGACGAATTTGAGCGAATAAACGCTATGCTCTACCTGTTTTAAAAATTCTAGCAAAAAATTACATAGAGAAAAAATACTTGTTTAATTTGTTATCAATACTATTCGTTGAAATTATATCAACTAAAATCATAACTACCTTATTTTTAAAATTAACCTTACACAAAATTAACCTATCGCAAAATTAGCCAAATACATGTCATCAAAATTGATCGAGACCTCCGGAGACCAGCGGGCGGGGAGCTTTTTCCGCCAACGCGTCAGTTTGGGTATCCAAAGAGGAATTAATTAATCGGAAGCAGCGGCAGGCTTGAGGAAATTTTCTATATATAGATTGTATTTTGTACATACTTGTTGTAAATAAAAGTGTTATATACCTAATACAAAATTAACCAAACACAAAATTAGTCTCTTATTATTTTCACCAAATCCACACAAAAAATATTTTTTCAATTTTTTGTTACACCCAAATGAGTCCTGCAAGCCCATAGAGCCCGCCCGCCAGGGGGTCTGTCCGTCTGTCTGTCCGCAACGCCTAACGTCAATTCGATCCCATTCCATATTGAAAAGAAATCTAAACTGATTTGAAGTTTCTCGTGTTTTCAATGTGTCAAAATGAATAGCTTGTTGAAATTCTATTGCATTTTAATGTTGTCTGGGCGTATTATAAATGCCTTTTAGCTTTTTTTTTATACAGATAACTTTTAATGATTTGTAGAAAAATTGTTTCGTAATAACTCGCGTCCGCAGAATGCGTTTCTGTCATGGAAACGTCTGATCTGATTAAGATGTGTCTTTCATTAAACTATGCCTAACAAAATACCGCATAGCAATAGGATTAGCTATATCAGAGATTACCCCAATATGGACAGGTGTCAAAAAAACATTCCACCGGCGGCCGAAGTGTATGTGTTTTTAATCATTAGTTTCCTTCTATCATTACCAAGTGATTTCATATTCTTGTGATTCAAAATCAAAAAGTCATTTATTTAGTTTAGGCCCTGGTAACTGGTAAGGCACTTATGAACGTTACATACAGTTGAATTTACCACCGGTTCGAAATACACTTAAACTGAGAAGACCCCGGCAAGAAACTCAGCAAGGCTTCTTTTTTGTTTGATTATAAATATCCTGTTTCGTTCGGTAATTGTGTAGCAAACACATACACACACACTAAAGTTCTCGCATTTACCATATTAGTAATTAGTATTTTTAAAAAATGCGATGACTTTCAGCTATGGCCCTAAGAAGCCTTGTATATTTTTTTTTTGATATTTTCTCAAACTTCACTATCAATTTTAAATGACTAGGGGAAATTACTATTAAATAATTCAATTAATTTTAAATCTTAACAAAGAATTAGTTCAATTGTCTGTCTAACAGCTCTAACCTCCGAAACGAATGTAGATAACTCCCCTCGGTACTTAATCGTATAGTAATTTATTGGACGCGTGCTCAATTCATTCCGCCATGATGACTCGTGTGGGAGACACTTTAAATTATATTAATGTTTAATTCATTATTACTACTATTTATTGTTTGTTTGTTTAATGTTTATTCAGTGTTTAATTATGTAGGTTATTTCTCAGATCAAGAAAAAATGAAAGACGAAACGTTATCGGTCTTATTACAAAAAACGATCTCCATCCTGGTTTAAACCATAACTTACAAGTCTTGGATTGTTACGGTACTAACGTTGGTCCTATGACTAAAATTCGATCTTATTACAAATCGCAGACTAACGGAGGATGTGTTAGTACCACAAGCTAGTCCATGATTAAATAATATCCACAGATTATCTATCGAAAACATTCATTGAATCTGACATCATTCGTTCGCACCGTTCCATTTATCTACATAGCTGATTTATTATATAAATTATTAAAATTTAAAATAGTATATACTATTAAGATATAAATTCAAATATTGATTTTTGAAAAGATTTTGCTGGTGCAACTAAATTATCAACTATAATTTTGTTTTTGGCGTTGTTTTCACGTATAATAATGTAATATTACCCGTGAATATTACATATTAGCAACAACTCTTGCGCGTAACGGAATAAATGAAGTTCTCGCGCGTATTATAAATACGAAACTGCTACTACTAACATTAAGCAACAAAAAGTTAAATAAAAAGTGCTTATTTTATAATAAAAACTCTACAATAGATGATCAGAAGAAAGGAAGGGGTGAAAATTGGAGCGCCGAAGAGAAAGTTTGTTTTGATGTTATAACTGTGCGATACACATAACATTCTTTATGATAACTCTAATTTCAACCATTCTAAGATATATTATCAAAATATATTATATTCTTAGTGACAAGCAGGCCAGAACAAATTGATGTAGAATTCGATCAAAGAAAACTAAAAAAGGTTCTCAACACATGTAAGTACATATAATTACTAGTCCCCATGGTTTCTCCTGGTCCTAGGGTAAAAAGTAGCCCATTTCCCTCTCTATACCTGTCCAGCAGTTTAGGTGTGAAAAGTTAACAGACACAAGTTACTTTCATGTTTATAATTATGTATGGAATCTCAGGGTGAAACCGCAGGGGACAGCTTGCTTTTAAAAATGATGTTTGTTTGTTCAAGCATCTCTCAAAAAGTAATGAACCAATCTCGATGAAATTTGGCATGCAGACAGCCTATGGTATGGATAAAACATAGGAGACTTTACAAAAGTTGGAGATTGAACATTCTTATAATATAATTGCAGAATCAAGAATGAAAAAACTGGATTTAGAAATAGATTTATTAGAAATAGAAAGCAAGAAACACACTAATGAATAAAATTTTAGTAAAACAAATTCAAACCAAATTAAATAAACCTATGCAAAACAAGAGCAGCTTTCATAAAAATAAACTAATATCTCTTTTTTTTTCAGGTCAACCACAACAGTAATAAATAATAATCAATGAAATGTCTTAATTTTACAAAACATAATGTGAGAAT
The DNA here is from genome assembly GCA_947623365.1 of Achlya flavicornis. Classification (NCBI taxonomy): domain Eukaryota; kingdom Metazoa; phylum Arthropoda; class Insecta; order Lepidoptera; family Drepanidae; genus Achlya; species Achlya flavicornis. Next base: position 9,821,811 of record OX392490.1, read on the forward strand.
GTTAGAAATTATATTAGTATATAAATTTCAAAATTGAAAATAATAAAAGTGCTAAGTACTGTAACTAAACTTTATAAATAAATAAATATAATCAATGGATATAAATTTCAATGAACTGCCTTCCACAAACTGTGTTTTCAACTCTTGATTGTGAAAATGTTTCTCTAGCGGATGGTGTCAGGCTACTATCATTTTAACCAGAAAATATCTCCTCTCTCATGTCAATGGCTATATTATGAAGAACTGCACATGCTACTATAGTTTTTTTGGCACTTTAAATATCACAACACATGCCTCTTAGTAGGCATCGGAAACATTGTTTCCATAACCCATAACATCTCTCCACTGTGTTCCTTGTACGCATGTGAGACTGGTTATACCTTTCTTCTGCAGGTGTTGTAGGGTTCAGAACTGGTGTAAATAAATATGGGGTGCAAGGATAGCCACTGTCACCCAATAATATTCCAGAGAAAGCACCAGCCGCTACTTTTATTTGCAAATCACTGTTTCAGTCTACATTCCCGGAATATTCTGGAATCATGTACATACACTGCCATGCCACCTGGTTACTACATCCATTATTCTGAGATCAGCATCACAGACCACCTAAAAACAAATGCTTGTTTTATTTTACATTACAAAATGATTCAAGAAATTTGAAATTTCAAATTATATACCTGCAAATTTATAGATGGATATCCTTTTCTGTTAATATATAACTGCCCCCATCAGCATCTATCTTTTTGATGCGTGATGAACCTGTGTGACATCTGTGCAATGGTTCCTGCTACTTTCTTACATATATTTGGCTGACAACTGGCTGAGACACACCGTGCAAATCGGCTGTGTTGTCTTGAATCTATGAGTACAACAATAATAATACATTAGAAAGTTATATTGCATATTGTTTTGCTATTATTAGACAAGGTTTATAAAGCACTTACTTCATTGCGAGCAATGCGAGCCCAGCTCCGTTATGGGCAAGCCACTTGAATTTCAGGGGGTATTCGGCATCCTCGGGGATCCTGGGATATTTCAGCTTTTACCAGGTCCACTATTTTTAAGCCGAAACGCTTCGTGAACGTGTATTTATATCGAAATTCTTCGTCACACAACTCAACAAAAGGGTCCAGCCAATAACGAAGTCTTAAAGGTCGCCGGGGCACCCGTAATAAATCTAAATCGTCCATATCCTCTAGATCAATAAATTAAATCAATATTATCCATTCTTCTTGTAATCAGAAAACAAAAGTAAAACAATAAAACTTAACCTCACTGTGCAATTTGACGTTTGTTAGTGACTTTAGTCCTCTGTCGTGCGATAGTCCAAAGACAAACTAGGGGTGCTGTTGGTTTATCTTTAGTACCATAATTAATCCACGAATTTGAGATAATCTACGTTTTGTAATACGAAATATTTTAGTACATTAGGTTTATTACCATGTTTAATCCAGGTACGAAATTTAGTCCACGTTTTGTAATAAGACCGTATGTGTTCTTAAGTGACGTAATAGGAAGCCGGCGTTCTTGTAAATACATGGCCTCACACACATATAGACCATAGGAAGCCGATCGGTTGTCATTCCGTATTGAGACGTTGACAGTGACAATAAGGCTCAGTACCATTTGTGCCTGCTTGGGCCAGTACTGATTTTACTCGCGCACACGTAGGAAATTTTCGGCTTCACTTTGTTATAAGGTGACACTCCGTCTTGTTTTTTTTATATGTCTATGGGTTATTTAGGTATTATCGGGTATTACCTATGTAGGTAAATGACATTGTACAGCTTAATCTTTTTTTTAAACTATCAATGACGAGTAACTTCAAAACATGATTAAAACAAGAAAGAAGTGGTCACAGAAAATCCATAACCGACCGCTTTTTTTATTTGAATATATAAACCAATTATAAACTCTTTCTATGCAAATTTTTCTTCTATGTAAGGCGATGATAGCTTAGTGGTAGTAACGTCGGATACCGAGACGAAGGTCCCGGGTTCGAATCCTACAATGAGCTTGAGCTTTCGGTGAAGGAAAACATCGTGAGGAAACCATAGCACGGTGGTAGAGTACTTTGTAGTACCCGTCTGGCTGGCTACCACCCTCAAGTTGAAAATCTGTCGCCAAGCACCTATCGGTGTGTTCCGTCAGCTGCACTTGAGAGCCAGTTCCTTCTAGGCTTTGTGTGCTTACCACCTTCGACCACATCATCACTTACCATAGTGAGATTGTGGTCAACCACAGGCCTATACACAGTAAAAAAAAAAAAAAAAAAAAAACTGAATCTCACACTGTTTTGTGCGCGAAATCTATGCAAAAAGGGGTAAAAAAAAAACTCATCGTGTTGTTATAAATACACGGTTATTGTTAAAACCACTAAAATACTAACAACCTTGCAGGTCTGCAACTAACATCATAATCTACAACTGTTTCTATTACTTTTTACAAAATAAAATACCTTTACCAAAAACAAACTTTCAAGATTTCGTTGTTCAATGGTGCGTCCATGCTAAGTGTACCGTGGACGGGCTTGCGAGCCTCGAACGAGAGGGATTGTCAGTTTTTTCACGAACAAAGAGATTAGCATCGTGCTCGTTGTAAGTTCGTTCGTGGCACGGCTCGAGCTCGATTCGCGTAGCATGGACGCACCATAACACATTTCAATGATGTATTTTGTTGTTTCATATGCCTTCCGTGCACTCTCCTACTCTTCAAGCTATATTGCGTACAGGTCGGTTAACTAAAGCTGGCACGTTTCAACACATTTACACCGTCTCTCTCGCGCAAAGTCAAGCTTATGAGTATGAAGGAGACAGTTATTGTTTTGCTTTTGCTACTGCTCATAAATATAGAGTGGTCTATTTTTGCATTCGTCCATTAGACTTGACTGATTGCAAATTTATGAGTACTGTGAACGTGCCAGCTTTCGTTAACCGATCTGTACTCATTGCCACTTCAGCTTACTAACTCTTCGAGCTATGTTCGTCGATTTCTACTACGAATGTCCTCGTTTCGGACCCTCAGTGCTATTCTGTAACGTTCATTTGCAAAATCACTTCTGAATCCGCGATGAGATTAGAATTTCATATTCTTAAACTGAGTGAGTTCGACACTAGCGCCACCGAGTGATGACGGAAGTGAGAAGAACTACGACTGGTGAGTATTTTGACGTTTTTCAATAGGATTTGGTATTCTGAAACGTAATTCACCCGCCAATTCAGTTGCGAGGTGAGTTGCGAGATGACTTTCGAGATGATTTACCTTTTACAGAATACCATAGCCTGTCTCGTAGAGTTTCCGAGCATAGCTCGTTCCATAGCTCGCTGAGTGACTCTGAGCTTATTTATTCGGCCAGCAGTAAAAGACCACGTCTCTGTTTAGTATGTCATCAGTGGTAACATACACTGATTGAGGATATGGATATGGTACCTCCGTAATATTAATAATTGTTTATTATTAAAAAAAACAGCCAAGTGCGACTCGGAATCGCAAACGGAGGGTTCCGTACAATATTAACTAACTCATTGCCCCCTTTAATTATTAATTATTTTTTATTATTTGTTGTTATAACGGCTATAGAAATACATATTCTATGAAAATTTCTACCTATTACCGTTCATGAGATGAAGCTCACTGACAGATAGACGGACGGACAGCGGAGTCTTAGTAATAGGGTCCCGTTTCACCCTTTGTTTTTTTTTTTTTATACTACTTAGGTAGCAAACAAGCATACGGCCCGCCTGATGGTAAGCGGTTACCGTAGCCTATGGACGCTTGCAACACCAGGGGCGTCACTCGCGCGTTGCCGACCCTGCAGAAATCTCTTCACACCCTTTTTGAAGAACCCCATGCTGTACTCCATTGGGAAAACCACGGCAGGGACAATCTGAGCATACGCGGAAGGAAGCTCCTTTGAGACCGCACCGTTCGAAACAACTCTGGTTTCAATGAGTGAGGATGGACTCCCTGTCGATGGCGAGAGTTGCGATGGTAGAAGGTAGCCGTGGCCATCATCTTAAACAATTCTTCAAAACACTGTCCGTTGAACAAGCGGTAGAACACACATAAGGAGGCAAAGTCTCTCCTCAGACTGAGGGGCTCTAAACCGCTTGTGAGCTCGGGATCGTCGACAATTCTAGCGGCACGTCGCTGAACCGAGTCTAGAGACCCAAGCTGGTATCCAGGTGCCCCCGCCCACAGATGACAACAGTACTCCATATGAGGCCGGTCTTGTGGCTTATAAAGTTGCAGCCTTTGCCTTTGTGTACGGAGTGACTCTACCACCTGCGCTAGGAGTACGCAAGCTCAACTTCTATAGTATTCTTCTTCTTCCTTGTCTTCATTACAGAAGGTCTTGCCCGTCTTGTCTTGTCTTCACTGCGGTGTTCATTAGCTGCTTCTACAACACTCTCGCTATAGCTATCTCTATATTAACTACACCCATTTGCATATGCAATGTATGTAATAAACTAAATGAATACTATTTCATAAGGCTGCTTTTCCACCAGAGATGTGCTATGCAGCTATGCTGCGAGGATGTAATAGCTAAGCTGTGAAACTATGTGACCGTTTCCACTGATACTAAGCTATGTAAGTAGCTGTGCGAGTAAGATGTGCTATGAAGATGCGCCGCCGCAAAGTAGCTGCGCGAGGTATGATGCGCAGGTACTCTGCTCTGCACATAGCTACAACACTCGCGACCATCCATAGCACGCATCCATAGCACACATCCATAGTACACGTCCATAGCACGCATCCTTCCATATAATAAAGATATCTTAGTTGAATCCGTTTCCACCAGTGCTGCTATGCGCACCAATGAATATGATTGGTGGATATCAAACGCATTCATAGCAGCGTAGCATAACACATCTCTGGTGGAAATCAGTTCTGAAAATCTCACGCCAATATGCACACAACCCGCGGTAACACTAATAATAATTCAATATAACTTTACACATAGACACACCGCATCAATGCACACGTTAGATAGATACATCAGTTTTTATTGTCACATCTTAACAATCGAATCTTCATACAAAAGATCAATTTTATTTGCAACAAATTATCTTTCAAATACACTTCTGCGAAGGCGCCAAGCTGTATGAAATCATCGACATTTAAATCTGTCAATTCGATCGATATTAAAACGTGCAATTGGCAAAGAACATGGCAAATAATTCGCAACTCTATTGCATCGTAATTGGGAGCGATAGAATTTGAGAAGCATACATTGTGATTTGTCAATGATTATATAATAAAATAGAGACGTCAAGAGTCAACAGCCGAACGGGACAACAATGCCCACTGATTGCTCGGTCCCCATTCAGACATTATTCACGGCCATTATATTCCATTTAGTTCGAAATAACCATTTAATAATAGTTTACGAACCGGTCGCCCTTAGCATGCTTATTAACAATACAATAAAATAAATAACAAATAACACAAAATAAGGACCACTTTACACCTTCTTGGAAGCTGGCAGTTGCGCTCAGCATGTTGTGAAAAAATTGAGAAAAAACTGGCTGCACATTCACACTCATAATTCTGTCCTTTTCTATTCAATATCAATTGTCTATTAACGATTTGTAGACGTTAAAGAAATTTTAATCGATTTGAAACCTTACTCGAAAGGTGATAAAGGATTTTATCGGTTCTCAAAGTGTAACTTTAAAGTTGTCAAAGTTTGAAGTATTACAGCATAATGGTGCTTTGATGAAGTGGAAATCGATACATATGAAGTGTCAATCCCTTTTCACGGGTGTGCTAATATAAAATTAATATTTTTGGCGCAAAAAAGATAGTATAACCACATCACAATTGGGCTGTTTGACAAATAATTTTCATGCCATCCCGAACCTTCTGTTGGCGCATCCATTTGACAAGCGTGAAATTTAGAGTGTTTCTTTATATCCTTAATTTTTTTTATGGAATTGATTTCACATCACTTGTTAGGGGGTAGATAAATAAATGAGTACATACTAGACCCAATCGCATGGTGGTAAATAACTTTTTTTTATGTCAAAGGGCCTGAGTGGAAGTTGTCACCTACATGCATTTGCACTACTATCACCAATATGTAGACGACCTTGAACAGCTCCTTTCACATCATATAACTGATCTGGTAATTTAGTATTTAACTATTTTTGTAAATCATCCTTTAGGTTAGATCTCTCGGGAACATTGGTAAAACATCGGTGGAAGTACAAACATAAATCTAAATAGATAACGCAATTCCCTTCATCTGCATGGTGCGTGTCTAACTATCCGTGATTGTCACACACAATCACAAGAGCACGAAGTGAGGCTGGCATTAGAGCTATTATGTAAATCCCTCGCTATCGCTGCACATCTCTGGTGGACATGCAGCCTTATGCGAGTTCCCTGTCCGCGCGAAAAAGTGTCAAAAGAAGAAATGTCGCCCTTTTGGCACGCGAAATACGTACACTTGCGTCATCTATTTAGATTTATATCTGTGGGTGGAAGCTAGTTGTCGCACAAGAGTTGATCCTAAAGCCAGATCCTCTACTTCTAGGAAGTCGTGACTAGGCCCGGGGTCAAATTTAATGTTTTACACATGACCGGCTTATAATTGGTTTATTTAACGATCCATACACAATAGATCGCTTATCGATCGATCTTTATTAGAACGATTCCAATGAATTTTGATTTGACACTTCGCAAATACTTTTACGATTGTCAAATGATTTTAATCTTATGTATTTTTTTGATAGGGATTAAAATAGATTGTCAAATGGTTGGGTATGCGAGTTGGGTGAGATTTTTGGGTGATACATATTAATTAGGGTCCTTGTGTGGCCGTGGGCCGTGGGCCGTGCACTCGAATGGAAGGTAAGTGATATTACAATTCAATACGTGTGAAGGTTATTGTGAGGTACCACACACGTACAGTTATGTTATTAGTTCACATTAAATCGGAATCATTTAATCTTTAAATTATTTCTCTAGGATATAATTAGAAAAGCTTTAAATGATTATTGAAATGATCACTCATTGAAAATGTTGATTTGATTTTTGATTAATTTATAATATTTAATCTACTTAGTCTGTGGTCTTGCATGGTCTATGTTGTGTGCATCTGTAATTGGTACATGTATCAGAATAGTTATAATTATAATAATAACTACAAATGTTGTAATACATGTGCTGTTGATGTACCTTTTTATAAATAAATAAATATAAATAAATAAAATGATAAGTAAAGTCACCGAGAAAATATAAAAAATAAACAGGTTTTAGGGTCGGCAATGCACCAGTGATACCCCTGCTGTTGCAAGCGTCCAATGGCTACGGTAACTGCTTACCATCAGGTGACCCGTATCACAGATTAGACATTACTTTTTTGCCTTAGTGGTATAAAAAGAAAACATGAATAAATACTTTTTTATAAGCTTTTATTTAACTTGCAATGTATATAACTAAGTTGAGGTGGATTTTTGCACGTCGAATTTCACCCACTTCCAGTGGTCGGATTGACTTGATATTTGGTGTACATTAGTATATTGGATGAAATGTAAGTACAGTCAACAAAAAGTAGTACAGTCACCAAAAAAAGCATATATTAAAAATGAAATTTTTAACAAAAAACTTTTTTTACATTTTTTATCACACTTTACAATACGGTATACGGTAAATGCTTTATTTCACATACCTAATATAACGCCACGTATCTCTATCTGTCTGGTCGTTACATTGCGGCCGCCAAGATCTTGCGTTTCTGACAGCTGTTAATATTGGAATATTCTCTGAAACGGTCTCCTGTGTATCACCATAGGATAAGCCTATGGTGATACACAGGAAGATTCAGTATTTTCTTAGGCATAGCTTAGTGAAATTCTCATCATAATCAGATTAGAAGTTTCTGAGATTTGGCTACAAACTAATGTATTTTTATCGATACGTTTTATTAACCACCACAACACTAGAAGCTACAAAACCGTCGGTGCTCACATGGGAATGATTTCGAATAAAATTTTTGTTCCCATTTGAGTACCGACCCAAAATATGGATCGGTGCTCAAAAGGGAAATAAAAATTGGGGCTCAAATGGGAATACTAGATGTCTAGGTGTCAAAAACGCATTTTCTCGGCGGCCGCAGTGTAGCGTACCGCTACCGTTTTATTATAACAAGTAATGCAGATGAAGCCGAGGACTTACACTAGTCTCCTATAAAGAAAAAGTAATAACAAAATAGTCAGAGTGTTTCAAATAAAAAAATACTTCCAGCTTATGGATAGACAAACGATGGATCGTTTAGAGAAAAAAAAATACACATTGGCAAAAATATGACAGATGCACATTCTTCCCAAAAGTTTTTCTATCCTTTTTTGTTGGCTCGAAACGCGTGTCTTTGAAATTTTAGAAATCGAATCCAAACATATTTAAACGGCCAATTAAAATAGCAATTTGGGAGGATCACTGCTGACGGATGGTCAGTAACGCCTACTTTGATAAGCTTAAAGATCTTTTTTTTAATAAAAAGGTGAATATGTGGCCTTATTCATCAATTCTTAAACGAATGTTTTTTACTATTTTAGTATATTTTGATAACCAGTTATACGAGAAACATTGGTTATATTTTTCCTGTAATATTTACATCAATTTCTAGTCTAATCTAGTCATAGTAAACTTTAGAAATACGGGGGGGGGGGGTTGTAATTTTTCATCATAAGAATACGCAACATAATAAGAAAAAAAAAACCTGTTTTGAAATAAATTCATATGATACCTCATATAAACTTATAACTCTACTTCTAAACTTTTCCCCGTTCGGGTCATTTTTGAAAAGAAAATACAAATATATTTTTTAAATTTTACATTTGCAATATTTTTGCAATACCTATATTTAAAAATATTCTTACCTTCAAATCAATTGCATTAGGTAGTGATTGCTGAAACATACCGCTGTGACAGACGGACAGACAGAAGGACGGAGTGGGACCATAAGGGTACCTTTTTTTACAATTTGGTTTCGGAACCCTAAAGAGAAGTTGAGCATTAAAATAGCACACGTTACGCCATCTAGTGACTAACTGGTGTGCACTAATTTCCTTACATAAAAAAACACAGACTAAATATGTCAAATAAAACATCCCGAAAAGTGCGTTCGGTTAATGCATTCGTTGAATTCCCATAATAAAAATTCCACGTGCATAACACGAATTAGTTATGTTTAAATGCGTTTGGATAGTGCATTGCATAGCTACTCCCTACTTGACCACACGGTGTGTTCCTGTAATGTTTTGAATTGAATGCAGTGTTGTTTATTGACGTGGTGCCTTTTGAATATAATATCGTTTACATTTAAACGTGGAATAGATTTTTACTTTTTAAATCTATTGAGTTGACGTCTCATAAATTAAATGCGTGATGGCCTAAATGTTGTTACGAGGATTGTAGAATTTATTGTTTTGTTTTATTTTCTTTTTCACAGATAGATTTTGGTGTTGAGCAGTATAGCTAGTGTCTGCTTCTAGTGTAGGTTTACCATAGATAAAATAATTCGGCATCAAATATTGGTTGTGCAGTTTACAATGATAAAAAAATACTCTTTGGAAGAATTCTACTGTAACGTTCATTTGCAATATCACTTCTGAATCTGCGATGAGATTAGAGTTTCATATTCTTAAAATGAGTTCGACACTAGCGCCACCGAGTGATGACGGAAGTGAGAAGAACTACGACAGGTTAGTATTTTGATTCATACATTTGTTTTTGGTTTATATTTAGGGAGCTCGCCCACGTGCGATAATCGTTGAGCGATTATTTTGTCGGCGTATATAAAATATCAGATTTCAATACTGAAACGCCCACGTGCTACAAAAAGTCGCTCATGAACATAATACTACTTTTTGTAATTGCGATTACGGAGCTAAAAAAAGTAGAAAGTACGTGGGCGACCTCTTCTCAAAAACGCTCTCGAGGTTGCAGCGTCCCTCTGTGACGTCATACGTCGCCCACCGCGCGAATCTGGCTAATCAAGGAAAAGACAAAGGTTGGAAATCAACAAGAGGACACGGAGCTAAGTCTAGCATACTTATCTGGACACAAGTCACACAAATACATAAATGTCCAAATTCAAAACCCACCCGTCAAAAAGTCAACCAAATCCATGATAGATCACGTAGCTCATCAACACGCGTCACTTCACCTCAGGATTCAGCTCACAGGCGTGTAATGTTTTTAATGGCCACGTCACAGATCGAGTGGCTTCCTGCGCCGGGGTGGGGCGCGTGCGAGTTGAATGCATGATGCAGCGCCTGCGCTTGCGCCGGTACACATTGTTAACTAAGTGGCCATTATTAAAACTATACAATATCTTGGCTTAAGACCCGGAAGAAGAAACTATTCCGGTGTGCAACTTCTAGGTCAATTTTGCCATTGTTAACCAATAGGTTTGACGACAGAATTTCAACATGAGCCAAATTTGGTGCCGGCACTTCTCAGAAAATGCAACCTTCCATACCGAATCTATGTTGGAATACTCAAAAATGCCTCTATTTTAATCAAATAATCTTGATTTCGGACTTTACATGCAAATTACTGAAATAATGACCGTTTTAACCACAACTGTTCGTAATTAAAAGACATTTTACAAAATAGTTCTCTTATCTATTTCCTATATCCATTATAACCTTATCTACTCATAAAAGCATATGTCAGAGGGTAATAAGAGTGCTCTTGATGACAGCAAGATAGCTGTTAAAATGCTGAAGATAAAGATATGTGTATAAACCCCGTTTGGGTGTGAAGAGTTTTATTCAGGGTAGACAAAGTGTAGCAGCACTTTTTAATGTTTAACCGACTTCAAAAAAGGAGGAGGTTCTCAATTCGGTTGTATATATTTTTTTTTTTGTGTTTGTTACCTCATAATCATAACTCAGTCATTTATTAACCGATTTGGAAAATTATTTTTTTGACTGGAAGGGTACACTTCCTGTTTGGTCCCATTGTCATAAGATCAGGATTGGATTACTTCTTAGTGTACTTTGAAGTCGGTTTAAATTTTTTGTAAAACAGTCCAATTATGTTGGAGGTATTAGAGAGAGGTCCTTCAAGCTTCTTTTGTCCTGGTACCACAGGTATTTTCATAAGTAGCCAGTATTAAGGTTTTTCTTCTTTTTTTATATTTGTTAGGCTTGCGCTAGACCACAATCCCGCCTGATGGTAAGCTAAGATGTAGTCGTAGGTGGACCGCGCGTGGCCATAAGATGCCTGTTAAATTTTGATTTGAATAAACCCAAAAGTAGGTAATTAAATAAGGAAAGAGGAAACGAAACGCTTGGTACAGCAAGAAGCAATTTCGACGATAAAGCGGTGGAGACGCCCGACGCCTAGTGGTCCGATAGAAGAACGCATTCTATTCTATGCATTGGTGATCAAAAAATAGGTGCTTTAACGGGAATACATCCTCACTTTCGGCTATATTATCACCTACATAAAAGTGTAGTTGATTTAAAGCATTTCAATCGTTAAATACCAACAAAGCTTTATCCGATCGTCGGATACCCAACTTGCTGTATAACAGTCGTTAGAAAGCATCCGATACAGTTTTTTTTTTTTTTTTTATTATCAAACAAGAAATTTACAATAGGGATTAGTATGAAGACATTCTCAATAAAACCACAAAGGTTTATAATAAATGGAATGACTTCTCGATCGACAATTCGTCACATTGTCATGCAGTAGGTAGTAATATAAATACTAAATACATCGCAGCAAATAAATTAATTGAAATTAGACATAGGTACATGTAACATAATATAATAGGGCCACACTCCACTCCGTACACACTGGAGTTCAATAAATCTATCCGTGATCGATACATGGGAATTTCACTTCGACGTCTAAAACGACATGTTCTTATTATAGTTCATACGTCACCCTCAATTAGAGATTCCTGTAACGCGTGCCTATCTTTCTAATGCCCCATAGCTGACTTAATGTACGTGCATTGCTTAATATATTGGTATGAATAAGTAAACGTCTTCTGATGGTTACCAGTTCACAAAAATTCCACTCCTAAATATTCCGATTGTTAAATATTTCCGATGAAGAACTATGACATAATACCATCAACTTTTTAGGGATCAATTTTGGGAGAATTGATAATTTAAAAAATCTCTGCACTCCTACTAGATACAATACATACCTACTTAAGCTTTGAAAATGCCAAAACCGATACGTCTTTGTGCATATTATTTTTCTATAGGACAAAGTTGGTACACACAGCTACTAGAATATAGTATAGTATAGTGTATAGTGCATGTGATTGATAATGTAAATAATGGTATAGGTATGTACGTACAAAACCAACAAAACAGTGAAAGAGTGCACGCCTACAAACTGCAATAGTAGTTCGGCGACTATTAAAATTAAGAAAACATGTAAGGTTTTTTTTTTTGGGATTAAAATAAATAAAAAAAAAGATCAAGTTATACATATCTAGTATAAGCTTATACTACAAATGTATAGCTTGATCTGTAGCCATGTGTACACAAGCGTACAACTTAAAAATGCTTAAAAAGGTGTCCAAATATTGTTTTTCTGTCAAGTAATTTTTTTACTATGTTTTAGGCCTGTGTTTGACCACAATCATACCATGGTAAGTGATGATGTGGACGAAGGTGGTAAGCACACATAGCCTAGAAGGCTGGCTCTCAAGTAAAGCTGTCGGAACACACCGGTAGGGTCTTGGCGACAGATTCTCAAGTTGAGGGTGGTACCCAGCCAGTTGGGTACTACAAAGTACTCTACCACCGTGCTATGGTTTCCTCAAGATGTTTTCCTTCAACGAAAGGTCAATCTCACTATAGGATTTGACGGGCCGACTCTGGTTAAGATTCCACCTATCACGCCGCAGGTAGTGGGTTCGATTCCCAAACAAGGCATGTATATATGTGCATGAACATATCTGTAAGTCCTGAGTCTGGGCGTAATTATGTATATTAAGTATGTATTTACAAACAAAAAGTAGTATATGTATTATGTAAGTTATCTAGTTTCCATAGTACAAGCTCTGCTTAGTTTGGGATGAGATGATCGTGTGTGAGGAATGTCCCAGAAAAAAAAAAGGATTCGAACCCGGGATCTTCGTCTTGCTACTAGGTTAATTGCTGACGAAAATGCGGGTGAAACCGCGGGAGACACCTATATAAATGTTAACATGATTGGCTGTCCAAAAAAAACGAGTTTCAAAATTCGAATATCCTTAAAAATCGGGAATGTCATTTAAATTGGCAACACTACTCATGATGCAACTAATGTACACCCGGAATCAATTCAAACTAGTCAAATATCTTACAAACAATTAAAAACACTATTCACTCCATATAAAGTCTAAAACAGCTAGTGAGTTGACGGTAGACGTAAAATTTTGATCAAGCCTGTAGATTTATCAAGTCAATTATCTGGAGATTACATCATGAACATAAATATGATATTTTAAGACTTGTTAAGGACAAATAAAGAATATTTATCATTAAGATCATTCAACAGTCGAAGGCTGTATATATGTGGACGCTCAGCTTGTGGGATGAGCTATGGGGTTTTTCAAGAAGATAAGAGATTTTTGCAGCCGCATACCATCAGCCGAACAGTATGCTCCTTTACTACAATTAGTATAAACAATATAAACGATTATACCAATTAGTCCGTTGGCTCGGAATCGAATCCACGATCTGTGGCGTCCCAAATGGCCGGCCTGTCCATTGCCACTTCAGTTTTGCACTCCTTCATGTTCTAGAGACTTGGCTTCGCCGGTATTTAAGAGATTAGACAATGGATCTCAGTATGTCTTAGTAACACAGCAAATTATCACGAGACAAGGAAATCTGCATTATTCTCTCATGGCATTATGACCCAAATTTCTTCTGTAGGAGTAAGACCTATAGCTTCTATATCAGATGGAGACATTTTAATTAAATTTATGTTGCAAATATCGAAGAAAATGATTCAAAAAGCCATCTCTGCATATAATTAAATGAGATTTCTCTCAAATTTGCGCGTACGCAACCGTTAATTCAATTCGAGTGGATGACGAGGGACCACTGTGCGTCTCTCTCGCTCATATAGCGCGGTCTCCCTCACCCGTCATTATGTTATTAGCCCGCGTGGTACATGAAGAGCTGTGATTAGCAGGTGATTAAGGTTCATTCAACATAATCATGTAATTATTTATTTATGTTTTAGAGGCGAGTGTGTTTTGTATGCAGTATACGCAAATGTTTGGAATAAAATGTTGTTTAAATGTGAAATTAGTAAAGCATAGCCATCTAAAGAGGGAGTGTTGCCAGCCTACTGGGAACCTTACCGATCATGGGCAGCAGCGGTAACCAGTGAATTTTCTATGTATTGATTGTATTTTGTATGTTTGTTGTACGTAAATATGTTTATGTAAATAAATACTGTTACTATTAAAAAAATGTTTTGAATGTATAAAATCATTGAATGTATAGTAATAGGTAGAGGTCTATTCGTTATTTTATATGCCAAAATCCATTATGTTATCAGGAAAAATATATTTGTGAATATGATTCAAAAATATACAAGAATCTGACAGAAGAAGATAGAATTCTGTTTGTAATTTTAGTAAGCCATAGGACTTGAGAAAGACTTTCACTACGTGGACCTAATATAGGCCATCATTCGGCCTAATATATCTTAGGAGAAAGTGACTGACAAAAAAATCAATGTTCAGAGCTGGCGCTTACCTCGGGCAACACATTAGCCTTGCAATTCAACGAGGTAACGTCGCCAGCTTTTTGGGAACCCTGCCTGCAGACGGCGATTTAAACGTAGCTTAAATCGTTTATTTATAACTATTTGCATGTATATATATATTGCCTTTATAATTTTAGTAATAAATTTTAATGTTTATAGTTTTAGTTTAGTTTAAAAATAAATTATTTATGGTTCTTCTTATCTTATCTTGTGCAGGGGCCGAGAAATAACTCGGACACTTCGACCCATTGGGATCTATTGTGGTCCCCTAGATAAATTACTCCTCCCCAGTCTCGTGGAAAACTCCTTTCATGAGTTTTACAACGAGGCTAGGAGATATGAGCCTATAGTCTTCTGGTTTTGGATATCCGATCCCTAGGAGACTCATTCGCTTACCAGCCAGTGCATCGCATGTGCACAGAAGGTGCTCCATGCGTTCCGTATGCTCCCCACACAACCTGCACATGGGTGTCGCGGTCAGACCCATCTTCATGAGCATGTCGTTGGTTCCAAAGTGCCCAGTAAAGGCCCCAAGCAGGTAGCGGATTTGCCCCCTGCTCATATTCCAAATATATTCCCGGGCTTTGAACGTAGAGCCTAGAAACTTCTTGGAGTGTTGTAGACCGGTGTTAGACAGCCAATGTGTTTGTTGTCTGCGATCAGCAAACTCCCTAAATGTGGCTTTTACGACACACGTCGAAATGCCTACACATGGTTCTGGACCCACAAAATCATTTGCTGAGCCCTCTCTTGCCAGTTCATCTGCCACTTCGTTACCATGGATTCCTTTGTGCCCAGGGACCCACATCAGTCTTACTCTGTTATGCTTCCCAAGCCTGTTTAGGGTTTGGACAGCATCCAGAACAAGTCCGGAGTCCACTTTGTAGGATGCCATGGCTTTGATTGCAGCCTGACTGTCACTAAGAATATATATGGATTTACCTCTGGTTCCTCTATCTATATTCTCCTGAGCACAGGTTATTATGGCGTATGTTTCTGCTTGAAATACAGTTGCCATCTTCCCTAAGCTTTTGCTACATTTGTAACCTTTTGCGTATATTCCCGCTCCTGTACCTGATTCCATTTTGGATCCATCAGTGTACCAAACCAGACTTTCTTGTTCTGGTGGATCGAGTCCCTTCGTCCAGTCCTCTATTGTAGGGATTTGGACCTTGAAAGACCTTTCAAACACAAACATAGTTTGCATTTTGTCGGGTATCATGCTTGTTACCCGATCCAGGCCTTCATTTTCATCGAACCTTGTATGGTTTGTCTTTGGCTTGGAGGCATCCCATAGTCCAGCAACAGCAAGACGATGTAATGCCTTCCTTGCCTCCAATTCGACCATCATATGCAGAGGAGGGATATTTAGGTATCTCTCAATCGCTGCCGTGGGTGTTGTCCTGAAAGCACCCGTGATTCCAAGACACACTGTTCTTTGTAACCTAGTGAGTGGCGCTTTGCACGAGGCAAGCTTTGTTCTTGGCCACCACACTATGCTACCGTATGTGATAATAGGTATTATCATTGTCCGGTACAGCCATCGTAAAACTTTGGGCTTTAGCCCCCAAGTTTTACCGTAGGTGGAACGACACATGCCGAACACTCGTAGGGCCTTTGTCGTAATATTTTCCACGTGAGTTTTCCACCTGAGTTCTTTATCAAGCGTTACACCCAAATATTTAACTTCAGTGGACCAGGGCAGCTTTATTCCATTGAGGGAGGGCTCTCCTAGGTTACCTAGTTGTCTCTTCCTCGTGAATGGAATAATGACCGCTTTGCTTGGGTTGATAGAGAGGTGGTTCTTTGTACACCATTGCTCTGTCATCCTCAATGCCTGTTGTAATAATCCAGAGACTATGTTCGGGAATTTACCATTAACCATTATAGCTATATCATCTGCATAGCCTACTGTGTAGAATGGTCCGTTATTGAGTTTGGTGAGTAGCGAGTCTACTACCAAGCACCACAATAATGGTGACAGCACTCCGCCTTGTGGACAACCTCTTGTTGTTTTTGCACTAAGTCTGTCTCCCATCAGTTCCGATCTGACTGTCCTGCTTCTCAGCATATAGTCAATCCAGTTGCACGTGGTATCATTGATGCCATGTTCCTTTGCAGCAATGCGTATGGACTCAAATGTTGTCTTGTCGAAGGCTCCCTCTATGTCGAGGAACGCCCCGACGCAGATCTCTTGTCCCTCTTGCGCAGCCTCGGCTCGACTCGCAACATAGTGCAATGCCGTTTCCGTAGATTTGCCAGGGCTGTAGGCGCACTGTAGTTTATGTAGAGGGAATACCTTAAGTGGTCCCTCTCTTAGGTACCTGTCTACCAGTTTCTCCAGAGCTTTTAAGAGAAAAGATGATAGACTGATGGGCCTGTAAGCTTTAGCTTCTTCGTAAGTCGGTCTACCCACCTTCGGTATAAAGGTGACTTTGACCTCCCTCCATGCCTTGGGTACGTACCCAAAGGCAATGCAGGCTCTGTAGAGCTTGCTTAAATGGGGTATCAAAATAGATGCCCCTTCTTGCAATAGTATTGGGTAGATGCCATCTGGACCAGGGGATTTGAGAGGCTGGAAGCCCGCTATGGCAAGCTTCAGTTTGTTCTCATCTACCACTTTCTTTGCCGTGAGCCAGTTTTCTTTGGACGTGTGCCTTTTGAGCTCGTCACTTGTAACTGGTTCCTCTTCATCGCTTTCGCGCAGTATACATTCCGGGAAGTGAGTCCTAAACATCACGCCCAGAGTGTCCTGTCCAGTTTCCGTGACACGCCCATTTTCATCCTTTACAGATGATAGTGGGTTTGTCTTAGTCATGGACATAGCTTTGCACAACCTCATTCCACTCGGTAGAGTTTCGATAGAGGAGCAGTGCTGTCGCCAATTGGCTCTTTTGGCCTTGCGTACCGCCGTGCTATACCTTGTCAGCATGCTAGAATAGCCAGAAAAATCTTCCCTGGCTTTTGCATCATTGAAGGCCTGTCGTGTTTCCTGACGTATTTTAGATGGTTCAGGAGTCCACCATGGTACCTTTTTACAAAAGGCCTTTTTCTCTGGGAAATTATCTTCCCATGCACCGATGGTGCCCGCCTTAATTCTGTCCGCTTCAAATTCTATGTCTAGTATGGAATTAAGCTTACCTTTAGGGCTCCCTAGATTTACTTTAAGGTCCCTCCTGTACGAGTCCCAATTTGTGTGCCTTGGGTTTCTCCTTCGTCTAGTTTCGGCTTCTCCCGCCGTCCTAAACCTAAAGCATATATAATTATGGTCAGACAGAGAGATTTCGTCCGATACATGCCAATTTTCAATATGAGCACTGGCTCTGTTTGAAGCCAGTGTCAGGTCAATAACTTCAGTTCTCGCAGAGGTCCTGAAAGTAGGTTTATTGCCTGCGTTAAGGATTTGTAAAGAAGAGCTTACCACAAAGTCCAACAAATCCTCCCCTCGTTTGTTGACATCTGAACTGCCCCAAACGACGTGGTGTGCATTCGCATCGCAGCCAAGTATCAGATCGAGATTCTCTTGGGTGCCGTAGTCAACCAGTCTTCTGATTAGTGGTGTTACTGGTTCCTTTTGTTCATATGGGAGATAGGCAGAGGCAAGGATAATTCTCCTTTTCTCCGTTCCCGTCCCCACTTGGATCAAAGTTGTTGTTAGATCCCTGTAACAGAAAGTACGTAAGGGCATTGCCTCTATACCGCCCCTGATATAGATGCAAGTCCTCGCGTCATTAGTTGGACAGTCATAGAGCACCATGCCCCCTGTCCCACCTAAGCCTTTTATGGTCCCTTTATACAAATATGGTTCCTGTATCAAGGCAACGTCGTACGTGTTAAGCTTCAATTGCCGAGCCAGAAGGGCAGTAGCGGCTCTGCAATGATGCAAATTGATTTGTACACACCTTAGTCCCTCCATCTTTGATGTATTGATGGGTTTGCTGTTATTGGAGTGCCTCAGTTTTGAGGCCCCTCCTCCATCGCCTGACTCTCCTCGAGAGCAGTTGGCGACGCAATCCCCAGGGTGTCGAGGCCCTCGAGTATGTCATCCTCGAAGTCCGCCTCTGACGCCCCAGTCTTGATCGCTGCCTCCTGCGCTCCGTCGTGAGCAGGGACCTCTTCGATGGCCTCCTCACACTGCGGTGGTCCATCTTCGGAGGGCTCCACTCCTGCTTCCGCAGTGGGTGCCTCTCCCTTGTCTTCTTCCAGGAGCTTGAACGAGTATCGTTCAATTCCTCCTGGAAGACAGTAGCCCGCGGCCTTGATGACTCCAGCGGACACCCCGTCCATGAGGACGATACGACGGATGCCGGTCTGCTCAGTGACAGTGTTCACGACTTTCCAGTCGTCCGTCCTCAAGGCAGGGTTAAGCCGCTGGAGCAACCGGATGGCCCGAACAGAGTCTTGCAACGCCAAGTTGCGACACTTCCATGCCATTTTAACTGGCTTTGGAAGGTCCTTGGCGTTGACGACCTGGAGTTTCAGGGAGCCAAGTTCCACGTTGTGGATGGCACCCCGAAACCAGCTAGCTGCTTCAGAGTTGTCGCAGGATACATGCACTGCACCTGCGACAACTCCGGGAGCAACTGTGACGACAGGTAGAGGATCCGGCGCTTCCTCCAGTTTCTCAATTATGAGTTCCTGGATTGGCATCAGATCCTCCGCCTTCAAGTACTCCTCCGGGTACTTGACTGTAACGACAGCGAGTTTCACAGCCGCCACCGCATCCCTAAAGGATACGGTCGAGGACGATTGACCTTGGGTCTTCATCCTCTTGGCCGCCATGTCCCCGCTGTCGCTGCTGTGATTAGCACGCGGCCTCTTTGATGGTCCTCCCGTAGGAGTCCCTTCTAGAGCCGCCTGCTGTCTCAGCTTATGGCGCTTTCTTCTTTGCGCCCCAGATCGTCCCCCCTGGCGCCAGCCTGACTCATGCCGGCCGCCGGGTGACGAAGAGGTGCTGCCTTTGCCAGACGCGTCCGAGGCCGGAAGGTCCGAGGTCGTTTGACCTCTAACACAGGGCTCCCGTTTCGCGCCAGCTTTGGCAGTACCTTTATGCCCGGTGGGCTTAGTTGCAGTGCCGCCCAACGGTGGTCCCGCAGCAGTGCCGGCCCTCGATAGTGCCGCAGCAGTCCCATCTTTTGACGGTCCCGCCGCAGTCCCACCTCGAGACGATCCCGCTGCAGTCCCACCCCTGGGCGGTCCTGCTGAAAGTGGTGCATCTGGTGTGCAGTCCCGGCTTGCGCCGGTCCCGCCCTCTGGTGTGCAGTCCCAGCTTTCGCCGGTCCCGCCTTGTGGTTTTTTTTATGTTTAAAATCCATTAAAAATCCCGAATAAACTACTTCGTCCCTCAACTTTCCCCACCCGCCATGGAGTGCTCAAGTGGCGATGCTACGGTAGCACTAGGGATTAGTCGAGGGATATAGTCCCCCCCCCATTGGTTACTCACGAGACTGCACAGCACTAACTCACGCCGCTACCACTAGCGATGCGAGCGAGCGCCGCCGTCTGCAAGCCCCCAATGGGAGTGAACTCGCCTGGGGGCCGTCTGACCGGACCCCGCAGCCGATTGACCGCTGGCTAAGCTGCGGCCTCCCGTGTAAAGAGAAATCCGGGCCAAAGTGGAGTGTTGCCTCAGAGACGTTAAACCGCCTACGCTCATCGGCTCAGCCACCAGGATCCCATCATCCTCCCGTACGGGTCCCCGCGCACGGCACGAACACGCGGGAGGTCATTGCTATCCAACATCTGATTTTGTTCGATGGTGGACACCCAGGGGCATGACCTCGCCACCCCTGTGTTAAGTAGCCCGGTGATTTCTGTTACGTCTATTTCATAAGGAATTAGACCAATAACGGGGCGGCAACCTCGAGAAGGAACATCACCGCACTTGCCTTGAGGATCTACACGACCGTAGCGCTCTCCCTCAAGACCACGCCACCTTGCCAACTCAGAAGGAGTAAGGCAAGGTAGGCCTGCATCTATACTACCAAGCTAAGCATGTTGCAATTTTAAAAGCATAGACCCAGCCCCGCAACCATTATTTATGGTTAAATATGTTCAGATGAAACCGGGTTTTCCAATATAGGAAATATTCTCTCTAAGGGGGTTGAAGAGGGACTGCGGGACTTAAAGCCTCTAAAACAAAATTCTAAATAAATAAAGATTGATCTGTATATGTGACATGTACTGCGCGTGCGAGTGAACGCCACGCTATAACGATATCTGCTCACGATCGCTAATGAAATGAACGAGAACGTTCCCTAGCACAGACTTGTGACATACAGCTGAACTGATAAGACAATATTCATAAACAAAAGAAGAAAGCCCACTTTTTAATAGATTTTTGAAGGACTTTCTAACTGTACTTCTTTCCTTAGTACTTCTTTCCTTAGTACTTCTTTCCTTAGTACTTCTTTCCTTAGTACTTCTTTTATATGCCCCACGCCATTATGTGCTTGAATTTGGTAAGGATAGATTTTTAAGTATGTATTTAAATGAACATCTATGGCGACGTCTGTCAGCAATTGCATAATGCGTCATCATGAAAACGGATAACAAATTTTAGGATAGCCTACCTACATCGCTATCGAAGGTTCCTCAAGACTTTGCATATACTTTTATACAGAAGTGTTAGGTTATTGTATTTCTTGGAGACGTTATGGTGCGTCCATGCTACGCGAAGCCGAGCCTCGAGTGAACAGGATTCGTTAGTTGCTCGCGATTGCAAGCGTGGACGTACTTAACGAGCCTTCAACGAGCCTACAACGAGCGCGATGCGAATCCCTGTGTTCGTGAAAAACTGACAATCGGGCGGGGCGCAGTGGAGCACGCTACGAATGCTCGTTCGAGGCTCGCAAGGCCGTCCACGCTACGCGAATCGTGGTCGCAGTGTGCTCGTTTGTGGCTCGGCTCGTGCTCGGTTCGCCAAGCATGGACGCACCATTAGACCTTGGTCCCTAGACATGATGCCTTAGCCTGGCGGAAGACCCTGCTCCTCCATACAACCAAGGAAAACACTCAAAAATCAATTATCAGAAAACATCATCACCGATTTGTAAATGGATACGTTCAGAAATCCAACCTCTATAGAGAGATAGAACCATAGAGTTACAATATTATAGAGTGATAGCGCAGTTTCCATATAGATGCATTCACACATATATCGTACGTAGTTGATTTACAGTCAGATAAAATGTCAAACTTGATTCTTTTCATTTGTTCTTGGTAAAACTATCGAATAAAAACGAGAAATTGGCATTTATTATACGTATTTTAGTCATTCAAACTATGTATCTACGCGCATTTCGTTTCAAGGCATTTAGATCGTACCCGTGCTCACAGACCGTACTCTCGTACGGTCGCTCTATACTATTCTTGTATATATATTCTATTCTATATTTTCTTAAATCTACGTATTTATGTATGTAATTGTATTTATGTATATAATTGTATTTATGTATATAATGTATTTATGTATATAATGAATGTATGTATATTTATTAACCTATTTTTGTTTTAAAAGTATACACCACCGTCTAATAACGTGTCTAAATTCCTCTCCATCCCAAGGTTGTCTGGAAGAGATCGCTTCTTAGCGATAAGACCGCCTATTGTACTAACAGTAATTTTTAATTTTAAGACTTTATTTTTATACTTTGTTAAATACTTTTGTACAATAAAGAGTTATCTATCTATCTATCTATCTATCTATCTATTCTAGGTAACTCTATGGACAAAACCATAGACTTAGGATTTCGCGACGCTAAGGATAAAACCGAGACATAAAGTTTTTCTGATATAATTCCAGCAATATTGCTAACTGAAACGATCGTCCGTATGTCCCGCACTAACAAGATATTTAACCGGGTAGTTAGATAGACATTTTCTACCGGAAACAGATAACATTATCCCGTACTTTATTGTTGTTTATAACAAACAAATAACACTCATTACAACATTAGTTACATATTTCTTAATTCTCTAACTTGTGTATCGATGCTATTAGGTTTCGCATACTTCGCCATTATCCATCGATGTGGCCTCAAGGTGACGAGATTAGTTTATTTTATGTTCGGTTATTGATACCGTACAATCGCAAGGAATGGCCAGAGTTATAACCACCTGATTTCTTTTTACAAGCTTTTATTTAACTTGCAATGATTGGCTTGGTATTTGGTACAAATAAATAAATATCCTGGGACATTCCTCACGCACGGTCATCTGATCCCAAACTAAGCAGAGCTTGTACTATGGAAACCAGATAACTGATATAATACATATACTACTTTTTGTTTGTAAATACATACATAATTACACCCAGACAGGACATACAGACATGTTCATGCACACAAATGCATGTCCTGTGCGGGAATCGAACCACGATCTGCGGCGCAATAGGTGGAACTGGCCTGTCAAAGACATCAGTGGAACAAATGGAATACAATGCAAGTACACACGGTTACAGATCAAGCTATACATTTCTAGTATAAGCTGGCCTCCCGCTGTACGGAAATCGTATACAATGCGAGATCAGCTTATACTGGAAATGTATAGCTTGATCTGTAGCCGTGTGTACAGTCAACAAAAAGTACAGTCACCAAAAAAGCTTGTATTAAAAATTAAATTTTTAATACAAACTTATTCACTTTTTAAACTATTTTTTTTAAATTTAAAATAGAAAACTTGGCCGCCTGAAGACATATTGGCAATCCCGATGGTATTGCACCAAATCTTATGAGAATGAAGTCTTACAATTACTTGTCTTCTCCTGAGAGATGATGGAAACTTCAGCTGGAATTTTTTGGTCAGTGAATTTATTTCACGGAAGTATGCCTTAAGCCTTCCTGACTGAATAAAGTCCGACAATACATTGACATTCCCTGGGTGGCAATGCTAAAGTCTATCGGTGACGGTGACCACTTACCTTCAGGATCACCTGACTCGTCAATCCTCTGACAAAAAATCAGGCCCTCAAACCGGTTCCGTACACACCATTCAAAATTTAACCCCATAAAATTATTGGAACCCCAAATAATACTAAACCAAGTATATCATTAAACCATTTAAGTGAACCGATCGTTAACAAATAACGTTTAACTAACCAACTCGAACTGAACCATTAAGGTTTACAATCCAATTTTTAATTACACACCACATAATAAAAGTCGAAAGGATTTTAGAGTTCCTTAAGTAAAAGAACCATCCGCTGCTGGTATGGCGACTCCACTCATCACAACTACAAGGAACTTTTAGAAAAGAGTACAGAGAGAGGTAGAGCATAGCGTTTAGTCGCTCAAAGAGCAGCTCGACTGGGGAAGTACCTCTACCTTACAGAATACCGCAGCCAAATAACTTGATGTTGTGTAAAGTTGTGTTCCTGCGCGTGAGTAAGGTTGCCAGAGCTCATAGGGGAGGGGGGATAGGTCGATAACGCGTGAGCGATGCTTCTTTGTGTTGCAAGCGTCCATATTATGTTTACGGTAACCGCTTACCATCAGGCGGGCCGTATGCTTGTTTACCGACTTAGTCGTATAAAAAAAATAATTAAAACCTTAACCTCATAGTATTCACTCTGCTATATAGCTTTCTTCAGGTAAAGAAATATAGCCAAGCAATCGTACGACAGACTTCGCACTACTACTAGCAGTCCCCGCGGTTTCACCCGCGTTCCAGGGCTTAAAAGTATATACCTACCTTCCTATAATACTCGGGGATATTGCAGCTTCCTATGAGTGAAAGAATTTTTAGAATCCGACTGGTAGATCCAGAGATTAGCCCGTTTAAACAAACAAACAAAAACTCTTCCGCTTTATTTAATAGTATAGATATAGAAATAACCGGCCCAAAAGACTAAAAAAATTAAGCAGTCGGTTTGCTTGGTTGCTACCTAAGTAGTATAATAAGTAAAAATATATCCCGTATCAGAATTTAGCTCAAAAGACCCAATACCCAATTCTCAGCTCGCGCTTGACTGAACTTTTTTCACCGAAATCAAATCCGACCGTCCTTTTTTTTTCTCCGAAAAGCCCAGTTACTGTTGTAAGGCATTTACAGCCCTTAATAATTGGTTTACTAGCACCTTGTTAGACTGACTACATGTCAGTCAGGAGCCTTGTTACTGAGGCTGTCTATCACACCGTTGTGTAATTTGAATTGGAGATTCGTGAACTTCGCGAACGGGGCGACAGGGATTTATATAGCAAGAAGTGTTTAGAAATGTTTTAACTAGCCCACAGAGAAAAGACACAGCTACGGCTCCACTGATTTGTTTAATAGTGTTAGATATTTATTAGATATTTATTCATATTGGTTGGATCATATTATTATGGTAGAAGGATTGATTCATGTGGCAACACTGACCATAGCAGCTTATAAAAATGTGGGTATTTGTATTTGTAAGAGTTAGTTTTTATCAAGCTCTCGATATATAACACAGCTCGGTGCGATTGTTGTTTTACCCGGTTCTGTAACTTATTATAATTTAAGTCTAAGATTGTGAAGTGAATATGTAATTAATTGTAATATTATAACAGTAAACCTATCGGGGCCCATGAGCGAGTTTGTTGCGTCGCTTCTTCTCCTCATACGGGACTTTTTCGAAGCGATAGTATTACGTTGTTTCATTGCCTGCACTACGCCCACTGAATCCTGATACCACACAACTTTAAACATGGTGTTCGTATCGCTTGGCAGTCGCTGACGCTATTATCAGAAATTGGGATAAAGAGAGGCAATGTAAACCGTACTTGGGTTGTATCCACATAGTTTGAAAAGACCACGTTCTTGAGAACTTCGAACAAGTAAAGAACTAAAGAACAAAGTTTAATCAAGTTATTTGATTACCTAAAATAAGTGTATTTGTGTGAGTTTGTGACATGCGCGTGCTAGACGGAATAATAGACAGATGGCGGCGCGGGCAGCTCGCTTGCAGTATAGTTCATGCTGGTAGCGACCAGTGACGCAAGTTGGCGCCGGGTGTGCCATGCGAGTGGCTATCTGATGTAAATGTAGTGGTGCCTGAATTGTGGTGTATACAAATTGCCTTAATACTATCTGGTGAGTCGATTTCATGTTGATTGCTAATAGATGGCGAAAGTATCTGAGGAACGATTAAATAATTTAATTATCGTTGAAAATATAGTCAAGTTAGCTAGATTTTATTGGTTAAAAGAATAAGTGTGGAATCAATGCTCAATTATTTATTGCAATATGTATAGGTAAGTTGGGTATTTATTCTATACATATGACCCTATAATAGGGTGTAGCAATTCAATATAATATAACATTATCCTAGAAAGGAAGGAAGGAAGACGGACCGATACTTTGTAAAAATATAGTTTTAAAATGAAGTAAGTACTATTAACTAATTGTGCGATAAATTTATTATTACTAGCTATCTAACTAGTTTGGTGATTCTCCTCATTTTGCCGGTAGCTTTATAAATGTATTTTGTTTAAAGGGATTTCCCTAGATATATTGACATAGTGATGGTTATGACATATTTATAGGACGTTCAAAAGAAAATGTTTTAAGGTTGAGACTTGAGTCGGTTCATGTACCGGACTACAAACCAGATAACAAAAAAAAAAAAAAATTATTAACTTTGAGTAAGTGCTGTTTAGCTATGAGGGTCATGTTGGGTTAATCTGAAGTTGCAAAAGTGGAATGAGGTTAATGGTAAATTTTAATTGAGTGTGATGGTATAATAATTCCGGTAAGTTTCTTAATTTTTCCAAAAAAAAAAAAAAAAGAAATTGTAAAGTATTTTGATAATTCCTTTTAAATTGAATACGCAACGGTCATGTAATGGTGGTAATCTGTAGCACGTTAGACAAACGTATAGGCTAAAGTTCCTGATCAACAGGTTTCTCCCGAGAAACAGATTTCGAATTAACGAAAAGAACACGGTTTTTCAGTAAATATCATGGATTTTATTTTATTTTAACATATTTAAGAGAAACTTACAGCTTATACAAAAATAATAGTACAGATAGTTAAACATAAGCCATTTAAAAGTTTCTTCAGAATAGCATGTTTCATTTGAATAATTTTATTTAGAACATTCTAGTAATGGTTTGCCAAGAAGAATCTCAAAAACAACTAAAAATCTAAAGTTGTACTTAATTTATTTAGAGATATTAATATTAATTTTAAATTCACAAGAACTACTTAATTTACAAAAAAAAAAAATGATTTATAAATTACAATGTTGTAAGTTCAGTAAAAAAAAAACTGTTATTTAGGGTGAAAAACAACCTACTTCGGTGTGTATGAAACGGTCTCAGTATTCACACTATTCCCAATGTAATTCAAGGTGCTAAAGACTTGTATCATTTAGAATGTAGATTTAGAAAGTTACAAAGGGTTCAATTTACAGTTCAATTTAGAATTCACTTTAGAGTTAAATTTAGAGTTCAATTCAGAGTTATTTTAAGAGTTCAATCAACCCGTTAGTTCTCGCGAGTGACGCGCGTCCTATTATAAGGGTTGATGTAATTGTTATATTTTTGGCCGCGAGCCAATGAGTTAAGGGTTCAACTTACAGTTCAATTTAGAGTACAATTAAGAGTTCAATTAAGAGTTCAATTAAGAGTTCAATTAAGAGTTCAATTAAGAGTTCAATTAAGAGTTCAATTAAGAGTTCAATTAAGAGTTCAATTAAGAGTTCAATTAAGAGTTCAATTAAGAGTTCAATTAAGAGTTCAATGAAGAGTTCAA
Source organism: Achlya flavicornis (assembly GCA_947623365.1). NCBI lineage: Eukaryota > Metazoa > Arthropoda > Insecta > Lepidoptera > Drepanidae > Achlya > Achlya flavicornis. Next base: position 9,849,270 of record OX392490.1, read on the forward strand.
TTAAGAGTTCAATTAAGAGTTCAATTAAGAGTTCAATTAAGAGTTCAATTAAGAGTTCAATTAAGAGTTCAATTAAGAGTTCAATTAAGAGTTCAATTAAGAGTTCAATTAAGAGTTCAATTAAGAGTTCAATTAAGAGTTCAATTAAGAGTTCAATTAAGAGTTCAATTAAGAGTTCAATTAAGAGTTCAATTAAGAGTTCAATTAAGAGTTCAATTAAGAGTTCAATTAAAAGTTCAATTAAAAGTTAAATTTAGACGTCAGAGTTCAAGTCAGAGTTCAAGTCAGAGTAAAGTCAGAGTTCAAGTTAAAGTTCAACTTGAAAGTTAAGAGTTCAACTTGAAAGTTAAGAGTTCAAGTTAGAGTTCCAGTTAAGAGTTCAAGTTAGAGTTCAAGTTACGAGTTCAAGTTAGAGTTCAAGTTAGAGTACAAGTTAGAGTTCAAGTTAGAGTTCAAGTTAGAGTTCAAGTTAGAGTTCAAGTTAGAGTTCAAGTTAGAGTTCAAGTTAGAGTTCAAGTTAGAGTTCAAGTTAGAGTTCATGTTAGAGTACAAGTTAGAGTTCAAGTTAGAGTTCAAGTTGAAGTTCAATGTAGAGTTCAATGTAGAGTTCAATGTAGAGTTCAATGTAGAGTTCAATGTAGAGTTCAATGTAGAGTTCAATGTAGAGTTCAATGTAGAGTTCAATGTAGAGTTCAATGTAGAGTTCAATGTAGAGTTCAATGTAGAGTTCAATGTAGAGTTCAATGTAGAGTTCAATGTAGAGTTTAATGTAGAGTTCAATGTAGAGTTGAGCTTCGTTTTCTTGACGTTTACTGAATAGTCCGAATAGTCTAATACTCTGTAAGCAAAAGCTTCGAGTGGTGTACTTTTGAAAGGAAATGAAATTAATTTATTTGCAAGAATAAGGGTGACAAAAAAATTGATGGTAAAAATTATGGAGTTCCAAGCTTACTCTACCGAGCTTCGGTCTGAAAATATTAAAATTAAATGTTACATTAAGACATTGCTCAAATAGATAAGACTACATTTTAACAAATGTTACATATATGGTTAATTCAAATTAAAAATAATAATTAAGCTAAATAATAACAATAATAAATCGATACATAAATACAAAATCGATAAACCATTCACCGCTCTGTCAAATAAACAATTATAAAAAAAAAAACAAGTTCATAAAATGTCTATTAAAAAAGTAATATACTTAAATGCCATGTTGATATGAATCACATTTTGTTGTCAATTTTGTTTTGTAGACGCTAAAACAAAGCTGAGGCTTTCTTCCTTAGGGTAGTGTGTGTGTATAGCTAAGTCTGTTTGGCGGAGCTGTTATGATTCTTGATCTTAGTAATGTTCTTGCCTGGGTGTACTTTAGTTTGCTTTGAATTGATGTGATTTTCCCTTCACAAAGTTGAAAAGTAGAATTATTAACTCTAGATCTTTGGTTAATATGAGTAAGCGTTAGCAAAATGATCAAACTAAATCGATTAATAGCTAAATTGGCTCGCAAATGTAGGCAGAAATGGCAGAGTGAAATTATTTATTACTGTGCTGAACTTCTTTGGTTTCAGGTAGAGTTTTTCACACCAGAATGTGATTGGACTTGTGATTCACCGTGGCCGTATCGGAGAGTTGGATTGTTGGTCGGACTCGCTTGGATCATAATGTTATCGTGGGATTGAGACCAAAAGAGTTATGAATATGAAAGTAGATCTATAGTAGTAAATAGAAGTAGAAAAAGAGATTGATGAGTTGCGTGAAAAATATGACTAAGAAATTTAGATTTGGAAGTTGAGATGTTTTTTACGACGTAAGCTTTAGCTTTCCGCTCTAACAGCAGTAGCATACCGAAAAGTAGTTTATAAAAAAAAAAAGTAGCTATAAAAATAAAAAGATATAAAACACTTGTAAGGACACTGATAAGATGAAATAATATTGAGAGAGAGAGAGAGAGAGAGTAGAGGTAATAGATGTAAGTAACAAAGTATAGAATTTATCCTAGTTAGGTTCGATAAGATACAGGTTTAATTATGATTAAAAAGCAGATGTCCATTCATTGCAATGCAAACAAGTTCTTCAATTAAATCTTGTGTTGAAAAGTCTTGATGACAGACGTGCAGTCTTGATGACTAGACTTTAATGATAGATATGCAGTTTTAAGTATCAAGAGCGTAAATGAATAGTTGAAGAGACACTTCTTATAAGAAAATAGTTAGTATGACTAGTAACAATTAAAAAAAGAAGAGAGGGTGGGAGATGTTGATATAGCAATCTGGATAAAATTAATAGATGTTGATAGAGCCATCTAAATAAAATTAATAGATGTTGATATAGCCATCTGAATAATATTAAAAGATGTTGATATAGCCATCTGAATAAAATTAATAGATGTTGATATAGCCATCTGAATATAATGAATAGATGTTGATAGGGCCATCTAAATAAAAAGAGAGAATAGAAAAGATATTAAAGGATATGAAAAAAAAAATGAAAACAAAAGATTAGAAATGATCAGAAAAGATTAGAAATGGTTAGAAAAGATTATAAAAGATTAGAAAATTAAAAGATTAGAAAATGAAAAAGGGTAAAAAAGATTAGAAAAGATTAGAATAGATTAGAGTAGATTAGAATAGATTAGAAAATATATGGAAAGATTCTAAAATATTAGGAAATATTAGAAAATATATGGAAAGATTACAAAATATTAATAATAATAGTTTATTGACATAAGAAACTTATACAACGTATCTTAATGGTAAATTTCTTAGACTAGGTTATATAATTAAAAGCTTAGCATCTTCTGCTGAGCTAGGCAAAAGCCTGTATTACAGCATACAGCGCCAAATCCCCATGGACATGTTTTTCTTCAATTAGGAAAGTTTAAAAAAATAAAAATAGATAAGGTTAGAGGTAACGATAAATAGAAATTTGGATTTAAATATGTATTGTATTTTAATTATAATCTTGTCTAATTAATATGGGAATGAAAGCGGATGAATGTAGTTGTGTATCTGTAGCATAAGTCTCGCAATATAAGCTATAATATGCTATTCTGTAGCGAAATGTGTAGACTTTATATTAAGATTCCACCTAAATTGTACGACATTTCTGGCGAAATAAACAATTTCATTTCATAAAAAAAAAAAAGAATAGTCAATATGTATAATGAACTCTCACCGGACACAAGCCTTTCAGGCTTTATGTAATTTTGGTCTTTACCTATCATGTAATTTTGGTCAATTATATAAATAATAATAATATGAAGATAAGAAAAGATAAGGAAAGATAAGGAAAGGATAGATAGCTGTTTTAATATTTAATCTTGTCTAATTTATATGTAATGTAACTGTTAATCCAAAATGTTAAATCTCAAATGTTTTTGCATGTTGTCAAGGCTACTTACACCTCGTGGAATGTTAAACTACACTTAATTTATAAAGGAATAGATATAGATAGATGGGATTGATAAGATAAGATTTGGTGATTGATTTTGGTTGGAGTTGATAGCTGACTGTATACACTGTCGTATGTACACATACAATAAAAAGCTTTAGGGATAGGTGAACCGATGTTGAAGGATCCATCTGAGAAAAAGAGTAGTAGATGTTGATGGTCCATCTGAGTAAAGTGGTGTATGTTTATCTGTATTATTTTATGTAAGATATTGATAACTTTTATTTGTTTACACGAAGTTTGAGGACAAACTTGAAGTCAGGAAAGGCCGAATGTTAGATATTTATTAGATATTTATTCATATTGGTTGGATCATATTATTATGGTAGAAGGATTGATTCATGTGGCAACACTGACCATAGCAGCTTATAAAAATGTGGGTATTTGTATTTGTAAGAGTTAGTTTTTATCAAGCTCTCGATATATAACACAGCTCGGTGCGATTGTTGTTTTACCCGGTTCTGTAACTTATTATAATTTAAGTCTAAGATTGTGAAGTGAATATGTAATTAATTGTAATATTATAACAGTAAACCTATCGGGGCCCATGAGCGAGTTTGTTGCGTCGCTTCTTCTCCTCATACGGGACTTTTTCGAAGCGATAGTATTACGTTGTTTCATTGCCTGCACTACGCCCACTGAATCCTGATACCACACAACTTTAAACATGGTGTTCGTATCGCTTGGCAGTCGCTGACGCTATTAATAGTGTTGATTAAAATGGACCCTGCGCATCTCTCTCTAGTGACAACGCTATGACACATAGCTTAGAATAAAAACGCATCAAAACCCGTGCTTGAGCTACAAGAGACGAGAGACATATGGAGAGATGAGAGATATAATAATGTAAGAACACATTACATAGTTGGTACATAAAAAAAATAACAAAATCTTTTTTTTTTTACTTTATAAATCCTTATTTTTTTAATTACAAACAAACATTTCATTATGGCAAGAAAACGAAAAAGGCCAACTTACTGCAAATTCTCCTTAGTGCTAATTTGAAAAAAACTCACTTTATTCAAAGCAACTTAATTCATACCACATAATTATTAAGGTACACTATTCGGTGTCACAGGCGTCCTTATTAAAATACGTAGTCATTATATTGGTCACAATTAACCCTGATGCCTGTATTAGACCATTTGAGCTATAAACGTCTACATGGAACTTATTAAACACCTACAGCTCTTTATATCAATAAATTCAGTATAAATTATATAATAGCGTATAATACACCTTATTTCATAGCAATTAGATATTTTCTCTATGAGATCCAATTAGGATTAATTCGTCTTTAGGTTTGTGATTCAGAAGTACCTAATCACGCGAGACCGTTTGCGTAGAAGAGATTAATTCAGTCTTCAGATTTAATTTATTCAAAACTTCGTTGCTTTTCTACCCTAGGTACATACAGGCACGGATCTATGGGAGGGGAGGGAACCGGGCCACCTGTTCCGGGCGGCAAATTTCAGGGGGCGCCTAAAGCATTTTAAAATTGATTTTTGAAATTTTTTTTTACAAATTTTCTCGAGGGGCGCCAAAATTAAGTTTACGCTCATGTTAGAAAAAATCATAGATCCGTCATAATAGACTGGGTATCTATTAAAACCGTATCAAAATCCGTGTAGACATTTTTAAATGATCAATTAGCTAACGGCCAAATTGTATCACAATTGATTGTGCCGTTTAGTCAAGAGGTGACAAACGAACATACAAACTCAGTTTCACATTCATCATTATTAGTAGGATGATGTGAAAATAATAATGAATAGCTAGCAACATTTTTGCATTTTTAACCGACTTCAAAAAAAGGAGGAGGTTCTCAATTCGGTTGTGTTTTTTAATGTTTGTTACCTCATAACTCCGTCATTTATGAACCGATTTGGAAAATTCTTTTTTTGACTGGAAGGGTACACTTTCCATCAGATCAGGATTTGATTACTTCTTCGTGTACTTTGAATTCGGTTTAAGTTTTTTGTAAAACAGTCCAATTATTTCTCTATCTATTACAAAAGATTTTTCCCAAAACAAAAATGGTCCCCAAAATCTTGATCAAACAGCTCCCAAAAGAATTGTTTAACGAGCTAATCGAATCTCACAATCATTGAACAAATTAATCATCAGAAACACAAAATAACGAGAGAACCGCTATCAACCGAAGGACGATGGAACAATCGCATTTGTGATCTAACGCACTCCGAACTAACACGAGGTGTTAAAAAACCGATTGCGACAAATAAAAGTATATCAAAAAGAAACAGCGTTGAAGTCACCATGCTGGTAGTTTTTTTAGGGATATTCTGGTTACTACTTCATTGTTACTAACGCGCACAGATCGCGAAAGAGAAATTTTTATTAGCAAGTGGCGTGAAATGATAAAGTGGCACGTAGACTATGATATTAATTCAATAAACTTGCTGAGTCATTATTTTGAACTGAAACCACAGAGTAAAGGGGACAGAGACCAAGCTTCATACAAACGCGCTACGGTAGGTACACTACTACAAGCTTGAGGCGCGTGTGTGCGTGAGCACTGGCGGCTCGTCATGTACGAGGGGAGACCGGTTTATACTGGCTCGGCCAGTGCTCAAACTCAGGGCAGTCGCACATTGTGTTTGTTTAAGTTTACATTTTAATAATAGAATTTTAATATAAAAATGTGTAAATATGGTTTACTGTACTCAGGAACATGATAGAATGAATAAGTTTTCTTTTAGTATCTTGCATATAATAGGTAGGCTTTCTGGTAAACTGTTTTTATATTGTCTCGTTTCTCGCTAATTAATGGCATGATTGGTGTTTATTATTTCAAGTACGTAGGTGTACCTACGTAGGTAGGTAGATAGGTAGCTAGCTATCTATCCTATTTAACAACAAAATTTTGTATTTTTTGAGATCTCGAAAACGGCTTTAACGATTTCGATAAAATTTGCTATATATGGGAGTTCTTGGGGGCGAAAAATTGATTAAGCTAGATCTCATATCTGGGGCTGAATTTGCGAGCAAATCTTGGTCACCCAGGTATGGTCAGCATCAAAACTAGATTTGCATTTTTGAGAGAGGTAGAGCACAGCGTTTATTCGCTCAAAGAGCAGCTCGACTGGGGAAGTACCTCCGCCTTACAGAATACGGCAGCCAAATAACTTTATGTTGTGTAAAGTTGTGTTCCTGCGCGTGAGTAAAGTCGCCAGAGCTCATAGGGGAGGGGGGAGAGGTCGGTAACTAGCTTGCAACACACGGAGCGATGCTTCGTGTGTTGCAAGCGTCCATATGGCTGCGGTAACCGCTTATCATCAGGCGGGCCGTATGCTTGTTTACCGACTTAGTAGTATAACAAAAAAAAGTGCGAGTCCTCGACGAGTACCTTTGACGAAAGTACTAGCTAATTATGTTTGTAGATGATTTATCTCGTCATCATCATCACCAGCCTAATTAGAACCATACAATATCTTGACATTCGCTTCGAACCTAATTCATTAGTCTCTAATTTTATTAATCAAACGAAAACACCCGACGATAAAGCAACAAAAACAACTTACCTCTTGTCTACTAAAAAACTTTTTTTTTTTAAATAATAATAATAATTTATTATTATTTTCAATATAAAAACATATTATGACATTTAACACATTATTCAAGACCTAACATTTACAGAACTGAAAATACATTTATTAAAATTTAAATAATGTGTAGCTACGGGCAGCTAAGCTAGGCATCCCGACGTGTTGCCACCTTGTCGTGGTGGGGGGGCTTGCGTGTCCCAAGGATCCTCGTGGCTATACCGGCAGGGCTACCCATACCGGGAGGCACGGGGGGAGGGGCCTGACTAAGAGCAACACACAGTGGTGGAGACGTCTTTGGATGTCTGGCGGCGTCTTTTGGATTGCCGCGTGAGGCGATGGGTCTGCTGGTTTCTTCTGGCAGACAGGCTTCGGCCATCGTCGGCTCAACCCGTAATCCTGAATGGACAGGACCGGGGGTTCTTCGGAATCGCGGGGAAGAAAACCCCTTAAAAAATTACCCAAATCCCAAGCTCTGGCGCCTGGCGATGGGATGTATGGCTGGGGGGAACCCAGTCCCAAGGGCGTCGTTCGAGGGACCTCACCCTCTAAAAAAGGAAATAATGGATATCGCGAACAGTAAAAATTCTACCCAGGAGGGTCCCAACCAATTGGTTGGGGAATCCCTTGGTGCCTCGGCACTCAGCCCCGACGTATCTGGGGGGGCAACTTGTCGCGAAGTAGGAGAGAGTGTAAGGAGGTGCAGCGTCATTCTACAAAGAACGTCTGGCGAACCTCAAAAAGGAAAGGAGAAAGGAGTGAAGTCCAAAAAGGACAAGAAAGATTTAGGGTGTGGAGTAAAGGACACTCAAATGGAAGTTTCTTCCGGTCAGTCGGACTCCAACACGAGCAAAAAATTTTGGAAGGTAAACAGGAAGCGTTCTCGTTCCCGGAGTATCTCCGGGTTCGACAGCGGCTCCAGTGAGGAAATGGTGGGGAAAAAGAAGGCGTCGGCTACGCGGAGAGGTGGAGGTCGCAATTCTTCTGTAAGCCTCACTAGCACGAGGGCCGAACTCTTAGCTGCAAAGCGGATTGAGTCGGAACTCCAGGCACTGGAGGAGGTGGAGAGACTATCTCATGGACTCTGCCCTGCCGCGACGTCGGGCTCGAGAGGTCTGCCTACGGAGGGAGCCTTAAAGGCTATCGATCTAGATAAGAGGGCCGTGGATTCCGTGGCAATCATTAAAGAGGTTGCCAAGAAATCCACAAACCTAAAAGGCACCTTCTCAAAGGGCCTATCGATCGCGGCGAACACTATCGAGGACACGGTGCGGGATTTACAGTCCCGTACCACTGATGGGGAGACGCAGAGGCTGAGTCGGGAGAACGCTAGCCTCAAGTCGGAGCTCGCAGAGATGCGCAAGGAGTTGGCCCAATTGCGGGCTGACGTTCAGCGGGCTCCGATGGGTTCAGCGGTGCCGCAGTCCTTGCCTACTCCTGTGGACCTAGAAGAGATGATGCGCCGCATCATGGTTCAAGTCGGGCTCATGTTGAGCGCACGCTTTGAAGCGTTGGAGGTGGATGGGAGGCTACTCCCGGAGTCTCGTACCCGGCCGCCGCTAGCGGCGGATAGGGTGAAGGCACCACCTCCCGTGGCTGGTCCTGCGGGTGCTCCGCGTGAGCGGGCGGCTGCTGCCGGTGCTGCGGGTTCAGCGGATCCTGACCCTGCGCCTCGACAGAGGCGGGTTAAGGGTTCTGCGCCTCCTGCGACAGCACCGATTGAGCGGGGGACTGCACCAGGTCCTGGAACTGCTCCGCGTAGTGTGGCTGCTGGTACTGCGGCTGCTCCGCGCGAGCAAACAGTTGGACTGGGTACGAGGCGGGGCGGGAAAATGCGACGGGGAAAAAAGGCTGGTGCCACCCCTGCTCGGGAGAGTTTGGTCCCGGAATCGCGCCCTTTGCCGCCGGCCCCTGAAGCCATGGACGCTCCCTTTTCCCTGGTGACTGGGCGGCGTAAAAAAGCCGGGCCACCCCAGACGCAGACTGAGTCTGCGCCGGGGCAGCCGCAAGAGCAGAGGCCACAGGGGCCTAAGGTTAACATCCCTAGATCGGCGGCTGTCGTTTTTAAGCTGCAGCCGTCTGCTCTGGAGAGGGGTGTGACCTATGAGGCGGCACTAAAAGAGGCGCGACAGAAGGTGGATCCAGCAAGCCTAGGCATCCCCGGCCTCCGTTTTAAAACGTCCGCTACGGGCGCCCGCATGTTTCTCGTGCCGGGCGCTAGTAGCGGCGAAAAGGCAGACTCCCTTGCGGCAGCGCTGAGGGGGGCCTTCAAGGAGGAGGACGTCCAGGTGTCCAGGCCAATGAAGTGCGCAGACCTGCGCATCTCCGGCCTGGACGACTCTGTGACTGCGGAGGATGTTGTGGCTGCTGTAGCCAGAACAGGTGGATGCCCTGAGGCATCCATCAAGCCTGGCGTGATCCGCAAGGACCACTTCGGCGAAGGCTTCGTCGTAATTAAGTGCCCTCCTGTGGCTGCGCAAAAGATTTTAGCTCAGGAGACACGCCTACTCGTTGGTTGGGTGTCGGCACAGGTGAAACTCCTGCAGCCGCGCCCGACGCGCTGCTTCCGGTGCCTGGAAGCCGGGCACGTAAAGGAGCAGTGTAAAGCAGAGGTGGACCGTGGCAGCCAGTGCTTCCGGTGTGGCCAGCTTGGCCATAAAGCCGGGGAGTGCACTGCCGCGCCATACTGCACGGTGTGCGCAGCTGCTGGTAAGCCAGCCTCTCATAGAGTGGGAGGCAAGGCGTGTATCGCGGCCCGACCGCCTAGCAAGAAGGGGAAAAAGAAGTCGAGGGCTGGAGCAGCCGCTTCGACTACTGCCAGCTCACAGCCAAGCACCAGCGCGGCAGCGAGCGAGGGGATGGTTCCGATGTCAACGGAATAACGCACGCCCTTCGCTTGCTGCAGGCTAATATCAACCACTGTGCCAGAGCTCAGGATTTGTTAGTCCAGAGCATGGCGCAGTGGAGGATACAGCTGGCTGTGGTGCCTGAGCCGTACCTCATCCCTCCCGGTGATGACTGGGTTGGGGACCGAGATGGCCTAGTTGCCCTTGTCCGTCGGGGCGCCGCTGGCTCCCCTCCTTTCGAAAAAGTAGCGAAAGGTAGGGGATGCGTCGCGGCGTTGTTGGGGGAGATAATGACGATAGGAGTCTATTTTTCTCCCAACAGACCCCTCGCCGAGTTTGAGTCCTTTATGGACGAGGTGGGGGCCCTGATCGGACGGAGCCATCCTCACCCTGTGTTGGTGGTCGGGGATCTCAACGCCAAGTCTGTGGCGCGAGGAGGCGCTGGCCCAAGGTGAGACGCCGGCACCACGCGAGGTGGAGGGGCGCAGGGCGCAGTTGCGCGCGCTTGCCATCCAGGAGTGGAAGTCCAGGCTGGAGCACCCTAGTGCGGGTCTGAGGACCATCGAGGCCATCCGTCCGGTGATGGATGAGTGGCTGGAGCGGAGGCACGGCACGTTGACCTTCCGGTTGACGCAGATCCTCTCGGGACATGGTTGTTTCGGGAGGTATCTGTGTCGGATTGCCGGGAGGGAGCCGACCGCCGAGTGCCACCACTGTGACGGGTGCCTCGAGGAGGAGGCACAGCACACATTGGAGGTGTGCCCGGCCTGGGCAAGCGAGCGCAGCGAGCTCTGCGCCGAAGTGGGGATAGATCTCTCGCTGCCGAGCGTGGTTCGTGCTGTGGTTGACAGCGAGAGATCGTGGGACGCACTCCACTCCTTTTGCGAGCGAGTTATGCTCGCGAAGGAGGCGGCGGAACGTGACAGGGAGGACACTACCACCCTGGCTATCCGCCGCAGGAGAACCGGGCGTCGGAGGGCGGCTTTTTTAAGCCACCTTCCCCCCAACATGGGCCCAAGGGTGGCGGACTCGGGGGAGTCTGCTGCCCATCAACACCGGGCCCGAGTAGTGGAGCGTGTGTTTCCGCACGCTACTCAGGAGGAGACGGCGGAGACAAGAGCTCCGGTCTCTGCCGTCGACGAAGAGGAGGCCTCCGATCAGGCCGTCGCTGCTGGATACGCGGACGAATGCTTCGGCGCCCCCGTATATCCAGCCGGCAGCGACAGGTAGGAACACCGTGGGGTTTTAGTCAGTAGGAGTCTGACATAACCCGGCCGCTCCCCCCGGAGCGCCCGGGTATCCATGAGGATTTCCCCACGTAAAAAAAAAAAAAAAAAAAGGCATGAAGCCTGTGTTATAGCCACCAGTACCCAACCCTTTTTTAAGAGAACAGTGTTTTAAATGATAAGAAGGTATGACCGATAAGTAAATGTAGTTACATAATATAATTTATACTATTATTTATTTATTTATTAAAGAATGACAAGATTATATTATATAATGTATATATGAATCTAAAAGTGTGTGTATGTATAACTGTATGTGGTGGGTATTTATTAACTATGCACAATTATTATTCTAAAGGCACTTCATCTTCCTATCACTTTCACTAGCTCGTGTCCTTAAGAACACCTTCAAGCATGGCAACCCTATCCAAAACAAAAAGCCATGGGGACAATCTTACGGGATCTTAATTGGGCCCGCCGGAATGCGCGGAATCTCCCGCCTTGGGTCCCCATTGGGTCTCACACGTCCTTTTATTTGGGTTCCACATCTAAAACACTTACAACCCTTTCTATGCAAAAGGGTTTTTCTTGTTGAAGAACTAGAATGTCTATTTGTGCAATCTTTCAAAGAATTTTTTATGTCGTGGCTATTTTTTGCAATCTCTATATATCTATATATAAAAATGAATCCCTATTTACCTTGGTCACACCATAACTTAAGAACGACTTTATTTTTCAAGTTTTTTAATACTCTGGAGAAGGTTCTTACGGAAAAAAAATAAGAAGGGTAGGATATCCCTCTGGTACGCGGGTGAAACCGCGGGGTACAACTAGTTTCTTATAGATCCAAGTTCATAAAAAGTTTATCATAATTAATTAGCAGATCTGAGAGATCAGAATTCAGAGACTGTAGCGCTCGTGGTGTAGCATGATAAGCCGTTCTTAATCGATTGGCAAGTAAAGCTACCACCGTCGTGGTCGGTACCGGATGGGTGACCGGCTAGTGGTATTTCAAATCGAGCGTTTCCGTGCTTCGGAAGGCACGTAAAGCCCGTTAGGTCCCGGTTATCAAGTAAACTAGCTTAACGACTATCAAAATTAAGTACTTGTGATAGTCGTTAAGCTAGTTGGAAGCCTTCTTCTGAAAACTCCAATAGTAGGTTGACCACTAGCCTACCTCCACCGATCCGCAGTGGGCACCGTGGTGGAGTATCTGCCCATTCCCTTTCAACCTGATTTGTGAAAGGACGCCTGTGCTCAGCAGTGGGACATTATAGGCTGATGATGATGATGAATTAGCAGATCTTTAATATAATCTAAAACTTTATCTTTTAGTTGGATCCAGTTTAAATGTAATCCAAACAAAACTCTTTCAATTCAATCCAGCGAATTTCTAACAATATCTGAAGTCATCTAACAATCAGGGGCCCAATTCTGCTATTTCAATTGTGTTCCAATGATCTTTCAGTGGTGTCAAAATTGTGCCATAATGACACTATTCTGTTAGTAAGTAGACTATCAAAACTGTAAAATGTCACAATTTTGACACCACTGACAGTTCATTGGAACACAATTGAAATAGCAGACTTGGGCCCCTGCAGCCGCCTTCTTTATTAAGTAATTCATGTCTTTGATTACTTCTATTTTCACTGTTCTTTATCATCAATTATGAAGTCAAGAATCACAGATTTCTACCGCCACCTCTTAGACAGTTTTATTGTTTTATATACTGAATCCTTTCTGCTCTCTCAACGCAGTTCGCTTCTCGGCTAATTTATTTATTTATTTTGTGTCCATCCTCGTTTTGCTCTTGTACCATTTCGTATAGTGATTGTTTTCGGGGGTTCTCACACAAGCACTATATCTCTGTCAATTCGGCGTCCGTCAGTCTGTAGGGCCATTATCTTACTTTTAAATTGCGGAGCAAATTTACGCTTGCGAGCGACGGCAGCGTCGTAAAAACTTATGTTTGTTCCTTTGATTGTTTTGTCCGAGGAAAAAAAAAATTTGAAGTTGTGTGTTTGAAGGAACTTTTGTTGGGCTGCCCTACTATTTAATATGTGGAAAAGAAATGGTGTTTAGTCATCCTTTATATGATTTTTATGAAGTTGAAGATAGCAAATGATTTGATGACATACAAACTGAATAGTTCCTCTTCCCAAAAATTGACTACATAATTCAACTTGCTCTTGCTTCCAGCCGCATTAAGAGTTTAAGCAGGTCCTCGGTCTACCTGGCTGCTATATCACAAAGGGGACATGTGCTACAATAGTCAAACAAATATGACAATTATATGCTATGGTGCGTCCATGCTTGGCGAACCGAGCACGAGCCGAGCCACGAACGAGCACACTGCGAGCACGATTCGCGTAGCGTGGACGGGCTTGCGAGCCTCGAACGAGCATTCGTAGCGTGCTCAACTGCGCTCCGCCCGATTGTCAGTTTTTTCACGATCACAGGGATTTGCATCGCGCTCGTTGTAGGCTCGTTGAAGGCTCATTAAGTACGTCCACGCTTGAAATCGCGAGCAACGAACGAATCCTGTTCGTTCGCACGGACGCACCATAAGATAGGAAGTAGCATTCTACAGTAACCGCTTACCATCAGGCGGGCTGTATACTTATTTGCTACCTTTTTAGTTTAAAAAAATCTTTTTTTTATACGTGTAGCCATCTGGATGATTGCACACGAGGCATCGCTCACGCGTTACCGACCCTTCCCCCTCCCCAATGAGCTCCGGCGACCTAACTCACGCGCAGGAATACAACATCAAGTTATTTGGCTGCGGTATTCTATAAGATGGAGGTGCTTCGCCCAGTCGAGCTACTCTTTGAGCTAATAAACGCTATGCTCTACCTCTCTTAAAATCTTAATATCTTTTGTAACGCGTGTGAACAGTAAAAACCAGTAGCATAATAATATAGCAATATCGACCATGTCAATCAATAACTGACGATCAGTTTTCGCAGCTGACTTCCCATCTCTAAATGAACGTGAACTAAATTGCAAAACTCGTAAATAAGCGAGTTAACCGCTACTGTTTACTAGACATTTCGCTAATTGGCTTTTAACTTACCGTAGTTAAAATTAAACCGAAAGTTAATGTACGAGTATGTTGGATTTCTCCTCAAATATTCTTGGGAATAAATTATGTTTTCAGTTAAATAATTGCTTACTTGGTAATGTTCTAGTTAATTCTTGAGGGTGTTTTTACTGTTTGACCACTATGTAATGGTGCGTCCATGCTTGGCGAACAGAGCACGAGTCGAGCCACAAACGAGCACACCGCGAGCACGATTGTCAGGTTTTTCACGAACAAAGGGATTCGCATCTTCCTCGTTGTAGGTTCGTTTGTGGCTCGGCTCGTGCTCGATTCGAGTAGCATGGACGCACCTTGATGTGGTTGAAGGTGGTAAGCACACAAAGTCTAGAATGGAACTGGCTCTCAAGTGCAGCAGCTGTTACCCACCGGTAGGTGCTTGGCGGTATTCCCAGCCCATAACAGTGATACCATCCTCCACTGGAGCAGTGTAGAGTTTCATAGTGTCATGGTGACTGTCTCCCTGTCTCTGTCACACCTCTGCAATTGGACTGCTGTCTTACTTTTCTATCCGTATCCGTATCTATGATATATCCGGATTATGGCTCAGACAGCGTGATGATTATTCTTTGTTGGCGAAACCCACTGTCAAATCTCGGGCCGTGGTACCTATGCAACTTTATACAGGATTACTTTCCAACCTCTAGCCATATCATAATGAACAACTTTTACGATAGGACCAACTCTAAAATATCGAAAAAAAATACTTTTTCTCATAATAATAAATAATAAATATCCTGGGACATTCCTCACACACGGTCATCTGATCCCAAACTAAGCAAAGCTTGTACTATGGAAACCAGATAACTGATATAATACATATACTACTTTTTGTTTGTAAATACATACTTAATATACATAATTACACCCAGACTCAGGACATACATACATGTTCATGCACACAAATGCATGTCCTGTGTGGGAATCGAACCCACGACCTGCGGCGCTATAGGTTAAGACTCCACGTCTTAACCAACTGCGACAACTGGCCCCTCATACATTTGGATCGTGCAGTATTTTGTATGAAAAGTTTTTTTTTTCGAGATTTCAGACTTGGGTAGGTACAAGCTGTCTCCCGTGGTTTCACCCGTATTCCCGAGATAAAAAGTAGGCTATAGCACACGTGATACAGTAGAATTCCACCGGTGAAAAAATTGTTTGAATCGGATCAATGGATCCGGAACAAATCTAATATTATCAATTCGAATGTGAGTTTGTTTGTTACGCTTTCACTCAACTGATCATAATGAATGGCACGCAAATAGCCTTAGGTATGAAGAAGGACATCAGCTTTTTATCTTGGGAACGCAGGTGAAACCGCGGTGGACAGCTAGTAACATACAGGGTGATTGGAAGATGGGTGCAAAGCTGTAAGGCGATGATAGTATAGATCATTTAGACCCTTTTTGGCCATGGTTGTCTAAGACGAAGTGTGAATTTTTTTTTTACCAATCTTTACTGTAACTAAAAACTGATGACACACATGTTTAGTACATGTTTGTTTGGATTGCTTACAGATTATTTTAAATAAATATTATGAAAAAGTATTCACACATCATCCAAACTGGCTATAATTATCAATTAACGGATAAGTTTCGGAGTTTTGAGCCAAAAACCAGAAAAGATTGGTAAAAAAAAATTTTCACACTTCGTCTTAGACAACCATGGCTAAAAAGGGTCTAAATGATCTAAACTATCATCGCCTTACAGCTTTGCACCCATCTTCCCATCACCCTATATATCTTAGAATATTAGTATAGAAGTAAAGAAATCTAACTGGAATTATAAACTGAAGTCAGTGTGACGTCGTTGAAGTTCAGTGGCCAATATCTATATAATTAATTTTCCGTGCCGTCAGTCCGTGTGAATTGAAATCATTGTTATTTACACGTGGACGAAGCCTACATTAAATTTTTAACCGACTTCAAAAAAAGGAGGAGGTTCTCAATTCGGTTGTATTTTTTTATGTTTGTAACCTCTTAACTCCGTCATTTATCAACCGATTTGGAAAATTATTTTATTGTCTGGAAGGGTACCCTTCCCGTTTGGTCCCATTGTCATCAGATCAGGATTTGATAACTTCTTAGTGTACTTTGAAGTCAGTTTAAGTTTTTTGTAAAACAGTCCAATTATATGAAAAAATATCTGATTGATATATAAAGGTATATGTTTCTTCTTTTAACGAGGTAATTTAGTGTCATTAAATAATTTTGTGCTTAGAAAAAAATCGTAGATAATAATAAATAATTCGTTTGTACTAAAATGATACGCAGACAGTCTAAAGCCCGGTTCCTATAAACAATAACGAATCGTTTTGCTTTTTTATTGCCAAACTGGGCTTATAAATCATTTCGTAAGCTAATTTTACACGTGAGAGCTACTTCCATATCTCCGAGGTTCTGCTATGCAGAGCTTTGAGGTCTTTGCTTTATTATTAGTAAAGATATAAGAGTCTTAATTGTAACCGATAACGACCCGTAAATTATAAGATTCGGCCATTGGTCAACATTATAATTATTCAAATATACCTTTGCAGGCGCTATTTTTAGCCGACTTCAAAAAAAGGAGGTTCTCAATTCGGTTGTATGTTTTTTATTTATGTTTTATATTTGTTGCCTCATAACCATCCGTCATTTATTAACCGATTTGGAATATTCATTTTTTGTTTGATAGAGTAGGTACACTTCCCGTTTGGTCCCTTTGTCATCCGGTCAGGATTTGATTACTTTTTAGTGTACTTTGAAGTTGGTTTAAGTTTTTTGTAAAACAGTTTTTTTCATACTAAAAAGTCAGTAAACAAGCAACGGCCCGCCTGATGGTAAGTGTTTACCGTAGCCATATGGACGCTTGCAACACCAGGGGCATAGGGCTTATTCGCTGAAGCTCGACTGGGGAAGTACCTCCACTTTACAGAATACTGCAGCCAAGAAACAATGTTGTGTTCCTGCGCGTGTATAAGGTCGCCAGGGCTCATTGTGGAAGGGTCGTTAACGCGTGAGTGATGCATCCGTGTGTGTGGCTACTGTAACCGCTTTCTATCAGGCGCACCACACGCTTGTTTCTTATAGCATGAAAAAATAAATGTTTTATTATGAGTGATCAACCCGCTTACGTTTATGACTAAGACCAGACCCTTAAGCCTTATAAAATGAGACAGGCTCTTTAGCATGTCAAGATTACGCGTCACTTATGTATAAATCTCTTTAAATTTTAAACGATTGACTCATGCCTTTTGGGTGTTCATTTAAATTAAATTATTGTCACTTTTTGTAAATTTTTAAGCTTATCTTATTCAAATTAAGAGATACAACCACTTTACGAAACGTAAGTTTGGTAAAATACATTTTTAATGGGTTAAAAACTACGAGTAAAACTACGTAGTAAAATCGTAAGAATGGATTCGTCTAAGACTGGGGCTCCGAGAAGATGAAGCGACTCCTTTGACAGTAATTTAATATTGGGAGCCAAAACACTGAAATATTGAATTAATTCTGGTTTATATCTAAGATAAGGAGGTCACATTTGGAGCTATTTAATTCTGGGCCAATCGTTTTTAATTTTTCTGTCAATGTTTTAAAATCACTGAGAACGGTAGCCGCATCACCCCCCAGCGTACCGTCACGGTACATTTGATATATGTACAGTGGTACCGTCGACTAGATACCATACATTAAATTTAGATTGTAACCCGGGAATAATTGGATGGATGGCCAAACTGAAGATAGCTGGACCGAGAGGGACAACCCATGGCGGAAATAAGTGGGTGTTCTCTGAAAAAAAGTTTTGATGGTTGTCCATAGCATTGTCAAAGGTATTTATTTATATATCAGGGCAGATATCCCGAATTTTCGTCAATAAAATACAATCTTACAAATAGAATTTCAACAGAGAGCTCTCTAAATTGAAATCAGACCAACAACCTAATTTAATTTTTGTGTGAGACTTTACTTTGCCGATATATTAAGAACGGCTAAACATGCTACACCACGAGCGCTTCAAAAAGTTAAGCTACCACTGTCGTGGTCGGTACCTGGATTAGTGACCGCCTAGTGGTATTTCAAATCGAGCGTTTCAGTGCTTCGGAAGGCAGGTAAAGCCGTTGGTCCCGGTTATCACTTAATTACGATAGCCGAGCAATGGGACATAATTATAGGCTGATGATGATGATGTCAGTCTTATCTTAATCTAAATACCTGTAACTAACTCGGCCCGCCTGGTGGTAAGCGGTCGCCGTAGCCATATGAACGCTTCACTCACCCGTTACCGAACTCGTTAATCGTAACGAACACCATTAATTATTTCATCCAATGACGCGCACGCGGTATGACGCGACGATGACCATTCGTGGGCCCTGATTGGATGAAATTAATTAATGGAGTTCGTTACGATTACCACCAAAGTTACGCGGTAGAGCCCCTGGTAACCTTACTCACGCAGGAACACAACATAAAGTTATTTGGCTGCGGCAGTATTTATATACTCTGAGGCTGCGGTATTCTGTAAGGTACTTCCCCAGTAGAGCTGCTCTTCGAGCGAAATAACGCTATGCTCTATCTCTCTTACTCTTTCTCTTATACTATGTTATATCTCCTACCTATCCTTTACCTTTGTTTACCTTTTCTCCAGCATGTTTTGAAATAAACTTTACTCTACGCGATATAAAATGGTAGCGTCCAGTTACTAATTAAAAGTAATAAATAAAATTGTGGAACGCCCCCGAGCCCCCGGCCCGTTACTGATTCGCTATTACCTTAATTGGGAAACGTTCAATGCGTGAGTGTTAATAATAAATTAAGCGTTTCAGTCGGTTAAGAACCTGTTACAGTTAAACTTGTGTTTTGAGGAATTTGTGGTGGTTTAGTTGGGATAATTTATTTTAATTTTTAATGAAGAAATAATCAATAGTCAAAGCTAATAAATTAATTTACCACTAGTTCGAAAGCCTTCAACTGAGAAATACCGGCAAGAAACGCAGTAATGTGTTTTATAAATATATTTTTTGGACATTCTGTCTCATCATTTCAGCCTATTGCAGTCCACTGCTGGACGTAAGCCTCCCCCAGGGTTCGCCACATGGCCCGATCTCCCGTTTTCGCCATCCAGTCACCACCCGCCACTTTTTTCAGGTCGTCGGTCCATCTGGCCGGAGGGCGTCCTACACTACGCTTGCCGAGTCGTGGTCTCCACTCGAGAACCCGTCTACTCCACCGATCATCGGTTCTGCGACAGATGTGACCAGCCCACTGCCACTTCAGTCTGCTAGGTACTACATTCTGTCTAGGTATTGGCTATTTCTTTTTTCTAAATATCTTACAAAATAAAACAGTTCCCAGTCACATGAATAGCTCAAACTCCGAAAAAATTATAACTGCTTTGTGAAACACCACTATGATATCGACAAGGTTATTTCATGGATATAGTAAATAATTGTTAAAAAAGGAACTACTTTAGCCATTTAGCTTTTTAACTAAGGTACAGGGCAACAACCATTTCAATACAATATAGAATTGACCAAATGAAATCTGCACGAACCAGCAACAATGTAAATCTTTCTCCTCTCTCCGTACATAAATAAAGCAGACCGAGTGTTGCCAGCTCGTGGTTTAGTCAGTTAATTAATCGTGTTATTACATCTAGGAAGCGTAATGGCAACCTTTAAGTAATTGTTGAGTGTACAAGCTGTTGACGGGAACAATGAAATGTCTTCAAACTTAGATGCAAAAAGGAAGATACAGTATGCGTAATTGACATCTGGTCCGGTCTGGTCTGATTGAACCATAACAGAGATAGCGAACCCAGAATGTAGCGCGAGCGGTCCAGGTTCGGCAATCTGAATCTATTCAATTAAAGAGAAATCAGGAACCTGGAACAGAAACTGGCTTTTCCGGTGATGATAGCCCAGAATTAGTGACGCCAAAGACTAAGGACAAAAGGCTTCGGTTCGAATCCTAAAACGAAATCGGTAATCGAGAGTAAACCAAAGCATTCAACATCATCATTATCAGACTATAATGTCCCACTGCTGAGAACAGGCCTCCTATCACAAATGAGGGTGAAAGGGAATGGGCAGATACTCCACCACCGTACCCACTGCGGATCGGTCGAGGTGGTCAGCAGCTCGACTAGGGAAGTGCCTCCACCTTACAGAACACCTCAGAAACAAATAACTTTATGTTGTGTTCCTGCGCGTGAGTAAGGTTGCCAGAGCTCATTAGGGAGGGGGGAAAAGTCGGTAACGCGTGAGTGATGTCCCGTGTCTTGCAAACGTCCATATAGCTACGGTAACCGCTTACCATCAGCTGGGCCGTATGCTTGTTTACCGACTTCGTGGTTTAAAAAATAAAGTGCTTGGGAATGATTCTTAATTTGAGGGTGAAATAAAAAGACAAAAAAACTGTTATATTTTATCACTGTGTTTTTCACAACCAATTTAAGGTGAGCTCCCATTTAAAGTACATTCATATAAAAGAGGGGTCTTTACTGCTTTTTTTACAATCAAAACCTGAAGTCCATGCGGACGAAGTCGCGGCCAATAGCTAGACAATTTTTAACGGACTTCTATAACAAACAGCCCACAAATACGTACCGTAATTTGTTTGTCTCGTTTCCACATTTTGAAGTTCCAATTTTGTTGTAATAACATTTGCCTTTCTTTCGGCTTCCGTCAGTGGACAGGTCACTTCACAAATTGACCATACAGTCAATATTATTACGGATATATCTTCATGGGATCTTACCGGGTTATGGAGGCGAGCTATGAAAAAATCATCGAACATTAACCCACAGAAGAAAGAGAAAGAAAGAAAATAGATTTATTCATGACAACACACAACATTACATTAAAGACACCATAATAACCGTAATAACATAAAAATAAGAATAATAAAAAAAAAAAAAACGACAGTGATAGCCGGGACCAACAGCTTTACGTGCTTTCCGAAGCACGGAAACGCTCGATTTGAAATACTGGCACTAGGCGGTCACCCATCCAAATACCGCCCACGACGGTGGTAGCTTAACTTTGCCGATTGATTAAGAACGGCTTATCATGCTACACCACGAGCGCTTCAATGACGGTTACCTGAAATCTATTCCTCCTATTCCCCACTATCGACAATGCGCTCTGATTGGCTAAGTCAAGGACACACTAAACGTTTAGATGCAGTGATTGGTCGGTACTGTTATTAATCAATGCAAAACCACTTACTAGTTGTGGATGTTAGAGATAGATTTTCAACTTGAGGTTCATAGTTGGACAAAGGGGTATATATGTGTGCTATTCATTGCTTTTTCACCGAATAGGGATGATTCCTAGGTAAGAAAAATATAATTCTAATTACTCCATCATCTGCCTGCCCTGTTCCCAATCAATTGGGGTCGGCGCAATATGTACGCTTCTTCCATTCGTCTCTTCTATCCGTCATACTAGTATCCACTCCTTTCTTACCCATATCATCTTTCACACAATCCATCCATCTCTTTTTCGGTCTTCCTCTTCCCGTATATCCATCCACTTTCATATTCATAACTTTTTTAGTGACGTGGCTTTCATTTCTCCTCATAACATGTCCATACCATGATAAACGGTTTTTCTAAATAGGTTTTTTTTGCCATCTAGTCCATTCCTTATTTGGGCCGTATTACCGTATCCTATGCTTGCAACATCAGGGGTCACACTCTAATAACACTCGCTATGCCAAGATGCCAACCTTGTAAAATTCTTTTCATACTGTTCTTGGACCCATGATGAGCGTCCGCGGAAGGAAGCTCCTTTAAAACCGCACAGTATGAAACCATTTTGGTTCCATAGTGTGAGGACGGACTCCCCGTCGATGGCGAGAGCTGCGATGGTGGATGGTAGCCGTGGGCATCAAGTCAAACAATTCTTCAGAACACTGTTCGTACAAGCGGTAGAACACACATAAGGAGGCAAAGTCTATCTCTAACTAGGACTATCCGAACAAAAACTGAATGGAAATCGATGATATTTGTAAAATAGCTTAAATATTTATAACACAAACACACAGACGGACTAGTCGACAGGAAACGTTGAGTGTTATCGCAGTAAACATGCAAGGTTGGCTTCTTTGGGTGCCTTATATAAACATACGGTATTTTATGTGTATATGATGGGACCGCAAGTATGTTAGATGCACTGACTTACATGCCAGGTTGTAGTCGTTTCGATTTCCATTGTTGGGTATGAGAATATAACTGTCTGTCCAAGTGTAAAGACCTTCAATCTATACCCAGCTAGATTTTATGGGGAAACTGCTACGATAAAAATAATTACAAAAAGCTTTAAAATTATGAGATACTTTTTTCATACAAAAAGTGCACTTTAAATGCTGTTTTGTCGTCACTAAAACACACGGGGTATTTTCATACAAAAAGAAAATTACTTGTGATTTTTACAAAGTATATACATTTCTTCGACCTACATATTTATAAGTAATATATCCCCTCTTTTAACCCCTTCTAAAAGATGGTAACAAACCGCTAGGGTGAGAAAAGGGTTAAAAACTGAATATCCTTGGAAATTCTCCATCCACGGCCATTTCATCAACATAAACCAACATTTTTCTGAATATTTTCTTATTAGCAGCATAGCGATTAGTATTCATATTCACCACCCATCAAAATACCCGTTGCTCCGCGGAATCTCTCCCCATATTATTACCGAGATCATTAACAATCATTTGCTGGTTTATCTGTCCGACAAACGGGTATTTTGTTTGGTATACACTCGCACTATGCAATCATGTGTTGTGTGTATGTGTAGGGGTGTGTGTGTGGTGTTGAGCTCAAATTGGCTCCCACTTCGCCTCCGAGCATGAGCCGCGAAGCTAATAGGCGGAGCTATACCGTAGGGCTGTCAATGTTTAGAAGTCATTATGTATTATTAAGGAGTAAAGGATCGAAAGCGCTCGTTGTTTAGCGTGATTAGCTGTTCTTAATCGATCGGGAAAGTTAAGCTACCACCTAAGGCCGGTACCTATATGGGTGACCGCCTAGTGGTATTTCAAATCGAGCGTTTCCGTGCTTCAGAAGGCGTAAAGCCGTTGGTTCCGGCTATCACTAAATTCTGTTAATCGTCAAACTAGTTGGAGGCCTCCTATGTCGTTTGAAAACTCCAACAGTGGCATACCAGTGGGCATACCAGTATCTGCCCACTCCTTTTCAACCTTATTTGTGAAAAGAGGGCCGTGTTCAGCAGTGCGACATTATGAGCTGATGATGGAGTGAATATAAATATTGATAGTGGTTTAATTTACATCAAAAATTGTAAGTGTATGAATTAAGTGAAGTAAAACAAAAAGAGTCTTCTTATGCGTTGCACTCTTGACAGAGTGGTCGTGGTCGTCATGACGTCACGCGCTTCACAACACGCCGCCATTCTTCCCTAACTGCTGCCCTTCTGGTGCAGTTATTGATAGGACCGCCTATTGTGGCCTTAATTTGGTCGGTCCATCGCATGGGTGGTCTTCCACGCGCTCTGGTGCCCTCCACTTTACCCTGCACCACCAATCGCTCTATGGAGACATCTCCACACCGCGACACGTGTCAGAAGAAAGTTAGGATGCGAGACTGCACTACGGAGGATAGACGCTGCTTGATACCGAGTTCCTGGTACAAACATAGTAACAGAACATAAAGAAAAATTTCAACAATAAGTAAAAACAAACAATAATGATATAAGCAAATAGAATAGATAAAAAAAAAAACTTTGGTAAAAAAAAATATATTTCTAATTAGTCTGTTAGTTTTTTTCTTTTATATACAACTTAGTCGATAAACAAACATACGGCCTGCATGATGGTAAGCGGTTACCGTAGCCATATAGACGCTTGCAACACACGAAGCATCGCTCACGCGTTATCGACCTATCCCCCCTTTGAGCTCTGGCAACCTTACTCACGCGCAGGAACACAACTTTACACAACATTGATTGTCAAAACGTATTTTTGCTTAACCAAACCATTAATAATTGGACTGTTTTACAAAAAACTTAAACCGACTTCAAACACACTAAAAAGTAATCAAATCCTGATCTGATGACAATGGGACCAAACGGGAAGTGTACCCTTCCAGACAAAAAAATAATTTTCCAAATCGGTTAATAAATGACGGAGTTATGAAGTAACAAACATAAAAAAAAAAAAAAAAAAATTGCCGATTTGAGAAACTCCTCCTTTTTTTTGAAGTCGGTTAATAATTGACAAAGATAAAGCAAGTCAAAGTTCGGACACTCATAAGTGGGTCAAAAACATGCAAGATTCGATTACAGACACCAGACAGGTGACACTAAATAAAAGCTTGTAAAAATCTACCATACACTATCATTACGTGGTAACGTGCAATAACGTTCCTTGGACATGTTCATCGGTGAACTTTAAAACTTGCGTGTGACAACCCTACTACCCGTCTGACCGCAGGCCCATCAATATAACAATTTAACAAGAGCGTTTCAACAGCTATAAATTAAATGAGTTAACAGCCCTACAAATTCTCTCGGAACTCGTATACGGCCTACTCACATCCACTGAGCTTAAGAGGTGAATGCGACACGAATACAATGTTTGCTAAGTACATCTTATTGAGAATTTTATTGATGATTTCATCTTGATATGATTTTAAATACGCTGTTTCTAGTATGTACTGTCCCAACAAAAACACAAATGTAATAAAACCGGCCAAGTGCGAGTCAGACTCGCGCACCGAGGGTTCCGTACAAGCCTGTAGGTATATAAGTAAATGGTAGTATAGACCTGAGTATTTGATATGAATTTCAATTTATGACGTATTAAAAAAAACTACTTACTAGATCTCTTTCAAACCAATTTTGGTGGAAGTTTGCATCGTAATGTACATCATATATTTTTTATAGATTTATCATTCTCTTATTTTAGAAGTTACAGGGGGGGTGACACACATTTTACCACTTTGGAAGTGTCTCTCGCGCAAACTATTCAGTTTAGAAAAAAATTATATTAGAAACCTCAATATCATTTTTGAAGACCTATCCATAGACACTCCACAATTATGGGTTTTATTAAAAAAAAATGAGTTTCAGTTGTAAATAAGGGGAACCCCCAAAATTTATTGTTTTTTTTTCTATTTTTGTGTGAAAATCTTAATGCGTTTCACAGAATACATCTACTTACCAAGTTTCAACATTACAGTTCTTATAGTTACGGAAAAAAGTGGCTGTGACATACGGACGGACAGACAGACAGACATCACAGATTTTTGCCATTTGGCTACGGAACCCTAAAAATGGGAGCCAAGTTCAATATTATGATTATTATTGTGTAGTTGTCGACTTCACCGACAAAATACTTGCGATGTAAATGGGTGCCAAGTTCTGTAGACAATCCTGAAATTGATTTATAAGAGTAGGTATATAAGTTTTAAAACACTATTTCTTGTTTTGTTTTCTGCTACAACAACGTTTGCTATTTTGACGGGCCAGCTGGCGCGGTTGGTTAAGACTCTGGTCAAGAATCCACCTATTGCGCCGCTGGTCGTGGGTTCGATTCCCACACAGGACATGCATTTGTGTGCATGAACATGTCTGTATGTCCTGAGTCTGGGTGTAATTATGTATATTAAGTATGTATTTACAAACAAAAAGTACCGTCAAATGGGGTAATTTGAGACTAATACCTTAATTGGGATATTTTCGAGGACAAATTTTAATTCTTGATTTAGCAACACACACACACAATAGCCCGGTGATTTTTATTTCTAATGCAGCATCAACGTTCGGTCTCTTAGAAAATGTAAGTAAAATGTTGTTAATCCTTTTCCAAATTTTATAAATACATCATAAACTCAACCCTTTACGCGACCCAATCAAAATGTCGTGAAAAACTTTGTGCTCACAGCTAACTATGAGCAAAAATCAGGTCTGGATTCGTTTCGATTCATAACTTCAATTCCCGATGTATTTAATTTTGAAACTTAAAATAAAGCTGCTAGCATATATTTTTTCTTTTTTACAAAAAAATTCAGTTGCATAAAAATGGAGGTAACTTGGGAACAATGTCTCTAGTAATAAAAGCCTCTGGTTGTGAAAAAGTGTTGTCTTAAATAGCAATTTCCAGAGGAAGGTACTTATTTCCTATAAAATATAAGTGCAACTAGCTTTAAAAAATAGTGAAAATTATTTTTTTATTCCGACGTAGAAGATAAAATTCCATACAAAATATAATAAGTTCTAAACTCTATGAATATTTATTTAGAAGTACTTTTTGTTACTTAAGTAGTAGTAAATTTAATTTTATAGACATTTATTCTGAACAGTATGAGAAATAATTAAGAAGTTTCGTTTATTTCAGTTTTATTTACATCAATTAAAAGAAGTAATCAAATACTTTAGTTTTGTGTATATTTAAATAAAAACTGTTCCAAACGGTGTTTAATGTGATTATTGTAAACATAGCCACATTTTTTAAAATGAAATCGTGTCCCATGTTGGTCTGTTGCTTGTCAAACATGAGATATGGCGGTGGAAGAATGGGTGTTCCAATTTACCCCCACATCTAAGGTAACTTGAGACAGCAAATAAAAAAAAAATAAAAAAAAATTGAGGTTACCGTAACCCAAAATCTGTTCTGAACATGAAACTTTGACTACACACTGGAGTATAGAGAGATTAATATGTAACAAATACCTATTACTATGCATTTGATATATCGATGAACTTCAAAAGTGTCCCAAGTTCCCCCGTTTGACGGTAGTATATGTATTATATCAATAATAATATCAATTTCTTTAATTCTAAAACTTCAATTTTTACCTTACACCAAATCAAATCGTTCATTCAATTACCAACATCCCAATATCAATCCACAATTAATAAATACACACCCAAAAAGTGTTATTCGAAAACAAATCCAATCAAAGCAGACGATATAACTTCAAAAATAACCGAGGACTCTTGCCTGAGGCCTATTCATTAGATCATTATTTTATGAGCACCAAATTTGGTCAGTTAAAGCCTATTATTTGGGCCAATATGGGCCCAATTATTGCCTTCTTGGAACTAACAGATGATTTGTGAGGGGGCACCGAATTATCACTAATTTAGTGCATGTTCTGCTCTGTTTTGTTTGGTGTTTTAACTACGTTACGGTGGCTGTGTTGTTATTGATTGGATATGGTTAGAATGAATCCAATTTAATTAATATTGTTATGTGAGAAATATACAGGAAGTTACGGAAAGATTATATCCACTTTTTTGGTACTAGGCGCACATAGACCGCGGAAGAGAAAATGTTATAATAATATAAGCAAGTGACGCAAAATGGTCATGATTACTTGGATGCAAAAATTTGGTAGGAATTTTTGAGTAATTTATTTTGGGCTGAAACTTTTTATAGAGAGTCTGTAAAGTCAAAGTCAAAGTATTTTATTGTGAAGCATAGGTAGGTACAGATATTATGTATTATTAAGGCTCAACTATGTCCCGCCTCTTAGGCATACAATATTAAAATTACACACAATACTATTAATTAAAAATTACAATTAAAAATACAATAAAAAATTGGTAGTAAACGCACGCAACAATTGTTAAGTAATTTAAGTGTAATTTTTATTTAGCATGCACGTTTTTCTTTTGTCTTTGTGCAAAATCTTTATGTTCTATGTACAAAATTATCTTGTAAATGCTGTACACAGTTATAATAGGGATACAAATTTATAACTGTATTTCATTTAAAAAACGTTTGTAATTGTAAGATGTGGTTTGTATCTTGTTACTGTGTCTTTTAAATAAATAAATAAATAAAAATAGAATTAACATAGCATTAAAAATAATAAAAGCCACATACAATAATACTGTACCTGATGTCTTCATCCCTTTCGGATAGATTCATCCTTTTCATTACACCTAGTATAGTAATTATTATTTAGATTAAGATATTTAGTATAGTTTTATTATATAAAATTTTAATTTCACTTAGTATAGTTTAAAATAAAAATACTCGTACATAAGTATCTTTTGGAACATTTGAATGATGACTAAGAAAAGCAAATTATTTCTTTAAGAGATTATTATATATAAATATATATTATTATATAAAATATGTATTTGGTTATTTGAGAAAGAATAGTTTTCTTTAGCGGTCAAAATAATAATGGTGCGTCCATACTTGGCGAACCGAGCACGAGCCGAGCCACGAACGAGGACACTGCGAGCACGATTCGCGTAGCGTGGACGCCCCTTGCGAGGTTCGAACGAGCGCGATTGTCAAGTTTTGTCACGTACCAAGGGATTCGCATCGTGCTCGTTGAAGGCTCGTTGTAGGTTCGTTCGTGGCTCGGCTCGTGCTCGATTCACGTAGGATGGACGCACCATAACAAACGCAAAATCAACGTCTAGTGATGTAACGTGTTCGATTTTTCAGTCGATAATAATTTCATATAAAAAATAGACAATAATATATGTGATATGATAAGTAAAGCAATTGTACCTCAGTAATAAGCGATCATTAGGTTTAGCATCATGTAACACTGAACCCCAATCCTGCCAACATGGGTTCTACAAGTTTGGGTAGCGATAGCATACAATTTATGTGAATATAATATTTTAATATAATGTGATGTACCTATTTAATTTAAAAATCGGCACATCAATCTGTAAAGAAAAAAAGAAAATTGTGTGGGCCAAGAATCTTTATTTTGTGTTTTTATTTTATCTATGAAGTTAGACACAAAATAGAAATTCAGATATACCTACATTGCTCCCAAAAATTTCAGTTTTTTCCCACAAATTAAATTTATTTATCGTCGAATAGTGTTGTGCTGCTATCGATACGAGGGCGTGTCGCCGTTGCCGGTATAACTCATGTGGTTATTACCTCGCTGCGGCATTAACAAATATTTAAACATATTATACGAGCAAAAAACCTACGCGCACGCATCGCCCTGGCGCGGTGCGGCCGCGGAGTCGATCCACCTTTTTAATTTGAGAAAAACATTGGAATTTAGAAAAAAAAAAACGTGGGCAATTTTGCTTTTTGTTACATGAGTTGTAGTTAGAAAAAGTAGATTTTAAAATTGTTTGCCATTTATTCGTATTTTTTTTAATACTCAAATAAACTATAACCATTAATTATACGACGTTATACATGAGATTATTTATAAATAAATAAATATATCCAACGTAAAATATAGAAATAATTTATATACTTTATAGATTATCAAAATGGCATTACTTGTTTATAAACACAATCAATAAGGATATTCAATAAGACAGAAATACCACAGTTAATGTAATATATTCATATTTATAATGAACAATCATATAAATAAAAAGTTACAATAAATAATATCGTATCAATAAATGTTAAAAAATCATAAAACAGTTTCGACAGAGCGACGTCGAATACAAAATAAAGGTATGCACACATAATTGGGTCTGAACAAATTTCCATTGATATTCGTGATGGGAAAAAAGTACAAAATCGCTATCGATGAGATGTGTACGAGCGTCGATATTCACCCGGGCGAAAGGCTGCGCAAAAATAAATTTATCGATGCCTTAGCCCTTCACGTAACGTGACAGACGTCAGTTTCGTTTGTCAAACTGTAGATGTATATTGGTTTATTTATAATGGGCCACTTACAGGCACTGCAAATTGTCGAGAATTGCATCGGCTTAAACAAGGTGTCAATTTGGCGGAGTTATGAAAGTTTGGTTTCTCGGAACTATTTGTTTTAAAGTTTTGTAGTGGCTCCGAGGTTGGAGTTTACACTTTATTTGTGTATTGATGGCATCGATTGTGTGGGCGGTTGCTTTATGGCCCGCTTTATTGATTGCGAATGTCGATAGATTTATCTTAATATATTTTAAAATATATTGAGAATAACGTTCTGTGAGTTTAAATATCTTTAGGTTATCATTCATGACTTCTTATTTTTTTTTTATATGTCACAATTGAATACTTATAATAAAGGTAAATGAATAAAATTAGTCACTTATAAGCCGCTGTATCTATCAGGTCCTAATAAATTAGTGAATTTACTCTTGAGGGATGGTCATTAGTAATCAAAAAATAATATTAGAAAAATAATCCGTGGGTTTTTTTTTAGATAAATGGTTAAATTAATACTTTGTACTGATATTAAGTTCAATTTCGGAATTTTATTTTTGTCCCACTGATTATTTTTCTAATATTATTTTTGATTACTAATGACCTATACATTCATCCCTCAAGAGGAAATTTACTAATTTATCAGGACCTTATGATATAACCACAATCTCACCATGGTAAGCGCATAGGTACATCTTTTGATATTATGAATTACTTATTAATTACATTTTCCGATTGAGCTGCGCCGGCAGTGTGTGGAGACCATAGCGGCGAAGTGCCAAATGACACAACGCTTTTCCCTTCCGCTACTGCGGTAACCGCTTACCATAAGGCGGGCCGTATGCATATTACCCACCTAAGCTATTTTATATAAAAAAGTTACTCAAACAAAACTTGAGGTAAACGTAAACGAATGTTGCTGTTGTTTTTAATAAGATTAAATATTTTTAACCGTTTTTATAGAGTACATAAATTAATGTTAACATTGGTTTACACACAAAAAAACCTTCGCTGATAATAAATATTAATAGCAAGGGAGTGGAACTTGCTCTCGGCGCGGTGTTTCCTGACTCATACAACCTAGGGACAAGACCAGTGTGAATAGGTTTCCTCTGGGAAAGCCTGTTTCATCCAAGGCTTCGTCTTCATCCCTTATGGGCGGGTCAGTGGCGAAACGCAAGCCCATTAAATAAAAAAAATATTATTATTAAATATTCAAAAAAAGAACAATCGTCTTTTCTATAAATATTCATCGACACTTCCCCATCCCTAGTCAAAGGAACGAGATTTATATCATATCATTATGCATAAAATATTTCTTTTAAACGTATAATTAGCTGTTATTAATATTATAAATAATATACTTTACCCGCCTCGGGGTTAACTTTGATACTGATACGGCCATGTTTAAATTGAGTTTGCTTTATTTTTTAAATAACGCTTATTTAATAGGGAGTTGATGCATAGTAATTTTAGTTAATTAGTTTTTGTTTTAATTTGAATTTGTGACACGGAGAGTACGTTAAGTTGACTTTAAAGTTGCTAGACGGTGGTGATAGTTTTAATTTATAGAACAACTAGCTGTGTCACGTGGTTTCACTCGTGATGTTATAATAATATACCCCATCTATAACGTTCTTCAATAAACGTGCCATACAGGATGGAGATTTCGAGATGGCATGTTTTTTTAACTTTTCTTACTAAATTTCCACATTGCTCAATCATAATGAATGACAAGTTTTTTTTTTTTTGAGAATTCAGTGTTGGTCCCTTAGTAAAAGTTGTTCAGCATGACTAATCCAGTATGGGTTTTGAAAATATGCCATCTCGAAATCACCAACCTGTATAATGCATTTTTTTTTTTCAAATAAGGAAGATCCTGGAATTGGCTCGATTATACATACTGCGTTTAAATATTATAAAGATTTTTAAATTGTTTATTTTTTTTATTTATTAGTAAATATTAATAAATTATTATGGTTCTGTAAAGTTGTTCAACAAATTCTTCGTATGATCAATTTAGTGTCTTATCAATAAGGTCTAATTGTTTTTTTTTTTTTAGTATAATGGCCATCATCATGCAATAACATTTAGTGGCATATTTTTTACAATTTCAACTTCAACATGAACTATATCATAAAATAAAGTGTTACACGTAGTTAATTTCTGGGAACATATACAACGTATATATCCTTATTTACTACAGAAATTACCCCACTTACGTACCTCATTATACCCTCCTACACTGAACACATTAAAAACCAACCCCGAAATCTTGGACAATTACCTTTTATGTTGGTAATTTGCAAATACTGACAACACTGCGCGTTATTAACCAAATAACCAATTTATCTCTGTATTTTAAGTATTCAAAAACCACCCTTAACAAATTAAACATAAGGCTTCTTATAACGCATAATTAATCGTGCAATTACTAAATTTCAACACATATTTACCAATCAATTTTGAACTTTAATTTAATGAGGTAAAGTTGAGAATGTTCGAATATTTATAACACATCAGTAAACATTACGATAGCGCGGAGCCATTATTGAATTTACTTTATATAATAATGGTTAATCACTCGAAAGCATCGCTCGATGCTGCCTTGTTACTGAGAGAATAGTGATGTGCTATATTTTTGTCGATAATTTCGATTTTATCGATAGTTGTTCATAAAGCCTTTAAATCGAAGATTGTAATAATAAATAAATGCTTCTTACATATAAACAGTTCATCATCATCATATCAGCCTATGGATGTCCACTGCTGAACATAGGCCTCCCCCATTGACTTCCACTTCGAACGGTTTTGGGCTGCTTGCATCCAGCGGTGCCCAGCTACTCTGACCAGGTCGTCGGTGAACCTGGTGGGAGGGCGTGGTCGCCACTCGAGAACCTTCCTTCCCCAGCGGTTATCGGCTCTTCGAGCGATGTGGCCTACCCATTGCCACTTCAGATTACTAACTCTACGAGCTATATCCGTCGTTTTCGTTCTCCTACGAATGTCCTCATTGTGGACCCTGTCACGTAGACAAATACCGAGCATAAAGAAAAAATAATAATAATAATATAATTATAAATAGTTACGATATTATTTTAAGTTTTTAATGATGTTTGAACATTTTCTTTCTCGCCCCGTTAGGCGCGAGGTCCTCTGCTGTCGCCGACGTGGCTGACGCCTGACGCCGCCACTACCTCTTGATGAAATTTTGCACGTCACAGTTGATCATAACCTAGAATAACATAAACGATACTTTTTAACCCCGGATAATATTAGATCCCACGGAAACACGGGTAAAACTAAAGTAAAGTATAAACTATAGTCTCTCCAAATTAATTGTGTTAGATATGTAGCGACATCTATCAGCCATCTATCAGTAACACTGAGATAGTTCACACACGGAAAGATAGATGGCGTGGCGCCACATTATCGTGCATCGCGCGCCTACATCCTGCATCGCGCTTGCGAAGTTTTCCCGAGAAGCTGCATATATACAACTGTCCGACATGTACAGTTGGACCGCGGTCCCCAGGCACGATGACCCAGCCTGGCGGAAGATCTTCCCTTTTAAATGGAGGTGTCATCCACCTTGCACCTCCATAGATATTTGTAATGGTGCGTCCATGCTTGGAGAAACCGAGCACGAGCCGATCCACGAGCGAGCACGATTCGCGAAGCGTGGACGGGCTTGCGAGCCTCGCACGAGCATTCGTAGCTTGCTCGACTGCGCTCCGCCCGATTGTCAGTATTTTCACGAACACAGGGATTCGCATCGCGCTCGATGTAGGCTCGTTGAAGTCTCGTTAAGTACGTCCACGCTTGAAATCGCGAGCAACGAACGAATCCTGTTCGTTCGAGGCTCGGCTCGTGCTCGCTTCGCGTAGCATGGACGCACCATTAGATATTTATTCATAATGGTTAGATCATATTATAGTAGAAGGATTGAGTGAAGTGGCTACACTGACCATAACGCAAAGCTAATAAATGTGTGACAAATAAATCTATCGGTCTTATGAGGAGTTTATTGCGTCGCTTCTTCTCCTCATACGGGATTCTTCCAAAGCGATAGTATTACTTTGTTTCATTGCCTGTACTAGGCCCACCGAATCCTCGCTTGGCAGTCGCTAACGCTATTAATTGTTATCGATAGTTTTTCGGCTCATGTCCCACCCGTACCGCCGGCGGCGCTCGGCGCGGGGCGTGCCCCTCATTCGCCGCAATAATTTATACAGCACTCGTTAAATAATCGAGTACACTGCCAGTCCACCACTTCGGTCATCACAAACACGTGCACGCCACTAATTGTTGGTTTAAAATATATTTAATCAACCTATAATATCTTTGAGTTAAGGATATTTAATGAAATTAATTGCTATTGATAATGGTAGATTGATGTCAGTCATTTGGTAGTTATACGAGTGTTTTGAAAATTTGTGATTTTGATATGATTGACGTTTGCAGTTTGCCGCTCGCGTCACCATAAAAAAACAGGCGCCCAAAAACAGTTATTTTTGCAATCTCCTTTCTGTATCATTTTACGATTAAAATAGTTAAGTAAATAATAAACTAGAAAAAAATCCTATAATTTTTGTATTTTGTTTTTTTTTTGTAAAATGACTAATTAGTTCGTGAGATAACCATAACACGGTGGTAGGGTGCTTTGTAGTACCCACCTGGCTGGCTACCACCCTCAAGTTGAAAATCTGTCGCCAAGCACCTATCGGAGTGTTCTGACAGCTGCACTTGAAAGCCAGTTCCTTCTAGGCTTTGTGTGCTTACCACCTTCGTCCGCATCATCACTACCATGGTGAGATTGAGGTCAAACACAGGCCCATACACAATAAAAAAAAAACATTTAGATCTTTTGGTTGTCAATGACTTGACTTTAACTTGGAGCCTTGTGTGTAGTGAGGAGTTGATCTTTCACGGGATAAGAGTATTTATATTGCATTGCCATTTATTTACTTATTAAATATAGATTCAGTCTACTTTGTAGTTTTGCCGCCGCGCCGGGGCACGCAATTGTTGTCAGTGCGATTAGAATAAATAAATAAAATAAAAATAAATAAAAGAGTAATTGCTGAGTTTATCGCCGGCTCTTCTCAGCAAATGCAACCTTCCGAACCGGTATTAGAGTATTAGAGTCAGACTTTTCATAAGTGCCTGCGAAGGTCTATTTGAATAAATGATTTTGAATTTTGAATTGCAGTTTCAATACTTTTTTTAAGATTCTGTACCCAAAGGGTGCCAACGGGGCTCTATTACTAACCCTCCGTCTCCGTCTGTCTGTCTGTCAGCGGGCTGTATCTTTTATACCGTAATAGGTAGATAGTTGAAATTTTCACAGAATGTGTATTTCTATTGCCACTATACAACAAATAAAAGCTACTGTCCTACTTATGACGGGCCAGCTGGCATGGGTGGTTAAGACTCTGGTTAAGATTCCACCTATCACGCCGCAAGTCGTGGGTTCGATTCCCACACAGGACATGCATTTGTGTGCATGAACATGTCTGTATGTCCTGAGTCTGGGTGTAATTATGTATATTAAGTATGTATTTACAAACAAAAAGTAGCATATGTATTATATCAGTTGTCTGGTTTCCATAGTACAAGCTCTGCTTAGTTTGGGATCAGATGACCGTGCGTGAGGAATGTCCCAAGATATTTATTATTATTATTATATCCTACTATAATCCTACTTAATATTATAAATGCGAAAGTTTGTGAGTATGCATGTATATTTGTTACTCTTTCACGCAAAAACTACTGAACGGATTTGGATGAAATTTGGCACACACATAGAATATGTTCTGGATTAACACATAGGATACTTTTTATCTCGGGAAATCATACGATCCCTCGGGAATGCGGGTGAAACCACACAGGACAGCTAGTTAAATATAATTAAAGGGATACCCCATGCAAGAACGTCTTTAAGGAACCCTTCGTGTTGGGTCCGACTCGCACTTGACCGATTCTTTTTAATTATTAATTGGTAAATTTTTCCCATACTCATGTTGTGATTGACTGACAACCCACATTCATTGCAGGGGAAACCGCGTGGAAATGTTAACTATAAACGTTGTAATCTCAATAATTATGCCTTAACCGCTCTAAACATTAGGGGATAACAAGGACAGCTGCTATATTCCATTAGACTCGAGTAATAATCCAATTATGAGATAAAATAAACGTTTGGCATACTACGAATTATTATTAATATAATTTGCCTCAATTGTACGTAATGTTATACGGCCATTATAAAGACATCAACGCGCGTAGTATTTCATTTACAAAATGGTTTTTAGTTTGTTTTTGTTCTAATTTAGTAAATTAACGTCCTTATATTAAGCGAATATTATTATTATTAAGTGAAGCAACAACTTTCGCTCCTTTTTAAGCATCGCATGTTTATATGGGGAAGAAGTGCACAAAACTACAGTATTAATATAAAAATGCATTTTAAACACAGACAGGCCAGCTGGCGCACTTCACCTATCGCACCGCAGGTCGTGCGTTTTCTTTTTTTTTTTTTTTACTGTGCTTGACCACAATCTCACCATGGTAAGTGATGATCTGGTCAAAGGGGTAAGCACACAAAGCCTAGAAGGAACTGGCTCTCAAGTGCAGCTGTCGGAACACACCGATAGGTGCTTGTCGACAGATTTTCTGACTTGAGGGTGGTAGCCAGCCAGACGGGTACTACAAAGTACCCTACCACCGTGCTATGGATTCCTCACGATGTTTTCCTTCACCGAAAGCTCAAGCACATTGTAGGATTCGAACCCGGGACCTTTGTCTCGGTATCCGACGTCACTACCACTGAGCTATCATCGCCTGTAAAAATCCCAGTCAATAAAATCAGTAAATAAAATCCCAGACAGGACATGCATTTGTGTGCATGAACATGTCTGTATGTCTGAGTCTGGGTGTAATTATGTATATTAAGTATGTATTTACAAACAAAAAGTAGTATATGTATTATATCAGTTATCTGGTTTCCATAGTACAAGCTCTGCTTAGTTTGGGATCAGATGACCGTGTGTGAGGAATGTCCCAGGATATTTATATATAGATAATTCTATCTCAATATATACCTATATAACATTTTTTGTGGATTAAGAATTTGTTATGCTTTTTAGTTTTAGAATTAGATCGAAACTCCGATCGTCTCAGGAATAGATCGTGTTAATCGAACATCAACCGAATGTCATTGCTGCAGGTTCCAAATTCAATTGTTTTTAATCTCGACTCAAATCTTAACTTGAGCATTAATTGACATTCTATAATAGAACCTTAGAGCTTTATCTCTATATCAATAAGACTTATTTTCCTTTGCAAAGTAAAATAAACTCGGTTCGAACCTACTCGTGACACTTAAGTAACACCTGCACTTTTTATATGTCTTATCACATTACAATAAGGTTCACATTTGATTGTTCTAAATGTTTAAATAATCTGGTAAATTCTAAAAACGAGTACTCCACGCATGTACAAATAATTGGATCAATTTTCAACCAATAGGGACGCTTGTTACTGTACCACTATTGTCTAAAGTGTTGCTGTCTTTGTCACTCATTAACATATGTGTAATGTTCTGTCTCTGTCATTTCTACGGAATTGTTATTAATATGTTGTCTCTTTTACTCGAAGTATGTCTTTGTTTTTATTTTGTTCACCAATTAAGTTTGGTAGTTCTTTTGAATTAATGAAGTTATTATCAATTATTATCATGGTTAAGTAGTGAGGATGAACAATAATAGTTCATTATGATACATGTGTGCAAAGTTGGTCATTACAGACGAAGTGTAAAGATCAATGCACACGCGTGTCATACGACGTTTTTCAACACACTTGCGAGGAAAAAAACAGACTTGTATTTTTTTAAGTAGTTTTTTTGATAATAATCAACCACACAATGATATCGTTAACAAATATT
Organism: Achlya flavicornis; assembly: GCA_947623365.1. Lineage (NCBI taxonomy): Eukaryota > Metazoa > Arthropoda > Insecta > Lepidoptera > Drepanidae > Achlya > Achlya flavicornis. The sequence goes on from OX392490.1 coordinate 9,887,002, forward strand.
ACAAGCAAGTTTTTTTTTTGACAGCTATTGTGCTGTCAAACTGTTATACCCGTTTAAATTAAGAATGCTTCGTCTACATACATATCAATTGCATTGAGATACAAACTTAACATAATCGGGATAATTTCATAAAACACTATTGCGGTAACCGCCTCGTCAGTTGACCAACTTTGCACACATGTATCACAATGTACTATTTCAACACACTTACTCGTAAAGTAGCTCTTATTGCGAACTGGTGCTTTTTACTTTACAGTACCGCACTAGTGTTTTCGTCAACCTGATGACATAAAAAAAAAGTTTGTGTGTGTCAAAATTTATTTTCGTTGGTGTCGAAAATATTGATTACATTTCTTTTGTATGGATCTAGTTTGCAGTAATGTGCTCCTAACGCATGTTCTAAATTGACAAATATGAAAAAACTAGCTGCCCGGTGCGACTTCGTTCGCGTGGTGCTACCCTACCCTATGGTGCTACCCTACCCTACCCTAACCTACCCTGACAGCAAAATCTCCATTAACAAAATGATCCGCCATTTATTGAATTCATTTGTTACAAAAAATGTGATAAATGAAGAACCGCTCTACCGATTTTGCGCAAACTTCACATAAACCATCTACAAAATAGTTCGAACAAAGCCTAAACATTTGGTTTGGATAGGTGAGCCCGTTCTTGAGTTATAAAAACACAACGAAAAGTGGCATTGATTTTTATATATATAGATTTACAACGAACGAACGCGGCATGCAACACACAAAACATTATAAACTTTAATAAAGCTATATACAAGTTTCACATATCAATAAATCTGTCCCGATTATACCGTACTAGCTGTGCCCCGCGGTTTCACTCGCGTTTTGGGTAACTTGAATCGTTTACGCAGCGCTCGCAACGGAAGCCTTCAAATATGAGTAATTTTCCCCGTTTTTGCAACATTTTTCACTGATGCGTCGCTCCTATTAGTTGCAGCGTGATGCTATATAGTCTAAAGTCTTCCTCGATAAATGGACTATCCAACACAAAAAGATTTTTTTAATTAGAATCAGTAGTTCCTGAGCTTTATAATATTACTAGTTATCAGGCGCGGTTTCACCCGCGTTCCCGTGATAAAAAGTAGCCTATACTACTCGGGGATAATGTAACTTCCTATTAGTGAAAGAATTTTTCGCATCTGGCTGGTAGTTCAAGAGATTAACCCGTTTAAACAAACAAACAAACAAACTCTTCCGCTTTATTATATATGTATAGATTAGTAATAATTAGTATATTAGTATTAGTATTAGCTTTGCTTGCATATCGATCTATCACGCTCGCTTCGCAAGGACAAAAAATTACCTAATTTAGTTCCTACTCAAAATACCACACAGCCTTATCAAAAACAATCTGTAGCTATTCTCATTAGTCCAAATATAAATTACAGTATATCTTGAGATTATCAGATGTTATTTAAATTAACTAAGCGCCCACAAATTGGAACCATTCAAATGAGACTTGTTAGTAATTGCGAGTCATTCATTCACTCGCTCGACAAATTAATTCGTTCATTCGACGAACGGGTTGTTGCGTCTTAATTAGTTTGGGATTTAAATAATGAACTCTTTAACGTTTAGGGTTGTCAGAGTGCGGAAGAAATATTTCTTTGAAATGGACTTTAGTTTGTAAATTATAAAGCATTTTCCCCCTTACTCATAAAACTTTATTTAACTAATATACTGTTTAAAGGGTCACGTAAATAACGTCTCTCTATTGTCATTGTCAAATAATGTGACATTATTTACGTGACCATTATATTAGTTAAAGATACTCATAGTAAGCGGGTGTGTGTGTGTGTGTGTTTTTTTTATACGACTAAGTCGGTAAACAAGCATACGGCCCACCTGATGGTATGCGGTTACCGTAGCCATATGGACGCTTGCAACACACGAAGCATCGCTCACGCGTTACCGACCTTTCCCCACTCCCCAATGGGCGACCTTACTCACGCGCAGAAACACAACTTAACACAACATAAATTTATTTGGCTGCGGTATTCTGTAAGGTGGAGGTACTTCCCCAGTCGAGCTGCTCTTTGAGCGATACACACTATGCTCTACCTTTCTTAAAACATCTTTTCTTGCTAGATTCTTCTCAATTGAAGCCCGACTTATACTACTATTATTACTAGACACTTTTTAGTAGCCGCTGGTTGTGGTAGTAACACTTCTCTTGAGGGCAAGTCCACTCTATTTGGGTGCTTACCACCATCGACCATATTACTTACCATGGTGAGATTTACTCCATCCTTATTAAACAGACATACTGACGGACGGACGAACAACGAAGTAACTGTTTTATTAATTTTCCAATAATTTTTATGTCTCAATAGAAGTGTCTTAAAATGCGACTTTTTGCCCTCTAGTTTTCTCTATGTGACAACCCTAATATACTAGAATACATTGTTATGTTTTATTTATTTATCTGTTAATTATTCACTCATTAGCATACTGCGTTAATTACATTTTTGTTGTTTGAATACAATTAGATTTGGATCAGTTTAATTAGACATGTGTTTTGTATGATACAATGTTAATTGCTTTAAAAAAATCAAGGTAATGAGAGAGAAAACACAGTTTTTGAATTAGTGCTAACATTTTTACCATCTCATCTGTAGATATGAAGAAGTGGTGTGGAGTTCATCCTTAAATCCTCGATCCGCCTCGATCGTCCACGCAACGAGTCGGAGGTTCTCTGGAACGTCTGAAAAAGTTCTTCTTTGGAGTCTGTCCCTCGATTACTCACTCCTCAGTGAGTAATCGATTATCATCATATAGTAGAGAGAAGCTCTTTTCTAAGAGAGGTAGAGCATAGCGTTTATTCGCTCAAAGAGCAGCTCGACTGGGGAAGTACCTCCACCTTACAAAATACCGCAGCCAAATAACTTTATGTTGTGTAAAGTTGTGTTCCTGCGCGTGAGTAAGGTCGCCAGAGCTCATTGGGGAGGGGGGAATGGTCGGTAACGCGTGAGCGATGCTTCGTGTTTTGCAAGCGTCCATATGGCTACGGTAACCGCTTACCATCAGGCGGGCCGTATGCTTGTTTACCGACTTAGTCGTATAAAAAAAAAAAGAATCCCTACATCTGAATCTGCCACCCGTGTACGGTGCTTCTAGTAGCTGAAGATAAGTGAAATCCAGGATCAGTGCCAAAGATGATAAACTTACTTAGGTATGAAACTAATGTTCTCTATCTTTTTTGATAGGGTTTATATAATACTTTCTAGCTTTCAAGAAACTCATTTTTGAAAATCTACCGTTTTCCGGAGCTCATATCTAGACAACGATTGGAAATAGGTAAAAAGTGTGTGAATCAAAGTTGTAGAGAATTTTATCAGCTTTCATAATTCACTTTAACAAAATTTCCTATGATGTATCCTTATCAAGATGTAAACAAAAAACAAAAAAATGGGACCTTCTTTGTGCCACCCATCTTTGTTGTTCTTTACATCCGAGGGGTGGGGACTTTTAGACGACCTTTCCATCCATCCACACCCCCCTTGTGAGCACTCATTTACCAGGCTATTTTGTGGTCGCCATCTTTGATCTGACCTACTTGTAGCCAAAGTTTTTTTTTTGTTATATTATATGGGCTTACGTTTGACCTTCGACAGACCCCATGAGGAGTTATGACGAGGCCGAGGATATAGCACGCTTACACAGAAAAATCCTATTCACTCTGGCCTTGAATACATCTAGGTTTTAGGTGTCGGGAAACACAGATCCCGGAAGAGAGTTCCACTCTTTTGCTGTTCGTATAAGAAACGATGAAGCGAAGCGTTGTGTGTGTCCGGGTACGCGAGATGTCGACAACGTATGGGTGGAAATTCTCCCGGCGTTTTGAGTTTCGATGGAGAACTGGGGATGGAGGAATTAGATTGAACAATACTGTAGCATACTCCAAAATATGTCCTATAGAAGACCGACATACACGAGACCTTACGCCGATGTTCAAGGCTCGTTAATTTCGCCTCAGTTATCGAAACATCGCCGACTAGTCTCCTAGTATGACGGTCTATTGAGTCAAGGGCCTCCAGCTGGTATTTGGCAGATCCATCCCAGAGGTGACAGCAGTACTCGATACACTGAAAATTACTGAAAACACGGAAGAAGTAGGTAATTAAGTTCTAGTTAAAATGATAAGATAACACTCAATTTCCACTTTTATACTCTGCAGGAATAAGAGCGTTGCGTATCGTTGCGTGTAATTAATTCATAAGTCGTGTACTTCACACGCAGCCAGCGCCCGCGCAGCGCAGCCAGCGTCATAACAATCAACATAGATATCTCACAGACAGAACACTACATGTACTATAAACTAGCACGTTCGGCGTGTAAGTAAATAAAAAATAAAATAAAATAAAAAGTAGAAAACATATAGGATACTCTTTTCGGATGAAACTAAGAAGACTAGCTTGTGCTACAGACATGATGTTCATCCTGGATCGAAACTATGATTTCCTGCCAAAATCCCGCAAAATACCTGACGTTTTCTGTGATAACCTTTTCGACACACGTTTGTGTCCCATCCGATGCGATCGGTGCGATGACGAGCGAAGGATCTTTTGGTGAAAGAGAGAGTAACTAAATACATATATATATATATTTAGTTTATTTAGATTTGGACTTGTGGGAAGCTACCCGGGCCCTTCTGGTCCAGTCCGACCCTGAGAATATCTACTGACTTACTGACACTGCATATGCACTGAATTGCACTGCATCTTTTGTTCCTCAACGAATACAAAATAATTATATATGTGTAACTAGCACAGACCCCCGCGGTTTCACCCGCGTACGGTTTGTATTTTTTTGCTCGAAACACTAATTATTTTTCAAAAATAAAAGTAGCTGAGGTAAATAATTATTTATGTCATATGACATAAATCTTTATCTTCTGTTTCAAAAAATCCCAAATTCCGATTCATACCTTAATTCCTGACATGTTAGGAAACTTCCTGTCGTCTGGTAACCATATCCTGGATGAGATTCGGTTCATCGACCTTTACTACGGCAATCAGGTTCCTCCTCATCCAATCCTCTTCACCGAGAGGACACTGAATATTTAATTAATTTTTAGGAAGACACCACGACGTTACCTACATAGCAATGCTAAAATAAACTTCATGTTATTATTAACCTGCCATTTCTACAACTTTTTTAACACAACAAGCAATCACGCCACTAAACTGTTTATCAATGAGAAAAAGGGACAAAATATAACATATATTCAATTGATGTGAAAAGGATAAACTTAGAATTATGACGTCACAGCGGGGTATCTTCCTTCCTCACCACAATAGCACCAACATGTTTGTGTGTAACCTCAAGTTTAGTATACATTGCTGGGTTAGTAGTATTAAAGTGTTGTAATTTATATAGATTAGCGTCAATGTATGGGAAATTACATGTAATGTTGTTAGGAGAGTGTAAAATTGGTGGATCAGCTCGTTAAGTTGATACGTTTTGGTTTATTTTCATAACTACCCATATCTATCACTGTTAACGATGTTTATTCAAGCAGTTACGCTCTGGTCACCATGGATTTCATTTTTTTAGGATATGATAAATTATTTTAATTAATGAGAGCATGCAAAGAGATAATAAAAGTAAATGTATTTAATGAGGATATCGTGAGGAGTGAAGCGCTCGTGGTGTAGCATGATTAGCCGTTCTTAATCGATCGGCAACGTCTGTCTTGGTCGGTACCTGGATGGGTGACTGCCTAGTGGTATTTCAAATCGAGCGTTTCCGTGCTTCGGAAGGCACGTAAAGCCGTTGGTCCCGGTTATCACTTAATTGTGATAGTCGTTAAGCTAGTTGGATGGCTGCTAGGCGGCTTGAAAAATTCAAACAGTAGGTTGACCACTAGCCTACCTCCACCAATCCGCAGTGGGCACGCGTGGTGGAGTATTGCCCAGTCCCTTTCACCCTCATGTGTGCAGGAGGCCTGTGCTCAGCAGTGGGACATTATTGGCTGATGATGATGATAGTGAGGAAATTTATGACAGCATAAAATTCACGGAGAAAGCTTTTATGCAGGTACTCTTGGATTTCTTATAAGAAGATGAATGTCAATCTAGCCTGACGGAGAGATCAAAATTCTTGAAAATAGTACTGTCCGTCAGACCGCCATTTTATCTCGCTGTCCTAATCTAACTCTAGTGGTTGGTAAAGGATAGAAATTAGTTGTAATGCTGTAATAGATATAAATAGAAAGACAAAATTGTGTATAAAATCAATCATATTCCAATTTTAATCACACCCGGTTGTTAGCATGCTCCCGATTGAGAGCTTGCTCGCCGATTTCTCCGCATTAGGGTACTAAGGCTAAATTTTTAGCCGTCATCTACTTGTCAATTTAACAAAAAAAAAACGCAGTGTGCAACATACAGTCAAGAACAAGACATAATTTTTTGTTGTTTTTATGCTAATGTTATGGCTTTTTGTTTCTACTTGTTTTGAGATGTGAAATAAAGCTTTATCTATGGTAGAGAGGAACTCATAGCCACCCTACTATAATAAGGCATAAGCTTAGTGGCTATTTGCTCTTTTATAGGTAAGCGGACGTGCTGCTAATGACGTTGTTACAAGCACCAAGCTCCAACGCCACGGTAGCATTTCTCAACTGTCATAGTCAGTATTGAGCGTAGCCACGTATATGAATAATGATTGATCAGGGTAAACGCCATAGGTCGACGCGAGATACGTTTTGATGAACTTGTGAAAATGATCATTGTTAAAATAAAAAGGCAATTGTAATAAACAAATTTAACGCCTTCACATCGGTTTATTGTCTTTAAAATGCAGATAAGAAATATCTTATATCACTAAATAATACCATACTCCCATATATTTTTGATAGCCTCTTTATAAAGAAGAAAAAACTATCCTACCGTTCGACGTATTTAAAGAAAAATACACTTTATTGCGTGTAAATAAGGTTTAATTGAATTGTGAAGTTAAGTTGGTGCATTTGTACAAAATGGCGAGACATCCAAGATATCACGATTATCTCACGCGAATGACTTAATTTATTAAAATTAAATACGCAATGTGGACTCTGGATTACATTATTAAACTGTTCGCTTAGTTTGTCACGCGGATTTGTTTGATTAAGGCTTTTGATTTTTTAAATTGCCATTGTAGCGACATCTGTCAGTCATCTATCAGTAACTCTGAGAAAGTTCACACACGGAAAAATAGATGGCGTGGTGCCACATTATCCTGCATCGTGTCTACAAAGCCACTACATCCTGCATCGCGCTTACGAAGTTTTCTCGAGAATCTGCATATATACAACTGTCCTACATGTAAATGGGCACAATGACCCAGCCTGGTGGAAGATCTTTTCCATTTAAAAGGGAAGATCTGTGACACTGTCATCCACCTTGCACGTCCATACCATCAACGTGGCTGAAGAATTGATGGTGGGGATATTAATAGGATACAAAAGTGATTAAAATTTAAGGCGATGATAGCTCAGTGGTAGTGAAGTGACGTCGGATACCGAGACGAAGGTCCTGGGTTCGAATCCTACAATGAGCTTAAGCTTTCGTTGAAGGAAAACATTGTGAGGAAACCATAGCACGGTGTTAGGGGGGTACTTATTGTAGTACCCATCTGGCTGGCTACCATCCTCAAGTTAAAAACATATCGTTATCGTCAAGAACCTATTGGTGTGTCCCGACAGCTGCACTTGAGAGCCAGTTCCTTCTACACTTTGTGTGCTTACCACATTCGGCCACATCATCACTTACCATGTGTGGTTAAACAGTAAAAAATTACCTCTTAATCTTTTGTAGTGGTAATTTGACTGATTTTGAAGGAGTGGAGGTATTATACTTCTAGCTTCGTCTTATAACTGTCTTGTAACTTGTGTTCGTACTTAAAGTCCTTTGGGTTCAGGTGGTGATGAATTTACATCATCTGCCTGCCCTGTCTCCATGAGGTCGTCGCAATATGCAGGCTTCTTCCATTCGACCCTCCTATCCGTCAGCATAAGCTCCTTACTCATATCATGGCGATGAATTAGTTATGATACAATATATTTGACAATTCATGCTCTAATACCAACCTTAACTATTAACTAGCAGTGCTCTGCGGCTTCAGCCGCATACCCGGGATAAATTAAACCTATATATTTCTGCATACCAAAAGCAATGCAGTATCTGCATGCCCATCGCGATCGGTCTATAAGTTTTTGAGCGATGCTTGAACAAACAGACAGAAATGTTAAAAGCAGCTGTTTTGAGGTCTTTACTATGCATATTTACTTTTTATCATAAACAATTTTTCAACACACTCGCTTGTAAAGTGACATTTATTGCACCGGTTCTAGTATCTTAATGCAGCTTATTACGCACTAGTGCTTTCTACTTTAAATTACCGCACAGTGTTATGATAGGTATAATCCCGATTATGATAAGTTTGTACCTCACTACAAGTGATATGTGTGTAGACCAAGCATTCTTAATTTGAACGGGTAAAATAGTTTGACAGCACAAAAAAAAATTGCGCGCCATATTTAATAACGTTCTCATTGTGTGATTGATTAGGTATAATCAAAAATCTACTAAAAAAAAAAAAAGTCTGTTTTTTCTTCGCAAGTGCGTTGAAAAACGTCTTATGACACGCGTGTGCATTGATTATTACACTCTCGGCTCACTTTTCGCTTTCGCCACCGCCTCGAGTTTTAATAACCAACTTTGCACACATGTATCATAATGTACTATAATTTACAGATTTGGCGCCCTTACGATTTTATTATATGTATATATTATATAGATAAACTTCCTCAATAGACAAGCTATTTGCGCAAAACATTTTTTCTAACTATTTAAAGACCTTTATTTGGCTACAATTTTGCAAATCGGACAGCTAGTTCTTAAAAACAATTCTTCAACTTTAAAATATGAGTTAAATAAAAGGACAGACAATCCTACATACACTTCACAGAAAAGGTAGCTTGGTACTTGACGCTTAACAGCCTCCCCTCGCAGGCTGTACCCTTCTCCCAGGCCTCCCCAGGAGGCCATTGTACAAGCCAGATAAATGAAACCCGTCCCAGAATGTTTAATATTATAATTTGATATTTTAAAACGGATAAAGTTATTAAGACTCACGCTTTCGAGTGTTTATTTAACGCTTTTTTGAGACTCCGTTGAATTATTAAGATGTTCCCTTTGAGTTTTTTTGTTTTGTTTGTTTGTTTGTTGATTAGTTTGGGAGGTCAACGTACCGGGTGAGGTTACCGATGATGTATTATGTTTTAAACTTGTTAAAAAAATGTTTGTTAATTGATTGATGTTTTTATGATGAAACGTTTTTGATTGAGTCCTTGTAGAGTTCGATGGTTGGTCTTTGAGGTTGTAAGTTCGATTCCCTGTTCGGACTAAGACTATAGATAGCTAGCTGAAAATTCATAGTTAGTGCAGCCGCTCAGAGAAAGCGTTTTTGACATGTGTCTCCTAATCCTAACTATAATATTATAAATGCGAAAGTGTTATTTTTTGTTTGTTTGTTTGTTACGCCTTCACGCCTCAACTACTCAACGGATTATCCTGAAATTTGGCATGCAGATAGCCTATGGTATGGAGAAGGACATAGGCTACTACCTATCCCGGGAACGCGGTGAAACCGCGGGGAACAGCTAGTATTGGTATATTCTCGGAAATGGCAAATCAGCAAGCTTAAAAAAGCAGGTGCTGCTTGTGGGGGCTGATCTGCTTAAGTTTGCTATTTATTTACTTTTCATAAGTGCCTGCGAAGGTCTATTTAAATAAATTATTTTGAATCATATTGCGATGAGACTTTTTCTTCATCGTAATCAGATTAGCCGTTTCCGTGTTTTGGCGTGACAGAAGCGTATCTCGGCGGCCGAGCTGTAGATTATGTATAGTTGTGTTGGAACACGCAGTTTATAAAAAAAATGTATTAAAAATGCTTTATCGATTTGAATAAAATGAGAGATATTCTACGGGATATCTTTTTCGACATGGTTATTAGGATTTTGTCAGAAAATTTCATTAAATTATTTTACTGTATAAGGCTTGTTTTTTGCCACAATCTCACCATGGTAGGTAAGCACACAAAGCCTAGAAGGAACTGGCTCTGGGGCTCTACCGCGTAACTTTGGTGGTAATCGTAACGAACACCATTAATGAATTTCATCCAATCAGGGCCTACGGATGGTCATCGGATATATGCGTCATACCGCGTGCGCGTCATTGGATGAAATAATTACGCGGTAGAGCCCCTGATCTTCATTTGCCCGACAGTTTTTCCACTTGATAGTATTAGAAGCCATTTGCTCAGTTTAGGTCCTAGAAGCATTGACCTATAATTACTACGTATAGAGAAGCTATTATAAGCAAAGGTTATGTCCCATTTATTTAGAGTCAAATAAAGTTCTCTTTAGCGCTGAAACTAACACTGAACTTAGTCGTCTAAGGAGACAATAGAAACTATGGTATACTAGCGGCCCGGTACGTGCTTCGCTGCGTATAAAGTGAAATAATAAAAATGTGATAAATGAAGAACCGCTCGACCGATTTTGTGCAAACTTCACATAAACCATCTACTAAATAGTCCGAACAAAGCGTAAACATTTGGTTTGTATAGGTGAGTCCATTCTTGAGTTATAAAATTACAACGAAAAGTGGCATTGATTTTTATATATATTGATAAGGTATTTTTCTCGCATACACAGTGATTTTCACGGCGCTTATGCGTTTCGTTCATCGTTCTACTACAAGTGTGGCCGGATGGACGCTTCAATGGAATAGTTGTGCGTGGCGTCTTCTCTATACGTAGTAATAATAACTCAATGCCTAGAAGGGCAATATTTTTTTGACAATCTGACTAGTACAACTTATTTAATTATTAGTTTTAAAGGATTTAAGGAATTCATTAGGATTAAAAAAATATTAGTATCGTTTTAGTTTTCTTTAGTTTTTTTTTTTTATACGACTAAGTCGGCAAACAAGCATACGGCCCACCTGATGGTAAGCGGTTACCGTTGCCATATGGACGCTTGCAACACACGAAGCATCGCTCACGCGTTGCCGACCTTTCCCCCTCCCCAATGAGCTCTGGCGACCTTACTCACGCACAGGAACACAACTTTACACAACATAAAGTTATTTGGCTGCGGTATTCTGTAAGGTGGAGGTACTTCCCCAGTCGAGCTGCTCTTTGAGCGAATTAACGCTACGCTCTACCTCTCTTAAAAAGGAAAGTTGCTTATGACTGTGGTTTTATATTTAACAGTGCGGGTCCAAAGCAGGCTTCTTCACTTCAAAGGTAACCCACCCTAAAGTTAACAGATAAAAATGATATTAGAACCTTTTTAGCATAACCTCAAACACGATGACTCGACAAGTAAACTTCATACCATAGATAAGGATCATTGAAACATCATCTCATTATAGTGATTCGATGATTAACGACGGAGATCGCGCCAGTAATGATGGCTAATGATTCCAGTTTGTTTTTGTGAAACGGTAACTTTGTTACGCGTTATTTGAAGTGGTTAGGGGTCAGTGGGAGAGTTTTGAAAACCATGAAGACTAAGTTCCCTTTAAGCTTTGCCTGTATAGAAGACTAGTTGTCCCCGCGGTTTCACCCGCGTTCCCGGGATAAAAAGTAGCCTATGTCCTTCACCATACCATAGGCTATCTGCATGACAAATTTCATGATGATCCGTTGAGAAGTTGAGGCGTGAAGGCCCGTTTTTTTCCCGGGAACACGGGTGGATCCGCGGGGGACAGCTAGTATAAAAATATATATAAAAAATATTAATAATCAGGCCACGAAACATACGTCTGTATAATACCTTTAACTTACCCTGAAGTCTTTTAGTATTTAATAAAATACTAAAAGACTTCAGGGTTTATCTATTTTCTGAAAACTTCCTTTTCAAATTAATGTATATAATTATATATGCCTGAAATTCGGAAACGGTTTTCCATACACATCTCTATTTACGTCTTCTTCTTCCTCTTTGCCTCCTCTTTGGGGCACTCCTCATTCTGATGCGCAGGATAGTCTGTCCTGGGTCGTCTCCTGTAAATTGGGCTCGGTCCAAGTCGCTGGTTCCTGTAGACCACCACGTTGCTTGGGTTACTCTTTTCTTGTTGCACGTGTAGTGCCAGGGCCTGCCGAAATACGTGGTCTTCAGGACGTCTCATCATGTAAAAAACCAACGACCGTCTTTCTGTTAATTTGTCTGTGATGGTCGCAATTTTGTAAGTACCTCTTTATTAAAATACTAGCTGCCTTGCGCGGTTTCACCCGCGTTCCCGTGATAAAAAGTAGCCTATAATACTCGGGGATAATGCAGCTTCCTATTAGTGAAAGAATTTTTCGAATCCGACTGGTAGTTCCATTGACAAAAAAACTCTTCCGCTTTATTATATTAGTATAGATTTAACAAAAACATAACATACAGAACCACCAGTGTAGCCACAACTCACCCTTAACGCCTATGTATAACACACAGAGTGATTCATTAGTGGAACGCACGATGACTCGGCGTGTCTGTCCGTCTGTCCAGTCGAAGCTCCTAAACCTTTGTTGAGTAAAACACTTTTTGACAGTAATGATTTATTGTTATACAATAAATATTGTTTGGTAGCGAATTCTTTAAAGGACTGCGTATTCAGAAATACAAACAATTTTAAACCATAACTCGATTTATTAAGGGTGATAATTACATATTTCCTGTAGATTTTCGTTGATGGTGAAATTCGGGAACCGTTTATAAAGTTATAATATGTAAGTAGGTACCTCCTTTCGTTATGATAAAAACCTAAAATTTTGATTTTGTACTTTAACTACTTTAAATTAAGGTCGAATATTTAATGATAACAACGAGCTAGAGTTTTCTGTGAAGGAAAATATCATTAGGATACGATAACTCATTCTCAATTCTACTTAGTGGTATAAAAACACAGTGTTTGACATTATAAAACCTACCCTTTGTTTCATCATCATCATCATCTACCTACCCGGTTGCCCACTTGGGGTCAGAGCGGTATGCTTCTTCCATTCTGCTCTTCTATACGTCAATGGAATTATTCAACCTTATTCCACCATCCCCATTTTTACACCAAACCACAAGACGCCGGAAAATTTTCACTTGTACGTTGTTGGCGTACCGAAAATACGGACACAGCGTTTTGCATCCTCATTTATTTTTATACCACTGTGTTGGCTAACAAGCATACGGCCCGCCTGATGGTAAGCAGTTACCGTAGGCTATGGACGCTTGCAATACCAGGGGTATCACTCGCTTGTTGCCGACTCTGCAGAAACCTCTTCACACCCTTTTTGTAGAACCTCATTTATAATGCGGACAGCAAGGGAGTGGAACTTGCTTCCGGCGTCTGTGTTTCCTGACTCTTATAATCTAGGGACTTTCAAGGCCAGAGTGAATAGATTTCTTCTGGGTTACGGGTCAGGCCAAACGCAAGTAGCAACGTCAAAGCAGCATTCATCCCTTTGCTTATTCCTGATTAAATGTTAAATACAATCCAGAATTTTTTAACACACAACATCTTCATGAACGCAGAGGTCAGACGCGGGCAGCGCCGCGGGTCTCGGCTAGTCATTCACGTTCAACGCTCGCAGGGAATCAATTATCTCTTCAGTCACTCAACGTCTTCGTGACAGGTTGACGTTTATGGTAATTAGTTTAAATACATTTGTATTGTATGGCTTATTTAGTTGTATGTTTTGGGAGATTGGGTATGTAGTTTTTTTTTTATTCAGTCTGTAACGGAATTACATCCATTACATGGATTACTGTAATGCATGTAATTCGGCTTAATTTAGCTTTGGTATACATTTTGAGTAGCTGAAACCTTTTTATTGAGTCTGTGACCTGATGTAGTCTTCGACCCTTTAGGATGATGATACCCTTTTCGATAAGTAGGTAAAACAAGCATATGGCCCGCCTGATGGTAAGCGGTTACTGTAGCCGTATAGACAATTGCAACACAAGAGGCATCACTCACGCGTTACAGACCTTCTCTATGTAGATGACAAGAATGCATTTGAATGAATGGTTTGCTTCGCAGGCTATTAGTTATATATATTTTGTAAATTGTAATACTTATAAGTACACATAAAAAATAAAAAAAAGACTTGCTGAGTTTCTTGCCGGAGTCTTCTCAGTTCAAGTTGTATTTAGAACCGATGTAGAGTCATTTGTTAACGTTCATAAGTGTCTTGTAAATTGAATAAACACTTTTTGAATTTGAATTTTGAATTCTGTGTCCCCAATGAGCTCTGGTGACCTTACTCACGCGCAGGAACACAACATAAAGTTATTTATCGAACCTATCGGTGTGTTCCAACAAATGCATTTGAGAGCCAGCTCCTTCTAGGCTTTGCGTGCTTACCACCTTCGGACACATCATCACTTAGTGATATTATGGTCAAACACAGGCCTATCCATCATAAAAAACATAAGCAGGTCAGAACTTAAGATGATAATTATAAAGATATGAAGTGTCTAAGTGGCCATCTCACTAACGCCGTATTAAAGCTAATGGCTCATTAAAACCACTAATAGTAATAATAGTGACATACTCATATTTCTTATGTAATTTAGTTTTATTATGTATGTTTTGATTTCCTGGAAAAGATAATGACTCCTTTTTGTAAAATGTGGGTCAAAAATATATCCATATATACTGACTTTCGACTCGTGGTTTTTTAGGAGCCCGTACTTCGTTGTCGGTCCATCTGTGCAATCGCTTTTTCTCAGGGATGGGTAGGTAACAAGTTATCAAATACTAAAGGTCTACGGTTCGTTGTATAAAGAATCCGACTTACTATCTAAACCTTTGCTGTCGAGCAGCCTGGTTGAAGTACAAATCTTTTCTCTTTATAATGAGTATAGATAGATATGGATTTTACCTCAAGCTCATGACAGGATTCAAGCCTACGACCTTAATTTCATTCATAACCAATCTATTAATATTCTTACGACATCTGACTCTCATATCTATATGATTCAGCACAGCATAATAGATCCATAACATTACATGCCATCGGCACACCAATAAATAATCCACAATTAAGAGAATCTCGTGTTAATAAAGCGGCAATTAAAGCTGAAACGCTAGTTAATGGATCCGGTAATGGGAATTAAGAGACATAAAAAACGCATATATACATTCGTACCGTAAAAAGATAATAATCTGTGGGTCTCGTGACATTCCTGCACCTTTTTGGGTCTGTGGGTTATAATTTTATGATGCTGTAAACGATGCTGATGGGTTATATGTTGGGCTGGTCTTTTTTTGATGATGAAGGCAGTAAAGTTAGTCCGTAGTTTATAGCATGTCTGAAGCAGATAGTTGAGGGTTCAATTCTGCTATTACAATTGTGTTCCAATTAACTATTCGTTGTGTCAAAATTGGCATATTTGACTATTACAGCCAATGATATTATACGTAAAAAGGTAGATAGGTTACCTACACAAGATTTGAACTCCATAACACTGACATATATGTCGTATCGTTGACGGTCTGACGGAACTCATAGTTAATCTGAGCTAACTAGCACAGTTTTAACGTGCCACTCGCGAAGCGCTTATATCTACTTTAACTTATAAAATCATTGATTACAGTTGCCATATTTGACAAATTGAAAGCATTATGAATTTAGACAACGCAGATTGACTCAATGACAGTGGAGCTGTAAAGGGATCGTTTTAGAATGACATGTTTGATTTAAAATAACAGGCTTGGCCCTGTGGTATTTCTTGAGAAGTTATAAGCCAAAGCAACATGTGCTATTAACAACAAATATGTACAAAATACAATATATATTTACAAAATACAATATATATATAGAAGCCAAAGCTATATTTAAATCCTTATGAACCATCTCACTTTATAAAGAGCATTGTTTTTTTCTAAATATGACTAATCTACCGTCCACATCAATAAGTTAGGTATAAATTGGTATACATCAAGTAATTTATCATCTCACCCAGACACTGGGTCTCTCTCTGAACAGTGTCGGTTCCATTATCTATATATGACATCTATTCCACAGGTTCTTAGAATTATAGGGTGAATTAAATACCCTTATTTATGTGTCAATGTTTGTAATAAAGATATCAAGGTGTGGGACAAAGTTTAAAGGTTTCGGTATTCGTTTCTGGCTCATGGCTTCTCGTTTTTCCGAGGATTTTCAGAAAAAAAAAATGTCTTAATACAGACAGGGTATGATCTAATGTGACAAGTTTAATTAAAAAAAAACACCCGGGGCATCACTCACGTGATACCGACCTTTCCCCCCTCCCCAATGACTTCTGGCGACCTTGCTCACGCGCAGGAACACAACATAAAGTTATTTGGCTGCGGTATTCTGTAAAGTGGAGCTATTTCCCCAGCCGAGCTGTTCTTCAAGCAAAAAGCTGCTATGCTCTACCCCTCTTAAATATTAGTTGTATAGCAGTATTTTAAATAATGTTATACAGCATATAGCTGTTTAATTTGAACCTATGGATGTTTACAATAAACGGTTCTGGTATCTAGTCATCATCCAGTACCTAATAGTAACCTCATGCACACCCACACATATACTGAATATTCATTAATTTCTCTATCAGATGCCATTAAGGCCACTCCTTGCCAGAGAGAGTAAGAGTCAAGAACATGTTGGCTTCAATGAACTCTCAAATGATATATAAATATCCAAGGCAAGTCTTCACTCCGGGTTTTCATACGCGTTCTCGAGGTATATTATAATTTCCGGGCTAAAAGGTATGCTGTAAGCTATGTAAGGTTAATTGGTTATGTCGTTGAATCGTCATGATTTGACAAACGAACAAACTCACTTTTGTATTTATCATATTAGTCCCTAAAATCTCCGCTTCTATAACTTCCAATCATTAAATATATAATAAAAAATGGTCAATCAATTCTCAAATCAAAATTGATCGAGACCTCCGGAGACCAGCGGGCGGGGAGCTTTTTCCGCCAACGCGTCAGCTTGGCTATCCAAAGAGGAAACGCTGCCAGCCTTCTGGGAACCTTGCGCGGCAGGCTTGAGGAAATTTTCTATATAGTTTTTTACCTTTTAGACATTCCTCCCACACGGTCATCTGATCCCAAACTAAGCAGAGCTTGTACTATGGAAACCAGATAACTGATATAATACATATATTACTTTTTGTTTGTAAATACATACTTAATATACATAACTACACCCAGACTCAGGACATACAGACATGTTCAGGCACACAAATGCATGTCATGTGTGGGAATCGAACCCACGACCTGCGGCGCTATAGGTTATGACTCCACGTCTTAACCAACTGCGCCAACTGGCCCGTCAGTAATAATAGTATAGATTGTATTTTGTACATACCTATTTGTTGTAAATAAAAATACTTAGTAATATTCTGGTTTAAAAAATGATACCATCCACCTAATTACAGCGAAAACGGCGTTCGTTTAAATATAAATTAATTAAGACATTTAGTGAGATCAAATCACTTGAATACCTTTGGTGTGTTCGTTACGGCTCGGGGTTGTCGTTTAAAATAAAATACAAAAGTGTCTGCAAGCGCGAGCGTTCCAAGACCAATTAGTTTATTGGTCGACACATGTCCTTCTTGGAACGTGATGATAACATCGCCTAGGGGACAGCGTACACTGAGCGTTAGGAACGAATGAGTTGTAAGGATGGTCGTACATTCATTCATTGGGTTTTCAGATTCAAAGAAAGAACGTTACACTATTAGACAAAACCAAGGATAAAACATTAGTAAAATTAAAAAAAAAAAAAAAAGAATCAACAATAGATACATTTGACGACTGTACCAGATGATCCACATCTCACAGCTCAGCATATAATACGTCTTTAATCTGTGATATAATTTACAAGACTAGAAAGAAATAAAAATAAAACTTAATTATTTTTCATTATTTCGCAAAGGAGTTGACACTAGTTCCTCAGAGTAAACCTGATTCATAATCCTTTTTGACATCACACATTGCGGAGTCTGTTATATCCTGTTAATTTTTTGTACATACTTATTGTACTCTGTAAAGTTGTGTGTCTAAATAAAAGCTTTTAATTTTTTCTTTTCTTGTTGGATAATATAATTATATCTAATTAATCCCAGCTAATTAACCACAGTTCATGCAATCAGTATAAGTTATCGCAACAAAAGGTCTCGATTAGTTTCCAAGGAGCTTTTCATTAGTGATTTTTATAAACTACTAGGTGTCCCCCGCGGTTTCACCCGCGATCCCGAGATAAAAATAAGCCTATGTACTTCTCCATACCATAGGCTATCAGCATGCCAAATTTCATCGCGATCGGTTCAGCGGCTTAGGCGTGAAAGCGTAACAAACAAACATACAAACAGATTTACTTCCGCATTTACAATATTAGTTAGTATGGATATTATGAATACTTATTATACTTAGTTTTAAAATAAAGGTAACTAGATAATTAATAGAATTCTGGATTTTAAAAAAACAGTTAATCAACACTCCATTCACTCACTCATTCACCGCCCCATTACGCGCTGTCCCTAATCGAAATAAATCCGAAGCCGGCGTTAATGTGCGCATACGCATACATATTCCAATTCTAATAATAATAATATACGCACCGTATCGAGATATTTTCGAAAACAACGCGCTATCAGATCCAATACCCAATTAATAAAAAAAACCTTTTTATTCATATACCTTTTGTAAGTTTTGTTAAACATCTAAATTTGGGGTTTTGAAAAAAAAAGCTAACCGTCTTGTTAAGATACTCAGACTTATATTTATTTTGACAGCGACCGTAAATTCAGAGTTTTTGTGGCTTGTAAGATTAATCACCTATTATTTCTGTAATTTTAATAGAAGAAGGTGTTTGGACCTTTAGGGTTCCTTGGGCCGTTTGACAGATGTTTATCAGATCGTTTTGGGATTCCGTCCCGGTATTAAGGTAATTTGAATATGCTTGAGTGTGTACGATGGTTTTTATAGTCGTGTCCTTTTGACAGATATTTTTATTAAGTTGTTTACAAATTAAAATGAAAGTTTAGTGTATTTTAACTGCACAGATTTGTTGATATTTTGAAGCTTCTTTGGTCAGTATCTGGATGGATGATCTCCAATGATATTCTAAGTCTTGCTGGTTGATTTTTAATAATACTCTTTTGCATAAAATATAGTGTATCTGAAGCTAACACCTAATTATCCTTTTGAATTGTCGTTGCTTATGCTTTAGGCATTGCACTGGCGATAGACAACACATCACCACACACGTGTCATTCGATGTCAGGGATCCGATTCTCGCGTCATAACCTTCGAACTTACGTTTCGAGTCCTATTCGGCTGTAAAATTTCGAGGGGCGGAGTTAATTCGAAATGTCCCGACAAATCAAAGCCCCTAGACAGGCTTTCCTTCTAAAAATACCAGAAATTTCCAGAATACCGTACGTAACGTTATTTACACTCGATAAGAGTTCGAATACGTACTTTTTTCGAACGTGCGATCAATTTTGATTGGACTCCCAGCAGTGCAATATTTCACACATTATTCATCATTAACCTACAGAAAACTTTTTTTTCGTGGGGAAATCCTCATTGGATACCGCCCAGGTTATGCCGTACGTAGGCTAAAACCCAACAGTGGTCGCCATCTGCGCTGTAGAGGGGGGCGGGCTCTCGTGTTGAAAGCGTACCTGCTCACCCCTCCACGCGCGGCGCTAAGATAGCTCGTCCCGTTGGAAGCGTGATACCTCCCCCCAGCACCCTCGCTGTGCTATCGCACGTTAGTCGTGACCACATCGACCCATCGTCCTCCTTGGAGTCGCTTCTGGGCGCACAAATTGCCCACGACCACAAAGGCCCCGTTTAGTCGCCTTTTACGACAGGCAGGGGAACCCCGTAGCTGTTATTCTAAGCCAGCTATAATACAGGACAAACCTACAGAACCCTACTCTATCACAACGCCTCCCACTTGCCGTATGTTTTTTAATCACACACTGGATCGTTTAAGCGCGTAGTTTTGAAATGCGCTTGTTAGCGTCCCGGCACTATTTGTTCCGGTATGTCCGTACACGATTAATGTGGAAAGATACCCGCTCTAGTCTATACGGGGGATTTATTGAGCCTATTGCATTTGTGGTGTAAGTTAATAACTGTTAACGTTATTTATAGTTAATATTCAGAAAATCAAAATGGTCAAAAAGGATATAGTGCGACTCAGTTCGTCTGTCACAGCGTTATATTTCAGTAAGTACTAATGTACGTGGTACATCGAGTACCTTTCTTCCCCAGCGGTTACCGGCTCTTCGAGCGATGTGGCCTGCCCATTGCCACTTCAGCTTACTCACTCTACGAGCTATGTCCGTCGTTCTCGTTCTCCTACGAATGTCCTCATTTCGGACCCTGTCACGTAGAGTAATTCCGGGCATAGCTCGTTCCATGGCTCGCTGTGTGACTCTGAGCTTATTTATCAACACGTACTGGAAAGCGCCAAGCGGGACCCTGGGACCTCCCAGGGGGACTGACGACCTGGTGGACCTGGACCAAAACCGTTCGAAGCCGAAGTCAATGGGGGAGGCCTCTGTTCAGCAGTGGATATCCATAGATAGATGACACGATGATGATGATGAGCTAATGCTATTGATAAAGCACTAATAGTTACTGAAATATAACGCTCCTAATTTCGATAAAGAGTCAATCCACAAAAAACAGTTGTTTAAAATATACTTTTATAAAAAAGTACCAAAAAAGGCAATGGCACTCGACCTTACTATAGCTCGCACGCAAGTGCTAGGTACAGCCTGTGGTATGCGACCACAGAGGATTGAAGGGAACAGAGACCAAGCTTCATACAAACGCGCATCGGTAGGTACACAACTACAAGCTTGAGGCGCGTGTGTGCGAAAGCACAGGCGGCTCGTCACGTACGAGGGGAAACCGGTTTAAACTGGCTCGGCCTGTGCTCAAACTCAGGGCACTCGCGCATCGTGTTTGTTTGCGTTTAGATTTTAATAATAGAATTTTAATATCCAAATGTGTAAATATGGTTTACTTTACTGAGTCTATGAACAATAATATAATGAATAAGTTTTCTATTAGTATCTTGCATATAATAGGTAGTAGTAGGTAGGTATTAGCTTTCTGGTAAATTGTTTTTATATTGTCTCTTTTCTCGTAAATTAATGGCATGATGGGTGTTTATGATTTCAAATACGTAGGTACCTACCTACCTATCCTATTTAAAGAGCGTATGTTTTGAGATCTCGAAAACGGCTTTAACGATTTCGATGAAATTTGCTATATGGGGGTTTTTGGGGGCGATTAAGTGAGTCAGCTAGATTTCATCTCTGGGACAACGCGATTTGCCGAGTTTGCGAGCAAATCTTAGTCACACAGGTATGGTCAGCGTCAAAACTGGATTTTCATTTTAGTACCCTTTCTTAATAATCTGTAATATTGAATAGCAATATTCTATCATCACGAAAAAGCTGATAGGTATACATTTTTATATATTCATTTAATGTTATTCTCCTGTGCTAACCCTACCAAAATAGGTATAATTTTTTAACGTTCCTTAGAAGCTTGTACTCTGTTCCCTTCAATCCTCTGTGACGCGACTTTACACGAGAGGCAGGATAGGAGAGGGGGAGGGTGCCTACCCATACCTTCTCGCCGCCCGCATACCTCAAGCTGTACCTACCACTCGCGCGCGAGCTATATCCCTGAGCTATCATCGCTTCAAAATCTACTAGAATTGCTCCAGAAATCATTAATATTTAATTACTCCACAAGCAATGAAAAAAAACCTCTTCGCCCTCCTAGCTTGCTCAACCGATTATATAATGCTCAAGTGCATCAGTGAGCGGCACCGTTTTACCAACAGATGACATAATTACATGTATTGTCACATAGTGCTGTGGTATAGAGTCGAAATTAGACAGACGGATTCCGCCATGCGATTTTCACAACTAACTTTTCTCGATATAATGCGCGTGGGACTCTCTGCCCTGTGGTATCTTCAAGAGCTTCTGAACTAAAATGAATGAATGTAGGTACTTGATTAATAATGAATATTATATCGCTAATCGCTTCCCCTATACATTGCACCACACACAGCATGTGATCAACTCCGCGGCCGCTCACAGCAGTTTGTTAATACGTGCCCAAGTGAGAACTTATATTATTGAACACGTAATTAATTGTGTTTTATATTCGAACGCCCGATAGCCGATAGTTTAAGCTGATTTACACATTTTAAGCTATTTCGATGATTTATTACTTTCAAGTTGTTTATTAGCTGTGTAAAAGTATTACGCGTGGATTTTATATCACTGTTTTTGTAGGGCACGTTGCTAATAGTATTAATTTGATTCTCTTAAAAGGTTTTTTTTAATTTGCCCTTTAAGAATTCCGTACCTAAAGCTCAAAAAATCTCTGAGCTTAAAATGACTATTAATAATGTAGTTTGTAAGCTGTGTTCGGTTGCTGAGTTTCTTGCCGGATTCTTCTCAGTTGAAGGATGAGTATTAAACCAGTGGTAACTTCAGTAAATGTGACCTTCATACCCTTCTGGGGCCTTAATTGATTAAATGGCTTTGACTTTGACTTTGAATCCTCATAGAGAAAGGCCCGACTTACACTTTTATAACCGACTTCAAAAAAAGGAGGAGGTTCTCAATTCGGTTGTTTTTTTTTTTAATTTGTTTATGTTTGTTACCTCATAACTCCGTCATTTATTAGCCGATTTGGAAATTTCTTTTTTTGTTTGGAAGGGTACACTTTCCGTTTGGTCCTAGGATTTGATTACTTCTTAGTGTACTTTGAAGTCGGTTAAAGTTTTTTGTAAAACAGTCCAATTATTTGGCTTGTGTTTAAGCAGCCGAAACACTCTGGTAAGTGCTTGGTGACAGAATTGCAACTTGAAGGTAGTATGGTCACGGTCAGCGAGGGCGATATGGTACAGAACTTAGAAGTACCTACTACATGGTAGATATATACTTCACAGTTTTCCATCACCTTCTTTAACTATACATATACGTCGCGAAATCATTCGAAATAAAGTTTCGCAATGGTATACTTTCGAAAAAACGTACTTCGAAATGAAAAATATTCGAACTAGAATTTTTCGCATTAAAATACTTTCGCACTATCGTATTTCGAAGTGATGAACATTCGAGCTAGTTTTTCGCAATAGCATACATTCGAACCAACGTTTTTCGAACTAGTCCTTGGAGTTCTGAAATAGTCCTTGAATTTGTGTGTTTTTTCGAGATTTTGAGTTGGTCCCATACTAAAATGAATTTTCTCACTGTAAAGTGCTATAGAGCAAAATATATTAAAATATTGACAGCGTACAAACTTGCAACGTTTTAGAATATAGTATAAACTAGCTTTAGCCCGCGACTTCGTCCGCGTAGATTATTTCTTTTTTCTAGATATGAATCATTGTAACAATATAGAGCTTTGTTCATGGCTATAGCCCGCCACTACGTGTGATATTTGACAAAAGTTCAGGAAGATTGAGAGCTTACATGCGAACATGCCACATAAAACTGAAACAGTCCTGCCCGATTTGAAGAAGAAGATCTGAAAACTACCGGCAGAAATATGCATACATACACTGTCCGATTAGCTGAAGAAGAAATATGTTTTTTTTGGGAGGTGTCGAGATCGGGATTATTTATCTAAAATTACGCCATGAGACCTATCCACAAATTCCTCAACCATTTCATGACAGCTGAGATATTTGCTCATGGAACACGAACAGACAAACGAATACACCTATATCCACAAGTTCCTCAATAATTTCCAGACAGCTGAGATGTTTCTGTCTGTCTGTCAGTCTGAGGAGAGAATTTGCCTCCTTATGTGTGTACCGCTTGTACAACGGACAGTTCTCTGAAGAATTGTTTAACTTGATGACCACGGGCTACCTTCTACCATCGCAACTCTCGCCATCGACGGGGAGTCCATACTCATATATTGGAACCGAAATGGTTTCTACTGTGCGGTTTCAAAGGAGTTTTCTAGCGCGTAAACTCAGGCTGTGGAATGAGCTCCCCGCCATGGCTTGAAGCTTGCTAACGTGCAACCTGTGCCTAAGAAGGGCAGCCGTGCCGATCCTACAAACTACCAACCGATTGCGATCACCTCCATACTCTGCAAGACAATGGAGCGTGTATTGAATCGGAGGCTCCTGGCATACCTTGAAGATAATGAACTCCTCAGCGACCGACAGTACGGTTTCCGCCAAAAACGGTCTACTGGGGATCTTCTTGTGTATGCCACACATCTTTGGAGCGAAGCCATTGAGAGACACGGGGAAGCAATTGCCGTTTCCCTCGATATTTCTAAGGCTTTCGATAGGGTCTGGCACACCAGCCTTCTAAGCAAGCTTCCTTCATATGGAATTCCTGATGGCCTGTGCGCTTGGATTTCCGATTTCCTGAGTGAACGGTCTATACGAGTGGTCATAGACGGGTGCTCGTCGGACCTCTTGGCAATCAATGCCGGAGTTCCTCAGGGATCAGTTCTCTCTGCAACCTTATTTCTGCTGCATATCAACGATCTGTTAAAACCCGGTATCTTTGGGTACGCAGACGACAGCACTGTTGCAGAGAGATACATTTCCAGCGCACGAGCCACTAGTGACGAGATCCAATTGTTTCGAGAGGCCATGGTTGAACGTTTGAACGTGACCTTACAGGCAGTCTCTGATTGGGGCAAAGCCAATCTGGTCACGTTTAACGCCTCCAAGACACAGGCATGTCTTTTCACCGCCAAACGGAGTCCTTACCATCAGGCTCCTACTTTCCAAAATATATCCTTGCCAATATGCGATCGGCTTGATCTCCTAGGCATAACATTAACAGCCAAAATAAACTTTGGCTGTTCTATTGAGTCGAAGGCAGAAACAGCTGCCAGAAAGCTGGGTATCCTCTCTAAGGTTAAGCGGTACTTCACGCCTGGGCAGTTGCTCCAACTTTATAAAGCACAAGTCCGGTCATGCATGGAGTACTGCTGCCATCTTTGGGATGGATCAGCTAAGTACCAGCTTGAGGCCCTCGACTCAATAGACCGCCGAGCCAGGAGACTCATTGGAGATGAGTCTTTAATTAAGGCGAAACTCACGAGCCTCGACCATCGAAGAAAGGTTGCTTGCTTATCGGTTTTCTACAGGATATATTTTGGAGAGTGTGCGCAGGAATTGTTCAACCTAATTCCACCATCCCCATTTTTACACCGAACCACAAGACGCCGGGAAAATTTTCACCCGTACGTTGTTGACATACCGAAAATACGGACACAGCGTTTTGAATCCTCATTTATAATGCGGACAGCAAGGGAGTGGAACTTGCTTCCGGCGTCTGTGTTTCCTGACGCCTACAATCTAGGAACTTTCAAGGCCAGAGTGAATAGGTTTCTTCTGGGTAAGCGTGTTTCATCTTAGGCTTCGTCATCGCCCCTTCTGGGCGGGTCAGTGGCCAAACGCAAGCCCATTTAATTTAAAAAAAAAAAAAAAAAAAAAAAAAAATTGCGCCAGAGTGTGAAGATATTTCTGTATGGTCGGCAACGCACGAGTGATACATACGGTGACCGCTTACCATCAGGCCGGCCGTATGCTTGTTTGACACCTTAGTATTAAATTTAAATAATAATAATAATTTAAAAATTACCCGTAGAAGACAGACAGACAGACGGATCGACACGGGCGGAGATCTATCCAAAAGTTCCTCAACCAGACAGCTGAGAATTTTTCTCGTGGCAGACAGACAGATAGATGGGCGGCAGTAGGCTTCTTAATAACATGATACACGTGTACATTATTTTACTTGAATACAAAATTATGTGAATGAACAGCTTAAATACAAAATTTAATCCCCCTGTTCACTCATTAATGGATCAAATTCCAACAACACCGATATTCTTTGCGTTAGTTTCCAAATTTTAATTATATTCCAAGCTTACATAATAAATTTAGTATACTTCCATACACAACTTCATCCCTTTTTTACCCCTTCGGGGTCGGAATTATCGAAAACGCTGAGGCACATATAAATTAATTTTCAATCATCAACCTAAACACAAAATTTGAAGGTCCTAACTTCCAAACTGATAGACTTTCATACAAACTCGCATCCCCTATTTTACCCCCATAGGGGTGTAATATTGAAAAATCCTTCGTTAGTGGATACCTACACTTTATAATTATAAATTTAGTGATGTTTACTATGGAAATGAAAGATTTTCGTATACAACTTAATCCCCCTTTTCCCTTTTCGGGGGTGGAATTATCACAAACGCTGTGACAACTTTACTTTAATTTTCAATCGTCAGCCTAAACACAAAATTTGAAGATCCTATCTTCAAAACTGACGGACTTCCATAGAAAATTTCATGGCCTATTTTACACCCTTAGGGGTGGAATTTCCAAAAATCTTCTTTACTGGATACATACACTGTATAATAATAAATTTAGTGAAGTTTATCGTGAAATTGAAGGCAACTTCATTCCCCTTTTTCCCCTTTCGTGGGTGGAATTATCATAAATGCTGAGATAACTTTACATTAATTTTCAATCGTCAGCGTAAATACAAAATTAGAAGATCCTAACTTCAAAACTGACGGACTTGCGTACAAACTTTCATCCCTTATTTTACCGACTTAGGGGTGGAATTTCCAAAAAAAACCTTCCTTAGTGGATGCCTACACCGTATAATAATACATTTAGTGAAGTTTACTTTCAAATTGAAGGACTTGCATACACAACTTCATCCCCCTTTTCCTCCCTTCGGTGGTGGAATTATTACAATCGCTGCGATAACTATACATTGATTTTCAATCGTCAGCCTAAATACAAAATTTGAAGATCCTAACTTCAAAACTGACGGACTTGCATACAAACTTTCATCCCTTATTTTACCCCCTTATGGGCGGAATTTCCAAAAATCCTTCCTTAGTGGATGCCTACACCGTATAATAATACATTTAGTGAAGTTTACTTTCAAATTGAAGGACTTGCATTAACAACTTCATCCCCTCTTTCCTCCCTTCGGTGGTGGAATTATCACAAACGCTGAGATAACTGTACATTAATTTTCAATCGTAAGCCTAAACACAAAATTTGAAGATCCTAACTTCAAAACTGACGGACTTGCATACAAACTTTCATCCCCTATTTTACCCCCTTAGGGGTAGAATTTCCGAAAATCCTTCCTTAGTGGATGCCTACACTGTATAAGGTATCTTTGTGCAAAATTTCAAATCTCTAGGTCCAGCGATTTGGGCTATGCGTTGATACATTGCTTACAACCTTTCAACCCTTATTTTACCCTGTTAGGGGTGGAATTTTTAAAAATCCTTCTTTTGTGAATGCCTACACTATATAATAATATATTTAGTGAAGTTTACTTTGTAATTGAAGGACTTGCATAAACCACTTCATCCCCCTTTTCCTCCCTTCGGTGGTGGAATTATCACAAACGCTGAGATAACTAAACATTAATTTTCAATCGTCAGCCTAAACACAAAGTTTGAAGATCCTAACTTCTAAACTGACGGACTTGCATACAAACTTTCATCCCCTATTTTACCCCCTTAGGGGTAGAATTTCCGAAAATCCTTCCATAGTGGATGCCTACACCGTATAATAATACATTTCATGAAGTTTACTTTGAAATTGAAGGCCTTGCATACCCAACTTCATCCCCCTTTTCCTCCCTTCGGGGGTGGAATTATCACAAATGCTGAGATAATTATACATTAATTTTCAATCGTCAGCCTAAACACAAAATTTGAAGATCCTAACTTCAAAACTGACGGACTTGCATACAAACTGTCATCCCCTATTTTACCCTCTTAAGGGTGGAATTTCCAAAAATCCTTCCTTAGTGGATGCCTCCACTGTATAAGGTATCTGTGTGCAAAATTTCAAATCTCTAGGTCCAGCGGTTTGGGCTGTGCGCTGATATATCAACAATCAGTTTATCATTTTATATATTAAGATAAGTATATTTATTAAAATACAATTCAGTCCATTTAAGGCGTGCACACATCGCGGATTCACGGACAAATCTCGCCGGTTCTAAACTAAGGCTGATTATACATGGGCGACAAAAACGCGTCCGAGGCGACATCGAAACGCGAACCTCATAAATAAATACATATTGTGGGGTAGGGTGCCAGTGAGCGGGAGCTTGGAATTTAACGCGAAACTCACGAGCCTCGACCATCGAAGATAGGTTGCTTTGCTTGCTTATCGGTTTTCTACAGGACATATTTTGGAGAGTGTGCGCAGGAATTGTTCAACCTTATTCCACCATCCCCATTTTTACACCGAACCACAAGCCGGGAAAATTTTCACCCGTACGTTGTTGACATACCGAAAATACGGACACAGCGTTTTGCATCCTCATTTATAATGCGGACAGCAAGGGAGTGGAACCTGCTTCCGGCGTCTGTGTTTCCTGACGCCTACAATCTAGGAACTTTCAAGGCCAGAGTGAATAGGTTTCTTCTGGGTAAGCATGTTTCATCTTAGGCTTCGTCATCGCCCCTTATGGGCGGATCAGTGGCCAAACATTTAATAAAAAAAACCTAATTTTGATGTAATTTGCTACTAGATCCCATTTTTTATAGTGAATAAGCTTGAGTTGGTCACAATCTCACCATGGTAAGTTATGATGTCGCCGGAGGTGGTAAGCATGAAGTCTATAAGAAACTGGTACTCAAGTGCAGCAGCCGGAAGATACTGGCAATATGACTGAAATTAATGACTATTATGAATTATTATAATCATCACATTCAGCCCAAGATGTCCATTATTGAGCATAGGCCTTCGACTGTTTATGGTATACCTACAGGCGTAACATAAGTTCAGACGGATCACTACCATTAGCAAACTGAAACCAATTGTCTATGCATAAATGCGCATGTATGCAATGAAATGTTAGGGCTGAGCAGAGTTATCATGCAGAGTTGTTGTGATGTTGTTAGTGTATGTGAGTGGTGTTTATGTATACGGTAGAGAAGCAGAGTTTTTTGGCTTCACATTTATCGCGAGCCGTGTTCTGTCTGAACTTCTTTTACGTCTGTGGGTGTACGAACAAATGCATATTACTGGTGCGTCCATGCTATGCGAACCGAGCACGAGCCGAGCCACGAACGTAGTTCGTAGCGTGCTCAACTGCGCTCCGCCCGATTGTCAGTATTTTCACAAACACAGGGATTCGCATCGCGCTCGTTGTAGGCTCGTTAAGTACGTCCACGCTTAAAATCGCGAGGAACGAACAAATCCTTCTCGTTCGAGGCTCGGCTCGTGCTCGCTTCGCGTAGCATGAACGCACCATTATAACAAGCGTGCAAAGAGCGCGATGCGAAACACTGGGTTCGTGAAAAAATTGACAATCGGGGGGAGCACAGTCCAGCGCGAGATGAATGCTCGTTCGAGGCTCGCAAGTCCGTCCACGCTACGCGAACAACGAACGAATCGTGTTCATTCGTGGAGCAGCTCATGCTCCCTTCGCGTAGCATGGACGCACCAAAGGAACTAATTATAAAACTGTTTCTAAAATATTATTTTCCTAATTTCAGTTGAGATTAAAAAGAATAACAACCCAAGGAAACCCGAGGAACGTTTAAGAGAAGGATGTGTTAGAGATTTTTGTAGGACAACACACTAGTCCATTAGGTGGGCTGTCTGACTGCTTATCAGGCCTCTGACATTGAAAAAAATGTATAACAAGGTTAAACGATAGCCCAAGCAATGATTCACGAGCGGATCCGCTAACCGCTGACACTCAGCCCAACCACCAAGATGAAAGACAACACCGCGCGCTCACCAATTCATGAGGCTTCAAGAAAAACCCGTGAAAGAGCACGTAATGGCTGCAGAACATTTGTTACATTATACCGCTGAATACTTTAAAATGTCATTTCTTGCTTTAAACCCCTCGCCGATTTATGTGGACCGACTGGCAATGCTTTTTGTCAATGTTCTGTGGTGATTTTTAAATTGTTCGCGTATCTATGTTTAATTTATGACGTCATTTGTTAAATGATAGTAGCTGAGATTGGGTTCGTTTTTCTAGTATGTTTGTTTGGACGTAATGTATGAATTATGTGTGGACCGATGGACGTTAAGTGGCCAAAGAGTGTGGTTTGGTATTCAGCTTTTATATCACTTTTATAATAGGCAACATTCTTACATATGGCGAGTAAGTAACGCATACAATAGCATCTCTAAAACTGTTGATTTAGACATATTTAATATGAGCATCCCGATATTGAGGCGTCGGCTCAGTCGACAATTCTTTTCTTGAGTTTAAATAAAATAGCAGGACTTTTATTGTTGATAACAATGTTTGTAAGGGTTTGACGTTATTCTGTGTATTTTTTTTGTTATAAGTACTGCTGTTGAGAATAATATGTTATAATATTAATAACAATTATTAAGATTATAACATATCAAAATAATAGTACCTTTTTCTTCTTTAAAAATAAAATATATTTTTTGTGTTATTATATGTTCATTTTTTATACTAGTAACGATTTGTTAAATTATATGATGTGTTTATAAGTGAGGACCTTTAAATGGCTCCCACATTTTTTATACTAATATATGTACACAATGTTGTAAGCTGTTGGTCCTCCAACTAAAAATAAATAAATAATGCAATATTGCTACGTTTTTTCCATTATGTAACCATATTTTGCTTTCTTGTTACGTCGATTCAGGATCACTTGTCAAATTAATGGAGTCTGTCATCCCTTTCATGATAATTATATTCAGAGTCAAAGAAGTGGATCCAAACCATTACTTATTTGAATCTCATTAGTCAATTGATTCATTCCGTTTACGTCGCGCGTAGCTCTACGTCGCGTCCGTCTACGGTGATTCCGCCTACGTCGAGTCTTGCGACGGTGCGTCTGCTCGCTTATGACGTCATAGTGTACAGTAAGCCTCCGAAACATCATAACATATTTATAATAAGGTTAAACATCGAAATAAAAAATAATATAATACTATTGCAGCAAGGGACACAAGCTCAGCTTTATGCTGAAGACGAACTCGTGTTACAAGTCCGACGTCCAGCGCTGGTTTTCAGCTTAGACCCGTTTGACTTTCACTGTCGAGCGTTCCTGTGCTTCGGAAGGCACGTAAAGCCGTTGCTCCCGGTTATCACTTAATTGTGATAGTCGTTAAGCTAGTTGGATGCCTCCTAGGCGGCTTGAAAAATTCCAACAGTAGGTTGACCACTAGCCTACCTACACCGATCCGGAGAAGGCACGCGTGGTTGAGTATCGCCCAGTCCCTTTCACCCTGATTTGTGAAAGGAGACCTGTGCTCAGCAGTGGGACATTATAGGCTGATGATGATGACATAGGTATAATCAGAGGTTTATTCTTGAAATAGATAGAGTAACTCTAGATTTATAATATTATTAGTGTAATTCACACTGTAATTGTATACACTCAGTATTCATCAGGATCTTTAGATCATAACGAATCCTTTTTTTCTTCCCTTGGATTATTTAACAAAAAGATCACAATGTTTAATTCCAAGCTCGCAATATTTATCACCTTTTCGCACAAAGAAATTTATTCCTACAAATATACAGTTGTTTGTACACGTTTTTTGTCTGTTTGTCCCTCAAAAATTCCTAAAGCTCCCGTGCGAATCACTTCATTAGTTAGTGTGTTTTTGTGGACAGATGCCCAGGAGTGACGGACGTGGAGGTTGGTTTTATTATGTTGTCAACATGATGTAACGGTCCCGAATGAGTTTTTGTTGTCGTTTAATTGTATTTAGAATTAAAGGTTTTCGAATTCCGAAGGTGTTTTTACTAATTAAACTACTGATGGCCGCTTTGACAGGAGTTGTCCTTAACCTTACTCACGCGCAGGAACACAACATAAAGTTATTTGGAGAGTCTATACCTAGTTATTTCACTCAAAGAGCAGCTCGACGGGGAAAGTATCTCTACCTTACAGAATACCACAGCCAAATAAAATAAAATAAACAAATATATCCTGGGACATTCCTCACACACGGTCTTCTGATCCCAAACTAAGCAGAGCTAGTACTATGGAAACCAGATAACTGATATAATACATATACTACTTTTTGTTTGACCTACAACTTACAGACATGTGGGAATCGAACCCACGACCTGCGGCGCGTAAGCCAACTGGCCCGTCAAAGCTTTATGTTAATAAAACGAATAAAAATATTATAATTACATCACCCCAATTGCCAAACCAATGCGATACACCAAATCTTCTCAATAAATGATGGTTACAAATCTATGGGGTTGCCCCGCGCCGCCATGACACCGTGTTATACACTGCAGGGGTTTGCGCACCCATGGGGGTTGTTCCCTTAACCGTTACAAGTTACGGGATATTGTGAGGGGGTGTAAATGACTCTCGACTTAATGTACTGGATGTGGAATTTATTCCATTGTATTATTGCAATTTTTGATAGTCCTGAGTGCTCCCAATTTAAAGTAATGTTTATGATGTGTTTGAAATAGATATTTTTATACCATTATGGCGTAGCGTAGACCCACCTTAAGGTACCAATCCCGCAGCGAGTGGTCTTAAGTTCTACGACCAAAGTTCTTTCGTTCTTCTGGATCGTCCGGGGCGCTGTGTGCAAGGATCAAAATCACCGCATAGAATGAACCTCGGACTCAGAACTCCAACTGCAGAACTCTTACGCTGTGGAATCGGCACAAGAGATATCGCAGTTTTTCTTTCTGATGTTTGCAGAGTGGTAATGTGGGCGTGGGTTCCTTGTGTCGCAAGCGCGGTGACGGTTCGTAGAACAATATGGCCAATTATTTCAGTGATTCGCGACCGTATTGGTTTATTTGGCATATCGTGTTATGAATGTTTTTTGTATTATATGATCCCTATTTGAACGTTCCCCTGAAAACCGTAGAGCTGTCTTATTTTACTGAATGTACAATACTTGAACGATTTAACCTCAGTAATAGTTCATTGTAAACAACTAACGAACTACTACGGTCGCTAATCACTGACATATTTAGCCATATTGTTCTGGTAGGCCATGGGCCTTATCAGCAAGCGGGGTTTATATTTTGCCACTTTCGTAGTTAGTGTACTATAGTCACTGACATACATATAAGTACGCGTACTTGTATAATGTAGGTCAGTGACTATAGTGCTTTCTTATTTTAATAATTATTGTCTAAATTAATTACAAAAATTGTCACCAGCCCAAAAAAATCTAACAAAAACAAACAATGTTCTTTTTTCATACAACTTGGAGTGTTGTTTTGCGTTTACACTGACCGAGGCGCGAGGCATCGTCGAGACGAGCGCGAGGCGCAAAACGTCTGAGGCGCGGAATGTCCGTCAATCACGCAGGCGTAGACGGCCGCCGATTGTTTTCAAATAGCCATCGTGTCGCTTCATATGGACGCGTATAATCGGGCTTGTTTCGCGTGTTAAAGGAGACTGTACATTGGTAAAGGTTATTGTTCTATAATCCTCACCAAATAAGTATAGTGCGGTGGTAGGGGACCTTTTAGTACCCGGCTGGCGGCTACCATCGTCAAGCAACTGGTGCGTTTCAGTACTCGATAGTCAATTCCTTCTAGGGCAAATGCAACCTTCCGAACCGGTATTAGAGTATTAGAGTCAGACTTTTCATAACTGCCTGCGTAGGTCTATTTGAATAAATGATTTTGAATTTTTTTTTTTTTTATTTGGGCCTAAACTAGATAATTAGTTTCAGCTTATGGGAAAGCAGACTGCAGCATCTGGTAAAACGCATGCTGATACATTTTCCCATCAGTAATTAGCAAATCCTTCATCTTTGTTTCTTAGAAACTCATTTGATTTACTGGGTAGGCCCAGAATTAAATTTTTTTTTTGTCTAGTAGGTATAAGTAATAGTACTTACTAGGTATTCTAAGCCACATTTGACAAGAGTATGTATCTCTTTGCCACACTATGTTTGTCTCTTTTTGAAATATATACTGTCAAAAGTGGCCCTAGTGTAGTTCTAAGTTAATCAGGTAACAATGCAATATTCTATGTAGCAATGAGTTAGGACTTTTGGCGGGAACTTGCAGAAAAGTGACGTTACGTTATCATTTTTATTTTCATAAATTTGTGTATTTTGAATTTTATTGTATATTTTGTGTGGTATTTTACCCAATAAAGATCATCCATGTGCACCAGTGAAGTGAAATTAAATGAATTATATGTACCTATCGTGACTATTCAAGTTGTCTCAAAAAGTCCGTGAAGAGTTTTAGTACAATAACCACCATTGTAGTAAAAACAAGACTTTTATGGACGGTGACAGACTGAGGATTTATTGTGACTGGAAATATAGTCCAGTCACAATAAATAACTCGACACTGGCAGAAATGAGCTCTAATTTCGGCTTGGTTGCCAAACATAAAAATAAGAAGAAGAAGAACAATGAGTTAATAGTACGAGTAGACCCAAAAAAAAAAACTTCTCGTCAGCCTCATTATCAATAAAATTATGTATCACCACAATTGTGCACGGTCCTTAAAACATGTTGTAAAGTCAACTTTTAACCAAATCTGTGAGTGTTTTTCATTGATATCTATCGCGCTGCGTTAGTGCGGCTGTGCGGGTATTTGCGAGTCAAATCTGGCGATAGCCTTTGTAGTGTTGTAAACATACGGGAAGTTATTATGGATTGACACGCAGCGAAAGCTTTTATATGCAGAAGCTGTCACATTAAGCTGGTGATTGCGTCAATAAACATGGCGGGTCGATCTAGATCCTTTGGAAAATGTGTGTATCTGTGTGGGCCCAAGTCTGCTATCACAATTGTGTTCCAATGAACTATCATTGGTGTCAAAATTGACACATTTAAACAGTTTTGGGAGGCTTTTTTTTTTTTTTTTTTTTTTTTTTTTTTTATGTTAAATGGGCTTGCGTTTGACCTTCGACTGACCCCAAGAGGAGTTAAGTCGAGGCCGAGGATGTAGCACGCTTACCCAGAAAAAGCCTATTCACTCTGGCCTTGAATACATCTAGGTTGTAGGTGTCGGGAAACACAGATCCCGGAAGAGAGTTCCACTCCTTTGCTGTTCGTATTAGAAACGATGAAGCGAAGCGTTGAGTCCGGGTACGCGGGATGTCGACAACGTATGGGTGGAAATTCTCCCGGCGTCTTGTGTTTCGGTGGAGAAATGGGGATGGAGGAATTAGATTGAACAATACTGTAGCACACTCTCCAAAATATATCCTATAGAATACCGACAAACACGAAACCTTACGCCGATGTTCAAGGCTCGTTAATTTCGCCTCAGTTATCGAAACATCGCCGACTAGTCTCCTAGCACGACGGTCTATTGAGTCAAGGGCCTCCAGCTGGTATTTGGCAGATCCATCCCAGAGGTGACAACAGTACTCGATGCACGAACGGACTTGTGCTTTGTACAGTTGCAATAACTGGTCCGGCGTAAAGTACCGCTTCACCTTACATAGGATGCCCAACTTTTTTGCAGCGGTTTTAGCCTTTGACTCAATAGAACTACCAAAATTTATTTTGGCAGTTAATGTTATGCCTAGGAGTTCAAGTTGGTCGGAAATCGGTAAGGATATATTCTGAAAAGAAGGAGTGAGGTTGAAAGGACTCCTTTTAGCGGTGAATAGACACGCCTGAGTCTTGGAGGGATTAAACTTGACCTGATTATCTTTACCCCAATCGGAGACTGCTTGCAGGTTCAAGTTAATACGCTCAACCATGGCCTCTCTAAGCGTCAAGGTTTCTTCACTGGTAGCCTGTGCGCTTGAAAAATAGCTCTCCACAACCGTGCTGTCGTCTGCGTACCCAAAGATACCGGGTTTTAGCAGATCGTTGATATGCAGCAAGAATAATGTCGCGGAGAGAACTGATCCCTGAGGTACTGCATACTAGAGGCTACTAACATAATAGCGTCATTATGGTGCCATAATAGCTTTCCGATGATTTACCACTGAAACTACAATCGTGCCACAGTGATCCTTTAGTTGTCAGTTTTGACAGTTTTTGTACTAAAATTCTTTTCATTCATTATGAGCCCATTATTTGAGACTGCGCACATGGGATTAATGATAATGGAAATGCAATAGTATCGTGTCAGTATGACATTTTAGCAGACTTGGTCCCAAGGTAGTGCTAACGTCCATAGACGACAGTAGACATCAGCTGCTTTCATGTCAACCGTCTGTCATAAAAAGTGATAATTTTCTTAAGAAATCTATCTTATTATCTACTTAATGAAATTAGTTGACTCACAGTCCCTATTTTTTTTTTCATGTAGTTATAAGAAGCGCATCACACCCGCGAGCCAACGGGTATATTAGTATAGTAAATATTATTTTTAAAATTACTGACAGGTAAATCAAGTTGACTGTTATAAGCATGGCATCAAAAGCTATACCTGACAAGCAGTAACGTTGATAAAAAATATAATTTTAAATAACATTAAAAAAAAACACTTAAATTTTTACAAACTAATTTATTAATTCTACTTAGTACAGCTAATAATTCATAATCATCATCAGCCTATAATGTCCCACTGCTGAGCACAGGCCTCCTTTCACAAAATGAGGGTGAAAGGGAATGGGCAGATACTCCACCACGCGTACCCACTGCGGATTGGTGGAGATAGGCTAGTAGTCAACCTACTGTTGGAGTTCTCAAGCCGCCTAGTAGACCTTCAACTAGCTTGAACTGACCAAACTTTAAATATCAATAAAAAATCATGTCGCTCCATCAAAACAGTGGTTTTAAAACATTAATAAACATTATTAATAGTAAAAATAACGCAGAAGCTGAATGACATGGCTCTATAATTATGTAAATTACATTATAACAAATTAACGTTGAATGAGACGC
Organism: Achlya flavicornis; assembly: GCA_947623365.1. NCBI lineage: Eukaryota > Metazoa > Arthropoda > Insecta > Lepidoptera > Drepanidae > Achlya > Achlya flavicornis. The sequence goes on from OX392490.1 coordinate 9,923,949, forward strand.
AATTTGGCATAATAAAACCATTTTATGAATATATTAAAAAATAGTTATGATAATTTATAGAAGGCATTATACTATGAAATTGTAGATATAGAAAGATACCTAAGTAATTTATACAATGAAAAATAGTAATTAATTTTTTTTATCGACTTCAAAATAAACTAAAAACTATGAAAAACTCTAATCTGAAAATATTTCGCTGACTTCAAATCAGGGTCAGATAAGCTACTCTACCGCCACCAATCCGCAGTGGACATGCGTGGATGAGTATTTCCCATTCCCTCATTTGTGAAAGGAGGCCTGTGCTCAGCAGTGGGACATTATAGGCTGATAATGGCGAGATAAAACTGCAGGACAGGAACTAAATCGTAGTGTCTCCCACAGTGATACCTGCCCGTATGTTTGAACCCATTATGGCGGACGTCCATCTTGGGAAGGGCTCGCTTTGGTCGATTTAACGACTTGAGAATTTGTTTGCCGGTGTCATTTTGATTGAGGATCCATGAATATTGTTATTAGTTTTGATTTAAGATTACTATTCTGTTGCATTTTAATGCTTAATGTCAATTTACTTCAAACATAACAAACTAGTTGCTTTCGTGCGATAAAAAGATGTGACTATATTTCTATCTGCGTGCCAAATTTCATCCAAATCTGTTCAGTTGTTGAAGCGTGATTGAGTAACAAACATCCATCCAAACTTATTGAGCTATTATGACTACGTATAGAGAAGACGCCACATTGTGTTCCTTTGTAATATTTTTGTCCGTTTGTATTATTGTCTTCCTTTGTATTATTGAGTTCTTTTGTATTATTGTAAATCTTCTAATATTCTGTCCGGTTGCGCGTGATGTCACTTATGGCAGTGACTGAAAATCAGTGCTGTTACCCTGATATAGGCTAACAGTGTTTAACTGAGTCACTGACCATTTTTTGATGTCACACAACATGAAATTTTTCTTCCTTGTTGTTTTTATTTACCTGTATATGTTATTTGTGTGTGTGTTGTGTGTACATTTAAAATAAATATATTTTCTATCTTCTTTCTTTCCACACGCCACACATCACAACTATGTTCCGTACAAGTGAGGCCATCCGGCCAAACTTGTTGTTATAGAACGATGAACGGAACGCGTAAGCGCCCCGTGAAAATCACGGTGTTTGCGAGAAAAATACTCCTAAAAGCGTTCTGATAGCGCTACGTTTTTCTACTGTCTGCTTAGACGACTAATTATTGTTTCACCGCTAAAGAGAACTTTAGATTACTCAAAAAAAAATTGGACATAACCTTTGTTTATGGTAGCTTCTCTATACATAGTCTCTATATATAGTAATAATATGTCAATGTCCAAACTTTCGCATTTATAATAATTTTGTGAGATGAGATTGAGCATGCAAATAGCCTATGGCATCAAAGTCATTTATTCCATTTAGGCCCTAGCGGGCACTTATGAAGGTCAAAGCTACTGAAGTTACCGCCAGTTCGTAAGTTGGCCTTCAACTGAGAAGAACAGGCAAGAAACTCAACAAGGATACATTTTTTAAATATTATTTGGACATCTGACTGTATTTGCTATTTTGTCAAAAGTATATGATGTACAAAGTAAAATACATAAAAACTTAAAAAAAAACATGGCATGGAGAAGAACATAGGCCACTTTTTTCCCGGGATCGCGGGTAAAACTGCGCGGGACAGCTAGTAAATAAACATAGCATTTTTTGCTCGGCCATTATTCAGCTCGTGTGAGGAAGGGTGAGAATCTGCAGCCAAATAAAGTTGTATTCCTGAGGAGTAAGGTCTCCAGTCTCCAGCGCTCGCGGTGTAGCATGATAAGCCGTTCTTAATCGATCAGCAAGTTAAGCTACCACCGTCGTGGTCGGTACCTGGATGACCGCCTAGTGGTATTTCAAATCGAGCGTTTCCGTGCTTCGGAAGGCTCGTAAAGCCGTTGGTCCCGGTTATCACTTAATTGTGATAGTCGTTAAGCTAGTTGGAGGCCTTCTATGCGGCTTGAAAACTCCAACAGTAGGTTGACCACTAGCCTACCTCCACCGATCCGCAATGGGCATGCGTGGTGGAGTATCTGGGCATTCCCTTTCACCCCGAAATTGTGTGCAGGAGGCCTGTGCTCAGCAGTGGGACATTATAGGATGATGATGAAGGTCTCCAGAGCTCATAAGTGAAGGGGCAAATCGTTGGTAACGCGTGTGTGATTATGCCCGGGGTGCCCCGTTTGTTGCAGTGTCCATACGCTACAGTAACCGCTTACCTCCACGCGGACGTTTGCTTGTTTACCTAATTCGTCGTATATAAACCGGCCATGAAGGGTTCTGGTTGAAAACCGGCTGCTTAGTAGTAGGGTCCCGTTGACACCCTCGGTGAAAGAAAGAAAAAACAAAGAAATCATCCATTAAGAACACTATCAAAATGGCGTTTGTCCGTCAAAAGACTTCAACAGACTTCCAATTGTTTAATTTATCTACCCACATGATCGGCCAATAACTAATATCTCTATTACTTACAAAGTCCTACAATGGAGGGTAATCTCGATCCCGTATTGGATAGCTTAATTGCTACTGTGATTTCAACCCTCATACAAAGATTTTCATAGGGCATCGTGCCCCTCATATCAAATCGGTACGGTATATCCATTAATAACCTCATTTTGAGAGGGGTTGTTTAACTTACTTAATAAAAGGAGGTGTCATGTTCGACGTGTAAGGTTTTTTAACCGATTTTACAGAAGCGGTTTAAACGATTTATATCGACTTCTTATACATATTTTATTTTTTGATTTCATAACAATATTTGACTATACAGTCAGATCGGAGATTAGACATTATTTTGCAGACAGTGCAGTTTTTTTTTGGTATAACAAAAACATTGCTTCAAATCCAAATTTATTCTTATTGTTACATCTTAATTATATTTGGTAGCTCAGAAACTAATTAATTGTGAAATATAAACGCTATTTTTAACGAGCTAACTAATAAAAATAATTAAGAGAAGTTCTCTCCACAGATATTAATAGCATCCATTTTATATCTATTAAGAAATCGCTGCCAATTAGAGATGAAAACCCACTCAAATATAATCATTCAAAAACCTACTCTACCAAACCCAAAATAAATCCTAAATTCCGTTAACTCAAATCCCTAACTGAAACAAAACTTGGTATATTCAGTAACAATTGAAAACCAACTTTATACACTTTAAAATTCAGCTAAAAATCCAAGGAAGGCATCCAAACCATCCGTGCTCCAATTTACACAGAGACGACTGAAGAGGCTGTTCACCCATCTTGCTCTGGCGGATAGGAAAGTTATTGCTGTCTCTGTCGCAGGAGGCTCTATTGATTTTCTCGGCGAACGGATGGCAAAATTAAGATTTACATAATGCAATATATTTTGTTTGACACTTTTGGCTAGATAATACCATTTATGGTCTATAAAGTTTAATTTAGCGTACCATTTGTAATGTGGCCTTTCTTTGACAATAGTTTAACTATGGGAAGGCGAAGAATGAAGGTCTAGAAGGGAACTGAGCAACTGCTGAAAATCCTATCTTTCTGGCGACGGATTTTCATCTTGAGAAAGGAAAAAATCAAGGGACTCCAAAGAGGTATGCACTGGATTAAGTAGGAAAGTATCTTAGTACTAATTTTCTATTTTTAATACTGTTTTTGAAAAAAAAAGTATGTGTTGTAGCTCTAGCTAAGTTAGGTCCTCAATAACGCAAGTTTTTTTCAATCGGACTGGTTATGAGCTTAGCGTGATAAACATGCAAACATACAAACTTCACAAGCTTCTGCTTCCTTTCCTTTTGGATAGCTGTATCCAAATTATAATTTATTCGACAATTAAAGGAATTAAGAAAATTCATTTCACCACATATCAAGGTCACTTTCTTCTACTGTTCATCTAGACACAAAACGACCTAAACTCAATTCCCATAGCAATTAAACTGGAAACATCGTATAAATACTCCCTCAACGATAATAAAACATCAAGCAATTACATTAAACAATAACAATATTAAAAGTTTAATTGGTTGTAAAGTTGCCAGCGCCCTCTTAAGGGGAAACACCCAGAGTAATCACTAGTTCACGCACACATTGAAGCGAGAGCTCTGATTGGTCGAGAGCGGGAAAGTGCGCACATATCGAAGCAATTTGTGCTATGCAGATACTGCTGTACAGGATGTTGTCTGTTAGATTTTAGGGGTAAGGGTTTATAACTTTTAAGCATTGATTTAGATTTTTGGGTAGGTAATTTGGGTATGGTAAATTAATAACAAGGCTTCTTACAGACTTGTGTAAGTTTCAGTTCGCCAAAATATGTATAGCTCCAGTATGACCTGCCCGATAGCTGCACTATAGAGCGAGCAAGATTCTTTCGGTGTTCGTTTATTTTTGATAGGTAGGTACTATCGCTGAGGAGCCACGCTGAGTCTGTCTACCTAGAGAGACTAATCGTGATCGAATACGTTTATGCCTAGTTTTCAATGGGTCCTTTTTTTACCTATGTACAAGTCAGAGTTTCACAACAATCTTTTTTTTTTTTTTTTTACTGTGTATAGTGTTTTTGTATTGTTTTTTGTATACGTGTTTGACCACAATCTCACTATGGTAAGTGATGATGTGGTCGAAGGTGGTAAGCACACAAAGCCTAGAAGGAACTGGCTCTCAAGTGCAGCTGACGGAACACACCGATAGGTGCTTGGCGACAGATTATCAATTTGAGGGTGGTAGCCAGCCAGGTGGGTACTACGAAGTACCCTACCACGCGTGCTATGGTTTCCTTCACCGAAATTTCAAGTCTAACCCGGTATTGTATTAATATAGTAATCATAGCAAGGTTCGTGAAAAAATAACATCGAGGAACAATCCCTTAGAGTAGTAATACCGATCAATCCGATTCCGAAACTAGTCAGTCATTTGTCACTGATTTTGAACAGTAAGGACCAATCACTGCATCGTGTCCTTGACTTGGCCAATCAGAGCGCATGCGTCCTTGTCTTAGCCAATCAGAGCGCATTGTCATCATCATCAGCCTATAATGTCCCACTGCTGAGCACAGGCCTCCTTTCACAAATGAGGGTGAAAAGGAATGGGCAGATACTCCACCACGCGTGCCCACTGCGGCTAATTTTTCAAGCCGCCTAGGAGGCATCCAACTAGCTTAACGACTATCACAATATAGTGATAACCGAGATCAACGGCTTTAAGTGCCTTCCGAAGCACGGAAACGCTCGATTTGAAATACCACTAGACGGTCACCCATCCAGGTACCGACCACGACAGACGTAGCTTAACTTTGCCGATCGAATCACGAGCGCTTCTAGCGCTAGCGCCTTGTCGATGGTGGCAAATTGGTGGAATGGATCGGCAAGAAAAATCGACGTCATAACTTCGCTTCTTTGGGTTAATTGTTCGATGAAAAATAATTACCTCCATTGAACGCAGTCTTTAATCGCAATCTTCTCAGCAAAAGCAACCTTCCCAACCGGTATTAGAGTATTAGAGTTTGACTATTCATAAGTGCCTGTGAAGGCCTATTTGAATGAATAAATTATTTCATTTCATTTCATTTTCAACGTTGGTTATGATCGTAATTCAATAAACTGGGAAGCAAAAATTTGGTATGATTTTTTTAGTGTTTTTGAGCTGAAACTTTTTATAGTCTATACCTGATTCTTAGTATGGATATATACCTTTCCGTTACACGTTGAATAAGATACATGCATTGCCCATAATTGTACCCCTAAAAAGACCCCTAACTCAAACTGGAGCATCCTGTACCCGCAATATTCGCGTCGGTAATGACACGTTTAACTGTGGGGCACGTCCCACCACCGCAGATGTGGTGGGGGTGGGGTAGTGGGCGGGCAACCTCACCTATGTGCTGGGGATACACTTGCCCATACATATTTTTTAATAAAATGGACTAAAATTTTTAGGCAAGCTTCTTTATCATGCGGGAAAGTCTTGTATAGAAAACTGCTTTAGTTTTTACTTTATCCTAAAACTAGCTGTCTCTCGTGGTTTCACCCGCATTGTAAAGGAACATATAGCACTTGGGTGTAATGTAGCTTCCTATTAAAGGAATTTTCAATATCGGATCAATAGTTGCGGAGATAAGCTCCTACATACAACCCAACTAAGGTACAAACTTGACGTATGTCTTTATAATATAAGTATAGATTACCTAGCTATGATCATTTTATGCAGCTAGCTTCTTGTTTGGTTTTACCCTGATTTCCAAGACACAGGTTTTGGGTTCGATTCCCATTCAGGACAAACATTTGTGTGCATGAACTTGTCTGTTCTGAGTTTGGGTGAACTGTATTAGTAGAGAATTGGTCTGATACAAAACTGTATCATTCATTATTAGTATAATCGTACATTATGATGCATGTGTGCAAAGTTGGTTATTAACACTCGAGGTGGTATTAATAATTGTGTAATAATCAATGCACACGCGTGTCATACGACGTTTTTCAACACACTTGCGAGGAAAAAAACAGACTTATATTTTTTTATATAGATTTTTTGATAATATCTAATCAACCACACAATGAGAACGTTAACAAATATGGCGCACATATTTTTTTTTGACAGCTTTGTTCTTACAAACTATTTTACCCGTTCAAATTAAGAATGCTTGGTCTACACACATATCACTTGCAGTGAGGAACAAACTTAAAATAAAAAGCACTTGTGCGTAATAAGCTGCATTAAGATACTAAAATCGGTTGAAAAAAATAATAAAGTATTAGTTGATAGTGCAAACAAGCATACCCGTCGATGGTAGTAAGCGGTTAGCGTAATCTTTATCGTACTACCTATACCGTAGTCTTACGCTTACAACACAAAGGGAATCGATCTCGCGGTACCGCCCCTCCAAAAATCTCTTCACTTCACTTCAACTCTAATTCTTGATTTATACAAAGCCTTTTATTGCTGCATAAGTTACAAATTTTAACATGAAATTACTCAAACTTATTCAAAATATATATTACATTTATGTGTTTTTATTTATTCAGCGGCCCGAGTACGGGCAAAGGCCTCCCCCAACTCCTCCCATTCTTTCCTATTACTAGCTTTCCTTCCCCATATCACTACTGACTCCTGTATTATGTCATCTATCCACCTTCTGTTTGGTCTTCCTCTTTCTCTTTTTGTTTCTTTTGGGTACCATTCAATAGCTTTCTTAGTCCAACGATTATCAGTTGTTCTCATAAGGTGTCCTGCCCAGTTCCATTTTATTGTATGTATGTATTTGTTACAGTCCTTCAGTTTTGTTTTTTCTCTTATTATTAACCGACTTCAAAAAAGTAGGTTGGTTGGAGTCAGCGAAATATTTTCTACAGAACACGTCCTGCGATTTCGCTCACTTCAAAACAGTGTCAGATAAGAGTTATTTCTTACTTTTTAGTGTACTTTGAAGGAAAGTTAATTTATTTCGTTTCTAATTCTATCTATTTTTCGGATCTGTAACATGCTTTTTTCAATAGCTGTTTGTGCGATTCTTATTTTACTTCGATTTTTTTTATTTGTTGACCATATTTGACATCCATATGTGAAACAAGGAATCAATATGGACTCAAATGTTTTTCTTTTGTATTTCATTTCAATTCTTTTGCTTCTAAAGATGTTCTTATGGCTCTTGATTTATAAAGTCCAAAGTAATTAAGAAAAGAACTTACAGCTGAAACCAGCCAACAGAATCACACTTAACATTCACCATAGTATATTACCCTTCACAAATGGTACCAGTTAACAGCTCTGTAATGGAGGACAAATACCCCCACCCCGTGGCCACCCGACTCCATCCGAGATAAGTGTCCCCCTGCGGGGATGCTTGGGGAAATTATATGAGATCTTAGTTGGATTCCGCTCAGTGGCGCAGCTTGCCCTAGACGGGTCCTGTATCAAATTTGTTGGAGTCCCTTCTACCTGACTGCGGTAAAAAATTGAGGGTAAATATTTTTTACGAATTTTTGCTCACACACGGGGCTTCGTTGAGCCTGTAGCCCGGGGGCCCCGTATCACTGATACGGCGCCGGGGGTAATTACGCCCATGGTTCGGCTGCTGGTGGAATTGAGCCCATAGAGGTTTAAAAAAAATGGAATGACTCAGTTGAAGCAGTTCCTGGAATAACCCATTGCCTCGCTAGTATAACTACATATGATTTTAATTCGATTTTACGTACGGCCCGCCTGATGATTAAGCGGTTACCGTAGCCATAAAGACGCTTGCATCACTCTGGGCATCACTCACGGGCTACCGGTCCTTCCCCCTCCTTAATGAGCTCTGGTGACCTTTATTTGTCTGCAGTATTCTGTAAGGTGGTGGTACTTCCCCAGTCGAGCTGCTCTTTGAGCAAAAGAATGCTATGCTCTACCTCTCTTAAAACCGCTCATTCCACATTCTAGTTGTCTACAATAGAAATTCAAGCTTATTTTTCCTGGAAAAGCTTCTATCTATATCTAAACTGACAGGATCTAGAAACTTCAAACTTTGCATGCAGATTCCTTTTTAACCGACGAAAAAACGGAGGAGGACAAGTCGACGCGTATATTTTTTTTTTTTTTTTTTTTTTTTTTTTATGTATGATCACGCATAACTTTTGACAGAGTAGTCCGATTTTGATAATTCTTCTTTTATTGGATAGGGTATACCTCGAAGGTGGTCCCATATAAATATGGATAAAAAATACCTACCCTAAGGGTGGGAAAATAGGGATGATTTATTGTTCACTCACAGATTTTAATGCTGAGTTGTGTAAAATTAAGCATGTAGTAATTAGTAGAGTATAGCCACAAAAAAATATAAAATAAAAAGGTTATTGGTTTGTCCCCGACTGCAAAACCTTATAAAATTCAAGTTATATTCAAAATTATTTTTTGCTTTTCAGTTTTTTCGGTGGTTTATTTTTTTGTTAAAAAGTTTTTTTATAACATTATATAGGCATTCACTAAAAAGGGTCTTCGAAATTCATCCCCTTATGGGGTAAAAGAGGGCATCGTAGGAGAGCTAGTTAATCATAATCCTACAAATTCTTTCCCCAACCGTACATAAGTGGGAGGTATTTGCTAAAGGAGTGCTACTTGCTGGAAATAGGATTGTAAGACGATGGATCGAATCTTCTATCTCCCTTGCACATTGGTTATCTCAGTCTATTTACGCAATATGGATTGAAGGGTGAAATCAATTGAAGTTTATTGTCGTGGTCATAACTTCTTTTTTCTTTTTTTACTTCGGATGGGCCATAATTTGTTTAGTAAGTAATTCATGATGTGGCCAAAGATGACTCGTTTCCACTTAGTACGTGTGATGGTCTAGTAAAACCCAGGATTTAAATATATCCATCTCTTTCTGACGTCACAAAACAAAAAGAGCCGAGTATCTTAAAACCTTGGACTAGTTCTCTATAGTGTAGCTAGCTACCAAAAGTACGTATATAGCGAGATAGCTACTGGACAAGTTATAGCCATCATTATAAATAAATAAATAAATAAATATCCTGGGACATTCCTCACACACGGTCATCTGATCCCAAACTAAGCAGAGCTTGCACTATGGAAACCAGATAACTGATATAATACATATACTACTTTTTGTTTGTAAATACATAATTACACCCAGACTCAGGACATACAGACATGTTCATGCACATAAAATGCATGTCCTGTGTGGGAATCGAACCCACGACCAGCGGCGCGATAGGTGGAATCTTGACCAGAGTCTTAACCAACCGCGCCGTCTGGCCCGTCAATCATTATCGACTGTACTTCTTCGTTCCGAACCAAAAAGGTAAAAAAGGAACCCTTATGGTGCTACTCTGGTCTATCTCTCTACCAGTCTGTCGCAGCGGTATATTTCAACAACCAATAATTGTAATAACAACAATACATCATCATCTATATCCGGAGTTCGCAAAGCAAAAAAAGAAATTGATCGAAGTTCTAACAAGCACAGTCTTTTCGATAACAGTTTACAAAAGGGCGTGAAGATTTCTTCAGGGTCGGCAACACGCGAGTGATACCCCTGGTGTTGCAAGCGTCCATAGGCTACGGTAACTGCTTACCATCAAGCGGGCCGTATGCTTGTTTGCCTCCTTAGTTGTATAAAAAAAAAAAACATTACATAGACCTCAATCACTATCAAAACCGATGACCACTTCAGTATACATACTGATAATCCAAAAATTATAAAGTATGGAACAAATAATAGAGTTACATAACACTTTTACAACTCCCTATCATATAACAGTTGCTATAATTGCTTGATATCCGACACCGACAGCTACCTCGAGAGCTATTGTACTATATGTCGTGGTATATTCAACATAAACATGTAACAAGACACTTCCAATCACGGTTTATTGGCCAAAAAGCAATTTTGGTGCGACATAATAAATCCTAAAACGATAGATTCTTCCTCGCGGGTTTCGTCCGCTTTGTACTCGATTTTTTAAGCTGTTTAAAATGAAAAGATTAATCTGTGAAAATATTCTGGATCTGTTAACAGTTTTTTTTTAAAATATATTTATTTAGGTACCATTATAACAATTTACATGTTTATAGCCTGCACGGAAGCCTCGAGGGCTTATCATGGCATAGCTCAGTCTGCAGAGTCTTGATTATTTAAATTTTAGTGAAATACCAGAGTGGAAATTAATCCTAACTAATATTAAAAATGTGAAAGTGAGTTTGTTTGTTACGCCTTCACGCCTCAACCACTCAACGGATCATCATGAAATTTGGCATGCAGATAGCCTGTAGTACGGAAAAGGACATAGGCTATTTTTATCCCGGGAACGTGGGTGACAGCTAGTATTACAATAAGCCCATGCTATCCATGTATTGCCTTGGTAGTCGAATCAAAAACAAACTGTAAATGTGTGACTAACATAATAATATCAACGCGTTCAGCATGACATGAATGGAGAGAGGCTTACAAATGGGAATTTTAATGTTGTTGTAGCGCATCTTTTTGTTTATTAATTTTATCAAAGAGGTTGAAGCAGTGAGGATAGATAAGCAGTGAGTTTTTCTAGTGACTATAATATCTAGTCCTATTTTACAGACACAAAAAAAGAAGATTTTCCTAATAACGGGTCGATGTCAAAGGAGCCAAAGGGAGCTGACTTTTCAACAATTCTTTTCAATATGTCGGGCGGACCGTAAAGCGAAAATGGTGCAGAGGGAAACTAATAAAAATACTACCCGATACAGTTACCGTTTGTTGTAAAACTACGATCTTTTACTTTCTCAAAAGTAAAATGTCATAAGTACTTTTCTTCTTGAGAAGTATAAGCGAGAGTAATTTGTAAAAAAAATGCTTTTTTTGACCGTGTGAAGCATCTCCATTTCAGCTTGGGCAAAAATGGTCTCGTATGTCCCGAAGTCCTGGGGGGCTAAAAAGGAAGCTAAAGCAATATTGCTACGCAATTAATTTTTTCGAATTCTCGGCAGATCCTAAGTGATTCCAATATGTTTTGGTAAAATAATAGTTACTCATTATATACACTTCAATTAATTAAAAGATTTGGAATTGATGAATTGCATAAGACCTGCTGTAAATTTGAAAATATTAATTCCGTAGCAATATTCCTTTAGCTTCCTTTTAAGGGTGCCAGTTGTCCAGCTGTTCTCTTCTAAAGTTCGTATTTCTGAACGGATTCTCGTGAATTTTTCGTGAGCAGGTTCGGTAATTAGAAATACTTGTATAGATTATTTTTTTCGAGTCGAATCGAAAAAAAAAATACATATAATTAAATTATCGAGACTCGCGAGGTCTACAGAGCCACTGATTTTAGATAATCACAAATTTAGCGTAACCGTTTTGGTTAAAATTAGTAAGCAATGACTTTGAAGGGAACTATAGTCCTCTACTACCTTTTCATTAGTTACAAACACTATAGTAGATTTCAAATAGCATGAGTTCGGTGACACATGGTATTTTATTAGATTTCTCAATGGTTAATGTTCATTTCGATAAAATAAAGGAATGCTATGAAAGAGCGGTTTCATGAAATATTGTGAGTTCTATTTCAGAGTAATCAAATGGAATTTCACTAGATATTGGTAAAAAACCTTGACGACTCATATGTGAAATAGAGTATAAATTTCGAACTAGAGTCTACCTCAGAGTTAATATTTTCTTTGCCCTTACCTACTGCTTGCAAAGCATGCATAGCTAAAATAGCAATGGAGTTTTTTTATTGATATTTTTAATACGGAAATAAATAAATTAAAAAAATATATGTTGGCCGTTGCCTCGAAGCATAAGTGTTGATTTGATCATTAGCAAATTGTTTGAATTCATCGATGATGAAATGGAGTTCCCCATCAATTATTCTTTATATTCGATCATTTTAATAACTTAACTTGTAAATACACATGCAGTAATTTTATCATCGGTGAACTTGGCCTTGTCACATTAATACACATAACTACTAGTACAAGAAACGGCAAGATTTCAATTCAATTACAGCTTTTCTGTCACCTTCACACAAAGCAATGGAATCAATATCAAAACTAAACAAAATATCAACAGGGCGCTTAAATCCGTTCAGAAATAAATCCGCGCACGATAAGTTCAAACGGTTCTTGAACGAATATTGCCCCCGGTGGGTCGATTCTGGCTGACGACAAAAGATTTTTGCCTCAAAAAAAAAAACAAATTTGTAAGCGACCAATTTTGATAGACACTCTGATTATAGTCAAATGTAAGTATTCACAGGCCATGTTATACTGGTAGTGTTTAAAAAAGGTTTGGGTATATTGTTTTTGTAAATTGTCCGGGTCCTCGCGACTCAATAGATTGTGTGATTGAAATTTGGTTTCGATCCGCTTTGCCTTTATTTTATTTGATCGCTTCTACAAATACCGAGCGATTGTGTTTTCGTTGTATTCTGTAAATATATTTTTTTCTGTTCTGTTTGGTGTGTTTGTTATTAAATCCTCCTTATTGGTTACAATTACTCCAAACACATTTGAGAATTTCGAAATAATATTTTTTGAAAAAAGAGCAAACAAGCAAATGTTTTAAAAGAGGTAGACCGCATATAGCATTTATTCGTTCAAAGAGCACCTTACAGAATACCACAGACAAAATTAAATATATATGGTGCAATGTTCTCCTGCTCGTTAGTAAGGAGACCAGAGCCTGAGCCTGACCAGAGATGGTTATCGACAATCGTCATCGACAGTAAACGATCAAACTTTGTGTGGGATTGACATTTCAAATCGAAATCCCACGTGATTTTTAACAATCTCTTATGTCAATCCTATACAAAGGCAGGCCTGTCCCACTCCCATGTTTAGGTACGATCGCGCGCACGCGGACTTCCGGAACAACGCTAGTCGGTTGCAACGCGCACGCAGCGCAAGACGCGTGTGGGTATAAATACCTACGTACTACCTATATAAAGTGTTTACTGTTCTTTTTTTAACACTATCTTGTGTAGATATCGTTGTTTTTATAGTTCTAGATATTTTGTTGTTGTTTCATTGTATTGTCCTAAAGTCCTTATTATAATAATAGGCCCGTTTTGATAACATACCAGTGTGTTAAAAAGAGACAAAGATAGAGCGACCAGAAGAGACCCTCTTGTATAAACGGGCCTCTTAGACCTCGAAAACTCATGTGAATGATTTTTAACCCACTTCAAAAAAAGGAGGAGGTTTCTCAATTCGACCGTATATTTTTTAACCGACTTCTAAAAAAGGAGGAGGTTCTCAATTCGGTTGTATGTTTTTTTTTTTTTTATGTTTGTTACCTCATAACTCCGTCGTTTATAAACCGAGTTGGAAATATTTTTTTTGTCTGGAAGGGTACACTTCCCGTTTGGTCCCATTGTCATCAGATCAGGATTTGATTACTTCTTAGTGTACTTTGAAGTCGGTTTAAGTTTTTTGTAAAACAGTCTAATTATTTTTATGTGTGTTCGCGGATAACTTCGTCGTTTATGAACCGATTTTGACGATTTTTTTTTAGAAACTGTTAGTAGTTCCAGAATAGAAAGAGTTCCCTCTTTTAATATACAGTAATTCTACCTTACAACTCTTAGAATAACTAAGATTTAACATACCACTATTTCAAAAATCAGTAGAACAATATTCAGAAAAAACTAACAATTCTTATTGTTATGTAGGTAAGTAACTCAATATATCCTTTTTTTGGTTAATTCTTTATTAATTTTTATATAACAAACTTCTTTAATCAACATGAAGATTATTAAGAACAAATATTGTGAATTTCGGCTGACGGCTACTGGACTAGGTAATCGTGCCGTTTCTTGTCGCGTCGTCAGTCATTCCAGATTTGATAAGCATGTATGTTACTAAAACCCTTCCCCAAAATAGTTGTATTCAGTTTCGTAGACAGAATACACATTCAGTATACAAAGTACGTATAGGTCTAACAACTTAGATTAAAGTATGTAGACATTTTAAAATAACTTTCTGATCTAATACTACTGAAGAAGCGCTCGTGGTGTAGCATGATTAGCCGTTCTTAATCGATCGGCAAAGTTAAGCTACGTCTGTCTTGGTTGGTACCTGGATGGGTGACCGCTTAGTGGTATTTCAAATCGAGCGTTTCCGTGCTTCGGAAGGCACGTAAAGCCGTTGGTCCCGGTTATCACTTAATTGTGATAGTCGTTAAGCTAGTTGGATGCCTCCTAGGCGGCTTGAAAAATTCCAACAGTAGGTTGACCACTAGCCTACCTCCACCGATCCGCAGTGGGCACGCGTGGTGGAGTATCTGCCCATTCCCTTTCACCCTAATTTGTGAAAGGAGGCCTGTGCTCAGCAGTGGGACATTATAGGCTGATGATGATGATGATGATCTAATACTAGTTAGCTAGGATATTTTAAATGTCATTGTTCACGAAAGGAGAATAGCATAGAAATAAAATAAACACAGAGAATAGTAATAGGACATACATATACGATAAGGAAATATTGAAGATTCATAATACGTCATTAGACAACCCTACCGTAACACGTGCCGCGTCATACAGGATAGAGTTATACGATAGAAAGAGAGGGAAGTTGTAGGTGAATATAATTTTAGGCGCGCAGCGCTGCGCGAACTGGATTGCGCTTTATTCTGTCGTTCCAAGAGTCGATTTTTGTTTAAATGTCGTTTTCGAAGTGGGTTTTCTGTACGTAGTACTATTAAATATTCTGTGACAAAGGTTGATCGTTTACTAACGGTAACGATTATCAACAACCATCTTGTCTTGGGGGGCAGAGCTCACTGGAGGGGGAGGAAGGGTCGGTAACGCCTGAGTGAGTGATGCCTCGTCTGAAGCAAGCGTCGATATGGCTACGGTACACGCTTACCATCAGGTGAGCCATTTGCTTGTTTTGGAATAAAAAATGTAGTCATCAAAAAATAATTACAGCTTTTTCACCCAAACAATAATTCGTCAATTAGCTTTTCTAGGTTATTATAACAAAAGTTAGTCCGACTCTAAAACTATCCAATCGCGGCTGCGATGTCATAATAATATTCCCGGAACCAATTTGTCGCGACTATTATTCCAAATGACGTATGGCTTATGACAAGAAATAGTTCCCCTTCGTTAGACACAGTTTTTGTCACTAATTTGATAATTTATAACTATGTGTTAACGCAGTCAATATGGGGACCATTTTTAATTGCTTTTCATTTGGTAAAAGCGCTACGGATATAGCAGAGCAGTTATTATTTAATAGGTTTTTTTTACCACAATCTCACCCTATGTGGGCGAAGAAAGATAGATAGATAACTCTTTATTCTGATGATGATGATGATGATTAGCACTGCTCTCAGCCAGTACAATGACCGACCCATGTCCTATACAACCATTCAAGCATCAACCACCATGTAACTAACTTAGTTAATAATGACTGGTCCCTGAATAGTTGTATCGGAGTAACCACGGATAAACCGAGGAGTGCGTGGTATATAGGAGTGACACGCTCTGGGATGGGAGAGGACGGCCAGACAACCGCAGCCAGCTGACCACAATCGACCGACTGTTCAGCCTATAGCCAATATTGGAAAGTGGGAAGACGGGTATCATAGAGAGGGATGAGCTTTGGTGTATGTTTTCGTCTTTCTTCTCTCTTTGGTATTTAGTTCCTGGGTTGAGTTTGGTTATTTCTTCGTTGTTCATTAGATAACTCTTTATTCTACACCAAAAAGTAAAATGCAAAAATTAAAATGACTACAATGGGCGATCTCTTCAAGACAGCTTAGGTCCCTGATTCGCCAGATGTCTATTTGACATCTAGGTATGTCGAAAATCATAGCGGTGGTCTTCTGTCAAAATGTGTAGAATTATTATGACATCCGCCATTTTGGTAAATGACTATGCGACATTTAATGTCGAAAGCGCGAGAGTTAGGGGCCTAAACCTTTGGAGGCTGGTAATTGGTAAGCACAAAGATAACTTACTTAGTGTAGGGACTTTTTTTCAACCCCAAGTGATGGAACAGTACCTCAGTACCAGTTTTCTACACTAACGTAATCTACAGTCGTATGAAATGCTTCCAAAAGTGTCCACTAGAGGCGGTGCTCGTTATACAAATAAAAAAAAAATTACCGTAGCGTGTGTAGATTACGTTATTGTAAAAAAAAACATACAACCGAATTGAGAACCTCCTCCTTTTTTTGAAGTCGGTTAAAAAAACTCATGGTAGAGGTTAGAGGTACATAATATAAGTATTTTTTGCACAATTAGCAGTACCTCTACCATGAGTTTTCTACACTATCGTAATCTACAGTCGCTAGCGACTACGGACACACATTTTGTATGAAATGCTTCCAAAAGTGTCCACTAGAGGCGGTGCTCGCTATACAAAATATTCACAGTAGTCGCTAGCGTGTGTAGATTACGTTAGTGTAGAAAACTCATGGTAGAGGTACTGTACATAGAAAACTAATTCATTCTGGAATAAAACTTATTAATATGTATTTTATTCCTGCCTGCATCTTCTAAATGTAAGAAAAGAGCTTCAATGGGGAGGGACAGGCAAAGCTAATCTCAGATGGCGCCATCCTCACTGGTAACTGTCATTGATATTGAATTGATGGATTTTCATGAGTTTCAATTAATTAAACCAACCAGTAACCGACATTTATAATATTAAAATCTTTAGGTTTGAAGTGATAACTGCATAATCTTCCTATGAGCTTGGTGTCCATTTTTTTTTAATAATCCACGGCTTTTTTCTTTTCAATTGGTGTAAACCTTTATTATTGCATTAAAATTCACTACAGAAAGGCATTATAATTATTGAATAACTTATTTGATAACGAATACGTAAAAAATTTATGGTGTTTGACAGATAGACGGCACCAGCGACTATACGACACCTAGCGGGATAAATTGTCAGTGTGCCTCCTCATTGGGTTTCAATTCCTTCCTATAATTTTCCCAACTAACCAATAAATAAATAAAAAATGGCTGCCAAAACTGACAGCTGTTCGAATTCGCGCGTGTGGTCGCGTTCAAAAATAATCCACTTAATCCCGGCCTGTTTAGTTAACTAACGAGCACGCTTTTGCCCCACATTGACAACGTGTGCTCCAAAAAATACAATAATTTTGTAAATGTGCGTAAAAAATGGTGCAATATTAGTTAGCATGGAAAATGGTACAATTCAGATAATCTTTCTTCATAAAGGAATTTTCAATCAATTTAAGTAGGCTTATTCCATTTTCAGATTTAAAATCACGGAATGACAAGATGTTTCACCGCTTTCCCGGCGGGCTAGAATAAAACGCAGGTAGTCCTAGAGTAGGTAAAAATAAAGTACTCTCTATAACATAAGCTATCTGCGTGCAAAATTAAATCACAATTGGTTCAGATGTTTTTTCGTTCGTTTTCGTTTAATATGATATAAAAATATCTGCTCATTTAAAAAAATACCCCCTCCTCATCCCATACTCTTCTTAGACTTTGACTAATAAAACATATCCACACTAAGACATTTATCTCTTCATAAATAGTTCTAAAGCGTCATCTTATTAGTTAAAATACGGGTTTTAGGTAAATATCTATTTCGGTTTCCGGGAAGATTTTTTACATGCCCATCTGACAGAATGATATCGTCAACAAGTAATTGTTTAAACGACAGAACGCGACCAAAAACGTTCTAATAAATTGGAGAGAAATGCGGGAAACAATTTAAAAAAGGAATCGATGATTGTTACGCCGCACGCTTTGGGGCAAATCTATTTAAAATTCGAAGAATATGTAGGTTTTTTTTTTCAGCTTTTGAAGTGGCAATGGTTAGAATACAATCAGCCGGATAAATTGTACCTACTAAGGGCAAGATAAGCGAAAGTGACTGCGAATTTAAATTTAGAACAGTTTTTGTATAGACTTATCAGAGGATGAGCTTATTAAATCCGTGGTTTATTAGCATCGATATATTATCTTTTGTCTAGATTAAGGGTTACGTACAAGACAACATCGTGAAAGTGGCCGCTTGGAAACTCAATAAAACAAAATTATGTCACTCATGAATGAATGTTCTACGTTCAAACGTGGACCTACTAAAACTGAAATAGTGACACCATGGTCTTATTTCTTCGGCCGTTTTTACAGCTGTCACCCTTATTCTAGGGTATTACTATTTCGATGTTTATTAGCAATTGAAAAATCGGATCTAAATCAATGATTATTCTTGAATGGCAAACTGGAACTAAAACACTTTCAAAGTCTATAATTCTTTAGTTGCTATCAATAATAAAAACTAGGTATATCAAAATAGCCCAGTTAACATAAATTTCATAAAACTAAGTACGCTTTATAGCATAAACACTTAGCAATAATATTAAAAACAAACAGCCAGTATGATTTATTCGATGCACTTATCGAAAATATCAGCTCTTATGTTTAGAAATATCAACGAGTCATTACTCAAATATCCGATATTCGTTCGGAAACCATTCACTCCACAGATGATATTGAAATCAATGTAATAATAAAATATGATTATAAAAAAGCAATAAACCGCGTAACGGAATCTAAATTTAAATGCATTAGTTTATTAGTGAGTTGAGTACAGTTGAGCACACAAATCTGAAATATTTTTTTTTTTTTTTTATACTACCAAGGTTATAATATACCTACGGCCCGCCTGGTAGTAAGCGGTTACCGTAGCCTATAGACGCTTGCAACACCAGGGGTTCACACATGAATTTTTAATCAAGAAGAAAAGTTAAAGATTTAGTTCGTGACAGTACATCTGTTAACGCCCGTCGGTAAGTGCGCGCGAACTACGAGCACGTTCGGAAACGTTTTAGCGAAACGTTCAATAATAGGCCAACGGAGTTCATCAGTTGGGTATGCGTTCAAAATTCAAAAATAATAAAGCTGATGCTACACTAATTATTTTTAAGGATTATTATTGATGGATACAGGGAGAGTTTTCCACCCACACGTTGTCGACATCTCGCTTATACGGACAGGACGCTTTGCTTCATCGTTCTTTATGCGAGCAGCCTGAGGTTTCCTCAAAATCAAAATCTAAAAGTCATTTATTCAGTTTACGCTCTGGAGGCATATACACGTTTCAATGTTTTTTATACAAAATATTTCACGAAACACAATTTAAATAGTTGATATCGCTACGACACCGCTGACGTTTTATTACGAGAATCGAGCCACTGGTAAGGCACTTCTTCTTCACATCTTCTAAACCAGAGTGAATAGGAGTTTTCTGGGTAAGCATGCCTACTACCCCGGCCTCGTCATAACTCCTCCTGAGGTCAGTCGATGACCTAACGTGAGCCCATTCAAATTTTACCCGACTGACCCGAAAGGAGGGATATTTTCAAAAATCTCTTTGCGACCATAAGACATTTAAAAATATAAAAATTGCCTGCTAAACAAAGAAAAGAAAATTGTTACTTTGAAGTTCTGCACAAACGTGGTGAATCCTTATGGAGCGTCCATGCTACACGAAGCCAGCACGAGTCGAGCCTCGAACAAACAGGATTCGTTCGTTGTTCGCGTAGCGTGGGCGGACTTAGGAGCGTCGAACGAGCATTCGTCTCGCGCAACACTCGATTGACAGTTTTTTCACGAGCACAGGGATTCGCATCGCGCTCGTTGTAGGCTCGTTGTATGTAACGTCCACACTTGACATCGGGAACAGCGAACGAATTCTGTTCGTTCGTGGCTCGGCCCATGCTCTTCTTGGAGCATGGACGCACCATTATGGTTGAACAAATGAGTAATGGGTAAACATCACGTGATAAGACAAACGAAGTCGATCTAAGTTGAACCTACCTTTGAGGATCCTATAATGAAATTGTAAGTAGTGCTATATAGGTAGGTAGGTACATCTTCTTCTGAGTTTCTTGCCTGTTCTTCTCAGTTGAAGGCCGACTTACGAACTAGTGGTAACTTCGGTAGCTTTGACCTGCATAAGTGGCCATGAAGCGCTCGTGGTGTACCATGATAAGCCGTACTTAATCGATCGGTAAGTTAAGCTACCACCGTCGGTGGTACCATGGTCGGTACCTGGATGGGTGACCGCCTAGTGGTATTTGAAATCGAGCGTTTCCGTGCTTTGGAAGGCACTTAAAGCCGTTGGTACCGGTTAACACTTAATTGTGACAGTCGTTAAGCTAGTTGGAGGCCTTCTAGGCGGCTCGATAACTCCAACAGTAGGTTGACCACTAGCCTACTTCCACCGATCCACAGTGGGCACGCGTGGTGGAGTATCTACCCATTCCCTTTCACCCTGGCCTGTGCTCAGCAGTGGGACATTAAAGGCTGATGATGAAGTGCCCTACTAGGGCCTAAATTAAATAAATGGCTGTAACTTTCTTCTTATTTTTAGGTATGGCAACCCAATCCTCTTCAAAGGTCTGCAATGTCATATACTTATTTCATACAATTCTTGTGCTTACCGCGCAGGGCTACCGTGGTTTATGGATTAAAACATAGTGTTCTATGATTAAACCTCATTTGTCTGCCAAAAATCAAAATAACAGTCCCGAATCACGATCGATTGTGTAGCACAATTTACAATATAATATAAGTATGTTGCTTATTTTTTTTTCTTACAATCTAAACATATCCAGTTAATGTAAGCCAAGCTTTATTATTAGTCGTCATATCGTTTGAAGAGATGGCGCGAACTGATCGGGCGGTGACAGCTTTATTTCCCGCCATTTTGGAGTCCATTTAGTAAATGCAGATAAATATTTATTGCCCCAATAACTCGGTGTAACGAGTTGACGAGTGCTGTTTATTTTCGTAACAGAGAGGTTCTTTGTAATATAACGTTTATACGTTATTTATCATAGTGTTTTATTTTAATATTTTTTAAATATTTAAGTAGGTACGTGTGCCGTTTGCATGTATTAAGTAGGTACATTCGCTATAATTGGAGATATTAGAAGCATCGTAGTTTTACAAGACCTCTTTCTATTTATTGCAGACTAGCTACTACCACAGAGGATTGAAGGGAACAGAGTACAAGCTTCTAAGGAGCGTTCAAAATTTATAGGTACCTATTTTGGTAGGGTTAGCAAAGGAGAATAAAATTAAATAAATAAAAATGTATACCTATCAGCTTTTTCGTGATGATAGAATATTTCTATTTGCAAATCACATTATTCCAGATTATTACGAAAGGGTACTAAAATTGCTGAGTTTGAGCACTGGCCGAGCCAGTATAAACCGGTTTCCGCTCTTACGTGACGAGCCGCCAGTGCTCACGCACACACGCGCCTCAAGCTTGTAGTAGTGTACCTAGCACGTACCTAGCGTAGCACAGTTGTATGAAGCGTGGTCTCTGTCGAGTCTGTCCCCTTTACTCTGTGGCCCTACCCTACCCTACCGTATTTTTACACCTTGGGTTACATTATTGGAGTTTTAGTAAGGATCCCATTTTTTTTTTGAAAATATAATATAGCCTATGTCAGCTTCCCAACAGTGAAAGTATTTTTCAAATCGGTTCAGTAGTTTCTGAGCATATTCAATGCAAACAATCAGATCTAATAATATAAGTCTCTTTATAATATTAGTAGGTAGACTAACTGTCCCCGCGGTTTCGCCCCCTGGATAAAAAGTAACCTACTTATAATACTCGGGGATAATGTAGCTTTCTATTACTTAGTTAAAGAATTAGACTGGTAGTTCTAGAGATTACTCTAAATTGCTTGTTACTGGGACTAATTTCTGCACAATTCAATATAATATGAATATATAAATAAATATACTAAAAATAAAAATACATAATAATGTATGAAATCATAGAAATAGGTAGGTAGTACAATCTTTACAGGAATTTTCAAATAAAATAGTGTAAGTAAACAACGTCAGTAAGAACTAAAATTTGCAGCAATTGTTAAATTATTTTAATTTCGAGAACTACTACCGCCATCTGCCTATTCGAATATAGGTAAAAGATATTTAAATTCGCTACACTAAGCAAGCGCCCTCTTCACGTCTTTGTCGGAACTAACTGGTAGACTTAAAAGGTTGGTCAGGTAATGATACAGATGTCGCTATCTACGTGTCCCTGAATCATTTCGAATTGGCATTTAGGTATCATTGAACTTTAAAGATAATTAAATTACGCTAAAATAAACTCTAAGTTTGAAGTACAAGAAAAATAATTGCTTGCTGCATTTCATCTGAGAAATTGGCAACCAATGTTGCTACACCAAGATGAAAACGTTTTATTTCATTGCATAATATTTTGACAAATCAATAATGCAACCAAAACTCCACAAAAAATTATATGCAAGTAAAAAAACTACCACTATTTTAATCATAGATTTTAATAGACTTATATCATACGTATAACTTAAAATATATTCTTTGATACTAAATACGAGTAATTTTGAGTTACTAGAATAAACCAAGAGAAACGAAACGTTGAAGTTCAGTGCTGCCAATACAAAGAACAGAAAATCAGAAATAACTTGTCTCAAATCCACCATTTTCCCTTTGTAACTAACCGGTGTCCAAAACACGTGCGTACGATCGAGTTACATGGAAAACTCTTGTGATCGCGTTTAATATCAACAAATTAACATCACGAAAAAGTGTGCCGCGTTATTAACGACAAGTGTCGCGTATTAAAATAACACAATGAACACGGAAAAGCTAAAGAAACTGCAGTCGCAGGTACGCATAGGAGGTAAGGGTACACCGAGGCGCAAGAAGAAGGTTGTTCATGTTACCGCCGCGACAGATGACAAAAAATTACAGTCATCCCTCAAAAAGTTGTCAGTGAACACCATCCCTGGCATCGAGGAGGTTAATATGATAAAAGACGACGGCACTGTGATACATTTCAATAACCCGAAAGCGCAGGCCTCCCTCGCCGCGAACACTTTCGCTATCACTGGTCATGGAGAGAACAAGCAGATCGCCGAGATGCTCCCCGGCATCCTCAGTCAGCTCGGACCCGAAGGTTTGAACCAATTGAAGAGGCTGGCATCCAGCGTCGCTGCGCCGAAACCACTGGACGAGGATGATGAAGTACCTAACCTCGTCGGCAACTTTGACGAAGCGTCAAAGCAGGAAGCCAAGGAAGTTATCACCGATGAGAAAGAAAAAGAACCGGAAAAAAAAGAGGAGAAAAAACCTGAGCCAGAAACCAAAGCCGCAGACAAAAAGAGCGATTAAAATTAGAGCAGACGAATCTAGTTTTTAATTTTGCTCACCCGATGAAGTGATAAAACACTTGGGTTTCCAAAGCCATTGAGGCATGTCTCAAAAGTAGTCTGTTTTATTTTATTTTATGAATAACCTATTTGTGTTCCTAAATAAATATTTTTGGAATTTAATCATGTTCCGCATTTAATTTTTAATTTGTAAATGTAGTAGGTACTTTACAATGGTACAGGGACACATTTTCTTTGATTTATTTAACTCATGACTTTGGAAATCCTTCAATCAGCCATTCAGAATTTTTTAAATGCTTAATTCTCTTACTCCTGCACTTATACATCTTTAGTTTGTAACATAACTGCATAATGGGGTATGAAAGTCGATTCTCTTAAAATAGGCCTTAGTTAAGTGTTGTAACCTATTGTTGAGATATTGGCAATAAAGGTACATTTTATATGTATGGAAATACTATAAACATACTATATATTATTTTGACAGTGCACCTGAATCATAGGAGTATATAATTATACATATAGTATAAGGCATGGATGCCTTGTAATATTTTATAAATAATGGTATTTTCTAAAGTTGTTGAATTCATGTCTGGTAAAAAGATTGCTTTCTCATTTTAAAAAAACGTTAATAAAAGTTGATAATAGGTTTAAAAATGGAACATTAGTCACAGGTAGCTCTTTAGGTTATGTACTGGAGCTAACATTGTATAATAAAAACATAAAAATCGCAAAAATGTAAATGATTGGAGTTTTCGGTGTGTAAAAAAAAACATGACATTAAAACTTTAATCAAGACTATTTGGCTTTTATTTTCTGCTCATCATTCCTACATAAGTTTCTCTGGAGTTTAAATGTATAATTCTGAATTTACAAATCCCAAATTCACAGCGTAGGTACCTCATGACATCAACCTGTATTTCTTTTATATAAACATTACACATTGCAGTCCAAGTATGTCTTAAATCAGATTTTTGAGATGCTGACTATGAAAACTGATGTTAGCTGTCATTAGTTCTCAGTTACATTCTTAGAGAACCTAAATTAGACTCCATCCTAGGTTACATTGGTATTTTACTAAATACCTATGGCCTTCAAAATGTGTAAATTATTTATAAAAATTCCTTGTTATTTGCACTGTAGGTACCTACATTACTTCCTACCCACCGCATTCTATGATTCGATCGATGTGTTACTACCTTCTACTAGTAGTTTTGATGTCCGGTTTCTATAAACAATAAAAACTTTTTAACAAAAAAATAAACCACCGAAAAAACTGAAAAGCAAAAAATAATTTTGAATATACTAACTTGAATTTTATAAGGTTTTGCAGTCGGGGACAAACCAATAACCTACGTAGATATGTATTTTTTTGTAATATTTGTTAAATGTAATGTTTGTCTAAAAAGGAAGCTAAGCAATATTGCTAATGCAATTCATTTTTTCGAATTTAAAGTTGGGGCTCTACCGCGTAACTTTGCTGGTAATCGTAACGAACACCATTAAGGTGCTATATTGGAAAAAAATGATATCTTTGTGTCCCTGTAGGTATCTTAATTAATACAAGGGTTGGGGTTCTGAGTTTTTATTATATGATTTTTGAGATCTTAATTGAGTTTGCCAATGAAGGAAAACACGTTTGATAGAAATTTTCTCGATAAAGTTTAATTCCAAAGTAGCCTCTAAATAAAAATCTTTTTTACTGTAACTCCGTCAAGCAGGCGAATTTTACAGTGAAATTTAATGCAAAAAATTGGTAATTCATTCTTCTTATGATGTGAAGAACAGATTTTCTATACATTACATGGTTATTTTATAAACAATTTATATTTGGTTTGGTACTTACGTCGTTTATTAAAAGCTGCCGCTTGCCTGGGCGAGTACCTGAGAGCACTATAGTCATCTCTTTTTGGCACATACGAAATTACGGTCAACGTATTTATTACTACTCTTGCATCGCTAGGATTATTCGGCCGTAGCCTTTGTCGACGACGGACCTATGCTAGTTGTCGCGACCGGCTCTCGTAGTTTTAAACATAAAATATTTTCGTAGCATATTCTTTATTGTCTTTAAAGATAGTATTATAGTTTGTAATATCGTATTAATTTAAGTTTAGTGTGATAATCTAGTTCAATAGTGCTTGTAAATATAAAGTTAGTTGTGTAGTTTTGTTTTTATTAATTTTATAGTATTTTTTAGTGTTAAAGTTGATTTAATTATAATTTCACGACATGGGTAATATAATAAAGACCAGGAAAATCAGCATTGGGAGCAGCATTTTAGCAATTATTTATTACAGTTACATCATTATCAGTTTATCGATAGATTTAAAACGAACTTATAACCCTTCTAAGTAAAGTTTACTGCTGATATTGTATGGTCTGCATTCCTCGTACCAACCAACTTGAATTAGACGGGCTACATCCAAGGGCATTGTACTCAACACACACACATAGATATCTCGCTCCCGCCCGCCATCGTCACACAAACTGCTATCCGTCCGAGTGCGAGTTACAGACCATAAAAGCTATGATAACAACTAATTTGTTATTATATTTACGGATTCTTATTCTATTACTTTATATTACATTTTATTACCAAATACCTATAACATGATTTGATTATTATAATTATTTCTTATGGTGTACTTAGGACAACTATCTCTTTTTATGCCTAATAATGAAGAATGTTCACTAATTTAGATTTTTAGGTCTCCTTATTTTCTATAGAAAATAAAAAATACGTGTGAAAGAATTATTTCGATACGTCAATTAGTTTCCGAGATATGGAATTTTAAAATGAGCGCGCGACGCTGGATATCACCGGCCCGTACTCGATGCGTGTGACGTCATGTTCCAACGCTCGCTCAGTCAATCGCGCTCACAGAACAAATACCCTGACGGGGTCGCGCTCTTCCGTACGTTTCCCTAGATGATTATGACTTTTTTGGTTTTTACCCGACTGACCCGAAAGGAGGGTTATGTTTTTCGAGTGTATGTATGTATGTCTATTTCTTTGGCACGCTCTGCAGCCTAAATGGGTTGATGGATTTAAGCATATTAGGTGCCGTTAGATTCGTCTTGACTGTGGGAGTGTCATAGGGTATATTATTTTTATATGGCGTCTACGGATAAAAAAAGAGGGGGGATATTCAAAACAAATATTTCGTTATTATAACAATATGGGTATCAAATGAAAGCTTGTGAACAGCCTATTCCATATATGTATACATTGTAATACTTTTGTGCTACCATTTTGACGTAAATTACAAAAAAACATGTTTAATGCAAGGACAGTAGGTATTGGTACCATGAGCGGTTACCGTACGTAACTCACAGAGTTGCGATGGTTGTTAGCGTTACTTTACCGTACCGCTCATTTACTTACTAATACAGCTAATACTTACAACTCATTCTGTATAAAACTAAAAAGTCTGAAATAAATTAAATTATTAAAAGAAACAAAACACAGAACACATGATTTTCTAGTATTTATATTGGAAATTTAATTAAAAGAAACAAATAACCCGACTGCGTGCGCTTGTTTTTCTCTTTTCAGTTAATTTTTGTTTTACGCAGTCGGGTTATTTGTTTCTTTTAATTAAATTTCCAATATAAATACTAGAAAATCATGTGTTGTGCCAAAATGTAATAATACAACCACCAGTCCAACGGAAAAGTTGATTTTATAATCGTTCCAATGAATGTCCAAATGTGAGAGAAATGGGTAAAAACTGTGAAGGGGTTGGATCAATTTAGAGACGAAAGCAAAGTTTATTGCTGTGAAGATAGTTTTGACGTAAGAATACTGACAGTCTATCTACTATGTACCTAACCACTTTTGTAGTGTGCAGTTATTTGATACCCCAGCGCAGCCGCGGTTTCACCCGCATGTAGCGTTTTAATTATTTTGCGCGAAACCCCTTATAAATTATCTGAAGTAAAAGAATCTTAAGTTATTCCTTATAACATCCGCTATCTACCAGCGAATGTCTCGTCTATATCGGTCCAGCCGTTTTGGAAATCAGCCGGAACAAACTAGTGTTTCACCCGCTTACAAATTGATATTTTGATATTACATATTCAATTTTATTTATTTGGAAAAATAAAGTAGATTGTGTTCCTGCGCGTGAGTAAGGTAGCCAAAGCTCATTGGGGAGGGGGGAAAGGTCGGTAACGCATGAGCAATGTACATGTGTTGCAACTATCCATTTGGCTACGGTAACCGCTTACCGTCAGGTGGGCCGTACGTATGCTTGTTTACCGACTTAGTCGTATAAAAAAAGATAAGACATAGAAAAGGTTAAGTACATCTATTCAACTCGCTACATTTGCAATATATCAATTTATTTAGTTAAATTTACTAAGAAGAGTATAAATAGGTATAGACAAATATAATTAATTTATTGTCTATAACATGAAACTTAAAAGGTAAATAAGTACCTACTTGCGTTGCAGCTATAAAATAATTATTTTAGGTATATTAGGCAGACATGAGTAAGTATTTGCATTCTTTCTTCTTGCTTTTCGGCGGCAACGGAATAACTATTCGTCGATAAATAATAAAACTTTTAAAATATATATATGTGATTTGGACATCTTATTTAATTATGTTGTTTTATTATATTACATTGATTATTAGATTCAATTTAAAATAGTTTTACATGCTATTCTGTAGCGAAATGTGTAGACCTTATTTTAAGATTCCACCTAAATTGTACGACATTTTCTGGCGAAGTAAACAATTTCATTTCATTTCAACCAAAAGTCCATTTATTTTATGTAGATTTTACAGTTGCCCTTTTTCAAATCCAAAATACTTTCCACTAATAGCGCAAGATACCTACGTACCACCGCTAGCGGCTAATATGAGTGAACGGAGCGTTGGAACATGAAGTCACCTCGCGGTCACGTGACCGTTAGCGGGCCTCGATATTTAGGGGAATTTTAAATGTCTGTAAAATCATAACTACTTGGTTTTTTTGAACGAAACAAAAACTAATGTATTTGTATACGTAATTGCTCTACTGATACAAATTTTCAAGCGCTTTTGCATACCTATTAACATTCCTCAATTTTGTAGATGCTATAAATGAAATAAAATATTTATGATTTACAGGGAACAATCTCCACAAAAATAATCCGTAGTGAAAAGATCATGGTAGAACCCATAGAATAATTTTTGGCATCCTTGGTATCGCCCGCACCGCAGCCAGCCTATGATGTCGCAGATAATGTACCACCAAAAGCATCGCATTTTTTTTTGCGATTTCATATTTGCTACCGTAGTAAAAGTTGACCGTATACAGGAGTACTTTACGTGGTTTCATTTAATTTCGTATTGTCGTATCCACCCCGTATACCCTTTTCATTACCCGCAGCATATATACTTCATCATCATCATCATGATCAGCCTATAATGTCCCACTGCTGAGCACAGGCCTCCTTTCACAAATGAGAGTGAAAGGGAATGGGCAGATACTCCACCACGCGTGCCCACTGCGGATTGGTGGAGGTAGGCTAGTGGTCAACCTACTGTTGGAATTTTTCAAGCCGCCTAGTAGGCATCCAACTAGCTTAACGACTATCACAATTAAGTGATAACCGAGACCAACGGCTTTACGTGCCTTCCGAAGCACGGAAACGCTCGATATGAAATACCACTAGACGGTCACCCATCCAGGTACCGACCACGACAGACGTAGCTTAACTTTGCCGATCGATTAAGAACGGCTAATCATGCTACACCACGAGCGCTTCCTTATATATACAGATATATACTTACACAGTATAAACTCGTATTTACGTACAAATATGAGTAATTACTATAGCTTTTGGTAGCTTTAAGTGTAATAAAAAAATAAACTTTTACTGCTCTCCTATAAAATATACTCTGTAATTTAAACGATGGCGGTTCGGCTTTCGTGTTTCTGCCGGCGTCGCCCGAGTCCGGCCGAACGTATCTAGCGGTGGCGGGATTTTTTAAAACTTTGATAGTTCTCTAGGGGCGGTGCCCCCCGCGCGGCCGGCTAGGCCACGCCTTTCAAGGAACGATTTATTTCCACGGTGTCATCTTAATTATTTCATCCAATGATGCGCACGCGGTATGTCGCGACGATGACCATTCGTGGGCCCTGATTGGATGAAATTCATTAATGGTGTTCGTTACGATTAACACCAAAGTTACGCGATAGAGCCCCCGGTCCCATAGTCTAAGTTGATCGTATACATGAGTACTTTACGTGTTTTCATATAAAATCTCGTATTGTCGTAATAGCTTACATTATAGGTTTGTCCCCGACTGCAAAACCTTATAAAATTCAAGTTATATTCAAAATTATTTTTTGCTTTTCAGTTTTTTCGGTGGTTTATTTTTTTGTTAAAAAGTTTTTATTTTATAATTTTTTGTGGCTATACTCTACTAATTACTACATGCTTAATTTGGGATTTCTTTTGATGTAATACACAACTCAGCATTAAAATCTGTGAGTGAACAATAAATCATCCCAATTTTCTCACCCTTAGGGTAAGTATTTTTTATCCATATTCATATGGGACCAACTTAGAGGTATACCCTATCCAATAAAAAAAGAATTATCAAAATCGGACTACTCTGTAAAAGTTATGCGTGATCATACATAAAAAAAAATTAAAAGAAATATATACGCGTCGACTTGTAAACCTCCTCCGTTTTTTCGTCGGTTAGAAACGAATCGTTTTGCTTACCAATAGTACCTACCTAGGTTTTTTTATTGGCATATAAGTAGTTAGGTAGGTAGATCATTTCGTAAGCTAATTTTACCTGTTATAGCTACTTCCATATGGAAGGGTCGACTACTATGCAAAGCCTTTATGAGGTCTTTGCTTTATTATTAGGTAAGATCTAAGAGTCTTAATTTTTATCGATAATGATCCGTAAATTATAGGAATCGGCAATTAGTCATAAAAATCCAGGTAGATAGGTATACCTACCTGCGTATTAATTACCTATGTTTGGGTAGAAGATTATCTCAATACGGATAGGTTTCCAAATAGGATACTACGAAGTAAGGCCATAGGCTTTGATTAAGGATACATCCAGATAGAGTGTCGCAGCTGTGCACGCGTCGATAAAAATACGCTCTAACAGTTAGGGGCTAAATCAAATAAAAATGCAAAATAATGATCAATATTTAAATTTCTCCCGATTTTAATTGGAATATTTTAACAACTACCACTATCATTATGAACGTCATTATGACAAGCAGAATGACGCAGAGGGAGCGTAAAACGTAGCTGTTCTGTTACGCGCAACAGCCTATAATAGTTGGCCTGTTTTGTATATTCGTGTAGTATGGCGACGTTCTTTCTAGGTTTCTAGGTATATTTATTTCTATGGCCATCCATAGGTAGTAAATTTAAAAAAAAGTTACGTGACCATGAAAATAGGCTGATTAATGTCTCCACCATTATAATTCAATGGTCTCCACAAAAAAAACATGTGTTTCCATTGTGTTTCTTTATTAGCTGGGAATCGAACCCAATGACCTAGGGTAGCAGAAATAAAGCATGTTGGTTAGGTCTTTGGTTTTGAAATACATAGGTATAAATCAAGGGCGCACCAAGCAAGGCAGGCTAAGGCCACACGCGATATTATTGGCGTTTTTTTGTTGTGGTGGAGGCCATTGAGTGTCGTCACTATCTACACGGTCGGTATTAAGACTCATGGCCGATTCCTATAATTTACGGACCGTTATCGATAAAAATTAAGACTCTTACGTATATCTTTACTAATAATGAAGCAAAGACCTCAAAGCTTTGCATAGCAGACACTTCCATATGGAAGTAGCTATCACAGGTAAAATTAGCTTACGAAGCTTACTTTAGTTACCTACTATACTCTTTGGACAGCCCCTTCAATGCTGTAGGTACCAGCATGTGGTATAGTTAGTTACTATACTCTTTGGGTACCAGCAAACTCATGGTGGGGGTACTAGTTAGTAGGTAGGTAGACTATGGTCACACACAGTATATAAAACCATACAGTCGTTCGACGAAGACGTCTAAACAGGGCAATCGTGCGGTGTGTGAGGGGCGAGACGCGGAAAAGCCCAGCCCGACCTGCAAACAAAACGATGTTAGTAGCTCGGGACACAGCATACTTTATATGGCCGTAGCGGTACTGTCTAGACGTTGTCGGCATTTTCCACGAAAAGAAAGTCATTATAATAAAATACATACCGTATTAAGAAGTCATCATAAACGATGTCAGACGTCAACAATGTGGTGTGTCAAGTCTCATCTTTAGTGGCACGTATTATATCGTATACTGCTGTAATATTTCACGTGGTTGCCATCTCTAAAATTTAGCAACCAGAACCTATGAGGATTTGAAAACCCCGGATTTTAGAGCCCATAACCCGGACATGTCAACAGGTTTCTTTAAATTTAGTACCTACCTACTTACCTTTAAAAAACAGTTCAAAATGTCATAAATCAACTTTTTATTTATATTCAAAGACATTAAAATTAAATTGAGTCATCTTTTATCATCATTTTAAATGTTACAAAACAGAATCTTCTGACTTGTTTTTTTTTTTACCCGGAATACAATTGAAACCCCGCCCGGACGCTCCCCGGACGCCCTCTAAACTAGGACAAATTCGGGGAAACCCGGACGTATTGCAACCCTAGGCACACAAAACCTAGGTAGGTACCTCAATAAATGTAGTACAATCATACACATTATTTATATATTTCATTCAAATCGGCCTGGTAGTTCCTGAGAAAAGCACGTTCTAAGTGTACATACAAACTCTTTCATGTTTAGTATTTAAGAATGGATAATTTACCTACTACATAACGATTTGGTTTTAATACTTTTAATCGGTTTTTTATAACTAGGTATAATTTTGTGGCCAATGATGATTGTTAAACTTTCACACAAGTTGTTATCAAATTATCAGTTCATGCTAACGGATAAGGATGTGGTTTTTCAAATGTGGGAATGGTACACACGGCTACTGATCAAGCTATACATATCCAGTATAAGCTGATCTCGCATTGTATAGGATTTCCGTACAATGGGAGGTCAGCTTATACTAGAAATATATAGCTTGATCTGTAGCCGTGTATACATACTTATGTTTATAAATAATAATAATATTAATGTTTTAGTTATACATGAGCGTGGCAAGGGGGGGGGTGGGGGAGTTAAATTTATATAAAGCACTTATCACACTATCCTATTTCTAGGATACTAACTAGGAAATAGGAAGATGTAATTGTAGTTAGAACAGTAATAAGTGTCCTATACTGAGTGGAGATTTGGAGATGGCTTATTTTCGAAACCTTAGTTGGATTAGTCATGCTGAACAATTTTTACTATGGGACCAAAACTGAATTCTCAAAAAATTAAGATTTTTTTATATGATGTTTGAGTGTAATAAGTGCTCTAATACACTCACTTCACTTATTACAATCGCTCGTAGGTAAGTACCTAAGTAAGGTAAGATTCGCAAACAGTACCTACGTGTGTGTGGTTAAATAAAATAATACAGCAAGGTATGTACGTATATAAAACATAAGCCACCTCCTGGCTAACATTTTTCTTTTCGTCCACGGTGCCTAGATATTGTACCAAGACGAGCGCGACTACGGAATAAAAAAAAGAGCGCGACCGCTCACAAATGGCAAATTCGTACAATTTACGGACCGTTATCGGTTAAAATTAAGACTCAAATCATTTCGTCAAAGCTGACCCTCCCATATGGAAGTAGGTAGTTAGCTATTACAGGTAAAATTAGCTTACGAAATGACCCATATGACCAGTTTGGCAAAAAAAAAACTACTACTTATTCATTGGTAAGCAAAACGATTCGTTTTTAGGGTTCCGTAGCCAAATGGCAAAAAACGGAACCCTTATAGATTCGTCATGTCTGTCTGTCTGTCTGTCTGTCTGTCTGTCTGTCTGTCTGTCTGTCCGTGTATGTCACAGCCATTTATTTCCGAAACTATAAGAACTATAATGTTGAAACTTGGTAAGTAGATGTATTCTGTGAACCGCATTAAGATTTTTACACAAAAATAGAAAAAAAACAATAAATTTTGGGGGTTCCCCATACTTAGAACTGAAACTCAATTTTTTTTTTTCATCAAACCCATAAGTGTGGGGTGTCTATGGATAGGTCTTCAAAAATGATATTGAGGTTTCTAATATCATTTTTTTCTAAACTGAATAGTTTGCGCGAGAGACACTTCCAAAGTGGTAAAATGTGTGTCCCCCCCCCTGTAACTTCTAAAATAAGAGAATGATAAATCTATAAAAAATATATGATGTACATTACGGTGCAAACTTCCACTGAAAATTGGTTTGAACGAGATCTAGTAAGTAGTTTTTTTTTAATAGGTCATAAATTGAAATTAATATCAAATACTCAGGTCTATACTACCATTTACTTATATACCTACAGGTTTGTACGGAACCCTCGGTGCGCGAGTCTGACTCGCACTTGGCCGGTTTTTTTGTTTATAGAAACCGGGCATTTTAGGTGGCTGGCCGTACCGTAGACAGAGTTTTTTTTTAAAACACTTGCGGCATGAAGCATTTTAAAATTTGGCTAATCCTCTAGTAAGTATTAATTATGTAAAAAAAATAAAAGTATAGTAAAGCCTCAGAACAAGGATTTATTTTTCTGACAACAAAACTATAATATCAAAACCTATGACTTTGCAGTCAAAAACTTAAATATTGGGTAATTAAATATTAATTAATCAAAAATTAAGTACCTACCTATTGTAATGCATAATGTATGTAATAATAGTATAGTATACAAATCCATCCAAATATTACTTTAAGCTTATATATTTGGATGTTATTAGATTTGTGTAGAATTAAGTACTGAAGTAAAAGTAACTAAATAATAATAAAAAAAAAAACATATTAATTTAGTTGAACGATTTGAATGTAGCTGGCGATCATGCAGGGATGGCAACTTAGGGATTTTCCCCTAAATGTAGAGAAATTAAGGGCTTCAAACAAAACCTGCCAAACCAAAAATAATTACGCAATAGCAGGATAGTGCAAGCATTATATTTTGTGAGCGAGAGAGACGAAGTCATCTTCAAAAAATCTACACCATCGTTCATTATAGACATTTGCAGGACGCAAATGGTTTAAACGGAATGAACGAATTGCGCGGCGCATTCGTCTCTCACTCATCTCATTTTATTCAAATATTATTTTGGTTCGTTCGATCTCTTCGCTCGTCTGATGATTAATTCTTTTTGTTTAGTTTCTTCATAAATGGCTTCACTACTTATGCTAGCTTCGTACTAACACTATTCCTTGTTTTAGATTCACTTACGTACGTTGCGGTTAAAAAATCACAAACTTAATGCAGACAGGCCAATAATTTGGGTAATAACTTCTAGGAAATTTAACAAAAAAGGGAGGGAAAAAAAAATAACAGCTGAAAACACTGCTCCCATATGTCAATGTCATTATCAAAATAAATATTTTGCAAAAATAGAACAGGCACAATTTGGTTGGACACGTAAAATAAGTATAATTGTATTTATTATTAACTACCTATACTAACCATGATAGCAAGGCCGTGGACTGACGATTTACCGAAATGCAGAAACACCTGTGTAGCATCATATTTTTCACGACTTGGTGGCAACGCAAACCCCAACGATGACTATCTCTGTTTTTATTGCCAAACTGAGGATAATTTGTGAGTAAATATACTTATATTTGTTATTTATAACATACTTCAATACCTCTTTATGGATTAATAGCAGTAAAATAAAGATAACTGTCTAAAAAGCATATCGAAAGTTTGTAGATAAAGTTTTTCAGTAGGTTTGCAGTAGGTATTGTGGAATAAAGTGGAATTACTGCATTCCTTCAACCATCCTTCAACCTACAAATCTTGAAAGACTACTTTTTATCCTACAGGTGTCTTGCACTAAATACCGATACAAGTCAATTGCCGACTATTAAGAAACATATTTATTTTGTTTAAATCATTCTCAAATCCAAATTAAAAGAAGATTAGCCATGGGGGCGGTTCCAACTCGGTGAATGTAAGAGCCTTCATAGGCTAGTGGTATCTGATACTAGAAGCAGTAAATACAACCCCAATTTTACACAGCAACAGCCACAGATATAGATATACCTAGATAACGCAAGAGCGCCTATTTCGCGTGCCAGATTTTGTGCCCTATTTAAGCATAAAATGCTTAACATGGCCTCAACTCACATTGCGCATCGGTGCACTTGGATTTATTTGGTTTTTCCCATTACTAAATAATAAGTAGGTAGTCAAAAAATGGCACGCAGCATTATCTACTTATATCTATATCTTTGGCCACTGCTAACAGCTAGTAATACATCATAGTATTGTAGTACATGATTTCAGTTGCCTATATGGTGTGTTTGAACCTCACAATGGCCTGGACGCAGCGAGATTCATTATGCAGCGCATGGCTGCTGAGATCCTGTTCCCCACACCCACTTCTAACACTGATGAGGAGATACGAGAGAGGCTTAGGTAATGTTACGGATGGTATAGGTACCTACTTACTTTTATTAAGTTGTCCTATGGCCCAGCACTCAAGAACCAGTAATATTCTAGCTATGTTAATTTTAGTTTGTTATTAATCCCTATCTGAGGTTAGATTTTGCTCAAAGCTACTTGTTCAATATTAGCTGTAACCATCAGCCAAATCCCAAGATTTAAGGCTGCATGTCCACCAGAAAAGTGTAGCGAGCGAGGTATTTATTTTAATTTAATTGTAACAGTAGTACACTAATTACAGCAATTAAAGATTTAAGAAAATACAATTACACTAATATTAAAAAATTACAAAAAATTGCAAAAACAATATAAAACACATTATTATTCATATAAAAAATTCACACAGTCATACATCCTTCTCACAAAAATGCAAACACTCAGATAATATATCCGGCCAATCATAAGCAAACAAATCACATTCGGGATTGTTGTACAGGGGACCGTTGAGTGTGGAGAGGGTGCGCGGAATGGGCGAGTTAGCACGCGCCACAGTGCGACACAATGGAATGTGATGTGAAATATGATTGCTCTATTCTCAAGCTATCTCTCATGCTATAGCACAAAGCACATCCCTAGCTATACTCTCTTGTAGAAAGCTAACCATAATAGTATGAATGTATATTGTTAAACACTATGAGAATAGTTGCAAAGAATTACTCAGTAAGATTTAAAAACTAGAAACCATAATTCAACTTACAATTTACATATAATAGACACATTTTGGTCATTACGACATAGATTCCAGTACAGCAAGCAACTCCACTAGCAAAGTAGTAGTCAGACAGACACAGTAGCAGGGCAGTACCAGTAAGGCAGATGCCACAGTAAATACGGCAATATAGTAGCCAGTCAGGCAGATGCCAATTTGAGCTTACCAACAAGTATAACAGTCAGGCAGATGCCATAGTAGCGGCTAGTAAATTACCATATTGGTAAGCAGTCAGGCAGATGCCACAGTAGCGGCTAAGTAAATTATCAGCGTATCATCAGGCACCCATTGTCAACGTAAATTTATACAAAAATCGTCCATGTAACACTAAGACAATAGTTGCATAGAATTACTCAGTAAGATTACAAACTATCTTATTACTAATCTCCCCGCTAACCTGCTACTACCATCCTGCAGCAGATAGATTATGAAATGAATATTAAACATGTTGCTACAACTAAATCAATGGTCTCTTTTTCAGGAATGCATTTGTATCAGTAGAGAAGGCGTACATAGAGAATTACGATGGCATGATAGCCGAGCGGACAAGCTTGCAGTACCAGTTGCAGACCTTGAATGAAACTCAGGTGATAAAAAAAAGTTCTCATACAAATGATGGTTGTTGCCTGAATTCTCATTTGTTACCAATATCTACTCCCAAAAACAAAACACCATAGTTAGGGCCATCTTAAGCCATGCCGGGGCCCTCGGCACACAAGAAACTGGGGCCCCGTAGGAAAGTAAAAAAGTGAATAACAAATATTTTTCTACTAAGTATGATTTTATATTTTTATAATATGGTTAAAATTAAAAACTGTTAAAGTAAACGATTAATGAAACGAACGCCGAACTTCAACACACGATATCTTCGTATTTTTTTTGTTTAATTGACATGAAAAATATTTATTATTTATTTATTTATAGACGATCAGCTTGTAAGCTGATGTGTCATTTCACACAGTGTTGAAAGTCACTCCGCACTTATAAATAGTTCACTTTTCAAGTTTTTTTGATCTTTGTCCAGATATCAAATTTGTTTTAAAACTGTTAATTCAGGTAGCAGATATCACTTCCTCAGGTAATCGGTTCCAGTTCCAGACCACTCTATTAATGAGAAGTGGTGTGCAGTGTTTGATTTAGATAGTGCACGATTGATTTTGTAGTGATGACCATGGGAGGATTTAGAACACACATTCATTATAAATATATCTTGTAAGCAATAACAGTAACAATAATTCGTTTATTATCAGGCTACTAGGGCCCATAGATATATACCTTACAAACTAACATAAATATTATAATAAAACATTTTTTGTTAATATAAACACTTAAGCCTATGTTAGTAAACACTAAAAGCACTACGTCTTAGCGCGAACGTGTGGTACTTGTCCGCGAAACCGACGGAATACCACGTCCTGCGGCCAAAAGTCCTCTTCCATGACGAGGTGCAGAATACATGTTGGAACTCGCACCACGAACGCCTTGAAGTTGACGTTGCGGCTCGATTCCAGCAGCTGCACCCTCGGCGTGTACTTGATTTTTTGGCGTACGTATCTAAGCGAGGAAGGTTATAGTTTCCCGTGAGGATTTTGAAGGTCTCAATGAGGTCACCACGAAGGCGTCTTTCTTTAAGAGTAGTGTGGCGCAAAATGCGAAGCCTATCGTCATAGGACTTATTTCGTAAAGCGGTTGGTATCTTGGTAGCTTTCCTTTGGACACTCTCCAGCAGATCGATATCTTTCTTAAAGTAGGGGCTCCAAACTATATGTTGTTTTTTGTGATTTTTTACGACATGTAGCCATTTCCAGATAACACAAAACAGAGACAACATAATCTGCCGTCTAAAGGAGATTGACCAACACCTCTCAGGGGGAGCAACTATAGTCATAGCTCTTGTCCACAACAACAAGTTATTTGTGGCCAACGTGGGAGAGACAAGGGCCCTACTGTGCCGTACGGATGATAACTCAGTGTTGAGAGTGGTGCAGTTGACCGTGGACCACAGTCTTAACAATGAGGATGAACTGTTGAGGCTATCGCAGCTCGGTTTGGATGTTAATAAATTGAGGAATGGTATGTATTAATCCTGAGACATTCCTCACACACTGTCATCTGGGGCCCTACCGCGTAACTTTGGTGATAATCGTAACGAACACCATCAATGAATTTCATCCAATCAGGGCCCACGAATGGTCATCGTCGCGTCATACCGCGTGCGCGTCATTGGATGAAATAATTAATGGTGTTCGTTACGATTACCACCAAAGATACGCAATAACCTGATCCCTAATTAAGCAGAGCTTGTACTATGGAAACCAGATAAATGATAAATTTTTTGTTAAATACATACTTAATATACATAATTACACCCAGAAACATAATTATACATGTTTTTCATGTCATGTGTGGAAATCGAAACCACGATCTGTGACGTGATAGGTAGAATCTTAACGATGGTTAGGTTGATCTTTTGTGTTTCAAATTTTCTCTAATAAACTGTCATGTAAGGCGTATTTTAGTAAAAGGTCACAGTGTATAATTTGGTGGAAAAGAAGACAGTTAACTAATAAAACGGTTTTATTGATAGGAGCATAATTTTCAGCTGTATACAACCGTATATTGAATACTCAAATCAAAATCAAATCAAATATATTTATTTGGAACAACACAAAAGGTACAATAATTAAACAACAAAGATGGTGTCTGCAGAAGTTTGAAAAACTGTGTCGCAGAGACCCAACACCCTCCTCCGTTACATACATCTATTAGGTTCCAAACAAACAATAGGAATATAAAAATAATAAAGGGTAAAATTTAAACAAAAGAAAAATGCGTGTTTGTGTATGTGTGGGGGTGTGTGTGGATGTGTGTGTTTAAAACGTTGAGTATGTGTGTGAGTGTGAGAGGTGTAAGTGTGTATGTAGGTTAATGTACAGAATTATTCACTTGCAGAATTATACTAGTCGTACCCCGTGGTTTCAACCGCGTGCCCTGAATAAAAGTAGCGTATATCCTTCTCCATATCATAGGCCATATGCATGCCAAATTTCAACGTGATCGGTTCAGCAGTTTAGTCGTGAAAGGTACCAAACAGTCAGATAAGACTTCTTTCCCATCTAGGTAGTAAAGTAACCTATAGTACTAATATAATATAGCGGAAGTTTTTTTGTTTGTTTAAACGGGGTCATCTCTGGAACTACCAGTCGGATTCGAAAAATTCTTTCACTAATAGGAAGCTACATTATCCCTGAGTATTATATGACGGGCCAGTTGGCGCAGTTGGTTAAGAGTCTGGTAAAGATTCCACCTATTGCGCCGCAGGTCGTGGGTTCGATTCCCGCACAGGACATGCATTTGTGTGCATGAACATGTCTGTATGTCCTGAGTCTGGGTGTAATTATGTATATTAAGTGTGTATTTACAAACAAAAAGTAGTATATGTATTATATCAGTTATCTGGTTTCCATAGTACAAGCTCTGCTTAGTTTGGGATCAGATGACCATGTGTGAGGAATGTCCCAGGATATTTATTATTTATTTATATTTATAGGCTTTTTATCCAGGGAACGCGGGTAATACCGCGGGGGACAGCTATTTTATAATATCAGTATGGCTAACAAAGGTCCTTATAATCCAGTTATTCCACAGCACAATATCTAGGTAATCAGACAGGCACGAGATGTCTCGGAAACTACCTAGTCAAAGGGCTGTACAAAGCGTTCCCAACTATTGGTGCAGCTTCTTCGGAACCAGTTGTAGCTTCTCCGGAGATACATGGACCTATCACTCTTGATGAATCTTGCAGGTGAGGGTTTCTGAATTTACTTCGAGCATCGAACAATTAACCCAAAGAAGCGTAATGACGTCGATTTTGCTTGCAATCTATTCCGCCAATTTGCCACCATCGACAATACGCTCTGATTGGCTAAGACAAGGACACATGCGCCCAGATTGGTCAATTCAAGAACACACGATGCAGTGATTGGTCCTTACTGTTCAAAATCAGTGACAAATCACTGACTAGTTTCGGAATCGGATGGCTCGGTATTACTACTCTAAGGGATTGTTCCTCGATGACTTCGAGACTGTAAAGGAAAGGATATATCCATCCGAAAGGGGCGAAGACTACATGTATAAGACTACTAGCTTCTGCCCGCGGCTTCGCCCGCGTGGCCTACAGGAAACAAATGACATATTTTTCTTCAAAAACAAACGTAATAAGTGATCTCACTCCCTCTCAATTGTTTTTTTTTCTTGTTTAAGCCCTATTGACTCTGTTAGGCATCTCCCATTTCGAAAAAACTATGATACACGTAACCTTTCTTAGTGGATACTTACACTTCACAAAGAACACACCCTTCAAATTTCATGTCTCTAAGACCAGCAGTTTAAGCTGTGCGTTGATATATCAATCAGTGATTTACCATACACAACTTCATCCTGCTTTTCATCCCTTCGAGGATGGATTATCAAAAAAAGCTAAGACACGTATGAATTAATTTTCAGTCATCAGCTTAAACACAAAATTTCCTTCAACCTTTCCAAAAGACTTTCATCCCCTATTTTACCCCCTCAGGGGTGGAATTTCGAAAAACCCTCTCTTAGTGGATACCTACACTTCACAAATAATACACCCTCCAAATTTCATGTCTCTAGGACCAGCGGTTTAGGCTGTGCGTTGATATATCAGTCAGTCAGTCAGTCAGTCAGGACTTTGAATTTTATATATAAGACTATAAAAAATAATTGGACTGTTTTACAAAAAACTTAAACCGACTTCAAAGTACACAATGGGACCAAACGGGAAGTGTACACTTCCAGACAAAAAAAGAATTTTCCAAATCGGTTCATAAATGAAGGAGTTATGAGGTAACAAACATTAAAAAAAAAAAAAAAAAAACACAATCGAATTGAGAACCTCCTCCTTTTTTGAAGTCGGTTAAAAACAGCTCATAATAAAATACGCAAATATTCAAACATTTTGCTTTCAAGTTTGTCATTATTTTTTCACGTCACTTGCATATACACTTAGGTATAACATTTTCTCTTTCGCGGTCTTTGCGCCTAGAAGAAGTAGTTTAATTTTGTGTATATACAGATTCTATAACTACATATTTATATATTGATGAAAGTAAAAAAAAATATGCCAATAGTGCTGATTGTATATAGAAAATGCACATCATATAATCTTTCTAACAAAAATTATTGAAAAAGGATAGAAAATATTTAAGAAGTCAAATTAGTGTTCGTCGTGAGCTGTGACTAATTTTGATCGCTACTAAATTCACGTTTTAGTAATTGGTTTAACTTGATTTAACTACAGTTCGCAAAGTTCGTTTTTTTAGAGAAGTAGAGCATAGCATTTATTCGCTCAACGAGCAGCTCGACTGGGGAAGTACCTCCACCTTACAGAATACCGCAGCCAAATAACTTTATGTTGTGTAAAGTTGTGTTCCTGCGCGTGAGTAAGGTCGCCAGAGCTCATAGGGGAGGGGGGAAAGGTCGGTAACGCGTGAGCGATGCTTCTTGTGTTGCAAGCGTCCATCGGAACCGCTTACAATCAGGCGGGCCGTGTGCTTGTTTATCCACTTAGTAGTATTAAAAAAAAAAAAAAACGAAAACGGCTAATCCGATTGCGATGCGACTTGAAAATACAAATACATTAATTTATCGCAGGTTCAAATTTTCACAAAAAAATCACGGGATGGTAATCAAGTATTTTCTTGGCACGAAACGCATTGTCTCGGTGGCCATTATGTCTATGTGTCGGATATATGTCTTATATCCTTATCTTATGTTTCTGTTAGAAAGAGATACTAAAAATAACGTTGTATATATATTACAGATTTCTCATCTTAGTAAGCGCCGGAGTATTCAAACGCATACAAGAAGCGAAAGGAAGCAGCGAACAGACGAACAAACAACTAGCGCAAATAATTGTAGAGAACTTTAGGAAACAAACTGATTTTATTAAAGTCAGCCAATCTGTGCTTGAGGAAATCGAAGAAGAATTCGTATCGTATTGCGTTAAAAATAACCTAACTCCAAAACCTAATACTCACATGTCACTTTTAATAAGAAATTTCAATTTCTTAGCTCCTATTGTAAGCGAAGATAATATAAGCCAAAGCAATGTAGTCCCTAAGAACCCGTACGTAAGGTTCAATCCAATTGTTGAATCGAAATCGAATAATTATGAAATTGATTCGGAAATATATTCTTCAGGTACGAATGATATTGAATCGAATGAATCGATTGTTGATACTAATAAATCGATTGAATCGACATCGGATATCTATCCGAGTGGTAAGCAATATGATAAGGATAGGAAGATTAAGGGTTATGTTGATTTTTCTTGTTATTTTGAGAATGTAGCTAAAGCGCGCAGGAATGGTACCTTACCTGATTTTATTGAATGATTTTGGACCTTATGTAATTGAGTTTTAAGTTTAAATTATATTTTTTGTGATGCAGAATAGGAACAAAAATTAAG
Source organism: Achlya flavicornis (assembly GCA_947623365.1). Taxonomy (NCBI): domain Eukaryota; kingdom Metazoa; phylum Arthropoda; class Insecta; order Lepidoptera; family Drepanidae; genus Achlya; species Achlya flavicornis. The sequence continues at coordinate 9,967,375 of OX392490.1, forward strand.
TGCTAATATTGTTAACTAGCTGACACCCGCCTGCGTTTTTTTTTGCGCGGAACCCTATTTCTTTATCGAAAATAAAAGTATCCTAAGTTACTCCTTATAACATCAGCTACCTGCACGTGAAAGTCCCATCAAAATCGGTCATATACTACAAAAAAAAAATTTTTTTTTTTGTAGTATATACTTATATATGCATTGCAAAGCTGATACTTTGACATTACAAACAGACAGTACAATTTTATTTATTTGTATAGGTGTAACAGTATGTCAATGACGCGCGAATTGTGACACTTTTTGTACATATGCAGAAAATATCGATCAATTTTATTATGTAGTTGTTATTTGTGAAATAAAATAGAATATGTTATCAAAATTGAATATTTTATTTCCTATCATACACAGGTTTATGCATACATCAGTATTGTACACCAAACTAACATACAGTGTCGCTCGCATACACGTTTTTAAGAAAATGTATAATAATGCAAGTTATCAAGTATATATTATTGACTTATTGATTAATTTAAACTGGTTTATAGTCGAGCTTGCTCTCAAGTTTCTTGTTATCTGCCACTTTACGTACAGCCTTCATTAAGTCCTCCTGAAATTTAAAACAAATATATTTTTAATTATAATAAAATGAAATTACTACGTGTATCTAGGAAAAGAATTGCCTTAGATATTTTTACATGTTAATAATGGGTTTGTTAACGAGCGTATAAGGCGCTTAGCCAGTCAGGGGGTAACTAGCTCAACGGCAACCAGCCCACGAGCAACTAGCTCAACATACTACGTGTAGAATCTAGGAAAAGAATTGCCTTAGATATTGTTACATGTTAATAGTGGGTTTGCTAGCGAGCGTATAAGACGCTTAGCCAGTTAGGGGGTAACTAGCTCAACGGCAACCAGCCCACGAGCAACTAGCTCAACATACTACATGTAGAATCTAGGAAAATAATTGCATTAGATATTGTTACATGTTTATAATGGGTTTGCTAACGAGCATATAAGGCGCTTAGCCAGATAGGGGGTAACTAGCTCAATTGCAACTAGCCCACGAGCAACTAGCCCAAGGGCAACTCGAGTGACTGCAACTAGCTCAACGGCAACTAGCCCAAGGGCAACTCGAGTTGCTGCTACTAGCTCAACAGCAACTAGCCCACGGGAGAATTAGCTCAACGGCAACTAGCTCAAAGGCAATTAGCACAACGGCAACTAGCTTAACGTCTAGCCCACGGGCAACAAACGCAACGGCAACTAGCCCAAGGGTAGTTCAAACCTTGGCTAGGGGATTTTGCTGGTATGTATTTGGAAGACTTGCAGGGCGGGTTTCCGTTTTTGCTAATGATATCGGTTGGTTACTTTATAGTACCCGCCTGAGGAGCTACCAAGTTGGAAATCTGCCGTCAAGCACTCAAGTGCTGACTGTTTGCTCAACTCAAGTGCAAAGAAAGCCTTTGTTTGAAAGGGCTTTGTTTCATTACTATGTTAGGCCACATCATCATTTTTCTCCACCTGATGGTAAGTGGTTTCCTGGACCGATGCCACCAGATCAAAGACATTAAAAATAATATCATTAACATACTGACCTGTATAATATACTCCCTCTCAGCTCTGATAGCGAAGAGCCCAGCTTCAGTACACACGTTCCTCAGATCAGCTCCGTTGAAGGTATCAGATAGTTTGACCACCGCTTCATAGTCCATCTCACCGTGCTTCGCTATTGGCTGAGCGTGGATCTTCAAGATTTCTAGCCTGGAAAATAGATGTATTTTGTACTAAGGTAGTGAGCAAATCCTTGGTGGTAAGCGGTTACCAAAGACAATAAGCGCTTCCAAAAAAAATCCTTGCTGAGTTTCTTGCCGGAGTCTTCTCAGTTTAAGTTTATTCGAATCGGTGGTAAATTCAACTGTATGTAACAGCTTATAGTTCATAAGCGCCTTACCAGGGCCTAAACTGAAAAATGACTTTTTGATTTTGAATTTGAACACAAAGACCACCCTGCAAATATCTCTTCATACACTCTTGATGCCGTACTTCCTTGGGAATACCACGGGGGGCTTATCATTAATAAATTATGCACTAATTATTTATTATATTGGGTGGAGATTTCGAGATGGCATATTTTCGAAACTTATGTTCTTAGTCATGCTGAACAACCTTTACTATGGGAACAAGTTTCTTAAAATATTTTTTTTACTTTTCATACATTATGATCGAGCAAGTGACATTTTGTAAGAAAAGTAAAAAATTTTTTTTGAGAATTCACTATTGGTCCCATAGTAAAAGTTGTTCAGCATGACTAACCCAACATAGGTTTCGAAAATATGCCATCTCGAAATCTCCACCTGTTATGAGGATCACTGTAGCAGTAAGTTTCAACCTTCGGTGAAGGAAAACATCGTGAGGAAACCATAGCACAGTGGTAGGGTACTTTGTAGTACCCACCTGGCTGTCTACCATCCACAAGTTGAAAATCGCCAAGCACATATCGGTGTTACGATAGCTGCACTTGAGAGCCCGTTCCTTCTAGGCTTTGGGTGCTTACCACCTTCGGCCACATCATCACCATGCTGAGATCATCATGCTGAGATTGCAGTCACACACAGTAAAAAAAAAACAAAAATTGGTTATGAAAACTGTGTTGCAAATGAAAACGATAAAGACAAATTTGACAGCGATTAAAATTTGTTTACTGCAATTTATGTAGCTTCAAAAACCTACCTGGCCTGTTCATTAGGCAGTGGAATCTCAATCTTCCTATCGAGCCTGCCGGGGCGCAGTAGGGCAGGGTCGAGGGTGTCAGGTCGGTTGGTGGCCATGATCATCTTGACCTGTCCCAGCGAGTCGAACCCGTCCATCTGGTTGAGCAGTTCCATCAGGGTACGCTGGATCTCTCTGTCAGCACTTGTACCCTCCGAGAAACGTCTACCACCTACCATATAAAATAATTTGTCAGCAGTAAACCTTGGAGTAAAAAAATCCTTGTAAGGAGGGAAGTTTGTAACGATGTATGAATGTTTACGCTACTGAACAGATTTGAATGAATCTTGTCACAGATAATATGTTCTGGATTAACCAAACCTATAAAATATAAACTACTTTATATTGCAATGATAGAAATTGCATCACGATATGTAATTAGGACCGTGCATTGTCTCATACTTTTGTTCGCTAGGTGATAAACTATTAAAAAACAAAATTGCTGCTTACCCACATTACATTATAAAAAAATAAATGTACATTCATTAGGTACCTAACATTATATAACTTTCGCCGTTCCATTCGATCCATGCATCAACTATATTATATTACATTGTGTTTCTCATGTAAGTGAATTATATATTCTGATTTGAGAAACAAATGTCTTAAACCATATTAATATATAGGCATAGGCGTAGCTAGGTAAGTAACCAAAGGCCCTGGGGCAAAAAATAAACTAGGGCCCATGTAGGGCCCCAACTAAACTATTTAAAAATCAAGCCGTCTCGTTTTTACACCTGGAGCAATACTAAAACTCACACATGAAAAAAAGAAAGATCGTAGCATGTTCCGCCATTTTGTCCGTCATGATAATCTGTATGAAGGGTCAAAATGTTTGTTTTTATGCGAAATATTTGGCACCGATCCCACAGAGAGAGTTCTAGAGTTCCGCGTTCAGAGTTCTGCGTTTCTTTTTTTTCAATCTCTCTATTACAAATTACACTAAGATACCTCTAAATTACACTAAGATACCTCTAAATTACTCTAAGACACCTCTAAATTACACTAAGATACCTCTAAATTACACTAAGATACCTCTAAATTACACTAAGATACCTCTAATTTATAGTTTGTAAGTCAGAGGCCCCGTCTAGCCCCTAGGTAGCTACGCCACTGTATCTAGGATACTTCTCATCCTGGGAAAATAGTATATCCGAGAATGCAGGTGAAAACTACATTTAATACACCTAGCTAGATGATTGAAAAGTATGCTTGCCTCTACTATAGATTACAAGCTATCCACTTGCTTATTTATTGTTGTAGACAAAAATCAAAACACTCATAAATGATTTTAGAATTAAAAGATTTTACCAAAAAAAAACAACCAATTCCAGAGTGTGAACTTCATCACAACTAATTGAAGAGAAATAGAGCGAATAGTACATAGTGGTAGGTTGTATAGTGTGTACACACAGGGTGAATAGTGTGTACACGCAGGGTGTATAGTGTCTGAACTTCATCACAACTAATTGGAAGAGAAATAGAGCGAATAGTACATAGTGGTAGGTTGTATAGTGTGTACACACAGGGTGTATAGTGTGTACACGCAGGGTGTATAGTGTCTGAACTTCATCACAACTAATTGGAAGAGAAATAGAGCGAATAGTGCATAGTGGTAGGTTGTATAGTGTTTACACACAGGGTGTACAGTGTGTACACACAGTGTGCATAGTGTGTACACACAGAGTGCATAGTGTGTACACACAGTGTGCATAGTGTGTACACACAGCTAGGAAGTACTGTACATACCGATGGCGTCGATTTCGTCCATGAATATGATGCAGGGCTGGTGGTCGCGCGCGTAGTTGAACATCTCTCGGATGAGCCGCGCCGACTCGCCGATGTACTTATCCACTATCGCCGAAGACACTACCTGATGAGGTCACACGACACACTGTTACCACTATGTTACCACAATTGTTCGATGTGATATTGAGGTGGTAGCAAATATAAGTATTCTTTATTATTTACACCATATAGGAGAGCCATCACGATACAAATAAAAGAACAACTTTATCGCTTAAGCGTTTGGAGTCAAGCTAATTTCTTTGTTTTTAACCGACTTCAAAAAAAGGAGGAGGTTCTCAATTCAGTTGTATGTTTTTTTTTTTTTTTTTATGTTTGTTACCTTATAACTCCGTCATTTATTAAACGATTTGGAAAATTCTTTTTTTTTCTGGAAGGGTACACTAACCGTTTGGTCCCATTGTCACCAGATCAGGATTTGATTACTTCTTAGTGTACTTTGAAGTCGGTTTAAGTTTTTTTGTAAAACAGTCCAATTATTATTATTATACTTTTATCTGTTTGTACGAATATCATTGTTTTTGTGATATAAAAGGACAGTCTATTGTGGTGTAGTCAGCCATTTTACTTTCAACCCATTGGTTCTCGCGTGAGACGTGCGTCTATATGGAGTTATTCAATTATGTATTTTTATTTTCGTAATGTCAAAACTCCGTCTCCAGTCACCAACACATTGTGTGCCAAAGTATAATATATCGATCTTTCCACACATAACTTCTATTGGAGAGAGCTGAGCAATCTTTGATTAAAGAAAACAAAGGCGAATGTATGGCCGCGCGTCCTTCGCGGGCCTATGGGTTAGCTGATGTATCAAGAAAAATCCAGCAAAATCCAAAAACATTTTACTACATATCTGGACCTCTAATAATGAACAGTAAGTGCCCCTGCAATTAAGCTCACCTTGAGGAAGTTAGCATCCAGCTGTGAGGCAACGGCTCTGGCCAGCAGTGTCTTGCCTGTTCCCGGGGGCCCGTACAGCAGACAACCCTTCGGTGGAGTGATGCCCACTCGGACAAACAGTTCTGGGTTCATCAGCGGGAGTTCAATAACCTGGTAATTTGAAAAGACTTTGACTTCTCTTTTTAAAATGTCAGTTGATCATGTCTAAATGGGACCAATTGTAATTAGAGAACTACAAAAGTCAGAAATGAGAGTTAAAGTCAGACAGCGTCGAAAACGCCCCATAAAAATTGATACAAGAATCACCTCTGTACCGCTGGAATACTGGAATCTATGGAGAAAACACGTAATTTGTCATTTAGATCGTGAAAAATTAACAGTCGTGTCAGGATTCTGAAAGTTGCTTTCAATTTACTTTTAAAAATATCCTAACAAACTGAACTTTGAAATCTTTTCTTATCATAACTATGTAAAATTCAACGGGAGTCAACATCCCTGTTGTTTATAAAAACTGGCTTAGAGGATACTGAATGTTGGGAAGAGCTGTTTAATACTTTTGATGGTATAATGCTTGTTTACGCAATAATAGACATACAACGAAGATAATCTTGTAAAAATTATGTTGTAGTTATAGTTTTTTCTTTACTTACCTCTCTCAACTGTCTGATCTGTTCCTGCAGACCACCAATAGCAGCATAGGTGACGTCTCCAGGGTCTTCATGACTCATGTTGTATACTAGAGGATCCACCTGAAAATATTAGAATAGTATAGTAATAATGTATGTTAAATAATTAATACATTTTATAAAAAATTGAGATTAGCTGTTATATTAACAATCACACTGAACGAGAAGAGCTTTAAAATGACAAATCATTATCAGTCTATAAGTCCACTGCTGAGCACAGGCCTCCTTTCACAAATTAGGGTGAAAGGGAATGGGCAGTACTCCACCATGCGTGCCCACTACTGATCGGTGAAGGTAGGCTTGTGGTAAACCTACTGTTGGAGTTTTCAAGCCACTTAGGAGGCCTCCAACTAGCTTAACAACTATCACAACTTATTGATTTAATGATGTTATGCTTGATTTGAAAATACCACTGGGCGGTCACCCATCCAGGTACCGACCAGAAGTGCTGGCGCAATTCAATCACATATAGCTGATCGTGTTTCAGAGCTGAGTGGGATGAGACACATACATTTTGTATATCCTTTGATACAATATAAATTATTCTGTCATTGTTATAAATTATCTAATCAAAAGTTGAAAAATTGCAAGAATATGTCAAGAAATGGAACAGAAATATTATTATAATATAGCGTGTTGGCATGCATGTAGTTTAGCAGCTTGCAGGCATGTTAGTACTACCCATATTCTAGACTTCTGTCCTTGTAAATTATTATAAACCTGTGACACTCACCTCTCTAGGCAGGTGTCTCATGATAGTCAATGTGGTCATATCCAAAGCCACTCGGGTACCTCCCTTCAGCTTATTCTTGTCCAGCTGACGACGGCACCCAACCACGTAGCGGGGACCGTTTGTTGCTTTTACAATAACTGGAATAAATCATTAGGTAGGCCTTTGATTATGATGAAGAAATCTTCTCAAGTCTTCATAGGTGGTAAGTACACAAGCATAGAAGGGGACTGAATTTAAAATTCTGCTACCAGAACAAATTAAGACGTGCTTGACACAGACAAGCCAGTTTCAAATTCCAAGTTCCTTGAACAATACTCGGTATTTTCTTCACCATCCCATTGCATTACAGACCGACTTGCATGTGTTATCATTCCTGCATGGAACTGTCAAACAGCATGACTTGATTCTAAACAGAAAAAGGAGCTATTTCGGTACAAAGACCAAGCAGAACTTACATTTCTCCTCGGTCAACTGTTTGAGGACCTCTCCAACAATCTGGCCGACGCTCTGCAGAGCTTTCAGATCATTCTCACTCTTGTCGTACTGTTTAGTTAAATCTTTGAGTTGTTCACGCACTGTAAGAAGAAAACCACAATGTTTTGATAAATTTGCTTACACAACATATGTTAAGTTTGTGCTAAAACTCAAGCAAAACATGAATTTATTAGAAAAAAGAATTGCCATAAACAGTCATTCAACATGAGCTAAGCAGAGCTTATCGAATTGAGTCTGTTTATTAAGTTTTTTAGATATCGTTTAAATAGGATTGTTGCTGATGTGGATTATTAGCTTAGAAAGCAGATGGCTTGAGAGCTACTAAGTAACGATACCCGGAATAAAGAATATACAATTGAAACATTAGTTGAATGAAAAACCTAACCTAAATTTAGTTCTAAATATATATTTTCGAAGTTGAAGTAATCAGGAATATAAATTACGGTTAAATTAGCGACGAACTTCTTTAAATTAATACAAAAAGTACTAGAAAACTATATTTTATCACAAAGGTTACTGTGATGATTCGGCACAAATCGTTCGAAGACAAACAAAACTTACTATCTTTGAGCCTCGACTCTACTTCTTTGTGCTCCATCAGCTTTTTTCTGTAGTCCTGGAACGCCTTTTCCCTTAGATTATCCATTTTTCTAAATTAAATATAAACTTTTACAATAAAATCTAGCTATTTTAGGGCACTCCAAGTCCAACAAAAATGAATTCCACAAATTGTTTGACGTTTGACAATTGTTGACTGTTTGGTTTGACATCGTCATTGTCGTTCAGAAACAACATAAAAAAATATATTTCTATAATCTATAGTATAGTATATTGCTGTGTATAGGTATAAAACATGAAATTCTCACCTTAACAACCAATTATATATTGGAATTTACGAGTAATCCTACAAACTTTTTTGGTTTATCAAATCAATACAAATTTACTAACACAGAGCGCGTCCTGTAAAATAAAGTTGAATGTATCATCATACACTAGCTGTCCTTCGCGGTTTCACTCGCGTTCCCGGGGAATCGTATTAGTTTCTGTGATAAAAAGTATCCTTACACGATAATTATATTCTATCTATGTGCCACATCCAAATCCAAATCGACACATCCAAATCCGTTCGTCGATTACGTAGCTTTGTTGCAATCAGATTCTGATTGAACAACCTCTTAATCGGTAGAAGTATTACAAAATCGAAAATGGTTCCATTTCCAATAAAGGTCTGTTTCTATTTGCAGTTACTAGAACAACAGTTATTAGTAAACCGCTATTTTGAACCGGTTTCAATTTGAAAATGATTGAAACTTATTGCAACAAAGCTACATAATCGCCCCGCCCAGAAGCCGGCGCCGGCGCCGTTCTGTAGTTATTGCGTCAACAAGTAACAAACATATTCACATCTATACAAACTATTACATTTAAATCAAAATCAAAATCAAAAAGTTTTTTATTCAATTTAGGCCCTGGTAAGGCGCTTATGAACGTTAAATTGGTACATACAGTTGAATTTACCACCGGTTCGAAGTACACTTAAACTTTTATAATACTTTTTATAATACTTAATAGTAAGATAAGATAAGATGGACAAGTATAATTATACCTGGATAATACTTTATACACATCTTAAGTACTTATTTCAATAAAATACCTAGGTAAAGCTTGCAAGAGATTTTGATATTATGAGCAAACATTTTCCTTTCTTTTTAATCAAGCTCTTAATCCTCCGTTGCATTTTTAATAGCTAGGTAGGTACTTACTTCCAACTGCATATTTGAGCATGCTGCATCATTAATTACAGTCTTATGTACCGCACTCTGGATAATTAGTACTGCACGATACGTGAATAATCTAAGCGTGCGTTCAGACATGCGGGAATCGTGCGTTTACGCATCGCGCGGTTTGAAACCGCAAAATTGTGATGCTATTCAGACACGCGCGGTTAGTATGCGATTTCGTGCGGGTTAGCGTCAGTTTCAAAATGGAGGTCGACGAAGAAGTGTGTTTACTGTGGTTGCTCCTTAAAAAAAAGAAAAGAAAAAGGTGGTATTGGGTGCATCCAATATTACGTGACCGACTAATACATGGTCAGTTCGTAACATTATATCCCAAATTAAGAATGTATGATAACAAATTTTTTGACTATTTGAGAATGTCAATAAAATCTTTTGATGAACTAATTGAACTGATCAGGCAAGATATTTCATCGCTCACCGCGCGGTATCCGCAACGCAACTGAACGCGAAGTAAAGACTCCATAGTAATAGAAACGCGCGGGAGCAGCGCGATTCTATTTTCTGGCGGTTAGGTTGCGGTAACCGCGCGGCTTGATTAACCGCGCGGTTATGTCTGAACGATTACTTTATAACTCATACAAATAAGACACGCGCGATTTCCATGCGATTCTGAAATCGCGCGGTTCCCGCCGTGTCTGAACTAGCGCTAATAGCTTATCTTCCTAATGAAGGATAATAATAAATTCACAAAAAATACCTACAATCTACCATAAGTATAGACAATTTCCTCAAGGCTGCCGCTGTTGCCGATCATCGACATAGTCCTCAGCAGGCTGGCAGCGTTTCCTCTTTAGATGGTCAAGCTAATGCGTGACTGCCAAGGCTTTGATACTTTTGATATTTTTTTGTAATATTGTAGAAGATAAGGACGCATTTGAATGAAGTGTTCGCATTAAAATAACGCGTCTCGGTGTGTACTGTGACCCTTATGATCCCGTGGTCTTGACCGCAAGAGGAATACTTAGTTTCATTGAATTGATGCGTATTTTTTGATTATAGAAGGCCTAATCATGAATTACTAAATTTATTCATGAATTGGAAATAAATATTCAAAATTCGAATTCTACCGCACATTCAAGTTTTTTTTTAAACAATAATGGGAGTTCAAAGAAGGTTCTTTATAAGTAAAAGTTAGGTTATCTATTAAGATTATTTTATTATCTAGGTCTTCTCTATGTAGTACAATACCTACCTACCTACGTGAGACAGACAGAATCATTGGTTCGGAATGTCGATTCCTAACAAGAAATTCAGCAATTACCTTAGTCATTAGGCTGTGTTCAAGTTCTAGATATTTCACAATACACAATAGAACACAAATTGGTGAAAAGTTCCTACCTTCATGTACGAGACTTCTTTGTCGCAATAAATGTTGAAATTAGGAATTTATCACCTCATCGGATAATTTCTTGTTTTTTGGGAGAAATACTTCTCAGTGAATTTTATTTATTATTCCGACTGACTATCAATAACTTAACAAAAATGTGAAAGTCTTTAAACTAAAACATGTTTTAAACACCTAACTATAATGGTGTACAAGATTACATATTTAAATAAATATATATAATTTGCTCTGCTTGTCGAAATACGAATTTTATTCATAGTTTGGCAGCAAATGCTTCTTAATCTAGTAGGTAAACGATTTAGCTAGTAGTAGTAGTAATTTAAAAATAACAATAAAAAATAATGTTTTTTTTTGTAAATACAGAATTATTACCTATTATAAGTATATAACCTTTTTACGGCAAATTGTGGCCGGCAAGCATGGTCGTCAGAAATGCATTCTCCATGCATTCTCCCTGCGGCTGCACTGTATACCTACCTACTTAGTTATTTATTATATACAAAGCTAAGGAAATTAGTTTCTTTATATCTTTCTATCAATAAAAAAAGCAACAAAAAGAACCATAGACACATGTCCGCCATTTTGGCAAGATACCGCGAGAAAATATAATATTGCATTAAAGATAGGACGTGTGTTATTTCACCGATACGTGACATTGTAAAGATTGGCTGCCGTACCGGGGATCACGTATATTTTGTAATAATACCGGGAGTGTGGGGTAAATGCCTTAAACCTTTTACATGACAATAATTTTTGGATATACCAAGGTGCCTAACCGAATTTTACCCAATAAATGTATGAGTAGAAAAACCAAAACCAAGTATACTAAAAATATGATTAAAAATAAAAACCGGCCAAGTGCGAGTCAGACTCACGCACCGAGGGTTCCGTACAAACCTGTCGGTATATAAGTAAATGGTAGTATAGACCCGAGTATTTGATATTATTTCAATTTAAGACGTATTAAAAAAAAACTACTTACTAGATCTCGTTCAAACCAATTTTCGGTGGAAGTTTGCACCGTAATGTACATCATATATTTTTTATAGATTTATCATTCTCTTATTTTAGAAGTTACAGGGGGGGGGGGACACTCATTTTACCACTTTGGAAGTGTCTCTCGCGCAAACTATTCAGTTTAGAAAAAAATGATATTAGAAACCTCAATATCATTTTTGAAGACCTATCCATACACACCCCACACTTATGGGTTTGATGAAAAAAAAAATTTTGAGTTTCAGTTCTAAGTATGGGGAACCCCCAAAATTTATTGTTTTTTTCTATTTTTGTGTGAAAATCTTAATGCGGTTCACAGAATACATCTACTTACCAAGTTTCAACATTATAGTTCTTATAGTTTCAGAAATAAATGGCTGTGACATACGGACAGACAGACAGACAGACAGACAGACAGACAGACAGACAGACAGACAGACAGACATGACGAATCTATAAGGGTTCCGTTTTTTGCCATTTGGCTACGGAACCCTAAAAACCGGCCAAGAGTCTGAGTCTAAGAAGTACGTATAGGACACAAACATACGATTCATATGTCTGTGGTATAGGACACAAACATACGAAGGATGTATAGGAGAAGTCATAAGTAGGTTCTACTTCATAACTTTGAAAATAACTCGCGTTGAAAGTAATAGTACATTATGATACATGTGATAACATGTGTGCAAAGTTGGTTATTACACTCGAGGCGGTAGAGCCGTAGGCGAACGCGATTAGGGAGCCGAAAGTGTAATGACCAATGCACGCATACGCGTGTCATACGACGTTTTTCAACACACTTGCGAGGAAAAAAACAAGACTTTATATTTTTTTAGTTTTTTTTTAATAATAATCAACCAAACTATGAGACCGTTAACAAATATTTTTTTTTTTTTTTTTTTCTTTTCTGAATTTAATTCGCAATCAGTCGCCAGACTTTAAGCGAATGCGGTGTGTGATTTTTAACTTGTAAAGAACGGTGGCCAGTGCCAACAATTCAAGCTTAAATAACTTGGTCTCTTTTTAGCCTTTGGACCATATTTGATTTATTCAGCAGCTCAGCAACAAGTGGGTTTGGGTGGGATGACAGACGCTCAGCATGTTGTTTTTTATAGCGCTGTATCTCTGATGCAACTGTCGGCATGTTCAGATATTCATGAACATCTTCGTTCTTAGTAAACCATGGCGCATTAACAATGGCTCTCAGTATACTGTTTTGCACTCTTTGAAGGCAGGTGATGTTACTTTTACTGGCTACTCCCCACAATTGGAGACCATATGTCCAGATAGGCTTCAAAATGGAGTTATAAATGAGGAGTTTGTTGTCCACTGATAATACAGAGTTTCTGCCCATGAGCCAGTACAAATTTCTGTATTTGATGTTGATCTCATCTCTTTTTTGCTTAATGTGATTCTTCCATGTCAACCGTCGGTCCAGGTGGAAACCAAGGTATTTGATGCAATCACAGTGTGGCAATATATCGTCTCCAAGTCTCACTGGAGGGCAATCTTGTTTTCTCAGTGCAAATGTGATATGGTTCGACTTTTGTGCACTAGCGCGGATGCGCCATTTAGTGAGCCAATTTTGAGTTTTATCCAGATGCTTTTGTAGTTTGTTACTAGCCGTTGTTGGATTTTCGTCACAAGCCAGGTACGCTATGTCATCGGCATAGGTGGCTATCGTAATTTCATTAGATGTAGGAAGATCTGACGTAAAAATGTTATATAGAACTGGCCCCAGAACAGAACCTTGCGGAACTCCAGCCTGGATTTTGTGTAACGCTGATCTTGCGGCCCCCAGCTTTACTTGGTAGGTTCTATCTGACAGGTATGACTCTACGATGAGGAACAACGAATGAGGAAGAAGCATCTTTATCTTGGTCAACAAACCTTTATGCCAAACTCTATCGAAGGCTTGTTGCACGTCTAGAAAAGCTGCCGAACAGTACATTTTTCGCTCAAAGCATTGCCTGACGGTGTGGTAAACTCTATGCACTTGCTCAACAGTCGAATGTGATTTTCGAAAACCAAACTGGTGAGATGGGATCGCGTCACAGTCATCCATGAAGGATTTTAGGCGTGTAAGAAAAATCCTCTCCCAAAGCTTGGAGAGCACCGGTGTCAGGCTTATTGGTCTATAAGAGGTAACTTCTTGTACTGGTTTTCCTGGCTTATGTAGCATTATTATTGTGGATATTTTCCAGAGGTCTGGAAAATGGGATGTCCTCAGGATGGCATTGAAGAGACACGCCAGGAAAGTAATACCCTTTTTTGGAAGCTCTTTCAGGATCTTGGATGTAATTAAATCAAAACCTGGAGCTTTATTGGAGTCTAAAGTTTTTATCACACGTGCGATTTCTTTTGGTGATGTAGGTCGGATTGGTAAAGTCATTTGGAGGTCTTGTGAAAGAATCTCGTCCAGTTCAGATTCGTTGACATAAGCATCGTTGGGTTTGAAGACTGTGGCTAAGTGTGTAGCGAATGCTTCCGCTTTCTCGGTATCGGTTCTTGCCCAGGTGCACCGAGTTTTAATAGGAGGGAAGGATTGCTGAGGTCTATCCAGGTTCTTTGTTGCCTTCCAGAGCGAATATTCGCCCCGACCAGTAGGCGTCATATTTTCCAGGATGGATCTAAAACTAATATTAGCGGATGCTTGAAGAGAGGTTTTCAGCTCCTTAGATGCTCGATTTAGTATTGTTTTATCAGCTGGGTGTCGTGATCTTTGCCATATTCCTCTCAAGCGGCGTTTTTCTGCTATTTTCTTTCTTATGTCGACTGGCAATGAAGGAGCCTTGGACGTTTTTCCTATGTTCGGCGTGTTCAACCAAGCGGCCACTTGTATAAGGTTGGTTATGTACCTGCAGGCATCGTCGACCTCGTCTTGACTCTTTAAGGAAACCTTTAGATTTATGTGGTTTTCGATATACATTCTAAAACCATCCCAATCAGTTTTGCGATTACTCAGTGACTCTTTTTTTTCCTGGGTAATTACTGTAGTGCTCACTGACAATACTACCGGTGTATGATCAGAGGACCCATCCAAACTTGATTCAATTGTTGAATACAGATGTCCAACACCTTTGGTTATGAAGAAATCTAGAAGATCAGGCAACTTTTTGGGATCAGAGGGCCAGTAGGAGGGTTCACCTGACGACAGTGGCTGCAGCGAGTTGTTGTCTACACTACTTTTCAATTCGCGACCTCTAGTCACTGAACAGCGAGATCCCCAATATGTATGTTTTGCATTCCAGTCGCCTCCAGCAATAAACCGGTGGCCAAGTGTTTGAAAGTATTTGGAGAACATGTCGTCAGATATCTTATGTCGTGGAGGACAGTACACCGCCGACAATGTGATCGCACCTGACCGGTCCTCCAACCTGTTAACAAATATGGCGCGCACGTTTTTTTTTCTTGACAGCGATTCGCTGTTAAACTTACCAACTTTACCCATTTAAATTAAGAATGCTTCGTTTACACACATACTTATCACTTGCAGTGAGGTACAAACTTAACGTAATCTGTCATAATACTGTGCGGTAATGTAAAGTAAAAAGCACTAGTGCGTAATAAGCTGCATTAAGATACATTAAGATGTTGAAAAGTGTTGTTATGCGCAGTAATAATTCTATAAAATATATATTAATACCGTTATCTTTAATTATTGCACAAAACACAATAAAGATAAAACACAAATCGATATAATTAAAACGATCCATATAAACCTAAGTGTAGATTGGAAAATAAACTCCGACAAAACTCCATTTGCCATGACAATGTTAAACTTTATCAAAACGGTATTAAATGTTCACTTTGTATTTTACGAACTCTACTATTTATGGGATGTAATAAACATTAACCTGTTTTAGTAGAAACAAAGTCATCTTGCGTTTTAGGCATTTTTATCGCATTCCTTTTTCCAAAATTGTCGAGCTGATTCGGGTATTTTTGCGGGAACTTGTTGCTATTTCATAATAATAATATTATATTCAACACACTCAATTTAAACGGGTAAAACTAGCCTACCTCCATCGATCCGCAGTGGGCACGCTTGGTGGAGTATCTGCCCATTCCCTTTTACCCTGATTTGTGATAGGAGGCCTGTGCAGTGGGATATTATAGGCTGATGATGATGATGATGAACCATTTTATTAAAACTAGCCTCAACGGCACAGCCAGATAGCATAATGACATAGCATAATATATGTTTGATGAGTCCAGTTATCTTAAATGTAAGTCAGCACATGCAGTGAGAGGCCTATCTGAAAGTTGCCTCTTATCTGCAGAGCCATGGAGGTATGCGTTTTCTTGGATGTGGCATTTGCAATTTTCATACTTAGGTAATACCTATGTTTGGCTAGATACATTTTTGGGAAAATGTTGGTAAATTCTCATCTTATCCTTGGAGGCACTATAAAGGTGGGTCTACGGTGAACCGAGCATAAGCGGAGCACGAATTCGCGTAGCGTAGACGAACTTGGGAGCCTCGAAAGAGCGTTCGGGTCGCGCTCGACTGCTCTCCGCCAATTGTCGGTTTTTTTACGAAAACAAAGAGATTCGTCGAGTATCAGTGGACGAGTAGTTGTTGTAGGCTCGTTGTAAAGGTGTAAGTTCGTTCCCGACTGCATATAGCAGCAGCAGCAGACGACGTGTCGTCGCGACACTACTGGTTTCTATGAATTAGTATGAAATACCTTCTGTAGCTAGTCTAGCGACATTTCGCCGCCATAGTAATGCATAGGAACGAAAGAAGTACTGTCGTGACGACACGACAAGTCTGCTGCTTCTGCATGCATTCGGCTACGAACTTCACACTTGACGCGCGAGGAACGACCCGAAGAGCGGCTCGGCTCGTGCTCGTGACCTTTTCAAATGCGAAAATTTGATGTTTGGATGAAACGCGCATTTAAAGTAGCATTTGGCACGTTGATAGATGGTACCTTGGCTGGAATAATACTAGGTTACTTTGTATCCTGGAAACACTTCAGATCTTTGGGAACACAGGCAAAACCGCTGGGCTTTAGTAAGTAAGAAAGCATCATACATGACAGGCGTGGAGTACAAGCGGTGCTTAGTTTGGGATGAGACAGCCGTGTTTGAAGAATGCACCAGGATATTTATTTATTTATAATACCAAAGCGAGCTTGTATGTTACCTCTTGACACCTCAATAGCACAGCCAATCGTGATGGTTTTGCACGCAGATAGTCATTGACTTGGAGAAGAACTTGGGCTTTTTATTCCGGGAACGCAGTTGTAATAGCGAAGAAAAATTAAAATAAGGAAAGAACTGAAAAATATAATCTTTCATAGCTTCAAGTCAGAACGATATCAGTCCCCTGACGGGACACCGCCAGTCGCGCTAATCTCGCTTCCTTCCTTCTTTTATCTTTAAAACAACAAACGAATAAATAAATTCTTGTCCTGACAAAGTTTCATTCACTGAAACTTGTCGAAACTACGATATCTGTGCGTTTGAAATACCTAAGTTTCGACTTACGCGTTAAGGGATATAAGTTTCAGATATTTCGGCGTCAATCATAGTTCTTAATCTTCTAACTAGGTCTGAAAAGTGCCATATTTATCACTATCTGACTCATTCATCATCATCATATCAACCCATTGATGTCCGCTGCTGAACATAGGCCTCTCCCACTGACTTCCACTTCGAACGGTTTTGGGCTTGCATCCAGCGGTGCCCAGCGACTCTGACCAGGTAGTCGGTCCACCTGTGGGAGGTCGTCCAGCTCGGCGCTTTCCAGTACGTGGTCGCCACTCGAGAACCTTTCTTCCCCAGCGCTTATCGGCTCTTCGAATGATATAAAATTTATAACGTATTCACAAATATCTTAACCTCCGTATTCTCATTAAGTACGCCGCATTGCACACCGATATATTCTAGTTGAAACAGTTAATTAGTTGAGTTCAAAGTAGACAGTTACGTAATGTATTTAGTATCGGAACTTTCTGTCTATGTGCTCGAGGTGAGGTGAGATAGATAAGCGCATCTCAGGCGCTAGCGGTCGGTATTGCTGTTGAGGTTTACAGATTGGGTACTCGATATTATTTATATTAATACAATACAGTGATATAGACATAGATTCATCATAGCATCTTGAGATTCACATGCAATAGAAAGCCAGCGGAACAAAACGTGTTCCAGTAATTCCAACATCTTTATGATAAGTCGAAATAATAATATCCTTGGATATTCTCACGGCTATCTGATCCCAAACTAAGCAAAATTTGTACTATGGAAACCAAATAACCAGGTAATATTTTTGTTAATAAGTACATACAATATACATACCTACACATAATTGCACACAGGACTCGGAACATAAAAACGGATTCAAAAATTTCCGAGGCGAATTTCAGGAATTGCAATATTAAAACTTTTCGATGAATCGAATTGAAATTAATTGATTATTTCCGTAAAGAAACATCAAAAATATTCGAATTCAAGATTAAAACAGCAATTGCGGAAAATCGCCTCAGTAGTTTTTGAATCCGTTTCCGATGTCGAATCCGAGCGTTTTAAAATAGCCCTGCTGGTTGGGAATCAAACCAACGACGTGTGGCCTGAAAGGTATAGTCTTACCAACCACGCCAGCCGATCCGTCTGAGGAATTTAGGATATTTTTTCCAGATTTAAAATAAACATCAAATCGCTTATTAGCAACGGGAACACCACCAATTCGATAATTGGAAAGTCTGCAGTCTGTTTGCAGATTCTAACGATAACGACGATTTCACTCAGCGTTGACTCGACACCTTCGCTTCTCTACACTTTGGGGCACCTCGCGGCAACTCGCGGCACTTCACGGCACTTCGTAGGACTTCGCAACGCTTCGTGGGAACAATCTCTGATAAAACATACCTCAAGGACCTTATCTGTATTAATGTTTTGGCAGATCTTTCGGCTTAATATTGTCTATGGTGAATTAATTGACATTTTATATAATGAAAATGTCAAAGGAAAATGTAATGAAAGCTTTTGTGAATGCGAATGTTAAACAACACTTTTACAAATTGTTTGAAGTTTGATCTTGCTATTAATCCTAAATTTTAAATGCAAGTAATTTGGCCACGTTTTGCATTTAAAGATTTTTTCTATTTTTTTTTACTACTAAGTCGATAAACAAGCATACGGCCCGCCTGATGGTAAGCGGTTACCGTAGCCATATGGACGCTTGCACCACACGAAGCATCGCTCACGCGTTGCCGACCTTTCCCCTATGAGCTCTGGCGACCTTACTCACGCGCAGGAACACAACATTACACAAAATAAAGTTATTTGGCTGCGGTATTCTGTAAGGTGGAGGTACTTCCCCAGTTGAGCTGCTCTTTGAGCGAATAAACGCTATGCTCTACCTCTCACAAGAATGTGCTGGTTTTCAGTTGTTCTTATCACTATTTGTCATTATTCAATGGTTATTGAAATAATTTATTTTTAAATTTCGTTTAGAAAAAAGAAAAATAATCTAACGAGTCTGTCCAAGTTAAGTGCCCGCAAGTACCTATACATGATTATAAAACCGCAAGTGTATATTTTGTTGGTTTGTCCTTCGATGCAGCTATGTAAAAACAAAAACCATCCGACGCAATTATTGACATAAATATAGTTCATAGGCTACTTTTAGTCGAAGGATCGCGGGTGAATTCGACTATAGACCATCGAACAATTAACCCAAAGAAGCGCAATGACGTTCATTTTGGTTGAAATATATTCCGCCAATTTCCCACCGCCGACAACGCGCTCTGATTTGCTAAGTCAAGCAAGCATGCACTCTGATTGGCCCAGTCAAAAACACACGATGCAGTAATTGGTGCTTACTGTTCAAATTCAGTGACAAATCACTGACGAGTTTCGGAATTTGATTGTTCATTATTACTACTCTAAAGGGATCTTTCCTCGATGCTATAGACCCATTTCAGAGATAGTAGACTAATGTATAATGGTGCGTCCATGCTTGGCGAACCGAGCACGAGCCGAGCCTCGAACGAGCACACTGCGAGCACGATTCGCGTAGCGTGGACGGGCTCGCGAGCCTCGAACGAGCGCGATTGTCAGTTTTTTCACGTACAAAGGGATTCGCATCGTGCTCGTTGTAGGCTCGTTCGCGTAGAATGGACGCACCATCAGAGATAATAGACATTACATTCAAAATGTCAATCTTTCTTAAAAGCACATAACACTAAAAAAACTATTGCACCACACAAGGCATTTAAAAATTAACAAGTTTCACGTCATAACACTTTAGTCTACATTTAAAACGCTATAAAAGTTGGGTCGTAAAATTTGCGAAGTGCCCCAGCAAGACCCAGTGAGCCCCAGGCTGTCCATAACGTGTGATATCGACGAAGTTACTCCGATGACAAGTTGAAACTTTATAGTTTATTGCTGCACGTAAAACTTGCAGTGGTTACACTTACTACACGGTGATAGGGTTGGCACTTAGGTGATTCTGAATCCTAATCATACGAAGATACGATATGATAAGGATATGAGGACCTGCAGGGCTATTTTAAAACGTCGGATTCGATATCGGAAATGGATTAAAAAAAAACCGAGGCGAATTTCAGAAATTGCTATTTTAATATCAGAAAACTTTTCCGCGAATCGAATTGATATTTCCGTAAAGAAACATCAAAAATATTCTAATTCGGAAATTAAAAAAGCAATTGCGGAATATCGGCTCGGTAGTTTTGAATCCGTTTCCGATATCGCATCCGAGCGTTTTAAAATAGCCCTGCAGGTTCCATTTTTGAATAGTCACAAGCAATATTAATTTATATGAAAAAATTTGGTCTTCATAAAAACCACGAAAGAATCTGACTCTTATTCCAGTTCAAAAGATTTTTTGTTGAAAGGAGCCGGTTATGCGCGACAAATTTGAAAACCAAGTTGAAAACTGATATCTGTAGCCTTTGCGTTTGCGGTACATTTATTCAATACAAAATTTGAATTGAAAACACACATGTGACATCCCTACCATCCATGTAGGAACAGATGTAATAACATCAACAATGAAGAGACTACCGTTGTAAATATTTTAAGAGATTATAAAGATGTTTATATAGGTTTACATTCTCTATACACTCAAATGTATGACTGAAGAAGATACCTTCTAAATACTTTTGAATTCATCACATCAATTTACAAAGAAGACACGGTCGATATCTTTAAAATTCATTGCGTATATAGACCGATATCCAAAATGTTTTGTCCGTATGACTAAATAGATATTAATTCGACGACACAAGAATTCGGGCGTAGGCTTGTTGTAGATTCACATCATGAAGAAAATAATTAGTTTTGAAGAAAACTTTATTTGTTTAGACATGGTACGTGTTTTGCAAACCAAACTCAACATTACAAGCTTTTAAAGTATTGATTTATGTAGCGAAGCTAATTACAACGAAACAATTATTTTTTTGCCCCGAAATTCCTCAAGATCTTTAAGAGAAGTAGAAGTACAGAAGTGTTTGGATGTGTTCTTCAAAGTTAGTAAACTTTTTCAAAGTTAGGTATTGTGATACTGAACTGTACTAATAGTAGAACTTTATAATCTATGGTACTAGATCGAACAATTCTGAATTTCCTCGATCAAAATATGATAAGACATACTGGTCTGACTAAGGAATGGCAAAATTAATCATATTTTACTCTTCACAAGGGCGCACAAAGTGGCATAAGGTGGCACGACGTAGCGTAAAGTGCCTGACCTTGTTTCTTGCCCCACTGCTTGTCTCTTTTTAGCAAATGGATGACTTGATATTGATTTTTGAGTCCAAAATTGTGTGATTGGGTTATAATGGTGATGTTGGCAAAGGTTCTTCACGAGCTTTCTTATAGGTTACGTGTGCTACTTTGAGGCACCTTACGCTACTTTGTGCCACCTTATGCCACTTTGTGCGCTCTTGTGTACCTTTAGTGCCACGTTATATAAAACATTGTATCACCGTATGCCACCTCGTACCACTTTGTGCCATTTTTTGCCACCTTGTTCCAATCAGTGCTACATTATGCCACTTAAAAAAATAAAATAAAACTTAGTGCCACTTTATGCTTCTTTTGTAACCTTTTGCTTTTTGTGCATCTGGTAAAACTTTCAGCCTTACCTAGATACGCGGTAGCGTGTCAAGCCAAGTTCAAGACAAGTAAAGAGAACTAGCGAGCAGCGTCGTGTGACGGGTCGCTCACTTCCCTCCAATATGGCGAGGAGGGCGATGGCTGCCACACACGTCATACTTGTGAACAGGTGCTGCTTGTGGGGGCTGGTCTGCTTAAGTTTGCTATTTATTTAATTATTAAATATTTATTCAGTCTTCTTTGTAATTTTGCCGCTGCGCCGGGGCACGCAATTGTTTTCAGTGCGATTAGAATGTAAATATTATGTGATGAATCTAAGCTTGTTTTGAAAAGAGTAATTGCTGAGTTTATTTCCGGCTCTTCTCAGCAAATGCAACCTTCCGAACCGGTATTAGAGTATTAGAGTCAGACTTTTCATAAGTGCCTGCGAAGGTCTATTTGATAAATGATTTTTGAATTTGGAATTTTGAATTTTGAGCACCTTGTCACAGAATATTTAATAGTACTACACCTTGTGTAATATCATCATTAATTGCTACGGTTATAATTAAATGTAACTCGAAGTAAAAATAACTGCACCATTAAAACTGTTAACTTGTCATCAATTATACAAAAAACAATTCGTATTTAAAAACATTTATTTTGGCAAAACAAAACACTCACAAAATTTCAACTGTCAGTAATCTCATCACTAGAACAGCATCCTATTAAACAGGGACAAATTATAGGAAATAATGCTATTATAGGACATAGAAGTAAAGGACAGAATACCGCACACGATGGGAAAATGCAACACATTAGGGCATTTATTATATGGGTCTAACCCATATGCTTATTATCCTTGATACCTTTCCAAGTCCTTAATTCATTTCATACAAATAAAGCTTATTTTCGTACTTATTTTTCCTGTTGTTATTACGTTTCGTTATTAATTGTAACTTATGCTATTTGGCAATTTTTAGTAATTCTCGTTTCGGAGGACCAAGCTTAGTTTTATTTCGTATATTTTCAATGTTAAGTATTTTTTCTTACTACTTTTAAGCTAAGCTATAGCTTTTGTAGTTATTAATCTTGTAAGCTATTTTTATAATGTGGAGCTTATTTTATGCTATTTTTCATCGATCATTTGAACTAAGCTACGCTTCTGAGAATATTAGTTAGGTATTTTTATCAATCCTTTGCAGCTTAATTTTTGGAGCAAGCTTAACTTCTTCCTTATTTAAAGCTTAGTTTCTTCTCTTCGATTATTCGAATTACTTATTTTTTATTTTTCGTGTCTTCATACGGTGGTTCTTTTTCATCAGGAACGATGCAGTTCATGCAGCAATCACAACATGGTATGCAAGATACGAAGGGACTCACTAGCAAAGGTAGAATGTATATACTTAAGAGACACATTTAATTTCAATATATTAATTTTTGTCTTAACTTCCATTAGCTATTTTATCCGTTGGGTATTATAACAGCATATTCGTTTCAACGCTTTGTTGTTGTTTATTTGGTAAGCTTGCTTACCAATACTAATATTTGTTCGATTATAAGACTGCGTTCTAAGTAAGCTTGGTTTCTTGATTCCAGTGATATCTTAGTTCTGCAAATTCTCCAAATTTATATTTTCATCAAGTACCAGGATAGCAGAATTCTCAAGTACTAAGTTTAAAACGCTATGTTATTTCTCAGCTCAGGAAATATTATCGTTGCTTATCGTGTTCAGGAAATTAAAAATATTGTGTGAAAAATTGTAATGTTACTTAAAATTTTTGCTTTGTATTTTTTACAATAATTTTGACATTACATTTGGTAACCATAGAGTATTGTATTTTTTTACAGAGTATATAATCTTCTATATAAAAAGAGTTATTATGTGGATTGAAATCTATACTTACTAATATAATAATATAATATAATAAAGCGGAAAAGTTTTGTGATGGCTACAGTCAATAAGGTGAAGATGATGATGTCAAGTCAAGTCGGTAAGGATTGTCAAGATCGAGATGCCAACTGTTGTTAATTAATGTGTAAAAATAAGGTCGCGCATGTACAGGTCGGTTAACGAAAGCTGGCACGTTCACAGTACTCATAAATTTGCAATCAGTCAAGTCTAATGGACGAATGCAAAAATAGACCACTCTCATTGAATTATTACGCTTAGAAGCGAAGTATCGAACAAAAATCCTCGCGAAACGTAAGCCACTTGACGACCAATGTATGCGTGAGTACCATATAATTACACTCGCTGACACGCACACAAGCGCACGAGTAATGTTGCAAGCTAAACGAAATTTTTCGGTAAAATTAACCTTCCGATTTCGCCTACTAGTGAAATTGGAAGTAAGTATTCATAAAAATAATTAAATAGGTTAAAAAGTTCTGCGTCTCAGATAATTTATTACAGACACAGGCCTGTTATTTATTTATTACTAGTTGTTTCATAGTACTTATTTCGGGTATTTTAACATAATAAACCAAGATAATGTGCAGTGCTATGAACGATCGTATAATTTGTAGCTTTCCTTGGTAATGATAGGTTTCAGATATGATAGGTTGTATAGAAAAAGAAGATTAAGTAGTATCTAGGTATTTTCATTAACAAAATTGAAATTTTAAAAGCCTGTTAGTTGAATTTGTTTCCGGAACAACTGCCGCTTTGACAATATTTTCCTAGCTATATTCTCTTTTTTCTACCAGTCTGATTCGAAATTATTTCACTAATATGAAGCTACATTATCCCAAGTATTATAAACTACTTATCCCAAGAACGCGGGTGAAACCGCGGGGGACAGCTAGTCGGTTATAAGTAAAAGAAACAACTTATCGGACTCAATTACTTTATTAATAACAAAATCAGTATCAATTACGTAAAACAACGCAAATTCGCACAAAAAACAGCTGGCAACACTTTGCTCGAAATCTGAGTGAAGTATTTTTATTTTTGAATTTTGTTATTTTAGATGAATTACACAATAAAATTAGTGGCTTGCCTGTGGGATGTTACATCAGAATTCTTATCTTTCTTCCCTCATGAATTATGACACAATTTTACTACACAAACCGTCATATTTATTATTTTTCTCAGAGCTGCACTCACTAAAACGTCACTCAGTACACTGACAGCGCGGCGGTCATTTGGAGCCATTATGGCTCCAATTGAATGGATTCTTTTTCGCGCGTGTACTTTGCTTCTATGTGTAATAATTCAATGACCAATCTATATTTATGAGCAGTAGCAAAAGCAAAACAATAACTGTCTCCTTCATACTCATAAGCTTGACTTTGCGCGAGAGAGACGGTGTAAATGTGTTGAAACGTGCCAGCTTTAGTTAACCGACCTGTACACGCTTGCAATAAGTAATGTAAGCAGTTGAATCAATGAAAATGTAGGGTTTTACCCACACACTTATAAGTAAGGGGCACGAGTCGTGAGCACAGATTGGCACCTGCGCAGTAGTTAATTTTCGGTCTGTTTGGCGGAATGAAGCAGGGGGGAGCGCCGAGCTGCACACGATTGGTTCGTCAGTCGATGCTCGACGTCTATTGGATTCTTGCATGTCATTTGGCCAAAAGTGTACATGCGCGAGGTTGCCCCCACTACTGCCTATCTGTGCTCACCATGCGTGCCTCATACTGTATCTAAAGTTTTACCCGTATAAGTTTTTTGTTTCTATGTTTTAAACGGGCTCCCGAACTATCAACTTTTTAGCCGGGGACGCAGATAGCTGGTTTTTAAATAAAGTAGGTAATTGATGAATTGCTTACTTTTACTATTATTTTTGCTAACGTGCGTTATCAGAGCCTATAAACTCAATAAAAGAGTATTTGATTTTGCTTGATTTACTTTTAATCAGTTTGGTCACAATATAAAAAAAAATGGGATCGATTCCACAGGTGGTATTGTAAAATGAAGAGAAAAAGAATTAAGCAATTTTCTTGGTTGTGTAATTATTACAATAAGTTATATTTACAAGCCTCGTTCAAATGGGTTGTCTTTCAAGCTCTTCTTTGCTCTCGTTGTCCTCGTTTTCAGCTTCCAGATTGATGATGAGGCACTGACAGCATTTCATACCTGAAGAATAAAGTTTTATCTCATGTAACCAGTTCGAAGCGCTCGTGGTGTAGCATGATAAGCCGTTCTTAATCAATTGGCAAGTTAAGCCACTACCTTCGTGGTCGGTACCTGGATGGGTGACGGCCTAGTGGTATTTCAAATCGAGCGTTTCCGAGCTTCGGAAGGCACGTAAAGCCGTTGGTCTCGGTTATCACTTAATTGTAAGAGTCGGTAAGCTAGTTGGAGGCCTTCTAGGCGACTTGAAAACTCCAACAGTAGGTTGACCACTAGCCTACCTCCACCGATCCGCAGTGGGCACTCGTGGTGGAGTATCTGCCCATTCCCTTTCACCTTGATTTGTGAAAGGAGGCCTGTGCTCAGCAGTGGGACAGTAAAGGCTGATGAAGATGATGAACCAGTTCAATAAAAAAGATTAGGGTTTTTTGACCGCAATCTCACCATGATTTTAGGAGAAGAGCTTGAGTGGGGAAGTACCTCCACCTTACAGAATACCGCAGCCAAATAACTTTATGTTGCGTTCCTGCGCGGGAGTAAGGTCGCCAGAGCTCATCGGAGAGTGAGAAAGGGTCTGTAATGCGTGAGGGTGTGGGTGTTGCAAGCTTAACCGCTTACCACCAGGTTGGCTGTATTAAAGAAACGTGTCTATAGGTTGTCACAACTCACCTTCTATACATAATGGTAAACAAGACAGGCAAGGACTCAAAAGGGATGGGAAACAACAAAATTGCGGCACGCACAGACAGAAACACATGTAATTGTTATAATATAAAACAAATTTTCATTGATTTTAGAATAGTTCGTTGATAGTTTATATTAAATGCCAACATTTTTAGTTTTGCGAATACCTTTTTATTTTCATTGATGTGTTTGTATTGAATTATCAGTTTTGTGACTGTCAATTTGATGTTATATAGTTGAAGCAGTTGAAGTTTTTAACAGAGTATAATGTAGATACTATAGATAAATCATCAGCCCATAATGTCCCACTGCTGAGAACGGGCCTCCTTCCACAGATTAGTGAGGATGAAAGGGAATGGGCAGATACTCCACCACGCATGCCCACTGCGGATCGTTGGTTCAAGGTCCAACTAACTTAAAAACCATCACGAATCACTATTAAGTGAAGGCACTTTTGTTGGTTCCCAGCCAATCTTTATTTTTCTTTTTCTTTAAACATTCGATTTGAGAGAACACTAGGCCATAGAGAAACGAAATACTTAAACACTAGGCGGTCATCGATCCGGATACCGTCCACACCGGTGGTTAACTTTGCCGATTGATTAAGAATAGGTTATTAAGTTACACAACGAGCGCTTCTATTTTTTAGGGTTCCGTAGCCAAATGGCAAATTCGTCATGTCTGTCTGTCTGTCTGTCTGTCCGCGTCTAGGATACTAGGATATGAGGACCTGGGGACCTCATTTTTGAATGATTAGCTACAAGCTATATTAATTTGGTCTTCATAAAAACAACGAAAGAATCTGACTATCATTCCAGTTCAAAAGATTTTTTAGGGTTCCGTAGCCAAATGGCAAAAAATGGAACCCTTATAGATTCGTCATGTCTGTTTGTCTGTCTGTCTGTCCGTCCGTATGTCACAGCCATTTATTTCCGAAACTATAAGAACTATAATGTTGAAACTTGGTAAGTAGATGTATTCTGTGAACCGCATTAAGATTTTTACACAAAAATAGAAAAAAAACAATAAATTTTGGGGGTTCCCCATACTTAGAACTGAAACTCATTTTTTTTTTTTTCATCAAACCCATAAGTGTGGGTTGTCTATGGATAGGTCTTCAAAAATGATATTGAGGTTTCTAATATTTTTATTTACAACAAATATGTACAAAATACAATCTATATTTACAAAATATAATCTATATATAGAAAATTTCCTCAAGCCTGCCGCTGCTTCCGATTAACGGCAAGGTTCCCAGAAGGCTGGCAGCGTTTCCTCTTTGGATAGCCAAGCTGACGCGTTGGCGGAAAAAGCTCCCCGCCCGCTGGTCTCCGGAGGTCTCGATCAATTTTGAAGACAAGGTGCGAGCAAAACGGCGAGCTTCTGACCCCCATGGTCCCAAGGTCTCGACCGCAAAAGGCATAAAAATATAATTGGGTCCAATCGATGCATATTTTTTGAATTTTGAATTTTCCGCACTGGCCGCCGCTGCCCCTGCAGCTTTACAAGTAGCCGGTAAGTGAGATGGCGCGAGTGTATCAACACATGTGGCATCCCACACCAGCGACTTGCCGACACTCCAAGGGATCAAAGACATACCATCCGGTCTCTTGCCATCGCCCCGCGCAATACCGACTGGTTCCAGTACGGAAGGCACGTTAGCGACAACAAGAGCCCTGCGGATAATGTCATTAATAGCCGAGTGCCGTGATATTCGACCAGCACTTAGGGAGCACGAAAGTCCATGGTGGCCGAGCTCATTGACGAGGTCTCCGCAGCGGCAGCGATGAGGCTGATTGGTCCTGCAACCAAGACGAAGACAAATACACAGACTTAATGTTATACGGTCTAACATTGTCCCGGTATTTGTGGATGGAATAGCTTGTAGCCAGTGACCTGAGTCACTCTGAGAGACGGCTAACAAGCGCGCGCGGTCTGTATCTATCGAAAAGTTTGAAAATAAATTTTGCCAAGTTTTTTCACAAAGAGGCTTGTCCCACGCTCTCTGAGAGTGACTCAAGGTTGGAATATTTGTGCCTGGACAAGCTGCCTGCCAGGCGTCTCTAGCATCGGACAGGTAAGAAACCTCAACAGATCCAATAGAAGGGTCCAAAACAGATCTGACAAGGGTGCCCACACTGTATACCGAGGATAGAAACGCCGGTACTGATATGCTTGAAATTTTCCGCACTCCTAGGCCACCATAACACACGGGTAGGGTGGCCTGAGACCACACTTTGTTTTCACAAAAGCTGCAATTTAGAATTTTGGAAAGAGACGTTTTGATCATATTATCCAAAGTATCTAATATGTGAACGAATTTAAATAAGTGCGTACTGCGGAGCAAATAGGTAAACTTAGGCACGAAAAGGCAGAGTCGAACAATAAAAAATGCATAATGGGCATTAATTTCATAAAGTCTATTTGAAGAGTCATTAAAATTTTGAATCTTTTTCTCAAAGAAACTAGGTATGGATTCATCTAAGACTGGGGCTCCGAGAAGATGAAGCGACTCCTTTGACAGTAACTTAATATTGGGAGCCAAAACATTAAAATTTTGAATTAATTCTGGTTTTTCAGATTCTGGGAAAGAATCTAAAATAAGGAGCTCACATTTGGAGCTATTGAATTCTAGGCCAATCTTTTTAAAATTTTCTGTCAATGTTTTAAAATCACTGAGAACGGAAGCCGCATCACCCCCCAGCGTACCGTCGTCTAGATACCATACATTAAATTTAGATTGTAACCCAGAAATAATTGAATGGATGGCCAAACTGAAGATAGCTGGACCGAGAGGGTCGCCCTGTTGACAACCCATGGCGGAAATAAGTGGGTGTTCTCTGAAAAAAAGTTTTGATGGATGCCCATAGCATTGCCAAAGGTAAGGATATACGTCAGGGCAGATATCCCGAATTTGGGTCAATAAAGCGCCCCTATCGACAGAGTTAAATGCATTTTTTATGTCAACTTTAAGCAGCACTTCACCTCCGTTATTTAATAGAAAGGTCCGAGCCGCATGAACAGCTGCCTCACAACCTCCCTTTGAGCCAAAACCGAGTTGAATGGGCTGAAATATTTCCGAAAGTTTCGGGAGAATGTGACGACAACAAATTTTGGAGGCCATACGACGGATAGTATTACCCACAGCGATGGGTCTTACTCCGCCATCTTTTTTGGATAGCGCGCAAAGGTTGGCCCCATAAATGATCTCAGTGAATGGGCTTGGCACCTTTCCTGCCAACATTAAATTTATAAGAGAGGTTAATTTCGATAATAATTTGGTACCAGCGTCTCCGGCGGCACCACAGACAAGATCTTTGTAATGCTGTGGTGTAAAACCGTCGAGACCGCCAGCAGAACCAGGTTTAAATGACATAATGACGCTCAAGAGATCTTGGGCGTTACAATTTAGAACAGATTGGTCTAAAGATGGGGGATCTGGGAGGTTTATATTTGAAAATATAAACTAAAATATTTCTAATATCATTTTTTTCTAAACTGAATAGTTTGCGCGAGAGATACTTCCAAAGTGGTAAAATGTGTGTCCCCCCCCCCTGTAACTTCTAAAATAAGAGAATGATAAATCTATAAAAAATATATGATGTACATTACGGTGCAAACTTCCACTGAAAATTGGTTTGAACGAGATCTAGTAAGTAGTTTTTTTTTAATAGGTCATAAATTGAAATTAATATCAAATACTCAGGTCTATACTACCATTTACTTATATACCTACAGGTTTGTACGGAACCCTCGGTGCGCGAGTCTGACTCGCACTTGGCCGGTTTTTATTTAATTTTAACACCACTTTTAATTGAATTAAGGTCTAAATTTGGACCACTTTTTGGACTAGTTTAGTTAACCCGGCGTTCGGCACTAGGTAAGTGCGGTATAAACGGTTGCTACCGGGTATAAATTACCACAATTGTATAGCTATCTATTTAATAATACAGGTGTATTAATATTGAACTTTGTTATTTTTTTTTTTTGTTAATACGCGACAAATAAAAAGTTATATTCATAATAAATCACGTGTTTATTTAAACAAGGCATATGTTAAAGATATCCAAATTTTCAACTATTTTTTAAGTAATCTTAAAAACATAACTATTATATTTTTTTATTTGGAAGCATGAAATGATTTCAATTTATAATAAAGAAACATGAAATAAAAATATATACAAATACATGATATACAAATTTACAAAATTAAATTGTAATTATACAATTGAAATAAATTCTTTACACGTCCGCTGCGGCCGAGTTCGTGGCGCAAATTGACAGCTGCACGGGGAGCGCGTCTCTTGTGACAAGAGACGCGCTCCCCGTGCAGCTGTCAATTTCACACAAGAGTCTTGTGTATATCCAGGAAGGTACGTAAAGTGAAAAAAAGAAAAATGTATTTTCACTACCACTGTGGTATTTTTTCCCCACTCGCGACGAACGCCGGGTTAAATAGCGATTTACATGTCAGGCCGCTAATGTGCAAACTCTAAAGTAACATGCAAGTTATCTTTAAGCAGACAGTTAACATTTATGAACTATTTTCCCAGTGCAGCAACTATATGGACAGGAAGGCGGGCGGTGGCGCACGTGTCACAAACTTATCAAACTTCAGCCAGCGGATATCGTGTCATAAGGTCACACGATCGAATCTGTTACACAACAATTATTCTGATGCTATTTATTTTAAAAATACTAAGGAGGGTAGTGTTTTTTAATTTTTAGGTATGTTTGCTACAGAAGCTCTTTAAGCCATGCATTTACTGAGAAACAATAGTTTATAAACACTGTTTCGGAAACATAATCTACGTGTTTCTGAAACACACACACATATCCCCTCACACTCTCTTCACACAGCCCCTCCTACAATCACACATATTACTGCGCATTGTGGTCAATTATAAAAATAAGCATAAGTTTATTATTGTTTTTGGTTATTGTGTTTGTGTCATAAGTTGTATTAGGTTTTGAATATTCTAAATATATGTATAATATAATAATATTATGTGGAAATCTTTTTTTTTTTAAATATATTTATTTACCATATTATTACAATTTACATTTATGTTTTATAGCCTGCACGGAAGCCTCGAGGGCTTATCTGTGTAGGCGGTCGCTGCACAACAGCGATCATAATAAAAATGAACAATTCTTTTTTTATGTACTTATATCATAGTAGAAAAAGATTTAGAAGCATTATTTATTGGCTGTACTTGTAATAATGTCTGTATTGTTATTTCTTTTTGATATCGCTGTTGATTTCCCTAAGATGAAAAACATAAATAAATTAACAAATTAACGCGTTTCTGAAACATTTGTTACTGTGTGGTGGTGAGATGTGGACTACCAAGACTACGAAACATTGTTTCTGCAAACGTCTACGTGTTGTTCCAGAACTTTGTGTCTGAAACAAATTTCTCAGTGAATACATGGCTTAAAAATAAGTAGAAACTCCCCTTATTACATGACATGGTGTAAACCATAGAGTAAGATTGATTGATTGAATAAGAATGATAGCTTTAGCTAGCTGGCGTTGCGTGAACGGTTTGTAATTATAAATGCTTTCGTATACTTGTAACTTTTTCTCAGTTTTTTTTTTTTAATTATTAAATGGGCTTGCCTTTGGCCACTGACCCGCCCATAAGGGACGAAGCTTAAGATGGAACACGCTTACCCAGAAGGAACCTATTCACTCTGGCCTTGAAAGTCCCTAGATTGTATGAGTCAGGAAACACAGATGCCGGAAGCGAGTTCCACTCCCTTGCTGTCCGCATTATAAATGAGGATGTGTCCGTGTTTTCGGTATATCTACAACAAGAATAATAATGAGAAATTAGGCATTAATTATGCGCATTGAGTCGTTAAAATTATGAACGTGCAGTTCGTTTCAAGGCAGCGTTGCACAGATCCTTGCTCACGGCACGTACTCTAGTGCAGTCACTCTATTCATATTCTATCTCTATGTTTCAGGGTATCTGTCTATAATAAAAACTTTTTAACAAAAAATAAAAACCACCGAAAAAACTGAAAAGCAAAAAATTATTTTGAATATAACTTGAATTTTATAAGGTTTTGCAGTCGGGATCACAAACCAATGACCTACTTTGTTAAAAAGTTTTTATTTTATATTTTTTTGTGGCTATAATAGCAGAGTTTTACCTACCATTAAAACTCTTATTATGTCCGGAGCCTTATTACCCTTACCTACCTTACCTTACCTTATTAGCCTTATTAGAAGCCTTTAAACATATTCGAGATGGTAGTCCTTCCGTTTCCGGCCGTATAATATATATTTCATGTTGTAGTTCCGTTTTGATACGCTAGGGGGCGCTATTTCCGCCCGCCATGTTCACCAGATTGTGCGAGCGCATTTCTCGTCATTGTGGTCTCAAAATAATATAATTAACACCAGGCAGAACTGACTGTAAGGCTTCGAATAAGGCTCCGGACATAGTAAGAGTTTTAATGGTAGGTAAAACTCTGCTATTATGTCCTGCCGCCGTTATTCGAAGCCTTTAAACATATTTGAGACATTGTTTGTTCTCGCCTGGTGAACAGGACGCCAATGTGAACATTTTATTAAAATAGCATAAGTTGACTGATTCATAAAAATTAAATTCTACACATACTATTCATTTAAATCTATACAATAATTAACTTAGAACAAGTCATTAGCTTTTTTTTTTTTTTTTTTTTTTTTTTTTTTTTTTTTTTTTATACCTTTTTAAACTCTTTTTTTTTTTTTTTTTAAATCTAATCTATTGGTTCCAAAAATGCCCCCAGTGAATTACTTACTGAATTACTACTCGGAATTTCTTTTCTATAGAATTTAGCAAAAGTATTTTCAGATTTCCAATTAGCCCTCGCTAAAATTTTATCAAGTGGTTCTTTATCGACCCAACCCCTTGAAGCTACAGCAGACCGAACACTTCCTGGGGTCGCCTCAATACCCGCGTCTTTTAAAACAGATTTGACCCATCCTGCGATAATGGTCCTAGAACATGCTTTAGCTGTTCCCTGAACGGTTACAAATAAATTCTTTATATTTGCTTTCTGTCTTCTATCTTTTCCTAGCCAAAGTAACTTTTTGACGCATAATACAGGATCGAGATTTGGACTCGCGACATTTGGAAACAACTTCCAACCCGATTGCATGTGCGATTCCGAATCAGTCTTTGATCCATACATGGGCCAAAAAGTCACAGTATTATCTTCACTATTATTTATGAATAACCCCTCAGAAATACTTAAAAGCGTCAAGTCATGTACTCGACGTCCCGAGCATAACAACAAGAGGATAGCACATCGACGTGATACCTCATATAAACTATCAAAGTTCACTTTATTATTAGACAACCAGGAAATTAAAATACTGGTATCCCAGACACTTCTTTCTTGACGCCGCTTAGAGTTTGTGTCAGTGGCAATTGATTTTAAAATTTGTTTGACTAAAATATTTGAACTCAAACGTGTACTATCCTCTGTTCCACAGAAAGTAGAAACAACAGATTTGTGAACTAAAATTGTTCTATATGCCAACTTTTCTTTCAAGTGAAGATCCGCCAAATACCTAGCCAAATCAGAGCCCGAAGGTTTAGTGACTTGAACGCCTGAATTTCCACACCAAAGCACCCATCGTTCCCATGCTGGTTTATAAGTACTTAGAGTAGACTTCCGCCAACTTGCCCTTAGAAGAGCCTTTTGCTGAATTGACCAAGTTTCTACAGCCCCAGACCACCCAAACATTTCCAAACCTCTAAAGTTAGGTCCTGCACTTTCGGTGGTGGATAACCTGTTGACAGATCTATTAGGACAGATTCTAGCCGGTGAATAGTGAATGGTGGAGCCCTCGCACGAGCTTTGAGATCCGCTCTCCAGAAAGCTTGAGGCCATTTCGGAGCTATTATTAAATATGTCCCTTTTGCTCGATTGAGGTGCATGAGAACTCTCGGCATAAGATTTGGAGGTGGGAATACCCAGGCCAGCTTGAACTCCCATTCCCATGCGAATGCGTTGTGTTTCCATGCTACTAGGTCTCTCTGGTCTAGGGTCACATATTGGGGAACAACGTGAGCTCTCGCTGAAGCAAAAAGATCCACCTCCGGAACTCCCCATTTTGCAAATACCATCTGAGTCAGCGCTGGAAGCAGATGCCACTCGGGAATGGTCAATTTGCGAGAGAGACGATCGGCAACGCTGTTGTATCTGCCTGGAATATGATGTGCTACTAAGTGAATGTCGAAACGATCCAGGATTTCGTAAATTTGATAGGTCAAATTCATTAGTTCCCTCGATTTGCTGCCCCCCTCGTTCCTTAGATAAGCTACTACAGATTTGTTGTCGCACTGCACAAGAACTGACGAATGACTCAGAAAATGACCGAATTGGGACAAACACTTGAGAATAGTCAACATCTCTTTGTGATTTGAGTGAGCAGACTCTTCTTCGTGCAGCCAATCGCCTCCCATCTGCATTCCGTTTAACTCTGCCCCCCAACCGGAATCTGCTGCATCCGTCGTCAAAAAATGCGTTATCAAAGGAGGGTGAAGTCTGGATGATTTGTGACAATTTTGTTTCCACCACTTGAGCTCCTCGATAGTTTGAGCTGGAAGCGGTGACAGCTTCTCTGGTTGAATTAGAAGGAGACTGTTGCAATGAGCTAGCAAGCAACGAAATTTGAGACGACCCTGAGGGACGGCCAATCGGGCAAAGTTTAGACTCCCTACAATACTCTGAATTTCCCGAAGATTTGCCTTCTTTTTCTTTAGTAATTTTGATATGACCTGCTGCAAACCCTGAACTTTCACTACTGGAAGATACTTTTGATTTTGCCACGTATCCCATACCAGACCTAGATACTCTAAAGATTTCTGTGGGGCAAGAATTGATTTGTCCGTGTTTATCATCCAACCTAAGTTTTGTAGTGTTTCTAAGACCGTCCTTATCTGGTCGATTAATTTTGACTTGTCCTGGCAAGCAATCAAAAAATCGTCTAAGAATACTGCAATCCGTATTCCCTGCTCTCTGAGGACTTCGGCTGTCCAATTTGAGAGGGAGGCGAAAACTTTGGGAGCTGTCGCAAGACCAAAAGGCAAACAAGTCATTTGCAGGCAGTGACCTTTGTAAACTAACCGGAGGAAGCAGCGGTGAGTTTGAGCAACCGGCACGTGACAGTAAGCCTGGGTGAGGTCTATTTTTACTAGCCAATCGTTTGGCTGTAGAAAGTCCGGAATGCGGTGAACTGAAATCAGTCTGAACTTTGAAACTATTAAAAATTGATTCAGCCGTTTTAAATTGAAAATGGGTCTCATGGAACCATCGCTTTTTGGGGTCAAAAATAGGGTTGATAAAAAACTGGGCGTATCGGGGGCGCACTCTAGAACATTTTCGAAAATCAAATTGTTTATTACATGGTCCATTTCGAGCGAAGGAGTTGTCTGAAAACGATTGCTCGTTAGTTGTGGTTGGATGAGCGGTGGCTTGGCTTTGAATGGAATTTTGT
Organism: Achlya flavicornis; assembly: GCA_947623365.1. NCBI lineage: Eukaryota > Metazoa > Arthropoda > Insecta > Lepidoptera > Drepanidae > Achlya > Achlya flavicornis. The sequence continues at coordinate 10,003,236 of OX392490.1, forward strand.
ACCCTGTTATTATATTTAATAGTGTGCTTGGTGCACCCCGTTTGCTCCATGCATCGACAAACAACTCCAACCTCCCCCCCCGAAAAGCCTGCTGTGAGTCAATACTTCCTATCCCCCTTAACTCTGCCACGTGCGGCATTGGTCTGGGTATGTGGCCCCTGACGCCCAAAAGGTTTTCTTGAGTATGCCGGGGTCTGTTGACGCGAGGCAATTGATTGTGGTCTAAATTGTGGTCGAAATAAACGCTCATTATTTGAATAGGTAGGAAAATCGTAATTGAAAGCATAAGGGTAAAAGGGTCGCACACCTTGAGGTGGCGTGAACCTATTATAATAGGGTGCAGTAGAGCGACCCGCTTGATTATAACCGCTAGGTCCCGGTTGCGCAGCCTGGGACCCAGATGTGACTCTCTTCTCTTGCGCAGAGAAGGAGGATTTTGGGAGTGTAAAGATTTTACTGATCCCCCCATTCTGTTTAATAAAATCAACAAATGGCTCCTTATCAAATAAATATTCGCATGACGGCGGTATCTTTTTTAAACTAACCTTTAAAAATTTATCTTTTACTTGACTAATAAATGTATCACGTCTTTGTTCAATAATATCGGCCCTGCGGCCACACACTAATTGTAAACAATCTAAAGAGACTTTTTGAAAATCTCCAGCAAATATTTCCTTAATTTTCAAAATCAATGAATCGTTAGTTAAACTATTTGTCTCCCGAGTCCAGCGCATCAAATCGGAAACTCCCTTTTTTAATGCGTCACTTTGCATGATTACTGCCCGTGTTATAGCACCTAATGATTTATCAGTTGCAGTGAAACTATTCGCTTTTTCAAACTGTTTCAATTCGTCGTTTACCTCTAGTTCAATAAAGCCCGGTCGCGCATTATATGTTTTTTGAATTTCCGAATAACGAACATTTGTCCAATTTTCCGTCTTGAAATGTTGCAATGAACTCAATATTTTTAAATGCTCCGGAGAAGCGTTAGTAACTACCGGTTCTTTCAAGTTAGTTGCCAATTCAAAATCAAAATTGAGGGCCGACTCGGCGGGCGTCTCACTTTGCACTTCCTGATCCGAAATTACTTCATTAATGTAATCGGTAGGTGGATACCAACCACTAGGTGGGTAGGTATTGCATGCCAAAAAAATTTGAATTTCACTTACTTGTTGGGTAAGGTGTTCCAATACCTTACCTTCCCTGCGTGACCTCTTCACCTTGTGTGTTTCGTCGGCCTTGCACTTACCCTTCCGCCTACGACTATCTACGTTTCCGTCCTCTACGCTAGAAGACGATGTTGAAGCATGCTTACGCTTCCGCCTACGATTAACGACACTATTACCGCCATCGTCACCCGATGACGAAGAATCACTATTGTCCGCCATTTCTTTTTATCGAAACTACAACAAATATTTTACTTAAATTTTTTAAAACCGAACGCTAACAGCGTTTTAATGTTAACAATTATTTTACTATTATTTTAATTTTAAATTATTATTAAATTATATTTCAATCGAAAGCTAACCGCGTTTCGTCTTTACGGCACGAAAGTTAGGACGCCAATGACGAGAAATGCGCTCGCACAATCTGGTGAACATGGCGGGCGGAAATAGCGCCCCCTAGCGTATCAAAACGGAACTACAACATGAAATATATATTATACGGCCGGAAACGGAAGGACCATACCACCTCGAATATGTTTAAAGGCTTCGAATAACGGCGGAAGGACATAATATACTTATTGCTACATGCTTAATTTTTGATTTCTTTTGATGCACAACTCAGCATTAAAATCTGTGAGTGAACAATAAATCATCCCTATTTTCCCACCCTTAGGGTAGGTTTTTTGTATCCAAATTTATATGGGACCAACTTCGAGGTATACCCCATCCAATAAAAAAAGAATAATCAAAATCGGACTACTCTGTAAAAAGCTATGCGTGATCATACATAAAAAAATAAATATATATATACACGTCGACTTGTAAACCTCCTCCGTTTTTTCGTCGGTTAAAAATGATGCTGGACATACGTTTCTACACAATTTACATTAAGTTACCGCTAAATTAAATCAAAATATTGTTCAGACCTCCACAAAAAAATGGAGAACCTAAAAATAAATAAAGAAGATTCATTAAATGTTTGTAAAAATAAAAGAGCAAAATGATAAAACTGCAGGAGAAGGCGACATTTATAAATGAATAGAACTTTGGTTTACGAAGTTTAAGTTTAAATAGTGACGTACTACCATAGTTCCATCATCATCATCATCATCAGCCTATAATGTCCCACTGCTGAGAACAGGCCTCCTTTCACAAATGAGGTTGAAAGGGACTGGGCGATACTCCACCACGCGTGCCCACTGCGGATTGGTGGAGGTAGGCTAGTGGTCAACCTACTGTTGGAATTTTTCAAGCCGCCTAGGAGGCATCCAACTAGCTTAACGACTATCACAATTAAGTGATAACCGGGACCAACGACTTTACGTGCCTTCCGAAGCACGGAAACGCTCGATTTGAAATGCCACTAGGCGGTCACCCATCCAGGTACCGACCACGACAGACGTAGCTTAACTTTGCCGATCGATTAAGAACGGCTAATCATGCTACGCCACGAGCGCTTCAGAACCATAGTTCCGTATCGACAAAATATATTATTATTTATTATGCTTTTGAATATTTGATATTACACCTTACAGAATACCGCAGCCAAATAACTTTATGTTGTGTAAAGTTGTGTTCCTGCGCGTGAGTAAGGTCGCCAGAGCTCATAGGGGAGGGGGGAAAGGTCGGTAATGCGTGAGCGATGCTTCATGTGTTGCAAGCGTCCATATGGCTACGGTAGCCGCCTACCATCAGGTGGGCCGTACGCTTGTTTACCGACTAAGATGTATAAAAAAAAAAAACGTCGTTTATTTCCAATTTAAAATATAAAGAAAGGACAAATATTTATTTCGACATACACACAAAATTATAGAGATGAATTAACAAAAATAACAGACACAACAGAATATCCTACATTAAATACTGATGCTATGCCAGACGTAGTACATTTACTACAAACGTTTATCGATCGACTGCCTCATACAAAATGGAGGTCTGAAATCGAAAAATAGAGCAATAGGTAACTATAGATGGTTTTATATTGTGTTTCGATTATCATCTGATACACGTGGTCACTCTTTGGTCAGGCTTCGGGTACACTATAGAGCCATAAACAACAAATAAGAAAACATAATATAATTATTAAATTAATAAGTCAATAAATCAAGGGCTCTACCTGAGATTAGCGTTTGTTGGCTCGAACAGCATCGCGACTGGGGATCTTACAGAATACCGCAGCCAAATAACCTTATATTGTGTCCAGGGAGCCAATTCTCATTCACTCGAATTCATCACTCGTTCGAAATAAAGTTCGAACTCGTACTTTATTCGAATGAAAATCAAGTTAGGCTATTCTGACAATTTCGAAGCCGCCATTTTGTCTTATTTTTCGAGGGCTAGCTCTCGAACTGCTTCGACTGGTCGGGACCGTTCGAAACGTATTTCGAATGCGAACTATCATACGTCAAACAGTTAGGTTGTCATTTCGAAACGTAATGACAGATAAACCTAAGGATTTCCGTTACGCACAGTCAATACTTTTTAGATAAATTTATAATTATTAAATTAAATTGATTAATTTATGAATTCCGATTATATCAAGATATAAAATGTGTAAACCGTTGTTTTAAATATGTCATAGTCATTCATATGTTTTTAGAATTTAATTTAAGATACGTACGTAAACAAAACGCAATTATCAAGTGAAACGAAACACGTCGTGCAATATGTATGTATAATAATGGCAACATTTATTCCTTATACTCGAAATTATTTCGAAGGTTAGTTCGATTAGTGCCGAGAATACAGGAATCGAAAAATTAACTCCGCCCCTCGAAATTTTACGGTCGAAATTGCACTCGTATCGCAAGTTCGATTCGAAGGCTAGTTCGTGGGAAGTGAGAATTGGGTCCCTGCGCGTAAGTTAGACAGTGCTCATTGGGGAGGGGGAAGTGTCGGTAAAATGTGAGTGATGCCCCGTATGTTGAAAGCGTCCATATGACTACGGTAACCTTACGCTTGTTTACGGAAATCGCCTATTAAAAAAAAAATTACTTTTAGTTAAGCTGTTCAATTTTTATTATTCTTTAGTACTTGTGGCTCATTTTTTTATTAAAAATTGTTTATGATCTTTTTTTTTTTTGGTTATTGGCACGAACTCGAAATAACCAAAGATTTTCGTAGGGCATCGTGCCTCTACCCAGATGGATAATCCGCCTTACTAAAGCATGACATTTAATTTCACTCCGCTTGAGGGGCTCCCTGAGCAAATCGCTCTCAGTTCGTACTGCGCACGGCTGTCAAATACTGTCAATTCTGGCTTGTTTATTTCATGTTGCCATAAAGGCGACTATCCTTCTGGACGTTTTAAATTCTTTGGAAATAACATGTAAAACCACGGAAAAGAGAATACACTGGAAGGGCGATGCGTTAGAATTTGTATCGGAACCAGCGTCGCCAAACTCACACAAATAAATGTTAAATCATATATTGTACTACAAATAAACAATCCTTTTGATTGGTCGTTTCTATTTTACTCAAAAATAGCTTTAATCACACAGGTCATACATATGAAAATATACCTTTTTTCGTTAACATAAAATTTATTTTTCTATAGCGTACAAAGTATTTACGTCATTTTGTAATCTACAAACTAACTAGATTCAATCGACGAAAAAGTTCTGCCACTCGGCACTAGGTGGCGTTATTTTCATGGAACGCAATTTTGAACTCAAACGCATTAGACATAATGTTGATAATTGCGTAATAGCTGCGTCGACTGGCCTCGAGTAGCAACACTTATTGCTATTCGCTTAATGCAGCGAAAGTAATCGATAAAATATCAATAAAATTATCGATATTTTAATTTCGTCGATATTAAATTGAATTATTTTTTGAAATTCCGTAAGAAAATTCACGTTCGATAAGAATAATTGTGCTAAGAATACTGAATTGTAAAAAAAAACGTTTAACATGATGAAGTAAATTAAAAAAAAGTTATTTTTACATGGTTTATTGCCCTTGAAATAAAATTTATTTGTTTCGAAATTCTCGTTTTGAAAGCTTAATTTTAACAGATGAATGCGGATATTGATTGTGAACTTTCAACTATTGCCTTAATCAAATCAGTGATAAAAAGATGAATTTTATCGATATTGATCGAACAAAACTATCGATGCACGTGTTTTGGGGTCACGACAGGTCACGACTCACGACGAATGTGAAAAGAACGCAATACATTACGTGCGGAGTTGCGCTCGCTACCTTGCGTACAAATAAAGTGAGTACATTGCCTTCAATGTATAATCTTGCAGTAGTATCAGAGTTTATCGTTTACACCTAAAATTATCATAATCTCGAATACATTTTTATAAATATCACAATGAAATAAAGGTATGTAGACTCATCGATGAAAGGAAATCCCTCCTTGAATTACACTCCGACTCCTCACTTCGTTATCTACAGGAAATAATAGCGCATCACGACATAATTAATATTTTTCGTGGAGCTACGCACCTCTGCTAAGTATGGCGGATACTACGAAGCGTTGCCGCGTGTTTTGGTTGATATATGCCCATTTGATGTCATGTGTGGCGCGCGGGCTCCGCTAGCATAGCGTCTCTATTATATTTCTTTTCTCTGTGTGTAAAACACTGCCAATCCGTGGAGTGGGGTGGTGACCTGTAATACAGGTTTTTATAAACCTATCTCAGGCACCAGTCTTTCACAAAACAGGTTTTCTGTATTTTATGTTATTAATAAGAGTAGTATATAAGAAGCCTTTTGTAAAGATAAATAAATCAATTTTATTATTATTATTATTATAACTTATCGATATCCACCCCATCACTATTCGTCAGCGATGCAACCGCATCTGCGTTCTTAGGGGAAATTAAACCGAATCAACACAATCTTCCAGCTGTTTTCACAGGTTGCTCACTCGTTCTTCACTACCCTTTAGGGGAAAAGGGGAGGGTAAAAACTCTTGATCCCCATCGCTTTAGTTGATGACGAGATCAATTAGTTACAATTTCCCATGGGGTTATTTTTCCATAATAAGTGGTTTGTTCAAATGTGGCATTTTATTTTACCTACTTTATATGAATAAACTAGCTGCCCGGCGCGACTTCGTTCGCGTGGTGCTACCCTACCAAACCCTACCCTACCCTACCTCACCCTACCCGACCTTACCCTACCCTACCCTACTCTCCTACCCTACCCTATCTCAACCATCACATTAGATTCACAAATCAGCCTGGCAGATGGCGCTGCAGTGGGTATCTACGTTATATTATCGATTGCAAGCTTTAATCGAAGCACGTCCAAAATGAAATGACAGAAATACAGAAATGAATGACATAAAAACATGATTGTACTGTCAACACTGAAAAAAGTTTCAATTTGACAGCACAATCCCCATCTGAAAAAAGTTTTAATTTGACAGCAAAATCCCCATTAACAAAATGATCCGCCATTTATTCAATTCATTTGTTACAAAAAATGTGATAAATGAAGAACCGCTCAACCGATTTTGTGCAAACTTCACATAAACCATTTACTAAATAGTCCGAACAAACCCTAAACATTTGGTTTGGATAGGTGAGTCCGTTCTTGAGCTATAAAATTACAACGAAAACTGGCATTGATTTTTATAAATATAGATAGATAGAAGATAGATTTTTATATATATAGATAAATAAAAAAAAAAACATAATGAACTTGAAATTTCGGTGAAGGAATACATCGTACACTCGGCTACAGATCAAGCTATACATTTCTAGTTTAAGCTGACCTCCCATTGTACGGAAATCCTATACAGTGCGAGATCAGCTTATACTGGAAATGTATAGCTTGATCTGTAGCCGTGTGTACAAGTATTTTGTAGTACCTACTTAGCTGACTACCATCCTCAAGTTGAAAATCTGCTGCCAAATACTTTTCAGTGGGTTTCGGCGGGTGTATTTGAGTTCCCTAGGCATTATGTGCTTACCACCTTCGGCCATATAATCTCTGACCATGGTAAGATTGTTCTACAAGGTAAATGTCGTAAAAATCTGTCAACTATATTATTGCACCTTCTATCTTAAATCAATCCACCTATCTTAAATCTATCCATCTAGGTTGCCTGAAGGCCACCTGAATAGTTTGCACTTTTTATTATTGGTACATAATTGTTGTATTTGTGTATTTTCTGTACAGTATTGTACTGTTTCAGCGGTTGTGTTTACATATTAAGCCTATCATGGCGAATTTGGATTCAAACACAAAACTATACACAAAAAAAAAAGTAATTTATAAAAATTAAATCGACTTTAATATACACTAAAAAGCATGAAATAACTATAATCTGTAATTTTTCCATATCTTGAAAACTACTGCACCGATTTCGATGAAACTTGCACGGTTCCCTAGTAAGTTGAAGTAAATGTAAACCAATAAAAAAATAATGGTTACAATCCGATTAATATCTTTGGAGATATGCGCAGACAAACATACATACATACAAACATACATACATACACCTATGAAATTTTGTATATTTGTTTGGAAGCCTTAATAAATTTTCATATGTATAATGCAGTTCCAATAATATTACATACATACGTGTCGAATTGATAATCTCCTTATTTTTGAAGTCGATTAAAAAAGAAGACATACTAATAGGTCGAATCATTGCTGATCACCACATCATCCTGAATACTGTATGGGTATACTGAATCACTACCTTTCATGCCAGTTAAAAACCATGGAAAATTTTATGGATTCTTGGAAATACTAAACTAGTTCCCGTCCCGCGGCCTCGCCAGCGTTTTTGAAGTGTCTAATGTGTTCCCGGTGCCGTTGATAAACGCGTTTATTAAATTACTATTTGCACCCCGCGGTTTCACTCGCGTACCCGAGGGATATATTGCTTTCCCGGGATAAAAAGTCCTATGTATTAATCCAGAACATATTCTATCAGCGTGCCAAATTTCATCCAAATCCGTTCAGTTTTTGAAGCGTGATTGAGTTACAAATATACATCCATCCATCAAAACTTACCCATTTATAATATAAAGGTGAACGCACACTTATCAGAGCCGAACGCGTCGAACGAATCGAAGTCGGCTCGCACACATATCCGCACCGAAAGAATCGACCGCGCCGAAGAAATCATTTCTATTTCCTTTAGGCCTGTCCCACAATTGTTATAAACAACTCGCGTGTTGCTACGCAACTGGTAGAATGCGATGCGATGCGAGCGCATCGGTCGAGTCGACCGCATAAGCCGCGCCGAATCTGATGACGTCATCCGAATTCGTCTAGGATTTCTGGGGTTCTTCCAGATTCGGACGATTCGACGCGGGCAAGTGTGCGAGCTTTCATAAGATTTCATATACAGAATTCTAAAATTCGTTTCGTTCGATGCGTTCAGCGCGTTCGGCTTGGATAAGTGTGCGTTCACCTTTACAGATAAGATGAGATATACACAGAAGAAGGATACTCAGTAGACCATTACTCGCTTAATTTTATTACCACAAAACTCAATTTAAAATCACAATATTTAGTCTTAAAATGATCAAATTTGTATATTAAATTGAAACTCGGTCGGTTTCAGCTGATTTCACGAGTTATTAAGTCGTCCCTTGTCCCGCGTCGGATGTCTGAAAACTTTGTGCTTAACTGAATTTAGAACTTTCGTGAGTTTGTTTAAAGAAACTACGGTTTTCTGAAGATTCTGTGTTTACTGTTAGAGAGACGTTATTTGTTGTGTTGACGTTTCTCTTTAATTGGCGACGCATCTGCAGCTTGTGTGTTAATATTTGCTGGGTGTTTTAATCAAACCTTTTATAATACGTCCAAGGCTTTATCGTCGTTATTTTATGCTTCTGATATTCTTTTAAACTAAACTAGACATTAGATTGATGCGGTTTTTACCAGTATTTAGAGAATTTTCTTCTGGAAGCTTTATCTCTGCAGTGTTGGTATTTCTGTCAGTCTGTTTGTTCTCTTAGGTCTTTTAAACTACGATTTTAATGGGGTAACAGTGTCACCAATGATGCGGTTTCACAATAAATGCTTCCATATCGATCACGAACTTGCCATTCTTATTAAGTACTCTTGTTCTTCATCAACATATAGATATCCATTTACCCACAGATGCACAGCGTTACCAAGCTGCCTGAACTTTATTTCTATAGACATAAATTCCAACGATTTTCAATTAGGTAAATTGTAAGTTAGCGGGACATCTCCCCAGCGGCAAACACTCACTTCATCCCTACTTCACTCTGAGTTTGTGACTCTACTTATGGTGCATAGTGTTGTTAAAGTTGGGAAGCTTCACTGTTTGTTAGGAGCTAAGTTTTATACTACGGTAGCAGAAAAGCATACAGCCCATCTGATAGTAAGCTGTTACCTCACACCCTTCTTGGGGCCCCATATGAATGAAGAGTTATTATAACATCTCATAAATTTTAAAATTTGACGGGCCAGTTGGCGCAGTTGGTTAAGATTCACCTTACGCGCCGCATGTCGTGGGTTCGATTCCCACACAGGACATGCATTTGTGTGCATGAACTTGTCTGTATGCCTTGAGTCTGGGTGTAATGTATGTATTTACAAACAAAAAGTAGTATATGTATTATATCAGTTATCTGGTTTCCATAGTACAAGCTCTGCTTAGTTTGGCATCGGATGACCGTGTGTGAGGAATGTCCCAGGATATTTATTTATTATAATAGGCGGGGGCACCTGGGTACCAGCTGGGTCCAGGGGCGTGCCATTAGAATCGTTGAAGATACCAATCTCAGAAGCGGCTATAGAACCCCTTAGTCTGAGAAGAGAGTGCTCCTTCTGTGTGTTTTTTGAGCAGTTGTTTGACTTGATGTCCACAGCTACTTTCTACCATCACCAGTCTTGCCATCGATTGGGAGTTTATTCTTAAACATTAGAACAAAAATCGATTCGCACTGTACGGTTTCAAAAGAGGTTCCTTTCACAGACGCTCAAATTGTGGAATGACATCTACGCTGTGGTTTTCCCAAGAGAGAACAGTGTGAAGAGATATTTACAGGGTCGGTGATGTATGAGTGATATATCGTCATGTTATTAAAAAATTGCTGGCAAACCGTGCCGTTTATTTTTAGCAGTGAGACTTCAACAAGTGCACTTCTCCAAAGTAAACTTGTGTTTTTTGTTGTTACATATTGAACAACTTTGGCACCACGTCTACAGGGCCGTCTCTAGCCCATGCAGTGCCCTTGTGCAATCATTACCCGGGCGCCCCCTAGTAGGCGCGTGAACAAAATATCATGAAATAAGAAGATTGTGTTTTTGTGGTGGCAAAATTATGACTAAATTAATTAAAAGGATCTACGCGCCTTGTTACCCCACCCGGCGTCGCCCATAATACGGGCGCAGGGTCTTTGAGAGCGACGCATGCTTTTTGGAAGCGTCGCGCACGGCGCTCGGCGCCCCCTGAGACCCTGCGCCGGCGTGCTCCGCACACCCTGCACTATAGGTAAATACGGCCCTGCGCCCTGCACGTCTAGTGATACTGACTTTTGCATTTACCTCCACGATCGATTATTGGTTAGTTATTTAATTAGGCTATTGGTTATTCACCCCTGAAAAGTTGGAATTTCCCGTAAAAAAATATAAGTAAGAGACTTCTCTCGATAATTTTAGTAGTAGTAATGCCGTCAAATTTTTTGAGGAAGGTCGTTCGTTCAAATCCTATGTATGATTTTTCAGCTATCGAAAAAATCATGCATATAAATGCATATCCTGTGTGGAACGATTCGCACAAACCGATGAATGCACGAACGAATTTAGATGAAAGGCATTTTTTTCCAGCTTTTTATCATAGAAAAATATAAAATTCGGACTGAAGTTTATACTTTATGGAGTTTCTTTTTGTTGTTTATTCGTTCATCGTCAATTTTCTATATATTTATAGGTGTAACAAACGGCCCGCCTGATGGTAAGCGGTTACCGTAGCCATATATGGACGCTATATTGTTATGTGAATGAAACTATTCAATTAAAGATTAAAATTTGTATATTTGGTACTTCGTATATTTCTTCATTTACAATTCTTTGAGTCGATAAGAATTAATAGTTAATCGTATAATCTTATTTAATAATAATTAGGTATATAAAGAACAATACAAACGTAACACATTCCGAATTTGTTTAAAATTAAAATGTTTAACAAATTCTATAATAGATTATAAGTACTATAAGTAGTATAAATAGTGTTTTTATTTATTTAAATATAAATTTAGAACAATTTTTTTATTGAACAAGTTTTCTAATTATTACAGTAGGTATAGAATAGCCACCTATAAGTAATTATATTTTTTATAATTTTAAAAACATTCTATATAGTTTTTTCAATAATTATTTTTACTAAAGAAATTCATGGCAATTTTACTTTACGTAATTTTCAAGACTGTACAAAAACCTGTATTAAATCGGAATAATTAAATTATATATAATATTTCTAACTTTTATTCAAAAAACATTTGCAAATAGCACAATGTTATTAGAACAACATTAAAGAAATACGGTAAAAATATTACCGCTTTTTATGTAGAACCAGCACAATTTGCAAGGGCTCAGGCATAATTGTGGGGTTCTAGATATTTAAAAAAAATATTGTTACTCCGCATTAACACTTAAAAAAAATACAATAACCTTATTTTGGTGTTTTGTAACTTAATAATGTTTTTAATACTATTTAATTTGATCAATCACACACACCTTGGAAGACTATTATGAAAAACCTTTTTAGAAGAGAAAAAAGTAAAAAAGAATTTATCTATTGCTCTTGATTTCAGTACATAATAGTAACGTTAGCGATTATTCTAAAAACTATTATTTATATAGCAATGGTGTTGCATTGTTATTATTTTACTTAATTTTAAAATTCTCTAATCCAAGAAATCTAGTTTTACACCGATTTAGAATTAAATTGTCGTTGTTGCTCATTTTATAATAAATTTTACAAATATTTTTGCAATAATGTTATGTACAATAATGCAGGTTGAAAAAGATTTATAAACTATGCTCAGTCGTAGGTTATAGTTGATAAATACACAAAGTATATTGAGAATAAATAACATTATTAGTCCTAATCATATGTCTATACATTTTGCTACTATTTAGAAAAATTTAAGCGACAACTTAAAATTGTATGAATTGTTTTTTTGTACAATTTTTAAGGAACTTTATTATAATCTAAAAGAAGAATATTTATAATAAGTTACGTGAATATATTACATGGATATTAATTTTATTACGGATAAAATGTATTCATAAGATTAGAAAAATGTACAGGAAGTTTTTGGTGTTCTTTTTTGGTATTAATTAATTTTAAAATTACCATTTATTATCTAACTTACATTTTAAGGTAATAAGTACAATATTTACAAAGATATTATACATGAAAATGCGACCAGCGCCTTTTTGAAAAGAACGCTCGTTTCCTACACATTTGTTAAAAAATATACTATTTTTATAATCTTTATTCTTGTAAAACAAATGTTAATTAAAGTCATGGCTCAGTTGAATCTTCATTATAATATTAGATATTACTAAAATATTTTTTAACAAATGTGCATTGTCAGAAAAAAATTGTACTTATAAATTATTTTTAAAATGTGCATTTTATTGTGTTGTAGTGCTTGATCGATAGGCACAGAGGCACAGTCATTTTTTAATTAAAAATAGAATTATCCTATAAGTTTAAGGAGCGTTTCATGAAAGCATACTGTAGATGTGTATAATTTATTTAAAGTAAAAACTTTATTTAAAATCAATAACCATTTTATATTAAAAAAGGAAAATGAATTATTTAACATTGACTAAGAATTTTATTCTGTTTGCTATAAATTATTGTAAAATCAATTAAAATTACAGGAAAAAAATGTTTCTCTTAATATACGCACGTAATAAATATAATTGAAAGTTTTAAACAACCATTCAAGTCGTTTTTTAACTTAATGCAATTATTTTATTGAAACAATTTATCTTCATTACATAAGTTAAGATATAAGTTTTTAAAAGTAAAATAAAGAGGTTTTTGGAACTTTGTGATTTAACAAATAAATAAATGTTCAGATATTAGTCAGAAAGAAAATTATAAGTAATAGACATTTATAATTTCTTTTTGCCCTCATGATGCGCTCGCTCCTTACTTTTATTTTAAACACCGAATCCTTACAATGTTCTGTTATAAACGTTATATAATTTATGAGAACGGCTTGTTATTTATTTATTTGTGAATATTTTACTTTATGGCGTTTTCACAAGAAATTATTCACTGTTCTTCTGAATAAAACTTAGTTTACACGTAAAGGACCATTAAAAAAAAATTTAAGCAAAGACTAATTACCGGAAATTATGCAAAAAATTTGTTTTACTTTTAAAATGCCAAAATAATAAAATTTAAATCTTGTATTTTAGATTTACCCAACTTTATTAACATTTGGGTCTTTTACTATAATATTTTTTGATCTTAGATTTTTCGTACCTACTAAAACGCGAAATAAGAGTTTCAAAAAATTAAGAATAATGATATTTTTAAATAAATTATTTCTTACACAATGCTATGCAGTAAGAAATATTTAGAATCGTAATTGATTTCTTGTGAAAAGAATTTAATATCAGAATTTAAGCTGAATGTGTGATATTATTTTATTTTTAATTGTTGTGAATCTTAGGACGTAATATTTAGCAAATAAGACGAAAACTCTAATTTACTTTGTACGTGTCTTAAGCGTATGGGTAATTCTGCAATCTTCCAATGATAATTCGAAGAACTATTCACAAAATTATGAAAGAATAAAATATTCGAAATATTATTTATATTTCATTTGAAATTCTAAATGGTACAGCTAAATGCTAAAAAACTATTGTTTTACAAATGATCATAACTTAAAAGCTATGTTATCCCTTTATTATATTGTACAGTATTTAAAAGGAATATTATATCATAAGTATGTATAATCATTTCAAATCCATTAGTGATTTTGCAGTTTTAGTTTTGTATACTATACATAATATTATTATGATTTCGCTAAGTATATTAAATGTTCTACGAAATTAATATATTTTTATATATTGTACAATTTATTTTCATTAGCAAAATAATTATACTGAGTTCACTTCATGGGCAAGTTGGCTTTTTTAAATATAATGTATCATTAAGTATTTGTTACGACTGTTGAAACTGTTCAATAAATTATATGTATAATAATTATTTGGAATGCTAAATGTATATACTATTGTAAAATTTTAGGATAAAGAATATACAGAATCTTCTGATTTAAATTTGTAGTTATTTTTTTTAGGATTTATTATAATAATAAAATATATATTATAATATTTAGAAGGAACCATAGATATATGGAAACAATTCCATGAAGTGACCCTAGAGTATCTAATGAAAAGCTTAAATTAACTATTAACAAGCTGACCTAAGACATTAATGTTGATAAAATGCTATTTTTGTATTTTTATATAAATACTATTCATATCGAGTAACTATTTTATTGATCACTGTCATCTTTGGCTTCGAATTATTGGTAAATATTTTTGAAATGTACACTATACAAGTGTGATTTTATACTTTCACCATATTAACGGAGGTTTATATACATTGAAAAGAATACGAGTAAGATTTTAGTTTGACATTTATAGATTTGTACCAATTACCAAACAATAAAGATATTTTTGTTGCAGTTGTTTATTTTAATTGACTCATTTCTGATCAAATAATATATATTTCTTCCTTAAATATGGTAAGAATAAAATACCACCTCGTTGAGATTATTTTTAAGAATTATTCAGAATCGACCTCAATTATTTCTTAATGTAATTGCGATGGAATATCCTATGATTACAAAAAAAATACCAATTATTCTTCGATCACATGATATGCCATCAGAACCAATTCTATAATTACAAAATTAGCCAAAGATTAGTTCAGAAACTACAAATATTACAGTATTCACACAGATTGAGTATCAAATAGTCCAGAATGAATTATGGATGGCGTTTTTAACGTACATTGTACAGACCCGGTGCTGCTCTCCTTTGAGCCAACATGATGCGGTTGGCCACGCAACGATAACAGCACAGGTAAGCCAAACATCACTTAAACAGTATCCTTCTAAACGCTCTTCTAAAATCCTTATTAAATATAGTATATATTACAGGGTTCAATACAGAGTTCATGTAACCTAACCAGAAGGCGATGGCGAACGCACTTCCTGGGATAACACATCGTCTACACGCCGCCTTAAGAATATATAGGAAGAAGAAAGGCAGCCAACAAGCAATGAAGCTGCCCATTATAAGACCGAGAATGAGAGTCGCTCGCTTCTCTTTCTTTCTCGCTAATCTCTTCTTTTCTCTTTCAGGGTCTCTAGGTTTGTGTGGTTTGGGCAGAGCCGGCTCTAACTCTGATTTACTAGGTTGGGATTTCTCCTGTCTTCTGTCGGTCTTTTTGAAGATGCGGAGTTTTAGGGGTTTGACGCCACCGCAGCGGCTGACGACTCCAGAGTCAGATGAAGAAGGTTCTAACTCGGAGACCATGTCAGCATCGATAGCGACGCTAGGTATTCTGCCCCTGGTCTGCTGAAGCTGCAACTCTCCGTTTACCGAGAGAGTAGAACTTCTTAATGGACATGATGCTAGAGGATTCTTTGTTACTTGCGCTGAGGTTACCACCTGGGAAGAAAAAGTATTTATTAATTTCTAAGACAAGTCTCGATTGATCGCTATCTAATTCGTCTAATCCAACCAAGTGGTCAGTATTTCTTACCTCACTAGCATTATCATGTAGTTCAGATTCTTGACATAATCTCACCTTCAGCGTATCCTTGCGCTCATCAGGTGGCGGGGGTATAGTGTCCCCCGCTTCACTCGTGGAGATATCTGACGCGAGATCACACGTCACTGTCGGTATCTGCACTTGTGGTGTTTCTATTGTTGATATTTGGCTCTCACTGGAATGCAAATAAGGTATACTTTAGTTTGGAGATGATGAAGTTTGGATTTTGGTAAATCTTTGGTCTAATTAGCATACGAGATATAATGTAGGGTTGTTGATTTCAATCATAGAGATAGATATTTTAATAGTCTCGCAAGACTTTTTTGGACCATTGAAAACTTTGGCAAATTATGATATATTTATTTAATTTGGTACCTAAGTAATGTACGAAGATTTGAATCTTAACTTCGTCTAAAAAAAACGCAGAGGAGTATTTCTAGATCAATGATTAGAGACAGTTTAGTGACCTATATTTTTTCCTAACTTTGCATTAGGTAACAGCAAAAACAACACTTTATTGACATCCCAACATCTCTCCTAAGACCTACACATAACAAAAACATATTCGGCTAAGCCAAGCCGAAACAGCCGTAAGAGTATCGTTAACCTTCCGAAAAAAGGTAGAGTTTTTACACCAGGCAGATTGGTGTCCTGGGACGTCTTCAGGCCATTAATGTCTTGGCTGTGTATATATTGCGATGGTTGGATCTTAATAGCGGGATCGAGGTTTCTTTGCTGATTACATGGCGGCGAAACGAGGGGTGGTAATGAGTTTATATCAGATGCATCTCATATTTAGTTCACCTCAAGGGGGAATTGGTTTGGGAATTACGAGTAAATTCACGTCTTATGCTCTATTTTTGTATTTCATTAGAAATCGCGGAAATTATTATGTTCAATATTTGTGTTTTTTTTTATGTAGGATTCATTTATTGTCTGCAAATTTGTGTCAACTAACATAAAGAAACAATTAAAATAGTAACATAAATAAAAAATATTTTTTGTCGGCGAAAGTTATGAGTACCTAATGGTGCGTCCATGCTTGCACCTAATGGTGCGCGTAGCATGGACGCACCATTATACATTGTTTTCTCCGACTTTTAAGAAGTGCCTGCGAAGTTTTATTTGAATAAACCATTTTAAATTGAATTTGAATTGTTTTCTCAACTCAAAATAACACGAGCTATATGGTTAGATAGAAGTAGCCTGATTAAGCCCCTGCTTTTGTATTTTTTGTATGTCTGCAGGTGTAATGTAAATTTTAGTACAAAATAACCATTAAACCTGCTCCTAACATTTTGGGTTATATCAAGAAAGGTAAAACTTAGCGTTTATTCGCTCAAAGAGTACCTCGACTGGGGAAGTATCCACCTTACAGAATACCGCAGCCAAGTAACTTTATGTTGTGTTACTTGTACTATTATGTATTCTGTGGTTGTGTTCCTGCGCGTGAGTAAGGTCGCCAAAGCCGTATGCGTGTTTACCGAATTTGTAGTATTAAAAAAAAGTAAATATTTGTATGTTTTAACGTATTATGCGTTCATATAGCTGAGCTATATGCGTTGAGCGGGACGACCTCCCACCAGGTGGACTGACGACGGTCAGAGTCGCTGGGCGCTGCTGGATGCAAGCGGCCCAGAACCGTTCGATTATTATTCCGTTATTTTTTACCGTTGGAGGTACAGAACTATAAATAAAAAAGAAGTAATCATCATTTGGACATGGCACTGACATTGTGGACTTTTACAGTCCACTGCTGGACACAGGCCTCTGCCAAAGCTCGCCACTCCTGCCGATTTCTTGCCAGTCGCATCCAGCCCAGTCCGGCCGCTTTTTGAGGAGGTAGTCAGTTACACTACGCTTTCCAAGGCGTGGTCTACATCCAGTGACTCGTCGGCTCAATCGACATTCGGTTCTTCGACAAACGAGAAGAAAAGTAATACTAACCCATTGTTATTAGTACTAGGGTGATGTCCTGAAGGCATGGGATGCGTGACAGGCATCGGCCGCGTGCCCTTCGGCGGGTTGGTGAAGCTCGTCTGTTGCTCGTTCTGAAACAACATTAGCATTTGATCACAACTCTGCTGTGGTAAATGATGGTAATGGTGAAACCTCTTAATTTAAGGTGAATAAGAATTTGTGTCATCATCATCATCAGCCTATAATGGCACAGGCCTCTTCTCACATATGAGGGAATGGACAGATGCTCCACCACGCGTGCCCACTGCGTATCAGTGAAGGTACAAGCCAACATACTGTTTAAATTTTCAAGCCGCCTAGGAGGCCTCGCAACTAGCTTAACGACTATCACAATTAATGGACAACCTTGACTTATCAGATTTAAAAGATGATGATTAGCCTGCAGTTTGGGTCTGTAATCATTATGTCCCACTTCCCAATGTCCCGCAGGGTAATTCGCTCAATAATTGCTCAATACTCACGGGCCTAGAACGTGGATTCTTCCTAATCCCCCTCCTGGCTCTGGCCTTCGCTGCGTAGTATATCCTGATGTACACGAAGACCATGATACAGGAAGGTATGTAGAAGCTGCCAAGCGCTGAGTATACCACGTAGCCGATGTCGTCTGACACCTGGGGGCAAGGAGAGATGGTTGGATTATACATAGGGCATGAGGCATTGAATCAGACTACAGTGTTCTGTCTGTCGTAAAAGCCAACTAAACTCCTTCGGGATTTTGGGCAAACGGGGCGGAGCACAAAAACGATCCGAAGGATGACGATGGGTCGATGTGTTCACACGACTCATCGTGTGGTAGTACAGCGAGGGTGCTGCGGGAAGTGGTGTGCAAGTACACTCTGTATGAGAACCCGTCCTCCTCTATAGCGCAGTTGACGACCACTGTGGTGTCTTAGCCGGTATAAGTTCGGCATAAACTTGTCGCTCCCCACACGGCGGTCGGGTAAACTATGAGGAGTAGGTATATATTATATTTATATATTTGAAATAGCTAAATTTGTTAAACAGCATCTCAGTTATTTTGAATTGAGAGACAATAGCTCAAAGCGCACCACAACCCATTTGCCGCTCATGATGCCACACCCAAAATTAGAATTATTTAGAAAGAATTGTGTTTATATGGCATCAAAAATATATAATTCCATTCCTCCTCAACTCCTTGATTTACCATACTCAAGATTTTGTCACAGCTTTCAAGACTGGTTGGCAATATAGTGTTTTTATTGTATTGATGATTTTTTTAACACTAGTAAGTCTAGATTTAATCGCATGTAATCGGTATATACTAATTATTTTAATCGTAATAATAATATCTTATGGACATTATGTATACTTTCTTGATAAATATAATATTTTATGACAAATTATTTAAGAATGTAATATTAATTATTGTGAAATTTTAATTTTATTTAAATGTATGTTATATATTTGTAGGCCCCCTGTGGCAGGATATGTTGGACATTATAATTACTATACTCATAACAACTGTGAAATACCACGTTCGTACAAAATAAATAATCTGAATCTGAATCTGATTTCCCCACGGAAAAAAGTTTGTTAGTACTGTAGCTGGTGCTTAGAATAGTAGGTAGGTGCAATAGTCACGAGTTATATTAAATAAATTCTTTCATATGGTATCACACAGTCAAGTAGCCATTCTACTAAAACATTTCATGGACTTTTTGAGACAACTTAAAAAATTACGCATTAATTTAATTCCACTTGACAGGTGCAGTTGGAATAAACTTTATGGGATAAAACACCACCGAAAATTACACAATTTTATGATAATAACACGAAAACACAATGTCACTGTAAGTTCCCACCGAAAGCCCGTGTCTATATTCGACCGCCCATTGTGTAGATATTTACAATATTTTTGTTTCTGGTATATACAATAAACTTATCTATCTATCGAAACATATTTAATTAATAAAAGGTACGTATTGTGAAACGATCCACAATACAGGCTGTTTTTATAAATATTAAAACGTATTGTCTCGTAAGAAAA
Organism: Achlya flavicornis; assembly: GCA_947623365.1. Classification (NCBI taxonomy): domain Eukaryota; kingdom Metazoa; phylum Arthropoda; class Insecta; order Lepidoptera; family Drepanidae; genus Achlya; species Achlya flavicornis. Next base: position 10,023,151 of record OX392490.1, read on the forward strand.
TAACGTATAGGGTAATATGATAATCATGTAGCCCCCGCCCCGGGGCGGCGGCGACGGGGCGCCGGCTCCTACATTATACACCTGTCCAACGCAATCGACATACAGGCTGATTGGAAAATTTCCTCTTTCAAAAATAATCGAAGACGTTCGGTCCAAGGAAAAGTGATAATAGTCATAATAATAGAAATAGCATATTAGACATACAAAGAAATGTCGACCAATGATCTGGAAGAATACTTCCTATGTATGTGTGAGTAACATTGGCACAAGCAGGCACAAGTGATACTGAGCCTTATTGTCCCTGTCGACGTCTGAATGCGGAATGACAACCAGTAGGCAAACTATGGTGTGTAGACTATGTGTACGTGAGTCTTGTATTTACAAGACGGCGCGGCATACTTGGGTGGCTTCATTACGTATAAGGCGACGCTCCGTCCAGATTTTTTTGTAAGTCCATGACTCCATCTACATTTTTGTGCGTCTAAGAATAATACTTTATTTTGGCAACAAGTTTTGAGTTTGAATCCCGAGCAAGTGAAGGATTCTAAGTTAGAATCTTTGGCGTAGTGAGGGATTCAAGGGCACAAGAAACAAATTACCGTTATAAAAAGTGTCAACTTTTAGTTTTAAGTATTTATTGTCATCATAACTGCATTATTTTACTCGTATGTTTTTGACAGTTAAGGTTCTAGAGATGACATTACGTCTTATGAATGAGGATGATATCTTAGTCTACTTATAACCTGTTTTATGTTAAAAATAAACTGAGAAACATACATACATGAATCCCGAAAGAAAAGATAAAGTTTGACCGCAATTTCTCGTCACTTGCACCACAAACCAATTTTTATTTTGAAACCTTTCAAAGAATTTAATCTTTGAGTCCATTGTACGTTTACAATGGGTCCCCTTTGAAATATTGGTCGAGATAAGAGCCATATGAAAAGTAGGCCTCCGCTAAATGACCGATGGCTCTGCGGAGTCCGACCACTTTGGGTACCGGCACATCAATAATAATAAAGATAGATTATTTATGAGTTTCGAAAGGAATATTCAGGTTGATAAAATTATGATAGATTATTTCTGATTTGCACAGAGCAGAGCTTTCTGAGAGGGTGTAATTATTTAGTATATCATCATCACAGAACAATAAAAACTAGTAGAAATGCGAAGTAGGCGTGACTCGTGTCGCCACTATTAAGCGTTGTTACGCTTAATCAACGCATATTTGATCCTATTCGTATCTTAACACTACGTCTAGTCGGAAGTCTCGTCACTTTCCTTGTTTTCCGTAAATATGCCGTATTGCTCCATTTTGGAGTGCAAGAATGATAGTAGAAGGAAAAATCTTAATAATGGAGGTGTTTCATACCATCTGTAAGTACAATTTAAGACTTATTCAATTAAAATCTAATTATTTCAATTCACTATTAATTTAATAGAAATTCAAGCTAAAATCAACCTTATCACTTTGAAATAAAATTTATTTTGGTTTAATGGCATCATCTATTTTATTCTCGAAAGTTCTTCGCTACTCAATTAGTGATGTAGTCAGGTTGGTTGGATGCTGGTTGTATCGAAATGCATATTTGGAACAAAATATGAGTGAACATTAATAGGCTGCATATTGTGATATTTGTGACTAGTTTTTTTATTCGGCATTTAAAATATGCTTAGCGCTGTGTTTTACCATGGTCAGTAATGATGTAGCCGAAGGTGGTAAGCAAAGTCTAGAAAGGTACTGGCTCTCAAGTGCAGCTGTCAGAATCGGAACACAACGATTTTTACCTTGAGGGTACCAGCCAGGTGTGTAGGTACTACAAAGTATCCTACAATCATGCTATGGTTTCCTCACGATGTTTTCATTCACCGAAAGCTCAAGCTCATTGTAGGATTCGAACCCGGGGCCTTCATCTCGGCATTCGTCGTCACTACCACTGAGCTATCATCGCCTCGAAAACAACCAATATCAGCAAAAATTAAACTAACTTTTTATTTTTTCTCCTGTTCCTAGTTGTTAACCGCCAGTTTTATTTTGGTTTCAGCAACAAAATTGTAATGATGCCGGAGCGGCAGGTTCTTCAAAAAGACTAGGTGATTCCGAGACGCAACCAACTCTTCTCAGCAAATTCAACCTTCCGAACCGGTATTAGAGTATTAGTATTAGAGAGTTAGAGTATTAGAGTCTGACTCTTCATAAGTGCCTGCGAAGGTGCACCTTGCGTGCCTGGAATTTGAATTGTATAAGTATCTCGAACAAAAGCTGTAACATTAAAAGATCTTCCACATTAAAAAAGCCCTTGCTGAGTTTATTGATGGAGTCTTCTCGTTTTAAATTTGTTCCTATATGATTATACTATATCTAACGTGAGTTTTATTAAATTAATAAATTTCTATTCTTTAAACTTATTCGTTTATTTTGCCTTTTTTCCCCACTTCATAATATTACCTCCTCTCACATCCTCAAAATCTTACCAAAAAAAATTACCAAGCAATAAGCGTGATGAGGCGCCCAACAGGCTAGATGAAAAAAAAAATCTATTTAGTCCGTCTTTTACATCATCAAAAAATATAAGACACGTATTTTTCGGTTGTTAATTAAACAAAAAATTACGAAGATATCGTGTGTTGAAGTTTCGCGTGACGTCCCGTTACAATACTCTTTTTAGTCTAAAGTGACCCCCCCCCACTCCCGAACTTGGTTCGCTTTATCTTTGTAATTTTTTTAAGATTTGGTAAAGCATAAAATACGTGTCCAATATTTTTTAATAATCTAACTGAAGGACAAATTTGAATTATTATTTTTTGACCTAGGAACATCCCTATTCAATTATTTTTTATACCACTATGTGGCAAACAAGCATACGGCCCGACTGATGGTAAACGGTTACCATAGCCTATGGACGCTTGCAAAACCACCTATCACTCGCGCGTTGCAAAAAAAAACATAAAAAATTTGGGTTTGTAAGTTGACTGGACTGAAATCATACATGGGTTAGATTGCAATTTATTATGAGTGTACCAATTTGTTTTTGTCAATTTACATATCAACAAGTTTCATTTTTGGTAAAATATTTAAGTGAATTGGGCCCAAGGTATCGATCAGTATCGATAATGTTATTCAATGTGTCACTGCACTGGCTGAGTAGCAGTATATATCGAAGTATGACGCAATTATCAACCTTATTTTAATGACTATTAAGGTGATAATGGCGTCCACTGAGAATAGCGCCATCTAGTGTCGAGTGGCAGAACTTGATCGTTCAATTGAATATAGTTTGTTTGTAGATTACAAAACGTTGTATATTCTTGCTACACTATTGCAAAATAAATTTTATCTTTAGAGGGTGAAGATATATTTTTGAATGGACGATATGTGTGTCTTGAGCTAATATTGTCTAAACTAGAAACGACTAATCAAATGACTTGTTTATTGGTGTGCAATATATGAATATCTATTTATTTGTGTGAATTATGGCGACAGCGGTTCTGATACATATTTTGGCATTTCGCAGTTCCATTGTTTTTAATGTTCCGTGATCATCATCATAATCGTCAGCCTATAATGTCCGACCGCACAGGCCTCCTTTCACAAATGAGGGTGAAAGGCACTGGGCGATACTCCACCACGCGTGCCCACTGCGGATTGGTGGAGGTAGGCTAGTGGTCAACCTACTGTTGGAATGTTTCAAGCCGCCTAGGAGGCATCCAACTAGCTTAACGATACTATCACAATTAAGTGATAACCGGGACCAACGGCTTTACGTGCCTTCCGAAGCACGGAAACGCTCGATTTGAAATACCACTAGGCAGCCACACATCCAGAGGTAGACACGATAGACGTAGCTTAACTTTGCCGATCGATTAAGAACTGCTAATCATGCTACACCACGAGCGCTTCATTTAGTATGTATTTACAAACAATAAGTAGTAGGTATATGCAGTATATCAGTCATCTGGTTTCCATAGTACAAGCCATGAACCAGCTAACCAAGCAAGTTTGGGATCAGATAGCCGTGTGTGAGGATTGTCCCAGGGTATTATTAATAATCTTTTCCGTATTTCTTTTTTCATCAGCTGTATATTCAAATTATTGGAAGTTCCGTTAGTGTTGCTCCTGACTAGGGTTGGCATCGTCCAGGTTTCCCCGGATTTGTCCTAGTTTAGAGGGCGTCCGGGAAGTGTCTGGGCGGGGTTTCATTTGTAGTCTGAAGAAGAAGATGTAGAAGATTCTGTTTTGTTACATTTTAAATGTTGATAAAAGATGACTAAATTTAATTTTAATGTCTTTGAAAGTTAATAAAAGTTTTTTTATGAGTAAGTTTTAAAAAATCCTGTTGACATGTACGGGTTCTGTGCTCCAAAATCCGGGTTATTCACGCGGTTTGTCCTGGTTGCTAAGTTTTAGAGATGGCAACCCTAATCCTGACCACAAAATCTTATCCGACAAAATTACGACGACATTAAACATAACGTACAATAGTGCCGATCAATTCCCAGATTCAATTATACAGAAACCTTCACGTTTTGTTGAACAAATTTTAATAGCACTCGAGGATACCCCTGAAAGAGGGGGCGTTTATTTGAACATCCTGTGAATGGGACATTCAATGTACCGAAACAAAGGTCTTCTAAATGGGGCATAACCGATGTTCTGCTTTTACGGTTTATAGGAATTACCGGTTTTTGCTTTATTGGAAAAAGAGGATGAGTGTGTGACCCTTGGACCTACAGTTACTACGACCTTTGCAGTTTTAACCTCATTTAACAATATAATGGTTTGGTCTTTGGTTTGGTAATGTAATTGTATTTCTGTGGTCAAATTGTTAAGGTACATTTTTGTACGATATTTTCATTCTTTTGAATTTTATTCAAGGTTAAAGTCAAAGCCATTTATTCAATTTAGGCCCCAGAAGGGCACTTATGAAGTCACATTTACTGAAGTTACCACCGGTTCGGAACTCGGCCTTCAACTGAGAAGAATCCGGCAAGAAACTCAGCAAGGTTACATTTAAATATTTTATGGACAATCTGACTATATTTGGCATTTTTTTCCAAATAATTAACAATAAAAAGAAAACATATACCTAAGCATAGATACAGACGAAAAAAGAACCGAAAAATAAATAAAACATAATAACCTTAAAAAAACACAATTGTTAGCCAGAAGGTCAATTCATATAAACATGAACAAGGTGCACTTGTGCAGGGTTTTGCAGGTTTACAAAGTTTTTTTTTAATGACATAGAACTGGGAATAGAAATAAATAGATTGATCTATTGAGAACCGTCAACCTGGGCTAAAATGCCAAGGCTCAAAATGACGTACCATCGGATTCTGTAACTTCAGGTTAAATGGTTTAGCCCAGGTATGCAAGTGGGCCTAAATAAACTATCTTTCCCTCCAACTGACAGTGCAAACCGCAGGGTCTGGAAATAAGGAACCAAGAACGTATAAAAAGGGTAGTTCAACATTCAACCTAAAAAGGGGGTAAATTAAAGTAACGCCGGAGGTACTGAGAAAAGAGAGAACTGGGCGGAATCTTAAAAAAACATTTTCAATTAAGTTTTTTGTTAAAAAAAACATTTTTAATAAATCTTTTTTTGGTGACTGTACTTGCATTGTCTTCCAATATACTAGGGTATACCAAATATCAAGTCAATCCGACCACTGGAAGTGGGTGAAATTCGCAAGATTCCACCCGAACAAACAAACATACATACATACATTGCAAGTTAAATAAAAGCTTGTAAAATAATTGGGTTCTCAAAGAAGGGTGTAAGGAGTTTTTGCAGGTCGGTTGTTTGGTAGTATGAGAAAAAAAACCACAAGGGAAACGTTTCTTTTTATTTCTTTGTCATTGTAGGATTCGATCCCACAACTTTCATCGCGGCATTCAAGTCATCACTATTAAAATTCAATTTAATTTCCTTAAACCATCCAAACAAACGTCCCATTGTTTTCTAATGCAGTATAAAACAAAGCTTACTCCCGAAAAGAAAAGCTCTGTTATTCGCATTTAAAATCGTTTACCACAAACGTTATACATAATTCGATTTAGTTACGCTATTTATCCACGAAATGGCAAATTACTGAATATCCTTTAACGTTTTCATTACGTCTTGGGAGACAAAAAGTCCTTGTGAAAACTGACGACCTACACTTAGGAGCCATTCTTAACGCAACTTAACATCCTGAATCCTACCTTGGGGAAAAGGTTTTTGAGTCGATTTTGGAGCGTTGCGTCTCTAGGTGATTACATTTCGTTAAGGTTTGAAGAATATGGGGCAATTCTATTTGATTACAATGGTAGTACTTCTAAGGGTACGATTGCTGTAGACATGACATTTGAATGTTAGTGAAATCGGTTAGGTTACGTACAGATTTCGACACTTTTATTGCTATAGATGAGTGAAAATCTGGGGTAATTTAATGAAGTCGCTTACTTCCATGCGAGGAGAGCTGAGAGGATGGCTGCCACACGCGTCATACTTGTGAACAGGTGCTGCTTTTGGGGGCTGGTGATATTTATTTACTTATTAATTAAGTAATCGATTCAGTCTACTTTATAGTTTTGCCGCCGCGCCGCGGCACGGAATTGTCAGTGAGATTAGAATGTAAATATTGAAGCTTGTTTTGAAAAGAGTAATTGCCGAGTTTATTGCCGGCTCTTCTCAGCAAATGCAACCTTCCGAACCGGTATTAGAGAATTAGAGTCAGACTTTTCATACTTAACTGCCTGCGAAGGTCTATTTGAATAAATGATTTTGAAGGAAAAAGAGTAGTCCAATTTCTTTTCACATGAATAGATTTCTTGTTAACTTTTTGTTGGTTTCGTCCCGACTGTTGAGTGGTATACATCTCGACTAGAGGTGTTCTGTCCATGGGATCGATTTCCGGGTTGTACAAGACGCAATTGACGTTTATTTGTATATAAATTATTATATGTAGTCGGACATTGAATAGGCCAGAACGCTTACAAATTCAAGGATATCTTTGGAGGAGTTTTGGTGTACATAGGTTCACTATTGATACCTTTGCTTACCATGTTTAATCAAGCCTGTTTGACAAGAGTGTTTGGAGTTCACAAACAACGATCACTGTATCGTGTGTTCTTGACTTGGCCAATCAGAGTGCATTAGCCCTTGACTTAGCCAATCAGAACGCATTTGTTAACGTCATTGTTCTTAATTTGTTCGATGACAAACATTTATCATGAAGTAAATAAATCGTAATTTAGAGTTTAGAACTTTTGAAAAGATACTGGATTTGCAAGGCAGCATTTAACTTAAAGGTTTTTTGTATTTTGGTATTTTGTAAAATAAAATGTTTGTTTTTATTATTTCTTCCTTGATTTGTGTTTTCCGTAACTAAGTTTTTGTTAAAATAAAAATATATTATGAAAGTTTTTTTACGTGACTGTACTTTGTGTCGAGTCTTACAATATACTAATCAACACCAAATATCGAGTCAATCCGACCACTAGAAGTGTGTGAAATTCGACTTGTAATGGTGCTTCCATGCTTGACGAACCGAGCACGAGCCGAGCCACGAACGAGCACACTGCGAGCTCGATTCGCGTAGCGTGGACGGGCTTGCGAGCCTCGAACGAGCATTCGTAGCGTGCTCGACTGCGCTCCGCCCGATTGACAGTTTTTTCACGAACACAGGGATTCGCATCGCACTCGTTGTAGGCTCGTTGAAGGCGCTTGAAATCGTGAGCAACGAACGAATCCTGTTCGTTCGAGGCTCGGCTCGTGCTCACTTCGCGTAGCATGGACGCACCATTAGATTCCAGCGGAACAAACATAGTTACATTGTAAGCTCAGACCAAGAAAAAATTAAAGACGGAACGGTCTGTGTTCTTAAGTGACGCAAGTAATAGGAAGCCGGCGTTCTTGTAAATACATGGCCTCACACACACATATACACCATAGGAAGCCGATCGGTTGTCATTCCGTATTGAGACGTTGACAGTGACAATAAGGCTCAGTACCATTTGTGCCTGCTTGGTTAAATAAAAGCTTGTAAAATAGCAATGATTCATCATAGTTTTGACACACAATTTTGGATACCACTCAACATTGAAATCGATTCTATTAGTGATACAGAGCAAACTAACTCCCACCATACAGTATATATAAATGGTAATGCATTTATCAATACGTTGAATACTAATGTAGCGCGAAACTAACCAATTATCGAGCTAGTTCTCAGACGGCAGTCTGTTGTAGTTAGCTAGGTAAATCTATCAATTGAGCTGGAATACGATGTTGCCTTTAATGTATGCAACCATACTACCAATGTAAGACTATAAGTACCTAGTACTTATAGTCTTACATTGGTAGTATGGTTGTATGAATGAACTATTTATCGACTATGCTAGTTCGGGAACATAGCTTATCACTACAAAAAATATCCTGGGACATTCCTCACACACGGTCATCTGATCCCAAACTAAGCAGAGCTTGTACTATGGGAACCAGATAACTGATATAATACATATACCTACTACTTTTTGTTTGTAAATACATACTTAATATACATAATTACACCCAGACACAGGACATACAGACATGTTCATGCACACAAATGCATGTCCCGTGTGGGAATCGAACCCACGACCTGCGGCGCAATAGGTGGAATCTGCGCCACCTGGCCTGTCACAAACAAGATATGAAAACAAAGACACTCAATTTCAGACAGGCGATTTCATTCATCATTTTTGGTATTATGGAATACTTATTGAGACCCCCCTTAGTGCTAATGACCGAGGTCGGCAAGGCCATAAATATGTATACAGTTATACACTTATGTACCTATATAAGAATGGTTACAATCCGATTAATATCTTCGGAGATATGCGTGGACAAACATACAAACATACATACATACGCCTATTAAATTTTGTAAGTTTGTTTGGAAGCCCTAATAGATTATCATATGTGAATATAATGCAGTTCCAATAATATTACATACATACGTGTCGACTTGATAATCTCCTTTTTTTAAGTCGATTAAAAAGTATGGAAAACACAGAAAGAGTGTAAAGTAAAAATAACTTCGAACTCAAGTTACAAAATTGCTTTTTGTGTTTCTTATCTATCACGACAGTCCTCAGTAAATAAAATCTAACTACACAATTTTATGACGCCATCTGCTTTCTTCAGACTTAAAAAAATAAGAAAAGAAATTAAAAACAGTGTACGAAAAAGTTGGTCGGTCCGTAACTTGGCTAATGTGGACGCTGTTACACAAAATAAGAAAGTTTCAGTTTAATCTGAAACTTTATAGTTAGTATAAAGTTGTACGCCCTGAATAAACTGGGCAAAAAGACTTGGCAAGGGTTCCAGCAAATACTACTTTTTGGATGTGAAATGAGGAGCTTTTCAGTTAGACCATTTTCTTGCGAGAGTACTGTTCCATACTCGTTTTTTATGACTAACATTTGAATTTTCAGTTGTTTTCTTTTTTACTGGTAATATTAACTTCACTAAAAACTTTAATAAGAGGCAAATCTATATATATAAAAGAAATTCGTAGTAGTTACACTTAACTCAAGAACGGCTGAACCGATATGGCTGAGAATTGGTGGGGTGGTAGCTTGGAACCAGGAGACGGACATAGGATACTTTTTATAGGGTAGCGTAGGGTAGGGTAAGGTAGGGTAGGTAAGGGGGTAAAGAAGGGTGAAACCGCGGGCGGAAAGCTAGTATTTAATAAATAGCTTTGACTATTTTTGAACTATTACGCAATTGTTTGTTTTATAATATAAAATTGTTATCGTGAGTTAACACAAAGGGGATTAACACCACACTGTCTTAACTAAATTGTGGATATAACCAGCCTTTGATTTAATATTCGGTTGTTCACGCTGTATTCGTTTTCAAACATCAGATAGAGATTTAAGAGAGAGCATTCCTTAGAAGGAGCCTTCACCTTACAGAATACCGCAGCCAAATAACTTTATGTTGTGTTCCTGCGCTATATCCAAGCGTCACGGCCCATCTCATATCAGCATGGGGTTCTTCAAAAAGGGCGTGAAGAGATTTCTTCAGGATCGGCAACGCGCGAGTGATACCCCTGGTGTTGCAAGTGTCCATAGGCTACGGTAACTGCTTACCATCAGGCGGGCCGTATGCTTTTTTGCCACACTAGTGGTATAAAAAAAAAAACTCGACATATGTGGCCCCAACGAAGTACCACAGCGGCGTATTTTATTTTACCAAAATAAACGTTTTATTTACTTTGTAGAATGTATATGTATGTATACGTGTTCTCTGTATAAAATTAAAACGATACGGAAGCATATTATAATAATAAGTAAACACAACATTATCTTTGAGTTTCAGCCACGTTTCAGCCATACAGTATTATCTCAGAGTATAAATACTACGTACAAGTATTATATTCGCGAAGTGACACAGATGCAATAATAATGGATGACACAATTTAAAATAGGCATTAGACAAAGAGAGTAACACTTACTCTACAACAATTTACAAATTATAGAAAATGTATTTTTTGTAGGCGAGATTTTATTTTTTTATTTTTATTTATTTTCATGGATCAACAAACAGTGCACACACTAAAACTATAAATACAAAAAATAAAACTATAAATAAAAGGTATTAACTAAAACTTAACAAATGTGACACCAACCGCGTTAACCACAAGTTACATTAAAGACTTAGGCATAAAACGTGAATGAAAAAGTGATGATTTAGACATGAAAATATTAACACAAAAAAATAACGTTAACAACAACGATAGAGCGCGCGTAACACGGGAGTGAGGGCAAAAAAGCAAATACAAATTCAAAAACACAATTGTTTAAACAAAGTTTATTAAAAAGAAAGTGTTTTTCGTTAAATAAAGTTTTTTAAACAAAGCAAATACAAATTCGGAAGCGAATGACAGGAATGTGTTTTTCAATTAGTATTTGCTTTTTTGGCCTCACTCCCGTGTTCCTTGCGCTCCATCTGCCTTATGATCTATGCTCCCATATAGCTGAGCAAGCACTTCTTAGGGTCAAAATCTGAGCGAGACGGAGAAGGCTGATGTGCCTCCTAGAAGTAACCTACCAGTGCCATGTGTTTCGGTAGCCACAATTTGAGAGCCAGTTCCATTCTAGGCTTTGTGTGCTTACCACCTTCGGCCACATCATCACTTACCATGGTGAGATTGTGGTCAAAGAAAGGCTAAGCATTATAAAAAAACCTTTTAAGCCAAACTGAAGAGCCGCCGATTCCAAATCAGTCAAAATATTATATTTAATTTCCTAAACATCCGTCATTATATTTCGGCAAATGCCTAAGGGCCAGTTCACACCGAGTCGAGACGCGACGCGACGATGTATGAAGACTGAAGAGGCTAATTGTTTCACAAATACGTGTCACGCTGCGCTGCGGACGCCACAGAGAAAAGTGTATTCTCTTTTCCGTGGCGGACGCGATACGCATCGCGATAATCGCGATGCCTCGAGGCACAGCGCGAAGCGCCTCGGGATTTACTCTTATAAAGGTCTATTCGCTTTATATCGCTATCTTAATAATTTAACTGTTTTAAAGTAAACTAAGAAGTAATCAAATCCTGGGGCCCAAGTCTGCTATTTCAGTTGTGTTCCAATGAACTTTCAATGGTGTCAAAATTGTGACATTTTACAGTTTTGATAGTCTACTTACTAACAGAATAGTGTCATTATGGCAAAATTTTGACACCACTGAAAGATCATTAGAACACAATTGAAATAGCAGACTTGGCCCCCTGATCTGATGACAATGGGACCAAACGGGAAGTGTATAAAAAAAAAGGTTAATAAATGACGGAGTTATGAGGTAACATACATAAAAATTAAACAACCGAATTGAGAAACTCCTCCTTTTTTTTGAAGTCGGCTAAAAAGTGCGCGCCGTGTCGCGACTCGCGTCGAGTCTCGTATCGTTGTGAGCTGACCCTTATGCGACATTGCTGCCGAAGACGCGAGACTCGGACCGTTGATCTGTGCCGTTGAGTTCTAATAATTGTATTGGTGTGCACAAACGCCGCATCCAATACTATGCGAGGCATTTATTGTCACATCCACACACATATTTTAATTCACCACGCGTTAACAGATTAATGTGGCATTAAGGATTTTGATATCTGATAACCTAATCATGTATGGAATTTATGTATCATATTGTAAGTATGTATATGTATAACAAATAAACAAAATAATATGAAACGAATGTTTTTTGCAAGATACGAGTATTTTCGTAGACTCTATCAAATATCAATCTTTAATTAAGTAAATACAAAGATTAAGGAACGTATAGAATAAAATAGTTTCTTTTCTTTTCTTTCTAGAAAATACTTTAATGCCTTCTAAAAGTCTTTCGCAAGACCACAAATTTCCCATACAGTATTTTACTTTTAAGAGAGGTCATCATCAGCCTGTAATGTCCCACTGCTGATCACAGGCATACTTTCACAAATCAGGGTGAAAGGGAATGAGCAGATACTCCACCATGCGTGCCCACTGCGGATCGGTGGAGGTTGGCTAGTAGTCAACCTACTGTTGAAGTTTTCAAGCCGCCTAGAAGGCCTCGAACTAGCTTAACGACTATCACAATTAAGTGATAACCGGGACCAACTGCTCTACGTGCCTTCCGAAGCACGGAAACGCTCGATTTGAAATACCACTAGGCAGTCACCCTTCCAGTGACCGACCACGACGGTGGTAGCTAACTTGCCGATCGATTAAGAACGGCTTATCATGCTACACCACGAGCGCTTCATTTATTTATTTATCATAATACCACTTACATACCATGCCTACCTGTGATAATAGTATACAAGTTTCCAACATCTGGGCCGCGACCCTGCTACGATGATCTAGCAAAAATGTATCCCTTTTCAATAATTGAGTCTACCATTACTTTCCTTGATAATAAAAGTCGACAAGCAACAATACAAAGTCATAATTTATTATTATGCCTACAAGAAGATGCTGTCTAGAACTTCGGTACTTCAACAGTAAATATATGCCTACAGTTCTTGACTTCAACGGCAAGCACCAGACGACAGTAATTTCCACTTTATTTGAAACTTAATTAAAGATACCAATTTATTATTCAGTAATCGGAGGACATTCAATATGCTTGAAATCAAAGAGGCTACTAATAAAATGTGAAATTTGATTAGTAGTAGGGTTGCTACATTAATAAAAAGCATATAAAATATTATTTTTTTATGCTGCTAGGGTACGAAACAAGCATACGGCCTGCCGAGCCTTTAGACGCTTATTAACATAATTAAGGTTTTATTTTTCATATTTTTATACGTTTTGGATACGACAATTAAATGAAACCACGTAAAGTACTCATAAATACGAACAACTATGCCTATCCCTCCTATGTAATGTATAGACATTACTATGAGAAAAAGTTCGAAATCGCAAAAATAAATACGGCTTTTCATACAAAACGCCAATGTCTCGTCGGCGAAACTGGCATGAAAAGCCGTCTTTTTCACCGTTTAAAATGTTTTCTATGCTAAGATTGTATTACCAGCAAGATTCAATATTTTATAAGCCCCATATTTAATAAAATGCTGAAGTGATATCGTTTTTGTTTCTATTTTGACCGGCGTATAAGTCTTTTTTTTTATATATAAAATATTTCAAAATAGATTATTCCAGTACAAGGATCAGTTGTGACGTCATTACAGTTCTCTGTAAAACACAATAAATAAATGACGTAACACTCTAAACTCGTACTGGCAACCCTGATCAATATATTGGCTCTGGTAATATAACGGTTTTATATTGAATTCAATATTTGGCGGAATAAGGAATTGCCTACCTACGCCCCCAACTTGTTGATTGGATATCAATAGGGTAGGGAGGGTAGATGTATAGCGTGGAAAATTTCACAAATAATACGTAGTTAACTTTTCTCATAAGAAGCTTCGTGTAGCATGATTAGCCGTTCAAAGTTAAGCTACATCTGTCGTGGTCGGTACATACGTGGATGGGTACCGCCTAGTGGTATTTCAAATCGAGCGTTTCTGTGCTTCGGAAGGCACGTAAAGCCGTTGGTTCCGGTTATCACTTAATTGTGATAGTCGTTAAGCTAGTTGGATGCCTCCTAGGCGGCTTGAAAAATTCCAACTATGGTTTGACCACTTTTTTTTTTATACCACTGAGGTGGCAAACATGCATACGGCCCGCCTGATGGTAAGCAGTTACCGTTGCCTATGGAACACCAGGGGTATCACTCGCACGTTGCCGACCCTGAAGAACCACTAGCCTACCTCCACCAATCCGCAGTGGGCACGCATCGTGGAGTATCGCCCAGTCCCTTTCACCCTCAATTGTGAAAGGAAGCCTGTGCTCAGCAGTGGGACATTATAGGCTGATGATGATGAACCTTTCTCAAGCATTAAAATTAAAGGGACACTTGAATTTGGCGTAGGTATTAAATCAAAATCAAAATCAAAAAGTTTTTTATTCAATTTAGGCCCTGGTAAGGCGCTTATGAACGTTAAATTGGTACATACAGTTGAATTTACCACCGGTTCGAAATACACTTAAACTGAGAAGACTCCGGCAAGAAACTCAGCAAGGCTTTCTTTTTTTTCTTTTATTCTTTAGGTTAAGCATGGCAGTATGCATGAGTTGAACACTGTAGTCTTGTCCTTCATGGGTATTTGCTTACGGATCACAAACCTGGGCCTATACTAGAAAACATATCACTTAGAGTCTGTCAAAATAAAATGGAGAGAAGCATTCTAAACATCAAGCTACGGGACAAAATCAAACTAAGGCAAATAAGAAGTAAGGCAAAAGTTACAGACGTCACATATACAACGAAAAAACTGAAATGGAATTGAGTAGGCCACATGATAAGAAACGGGAGAAACGAAGCGGACAAAAGATGGCACCATGTGGTACCCTCGTGATGGGAAAAGAAAGAAAGGTCGTCAAAAATGAGATGGGAGGATGAAATAAAAAAAAATGCTGGCACAACATGGTAAAGAAAAGCCACAAACAGGAAGTTATGGCAAACCCTAGGGAAGGCCTTTGCTAAAGGGTAAACTGATGCTGACGCTGCAGATGTCGAAGATTAAAAATAAAGAGTACAAAAATATCACAGATTACAGAACAAAAGGCAGATAGAGGCGGAACACAGGAGTGAGGCCAAAAAAGCAAATACAAATTGAAAAACACAAAGCATAAGATGTGAAATCTACAATCTACAGAATTCTAAAATTCCTTTCGTTCGACGCGTTCGGCTCGGATAAGTGTGCGTTTACAATTGTGTTTGAATGAACTATCAGTGGTGTCAAAATTGACAGACTTGACAGTGCAGCAGTGGTAGTCTACTAATTCAATAGCGAGAGGTAGAGCGCCTTTATTCGCTCAAAGAGCAGCTCGACTGTGGAAGTACCACCTTACAGAATACCGCAGCCAAATAACTTCATGTTGTGCTCCTGCGCGTGAGTAAGGTCGCCAGAGCTCATGGGGGCTCATAGTCTGAGAATGTTTTTGTTTTTAGGTCAAAATAGAAGTCTTGGCTCCCTGTCATTCTGCAACTGCTGAGAGTTTTGAAATATATTGCCAAGTACCAATGTCCTCTTCTTTGTGTGCTTACCACTTTCCTCCACATAACTCAACATGCTGAGATTGTAAGCAAATACAAGCGTACTTATCTAAAAAAGAATTTTATATTATACTCCGCAACATTATCCATCTATAAATTTTAAAAGGTAACAAAAAAAATATTACCAATTTAATCTACAACCTGTGTCTACAACTTCAAAAATAAACATAAAGTAATGACAAAACTAATGTTTGCAGAACAAAGATGGCGGCGTTAATAGATAAACCCAACATTATCCCTGTAACAAAGGGGACAGAAACCGAAATTGTAATAAAATTGAATGTCAATAGGAAAATGTAATTTGATAAATTTCCGTTGGATCGGTCTTCGTTTACATAGATATGATGGCGGCAAGAAGGGATTTGCTATTTCTTTTCCTTATAAAAAGGTTAGATTAAGCGAGGTTCTATACAAATAACTATACTTTTAACTAATACTTTTGTTCAACGATGAGGAAACACTTTGTTTTTAAATTACATTTTAATTAATATCGAATTATTATCATATTCTAGAGGAGCGCTAAAAAGATATAATGCTGTGTATCGTTATACTAAAAAAGCGGTCAAGTGCGAGTCGGACTCGCCCATGAAGGGTTCCGTAGCAGCAAGTAACGAGTTGAGTTGATTGAATGAAAGGTAAATTGCGGTTTACGATTTATGACGAATTAAAAAAAACTACTTAATAGATCTCATTCAAACTAATTTTCGGTGGATCATATATTTTTTTAGTTTTATCATTCTCTTATTTTAGAAGTTACAGGTGGGGGATACACATTTTACCACTTTAAAAGTGTCTCTCGCGCAAACTATTCAGTTTAGAAAACAATGATATTAGAAACCTCAATATCATTTTTGAAGACCTATCCACAGATACCCCACGGTTAGATGAAAAAATTTTTTTGAGGAACAGTTCAGTACTTTTTATCACGGGAACGCGGGTGAAACCGCGCGAGGCAGCTATAAGAATATGATAAAGCTGAAGAGTTTTTGCTAGATTGTTTGTTTAAACGCGCTAATCTCTGGAACTACCAGTCGGACTCGAAAAATGTTTCACTAACATAAAGCTACATTATGCCCGAGTGTTATAAGCTGTGGTTTTTGTAGTTTGTGTAATATAAGCACACAAAAGAAAAACACGTTCTAAATACAGTTTGGACTCATCTAGAAGTACGCTATCCTTGCCAAGGGTCTCCCGAAAGGCAATTTTCAGATTAAACAGTCGTTAGTGGTCCCTTGGGCAGCGCGATTATTTATTATTCTTAGATTATCGTTTAAAAAGTATTTTAAACTGTGCACCATGTTTCATATCATTATCTATTTAAGCCTTTCGCTGGGAGAAGTTTGGTGGCGCTGATGGCTTAAGAAAGGGTTTTGATGAACTGGTTTCCACTGAGTTTCTATGATTTTAAACTATTGTATTTTTTTTAAATAAACAGATTTTTTTTTTTTTTTTTTTTAGTTTGTAATGTAATGTTGGTCGAGCCTCTATTAGTTTGTTGCTCGGGATTTCAAGTGTGGACGTACAACGAGCCTACAACACGAGCGCGATACGAATCCCTGTGTTCATAAAAAAAACTGTCAATCGGCGGAGTGCAGTCGAGCGCGAGCCGAACGCTCGTTCGAGGCTCGCAAGTCCGTCCTCGCTACGCAAATCAATCCCACGTGTGCTCGGCTCGTGCTAGGTAGAAAACTATAGTACAATCATAGTACAGAGGACTTTTGTAATACCCGCTTGAGTACTAATATTATTACTTCTTGCGGTTTAGTGATTTATACGAAAGGTGGTAAATATACTACACCGCGAGAGGAGTTAGTTTTTTTTTAAGTTCCGTTCCCACTGGGTTCCAACGGGACCCTACTACTAAGTCTCCGCTGTCCTTCCATCCGTCTGTCTGTCAGTGGTATATCATCATCATATCAGCCCATGGATGTCCACTGCTGAGCATAGGCCTCCCCCATTGATTTCCACTTCGAACGGTTCTGGGCCGCTTCCAGCGGCGCCCAGCGACTCTGACCAGGTCGTCGGTCCACCTGGTGGGAGGTATCCCCGCTGGGCGCTTTCCAGTACGTGGTCGCCACTCGAGAACCTTTCTTCCGCATCGGTTATCAGCTCTTCGAGCGATGTGGCCTGCCCATTGCCACTTCAGCTTACTAATTCTACGACCTATGTCCGTCGTTTTTGTTCTCCTACGAATGTCCTCATTTCGGACCCTGTCACGTAGAGAAATTCCGAGCATAGCTCGTTCCATAGCTCGCTGAGTGACTGAGCTTAATTATGCGACCAGTGGTATATCATGAACCGTAAAATAACAAATAATAAAATAAATTAAATTAAGACCTTGCAATAAACGTCTTTAACCCTGTGTGCGAGTTTGACTCGAACTTGGCCAGTTTCTTATCTCTTGACACCTCAATGGCTCAACAAAGCGTGATAAAATAACTAAAAAATAATCGACTACTCATCAAGCGATCACTCGAATCAAATGAAATCAACTCGGATCTCAAAGACGTAGCTCGGCTACCAAATTTTCCGTCGACCCATATAACCTTTTTATATAATAACATACTGGCACATAATAGATAATAGTACTAACGTAATACTGGCACAGTTATTATATTGTGTTTAGGTAATCGTTGAGGCTTTGAGATGATGCCTCGGTTGGCCAATTATTTTTGTAGCTGTCTTATATTTTGATAAAGTTGTTAGCTGTCTTGATATGGTGGGATGATGACGTTCGATTAACGCCCACGCGATTGGGCCGCGCCGGTACCAGCGCTATGACCATCATTTTCCTTTTCGTCATTACGTAATTAGACCCCTGTAGGGTCGCCATACTGGTACAAATGTCCAGGAAATTTGTGCCAGTATCTCCCGGTCTATTTGGTTTATTTATTATTTAGGAATTTAAGTTGGAAATGTTATTTGAATTCTTTTTGGTCTTCACGCCCGATTAAAGATTAGCAGGCATCAGTTTTGAACAGTACCTTCCGATTATTTGACGAAGATATTTTGGTTGCAATACGACTTATCACTGTTTCTCTTGTATCAATCCTAGGTAGGTCCTAATTCCAGACAATAGGTGGGTTCACATAACAAATTAACCACCGAAAAAACTGAAGATCAAAAATAATAAACCTTTTAAATGTATAGAATTTTGAATATAACTTTTTTATAAGGTTTTGCAGTCGATGTACGAGTGCTTCGAAGTATACCCTATCCAATATTTATTTTTTATTAAAATCGGACTACTCAGTAAGAAGATAGGTGTGATCATACATGAAAGAAAATAAAAAAAATATATACGCGTCGACTTGTAAATTTCTCCATTTTTTCGTCGGTTAAAAAGCAACAAATGGAAGATTGTCCAATCTATTACCAACCTGTACAAAATATAGAAAGCAACTGTTCGAACTGCCTTTTCATAAATTATTATTGTGACTCATACTTTCATCCAAAATAAAGAGAGCGAGTAATTATTATACTTCTCTTTTCTCTTTGGTTTAGTACCTACCTCTTTTCCGTTCTTTTTGCGTCAGACATGTAGCATTTATGGCATGAAATTATACCCCCATGGCATCCAAGAACTACCTCCAAGATCAAAGACAACTTTAGTATTAAAAATCGTCACGATGTGCAATACGTTCGTCCACATTTCCAACTCGACGTTCCAATGAAATTATACTTGTCTTCCCCGCAGCACTTATCTCACATAAAAATAAAAGTTATTAGCTACATGAGAGCTACATCAAGTATTCCGTACACGATATTTCAGTGTCGTATCTTTTTATGAGTGCGGCGGAAACGTAAAAACAAGAAGAATATCATAACATGTCGAATCATTAATTATTTAGGCTTGCGGTGCGTGAGCAGGTATTTTATCGTTTTTAATAAACAGGATTGATATAGCTGTTTTTAAATGACGTATGGCTTGTTTTTCTTTGTAAGATGTTAGGTGAAATTCTTAGTGGCCACTAGCAAATCATCATCATCAGCCTATAATGTCCCAATGTCCTTTCACAAATCAGGGTGAAAGGGAATGGGCTATAATGGGAAATATACTCCACCACGCGTGCCCACTGCGGATCGGTGGAGGAAGGCTAGTGGCCTACTGTTGGAGTTTTTCAAGCGGCCTAGGAGGCATCCAACCAGCTTAACGACTATCACAATTAAGTGATAACCGGGACCAACGGCTTTACGTGCCTTCCGAAGCACGGAAACGCTCGATTTGAAATACCACTAGGCGGTCACCCATCCAGGTACCGACCAATACAGACGTAGCTTAACTTTGCCGATCGACTAATCATGATACACCACGAGCGCTTCATACTAGCAAATGCACCCACTCAATGGCACCCACCATTGAGTTATTACGCGCCCACCTAAAATTTATGTGGTGGAGGCTATTTGCAATCATTATTATCATCGTGGAACTGCAGTTTTATTGAATTTCCTGTGAATATTAAGGCTCTTCCTTACAGAAGATTGACCAAAAGCTAAACACAAGGCAGGCGTGCACGCACACCCTTCTGTGCCTGAAACTGACTGATTGACAGTTACACGTGCAGATCTAAACGCGGAGTCTAAATCATGTAGGTATTGCACACAAGTTCCTTAATCAATTGACTCACGGTTTCTGGAGTTTTGCAACAACAGGGTCTATGTATACATATATACTGTATCGTGTTATTTTGTGATCATAATAAAATAATAAAAAAATAATAAGACGAGTGTCCTATCCGAGAGCCAACGGTTTAAGTTTCGTAGACATCCAAATAAAAAGTAATAAAAAAAAAATATCGACTTCAAAATACTCTAAAAAGTATGAAATTACTCTAATCTGACACTGATTTGAAGTCGGCGAAATATTTTCAATGGAATACGTCGTGATCTTGTGTTCCAATCAATGATATCAAAACTAAGGATGGCCCACTGGAGCATTTTGCAAAAAACTTCTTCATACAAGACAATGACTATTTCAGGTTCCAATATTTATTTATTTTTTAGCATGTTATTTATGCTTTTGTACAGTGCTTAAAATTTTTTTTTGTTTTTTATTTTTATTTTTAACTTTTTTATTTTATTTAAATGAATATTCTTTTTCGTATGGGTTTGGTTTATTTTTGATATTTTTTATTTTTAACTATAAAGTCATTATTATTTGTGTTCCCTTGTACACACGGCTACCGATCAAGCTATACATTTCCAGTATAAGCTGAACTCGCATTGTATACGATTTCCGTACAATGGGAGGTCAGCTTATACTAGAAATGTATAGCTTGACCTGTAGCCGTGTGTACTATTGTGTTCCTTTGTAATATGTTTGTTCGTTTGTATTATTGTCTTCCTTTGTATTATTGAGTTCTTTTGTATTATTGTAAATCTTCTAATATTCTGTCCGGCTGTGCGTGATGTCAC
This sequence comes from Achlya flavicornis, assembly GCA_947623365.1. NCBI lineage: Eukaryota > Metazoa > Arthropoda > Insecta > Lepidoptera > Drepanidae > Achlya > Achlya flavicornis. Next base: position 10,044,210 of record OX392490.1, read on the forward strand.
TTATGGCAGTGACTGAAAATCAGTGCTGTTACCCGGATATGGGCTAACAGTATTTTACTGAGTCACTGACCATTTTTGATGTCACACAACATTACATTTTTCTTCTTTGTTGTTTTTATTTACCTGTATATTTGTTATTTGTGTGTACATTCAAAATAAATATATTTTCTTTCTTTCAATGAAAATAAAATAAAAAAGTCAATGATGACTGTAATACATACATTGTACATTTTACATGTAGTACATACTGCAGAACTGTAGTAATGTAATGCTGTATTCAGTATTATTATTTTATTTCAAACGAACTGTTCCACGGACCGCCGACGACTGAGTAGTGAGTCGCGTTGGCCCTAGACTGATTCGATCACTGGACTGGAATGCTACTGAAGTCTGGGATAGATGTGAACGGAGCATTACGCCAGTAATATATACGACAATGGTTCCAATGAACTATTCGTTGTGTAAAATTTGACAGTTCACCAAATCTACTAATTCACCAGCGAATTTAGTAGACAATGCAAATGGACTTAATGGCAGTGTTGTTGTGATGGGACCGTGTCAAAAGTACATTTTTGATTTAACATAGCAGACTTGGCCCCCATATTAGTGCGGGACTACCTACCAGTTTCTGAAAGCCAAATCAAATTTAATGTATAATCAAAACTGTTGCCGTCTTTGTAATTTCAGACGTCATTGGCAATACTTTCAACAGAAGATTAACATTAATCAGGCTTCCAGAAACTGGGATTATGTGAATGACGGGTAATTACCTTGTTTGAAGAGGAAATGCTGGTGGCATTTTTTCCATACAAACGTAATCCTCAGTTTCCTCTCTGGATAATGACACTAGAGCAATGATTATTCTACCATGCAATCTGTTGGTACCACTTTATGTCCCTCGGTTGTGTTTTTCTTCATAAATTATTAGCATTTTTAACGCCCTTATCAGGCGTCCAGCGAACAAATTTGACGAATATAAAACAACAAAGGCAACCGGGTGACATAGCCAAAGCTTCTTGTTATGATTCTTGTTTTTTTTTTATCGATCTATATAAATATATCGACTAATTTAAATAGGTATAATCGGTCCAAGCTGTAGCTGTCTCTATCGTCCCGGGCGGGATAGCTCGGGCACAGCGCGACAGCAATAGATATGTCAAAAACCTATTTTTCAAAATCCATCCTTTCCTCTTAATATCGCCAACATAGATAGTTCATTAGATAGATAGCTCATGATATGGAGTATGGTCATACGCTACATTTTTCCGGGAAAGCGGGTGAAACCCCGGGGGACAGTTAGGAATATCATAAATATGAACAAAATACATTGAAGTAAGTATCCAAGGATCCTCCCCCGTGCAAAGACATGATAATCCAGTAAAGTCAAAGTATTATTTGTATATGGGGCACATAATGTTGAGATTTCGAGGTAACCCGTTAAAAATTGTCGTCATATGTCACGGCATAAAACGCTAACATTTTCACTGGGTAGAATACGCGGTAGTGGTGCCTAAGTGTCGATGATTTTTGTCGATATTTTTATTTGTAAATATTGAACTTAGGACTAGAATTGAATATAGGTCCCTCATAATGTTTTCTTTCACTGTCCTGATTATGATATTAGTTTATATTTACATCAATGACATATTATTATTATTGTTTTTATATTTACCATAAACTAGATGCGGTGCGACTTCATTTGCGTGGTGTTCTACCCTATCCCCTACCCTACCAACTTTCTTCTTTTTTCCGTAAGAACATTCTACAAACTATTAGGAAACTTTAAAAATGGATGAAATCGGTAAAGTCGTTCTCAAGTTATGGCGTGAACATGGGAAATTCTTTTTTATACATAGAGATAATAAAACGACCTAAAACTCACATAATAGTTTCTAAAAACATCGATATCGATACCACAAAAACATCGACACCACGACAGCACTACGCCGTCTATAGCAATTTACTTTACAAATTCGTGTTTATACATTTGAGGCTCTTACAAAGAGTAGATACGCGCGTATCTTTTTTTCGTTTATACACCATAGATTAGGATAAAAGCATAGCCATGTGAGGGTATTAATTTAGAAAATGTATGCCTTTATAGGAATATCAAGGAGAGAGACGCTCGCAGAATGAGATGGAAGATAACATTATTTTGTAAGAGACGCTACGGAAATGTCGTATGACGTGATTAATGGTATATTATGGATATTACTTGAAAACTAAGGAGTGAATCTTAAAAAATATTACCTTTCTTACAATTTTTTATTTTGTGTCTCCTGTCCGGTGTCTGTAATCGAAACTTACAAGTTAAATTTGACCCACTTCCCAGTGTCCGATTGAGCTGAAATTTGGTAGACATTAGTATATTGGATGACAATGCAAGTACAGACAACAAAAAGTACAGTCACCATAAAAAGCTTGTATTAAAAATGTTTTTTTTTTAACAAAAACTTGTTATAACTCTATGACTGTTTAAAACTGTGTAATCTAGCTGTCTTGATAGTAATTTTCTGTGGAGTGATTGCTTTTGGATATAATTATTTATTGATGGTACTTAAGGGGTTATAGTTAATGTGTTATAGGCCTAGTTTAGGAACTCGACCTGTTTTATTAATAGGATTAATTACTCAATTAAAAACATGTAATAGTAGTTTGCAAAATATGAGGTTATTATATGACACTGATATGCTGCAGTTACAAGCAGATCTGAAGCACAAGGAGGACTTAATTAATGGTTTAGCATGCAGATATAACAGTGCTAAGAAGGAGATCAGCGAGCACATAGTTGCAATCACAAACCTGGTGGACATGTGCAAAAATCATGAAGAACGGTTTGATTCCCTAACGTTGAAAAAGATATGCCATTGTCATAATATTAATAATGTTGATCCTTGTGTTGATGTCTCTTCTCCGGGCACTCCGAGTGCGCCGGGCGCTCCGAGTACTTCGGGTGCTCCTGGCGCTTCGGGTGCTCCGGGCGCTCCGAGTGCTTCGGCTGCTCTGGGTGCTCCGGGCGCTCCGAGTGCGCCGGGCGCTCCGAGTACTTCGGGTGCTCCTGGCGCTTCGGGTGCTCCGGGCGCTCCGAGTGCTTCGGCTGCTCTGGGTGCTCCGGGCGCTCCGAGTGCGCCGGGCGCTCCGAGTACTTCGGGTGCTCCTGGCGCTTCGGGTGCTCCGGGCGCTCCGAGTGCTTCGGCTGCTCTGAGTGCTCTGGGCGCTCCGAGTGCTCCGAGCACTGAGCCACATGTCAGTGTCAATATTTCTGTGGGGAGCTCTGAGGGATCGATAATGAAAACTGTTGTTTTTTCTGACCAAATTGGGGTCAATTTTGGACCAATATTAAATAATCGTATGGATCAGCCAGTTATTAATTATTGTATGCCTGGAGCTTCCTATACAGATATTATGAATAAAATTGTAAGTACTAAGCTTGACAAACAAACCACAGTTGTGATACTTATAGGAAATGGTTTGAACGTGAAATTTAAAGAATTAATTAATAGTTTTGAAACATTCCTCAAACTAAAGGTGATGAATGTTTTTCTATGTGCTTTGCCATACTCCGTCAACTATACGGACAAACAAAATAGATATATATTGTTTTTGAACAATTTTATATATAGATTGACATGTCGTCATAGTGACGTTTTTTCTTATTTCGACACTAATAAATTTGTTAGTGGACTAAAATTTACTGGGGACTCATTGTTTATGCCCAAAAAATGTAAAATCTCAATTGCTACACTGATAGCTTATAATATTAACATGGTTATAGCTAATATAACTGCCAGTAGCTTAAGTGACAGAGCGGTATCGTCTAGTATTACTAACAATACTGTGATTAGTTGTTTAAACTTATAACTCCGACAACAGAGAAGTACACTAATAGCATAACTATACTACACCAGAATATAAATCGCTTCTCTGGCAAAATACTTGACGTTGAATTATTATGTGATGAAATGATAATTGATATATTATGTTTTACGGAAACATGGCTCAAACCAGATACAATGCTTTTTAATGTTAATAACTTTACTGTTGCCAGCGCGTTCAACAGAGTGACTGCTCAGGGTGGCGGCACCCTCATTTTGCTAAATAATAATATTAAATTTAAAAATCGTTCTGATATTACTTGTCACTCTGTGGAACGCGTATGCGAGGTGGCTTGTGCAGAGATTGAAAGCTCCATCATTATATGTGTTTATAGGCCTCCCGCGTCTAATTTTTCGTTGTTTTGTTCTATAATGGAACAAATACTTAGTAAATTATCTAGGTGTAATAAGTCAGTAATTATTTGTGGTGACTTTAATATTGACATCCTGATACCCTCATTAGATAGAAATAATTTTATTACTTTATTTAAATCATTTAATATGTCTCTTCTATTTAATGAGCCCACGAGAGTAACGGCTACTAGTTCGTCTTGTATTGATAACATAATTACTAACGGTAACGTTTTAGAGAAGTCCATAATAGGTGGCGTCCGTTCGGATCATTTGGCACAATTGGTAAAATTACCGTGTAAAAAACTTAGGTCATCCATAACGAAAACATTTAGGTCAGTTAATGAAACAAGATTAAATAATTTCAGCGTTAATATGGATTATAAAATTAGTAACACTATGTATATTTCTGATGATCCAAATGTAAACTATGACAAAATATTTAGAGATATTTGCAACGAATTTAATGTATCTTGTCCAATCAAAACTAAAAAGGTAAATAATAAACTTCAATTCTGTAACTGGGCAACTAAAGGAATCAGGAAGAGTAGGGATAACATGTATGATCTTTACCATCAGAGATCTTACAATAGTAATGAAAACTTTCATACATATGTTAGGAACTATTCCAAGTTATTTAAACAGGTATGCATTCGAGCTAAGGCCATCTACATAGGCAATAGGGTAAATAATTCTAATAATAAAATTAAAACAGTGTGGCAGATTATTAATACAGAGACTGGTAAAAATAAAATCAAAGATAATACTTTTTGTCTTAAAATTAATGATAAACTAATATCAGATAAATTAGAAGTAGCATCTGCTTTTGAAACTTTTTTCTCAAATATACCTATGGAGGCTACTAAAAATCTTGCTTCGTCTTCCACGTTAGCAGAATCTATTTTACAGAAGACTTTTCAACGAAACATTCCAGACTTCGCATTCACCCAGGTTAGTGACTATGACATTATCACGGCTTTCAAGTCACTAAATATGAAAAATACAGAAGACTTATGGGGTTTGTCAGTTAAAGTTATACAGTCAATTATTTTTAATATTGCCCCTATTTTAGCCCTAATTTTTAACCAATGTCTCGAACAGGGCAACTTTCCTGATTTAATGAAATACAGCAAAATTGTTCCAATTTTTAAATCGGGATGTAAAAACAATCCCTCAGATTACAGACCGGTCTCAGTACTTCCTGCATTAAGTAAGATTTTTGAAAAGATTGTGCTAAACCAAATGTTAAGGCATTTTAATAACCACAAGATACTCCATGATGATCAGTTCGGTTTTACGAGAGGTAAGTCCACTACGGATGCGGGAGCTAAACTTATTAAGCATATTTTTCAGGCCTGGGAGTGCTCACACGATGCTATTGGTATCTTTTGTGATCTCTCCAAGGCATTTGATTGCGTAGATCACCAAACGCTAGCTCTTAAACTTAAGTTATACGGAATTCGCGGAGTGGCTCTCGATCTTGTGGTTTCCTATCTTTCAGGGCGCCAACAAAAAGTAGGAATCAATGGTAGTGTGTCATCGGGCTCCTTAGTCAAATTAGGCGTACCTCAAGGCTCGATTTTAGGCCCATTTCTGTTTCTAGTTTATATAAATGACCTACCTTATATGGTGAAAGAACTATCAGATGTCGTTTTGTTTGCAGATGATACGTCTCTGATATTTAAAGTAGATAGAAAAGACAAAGATCTTTTAAAAGTTAACTACGCTCTGAAGACTGTGTCTCAATGGTTTGCTGCCAACAATCTTATGTTAAACTCAAAAAAAACAAAATGTATAAGATTTTCATTACCAAATGTACCAAAAGTTGATACCAGTGTTATTGTGGATGGTAATAAACTTAATGTAGTAGATAAGACTGTTTTTCTTGGTCTGACTATAGACTGTAGATTGCAGTGGGGTGCTCACCTGGAAGCCTTAGGTGGTAAACTGAGCTCCGCTGCGTTTGCAGTCAGCAAAATAAGGCAACTGACGGACATTAATACAGCCAGATTAATTTATTTTGCATATTTTCATAGTCTTATGTCTTACGGCCTTTTGCTGTGGGGCTCTGCCGCAGACTTGGAATCAATTTTTGTATTACAAAAAAGGGCAATTCGCGCCATCTACTGTTTGGGTTCTCGCGAGTCTCTACGAAATATATTTCCGGATATTAATATACTAACTTTGCCCTCTCAGTACATTTTTGAAAATATTATGTATGTCCGCAAGAACATTAATTTGTTTCCAGTCAATAGTGACTATCATGATAGAAACACTAGAAACAAAGACAAAATAACTGTACCTAGATTTAGATTAGCTAAAGTAAATAAGTCCTTTCTTGGGAATTGTATTAAATTTTACAATAAAATTCCTCATAGCGTGACCAGTATGTCCTTTTTTAAATTTAAGGAACATATCAAAAAGCGGCTGTTGAGTAGGGCTTATTATAAAGTGTCTCATTATATTGACGACAAGGATGTATGGAAGTAGCTTCTCTCTGCACCTGCCTCACTGAGCAGATAGTTCAAGGTCCATTTTAATTCAAAGTATGCTATTATTATTATAAGTTATATTTTTAGGTTACAGATTATATTACCTATTGTAATTAAATAAATTCAATTCAATGTTCTTCATTTATTTAGTTTGATATAAATGCATCGATTTATTATGTCTGTGTAATTGTTATATTTTTTTATTTTGTGATATTTAGTCTAAGCTTGTCAATAGTCACAGTGATAACAAATTGTGTGTTTAGTGTTTCCCTTTAGTTATTTTTTATTTCTAAGGCAGACTTAAGTAAGTCATGCTCACTTTAAGGCCTTTGCTTGCGGCGGCGTCGTGTGACGGGTCGCTCACTTCCCTCCAATATGGCGAGGAGGGCGATGGCTGCCACACGCGTCATACTTGTGAACAGGTGCTGCTCGTGGGGGCTGGTCTGCTTAAGTTTGCTATTTATTTACTTATTAAATATTTTTTCAGTCTACTTTGTAATTTTGCCGCCGCGCCGGGGCACGCAATTGTTTTCAGTGCGATTAGAATGTAAATATTATGTAATTTATCTAAGCCTGTTTTGAAAAGAGTAATTGCTGAGTTTATTGCCGGCTCTTCTCAGCAAATGCAACCTTCCGAACCGGTATTAGAGTATTAGAGTCAGACTTTTCATAAGTGCCTGCGAAGGTCTATTTGAATAAATGATTTTGAATTTTGAATTGAATTTTGAATTTTGAATTTTGAATTGAATTTTCTACAAATTTTTTATGCTCATATTATCATTATTATTGTCGACAAACAAACTTCGAAGTCAAGATAGAAGCAATTGAATTATGACATAAGGTTTTTTTTCGATGAATAAATGACATGAATTACATGAATGACATGAAATATTTGACGGGCCAGCTGGCGCGGTTGGTTAAGACTCTGGTCAAGATTCCATCTATCGCGCCGCTGGTCGTGGGTTCGATTCCCACACAGGACATGCATTTGTGTGCATGAACATGTCTGTATGTCCTGACTGAGTCTGGGTGTAATTATGTATATTAAGTATGTATTTACAAACAAAAAGTATTATATGTATTATATCAGTTGTCTCATTTCCATAGTACAAGCTCTGCTTAGTTTGGGATCAGATGACCGTGTGTGAGAAATGTCCCAGGATATTTATTATTACATTAAAAAAACAAACAGCATTTGAATTACGAACACTTTTTATTGTCAGCCAATAAAAAAACCAGGGCTGTCAGCCACAGTCCAACTATGGGCAAAAAGAGGACGTTGAGTCGATGACCGACCGCTATATTGAAGTTGTCAACCAAATAGCTTGAACGCTAGAACGTCGCCGACTCAAAGTACTGTATTTGCCCGTGGTTGGTGGATGGTTGTAGTAGCCTAAATATTAATCTTTTATACTTATTTTTATTACTCATTCTCTTTAGAGAATTATACGTCAATTAAATTGGAATGTTCAATCATAACCTGATTGGATTTATATGAAACAAATTCGCTGTCATAAAATCCAATTAATTTATAATTTTCTCGTCGTAATTTTCTGTCACGTCATGTAAATATTAACACAATATTAAAGACTTAATTTGTAAAAGTAATTTAGGTTTTAATCTATTTACATTCTGTCGTTCTATTTTTAATGTATTTACATTCTGTCGGTAAAACAAGTATCTCCTAGCAATGATAGGACAAAGAATATTACATTCCACCACAGCATTGCTTTCCATAGTAAAAAAAATACCTACACTTTAGGTCTTTTTTGAAAATTTTCTACACCATGATTTTTTGGTCTACTATGCGTATGATAAAAGGACTTCCTCATTCGTAAGTCCATTACTATATAATACTTACAATCAATAAATCGATACTTTAAATTCACATCACTACTATAGTTAGGGTTGTCATATCATACTTCATAAAATTATATCATCCGAAATTCTGCAAACAGTCTAGATTCTGAGGCAAAAAATAAGTCTATAGTCAGCAAATAGGGTCGCCTCGCATTCATATTCATCTGGCTGTTTTTGCTGCAGCCCTATCGCTTAGACGCTTTCGAGTCTAGATAGTGGTGCAAGGAATTAGTATTTCTGGATCTGGTATATCTTATTAATATGTTTCTGCTGTCCCCCGTGGTTTTACCCACGTTATGGTATTAAAATATAATCTGTATTATTCGGGGATAACATATCTTTCTAGTAGTGAAACAATTTTCCGAATCCGACTGGTAATTTCCAGATATTTGCGCATTCAAACAAACTAAGCTTCTACGCTTGTTTTGAAAAGAGTAATTGCTGAGTTTATTGCCGGCTCTTCTCAGCAAATGCAACCATCCGAACCGGTATTAGTGTCAGACTTTTCATAAGTGCCTGCGAAGGTCTATTTGAAAAAAGTGTTTGAACTTTATTTTTTTGAAACAAAAATCTCTTCATCCTTATTTTATAAGTATAGATTTGAAATGTGTATGTAATAAAATGGACAGAAATGATTAATATTATAAGTATTTTTATATAAAAACAGAAACTGTCTGATTTTGCAAATAGGCTCCACAACGTGTAATGGTGCGTCCATGGTTGTCGAACCGAGCACCAGCCGAGCCACGAACGAGCACACTGCGAGCACAATTCGCGTAGCGCGGACGGGCTTGCGAGCCTCGAACGAGCATTCGTAGCGTGCTCGACTGCGCTCCGCCCGATTGACAGTTTTTTCACGAACACAGGGATTCGCATTAAGTTCGTCCACGCTTGAAATCGCGAGCAACGAACGAATCCTGTTCGTTCGAGCCTCGGCTCGTGCTCGCTTCGCGTAGCATGGACGCATCGTATTTATAAAAAAATGCTGCCCTATATCAAACCGCAAACCACAGTCCATACCACATCCAACTCAGTAGGTACTCTCACAACGACATCCGGCCATTTCACTATGCCCACAAAAAAGGGGTGGCCGCCACATTACCCGAGAGAATTTCCATAACGGTTTAGTTAAGTGAAAGATTTCTTCACACTACACCCTTTTTAGTAGCCACTAGTGGACGTTTGATTGTGACAGATTTTGTGGGTTGATCGTGAATTGATTGCGGTAACGTCCGCCATTTTGTGGTGCCCTGAGTGTGAAAACAAACATGACAGACCTTGCTAATGGATTTACTTGAGTGAGTATTTAAATTTGCGCTTTTGTATGTGCCGTTGTGTGTTATTTTTCGTTGGAAATTAAGTTGTGCCTTTTTACCCGACTGACCCGGAAGGAGGGTTATGTTTTTTCGAGTGTATGTTTATTTCTTTGGCACGCTCTGCAGCCTAAACGCCGCATATGAGATGTCGCTAGATTCGTCTTAACTGTGGGAGTGTCATAGGGCGTAAAAAACCTTTGTTGTTTGATTAGTTACTTCCGAAAAAACACTAATCCCACATTCCCACCCTTTTTAAGACGCTTTATTTTTCCCCACACAAATATATAGCATTTACTTTTTAAAGCGTCAGTTTTTTCACGCTAAATGCTTATACTTTTATACAAAACTGTTTTACAAAGAACTTAAACCGACTTCAAAGTACACTAAGAAGTAATCAAATCCTGATCTGATGACAATGGGTCCAAACGGGAAGTGTACCCTTCCAAACAAAAAAATAATTTTCCAAATCGGTGAATAAATGACCGAGTTATGAGGCAACAAACAACCGAATTGAGAACCTCCTCCTTTTTTTGAAGTCGATTAAAAAGTCTCCAAATAATAATGATTAATGATATTTAAATATAATATGTACAACCAACCATAACTTGTATGGTGGAATACAGAACACCGTGTACCCTAAAAATATTACACTTTTGTACCCGCTAATCAAAGTCAAAGCCATTTATTCAATTTAGGCCCTAGAAGGTCAAAGCTACTGAAGCTACCGCCAGTTCGTAAGTCGGCCTTCAACTGAGAAGAACAGGCAAGAAACTCAGCAAGCTTACATTTTTTTTTTATTTGACAATCTGACTATATTGGCTATTTTTTCCAAAACATTAGTATACATAATAATAAACATACGGAACCAGTACAGTAATACTTTTTCTCCCCACACTTATCTCCTCACAGTTTTCGTTTACTATCTCACAAGCTTTTGCGGTTTTTGAGATGGACATACAAATATACGAACCGACGAACACAAATGCGATTTAAATGAATTACATTGTAAAGCTTAGTTGGGGAAAAAAACACTAACCGAATCCGCTTTTGACACGAATCAACAAAGAATTTCGCTCCATTTTTGGAAATGGGTTTGGCTTTTAGGGTTCCGTAGCCAAAGGGTGCCAAACGGGACTCTATTAATAAGACTCCGCTGTTCGTCCATCCGTCAGTCCGTCCGACTGTCTGACAGTGAGCTGTATCTAATGAACGGTAATAGGTAGACAGCTGACATTTTCAGATCATATGTATTTCTATTGCTGCTATAACAACAAATAATAAAAATGAAATAAAATTTAAAATTAAAGGGGGTCCCCATAGAAGAAACGTCTTCTTTTGGTGTTTTTTTGTTGCGCCTACTATTCATTTCACTGTCAATTTGTCTAAGGTAACATTATTATTGTACGGAACCCTCAGTGTGCGAGTCCGATTCGTACTTGACCGGTTTTATATATTTAAAATTGCTTGTTTAACTAAGAATTTTGTGAAAATATAAAATAATAATAGGTATGTACCTACTTACTATACGAGTCCCGTCAGTGTGTCACCCACCCCCCTGTGTCACATTATAAATAATAGTGTGTAACTCTTCATGTTCCTAACATAAGTATTTAGGGCTATGCGTTGATAGATCCGTCGGTTAGGACAAGCTTTTCTTATTTATTTTTAAATAAATACAATAATAGCTTGAAACAACAGCAATAAGTAAGTTTTACTAAGGAGCATTATTTGCTCGATAAATGAATCAATTGTGTGACATAAATCTAAAAATTACCTTAAGTATATTAATATTAGTTACTATTGCATATCCTCTGCAAGATTAAAACAAAAAATCCTTCAAAAATTTACATAGCCTAACTCATTTTGTAGCAGGGAAGATAAATGTTTCTCACAGGGGGCGTTTTAAACATACATTATACCTCATTTAACCCTTGTAACTCCGTCTCATCACTAGACGGCCACAAAATACCTTGCTCATTATATTTTTCCACTTTGTGCCTTATTCCTTTGGATTATAAAGGAGAAGACGCGCGTGTTTTGTTAAATTTACCCTTTTGTGCCCGCTGAGGAATGCCATGATTATGCGAAAGCATGAATTAAGTCATAAGGTTTAAACTTGCATGTATTATTTAGGTTATAAGGCCCATTTAAGTCAACCTTGGTTATTTTTTTTACCATTTAACCCGAAAGTACATTAACCGATTCTAAAAGTACAAGTTCGCAGTCGCTGCATGCAGCAGCAGCAGGTGACTGTGTCGCCGCGACATTACTGGTTTCTATGTATTACTATGACATACCTTCCGTAGCTAGCGACACATTCCATATTAATACATAGGAACGGAAGGGAAAGAAGTAATGTTGCGGCGACAGTGTCGCCTGTTGCTGCTGCCTGCAGTCGGCCTTATTCCAACTTTTGGGTCAAATGGTCAAATTTATAACCAGTTATAGACGCAAGGGGACATAAATGACCTAAGTAAGCATTGATTTAATAAGAATGTGGATTCGAATCCAACATTGAGACTACTGGAAAAACCAACTAAGAAATATTTTTCAAAATTTATACTCTAAGGGGATGAAATAGGGCATATAATGAAACGGACAAGCAAACAAACATAAATACTCTTTTTTTGGACATAAATAAAAACTTACGGGCCGTACGCCTGATGGTAAGCAGTAACCGTATCTATGGGTGTGAAGAGATTTCTGCAGGGTCGGCAACGCGCGCGTGATACCCCTGGTGTTGCAAGCGTCCATAGGCTACGGTAACCGCTTACCATCAGGCGGGCCGTATGCTTGTTGGCCACCGAAGTGGTATAAAAAAAAAAAAAAAAAAAACTTGCAACACACGAGGCATCACTCACGCGTTACCGACCCTTCCCCCTCCCCAATGAGCTCTGGCGACCTTACTCACGCGCAAGAACACAACATAAAGTTATTTGGCTGCGGTATTCTGTAAGGTGGAGGTATTTTCCCAGTCGAGCTGCACTTTGAGCGCATAAACGTTATGCTCTCTACCCCTCTACCCCTCTCATCATCATCATCATCAGCCTTCACAATTTTTTCACAAATCACGGTGAAAGGGAATGGGCAGATACTCCACCACGCGTGCCCACTCCGGATCGGTGGAGGTAGGCTAGTGGTCAACCTACTGTTGGAATTTTCAAGCCGCCTAGAAGGCCTCCAACTAGCTTAACGACTATCACAATTAAGTGATAACCGGGACCAACGGCTTTACGAGCTGTCACCCACCCAGGTACCGACCACAACGGTGGTAGCTTAACTTGCCGACCGATTAAGAACGGCTTATCATGCTACCCAGAGGGGTAGAGACTAAATAATAATCAAAGACTATAAATAAATACACCGTCTACCATCCTAAAATAGTCATATAACTGGC